>OY776113.1:160132417-161417417 GCA_963675035.1 Allygus modestus
GTGTACGAGAGGACGTCTTGTGTTTAGTATGTTAAACAACCAAGTCGTACAATAAGTCGTGGAACGTGGTGGGGGGGGCCTGTTGGCTGGGATAGACTAAATAAATTGTCTCGAGAAGGAAAAGCTTCTTAGCGTTTTACATTTCTCCTCTTGAGCATATCATATTGCCGGTGTCACTTGGTCAGACCTCTGTTATTGTTTCGCTAAAAATGTTTAATATACAACTAAACCGAACATTATTCAAGTAGTCCGTTACAAATTTTTGGCCACCAGATATAAAATTTATTACGATGGTCAAACGTCACTCGATTTAAAATATTTTATATCATGATGTTAAATACATTACTAACTTATAAGACGTACAATAAACTCGAGTGTTGCAAATAGTTAACTGTGACGAGCAGGCGATAAAATATTATTTCCCGCATTTTTGTATTTATTAATTTTAGAACAACGTTTAAAGATACGACACATAGTATCCAGTTAGGGTTAAAAAATACATAATCTACCGTGGTGGCTCAAAAATAAACTATAACAAATCAGTGTAAATACAAACTATTTTATACTTTCCAGAACGAATAGCATTTTAAGTAAAAATAACTATAAAATATTAATTATTTATTTCCAACGACATTACGTATTTGACATTAATAAAATTGGTTTTATTAGTTTTTCCATTGTTACAACAAAGTTATACAGCTTAATAGTTAAAAATATAGATTTTTCTTACTATGTGCTCAAACAGACCACCTAAATAATTGATTGATTTAAGCATCAGTCATCCTCCCTTTTCAGTAATTTTGAAAAAAATGTATACTTTTTATACTCAAAATAATTACCAAAATGGAAACCAGCAAAGGAAGACTGAAATACAGGAAATAGGATTATACACTTATGATCTTTTATCGATATTACGAGGACGGTGGAGACACGGGTGCTGCTGATCAGGCTTAAGTTAAAGTGAAACTCGAAACAAAACGGAAAATATGTTGCGACGTTGCCACATCCTGTTTGCCACATGATGCTTGCGTAGGCATTTGAACTAGTGTCGTTATGCTGAAATTCAGGATCAACCCCCCTCCCTGTCTCTCCAGTGACATTTATGACTTTAAGATAGAAAACCAGAAAGATCAGAACATGGGAAGAGGGATTTATGGGGTTTAAAAGGTTTAAAAATATGTTTCGTACATTTCACCCTAAAATTTTGAAAACACAATTTTTGATTTGACCATTTTGTAGAGCTTGAAAAACAAATAATTTTGAATTTTAAATCATTAAACTACGTGGTTGTGGAGAAAAAAGAACGCATTCATAAAATTCCCCATGTTATCTTATAAGAAAAATGCTTTTAGCTTTTCCTCAGTTAATTTTGGTGTTTAAATTGTTGTTCTGTGTCCAACCGTTGTAGAGACATTCAAGTGCTATTAAACACAGTACGTTGTCCAATGTTATTACTATGGAGAATAAATTAAAAATTATATATGGATTATTTAATAATGTATATCTATGAAAATTGATATGTACCTTCACCTAGTTGTGGTCTATTGATATTTTCACAAAACACAATGGTTTTTTGACTGTCCCCGTAGCAGAAAACCTGCATACTCAGTCCTAATATTATTCTTAAGAAGAATAAATAACGTTTTACATCTCCCTCATTATGTTCCTACATTAATAAAACTTGGTATGTAGCTTCACCTGGTTGGGTTATATTGATAACTACATAAAAACAAATTTCTCATCTTCCTTGTTGGAGCAAACCTGCGTACTCAGCCCTGATGTTATTCTTATGGAAAATAAATAAAATGTTATGGGTTAGAATGTTAAGTAAATATCCATGACTGAGTTTAAATGCATAACTAGCTATCATGTTTACCCGACTCTATTGTTTCCGCTTGACCGGAAGTTACCGGTCTTGCTCGAGCCGGGCCGGAACGCAAGGTTCCTTGATCAGATTGTACAGGGGTTGCTGTTGAAGTCTAAACGTTAACTCCAACAATATGCTGCAGTAAATCGATAGATATATTGATGATTTAATTTTGTAAGTGATCAAAATTCTTTGCAAACTTACAATAATACTAACAAATATTGTTAACAGCAATGAAGAAAGAAGATTCATAGAAGAATCTGACTAAGAGACAGAGGCGGATACAGACTATCGTTTTAGCGGGGGATCATGAGGGAAAAAATATATAAATTAACATAATAACATAACCTTTATAGTGAAAAAATGGGTAAAATACGTGAAGGCTGTGGTTTTGGGGTGGTCATGACTCCTATGACCTCCCCCCTGCTAAGAGGCACGATCCACCCTGCAGTGTAGCGATCCACCCTGCAGTGTAGCGATCCACCCTGCAGTGTAGCGATCCACCCTGCAGTGTAGCGATCCACCCTGCAGTGTAGCGATCCACCCTGCAGTTTAGCGATCCACCCTGCAGTGTAGCGATCCACCCTGCAGTGTAGCGATCCACCCTGCAGTGTAGCGATCCACCCTGCAGTGTAGCGATCCACCCTTCAGTGTACCGAAATGCAAGGGTTTGCTTAATCAGATGGTACAGGGGTTGCTATAATCTCATGGTGCAAAAGAATAAATTACTTACTATAGCCATGTTTTTAAATAAGTTATATTTACAAACCCTTTTAAAAGTAGAAAAAGAGGTTTTCAAACCACAATAACTTAAGAGGAGGCTCCAGTCCTCTGCGACTACCTGCTTCTCCCATAAGACCAATGTTAACTTTCAAAGTCCGTTCCTCCTGAATGGGTTATCCGAAATCGATCATTTATTGTTCATTTTAAAGATCAAAAATAATTTAGCGATTTCAGTAAGCAGAATGTCGTTATCATAAATAGTTGGTACATAAAAAAATCGTAAATATTGAATATTTTGGAATTTTATTGATCGATTATTATTTACGATATCGAAATTCTGCTTACTGAAATCGCTAGTTATATTTTTGCTCTTTAAAATGAGGCATAACTCAATGATAACGGATAAACTGTTGAGGAGGGACGGGCTTTGAAAGTTAACATTGGCCTTATGGGCGGAGCAGGTAGAAACGCGAAAAGTTTCGTGATTGGAGCCCCCTCTTAAGAAAATAGCCAAGACTGAGTTTAAATGCATGACTAGCTATCATGTTTACCCGACTCTATTGTTTCCGCTTGACCGGAAGTTACCGGACTTGCTCGAGCCGGGCCGGACTAAACACTGGTTAACAGTGCTAGTGATACGTTAACAAATCTCCCAAACCTTTGTTGAATTCGTCTCAGCTGTCATTTGTTTACATGAAGTAAATAATCTGCCATCAAGTTAGAAATTTACAACACAACACGTAATAAATGTAAAATCTAAATTATAATTCTAGCTTTTACATTTTTATTTAAATGGCGTTACCTTTCTATTTCTCACTGTAAATACTAAAGTCCCTAAAAATGGCCTTAGTCCGTAAAATGGATACACTGCACCAGTATCGGCACCAGTATTGATCATCCTACTGCAGAGTATTAGTGTCAAAAATATTCGCACTAAATAACTAACTCCCCTGGTAAATTATTTTCTTTTATGTAAATTCATAGAAACTAAAGCAGAGGAAGAACACAAATATGATACCCGTGCTTTGTATGCTGTATTTATATCGTCGTGGGAATTTGACTTGTTTAATATAGTTTCAAACCGCTGTTCTTGTTCATGCGGAAATCAATTGCCATGAACCATCTTTATGTATATTTACCGTATTGTAAGTATGAACAATATAAGGGTAAGTATATATTTTGTAGAGTTGTGAAATGTAATTAATTGTATCCTGTTCAGTTGGAACAACACGTAACACGCTACTCTAGAGATTGTTCAGTTGGAACAACACGTAACACGCTACTCTAGAGATTGTTCAGTTGGAACAACACGTAACACGCTACTCTAGAGATTGTTCAGTTGGAACAACACGTAACACGCTACTCTAGTGATTGTTCAGTTGGAACAACACGTAACACGCTACTCTAGAGATTGTTCAGTTGGAACAACACGTAACACGCTACTCTAGAGATTGTTCAGTTGGAACAACACGTAACACGCTACTCTAGAGATTGTTCAGTTGGAACAACACGTAACACGCTACTCTAGAGATTGTTCAGTTGGAACAACACGTAACACGCTCCTCTAGAGAGTGTTTAGTTGGAACAACACGTAACACGCTACTCTAGAGATTGTTCAGTTGGAACAACACGTAACACGCTACTCTAGAGATTGTTCAGTTGGAACAACACGTAACAGGCTACACTAGAGATTGTTCAGTTGGAACAACACGTAACACGCTACTCTAGAGATTGTTTAGTTGTTCATAATCCAGGATTTTTTTGGGGAGAGGGGGTTTGGGCTCAATCCGCCAAAAATGTGACTACTGTAGCTTCCACAATAACCGACACACTCTTGTGTTATGGTAGCATAATGAGTGTCTATAAGCCGAGTCAATTTACGTTGGTTGGTCATACAATTATTTTCTAAATATCGTATCATATTCCATCAGTAGTATAATCCATTTTATTTAAATGTATAATTTGTTTTATTGAAGAAGGTTTTTTAATACAATTTTAACATAGTCATATGTTGTTAACTTAGTGTAATATTATAGTAATGAAAACAGTAATTGAAAAAAAAAAAAACCAAAGGAAATACAGCTCTAAGAGAGTTTAGTGGTGGTTTGAGTTTGTAGGTATGATTGCAAAAACTACACTGGGCGTTCACACTCTCGTCTCTCACGCAATCATTTACCTTTCAATGTTTTATTACTGCCCCAAGGGACTGCGCTTAGCTACTTTTATTTGATCATTTCACTTTTATATAAATTTATGACTAATAATTTATCTTCACTGTAATATCATATTAATAACTCCACTACTGAAGCGTGAATAAAAAAAATCACAGGTGTGATTACAAATTATGCTATTTTAAAAAGTATAAACAACTAGTTTAAAACTGTAGCTCTTGGCATTCATACATAATTTATAAATGCATCGAGAAATACATTTGTACGTTTAATTTTACTTTGAGCTCAATTATTTAATATTAACAATTTTATTTGTGGATATGCCCTGAAATAAATTTTATAGGTATGGTTAGAAGAACGAAACTTATAGATATTTGGCTTGTATTTACATTAATATGGTCCCTTATGAAATTTTGTAACTTGTAAATCAAAACTACTATAACACGTTGTACACTGTTTTAAAAGGATTTGGTGCCAGACAATATCAATATTTCTGGTTATATCATATATAGTTACTCTTTAAGGAATAATATAAATGCGCATTACGATTATCGCAGACAGAAAGCATTTATCTTTTCTTCCTCAGTATTTCAGGAAATGTACTAATTCTTTAGTATCTGAGGTTATATTTTCACTGTACACACCCTATATGCCGAGCGTGCCTATTTATTATTATTATTCGTTATACGAATGTTTTATATATTATGGTTAGGATTGACTGTAAGTAAAATAAGGCTGGTTAATCAGTTTCATTTTATTGTCATTTGCGTAGAAAGATAATCTGAAAAATAACGAATAGCAGAAAAAGCTAGGTGATATATACAGTTATAAAAATGATATCTATTAAAAATACATTTTACTTATTGTTACCATTGTGATCATAACCTAAATAAAATATTATAAGAATAATCCTGAAACTATGACCGACTATGGGTCAGAGCCCTAATGACGTACAAAGAGTTGAAATCGCCTGATTTTTTCTCATAGATAGATAGTACAGTGTGAAAAAGTGTTATCAAATTCCATAAAGCCGTTTTAATATCTAGCATAACAGACAGAAATAAATGTTTTAACACCGGTTTTGACTTTTCTGATGTACGAAAGACAAAATAACTCAAAAACTCAAGATTGAGCGCTACGTACAGACAAAACTGTACTTATTTGTTTATATATAGATGACATACAAATATGTAATCAATATTTGAGCCAAATACAAAATGGCTCCAGCTCCAGCCATTATGAACTCAATGTTGGCCAGAATGTTATGTCCTAACATGTCGAAGTTCTTGGTTAAATGCTCTTGCAATGACGATTCTTCCATTTTATATCGACAACTAAACCATAAAGTTATACAAGATAAGATTCATACAAAGCTTAACAACTTATATACTAATAGTGTGCTTTACGGTTTCAAAGCCTTCATTATAAATCAATGTTTAATTGCAACCAAAGATAAATACGAATACCAACCATTGTGGAATGTTATTGTAGAAATCTGAACCATTACAACAATATAGCTGGTGTAACCGGGGTCGGATTAAAAAAGGTTTGGGGGCTAAATGTTTGTAGTCTAACAAGATTTATATACAATCTAATAACGATTTCTACAACAAATCACTCGAATGGCATTTTATGAGCTTTAACTCGAGCCTTTGAGTGAATTGCAACTATCAAAAAAATGGCGTTAAGAATTTGAGAAGAATCCGCAGGTTGCCGATAGAACATGCCAAGGTTCTTAACATTACAACCATTTGTCACTAATTAATTTTATGTTTTGTGCTGTCACAATTTAATAAATGGTGACAGTTTATTTTTAATTATAATGAATGGTATCTGGGCAAAACCCAAAACCTGGGGTTTCAAAATGTTTTAAGTTGTTTATACTTTGACGCCGAATTTTCCCCACATATTTATTTATTTTGAATGGCTTCAAACACTTCAAGCCATAGACAACAACTTTTGGAGATATCGTTGAATTCTGATTCCTACAAAATTTGGTTAAAATATAACCATTAGTGACGAGGTCTCTAGTCAGTACACAACAAAACTCACAAACAGACACCACCGCAAAAACAACCTTTGTGATTCAAGGAGCTTTAAAACGAACATTTCCACCAATAACACAAAATACAAAATGTTTACGATCCCCAGATTATAAACTATGAATTGGGAAAGCCAGAAATAATAAAATAGTTGGTACTTACAATTGTTTAATGGAAATTTACGTTAATGCGAGTTTATGTATTTAAAAATCCATAAGAAGGTAAATAATATGAAGTCATGATGTTTGTTCAACTAACATTTCCAGTTTTAAATCAACAGAATTGTCCGAGTGCGCCATACCAGGCGTGTTTTGTAGGTAATATTTTCATTTGACGTTTCCTGCCTTGTCCTTTTCATACTCGCTTAAGTATGTTTTTCTTATGACATATGTTACGAGGAATTCAGATTTTGGACACTTATTTATTTATTTATCTTATTAAATAATGTGGTAGAGTTCAATATATATATATATACTACTGACTAATTACAGTGAAACATTTCTATATACCCCATTAGCGTTCTTTAACCCATTATATAATTTGTTACAATCGTTAATTTCTGTTTAAATTGCATTGCTGTTGACGTTCGTAATGTTTTATAAATGCAAATTAAATGAAGAATATTACGGTAGTAACAGTAAATTATACCGACGTTTTATGTTAAATATTCATATTTTTAAATCGTTTAAACATCTTTAACTATAAATTCTAAGGTTATATTTAATACGCAACAGTTAAACCTTTTATAAAAGTGATAATAATTACTATCAAAGTCCAACTACTGTTTTAAAGTTGCTACATTTAAGTCAAATGTCTTCATAAAGATAACAGTGACAATTATAAGATATATTTGAAAATTAATATTTTTTTAAACCTGTCACTTAAAATATTATTACATTTTTAACCGATGACAAATTCTTTTAACGATACTTTACAAGTCTTAAGGATATATTAATATAAGATTGAACGTTTCCAAGGTCGCGATTTAATCGTTGCAACAATGTCGGGGAGGAATCACAAAACTAAATATATTCCTAAATGCCTAATGTCACGCCAGCTTCGGGACTACCCTTCATATTTATATCGATTTCGTTTATGGCTTTTAAAAATATCATCATCTTTCATTGGGCTTCCTGTTATTACTATTACGGTTTCATAAATATTCGTGCTTCCAATGACTACATATACTGTATATATAGTCATTGGTGCTTCTTTGCTTGATTACTTTACATGTCCACGCTAGTTTACGTCCATTTAGACGCCAACGCTACGATTAGACGCTTTGTTGGTAAAATGTATTCGAAGAGGTACTACGTAGATTAAAACGCAGGCAAGGAAAACATCGTAAATTGTGGAAGTTTAAAGAATATGTAAGAATAAAAAGCTCCAACAAAAATGTTTAAAAGATCAGTCTATAGGTACGCTAAAACTATCCTAAATATTATAAATGTTCCTTTATAATTATAATTATAAACATAAAGTATTCCTTTGAATATTATACATTCTCAGAAACAGTTGTTTGATAAAAAAACAAGTGTTTGCTTATATCTCAACATATCAAAATGATAAAATAAAACTACGTCTCACAACACTACAAAATATATTTACACTTACACTGAATTTACATACAAGACGGTAAATATACAAAAATAATGGTACAGGGCAATTGATTTCAACCAGTCACACCGGTCATCATCAGGCCCAATTAGCAAATGTGTTGTGAGCGTAGTTTTATTTTATCCTGGTAATTGTAACAACACTTATTATGGTACTCAAGAAACTATTTGACATATGAACATTTACAAACTACTCATGTTCTAATTACGCCCTGACTGTAATTACTGTAATAATGATCCTGCGTCAATGTTATAACAATTTGTAACGTGGGGCAATACAAATTACTCTAGTTAATAGCTGAAAGATTAGATATAAAGCATTCTTCAAATAAGTGTAAAATGAAATATATATTTTATACCATTGAATTGTTTTTAATTTACTCGGCATCTTGTAACAATCGATCACTGGATGTCAGAACCGCTCTCTCATTATAAATATAGTATAGTAGTTCCAAACCACAACTCGATCCAACTTCACTCCAGTTTTAAGTACTAGCCCGAAACAGTAACATTAGTTTGACTTGGATTGTTCACTTGTTAACGAATTTCCTATGGAAAAGTGAACTATTAGCATGACACGCACCGTGAAACTTAAGCCCGGGACCACCACAAAATTTCCTAACCCCTGAACACGTTTTGGGGGGTCACTAACAACTTATCTATATATATATATATATATATATATGTGTGTGTGTGTGTGTGTGTGTGTGTGTGTGTGTGTGCGCGCGCGCGCGCGTGTGTGTGTGTGTTTGTGTGTGTTCACATTCTAGAGGTCGCATTTTTTGTCTGATTTACTTGAAATTTGGTGGGAACTTTCCCTTCTGTAAGCAGTTGGACAAGTTCGTTGGGCAAAACAATCGGACCACTCTAACCCTCTTTTTGGGATTTTAATTTTTCAAATTTTGAGTTTTCGGGCCCATTAGAGGGTCAGAAAATCCCCGAATGTAAAATTAATGCAAGTAAGAAGATGGAGACTAGTAAGGCGAAAGTTTTAAGCCCTGTCTCATCATTCTTGCACAAATATTGACCAAGTTATTAAAGAAAATGTTAATTGTCTTAAAGTTGTCTTTTGCACTGGAAAAGGCTGTTTTTCATGTCTTGATGTAGTTTATTACCCCCAATATCACTATACCAACTTGTTATCGTGACTATACCTCCACCTAACCTTATAATGTTCATCACTGCCATCCTAATAGTGAATTTAAGTATAACCAGGAGCATAACAACAGCCAAAAAATTACATTTTTCAATTTCCCAAAAAAATGTTACCAGTGCTATTTTTATTAGATTTTTAAAAGATGTTAATGCAGATGTCAATTCACTTCCCTCATGTCAGCGCGCTGCGTGCGAACTCATTTGATTTTAATTTCCTATATTTAGATAAATTTATATATACCAAGCCTAAAACCATGCGTCGTAACCGTATTGTTGAACCTTATTAATAATTACTTTTCCGTTTTAAATTTCTAATAATAATTAATAGTTGTTCGGTGGTGTGTTAGTCTTGCTAATCATAAAATTTGCATGCAATTTTGTTTCTGTTGTTTTAAACTTGGGTATTGCCATTTACTACATGTAGTTTTGCTTGGACAGCGTTAATCATTCTATTTTATGGTATTTGCTGTGTAACGTATCTCGTTTTGGGTTTGTGTAAATGACTTTTGAAGTAAACTGCCCAATAATCAGCAGACTTTGAATCTCCGATTCTAAATGGATTTACGAAAGAAATTGTTACAACACTTAACACTGAATTGTAAATGGGCTTGACCTGTTATGTTGAGTTTTAAATAAAACAAATAAATAGAGTAAAAATAAAACAATAAACACACGAACCTGATTAATTTAACTATCAAGAATACAACTCAATATTAACATTATTATCAGGGTCATTTTAAGGGTTTCTTGATTTTCGTACAGGGGTATTATTTTGTAAAATAGCAATATTATACAAACATTTAATATAGGCGGTATACAGAATGCTCTTTCTATGTAGATAAAATTCTTTGGAGTTAAAGTAAATAACCCATAGGATTTCAAAGTTCCCAAAGTTTCGAGAATGAGTTGATTCAGTCAGCTGGATGAATCCGTGTTAGATTCATCTAAGAACACTAGCAATCATCAATAACACTAAGCAATTTTATTCTCGACTGAATGAATCCCTTGACTTTGTAGCCTCTAAAATTAATACTAATATCTAAGTATCTAATATGTATACATTGTTATAGAGCAGTCCCCCATGACGTCAAAGTATTGGGCACGGTAACCAATCATTGGCTGCTATCCTTGATACAACAACAGTCCGGTATTGTACAGGGTGCTTTAAAATCACGGACCGTTGAACATGACAGTATTGAGACGCAAGTGAAATACCTGAGCGTGGGCAATAAACAGCTAACGGTAAATTAAGTTGAGGAGAAATGAAAGCGATAGAGTCTCTTCCGGCAGTGTTCGCCATCACACTCTTTAGTGAACATCGAGATTGCAGCAACTTCGTATACCTGGAAGTGTAGAGAAATACCTGAGCGTGGGCAATAAACAGCTAACGGTAAATTAAGTTGAGGAGAAATGAAAGCGATGGAGTCTCTTCCGGCAGTGTTCGCCATCACACTCTTTAGTGAACATCGAGATTGCAGCAACTTCGTATACCTGGAAGTGTAGAGAAATACCTGAGCGTGGGCAATAAATAGCTAACGGTAAATTAAGTTGAGGAGAAATGAAAGCGATGGAGTCTCTTCCGGCAGTGTTCACCATCACACTCTTAAGTGAACATCGAGATTGCAGCAACTTCGTGTGTTCGCCATCACACTCTTTAGTGAACATCGAGATTGCAGCAACTTCGTATACCTGGAAGTGTAGAGAAATACCTGAACGTGGGCAGTAAACAGCTAACGGTAAATTAAGTTGAGGAGAAATGAAAGCGATGGAGTCTCTTCCGGCAGTGTTCGCCATCACACTCTTTAGTGAACATCAAGATTGCAGCAACTTCGTATACCTGGAAGTGTAGAGAAATACCTGAGCGTGGGCAATAAACAGCTAACGGTAAATTAAGTTGAGGAGAAATGAAAGCGATGGGGTCTCTTCCGGCAGTGTTCGCCATCACACTCTTTAGTGAACATCGAGATTGCAGCAACGCCATCACACTCTTTAGTGAACATCGAGATTGCAGCAACTTCGTATACCTGGAAGTGTAGAGAAATACCTGAGCGTGGGCAATAAACAGCTAACGGTAAATTAAGTTGAGGAGAAATGAAAGCGATGGGGTCTCTTCCGGCAGTGTTCGCCATCACACTCTTTAGTGAATATCGAGATTGCAGCAACGCCATCACACTCTTTAGTGAACATCGAGATTGCAGCAACGCCATCACACTCTTTAGTGAACATCGAGATTGCAGCAACTTCGTATACCTGGAAGTGTAGAGAAATACCTGAGCGTGGGCAATAAACAGCTAACGGTAAATTAAGTTGAGGAGAAATGAAAGCGATGGAGTCTCTTCCGGCAGTGTTCGCCATCACACTCTTTAGTGAACATCGAGATTGCAGCAACTTCGTATACCTGGAAGTGTAGAGAAATACCTGAGCGTGGGCAATAAACAGCTAACGGTAAATTAAGTTGAGGAGAAATGAAAGCGATGGGGTCTCTTCCGGCAGTGTTCGCCATCACACTCTTTAGTGAACATCGAGATTGCAGCAACTTCGTATACCTGGAAGTGTAGAGAAATACCTGAGCGTGGGCAATAAACAGCTAACGGTAAATTAAGTTGAGGAGAAATGAAAGCGATGGGGTCTCTTCCGGCAGTGTTCGCCATCACACTCTTTAGTGAACATCGAGATTGCAGCAACGCCATCACACTCTTTAGTGAACATCGAGATTGCAGCAACGCCATCACACTCTTTAGTGAACATCGAGATTGCAGCAACTTCGTATACCTGGAAGTGTAAAGAAATACCTGAACGTGGGCAATAAACAGCTAACGGTAAATTAAGTTGAGGAGAAATGAAAGCGATGGAGTCTCTTCCGGCAGTGTTCGCCATCACACTCTTTAGTGAACATCGAGATTGCAGAAACTTCGTATACCTGGAAGTGTAGAGAAATACCTGAGCGTGGGCAATAAACAGCTAACGGTAAATTAAGTTGAGGAGAAATGAAAGCGATGGGGTCTCTTCCGGCAGTGTTCGCCATCACACTCTTTAGTGAACATCGAGATTGCAGCAACGCCATCACACTCTTTAGTGAACATCGAGATTGCAGCAACGCCATCATACTCTTTAGTGAACATCGAGATTGCAGCAACTTCGTATACCTGGAAGTGTAGAGAAATACCTGAGCGTGGGCAATAAACAGCTAACGGTAAATTAAGTTGAGGAGAAATGAAAGCGATGGAGTCTCTTCCGGCAGTGTTCGCCATCACACTCTTTAGTGAACATCGAGATTGCAGAAACTTCGTATACCTGGAAGTGTAGAGAAATACCTGAGCGTGGGCAATAAACAGCTAACGGTAAATTAAGTTGAGGAGAAATGAAAGCGATGGGGTCTCTTCCGGCAGTGTTCGCCATCACACTCTTTAGTGAACATCGAGATTGCAGCAACGCCATCACACTCTTTAGTGAACATCGAGATTGCAGCAACTTCGTATACCTGGAAGTGTAGAGAAATACCTGAGCGTGGGCAATAAACAGCTAACGGTAAATTAAGTTGAGGAGAAATGAAAGCGATGGAGTCTCTTCCGGCAGTGTTCGCCATCACACTCTTTAGTGAACATCGAGATTGCAGCAACGCCATCACAGTCTTTAGTGAACATCGAGATTGCAGCAACGCCATCACACTCTTTAGTGAACATCGAGATTGCAGCAACTTCGTATACCTGGAAGTGTAGAGAAATACCTGAGCGTGGGCAATAAACAGCTAACGGTAAATTAAGTTGAGGAGAAATGAAAGCGATGGGGTCTCTTCCGGCAGTGTTCGCCATCACACTCTTTAGTGAACATCGAGATTGCAGCAACGCCATCACACTCTTTAGTGAACATCGAGATTGCAGCAACGCCATCACACTCTTTAGTGAACATCGAGATTGCAGCAACTTCGTATACCTGGAAGTGTAAAGAAATACCTGAACGTGGGCAATAAACAGCTAACGGTAAATTAAGTTGAGGAGAAATGAAAGCGATGGAGTCTCTTCCGGCAGTGTTCGCCATCACACTCTTTAGTGAACATCGAGATTGCAGAAACTTCGTATACCTGGAAGTGTAGAGAAATACCTGAACGTGGGCAATAAACAGCTAACGGTAAATTAAGTTGAGGAGAAATGAAAGCGATGGAGTCTCTTCCGGCAGTGTTCGCCATCACACTCTTTAGTGAACATCGAGATTGCAGAAACTTCGTATACCTGGAAGTGTAGAGAAATACCTGAGCGTGGGCAATAAACAGCTAACGGTAAATTAAGTTGAGGAGAAATGAAAGCGATGGGGTCTCTTCCGGCAGTGTTCGCCATCACACTCTTTAGTGAACATCGAGATTGCAGCAACGCCATCACACTCTTTAGTGAACATCGAGATTGCAGCAACGCCATCATACTCTTTAGTGAACTTCGAGATTGCAGCAACTTCGTATACCTGGAAGTGTAGAGAAATACCTGAGCGTGGGCAATAAACAGCTAACGGTAAATTAAGTTGAGGAGAAATGAAAGCGATGGAGTCTCTTCCGGCAGTGTTCCCCATCACACTCTTTAGTGAACATCGAGATTGCAGCAACTTCTTATACCTGGAAGTGTAGAGAAATACCTGAGCGTGGGCAATAAACAGCTAACGGTAAATTAAGTTGAGGAGAAATGAAAGCGATGGGGTCTCTTCCGGCAGTGTTCGCCATCACACTCTTTAGTGAACATCGAGATTGCAGCAACGCCATCACACTCTTTAGTGAACATCGAGATTGCAGCAACTTCGTATACCTGGAAGTGTAGACAAGAGTTTTCTAATATGTTTGTATGACGGAGTAAAAAACTGCAAAATTGGCTTTTATGGATAAATTGAGTGGCAAACCATTGTCTTATGAATCTATAAGTAAATAAATGTTTTACTGTGTTCCCTTTTTGTAAAATAGTAGTTTTTGTGTGTATTCTATAGTTTTTATTTAGAATACTTTACTGATCTATTTATTATCTGGATCTTTAAACTAATTATTTAGGGGCAAACGTTTATGTGTCTTTTGTAATTCTTCTATAATTCACAGGTTTTATCATAATTAGCTCTAAATAACAACATTTTTAAACAGTCATAGCCATACCCGATTCCAAATGTGACATAGTATAAGTCCGAGTCTGTACAAATTTGACTCAAATATCTAAGGAAGATACGGTTTTTTGTGACATACACATAAAGAGGGAATATGGAGCGAAATAGGCTATATGATATGATTAAGTACTGCTTCTATCGAACTAGGGAAACAATACTGTGCCATTTAGCACACTATCACTATAGGTGTAATATACTCGAAGGTCAGTAATTCGCCGAAACAAACGTCACAGACATTTAAATATAGAGTGACGATATGTCATCACATCTCATCGGTCTCTCATTTCAGTAAAGTGACACGAATAAATGAGTGACACCTAACCTCAGGAAGCGCTAAGATTCATTGTGCCACTAAAGTTCATTGTAATAACTCTGTTTGATATACACCTTTTCTTGAACTGTATGCATACAAGTTATGGAAGTTACAAGATTAAATAATATGTATTAGTATTACATACAAAATATACAGATTGTCTGAAAAGGACGTTCCTATAGTTCAAATTGTGGTTCCTTGGGTAAATTTTCTTATAAATATGGATTCTAAAACACTTAGTTTTCTGGCTGTCTGTCTGTATGTGTTTTTTACATAATTAATGATATATAATTAATCTCTAATGGTATCAATTTTAAACCTATTATATGTATGACGACTAATCAGGCCAATTTCAGTATTGAGTACGAAGTTTCCACAACAAAATAAACCATCTCAGCTAAAACGTATCAAATTTAATTTATAACTAATACAAATACAAAACAAATTTAAAAACTAAAGATGTGGGTGGCATTGCACAGTAAAAGGCAATCAAGTCATGATTTTACACTCTAAAACAACACAAAAAATAGGTGTAAAGCAATTCAGAACTTACTCAAAACAAGTTAAGTATTTATTTTGAGTTTAACTGGTATTAAAATAGTATGGCGGAAGTATTTTTTATATAACTAACTGTAACCTTGATTTAGATATGAATTTGATTATTCTTTAATTGTATGGAACCCGACATTTACCGGACACAGTAGCTCAGAGGTAAAGTGCCTAACTAGCAAATCAGACGTGGCCGGTTCGATCCCGGTCCCGGCCGACTCCTGTAGGATCATGAGCGGTCACCTCTGGCTTGCCCATGTGACTAATGCCGTCACGGTACCTCGCTGTCTTTAGTTCACCGCACAGGTCAACAGCCTATTGTGACAGGCAGTTGAGGTTTTAAATACCCCCGTCGCAGCAAACCTGCATACTCAGCGAATTTCCAATGAATTATAACATAACACATTAAGCCACTTAACAGGATTCATAAGAAATATATTCACAAACAAGCGATATTTAAAATATTAATTATTCTCCATAAGAATAACATTGGGGATGAGTACACAGGTTTGCTGCAACAAGGAACACAAAATAATGGGGTTTTATGCAAAATATCAAAGGAACTCAGCTAAGTGAAGTCACATACCAAGTTTCATCCATATACATTCATAAATAAGCGATGTATAACACTTTAATTATTTTCCATAAGAGTAACATGGGGACCGAGTACCTAGGTTTGCTGCTACGGGAACCATAGGTGAAAAATTGTTTTTTTGTGCAAACAACAATAAACCACAACCAGATGAAGCTATATACCAAATTTCGTCAGTTTATGTTCATAAATAAGCGAGATATACAATTTTTCTTTTTCTCCATAAGGATAACATTAGACAACGTACTGTGTTTAGCACTTTCAATATCTCAGTAACCAATTGACGTAGAGCAATGATCAAGATACCAAATTGTTTGTTTTTTATGCTGAATTCAATGGTGAAAATTAAAATTTGATTTTAATAAAAATTACATGTGAAAAACCCGAAAAACCCATTTTTGGGGTACAAAACCCCCCCAAAACCCCCCTTCGGATGGTGCGATTCGTCTGGTTTTCGAACTCGTTCAAATAAATGGTACTTTACACGTTTGTACCAAATTTCATTAAGATCGGACTTTTTTTACGAGAGTTATCGTGCTTACGGACACACATATATATATATATATATATATATATATATATATATATATATATATATATATATACATATATAAAAATTTTAACGAATGGTGTTTTTGGCATCTGGGGACCTCAAAATGAAAAGTTACCATGGTCTCGGGCTTAAGTCTTACCATGAGACCTACGGTAATAGCTTCTTCCCTATAGGGGAAATTCGCTAAAAAATATATATCAGTATCAATAGATACGGGATTGCGCCAGCTCTTAGGGTTAATATATGTGAGTTACGTAACTTTGATCCAAACCCCCTCCTCCACCACAAAACGTAGCATAACGCTACGCCATACCCCCTTCCCCCCCCTTAAGTGCGTTACGTAATATGTGTAAGGTCCCTAAATTGAACTCTGCTTTTATTTACCGAGGTTATCCACAAAAACATTTTGATAATCAGAAGAGAAAAAAAACCATTGTAGAAAACATAAATTTGTTAACGATCCAAAGTTTATCACAGAATATTCATGGGCTTAAAAAAACTAACAATGTAATGAAAGCAGCTTTAAATGTTTTAAAATCATCCCTTACCACAGGAAATGTGTTTTATATGTGTAGTTATTTATTGTGAGCAGCCTCCCTTTCAGTTTGGTACATCCTTGTTTCTCTGGGGCTGGTTTATTGAAACCCTTAACTTCTGCCTGATCCTGGATAACTAGTCAAGTCAAAGCACTGTGGGGACAGTGGATCTTCCTTCCTGTCCGAAAAATATATGATGTGGAATAAATAGTTCAGTATATGCAACAAATTATACAGCTAAAGAATAAATAAAAATACTACGTTAAAAACATGTTAAATACATTCAATCAATTGAATGCACTTTAAATAATCAATTCATCCCCACAATATGTTATATTAATCTTATGAAGCAAAAATTACGTATACAATTTCCTTAATATCCTCTAAAGCGAAGGGTTAATTAAGTTACAAGGGAGAGCTCGTCAGGAGAAACGGTTCCCCGGCTAATGTGGGTTTCTGTATAATTCTAATTGGCGTTACCGCTAATATTGGCAGCAGTAATTCCTCCCACCTCCCACTGTAATCGGCCTTACCTCCGAGCCATCTGAAGCTTCCTATGTAAAGTATGACAAGTCTATAATTCCTCCCACCTCCCACTGTAATCGGCCTTACCTACGAGCCATCTGAGACTTCTTATGTAAAGTATGACAAGTCTATAATTCCTCCCACCTCCCACTGTAATCGGCCTTACCTCCGAGCCATCTGAAGCTTCCTATGTAAATTATGACAAGTATATAATTCCTACCAACTCCCACTGTAATCGGCCTTACCCCCGAGCCATCTGAGACTTCTTATGTAAAGTATGACGAGACTATAATTCCTCCCACCTCCCACTGTAATCGGCCTTACCTCCAAGCCATCTGAGGCTTCTTATGTAAAGTATGACAAGTCTATAATTCCTCCCACCTCCCACTGTAATCGGCCTTACCTCCGAGCCATCTGAAGCTTCCTATGTAAATTATGACAAGTCTATAATTCCTCCCACCTCCCACTGTAATCGGCCTTACCTCCGAGCCATCTGAAGCTTCCTATGTAAAGTATGACAAGTCTATAATTCCTCCGAACTCCCACTGTAATCGGCCTTACCCCCGAGCCATCTGAGACTTCTTATGTAAAGTATGACGAGACTATAATTCCTCCCACCTCACACTGTAATCGGCCTTACCCCCGAGCCATCTGAGGCTTCTTATGTAAAGTATGACAAGTCTATAATTCCTCCCACCTCCCACTGTAATCGGCCTTACCCCCGAGCCATCTGAAGCTTCTTATGTAAAGTATGACAAGTCTATAATTCCACCCACCTCCCACTGTAATCGGCCTTACCTCCGAGCCATCTGAAGCTTCCTATGTAAATTATGACAAGTATATAATTCCTACCAACTAAGTTCCTAAACTATCTACAAGTCTATAATTCCTCCCACCACTCACTGTAATCGGCCTTACCTCCGAGCCATCTGAAGCTTCTTATGTAAAGTATGACAAGTCTATAGTTCCTCGCACCTCCCACTGTAATCGGCCTTACCCCCGGGCCATCTGAGGCTTCTTATGTAAAGTATGACGAGACTATAATTCCTCCCACCTCCCACTGTAATCGGCCTTACCTCCAAGCCATCTGAGGCTTCTTATGTAAAGTATGACAAGTCTATAATTCCTCCCACCTCCCACTGTAATCGGCCTTACCTCCGAGCCATCTGAAGCTTCCTATGTAAATTATGACAAGTCTATAATTCCTCCCACCTCCCACTGTAATCGGCCTTACCTCCGAGTCATCTGAAGCTTCCTATGTAAAGTATGACAAGTCTATAATTCCTCCCAACTCCCACTGTAATCGGCCTTACCCCCGAGCCATCTGAGACTTCTTATGTAAAGTATGACGAGACTATAATTCCTCCCACCTCACACTGTAATCGGCCTTACCCCCGAGCCATCTGAGGCTTCTTATGTAAAGTATGACAAGTCTATAATTCCTCCCACCTCCCACTGTAATCGGCCTTACCCCCGAGCCATCTGAAGCTTCTTATGTAAAGTATGACAAGTCTATAATTCCTCCCACCTCCCACTGTAATCGGCCTTAGCTCCGAGCCATCTGAAGCTTCCTATGTAAAGTATGACAAGTCTATAATTCCTCCCACCACTCACTGTAATCGGCCTTACCTCCGAGCCATCTGAAGCTTCTTATGTAAAGTATGACAAGTCTATAATTCCTCCCACCTCCCACTGTAATCGGCCTTACCCCCGAGCCATCTGAAGCTTCTTATGTAAAGTATGACAAGTCTATAGTTCCTCCCACCTCCCACTGTAATCGGCCTTACCTCCGAGCCATCTGAAGCTTCTTATGTAAAGTATGACAAGTCTATAGTTCCTCGCACCTCCCACTGTAATCGGCTTTACCCCCGAGCCATCTGAAGCTTCTTATGTAAAGTATGACGAGTCTATAATTCCTCCCACCTCCCACTGTAATCGGCCTTACCTCCGAGCCATCTGTGGCTTCTTATGTAACATATGACATATCTATATCGAAATGCTGTTGAAACCGGTTTCCGTTAAGTTCTAAGAGTATTTATTTTTGTAACCAATCGAAAAAGCATGTTATCCCTAAATAGTAAGTATAAAATATGACAGCGTAGATTCTGTTGACAAATTAACAAATGTAGAGTGAACATATTTTTCTCTAAATCACAAGGAATACCATAATCTATTATTCATTTTGTATTTGACTGGTTCTCCTTTTAACATAATTTTTAGAATAAGGTAACTAATCCTAAAAACGAATGTTATATTATAATATTCTTCTTGAATTTAACCTAGATCCTTATTAGCTAAGATCATTTTATTAAGGAGATTATTGCAGACATCACTGATTAATCAGTGAGGGAAAATATCCGCAACAACCTCCTAAATAACATAAACTTACCAGCACCAACAATGAATTTTAAACAATGAATAACTAAGATCCCTAGTATGATACTTGCTACCCTTATTGTAATATCCTAATCCTTGTAGGTACTTAACCAGAGGTCCTTATCCATAAGGTGAGTTCATTTCTGTTTTTGTGTTAAAAATGTTGTACCTCTTCAACACTTCGAGTCCGAAAACATTTTACAAACATAACCTGTATTCTAAACCTGTATACATGCAAGGTATGTGAACCTGTTTATTGAGTTCCTTATTTAAACAGAAGCATATGACATGTAGGGGTAAACACACTCAGAATAAACTTGGAAAAGAATTTCTTTGTTAACAAAGGCAGACGATTTCCTGAGTAAGAAAATGCAACTACCTCGTTTTTTGTGACCTTCTATCGATAAGGTAATAAATAAAAAACAACCGAGGTTCAAACTTTATATCCTGAAATAATTCAAATGTTACTAAAATAATTTAGGTAACTTTTAAGTATATTTGAGTTGTACAATCGTAATAAACAAAAACAGTTAGGAAAAACATTTTTTTACCACACAGCCTTAAAAATCAGTTGCGAATACAGTTTGACTAAAAAACGGGGAGGACCACGCACATTATCGCTTTGATAGTGGCGTTACAGGAAACAATTCTGTCCAAGTTTCCCGGGAGTAGTGCTAGGACGCGGCCACTATATCACGGTCAATAACTGCTACCTCAGCATGTACAACTAAACAAATTGTATCAATTTAGAGTATTTTTGTTCTAAACATATTAACTGTACATTTCAACTGCATTATTTAACTTTTAGAATACAACTCAAACATTGTTCACGTTAGGTTTACAACTGGGTAAGAAAGGCATGTTCATTGTTTTTGTTTTCAATGGATAAACAAACAAGATAATTATATCATGCCCCGCTTTAGCTGCAGCCTTTTTATTATTTTTAATTGATAATTATACCAACGTCGGGGGACACAACTTACCGCACATGATGTTTTGAAGTCTTGAATTATTAATTAAACAACTTTTTTATTAGCATATTACGTGTTGTTATTACTTACGGGATGTAATAAAATACGTCTTACAACACTTAAGATATATTTACACTTATACTGATTCACATACAGACGGTAAACATATATAAAAGATGGTACTAGGCTAGGATAGTTTATATATGTTTACCGTCTGTATGTGAATCAGTATAAGTGTAAATACATCTTAAGTGTTGTAAGACGTCTTTTATTACATCCCATAATTATTAATTGGAAGTGTAGATCAGGTTAAGGTCCTAATTCAAACAAATTGCAGATATGAACTTAAATGGACTAGTAGAAAATGGCATCTTAACTGAGTTGTGATATGATACGCGTGATTTAAAATTCGTTTAATGTTAGAACAAATCGTAATCTAAAAATATATATTTATTGTTTTATTCGCGGGCTATATTTCTGTAACAAAATTATTACTAATATTTTTTACGTTCTGCTTACTCATGAATACTTCAAGATGTATTTTAGAGTTGATTAATCACGTCAGAGGGAAACTGATATAATTTGCTTTGCAAAATTGCCTTTCTCTTCGTCTAATTATAATTAGCTCAACTCAACTCGTAAAAATCAACTATTCCCCTCCTCCTCTATGAAAGTCGGCATGAGGTAGTTCTTTGATTTTCTGTGCTATTGATGTGTTTTGTTAGCCATTGAAAAATATAAAATGTTAAGGAATTTGACTTCAATGTTCTACAACCTACTGACTTAAAACCCCTTTTATAAAAGCCTGTAGCCTGCAGCCATGCGTGGTCTGGAAGCATTGTTTACTATATAACTATGTTTAATGACTTAGATATCTTAAATAACTATAATGTCTTAAATAAGATCTTGCCATTTTTTCATGGGCGACCTTATAGCAGGTACAATTGTCTAATCCTTATAGCCTGCATGTCCTGCCCTGACAAATAGCTTAAAATAACACAAATAACTCGAGTACCTGTAGGCTACCGTCTTTTATAAAGAGAAGGCTAGTAAATTAGTTTTAAATAATGATAATAATGATAATTGATAAGACTAAAACTATAGCTTTTGTTTAGCCTGTCGAACATATATATCTGCATTCATATTAAATATAATAAATAATCTCGATGAGTTTATTTGAATAATGAGACATATAATTAGTGAATATTTGTTTTGTATACACAATTTAACCTTTATTGAAACTAATGAGGTTTTTAAGTATTTGAAAAATTAATATGACTAGACAAAATTTATTTAAATACGTTATTTAAATAAGCAATTTTTTTATTTAAGTTTTATCTATTCTGTTAGAAAATTATAGAATCAGGTATTGTAGCAACAGAGAGTCATTTTTTCCAGAGTCATCTATCATTTATTGTTTTCCCAACAAAACTTTCCATATTTCCTGTAAACCTTCTTTAGGCGCGAACACACCACACTGTTCAAATAACATCAAGCATACCAAATCACTCACCATGTTTTTTTGGGAGATACTAAGGTTTAACAACTGTTTCTATATCAATTGTCAACATGACAAACCCTTTGATATATACATTTACCAAACAAATTACGGATTGACAAATGCATCGTTGCTTCGACGGTGAGATTTTCAAATACTTTGGAGGCAATACATTTTTAACAAAAGATGGGAACAATAATTTTAAGTTTTATGAAAAAGGTAGTTGGGATGTAATAAAAATACAAGGGTTTGCCCATGATAACAACATTTAAGTTTAAAGACATATAATGTAAAATGCTCGTTTGATAGGGTTACAGTCTCAATATTTGGAGGAATTACTTATAATTAAGATTTTACAGTATATAAAGTCAATGTTTAAAGCAGTTAAATGTTATCACCAAACCAAATCAAATAGCGAAATCAGAGGAAAAAATCATGTGAGAATAAAGGGTCCTTTAGACTTCTTCACTGCCATTTGTCTTGCTAATTTCGTCCATTTTGAAATATTGCTGCTGGCTAATGGATATCCGTTTTTTCAATATAGTTTTAGGGTAGTCACGCTATTGGGATCATTAATAAAGGTGTGGGAGTTGTGATATTAATTTATTTACGAAATCATTTTTAAATTATTCCAATTTAATAAAACAAAATTATTTGAATACCATTTATAGAGACTAAACTATATTTATATCTTTTTCAGAAAGTTGTGAAGATTTAAACTAAAAAAATATATGTTTTTAAATGGAATGACACTCCTCAAAGTTACTACCTCAGATACAAGGCACATGTATTAATAGGTTTAATCACAATTTAATTAGGGTTGTAAATGTGTTTGAAAATATAAACAATAGATAAAATACAACGTTTTAATGTTGTAAGGTTTTTGTCATAGACTGATTCACCAACATCTATTTTTTTAAGATTGCTCCATACAATAAATGTTACTGATAACATCTTAATATGGCCAACTAGTTTGCAGTCGTGGAGAGTGGTCCTTGCATCGTGGACACTCCCGTGTTAACGTTCTGACAATGACTACATAAACTACAATAAGACAGACAAGCCTTATGGAAATTGTAGTTTAAGTAGTCATTGGTTCTGACTTTCAAATAGGAAAAAGTGGATTAAATGACTCCAAACCTCTATATTGCCACTACTAACCTATAGCAGGTCGATTGTCGAACTGAGCACTTATGTTTCTTCAACTCTCTGATAGGAGACTGCTAACAGTATAGATTACTTTTACAAAATGCTTTTAAATTATACGGGCACTTTTCGGTTTAATAAATTAACTTTTTACTATTAAGGTGCCTGTTTTACTTTGTGCTAGTAACAAACTGTGTTAATTCGCTTAGTTATGCCATTTATCTAATCAGTACAAACAAATCAAACATAAACGAATTAAGAAACGAGTTCGCACGCAGCACGCTGACGTGAGGGAAGTGAATTTCCACATAAAAACTTTTAAAACTCAAAATCAGTGTAAAAACATACATTTTCCCAATTTTTATTGAAATCTGAAAACATTGATTTTTTGGCTGTTCTGATACTCCTGGTTTCATTTACTTGCAAAGCTGGGAATACAATTTTGCACATTATAAGGTTAGTAGAAGGTCCAGACAGGCTTGAAAGTAGGCGTAAGGTTGCTGGGGGTAATAAAAGTACTCTAACAAAGGAATAACACGCTTTTCTAGTGTAAAACCCCCATAAGACAACGTACTGTGTTTAGCCGATACACATTTTCTTTAATAACTCGGTAAATATTTATGCTAGAATGACGGGAGAGGGCTTAAAACTTTCGCCTCTCTAATTCCCATCTTTTTACATGTATTAAATTTACATCTGGGGCTTTTCTGACCCTTTTTGGGCCCAAAAACTCGAAATTTGAAAGATTAATCCCCAAAAAATGGGTTTAGAGTTTTCTGATTGTTTTGCCCAACGAACTTGTCCAACAGATTATAGAAAGGAACGTCCCTACCAAATTTGATGTAAATCGGACAAAAAATGCGACCGCTAGAGTGCATACACATATATATATATATATATATATATGTCTATATATATATATATATGTCTATATATATATATATATATAAAACATTTTGAACGACCCCCCAAAACGTGTTCAGGGGGTCACGTTAGGAACTTATATGGTGGTCCCGGGCTTAAGTTTCACCGTGCAGGTCATGCTAATAGTTCACTTTCCAAAGGAAATTCACTAATAATGTAATTGAAATAAAACCGTCATGTGGATTAAAATGACCAGAGAGGAATGTTTATTTAGGTTTTAATGACGCAGCTCGTTAAAGTGGTTTAATTCAGCGTTCAATCATAACACAAAGCAAATATGTGTACATTTAATCTGGACAAGAATGTGTAAACACTGTTTAAAAAGGTAACATGCCAGAGATGTTCAGAATATTTTTAGACGTAACCGATTTTATTTTTAAAAGTAATTAGTTCTCTTTTCATTCTAATAGTTATTGAAATATCAAGTGATTCAATTTAGTTAAACGCAAAATTACATATGAGTGCGATTGTGATTATGTGTTTAAACAACTATGTGTCAGTGTATGTGTTGCAAACATTTATTTTTAATACAAATACTGTCTAACCGCGTTTTTAATCTGTTATTAGCAAGTGAATACTTCTTCACGTTGTTTTCAAATACCATTACGAATAAGAAATATAATACCAAATGCCAAAGTAGCATTAGTGAAGGCCAAATTAATTTTAAAAGAGATTTAAATTTTGTTATTGCAACATAGACTATATATGTTAAAGTTTTCAAAATTATTCAAATCATTTTTAAACTAATATCAAACCTACTTCACTCTCGATTTCTTAATAATTTTACCGATGATTAAAATAAAAGATTGGCGATTTAATGATTTAATTTAATGTTACAGAACATAAAAATATATTATTTAAAATTATATTTATAATGTTTTAAAGGTATTAACACTAAGGGGCCTCAAATACTACGTAACGCTTTTAATTGGAGAGAGGGTAAGTCGTAGCGTCACGATGCGAGGGGGGTCTGGTCCAGCGTTATCCAACGCGCGAACATGAAATCATATTCTAGAAGAAAACAATTCTCAGTGTTTCATTTTAGTACTTAAGATCATATTGAGTTTAACTGGTTGTTTGAGAAAAATGTTACTTAGCTATTTAAATTCGTTTGATTTTGATTTTGCTATCAAGATTTTGGAGTATCTGGTTGTAAACAGGATTGAATATAAAAAGTTATTTAAAGATGTTGTTTGTATTTTAATTATTTTATTAATTGTTTTGAAATATACACAAGTTTAGTGTTTAATAATATGTTTTGTAATATAATATATATGTAATAAGTAATATTTTATAACTTAACAATTATTTTCTTTACATCGTAACTTTAATTAAAATGTTACAGATGAAACATATGATTAGGGTTTGAAATGGGAATAAATGCGTTCCTTAATAGATAGCCCAAAATATGATCGCGGAAACTACCTCAGTACAACCTAGTAACTTTCATGCAGTGCTTAACCAGTTTTGTGTTGTTGTTTTGTATTTTTCGTGTAGTTTTTGTAATTTTTACTATTCATGATGTAATAAAATTAGCAAGAAAAAAAACCTGCGGTGAATGTAGGGAAATTAATCAATGTAAAATAAAACAAAGGAGTTTAAAAATCAAATTTACTATTGAAGGAACAATATACAGTGGATTAAAAGACACCATACCTAAAATCAGGAAAGCGCATAGATAGACCGGAGATGAACACCTAAAAACCTCTGGACGGGAAACACGGCACATATTGTTTTTTTCTTTCTATGATTACCGCCCAACCATAGAAAATGCAGTAAAATTCAGACGACATGTTGTAAGCTTGTAGTTATAAGGGACACAAATTAACACAAATTGACACAAATTTTATGATCGAGTTCCGTTTGATGTAGAGTTACAGGCTGCTCTCAGTAAACCTGCCGTTGGTGGGGACCACACTTGAAGACAATTCCTGAGTTATAATAAGGGCTTCGATGGAGGTAATGTATTTAACTTAGCAAATCTTTATAGGAAGTACTTAATATCAGCCTTTACAAGAAAAAGAATATTTAATGTGGATCAGGTGATGTAAGGAACAGTCACACCATCTTGCAAATGCGATTTGAGCCATTGTTGTTCATAAGTTAAACAACAGATTAACGAGAAAAACATAAAAAACAACAACAAGCAAAATAAACTACAAAACAAAACTACGAAAACTAAAATAAAACAACGTTATATTAAGAACAGCAATTGATAATTCGTCATCTCCATTGTTGGCTTTTCTAGAGGTGGAAGAGGAAGTGAATCTCCGAAAGTTTAAACCAATTAAATAAACTAAGAAAATAATTAGGTAACTACTATTATAACATTACGTATTATGGATAATAGTGTTTAAATTTATTAGCCGTTAACGTTTATTAACAATTCAAAAGGTTTACTAACATTAACTACGTTTTATATTAATACTTTAATGAGTAAATCTCATGTTTTTCTACAAGCTTCTTCAATGTGCTAATACCGCCAATAAATACAAACGAGTCTGTGTTGTATTGAAACAATAAATCAAAATATTAATTTGAATTATTTAATTAATATTACAATATTAAATAAGCAAATTTAATTAAAATATTAGCTATTTTGTTGTTGTGAAACAAAGTAGCTTGGTATTTGATAACTATATATATATTTGATTGTTTCTGCTAATACACAAATTGTATATACTAAATTATCAAAGATAAATATTGGACGTTTAGAAAATGTAAAGGTTATGTGGTAGAGTTTATATGAAAGCACATAAAAAATGAAATATACTCGAATGCTCGATATTTTCACCAAATAGGCTGCTTGGTTTATGTCCCCTTCGGGATAGCGAGTAGGGCGAAAATTACTCATCAGCTTAAAACTTCAGTCGCACTTCCTACTATAGTAAGATTTATATGAATTATATAATCTCTACGTACATGGCTGATTATTTTTTTATGTGAGGCATTTGTTGTTTTACTTCTAGATTCGTCTGTTGGGACAATCTATCTATATTATTGAAAGAATTTCTTGATTTTTGTTCGGCGATTTTAGACCCCTATAACTATTATTTTATATACATATTTGGTATCAATCGAAAGCTGTTACCCTCTAGATGTGCCTTTTGGGGGTTTGAAACACATCCAACTTCAGTGCTCTGCCTCATTGGCTCTTAAAGTTCCAATGTTATCTTACGGAGTTATATTTTATTTAGTCAAGCAGCTGATTATAATGTAAACAGGACAAAACATCTGAACCTGTGCCTGCGAGATTCCCGTGCGGAGAACGGGACACCTGCTGGTTTATATATTATTACTTTGTTTGTAAATATCTTGGGAAAATCATAGAGTTTGAATATTGATTTTATATGAGTGCTCCAATAAACATGTTATTGGTTTCTTGTTAATAGTCACAGAGGAGTTTTAACTAATATCTTTGCAATACATCTAGATCTAGACTTTTATTCTCAAATCGAGATCAAGGGATAAGGCGATCTTTTAAAAAGAAAGAATAAAATAAAAAAGTTGTTAAAAGGAAATTTCACAAAATTACACGATTGATTAAAATATGTTTTAAAGCTTCTTCTGGGAATAATTATTTTCTAATAGTTTTACGTCTTAGTTCAAACTTTTGGAGAAATCGAATGATCGATTAACTTTGTTTCAACTAAACATATTAACATGATTTCTTACAATTTCCAACATAGCGAAGAAATCTGAAATTACAAGCTGTAGAAAACTTTATGTTCAAACCAAAGACCCTTGATTTATACTTTCAACTAAACGTTTATGTGCAACTTCTTTTGACTAAAGTAAACTGTGTTAAAAAGAAAAACAAAATGGGTGTTTTTATTGTCACCGTTATACCTCGAAACCAATCAAATTCATCGTTTTGATGTCTGTAGATGCTACGGTGTTCATAAACGTTTGTAAAACAACGCCAAAAAAGCTCCAAGAAAACTTAGGACTTAAATGAGTGAACTAATTACTATCCATCTTCATAATACATTGGGGCGAAAAACTAAGATAATACAATGTAGGTTGTAGTTAGTAGTGAGCCCTAAAAATGACAAGAATAAATAGCTACCTTTTTACAGGGAAATACATTTTGAAAAACATGTTCGCTGTATACAATATTTATATGGAGGGCTAAAGTGCGCTGCCATTCTCTTAGTTTTAACACGGAGATGAAACAAGCTCAGTCTTCTTACTTTTGCTTGGGAAGTTTACTTTATTTGTAAATCAGTTTTGATTCTAGTTTTAGCGAATTTTTCCTATACGGAAAAAAGCTATTACCGTAGTCGGCATGGTAAGACCTAGGCCCGGGACCATGATAACTTCTCGTGTTGAGGTCCCGTAACGCCAAAAACACCATTCGTTCAAAATTGTATATGTGTGTCTGTGAGCACGATAACTCTCGTGAAATAGTCTAATTTCTATGAAATTTGGTACAAACATGTAAAGCAACATTTATGACTTTGACCAGACAGATCGACCCCAAAGGGATATTTTGGGTTTTTTTCCCAAAATTGTTTTTAAAATTTTTTACATGTAATCTTCAAAAAAGTCAAATTTTAGTTTACACCATTAAATTCAGCTTAAAAAACACACAATTTGGTGTTTTGATCATTGCTCTGCGTTAATTGGTTACAGAGATATTGATAGTGTTAAACACTGTACGTTGTCCAAAGTTATTCTGATGGAGCATAAGAAAAATGTTATACCTCGTGTATACTTACGAAACTTGGTATACGGCTTCATCTGGTTGTGGTCTATTGTTATTTGCAGAAAAACAAAAAATGTTAACGATTATTTCTGCATCAGCAATCCTACGTACTCAGCCCCCATGTTATTCTTATGGAGAATAAGTAAAATACAATTTCTCCCCTCTCTTAATTGTGAACATAAATGTAAAAAAATAGTGGTATGTGGTTTCACCTAGTTAAGTTATATTGATATTTGCATGAAAACCCATAATTTGTGTTCCTTGTTTCAGCAAACCTGCTTACTCAGCCCCATGTTTTTCTTATGGAGAATAATTAAAATGTTATATATAGCTTATTTATGAATGACTATTGATGAAACTTACTATGTGGCTTCACCTAGTTGAATTCTATTTATATTAGCCTATACACCGATTGTTTGCGTTCCTTCAACCTACGTACTCATCCCCAATGTTATTCTTATGGAGAATAATTAAAATTGTATACAGTATATCGCTTATTTGTGAATATATTTTTATTAAATTTAGTATGCGGCATTATGTGGTATTAAGACATTGGAAATTTGCTGAGTGCGCAGGTTTTCTATGACGGGAGTATTTTGTTTATTGAACAGATAAACATAAAATAATTCGAGCAAGTAAAAATCACTAAATCTTTGGATTTACTACTTTTTCAGTCCTGAAACATGTTTTAACTAGGGTCAGTTGTTACCAATCGTAGAGCTCATTTTGCCTCTAATGCAGTGATAATTCTCTCCCGCCTACCTCCTACCTCCTTCTATCCTACCTCCTTCTATCCTACCTCCTTCTATCCTACCTCCTTCTATCCTACCTCCTTCTATCCTACCTCCTTCTATCCTACCTCCTTCTATCCTACCTCCTATCCTACCTCCTTCTATCCTACCTCCTTCTATCCTACCTCCTTCTATCCTACCTCCTTCTATCCTACCTCCTTCTATCCTACCTCCTTCTATCCTACCTCCTTCTATCCTACCTCCTTCTATCCTACCTCCTTCTATCCTACCTCCTTCTATCCTACCTCCTTCTATCCTACCTCCTTCTATCCTACCTCCTATCCTACCTCCTTCTATCCTACCTCCTTCTATCCTACCTCCTTCTATCCTACCTCCTTCTATCCTACCTCCTTCTATCCTACCTCCTTCTATCCTACCTCCTTCTATCCTACCTCCTTCTATCCTACCTCCTTCTATTCTACCTCCTTCTATCCTACCTCCTTCTATCCTACCTCCCCGTTCACAATCTCTTTTGCGCGCTAATGACCCTGCGCACAACTACCACGGATTCGTGATTTAATAATGTTACTATAATGTCACTGCCACAAGCACTTTCGAATCCACTAAGCTGTACGCCTACCTCTCTAGAAAATTAGTAGTTTTCTGATGAAGGAGATTGTTTTTGTTTGTAGTTAGTATTAACAAACCAAACTTCAAACTTTATTTTGAAGAATTGTTATATTCTGCCAACATTAAATATTTAAAAAGAAATCAGGAACATTCAGTATATAAGTATTTTAGCTAGACAACTTTACTAGATTATTCACTGAAATTGATAGTGTTTCCAATAACTTCGTACTGATTTTCTTTTTTTATGTGTAATCAAGGTAGTTTTTCATAATGGTACCAAAATAGGACATTAAACATAAATATACCCGTCACAGCAAACCTGCGGACTCAGCAAATTTCCAATGCATATGTGTCTCACTACTACATAAACCCACTTACGAAGTTTCACAAAAATAAATTCATAAATAAGTGATTTATAGCATTTTATTTATTCTCCATATAAATAACATTGGGGCTGAGTACGCAGGGGTGCTGCAGCGACATCATTAAACCTTATCTGATTATCTGTACATTGTAAGCAAAGTACCATACTATTGTGATCTACAAATACTCTGTTAGCCAATCTAATGAATCTTGGGTGTTGCCGTCCTGTTCTCTTTCAGTTGGTGAGAACAGAGTCTATCTGCTTGATAAATGGTCTGATGAGAGCTGTCTGATCATCGGAATGATAAAGAGAGCTAGGCAATGACCTGATGAGCTAACTTTCAAGAAGGGCTTCAAAAATCTTGAACCGCAAACCACCACTTCATATCACCTAATTAAAAGGAATCTTTGGAGCCATCAGACTAGAATTGGATTTAGAAGGTAAAAGTGACAAGAAAAGTTGATGTCGATAATCTAAGCTTAAGTTGATAAAGTACCCAAATTGTAAAGTAAGAATTTATGTAAATTTAGTTATGGTTTGTATAAATTAATTACTTTGATTTATCAGGATCTAAATCTTTAAATTATTATACAATAACAGCAAAAAAGCCAACATTTGCAAAAGTCAGAAAGGTAATAGGAAAAAAAAAGAAAATACAAATGTCTTCAAGCAGATGTAGGCTACAATCCAAAAATGTATTCCTCTTGGGTCGCAAACCAATGCAATTAAGAAAAGAATATCGTACTAATAGTTTTAAAAACAGATATGTGTTTATTATAAATTCGGGCTAATAAGGAAATCTGTGGTTCTCAAACATAAACAAATACACAACATGGTAGAACACCAATCTAGTATGTATGCATATTCAAATACCGAAGTAAACAATATATGCATTCAACTCGGTCGAATTTATCAATCCAAAAGTAAGCTTAAATAAACGTACCAATAAAGTATTTGCACATACGATATGAACATAATCAAAACAATAGATAGTTTAATTCTTTTAACTCTACTTAAAAACCTAAGGGTTATTTTCCCTTTTTGCAAGCATGTATCATAGAGAAGCTGCATAAGTAATGTGTTTATTTTGCAATTATCAATATAACTCAACCAGGTGAAGCTACATACCAAGTTTTATTAATTTAGGTTCATAACTGAGGGATATATAAAACTTTACTTATTCTCCATATGGATAACATGGGGGACGAGTATGTAGGTTTGCTGCTATGGGGAAAATCAACATAAAACATTTTTGTGGTGAAAATATCAATATACCACAACTAGTTGAAGCCACATACCAAGTTTTATCTATTCATAAATAATCGAGATATCAAATTTGATTTATTTGCCATAAGGATCACATTGGTCAACGTACTGTGTTTAGCACTTCGGATATCGACTCCGGATCACCCCCGATCATTGTTGACCAACTTTACTTAATTTTGACTTTTAAAAATGAAGCGAATGCCTCTCATCAATGATTGGTAGTAGTTCATGGTAATTATTTGCTTTAATGATGACAATAGGGGCATTTTTAAGTTTAGGATCTTTAAAACTCTCTCCAAAATTCATTTGTTTAATTCGCAAATATATTGAGAACGAATAATGATTTTCAAAAACGGATTACGGCATTGTTTTCACCGTAAAAAAGTACATCTATAAGATGGATCACAACCCCACATTTACATTTAAAAATAAATTGTTGAATTCAATATGGCGGATCCAAGATATAGCGGCCAAAAACATTATTTAAGTCAAAATAAATTATAAGTTGGTCAAAAATTATCGGGGGAGTCGATATCTTAAGAAATGTATAAAAAAGTAGAGCGGGGAGACTCATTAAAAACTAACCCTGTACAAATTTGAACGAGTGGTGTTTTGGACATCTGGGGGCTTCTAAACGAAAAGTTATCATGGTCCCGGGCTTAAGTCTTACCATGCCACCAACGGTAATAGCTTTTTCCCTATAGGGAAATTCGCTAAAATATAAAAACATAATTTACAAGTAAATATGTTTATCTTAGTGTAATTATTTAGATGTTTGTAAAAGACCCCAGTCGATGATCAAATTCCAAAAAGAACTGAACAAAACAGTTGTTTCACAACTCGTTCTATTTTGAACAAACTTACGAGTCTAATATAATATTAGAAGTTAATCAAGAATCAAGAATCAAGAACTCTTAATTGTCATTGACTACATAAATATAGCATGAACAATCGTCAAGTACATTACAATAGAGATATTAACAAATAATTACAAGCTTATGTAAGAAATAAAATTAACTTATTCAATATTTTTGTCAGACAAGTTTTCACCGATACTTTCAGTATTCACCGATACTGTAATATTCCCTTGACATTAAAAAGGTTTTAAGCTTACTTCTAAACATGCCTACATGCAGTTCTGATTTTATTTGTGTGGGTAAACCATTAAACAGTTTAATTGCAGAGCAATAAGTTTGTTTTTTCAAAAAAGGTTGTGTTGTGTTTAGGTGGGATTAAACTTGTTTTGTTCCTGAAGTCGTAACGGCTGATATTGCGAGATTGGAAAAATGGTTTATTTGTTATTAAAAAAGAAAGGCAATCATAAATATATATAAACATGAAAAATTCAACACATTTCAGAACGAGTATCAGCCTAATAGCTTTTGCTTAAGGTGATATATGTATTATGTTTAAATGATGTTTGAATGCATAGTGGAATCAATTTAAGTAATAGTGTACTTTTGATTTTACATTAAATAAAACTTTGTTTTAAAATTAGACCGTAAATAGTTAAAATTATAAAGGAACAAACTTACACAGTTTTACGTATGTTATAGAATTATATCAATTTAAATAGTTTAGATATTAAATGTCAGGCTTAATCTATTATACTAGTTGTTATTTTACTTACGTCGTCAATCAAAGTTTGTTTGTGATGAACGCGTTTCGGCGCTAGGCCATCATCAGCATCCATACACTATACACTAGATTACTCATTAAATATGCGTTGCGTAGGTCTAGTAGCAAACTGCGTCACGTTGATAAAAAACGAATATTTACACACATTAAGAACATATACACGTCTAACAAAAATACTATTATAAAACCTCGTGCGCCTGGGTAAGGAATCCGGCTCGGAACTAGTTTGATATAGTTTTTTGACTTCGTTTTTTATCAGCATGACGCAGTTTGCTACTAGACCTACGCAACGCAGATTTCATGAGTAATCTAGTGTATAGTGTATGGATGCTGATGATGGCCTAGCGCCGGATCGCTTTCATCACAAACAAACTTGGATTGACGACGGAAGTAAAATAACAACTAGTTTGTCATTATCAATCCGTGCTACAAACCGCATATAATTAATCTATTATATATTTATGTTTGGTTGCAATCTAAATTTTGCAAACGTAAAGTATATTAGGACAAAATTCAAATGTTGTACATTAAAATGCAAGAAAGACACTGGAAGTGGGGTAAAAACTTCTTCTCATTTCCATATTAGTTGCGGTTCTTACATGTAAGCGTTTGGAGGTCCAGTTTTGTTTTTATGGTGCTGCAAGTTGATTTTATACGGTTTGTTAGAATACATATCCTAAGTTTATTTTTAGCACCGGAGTGCGGTTTAACTATCCATATTAATGGAGAGCTTAGATAAAAACATATTTTGTTTATATGAACACACTCTTTTCCTTCAATACAAATTTCCAATGACAATTGAACAGTTAATATCCGATTCATTTGGTTTAAATGTATGTTAATAAAATAATAGGATTAAAGCTAACTCCACTTTACTACATTTAAATTTTCTATACTGTATGGTATTTTTGGTTCCTTTTTTGACAACTTAGATATACAAATAATTTAAAACCATTGTATCAGTTAAGAAGCATATTTGTTTGTATTTTTTGTATATGTGTATGCGTTTTGTTTATCTATGTTTATGTATGTGCGTGTGTATTGTATGAATGTATATATATATATATTTGTAACATTTAATAGCTGCAAAATGCTCCGCTTGGTTAAAGTATTATTTAGGTAGACAAGTAAACATAGAATTATATATTGCTAGTCATCAATGCTTGATAAAAAAGGCTATGTATTTCCTAATTTATAATGTATCATTTAATGTATATTTTTGATGGAAATAAAACATTATTTCATTATTTCAAGCAAGGAGGAATGCAAAATTTCTCCTTTTTTACTTAAATCCGTTTGCCCGTAAATCAAAGCCATCTATGTCACCACCTGCGACCAAGATGACTGGAAGTGTACCGGTTGGGGTGTTGGCAACTTCAACCCCACCTGCAAATTTAAATAAGATCAAGGAAATGTTGACAAAAGATAGAAAGAATATGGAGATAAAAGTGTTTCCTTCTGAGACTTCCTTGCCGGTAATCAGTGTCATCCCCCTCCCCCCTAGGAAGGGATGCCGTGTTGCGTGCGCCGTTTGAGGTAGGCCTCCTACGACAGCAGCAGAACGACGCAGAAACTGACGAGGAACGGCTGATGATGGAGATGAAAGAGATTCCCTTAAACAAAGGGCCTGATATGGGAATGATGGCGATCCTTAAGATACAGAATAACTTGAATGCGGAAATAAAGTCTGGCCTGCCGACGTTGGAGAACCGTCTTAATGAAGTTTTGTCTTGCCGCATAGTAAAGCCGCTGGCCGTTGTTCAGGAGCGGAAGGTTGATGACCGAACGTTCCGAAGGAGCCTGGTGCGAGGAAGAGACCACGAGGTTCCTCCTCTGGCAGCCTGGTCGAGGATCTGGAATTTCGGCTACCCGCTGTGGAGGAGACGTCGTCGAAGATTACTCAGAAAGTCCAGAAGTCCACTGTCGCACTCCGAGCTGAAGTCACTCCTGACCCTGGTGAGACTGAGACCACCCCAGCCACGGTGACCCTGGTTACAGTGAGCAAAGTCAAGTCTTGGTATCCTTGGCACTCCCCCACATTCACAGAGGGAGTGGAGCAAGCAACTCGCAAAGGAAGGAGATGAAACAAAAGATGCGAATGGAGGAAGCTCTTAGGAAGAAGACGATTTTGATCAAGCACAATACAAAGTAAATAGGTTTCTTACCTCCGTCATTAGTCCAAAATGTTTAACATATAGGTTATGCCAACATGTTTCGTTGCAAGTGCAACTTTTCAAGGCTTGCAAATCGTCAAAATATTAGAATTCAAACAAAGCACAACACATACATGAAGAAATTACGACACGAACGAATACACATTTAGATAGCACTATCATGGTTACGGGCATCCAGACCTTTTGCTTGTAGAAGACTGGTAGCAGATATACCTCGATTACGTTTAAAAAAGTTCAGTTCTCACCTTAGGCTAATACAGACCTGAAGAGATCTCAGCCCTCAAACGACAAGAGGTCTGTGGTAGTAAGTGTCACCAATTGTCACCTCTCCACGGCTCTGACGGCGTTCTACATGTCAGGGGTAGCTCAAGAATGCTTCACTCTCTTATGAGGTCATCCACCTGGTCCTTCTGCCCAAACAACGCCATTGTGTTTACCTAATTGTGGTCTTCATCTAATTCACCTACATCCTGGACCTAAACTTGCACAATCCCTGATCATCCAGACATTCTGGATACTCCCAGTTCGACAAGTAATTCATCCTCGTATTTGTAAGTGTTATACACCCTCTATTAAAAAATAAACTAAAATATCCCCCCTCTCATGGGAAACTTATCTTCCCACGTGTTACTCCAATATGGCCATACCTTTGTGCGCCCTTCTCAGTAAATATATACAATCTTAGGGCAGTGCGACATATGTATTTTTGTGTCCCTAGCTACAAAGGCAGTGCATCTGGAAGTGGTCACTGACCCAACCCCCGAGGCGTGCATTGTCTCTTTGACCCGATTTGCATCTCGACGTGGTATATGCTCGCATATTCTTAATGATTGTGGCACCATATCCTGCTCTCGGAAACATCATAAACTCCATTCTCTTTTCGATGGAATGTCAATAGAATATTCACAACTTTATGCTCCAAGAGGGATCATCTTCCATTTCAACCACTTGCCGCTTCACATCAGGCAGGTGTGGGAAAGCCCTGTAAAGAAATTATGACAAAATTGAGGGGTTTCGACCGCTTTCCCTAAAACCGTTTGTGTGATCTCAAAACAAAATGCCGTTGGCTTTAAATAACAAAAAAAAAAAAAAAAACAAAGAAGAGCACTCAAGTTGAGCTCCGATCACTCTACGATATTGAAATGCCGATTCTACAGTTATCATACAAGAGAGCAAGTTTGACTATATTGATATCACGTCCTTTAAGTATTTTGTAGGCTGTCAGCCCAATGGCAAGCGGTATTATTGATGAGGCTTTGATTTCATCTCCGTGTTAATTTGACGATTCTTGCTATGTTTTCCTAAGACGCCACTACAGTTCAAATGTTTCTAAATGGGGTACTTATGAACTAAATACTCCAAATACATTCTTCCATTACAGTAAGTAGATGTGAAATGGCGGTTTAACATCACTTCCGGCGCTTTTTCCCCATGTTATTCTTATGGGGATCAGTTTTTGGACCGACGCCAGCTCCCGCCTATAGAGCTCCCGCGCGTTGGCCTGTACTAATGTCCAACCCTTGCCTATATTAAATATATTGTCCCCATCCCCATCCCTCCTCTATATTTTTAAAAATTAATTTTCAAATTCAGGCTAAAAAACTATCTTTGGTGTTTACTGTCCGATTTGTCTGCAATTTGGATATGTTATTGTCCTAGGCAAGTGTTTTAATAAATTTCACTTACATTTCCCAAATTCACTATAACGGTCAAATTAAAAAATATTTTTGAAAAATACTGCCAATTGCCAACTTCTTTATTTACTGTTCGATTTGTCTTCAATTTGGATGTGTTATTGTCCTAGGCAAGTGTTTTAATAAATTCCACGTACATATCCCAAATTCACTATTACAGTCAAATTAAAAAATATTTTTGAAAAATACTGCCAATTGCCACCTTCTTTATTAACTGTCTGATTTGTCTGCAATTTGGATATGTTATTGTCCTAGGCAAGTGTTTTAATAAATTTCACTTACATTTCCCAAATTCACTATAACGGTCAAATTAAAAAATATTTTTTGAAAAATACTGCCAATTGCCAACTTCTTTATTAACTGTCTGATTTGTCTTCAATTTGGATATGTTATTGTCCTAGGCAAGTTGTTTAATAAATTCCACTTACATATCCCAAATTCACTATAACGGTCAAATTAAAAATTATTTTTGAAAAATACTGCCAATTGCCAACTTCTTTATTAAATGTCCGATTTGTCTGCAATTTGGATGTGTTATTGTCCTAGGCAAGTGTTTTAATAAATTTCACTTACATATCCCAAATTCACTATTACGGTCAAATTAAAAAATATTTTTGAAAAATACTGCCAATTGCCAACTTCTTTATTTACTGTCTGATTTATTTAAAATTTGGATATGCTATTGACCTAGGCAAGTGTTTTAATCAATTTCACTTACATATCCCAAATTCACTATTACGGTCAAATTAAAAAATATTTTTGAAAAATACTGCCAATTGCCAACTTCTTTATTTACTGTCTGATTTATTTAAAATTTGGATATGCTATTGACCTAGGCAAGTGTTTTAATAAATTCCACTTACATATCCCAAATTCACTATTACGGTCAAATTAAAAAATATTTTTGAAAAATACTGCCAATTGCCAACTTCTTTATTTACTGTCCCATTTGTTTAAAACTTGGATATGTTATTGTCGTAGGCAATTGTTTTAATAAATTACACCTACATTTCCCAAATTCACTATTACGGTCAAATTAAAAAATATTTTTGAAAAATACTGCCAATTGCCAACTTCTTTATTTACTGTCCGATTTGTTTAAAATTTGGATATGTTATTGTTGTAGGCTAGTGTATATACACCATCCACATTTTACAAATATTGCGGTTAAATTTTTAAAAATTTGGATAAATACTGCCAATTGGCAACTTCTTTATGGTCTGATTTGTTTAAAATTTATATCATTATTCTAGGCTAGTGTATATGTACCATCCACATTTGACAAATTAACTATAATGGTCAAATTTAAAAAATATACTAACAATTTCAAACTTCTTTATTTATGGATATGTTATAGCTCTTATATAGGTAACAAGACCACACTACCACACGTTCCACTACCCATTTGTCTTTTTTGTTTGTTTATTTTGCTGTAATCCCAAAACTGACTGTTTATTGTCCGATTTGCCTACACTTTGGATATTGTCCTAAGCATTTATTGTCTGATTTATTGTTGGATATGTTATAGCCCCCAACTATATCTAAAATTACAATATTATTTCCACCTATAATACTGTTGTTTGTTTTGCCGCAACCTAAAAACTAACATTGGTATTTGTGTTTTTACAAAACTATATTTTGTAAATTACTACCAATAACTCCTTTATTTACTTTTCGACTTGTTATATCCCCCTATATCTAAATTTACCGTATATTTTGTCCCTTTAGTGCTGTTTTGTCGTAACCAAACTTTGGATGCAATATATTACTGGCCATTGCATAAGTAAATACCCCATTTCCAAATTCACTATTACGGTTGGATTAAAAAAAATAAATACAAGCTTATTATATACATCCAGCTGATAAGTAATATATATCCACATTTATGGTCAGAACAAATTTTGGATATGTTTTAAGCCAATGCGATAACAAAAAATAAATTTTTAAAACCCAAAACAACTAATCTTTCTTTGTGCTTGTTTGGAGTAGTCTTTATTTTATCCAACTTAATTTTGTAGTTAAAATCAAACTTCCCACATTCTAGCTCCCTTTCCAGCCAGGGAGACATAAAGGTTACGAATATTTTCAAACAATATATCTTTTTCTACCCCTATGTTGGACTTGTTTAATAGCGCACCATATTCCAAATCCTCCAGTCTACTACATTCTTTAAATTTAACATTGCCTTTAATATCTTGCATCTCTATGTCTTCTTGTCCATTGTTACGGAAACTTTCTATTTTTGGAATTGCCATAAAATGTTGCGGTTCCGTTAGTGTTAAAGCTTGCAAGTGGCTCGTTGGTAGGTAGATAAATAATGTCCAAATCACCACTGCACGGCAACACGCCTTCCCCATTCTTATTTATCTCTATAAATACAGTTTTACAGACACCTTTAACATAGTATACACCCCTCCATCCTTTTCTGCCAACACTCCCACAAACTTGTTTACTACAAACGCATACACATAATGCTCGCAGGAAGTAATCTTTTAATTTATCCTCTCTTTCCCTTCTTTCTTTAGCCAACTGTGCATTCCTCTGCAACAGTATTTTCCACATATTCCAATGTCTTCTAATTCCGATTTCCTCTTTTTGGAACCTCTAAGAAAGGCTTGGAAAGTGGCTCTATTTCTTTAATAGTGTATGGGTACAGTTTATTGGTCCGGCTTCTTAAAACGTAGGGAGTAAGGTTAGGACTTTCCACTAAGCCTAATTCTTCTAAATTGATGGAGAAAGGTGTATTTGATGTGCCCCCAGATTTGATGTAACACATATGCTTTACACTTATGGCATCCTCCTCTATTACCTCTACGTAGTTGGTAAACAGTTAAAGCTAAATGCAGATAGAGCATACTTTATTAACTTTTCCCTTTGTGTACTATCTTTTGGCAGTTTTAGTTGTACTCCAGTTATCTTCCCCCAATATGCATCGTTAAACACTAAACAACAACTGTTTTGTAATTGATTGGCAACTTTCACCCACATCTTATGCAGAGGTACAGCATAGAATGGAGCATTTTGGAAGTACCGTTTGTTGTCTTCTATTAGACTTAAACAATCTCTTAAAGGTTCAAACCCTTTACCAAAACCTCTACAATAGATTGTTGCCTCTAACCTTGCCATTCTCTCTAGCTAGTTTAGACGAGAACGTTTCTTTTAGGTTTACAAAGTTTATTATATGGTTTCCTATACTTTTAATTACTCCAGGGCTTGTAATCTGGCATATAAATTTATTATATATTTTTACCCTGCTATTTACATTAAACCATGTTAACATTATCTACAATAACATTATGGGGGTCCATTCGCCCCCCCTGGTAGCAAAAGTTTTCTGTAAGATATTGGCACATTTCCTCTTTATTAAATATTCCAACCAAATCTAGTGTTATATCGAAATCCATAAGATAGTACATTTCTTTTTCCAGATCTTGCAGTATCTTTGGAAGATCTTCCAACAAATCCTTAATTTTAACATTTGCAAGCTCTATTTTATAGGGAATTGCTATAGGATCATCATACTTTTGTTTAATTTGGTCAATATCTTTCTTTATTATTTGTAACACACCCTCGCTTTGGGAGAATGGTAGTTTGGCCACAACACCATGTCGAGCTAAAGAGAACTTTTTAAATATTCCTCATAAGTAGCTATTAAACGAGCCACATATTTCCTTCTTAACTTTAAATTTATTCCGAACGTCCCCATCACAATCCGTAACATTGGTTATCTTAACTAACATTATGTTATCACAAAACGCATCCGTTATAGATGTTAAGTTATTTAATTTTGGTTCGCCCTCGCAATAGTTTATATTACCTATGTCTGTAAGAAGGTTATTATTACGCAGATTTTCTAATAAAAACCACATACCAAATCTTTCGTTAGTAGGTTTAATACAATTCCCCAATAAATGGCTAACAGAGTACATTTCTTTTATACAAAAAGTAGCGGAAACATGTAAACAGATTACACTATAGGCATATAGAGGTTGTAAATATATGGATATTGTATATAAACATAGGCGAGCGGTAAGTGTAACATGTAAGTGGACACCCACGTGCAAATATGGAATACCCACAAATTCGACTAAATAAGTTTATAGTCTCAATATAATTAACATATTAACATTAGTACCCAAATTGTCGAAATTCTATAATTCTATTCTTAGTCCTTGTATTAGGTTTTGTACTATTAAACCCAACACCCCATGCAGTAGAGTAATATATGTATTTAATATGCACATTCTACAAGACCTGTACATCTGTTGTATAAGCAGCAGAATAGACATCTCATTGTGTTGTTGTAAAGTAAAACATAAATTGTGCTGGATACAACCGGCCAGATATTAGACAGGAAATGTGTTGGAAGTGTATTGCCAAAGACAAACACCACATAGTGCAGCATGTAATCAATCCATTACTATTTAGACAGCATTGGTACAACATCCGATATATTAGCCAAACCCACAATCAAACTTGGAAAACAAACAGTAAAAGATAAATATTATAGTAACAGAAATAGTAAGAGTATAAGGACATAGTAATATTTAAAGTTTATAAAACAACACAAATGCAGAGACACAATAAATAACACACTCCAACACATTTGGACACAGGCACAGATACTGGTTTACATCCATTTAACACAACTTTACACGTTCTGTCAACCGACACAAAAATTGTTTGTAAATTGTGTAAGAAATATATGTAATATAAACAAATTTAACACAATCATAACATTGTCCAATGTTATGATTGTGTTAAATTTGTTTATATTACATATATTTCTTACACAATTTACAAACAATTTTTGTGTCGGTTGACAGAACGTGTAAAGTTGTGTTAAATGGATGTAAACCAGTATCTGTGCCTGTGTCCAAATGTGTTGGAGTGTGTTATTTATTGTGTCTCTGCATTTGTGTTGTTTTATAAACTTTAAATATTACTATGTCCTTATACTCTTACTATTTCTGTTACTATAATATTTATCTTTTACTGTTTGTTTTCCAAGTTTGATTGTGGGTTTGGCTAATATATCGGATGTTGTACCAATGCTGTCTAAATAGTAATGGATTGATTACATGCTGCACTATGTGGTGTTTGTCTTTGGCAATACACTTCCAACACATTTCCTGTCTAATATCTGGCCGGTTGTATCCAGCACAATTTATGTTTTACTTTACAACAACACAATGAGATGTCTATTCTGCTGCTTATACAACAGATGTACAGGTCTTGTAGAATGTGCATATTAAATACATATATTACTCTACTGCATGGGGTGTTGGGTTTAATAGTACAAAACCTAATACAAGGACTAAGAATAGAATTATAGAATTTCGACAATTTGGGTACTAATGTTAATATGTTAATTATATTGAGACTATAAACTTATTTAGTCGAATTTGTGGGTATTCCATATTTGCACGTGGGTGTCCACTTACATGTTACACTTACCGCTCGCCTATGTTTATATACAATATCCATATATTTACAACCTCTATATGCCTATAGTGTAATCTGTTTACATGTTTCCGCTACTTTTTGTATAAAAGAAATGTACTCTGTTAGCCATTTATTGGGGAATTGTATTAAACCTACTAACGAAAGATTTGGTATGTGGTTTTTATTAGAAAATCTGCGTAATAATAACCTTCTTACAGACATAGGTAATATAAACTATTGCGAGGGCGAACCAAAATTAAATAACTTAACATCTATAACGGATGCGTTTTGTGATAACATAATGTTAGTTAAGATAACCAATGTTACGGATTGTGATGGGGACGTTCGGAATAAATTTAAAGTTAAGAAGGAAATATGTGGCTCGTTTAATAGCTACTTATGAGGAATATTTAAAAAGTTCTCTTTAGCTCGACATGGTGTTGTGGCCAAACTACCATTCTCCCAAAGCGAGGGTGTGTTACAAATAATAAAGAAAGATATTGACCAAATTAAACAAAAGTATGATGATCCTATAGCAATTCCCTATAAAATAGAGCTTGCAAATGTTAAAATTAAGGATTTGTTGGAAGATCTTCCAAAGATACTGCAAGATCTGGAAAAAGAAATGTACTATCTTATGGATTTCGATATAACACTAGATTTGGTTGGAATATTTAATAAAGAGGAAATGTGCCAATATCTTACAGAAAACTTTTGCTACCAGGGGGGGCGAATGGACCCCCATAATGTTATTGTAGATAATGTTAACATGGTTTAATGTAAATAGCAGGGTAAAAATATATAATAAATTTATATGCCAGATTACAAGCCCTGGAGTAATTAAAAGTATAGGAAACCATATAATAAACTTTGTAAACCTAAAAGAAACGTTCTCGTCTAAACTAGCTAGAGAGAATGGCAAGGTTAGAGGCAACAATCTATTGTAGAGGTTTTGGTAAAGGGTTTGAACCTTTAAGAGATTGTTTAAGTCTAATAGAAGACAACAAACGGTACTTCCAAAATGCTCCATTCTATGCTGTACCTCTGCATAAGATGTGGGTGAAAGTTGCCAATCAATTACAAAACAGTTGTTGTTTAGTGTTTAACGATGCATATTGGGGGAAGATAACTGGAGTACAACTAAAACTGCCAAAAGATAGTACACAAAGGGAAAAGTTAATAAAGTATGCTCTATCTGCATTTAGCTTTAACTGTTTACCAACTACGTAGAGGTAATAGAGGAGGATGCCATAAGTGTAAAGCATATGTGTTACATCAAATCTGGGGGCACATCAAATACACCTTTCTCCATCAATTTAGAAGAATTAGGCTTAGTGGAAAGTCCTAACCTTACTCCCTACGTTTTAAGAAGCCGGACCAATAAACTGTACCCATACACTATTAAAGAAATAGAGCCACTTTCCAAGCCTTTCTTAGAGGTTCCAAAAAGAGGAAATCGGAATTAGAAGACATTGGAATATGTGGAAAATACTGTTGCAGAGGAATGCACAGTTGGCTAAAGAAAGAAGGGAAAGAGAGGATAAATTAAAAGATTACTTCCTGCGAGCATTATGTGTATGCGTTTGTAGTAAACAAGTTTGTGGGAGTGTTGGCAGAAAAGGATGGAGGGGTGTATACTATGTTAAAGGTGTCTGTAAAACTGTATTTATAGAGATAAATAAGAATGGGGAAGGCGTGTTGCCGTGCAGTGGTGATTTGGACATTATTTATCTACCTACCAACGAGCCACTTGCAAGCTTTAACACTAACGGAACCGCAACATTTTATGGCAATTCCAAAAATAGAAAGTTTCCGTAACAATGGACAAGAAGACATAGAGATGCAAGATATTAAAGGCAATGTTAAATTTAAAGAATGTAGTAGACTGGAGGATTTGGAATATGGTGCGCTATTAAACAAGTCCAACATAGGGGTAGAAAAAGATATATTGTTTGAAAATATTCGTAACCTTTATGTCTCCCTGGCTGGAAAGGGAGCTAGAATGTGGGAAGTTTGATTTTAACTACAAAATTAAGTTGGATAAAATAAAGACTACTCCAAACAAGCACAAAGAAAGATTAGTTGTTTTGGGTTTTAAAAATTTATTTTTTGTTATCGCATTGGCTTAAAACATATCCAAAATTTGTTCTGACCATAAATGTGGATATATATTACTTATCAGCTGGATGTATATAATAAGCTTGTATTTATTTTTTTTAATCCAACCGTAATAGTGAATTTGGAAATGGGGTATTTACTTATGCAATGGCCAGTAATATATTGCATCCAAAGTTTGGTTACGACAAAACAGCACTAAAGGGACAAAATATACGGTAAATTTAGATATAGGGGGATATAACAAGTCGAAAAGTAAATAAAGGAGTTATTGGTAGTAATTTACAAAATATAGTTTTGTAAAAACACAAATACCAATGTTAGTTTTTAGGTTGCGGCAAAACAAACAACAGTATTATAGGTGGAAATAATATTGTAATTTTAGATATAGTTGGGGGCTATAACATATCCAACAATAAATCAGACAATAAATGCTTAGGACAATATCCAAAGTGTAGGCAAATCGGACAATAAACAGTCAGTTTTGGGATTACAGCAAAATAAACAAACAAAAAAGACAAATGGGTAGTGGAACGTGTGGTAGTGTGGTCTTGTTACCTATATAAGAGCTATAACATATCCATAAATAAAGAAGTTTGAAATTGTTAGTATATTTTTTAAATTTGACCATTATAGTTAATTTGTCAAATGTGGATGGTACATATACACTAGCCTAGAATAATGATATAAATTTTAAACAAATCAGACCATAAAGAAGTTGCCAATTGGCAGTATTTATCCAAATTTTTTAAAATTTAACCGCAATATTTGTAAAATGTGGATGGTGTATATACACTAGCCTACAACAATAACATATCCAAATTTTAAACAAATCGGACAGTAAATAAAGAAGTTGGCAATTGGCAGTATTTTTCAAAAATATTTTTTAATTTGACCGTAATAGTGAATTTGGGAAATGTAGGTGTAATTTATTAAAACAATTGCCTACGACAATAACATATCCAAGTTTTAAACAAATGGGACAGTAAATAAAGAAGTTGGCAATTGGCAGTATTTTTCAAAAATATTTTTTAATTTGACCGTAATAGTGAATTTGGGATATGTAAGTGGAATTTATTAAAACACTTGCCTAGGTCAATAGCATATCCAAATTTTAAATAAATCAGACAGTAAATAAAGAAGTTGGCAATTGGCAGTATTTTTCAAAAATATTTTTTAATTTGACCGTAATAGTGAATTTGGGATATGTAAGTGAAATTGATTAAAACACTTGCCTAGGTCAATAGCATATCCAAATTTTAAATAAATCAGACAGTAAATAAAGAAGTTGGCAATTGGCAGTATTTTTCAAAAATATTTTTTAATTTGACCGTAATAGTGAATTTGGGATATGTAAGTGAAATTTATTAAAACACTTGCCTAGGACAATAACACATCCAAATTGCAGACAAATCGGACATTTAATAAAGAAGTTGGCAATTGGCAGTATTTTTCAAAAATAATTTTTAATTTGACCGTTATAGTGAATTTGGGATATGTAAGTGGAATTTATTAAACAACTTGCCTAGGACAATAACATATCCAAATTGAAGACAAATCAGACAGTTAATAAAGAAGGTGGCAATTGGCAGTATTTTTCAAAAAATATTTTTTAATTTGACCGTTATAGTGAATTTGGGAAATGTAAGTGAAATTTATTAAAACACTTGCCTAGGACAATAACATATCCAAATTGCAGACAAATCAGACAGTTAATAAAGAAGGTGGCAATTGGCAGTATTTTTCAAAAATATTTTTTAATTTGACTGTAATAGTGAATTTGGGATATGTACGTGGAATTTATTAAAACACTTGCCTAGGACAATAACACATCCAAATTGAAGACAAATCGAACAGTAAATAAAGAAGTTGGCAATTGGCAGTATTTTTCAAAAATATTTTTTAATTTGACCGTTATAGTGAATTTGGGAAATGTAAGTGAAATTTATTAAAACACTTGCCTAGGACAATAACATATCCAAATTGCAGACAAATCGGACAGTAAACACCAAAGATAGTTTTTTAGCCTGAATTTGAAAATTAATTTTTAAAAATATAGAGGAGGGATGGGGATGGGGACAATATATTTAATATAGGCAAGGGTTGGACATTAGTACAGGCCAACGCGCGGGAGCTCTATAGGCGGGAGCTGGCGTCGGTCCAAAAACTGATCCCCATAAGAATAACATGGGGAAAAAGCGCCGGAAGTGATGTTAAACCGCCATTTCACATCTACTACAGTATATCACAAAATATTCTTGTCGAATTTTTTATTACAATTCACGGTGAGGTTATACGTTTTGGAGACACTTCACGTGTAAAAAACTATTCATAATTAACTATTCATAAGTGTTGCATATTCATAATTTTGTTCGAACCAAATTTTCTTTTACAAACTGGCAGTGCAGCTTTAGCAACTTACTACTTACTCACAACAAGGTTCATCTATTAGTCTTATAACATCTGTGTGTTTCCAGCAGTGGTTCTGTAGTATATTTTGTTATTTAAACATAATAATACAGACCAAGTATTTTATGACATTTATTTACATGATCTTTTATACATTTTTGCATAGCTATTTAAATCTTAAATTATAGGTTTTCCCGTACACCCTGTACAAAAGTAAATTGGGAAAGAGATGAATTAAAATAATTCACATTACAGTAGCCGATTGAATTCAATCGATAGAAATTTTATATGAATGCAACAAATAATAGGTAATCAATTGAAGGTTGATCACATCCAAGTGGCTTTAGTAATGCAAATTAATTTGATAAATTTACTCAATTGAGTGTTAATTCACAAAAATAAACGTTTTTCTTAGTGTATTCATAAAACATTAAACTTTAAATGACTAATTAAATGTGGACTCTACCGCCCGCCAAGTTTAGCTCAAGAAAATTATCTTAATCATAAATATGATTAGAAATGTATTCATATCAATAGTGTTTTTTACAATTATTGAATAAACTACACTGAATAATCAACTCTAGGTAGTAGATTTATTAAAGTTGCCTCTATTAGGAACCGTTACTTTTTTAAACTTTGATTATTCTAGTAACTTTAAACCCCCTTCCTGCAAGTATTTACGAAAACGCTCATATCTCCATTAATTGTAAATGTAACATCATATTTCTCTCTATGTTTGATCCCCTACATAATGATCTACAAAAAAGTTCACTCAATAAATTAGCTCAGAACAACGGTTCAATAGATATATGCATTATAGTAATAAACGTTTGCACAATTTAAATTAATATTTAATATTATTCTTCTCTAAGATGCAAGTTCGCCCGTTTTCGACAGAATACTCAGAACATAAGTTTTAGTAAATTTAATTACGCGTAAAACGATATATGCATTGTTATACTTTCAACACTAGGAACATAACTTAAAAGGCTCAAACTCAGTGCGTGCACTTTGGGCCGCGACGCCCCAGCAGCCGTGGAATTTCGGCGATTGCGCCGCGCCACGTCGCCACCCATGTTTTAAGGCTGAGTATCACAGACAATAATAATGTAGCCTATATTAATACTGTAAAAAAACTCCGTAAATTATAATACTATTTAAACGTTTATTATGTAGAACATGGATTTTGGCTGCTAGCTAATTTTTACATGAAAACATTTTTCCAGAGACAACCGTTGTATATTGTATAGTGTATGAGTGGATGCATTATATAGTTCAGTGTAGTTGTAAGGTATAAAAATTAAATATTAGAAAGAACATTACAAGTGTTCATGTAACTACAAGTTAGAAATAAAAGGGCGTGCAACTCTGAAATGCAATGCGCGCACCTTGGCTCGATAAGCAGCAGCTACCGTACCAGCGCAGCGCAGCGCAGCGCCGGCGCCGGCTGCATCGCGATTTGTGACTTAAAACTCCGTTGCTTAGGTTGAAAATATTCCACTTCTGGCTACCGGTACCAAATTCTGCACGTTGTTCCTTCATTTGACTATCTTTTATAGACAAACTCTCTCAGAGCACACTAACACCCTGCGATGACGTCATCAAGATGGCGGACTAGAAACATTACAGTGTATGTTATTATTACAGGGGTGTTATTTCTTGAGTTTGTATATAAGAATATGAATCGTTGATTTCCAATTATAAACAATTTACAATACAATCACTATTGCAATTATAAATAAATGCCCATCTTTAAGTAACATAATAATAGACAGAAATGTACATGAATTATACATTTTTAAACCTAACAATCCAAAGTGGGTAAATCCTGTCAACTTATTTACAAATCGAAATAACTTTACATAAAACTTAAATCGAGTTTGCAATATAATGGGAAATAAAGGTGCCCCTAAAGGCAAAGACTGAGCATGGGTCACCATTCTACATTAATAAATAAAACGAAAACAGCGAAAACGAGCAGTTTTAATATCAAGACAACAAATATATTTATAAAAGTAGCTATACTTATCTTATATGTATAATTTTGTATATGACCCGTTTCGTACGGATACATTTTGTTGGATATAAGGTCGTTGACACTTTAGCTTTTAAATTAACCCTTCAATTTTGAGTAAATACGGTATCTACATTTAATACAGTATTTACTGTCACTATTTCAAAAATCAGAGATATTGTTTCAGGGGAGGGGGGTTTATGGTGTTTTAATTTGATTTAAAATAACCTCTTTACATTTTTGTATCCAGGCTTTAAAATACAGTTTTGGCTTGGACTCGTTTGTAGCAAAACAAAAGAAATAATTTATTATTGGAATGTATATCCTAGGTTTATTGGCTGCGGAGAAAATCCAAAAAACCTGTTCAAAATATTACTCATGTTAATCTTATGGGGAATAGGTATTTAGCTCGTTCCCAGTAAATGTTGATAAAAACTTAATATATTAATTTACCAACTAATTTAGCTTAAAAGAACATTTATTTTAATTTTTTAATTTTGGTTTTAAGTCAATCCGTTACCGAGTTATCGAAAGTGCTAAATACAGAACATTGTCTAATTTATTCATGTGGAGAATAAATAATATGTTATATCTAGCTTATTTATGAACATATTTTGATGACACCTGGTATGTAGTAGTATGACAACGGCATAAAACCCTATATTTTACGCTTGCCAATACAGTAAATGTCTTAAGTTATTCTTATATTTATGATAACTTTTGTAAAGAAGGTCCAATCTTAATGAAATTTTGTGTAAACGTGTTAGGCAGCATCTATTTTGATGAGTTCGAAAACCAGACAGATCGCACTATTATGAGGGGCGTTTTGTACCCCCAAAATGCCTTTTTTGAACTTTATACATACAGTAATTTTTAAAGCCTACCTTTAGTTTGCACTATTGAATTTAACTTTAAAAAATCAATTTCGTAATTTGATTATCGCTCTACGTCAATTGGTTACCGAGGTATTGAAAATAATAAACACCAGTACGTTGCCCAATGTTAATCTTATGGAGAATGAATAATATTTTATATCTCGCTTATTAATGAATATATAATAATGAAACTTGGTGTGTGGCTTCATATGGTTGAGTTTACTGGCAGTGAAGTACGATTTGCAATTTGCTGAGTATGCAGGGTTGCTGCAACGGGGGTATTTTTAATGTGTTATGTGATGTTTATTGTTATTTGAAGCTTTTACGACTTTCATTTTGGAGTGAAATAGTTTGCCATCAGGGGCTTGATAATAATATTTTAAGGTTGAATCTCGAGTTACCATCGTGTGAATAAACTAATCGCCGATGGACCTCTTATATTTTAGTAATAAATAAGTAATTTAGAAGATTATAAGTAGTTTAGGAAGGTCTAGGAAGGTTTAGGAAGGAATAATTAGGTTTAGGAAGGACGCATGCGAGAGATTATCGTCTTATACAATTAGAACATCTCACAAGCTTCTGTGATGAGTTAATTCTGCATTTAATTGCACACCAGATAAAAGTCGATTATTTGTTTGCCTGTTGCAAATGTAAATAATTAAATTTATTTTCCATAATAAATATAAATTTAGAGTCATTAAAGTAAAAGTGGCATTTATATGACAATTATTCAAATATCCGTTTGTAAAAGCAGGCAAAAGCTGGCTTTATGTTCCCAATTGTATTATGGAAAATGTTAAATAAATTTAACAATTATACATACACGTTTTTCCAAACTAAAGATAGCTGCTACCGCACTGAATTTAAAAGATTTGTTAGCATTAATCAGTGTTTAAAGTAGTTAGTGGATGAAGTTCCTTTAAGTAAAACTGAAGTGGATAAATAAAGTAGTTGGGTTTTCAAAGGCATTTTCTTTTTGACCACATAAAGAAATGTCATTCGTTGGTATAGAAACACGCAGAGGTGACTGAACACTCCGAGCTGGCGGTTTGAATAGCAACGACAACACGTAACTGGGGGAAATAAAACCTTTGGAAGAGTCGTGATCTGCAATGGCCGTCTTGGAAGTGTTTGTTAATATTGCCATGATTTCAATTTGTTCAAACGCACCTTTTGTGAGCTGACTTTTGTTTAACTAAGATAATTTTAAAATAGTGGCAGTACTAAATATTACATTGGTTCTATGTGTTTATTCGTTCCCAGCGACTAGATGCTTACATTAACAACATTTGTGGAAGGTCATGTGAATTTAACATTGAGATTTATTTAGTTTCCTTTATTTGGCGAGGAGTTTTAGGAAAAGTGATCTTATTATTACTAATAATAATAATTCCAAATTATTCAAAAATTTATCAATATAAAATACAATAGACGCTCAGAAATACGGACTAATGTGGCGGACGGTCGATCCGGGTTAAAAAATCCTCATTTCCCGGAGGTCGGCATGAGTAATCAATTCTCCCTCATGGCGAACAATTTTGACAATGCAGGATGTGTATGAATACGTTGTTGTGCTAACACAAGTGGGAGCTTCTGAAACACGATGCAAACTACATGACATTTCTTTGTTTACTATGCGTTTTTAGTGATGCTGAGTTTTATTATTTAAGAAATGATTGCGGGCATTTTCCATGACTGATTATTGCCTGGATTTTGCCTTTAATATTTTGTGTAATTTTGTTATGTTCTAGGTATTTCTCTCACCTGAAGACGGGATCAGATTCCAAACTCCGAAACGTCGTGAAATTTGTTTGTACAATTAGCGATGGAAAATGTCCACAATAATTTCTTAAATAATACATAGCATTTGTGTGATGCTGTCTAATCGTGTGAAAACTGAAGGCGCTTTCACGTCAAGTTTAGTTTTTAGTTTTAATTTGCAAAAAACAACTTTAAAAAACTCAAGATCGTCGGTCCGGACTACCCGGAGTCGAGACTAGACCGATCCGGATTTTTGAGAGTCTACTGTATATGCTACTGTCTTATCTAAGCAATCATATTTAAATATATACCGAACATAAGTATAATTTCTAAGGTAAGACGATAATGTAAGAGTTTAAGCTCTCCAGAAGCTAATATGAATGCCCTTTATATTTACAGACTACTTAAAATATTCAACCGCGTTAAACAAAAACGAGTTCGCACACAGCACGCTGACATGAGGGAAGTGAATTTCCACATACAAACTTTTAAAACTCAAAATCATTGTAAAAACATACATTTGTCCAATTTTTATTGAAATCTGAAAACATTGATTTTTTGGCTGTTCTGATACTCCTGGTTTCATTTACTTGCAAAGCTGGGAATACAGTTTTGCACATTATAAGGTTAGGAGAAGGTCCAGCCAGACAGGCTTGAAAGTAGGCGTGAGGTTGCTGGGGATGATAAAAGTACTCTAACAAAGGAATAACAGGCTTTTCTAGTGTAAAACCCCCAAAAGACAACGTACTGTATTCAGTCGATACACATTTTCTTTAATAACTCGGTAAATATTTATGCTAGAATAACGAGAGAGGGCTTAAAACTTTCGTCTTTTTAATTCCCATCTTTTTACATGCATTGGTTTTAGATCTGGGGCTTTTATGACCCTTTTTGGGCCCAAAAACTCGAAATTTGAAAGATTAATCCCCCGAAAAAGTGTTTAGAGTTTTCCGATTGTTTTGCCCAACGAACTTGTCCAACTGATTACAGAAAGGAACGTCCCTACCAAATATGAAGTAAATCGGACAACAAATGCTTTAAATTAATTCAAAACTTTAAAAAGTATTACAAATGGTAACACAATAAATAGGAAAACCAACCATAAAATGCAATGCATCAGTGCAAGCACATTAGTTGACGTCCAAGGCACTTTTCTTATGATTTTGGTTAAAAATATTAATCAGTAATTTATATTTAGGAGTATAAATATGATAGACACGAAAACATTGGGATGAGCTGAACTTTAAACGTGGTGCACGCCCAATATTTCCGTAAGAGGTGATACGCACATTAAATAATATGAGGGGACCTGTTGATTAAAAAAGAGAAATGTATACCTATAAGACTTGGATTAAATTAGTTTTCAAGAGTGCAGTAAAGAGCTTCATTCTCGTCACAGTACAAGTTTGGTTGCCATATCAGTAGTTCGAGCCTATTTATATTTAGCTTACGACATTATTGGCATTAGACTATTTTTATTTCATATACCGCTCTTTTACTATTCAATGACAGTTATTGTTATCCTTATGCGCAAGAGCACTATCATCACTCAACGGAAAGTATATTTCTTTTAAAGGCTTTAAAAAAAATGAATAGCAACAAAACAACTATTTGATCATACATCGAAGTATTATTGTAGAAGAAAAAAATAACGAGGTAGGGCCATAATAAACGGATTTACTTTGTATTCAAAATTGTAATTTTAATGGTGTTGGAAAATGAGTCTGCAAAAGTGTGATACAAAATGTGGAACAGTTTTGACATAGTTACGTTTCTCCCACACTCACTCCTACACCACTTCCAATCCTTACAATGCTAAAAGTATCTATTGCTATTATTTATATTAATACAATACTTTGTTCCTCTCCTAATTAAACTTACTCCGTTGTGGAAAGGTGTCTTGCCTACTTTGCAGTATGTAGAAAACAACCTTATTTTGTAACACCTAACGACAATTTTTGTTTATTATTGATTTATTTGGACTTTACCTATCGCTTCTAGTGTTTAAAACTAGACTTTTTGGAACACTTACTTTCCGTTTAGTTTTAGGGTTTTAGTTTTTTTTAGTTTTTAGGGTTTACTTTCAGTATAGTTTTAAACACTAGAAGCGATAGGTAAAGTCCAAATAAATCAATAATAAATTCAAATCCATCGCTATTATGAGTTTCAAAAATACAGAAAATTTGTGGATAGGTCACAAGTTTTAGAGAAAACAATGAAACGAGAAAATGAATTATAATTAAGAGAGAAAAACAGATGTTTTACTTTCATTAAAAAAACCGGTACTGATCGATAAATGTTGTAGAAAGTCGTCCCATCGTTCGACCTGATGCTTAGTTCACTGCGTATCAGGATAGTTTATAATCAGTCCCCTTGGCGCAGAGTCTCGTGTTGGCAAAGTATCAATTCCAATTCACAAGTCTCTCTTGAAGATTACCTCTTTCAAGTAATTGCTTCTTTTAATCTATACATGTCGTAAAAACTATCAAAGTTGCGCTATTATTGCAGTTATATTTAATACTTTATTAATTGATTTCCAACGTTCCTTTCTAATTGATCCAACACACCTAAACCTGTATACACTTTTAAAGGAGAATTTATAAATAATGTAAAATGACAATAATTAAGAAGAAAAAAATTGAGACTATGCAAAGATCCAAAAATATCAAAATATTACTGTAAAAAATATAGTTTACAAGTCTCCAAAAAACATAGAAATTATGCCCCACTCTCCACCAGAGAAGTTCCTTGTTCCAATTCGTATACGGGGTTCTCAAATTAAATATTTACTCTTCTATATGTACATTCTGCTAGACCATTCTGAATATGTCTTGTAAACTGGAGAATGGTGGTTGTGTGTGGTAACAAATATTACAAATCTAAAACGCTTAAATAAATTAAACAGATTATAATTCTATCTTCAGGTTTAGTCTAGTCGTGGAGCTTGGTGTAAGGTATTATATTGTATCCAAGGTAATGAAGTAGTATCTTTCGGTTTATTATTTAGTAAGCTTTTATTGTTTTATTTTGTATCCACACGTCAACGGCAAGCCATTATATTCAGTGATAAAAGCAGGAACAGGTGGTGCTTCATAACTAAACAATCGACGATAAAATACCGAAGCTACGAAATTCACTAAAAATATTATTTATTCAATTTTAATTATATTTTATTGCAAAAAACATAAGATGTAAATATGTACTGAATGTGAATAGTTACTAAACAATTAACAATATAGGAGCCCTACTTTACAAAGGTGGCGATCTGTCGTGTACCGCCGTGATCGCCGTGTATCGTACACGACAGATCGCCACCTCCAGAATAATTTGAAAATGTGGCGATTTCTCGTGGTGGCAACCAGACTTGGTCCCTACTAGTATTGTAAGTATTAGAAAATAAAAATTCGAATGAGAATCCTTTTTAAAATCCTTTAATTAAGCTGCATGTTTCGGCACTTTTAAGGCCATTTTAAAGCTAAACTTAACCTAACATATTGTATTAATTTTTGTATTTGTAAAGCTAAAAAAATCAAAATATCCTAAATTATTTATAAAATATATATTATATGTTTTTGAATTTGAGGAACGATTTTTGGTTTTCTTTTGATTTATATTGAATTTCATTAAATTCTCTTATTTGGTGTTGTTTGTGGCTATATTAGTATTTAATATATTGCTTGGATCTCTTTTGTTGCCCATAAGTAGTGTGGGTTTGCCGGTTCTGGGCCAAGTGATTGACAGCTTCCGGTCACGTGACCGGAAGTGCTGAGTCATTGTATACGTCATCTGAGGCTGAGCCAGTGACGTAGGCGTTTTTGTGACGTAATGAGGGAAAGGTTAAAGGTCAAGGTCACGGGGAGGATATTTTAAAAAAGTACTACCTCGCACGCGTAAAATGCGATTGTTATTCGATAATTTATTCGATATATAATATAGAATGAAAACAATCGAATGAAGCAATCGAATGATACGAGTGCGAGGTAATACTATTTCATTTATTACATTATTTTTTTACTTTTCTTTTTATTTACAATAAGTTATGTTTACAATAATTTATGTTTACAATAGTTCCCCGTTGTTTGTCGTCATCGATGTTGTTGATCCGGAGTCGCGGCCATCACTTCGTTTTCTGATGAAAGGCGAGATACTTTGATCCCTGCGCAGAGTCTATGTTGTTTGTTGCAATCAGTTCTAAAGATAAACTGTAGCCATTCGCTAGAAGTCTTAACTCTTCTTTAAAAACCTTCAGGTCCGTAGAAGTTGATAGATAAATAGAGTTATAATAAATACATCAAATCTTGAGTGACATGATAATGTTATTTTGTGAAGAGCGCGGAGAGAGGATGATGTTCACCAGTCGAGAGCTGGAGGTGTACTGACTATTCACAAGCTAGCGTTGTAATCGTACTAAATGGTGGGGGTAAAAGTGTGGTCCGCTAATCTCATATCTGTCTTGTTCCGGGCGGCTGTATCAGGATTATTCATGTAGAATATGTCGTGCTCTATACAATAAGAGTCTAGCTTATTTTTTGGAGGTACATTTCTGGCTAAATTTTCACGTATCTTAGTTCCAGGACCACAATATGAATATGACGGGATGTGGAGGGGGAAAGGAAGGTTGTTTATAAGGGTATTTAACAAGCCACGGCCTCTATATGGCTTTAAGAATAATCCCTTACCTTGGACCTTTTTACACTTTCTCTTTGCCATTTTTATTATATAAAAAATGTCATTTATTCAACAAAAGAACAAATTTAAAATAGCACATAAAGAAAATACACCAAAGAAGTTGGGTCTATTTCCTAATAATATTCGCTGTCTTATAATAGGGCCTAGCGGTTCGGGGAAGACCGTTGTAATTTATAACTTAATTGTAAAAAAGCAAGGATTAAAGTTTACAAATTTATATATTATATCCAAATCTTTAGAACAAGAAAAATATAAAAAAATAATTGAAATATTCCGTCTGTGTGATGAAGTTAAATTACACACATATTCAAACTGTGAAATCACACCAAATGATGTAGAATCACACTCAATAGTTGTATTTGACGACATAAATAGTCCAAATATCACACAATTTTTCTCAATGGGCAGACACAAAAATATTAACAGTTTTTACTTATGTCAATCTTACAGTAAAGTAAACAAACATTTACGTGACAATGTTAATTTTCTAATATTATTTAAACAAGACGATTTAAATTTAAAACATGTGTATAACAATCATGTGGGAAATGATTTTTCATTTAACCAATTTAGAAATCTCTGCCACCAATGTTGGGATAGGGCTAAATATGGCTTTTTTGTAATAGACAAGGAAAGGCCAAAGAATAATGGGAAATATAGATTTATGTTTGACCAATTTTATAGTGACCAAGGGCAAGAGTGTTAATGCCATACAGAATAAACCTCTTGTCGTCATCAAAAGAGAGTACCTTTTTGTTCATCGTTAATGTTTGAAGATGGTGGTTTGTGGATTTAATTCTTGTAACATTCTCATAGTAATCTTCCCCGGTTGCAAGACAGTTTAAGTAATGTTGGTGTCTTAAGAGATGTTTAACTGTAGCATTGTCAGCCCCCTTTGCCTTTTTAACCTCTAGCTCATTTTGCTTTTCTTTTTCGTATAACCATTGTAAAGGAATGAAAGAGTATAATTTTGGCCTTAAACCACAATATTCATACATAATTTGACCATTTAATTCGTCTTTAAACTTGCCCGTAACTTTTTTTATTTTTATCAGAGTATAAGAAATGGTCTTTACTATATGCAGAGGACAAATTAATAAAGAATGTACCTGAAGGCAAAGATAGGAGTGATATTTGTTTAATGTCACAGGTTTTGAGGTATGACGATAATATTAAAACTTTTAGACAAGACAATATTAAATTTGATATTTGTTTAAAATCACATGCATTAAGGTTTAACAATAAAACTAATAAATTTATGCAAGACAATAATCAAATCGATTTGATGATGTACAATCCTAAATTGTTGGTTGCAGACCCTACATCTTTAAGCGGATTTAAGACTTTAGATGGAGAGGCATATTTGCCAAAAAACTATGTATATCAAAGAATGAGTGATGGTATGTTAATTGGTAGCAATGGAGGTGTTTTTGAAACGACAGAGACTGGCAGATACGTTAACATTAAAAATAAAGAATAAAAAATGGAAAAAATTGCTTACGAATTGCATAAGCCCGCGAGAAAGAACTTTGTTAGAAGGTCTTTTAAGGTGTTGGGTATAAACGAAACTGTTCAAATAGATTTAATAGACATGCGGAATTATGCTAGAGAGAATTGTGGGAATAAATATATTTTAACTTTAATAGACACATTTTCTAAAAAAGCTTATGCTGCTCCACTAAAGAATAAAACTGGATTAGTAGTCACAGAATCTATAAAAACTATTCTCCCAAAGGGAGTTAAAAATATTCAATCTGATAACGGAAAAGAATTTTTTAATGAACATTTTACCAAACTAATGAAAATTCTAAATATTAATCACTACCACACTTACTCTACAACTGAAGCGGCTATTGTGGAAAGGTTTCAGAGAACTTTAAAGAATTGGTTGTATAGAGAGTTTAGTGCACAAGGGAGTTACAAGTGGTTGGATTTACTTCCAAAGTTAATAAGGATATATAATAATAAAGTACATAGATCCATAGGGATGAAGCCTAACCAAGTAAGTGCTAAGAACTCTAAAGATGTACATGAAAGGTTAGCATCTAAAGTACAAGTTAAAAAGCCAAAATATAAGGTGGGGGATAGTGTAAGGATATCTAAATATAAACATGTATTTAGTAAAGGATATACCCCTAACTGGACGGGAGAGCTTTTTACAATAGCAGAAGTTAAGAAAACAAAGCCTGTGACTTATATTTTGAAAGATGAGAATGGCAATATAATCAAAGGGGGATTTTATACAGAAGAATTATTAAAGACTAAATATAAAGACATGTATTTGGTAGAGAAGGTAATTAGGAGGAAGGGTGATTTATTATATGTCAAATGGCTCGGGTTCCCAAGTAGCCAGAACTCGTGGATTTCTGCAAAGGATGTATTAAAATGAATTTAGAGCAAATTTTAAAAATATATGGGGAAAATGTATTTAAGGCAAGGGTCAAAACGGAAATTAGGGCGGGTGCAAAAATCGGACAGTTGGCAGTATTTTTTTAATTCGACCGTAATAGTTAATTTGGGAAATGTAAGTGGAATTTATTAAAACACTTGCCTAGGACAATAACATATCTAAATTTTAAACAAATCGGACAGTAAATAAAAAAGTTGGCAATTGGCAGTATTTTTCAAAAATATTTTTTTAATTTGACCGTAATAGTGAATTTGGGAAACGTAAGTGGAATTTATTAAAACACTTGCCTAGGACAATAACATATCCAAATTTTAAACAAATCGGACAGTAAATAAATAAGTTGGCAATTGGCAGTATTTTTCAAAAATATTTTTTAATTTGACTGTAATAGTGTATTTGGGAAATGGAAGTGGAATATATTAAAACACTTGCCTAGGACAATAACATATCCAAATTTAAAATAAATCGGACAGTAAATAAAGAAGTTGGCAATTGGCAGTATTTATCAAAAATATTTTTTAATTTGACCGTAATAGTGAATTTGGGATATGTAAGTGGAATTTATTAAAACACTTGCCTAGGACAGTAACATATCCAAACTGCAGACAAATCGGACCATAAACACTAAAGATAGTTTTTTAGCCTGAATTTGAAAATTAATTTTAAAAATATAGATGAGGGATGGGGACTGGAAAAATATATTTAATATAGGCAAGGGTTGGACATTAGTACAGGCTAACAAGGAAATTTGTGTAAGGTAGGATCGGGCGTCGGTGCAAAAACTGATCCCCATAAGAATAACATGGGAAAAAAGCGCCGAATAGTATGTTAAAACGGTAGTTCTCCTCTACTTAGGTTAGGTAAATAAAATAGTATCATTCACTCACGAGTGAGAACTCGCCTAGAACCATCTAGTTGTCAAAGTTTCGTGGCATATTTGACTTAGTATTTACTATTTGACGTAATGTATGTGATCTTATTATTTATTTTTTTTTACTTAACTTTTTTAAAACTTAAAATAAAACTTACTACCCGGAACCAAACAAAAATCAGAAAATTATAAAAACTTAAAACTTACTAAAAAAAATAATCAGTTGTGTTCGTGTAAATTCAAATGAAAGGGGAAAAATTTAAAAATGCCCCCAACAAATTTAGGCCAGGTGTAAGAACTTGATATTCAGATGTAAGTAGTGTTCATTTGATAACGGGAGGAGTTTCCTTACCTCCCGATACGTGGTGTAGTTTTAAACACTGGAAGCGATAGGTAAAGTCCAAACAAATCGACATAAATTCAAATCCATCGCTATTATGAGTTTCAAAAATACAACTGATTATTTTATTTAATTTTATTTTGACCATAATAATATTACATTTTACATAAAGTGTAAAGTCAAGTTAACAGCTGGTTTCGGGTTTGTCTTTTACTTAAAACAAAACTATTGATTTACACGGGATGAATCACAAAACCTAATAAGTACTCTAGAGTTTATTCCATACTATCACGAATAAACTTTTAAAAGGGGAATTCATTCAAGATAAGGCGGCTCGGTCTGTGAAACCCGTGTTCATAAAACTTTGCGACCCAAGATAACAAGGCGCTACCCTTTATTCAATTAACAAGGCTTCATTTATATTCTCTATCCTCTCAGGCCAGGAGGCTCTTTCAATAATGTCCTTTTGCATTTTAAAATTATTTGTTTAGAACATATTTCACCCTACAATTATAAAACAGATTAAAAAAGTAATTTACCTGATAAATTATAGGTAACTATATGGATTAATATTTTACCCTGTAAAAACATACCTACACTAGACAATTTATTATAAACTAATTTAACTTTATACAATATTTGAACAATAATAAGTGTTTCAATTCAAGAGATGTTACCATTCTTGCACAGTGTTATAGATAAAAATAAATGTGTTTTTCCAATTTTATTGGATCGTTATGCGTTTTGAAAATTATGCCACTTTCTATCGGCACATTCAATTACACTTCAATACAGACATTCGACTAATAGAGTAATCAGTAAGTTTAAAATATAATACGTGCATGTCAACACTTAAAAACACACATCGTGTCAATTAGAAATCAGGAATTACGTCCATTGTCAGTTGTTGTGGTACTGGACCTGAAGTACATGGTGTACTGCAATCGTGTAAACGTTTTTAATAGTTGATGTCCTGCCATAAACATGGGTTTTATTCTTATGCGATCATTAAAAATCGATTAATCTTGCATTAATGGACTTTATAACTTTATAATTCTTTGAGCCGGGATAAGCGATTGAGAGTGGGAAAGACTTGTTACGTTTTTTTTTAATAATTACATAGTAATGGTTTCTATTATTGATTTGTTTAGCAAATTTATAACTCGTATCAGTGCAGCGATATACCCTTTTAATCTTATTTTAAAAGTTCTGGCTGTATGTCAGACAAAAAAGCTGTCACAATAATTACTTGATAATCCTGGAAGATTGCAGATTAGTGCTAGTTTTAAAAGGAAATGTGCACAACTTCTTTAGTGTATTTTTAATCGCATGGTATTACGGTCTCTGGTTAGACTCGTTTGACTACTGACTGTAATATCTCAAATGATACAATTTTGTCTCATTAGGGCATTTCAATATAGTTTGTCTTATTTATTAATTAGATAAGTGGAAACGTTTAGTATTCTGTTATTTGTGGGGTTTAAGTTTTTCTTATTTAACTTATCAAATATCCTACCACGTGTCCTGTCCACAATGAGAGCTCCAAAAGTATAAATATATTGTTTAAGGGTCCACGTGTGCCTCTAATATTGAAATTAATGTAATTGTAAGTGCCATTAGAAAATAGTATAGTTATTTTTAACGCGTTGCATATCAATACAATTGGATTGCTAAATTGTAGTACGGAAGACATGTATTCTTTAAGCAATCTTGGAACCAAGCTGAAAACTACTATTACAGACTGTATTTTATTTTTTTAACATTTAAATGTAACTTGGTAACAAAAAACATCAATCAACTTATATAACACCCAGTAGAGAAACGTTTTAGCGAATTTCCTCTATAGGGAAGAAGTTATTAGCGTAGTCGGCATGCTAAGACCTAGCCCCGGGACCATGATAACTTTTCGTTTGAAGGTCCCCAGATGCCATAACTACCATTCGTTCAAAACTGTATGTGTGGATGTGTGTGTGGACACGTATGTGTGTCCATGAGTGCGATAAATTTCGTCAAATTGGTCCGATTTTGAAATTTGATACAAAGGTGTAAGGGAAAATTTATGACTTTAATTTCGAAAATCATGCAGATCGCCTTATCCTAAAGGGTTATTTAGGGGGGGGTTATTCCTCAAAAAAGTTTTTTATATATTTTTTAACATATAATCTAAAAAGATTAGATGTTAGTTTTCACAGTTGGATTCAGCTTAGAAAAACAAACAAGTTGGTGTTTTCATCTACTGATCTACGTAAATTGGTTACAGAGATATTAGAAATGCTAAACACAGTACGTTGTCCAATCTTATATTTATGGAGAATAAGACAAATTTTATATCTTGGTTAACTAAAGAAACTTGGTACGAAACTTCAACTGGTTGTGGTTTATTGATATTTGCACAAGAAAAGAGCATTTTTTGCCTACGGTCGTCGTAGCAGCAAACCATCGTACTTAGCCACCGTGTTATGCTTATGGAGGGTAAATAAAATGTTATGTCTCACTTTAATATGAATATCAATTAATAAAACCTGGTATGTAGCTCCACCTAGTTGTGTTCTATTGATATTTCCATAATATAACTATTTTGTGTGTTCCTTGTTATAGTAAACCTGCTTACTCAGATCCGATATGGAGAATAATTAAAATGTTACATATCGCTTGTGAGTGAATGTATTTTTATGAAACTTGGTAAGAGGCTTATGTGTTATTAATAATTGGAATGCACTGGAATACAGCTGAGTACGGAGGTTTTATGTTCCGGAATAATTACTATTTTTGTTTAACTATAATATTTACTTTCTCCCTCTTTACAAAGGAGGAAGTGTTGTTTTCGTTCAAATTTTTTAGTTTGAGTTTTCAGTGAAAGAAAATATTGGGCTGGTTTTCTCTGAACCCCAAAACCAAAGTTTTTGAGTTGATGTCTGGCTGTCTTCCATAAACCGCAAAAAGCATGGAAAATCCAAATTTCTAACGGTTTATAGTTAAAGTTTTGTGTTTTAACTGCTTTAGGTCTCTAACAGAATGAGACCACACGAATATCTAAGACAATTTAGAGACAAAAACAAAATGGCTTAAAAGGTTCCGAAATCAAGATATTTGAATTTTTCATAAACCACAAACTCAAAATTAAGATGACTTATCCCCATTAATTAAAACCTCAAACAACTTAATAAATAGTATCTTAAACTATTATCCTACAAATAATGGTTGAGGAGTAACTTTTAAATTTTCATTTAGCGGGAAACACAGTACGTTGTCCAATGTTATTCTAATGGGGAATACAATTATTGACATTTGTCTCTTAGTTATTGTTCAATTTCTTTACAATTTGTTGTTTTAGTTATCATTGACCAACAGAGGACATTTGGAGTATGTTGCCACCTAATTTTGAGGGGGGGAGGGAGAAGATCCCCTCTTAAAATCCATTGTGTGTAGCAATGACTCTATAGTAACTACAATAAATATATTTAGGTGTACATTTCTGAAAAAAATATAGTGTACTAGACGATTTTCTAGACATGCTACCGTTATTTATATTACTCATTTAGTAAACATAAAGGAAACTACTGATAAAGATATGGCTAAAAGGGAGTACAAATATGTGCCAATTATCTGATTCCGTTTTTCTATTTGTGTATCGCCAGATTACATAATAACAGCTCCAGTGCTCTAGCAATCCTCGTGATGAACAGTCTAATCGATAGTGACACATCATCTAGTTCCTCCGCAGTTTCGCGCAAGTTTGCACCTTATTATGAAATATATAAACCGTTAATTACACTTTAATTACCAAATGAGGATTTTTAATTCAAACAGTTGTAAGGACTAATTTTGCGGACCAGTAGACATTAAACCATATCTGATACGAAACAAGAAATTTAGTAGGTTACAGCAAGAATACTGTTGAAATTTCATGATTAAATGGCAAGTAATTACAATCCGCAAATAGTTTTTACTGACGACTCTTTTTATAAGGGGTAAATTACATATAAAAGCGAAAAAAAGCGACAAGACTCTTACTTGACAGCCTTACTTGATGTAGCTTTAGGTTGGATTTGGAAAACTCCTTGAAAGCATTTCAAAACAAATGCGCTGGGTTTCTGCTTTGCTGACAGTAAACAATTCATTTGGGTTTGTTGGTTTTTTTGCAATGTGTAGGAACTAAATTTCAAGAGATAAATCTTAATGCGTTGAAAAAGGTCGTGCATATATGTCTTCGTTCGCTATCGCAGTTTTATAACACCGTGTCAGTCATTTTTGATTTGGAGGCAGGAAACTTTTAGTTTTTAGGATCAATTTTTGTAACAGGCTAGCTGATCGTAGGCTATCCAGTGAACATTTCAGTGTCAATTTGAGTTTGACATGTCTTAACCAAATATAATCTTCTTTCATATTAACTGACCAAATGTTTTAAAAGCAATTTCTTTAAACTCGATTACATTTTTACTGTTAATGAAGTATTTCTTTGCGAATGTAAACAGAAAAATATCAAAAGATTAATACTGAGTTGCTTCTATTATTTGTAGGAAATATCTTATCTTATTATTTTAATCTACTTATCTACTTATTTAATGAAAATATAGCTAAAAACCAAAAACATAAACCTTTAACTACAGACATTAATCATAGATTTACGATTATACATAAACGAGATATCGTTCATCCCGTTTATCATTGTCCATACTAGGCCTTACGAGATCCCGACACACAGTTGTGAGGCTTCTTCACTCCACTATAGCGCCATTCCTCACCTGCTGCGAGTGGCAACAAAGTGGGCAAATCCGTGGATTTCGTAACCAGGTTTTATACCATCTTATTCATATATACATAAACGAGATATCATTCATCCCGTTTATCATTGTCCATACCAGGCCTTACGAGATCCCGACACACAGTTGTGAGGCTTCTTCACTCCACTACAGCGCCATTCCTCGCCTGATGCGAGTCAGCAACAAAGTGGGCAAATCCGTGGATTTCGTAACCAGGTTTTATACCATCTTATTCATATATACATAAACGAGATATCATTCATCCCGTTTATCATTGTCCATACCAGGCCTTACGAGATCCCGACACACAGTTGTGAGGCTTCTTCACTCCACTACAGCGCCATTCCTCGCCTGATGCGAGTCAGCAACAAAGTGGGCAAATCCGTGGATTTCGTAACCAGGTTTTATACCATCTTATTCATATATACATAAACGAGATATCATTCACCCCGTTTATCATTGTCCATACCAGGCCTTACGAGATCCCGACACACAGTTGTGAGGCTTCTTCACTCCACTACAGTGCCATTCCTCGCCTGCTGCGAGTCAGCAACAAAGTGGGCAAATCCGTGGATTTCGCAACCAAGTTTTATACCATCTTATTCATATATACATAAACGAGCTATCGTTCATCCTGTTTATCATTGTCCATACCAGGCCTTACGAGATCCCGACACACAGTTGTGAGGCTTCTTCACTCCACTACAGCGCCATTCCTCGCCTGCTGCGAGTCAGCAACAAAGTGGGCAAATCCGTGGATTTCGCAACCAGGTTTTATACCATCTTATTCATAGATTTCATCTTATTGCTCAATAGCTAATGTTAATTGCCATGACACAGTACTCAAGCTTTCAGATATTTAGTGTGACTCACGATTCATTATTTCATATTTTGTATTCCATAGTTGCAAGTTATTATATTTGTTAGATGTATTGTTGTTTTAAGTACAGTAGAAGCTCTCCTAACCGAACCCTATGTGACCGTACCATGGTCGGATAACGAAAAGGTCGGTTAAACCGAATAATACCGGAATCAGTAACAATAAGTATAAAACAATCATACTTGTAAAGTATGGTAAACATATTGAGAGAAACTGACTGAATTTGATTTTAAACGAACAAATGTAATCGACCTGATGTAACCTGAAAGTTATTGCGGAACAATTTCACGCCATTATCGTGGAAGTTTGACTATTCTTGGAAGACGAGCGGTTGATCCGAGTCAACCTGTGCGATTTTAGCGGGTCCTATAACAATCAATCGTCGCATGTAGCAGCTCCCTGCTTCGGTACTTCGAAGAGAGTCAACTTGTGCGGTATTAGCGGGTCCTATAACAATAAACCATCGCATGTAGCAGCTCCCTGCATCGGTACTTCGAAGAGTCAACATGTGCGATATTAGCGGGTCCTATAACAATCAATCATCGCATGTAGCAGCTCCCAGCATCGGTACATCAAAGAGTCAACCTGTGCGGTATTAGCGGGTACTATAACAATCAATCATCGCATGTAACAGCTCCCTGCATCGGTACTTCAAAGAGTCAACCTGTGCGGTATTAGCGGGTCCTATAACAATCAATCATCGCATGTAGCAGCTCCCTGCATCGGTACTTCGAAGAGTCAACCTGTGCGGTATTAGTGGGTCCTATAACAATCAATCATCGCATGTAGCAGCTCCCTGCATCGGTACTTCGAAGAGTCAACCTGTGCGATATTAGTGGGTCCTATAACAATCAATCATCGCATGTAGCAGCTCCCTGCATCGGCACCTCGAAGAGTCAACCTGTCCGATATTAGTGGATCTTATAACAATCAATCATCGCATGTAGCAGCTCCCTGCATCGGTACTTCGAAGAGTCAACCTGTGCGATATTAGTGGGTCCTATAACAATCAATCATCGCATGTAGCAGCTCCCTGCATCGGCACTTCGAAGAGTCAACCTGTGCGATATTAGTGGGTCCTATAACAATCAATCATCGCATGTAGCAGTTCCCTGCATCGGTACTTCGAAGAGTCAACCTGTGCGATATTAGCGGGTCCTGTAACAATCAATCATCGCATGTAGCAGCTCCCTGCATCGGTACTTCGAAGAGTCAACCTGTGCGATATTAGCGGGTCCTGTAACAATCAATCATCGCATGTAGCAGCTCCCTGCATCGGTACTTCGAAGAGTCAACCTGTGCGATATTAGCGGGTCCTATAACAATCAATCATCGCATGTAGCAGGTCCCTGCATCGGTACTTCAAAGAGTCAACCTGTGCGGTATTAGCGGGTCCTATAACAATCAATCATCGCATGTAGCAGCTCCCTGCATCTGTACTTCGAAGAGTCAACCTGTGCGGTATTAGTGGGTCCTATAACAATCAATCATCGCATGTAGCAGCTCCCTGCATCGGTACTTCGAAGAGTCAACCTGTGCGATATTAGCGGGTCCTGTAACAATCAATCATCGCATGTAGCAGCTCCCTGCATCGGTACTTCGAAGAGTCAACCTGTGCGATATTAGCGGGTCCTGTAACAATCAATCATCGCATGTAGCAGCTCCCTGCATCGGTACTTCAAAGAGTCAACCTGTGCGATATTAGCGGGTCCTATAACAATCAATCATCGCATGTAGCAGCTCCCTGGATCGGTACTTCAAAGAGTAACCTGTGCGATATTAGCGGGTCCTATAACAATCAATCATCGCATGTAGCAGCTCCCTGCATCGGTACTTCAAAGAGTCAACCTGTGCGGTATTAGCGGGTCCTATAACAATCAATCATCGCATGTAGCAGATCCCTGCATCGGTACTTCGAAGAGTCAACCTGTGCGGTATTAGTGGGTCCTATAACAATCAATCATCGCATGTAGCAGCTCCCTGCATCGGTACTTCGAAGAGTCAACCTGTGCGATATTAGTGGGTCCTATAACAATCAATCATCGCATGTAGCAGCTCCCTGCTTCGGTACTTCGAAGAGAGTCAACTTGTGCGGTATTAGCGGGTCCTATAACAATAAACCATCGCATGTAGCAGCTCCCTGCATCGGTACTTCGAAGAGTCAACCTGTGTGATATTAGCGGGTCCTATAACAATCAATCATCGCATGTAGCAGCTCCCAGCATCGGTACATCAAAGAGTCAACCTGTGCGGTATTAGCGGGTACTATAACAATCAATCATCGCATGTAGCAGCTCCCTGCATCGGTACTTCAAAGAGTCAACCTGTGCGGTATTAGCGGGTCCTATAACAATCAATCATCGCATGTAGCAGCTCCCTGCATCGGTACTTCGAAGAGTCAACCTGTGCGGTATTAGTGGGTCCTATAACAATCAATCATCGCATGTAGCAGCTCCCTGCATCGGTACTTCGAAGAGTCAACCTGTGCGATATTAGTGGGTCCTATAACAATCAATCATCGCATGTAGCAGCTCCCTGCATCGGCACCTCGAAGAGTCAACCTGTCCGATATTAGTGGATCTTATAACAATCAATCATCGCATGTAGCAGCTCCCTGCATCGGTACTTCGAAGAGTCAACCTGTGCGATATTAGTGGGTCCTATAACAATCAATCATCGCATGTAGCAGCTCCCTGCATCGGCACTTCGAAGAGTCAACCTGTGCGATATTAGTGGGTCCTATAACAATCAATCATCGCATGTAGCAGCTCCCTGCATCGGTACTTCAAAGAGTCAACCTGTACGGTATTAGCGGGTCCTATAACAATCAATCATCGCATGTAGCAGCTCCCTGCATCGGTACTTCGAAGAGTCAACCTGTGCGGTATTAGCGGGTCCTATAACAATCAATCATTGCATGTAGCAGCTCCCTGCATCGGTACTTCGAAGAGTCAACCTGTGCGATATTAGTGGGTCCTATAACAATCAATCATCGCATGTAGCAGCTCCCAGCATCGGTACTTCAAAGAGTCAACCTGTGCGGTATTAGCGGGTCCTATAACAATCAATCATCGCATGTAGCAGGTCCCTGCATCGGTACTTCAAAGAGTCAACCTGTGCGGTATTAGCGGGTCCTATAACAATCAATCATCGCATGTAGCAGCTCCCTGCATCTGTACTTCGAAGAGTCAACCTGTGCGGTATTAGTGGGTCCTATAACAATCAATCATCGCATGTAGCAGCTCCCTGCATCGGTACTTCGAAGAGTCAACCTGTGCGATATTAGTGGGTCCTATAACAATCAATCATCGCATGTAGCAGCTCCCTGCATCGGCACTTCGAAGAGTCAACCTGTGCGATATTAGTGGGTCCTATAACAATCAATCATCGCATGTAGCAGCTCCCTGCATCGGTACTTCGAAGAGTCAACCTGTGCGATATTAGTGGGTCCTATAACAATCAATCATCGCATGTAGCAGCTCCCTGCATCGGCACTTCGAAGAGTCAACCTGTGCGATATTAGTGGGTCCTATAACAATCAATCATCGCATGTAGCAGCTCCCTGCATCGGTACTTCGAAGAGTCAACCTGTGCGATATTAGCGGGTCCTGTAACAATCAATCATCGCATGTAGCAGCTCCCTGCATCGGTACTTCGAAGAGTCAACCTGTGCGATATTAGCGGGTCCTGTAACAATCAATCATCGCATGTAGCAGCTCCCTGCATCGGTACTTCAAAGAGTCAACCTGTGCGATATTAGCGGGTCCTATAACAATCAATCATCGCATGTAGCAGCTCCCTGGATCGGTACTTCAAAGAGTAACCTGTGCGGTATTAGCGGGTCCTATAACAATCAATCATCGCATGTAGCAGCTCCCTGCATCGGTACTTCAAAGAGTCAACCTGTGCGGTATTAGCGGGTCCTATAACAATCAATCATCGCATGTAGCAGATCCCTGCATCGGTACTTCGAAGAGTCAACCTGTGCGGTATTAGTGGGTCCTATAACAATCAATCATCGCATGTAGCAGCTCCCTGCATCGGTACTGCGAAGAGTCAACCTGTGCGATATTAGTGGGTCCTATAACAATCAATCATCGCATGTAGCAGCTCCCTGCATCGGCACTTCGAAGAGTCAACCTGTGCGATATTAGTGGGTCCTATAACAATCAATCATCGCATGTAGCAGCTCCCTGCATCGGTACTTCGAAGAGTCAACCTGTGCGATATTAGTGGGTCCTATAACAATCAATCATCGCATGTAGCAGCTCCCTGCATCGGCACTTCGAAGAGTCAACCTGTGCGATATTAGTGGGTCCTATAACAATCAATCATCGCATGTAGCAGCTCCCTGCATCGGTACTTCGAAGAGTCAACCTGTGCGATATTAGTGGGTCCTATAACAATCAATCATCGCATGTAGCAGCTCCCTGCATCGGCACTTCGAAGAGTCAACCTGTGCAATATTAGTGGGTCCTATAACAATCAATCATCGCATGTAGCAGCTCCCTGCATCGGTACTTCGAAGAGTCAACCTGTGCGATATTAGCGGGTCCTGTAACAATCAATCATCGCATGTAGCAGCTCCCTGCATCGGTACTTCGAAGAGTCAACCTGTGCGGTATTAGCGGGTCCTATAACAATCAATCATCGCATGTAGCAGCTCCCTGCATCGGTACTTCGAAGAGTCAACCTGTGCGATATTAGCGGGTCCTGTAACAATCAATCATCGCATGTAGCATGTAACATCTCCCTGCATCGGTATTTCGAATGTATTTTAAATCTTGGTTTTCCCTCGTCTATCTGCTTCCGTATATTTCTTTCTTAAACCTGTGTTTTTTTATTTGAGATTTCATGAAAATTACAGCGTTTCAATTAAAGCGAATCTTAATTTTATAAATTTATCAAATATCTTAGAAGTTATCGTGTTGTTTGATTATAATCCCCTTTTTATAATGCCTGATGAAAATTTAAAGAAATATCCGAATTTTTCAATCCTTTTGTATAAACCTGAATTCAAAACGTTACTCTCTTTAGTTTACTGATGAAACAAACTGAACGTTTTAAACAATTAGTTAGCCTGACGTCTTAGTTTATCAATTTGTTTTAGGTAGGACACTCCAAACTGCTGAGCCCTCCCTTATGGAATAGCACATAGGATATTGGCAATGTGCAGGAAGTGGGCGTGTAGAAAGTCACCAATCTTATCGGGGGTCCACAGTTGGCTATCGTTCAGTTTGGTTCCGAGACCACCGAATGATTTGCAGATAAAGGCCTATTACTAACGGCCATAAAAACCTATTATGTAGTACTAAAACAAGACTATCTATTGATGTTTACGTACTAGCGATATAATGTCATTGGACATCGTTTGTTTACAAACTACTCGTAGATGTGGAAGTTATTAACATTTAAATATCCATTAGAATTTTCGAATACAAACTTAACTTCTAACGAATGAGAACTGTAGTACTTAGATACTCACAAAAAGTTAAAATAATGTTTAAACAATATGTTGTTAATCAATGTATTAGTACAACAAACACTTTACCGTCTGATTATTTAGCGTTACATTTCTGTACTAAAAAAGCCTAACCAGGGAATTAACGGTATTATTAAACTGACACATAGTTTCTCCATTTTAGCCCAATTTTAATCTCCACATTACTTTATATTTTTACTAAATAAAGAATATAAAGTGCAGTAGAATGTATGAACAAACTTTTAATATACTTTTTTCAGAAATATCCATCCTTATCCAGTATTTTGAGGCACTGCAGAATCATTTGCTTCAAACTGTAGGTTAAAGGGGGAAAATGTCCCCGCCTCCTGTCCCAGATTTAGGAGGCAGCATATTACAAATATCCTTTACTGGACAATGCTAACTTGACCTGTGTACCAGGTTTTAATGAAACTGATATACAGTAAATAAGAGGTATATGGTATTTTTGTATTTCCCATTAGAATATCATTGAACTACGTACTGCGGTTACCGTAAAATTCAAATTTCAATTTCCTCTGCAATTATTAGTCGGAGAATAACAATTTAAAATACTAATTTACATAGTTGTGTGAGCTTTGTAGTGGTGATGAAAATATATTTAATTAAAGTTTACCCTTTTAAAATAAATCAAATCGTAATTTTTGGAAATTTTAAGTCCTATCATTTTTATGCCCGAGTTTTCCAGAAATACGGGTGGTGTTATTTCATTCGAGATGAAGTTACTACAAATCACCAAATTTTGAATAAAATAATTTGAACAATTTTTGATACATTTCAATTTTTCATGTTTTTTTACCGGTTAAATAGGATAACGCGATTTTTTTAGCGGTTAGGGGGGATTTTGACTCTTCAAAATAAAAATACCCCCGTCGCAGCAAACCTGCAAACTCAGGGAATGAGAGTTGATATACCTCAAAAACTAGTTTATATTTGTTGGGTGAAAATATATTGATAAATAAGCGAGGTATAACATTGTATTTATACTCCATAATAATAACATTGAACATATTACGCATGATTCCAAAACGAGGATGAGTAAAAATAACGTTTTCATGCAAATATAAATTGACAATAACCATATGAAGGCACATACCAAGTTCCGTCAAAATATATTCATGGTTAAGGGAGATAATGAATGCTATTTATTTCCCATAAGAATAACATCAGATAACACGATATCCAAACGTTTACATAGGACTGTTTAATCAGGTTTCCTGCTGCGGGGGTATTTTATGTGAATATTAATCGGATACAACCAGATGAAGCTATATACTAAGTTTTATCAATATACAAGTATGTTCATAAGTAAGCGAGATATACAATTTAAGTTATTTATTCTCCATAAGAATAAAATCGGACAACATACTGTAATAAGCACTTTAAATATCTTGGTTACCAGTTGATGTAGATCAACGATCACAAAACAAGGTGATTGTTTTTTTACTAAATCCAACAGTGAAAGCTCAATTTTGATATAACAAAAATATGTAAAACCCCATTTTTGAGGTATAATTCTCTCCCCCAACACCCCACTTTAGGTAGTATGATCTATCTGGTTTTCGAACTCGTTCAAATAAATGCTACTTTACACATCTGTACCAAATGTCATTAGGACCTAAATTTCATTTAGGAGAGATATCGTAGAAACGGGCACACACAGATTTATGTAATATTATATATATATTTTATATATATATATGTCCGTGAGCACGATAACTCTCGTAAAAAAGCTCCGATTTTGATGAAATTTGGTACAAACTTGTAAAGCAACATTTATGACTTTAAGTTCGAAAACCAGCCAGATCGAAAGGGGTATCCAAAGGGGGTTGGGGGTTGGGGGGGGTTTGGGGGTTTTGTACACCAAAAATGATTTTTTTTATTTTTTTACGAATAATATTTTAGTAAATCCAATTTTAGTTTTCACCATTGAATTCAGCTTAAAATAATACACAATTTTGTGTTTTGATCATTGCTCTATGTCAATTTGTTCTGGTGTGACGGCCCAAAATCCCTAGACTGTTAAAAGCCATTAATACGACACTGTAATTAAATAATTAAAGTTTACCGTTCCTAATAATTAAATTTCTACCGTCACTAAAATCTATAATTAAAAAGAGGAACGGTGCTCTTAACATTATTTCAATTATTTCATTCATTATTTCATTTTAAAGAGTTGGCTGGTATGAAATATAAAATAAACCAACAGACGCTAGGATGTTTGCTCCAAGCTAATCTCAACTTAGACGCTCCCACGGGCCGGCCGGGCGTTGATATCAGCAGGAATGTACATGGCGTCAGCATTTCATCTCTCAGTGCACGATTCCCGTGCCTCTTAGTTTGAGTAACGGCGTGAGTGATCGTTTGGCTGCAGCACTTGTCAATGAAGTGTTCCCGTGACGTCACGTGCGAAACTGTTTCTGATTGGCTGGCTTGGTTCAGCATCGGCGAAGGGGACAAGAGCCGCGGCCCAGTCCCGAAGATGTGACGATGTAATTAACACGCGTCGCGCCGCCTCTCCCTGTTAATTTATTAATTGGCATTGTCTTTCTAAATTTAATGTAACCTTAATTATTGTATTTTAACCGCGGATATACCTATTGTTAACGTCGTTTAAGTTGGTTTCTAAATCAGTTGTTGTAAAGTTGTAAGTTTGAATAAATAGTAATTTTGTTTCCCAACCGGCATTATTATTATTTGAAATCCCGAAATCGGCCTAAGTGTTACAATTGGTGTCAGGTTTGTGGGTTGTGTTGCGAGAATACACTCTGAAGAATCCCACGGACGGAGAATGGATTTTGGTAAGTAATAAATTTATTTTAATTAATTGGTGCAAACTTGTTAATTTTATAGGTATCGTTTTAACAGTAGGTAACCGCTTAATCTTGTAAAGCAATAAATTAAACTCATTATAGCGCAACTCCCGTAAAGAAATATGCATTTTTCGAATTATTAGAGAATTTTAAAGTAATTAGATTAATTTGAATAAATCCTCAAGTCGCCATTAGCCTCTTTGTGAGAGGAACAGATAGCGTCGGTTCCCCCTCCTTCGTCACTCTGCATTCATTGTATGTGACGCGTGATGAGAATGTATGAGAATTTCATTGTTTGAGAAGACATATTAAATCGAAATTATTGGGCTATCAGAGTTGTTGTTGAGCCTAGTGATAACAGATATTGATAAATAATAAAGGTAGAGTTGAATTTAAGTATTACCTGTGACTAAGGAGGTTTATTTTAAAAGTAAAGTGACTTGGAATATTAATTGTGGAAGGAAGCTTGGAGCCGCCATTTGCAATCTTGACAAATCGTCTCTGTTGCGTTCGGATTAATCCGCCATATTTGATTTGCCACTTCAGTTTGATTGAAGTGCAAATAACCGAGTTTTGTTGCAACTTATCGTGGAAAAGGGAGAGGACGACATTAAAATGAAATTATAACTTATTTGGGAATTAAATTGAAGAAATATTATATTTTAATTAATCCGGATTGTCCGAAGCGAGACTTAGGCAACAATTATCAAAACTGGGCGACGTCACAGGATAGCCGTGACGCCGTGATTTATAAGGCAGTAGGGTTTGCCGTGTTTGTAAACAGATGGCTGTATAGATTAATCTAAACAGTTCCACACGTGTGTTGTTATTAAGAGAGAAGATAGTTATTCCTGAAGTGTTATATTTTTATTTAGTTGATTTAACATTGTTTTGTCCAAGGACGGGAGTTTGTAGGATTTATTTATTATATTAACCTTAGAATAAATGCTTTCTAAATTAACCTAAGTTTATTTGCATGTGTAATTAACTCTGGGTCGTATATTTAAGTGGTAAATCTATAAATGCATTGGAAAAAAATCTGGGCGTCATTGGAAATAGGCCAATAATTTAAAATCAAGTAATTGAAACATTTTATTGTTACAAATTAATAAAAATTAATGATCTGACACTTATAAACTGTGTCAATTTTCTGGCCTATCTTCATTGTCAGGACAAAGGATACCACTGCATTTTATTTACCAAAGAAATTAAGTAAATCAGAACTTTGAAAATTTTCGACGAAACAAAGCGTTAGTAGTGGGGAAATAGGAGTTCTGTGACATTTTGAAGAAATTAATTGGGACTTAGAAATAATCGACGTGGACCACCATAGTAGTGGGGAAATGGGCGTTTGACAATAATTTTCGAAATTTATTGTGTATTTTGAGCTAAGGACTTAGCCGGATTTTTCAAAATTTCACTGAATACTACAAACGACTTGTGGTCTTTTGGAAATTAAATTGGTGATTTTAAATGAGTAATTCACCGTGTTGGGACTTAGAGTAATCGCGTTCTGGGGTTTTAGTGTACTTTATTGAACTTTAAGTTGGGACTTTGAATTTTTCTAAAAAATTTCTTAGAAACAAAACAACGTGTGGACTTAGGCGTGTGAGCCTCTGATGATTGCTTCAGTTAAGTATTGGAAATTATAAATGGGACTGGGCGAATTTTATTTATTTCAGAAGCTCTCATCAGTAGGGGGTTATTGAGGGTTCTACACCGGTGGATCCAGTAATTTTAAATTTGAGAGAAATAATGGGCAGTAACCTTCGGTAACGGTTGTGAAGGGGTAATAAATAAATTATTTAACCTTTTGTTTGCAGTTTTGGAAAAAAGGCTGTTTTGCTCTCCTTCAAAATTATGTGAGACAAAATAGCATAGAGGAGAAAATCAAATCGCAGTTGGTTGCTGCATTGATTTTTGAGAACTGGGCTATACTGTGCTCATTGTTTAGCTCTGGTTCCTGGTTTTGGGCCAACTGAACATGACAGTCAGTAGAGCAGTGGTACTGTTTGTTTGTGGTACTGGACTTTGTTTTTTTATGTAAGTTAAAAACGTGAAGATATTTAGTACATCTCTTTGTGTGTGATTGAATTTAGTTAACATCCATTAAAGGAGTAGGTTTAAAAAAATTATTAATTCAAATTGGAACTAATAAAGCTTTGAGTTGAAGCCAGTAAATTGTGATGCGTATTTGTGTTCAGTTTTAGGATCTGCAGATAGCTTTAAGTACTGTTGCAGATCGGTGCTTCGTAAACAATGATCGCATTTCTTTTTACAGTTTGAGAAATTTAATTTTGTTTTTTTTTTGCATGCAGTCTGTCCCTTAAATTGTATGGCTGCATCTGTTTTATTATAAATACTCCGAACATGGACAGAAATTAGGGCCGATGTAATATTTAAAGTGTCTAATACTTTACCCCCTCATCTGGGACTGAGCATTGTGAAGCCAGAGCTCCCATTTGCGGTGTGATGAATTAGATAATGAACCAGAGATTAGGAGTGAATACGATGATTTATGACTTAGTCCATTTACACTAAATTCAAAATTTACAAAAGGAGTCCAGTTAGCTTCCCTTATATTTAAAATATAAGGCTGGTGAAGTTAGTGATAAGTGATTCTTCGTAGGAAGTTTGTTGTTTTTAATGGTTTGTGCTCTAACTTGTGATAACACGTGTTCACTGGATAACCTGTTCCGTTTGTTATACAGGAAAGTTCTAATTCTAGGCCATTCTTGTGCTGTCCCTGTGGATTGGGATACCGGAGGGTCTTCCTCACTGTGGAGTTGCTGAGGGAGTGCATTCGTATCACCTAAGTATACTGATGTACTAGTGTTTAGGAATCACATTATGGTTATTTGATTTGTTTTTTTAATAGAATTTTAAAATGTGTGCTCTGCTCCAGGAATATGCTTGTTAACTCATGCTATTCTTGGCCAGACCTTGAAGAGAACGAAAATTTAATAAAAGCAAACGAGAATGGGGAGTAAATTATGTTTTGCTTGTGCTATGGCAAGCTGTTCTGTAGAAAGCCCAGCCTGTGCAGCGCAATTCGCCTGTACAGCCGGCAAAGCGGAGGTCAGGTAACTTGGGTCCTGGATCTTGATTTGTGGTCGGTGTTTAACGTGATGTGTTTGACCCGTATAGAGGGGTTGTTATTAGTGATGAATTCAATATTGCTTGCCTGTGCAAATGGCAGCAGTATACTCATGTCGGACCGGAATGTGAAGTTGTGATTTCTGACTTTTCTAAGTCATATGCTCTCTGTTGAAGAGACTGAAGTGATCGGTGTGATTCGATCACTGGCGGATCGGGTGCCTGCCCGATTTATCGGCAGCTCCTTGTATTCCAGCGTTTGTGGAAAAGTGGTTTTTCTGAGATTGATGGGTGCATAGTGCTTCAGAGCCCTGTAAGGTAACTCTGAATTGTTATGAGAATGGCTGGAAGATCAACCTGACCACCATGAAGTTGAGTGGAGTTGGAGTGATCTCCGAGGTGTAATAAAATGCGATGTTATTAGTGATGAGTTTAAGGTGCCTGCCCGTATACACGGCAGCAACACTCATGTCGGTCAGATGAGTAAAGTTTTGTTCTTGATTTGAGGTCGATGCTCTCTGACGAAGAGACCAAGTTGATGAATATTGATGTGAATGCCACCTTGAAGGTCCTGCAGGGACTAGATGATCAGCTTGGCACCTAAGTGTAAAGGGGTATTCTTTGGAGAGTACTTTCCAGCACCTTAGAGTCCATTATGCTGGTGCCCACATGGTTGAGTAGGACATGTGGGGCGGCCTTTCTGTTATTGTGGTAATCACAGTTGTCTTTTTAGGTTTGAGATGGAGAGTTCGAGTTGCCGACCTGCTCCGTGTCACCCTGGGAGGCCGTGTACAGCGCCCGCAGGCTGCACAGACAGAGTCGCCACTTCAGAACCTTGGAAAGATGGTACCCTCCTGTTGAATTGGTAGCAGATCGTGCACCGGAAGCAGAGCACGACAGTTCCACGAGCGCGGCTAACGTTAGGCTGACCTTGCGGTAAAATGTGACGAGGAGTGACTTACCGACCGGGACACCTTCAGTAAGTGAAAAGTATTTAAGAAGCATAGACTTTCGACCGCGATCAAGAAATCGCATACTACGCTGTGAAGGAGCGAGTACTTCTGGACTTGTCTCCGCGAGGACGCGATGGCGAAAGGACTGGGGATCCCCCTCCGATTTTTGTGTTATTATGTTAGCATTAATGATTTTTGCATACCGGTATGTTTTGTTGTGTGTTTCAAAAAAATGGTGTAATATTTGTGGGCTGGTAATGGCAACTTTTTTTATTATTATTCGAAGTGATCCAACTAACGGTAATAGCGTATCCCAAGAAGGGTAAAGAATTCACTGGCCCAACTTGGTGTCCACAGGAAGGTAATGCGCGCACTCCCCACCCCCTAATACCCCCTTCCCTTCGACCCCCTGACTGGACTGTAGACACCTGGGAGCCAGCCTGAATGAGTTTTCAAAATTTAAAAGGAACAATTTACAAATAGTTAGTGTATAGTCAGTCAAGAGTACTACAGAAAATGCCTTGCTGAGGGATTTTCCGGACCCTGTCAGCAAGACAGTGTTGTGTCGCTACCAGGCCTACTGAACGTGAGTTCGTATTAAAGATTAATTAATAATTCCTTGTACTGTATTGATTATTTAATTGTATATTTGATTTATTATTGGTAATTTTTAAGTGATTTGAGGCTTCAGCCGATAGTGGGTGAAGTTTCACCGGAATCTATGGATAATCACTGTATTGGCGAAAAGTGTTTTTTGTTGATTCTCGGTGTCAATATGTTAATTTGCTATTTTGACATGTGTTGACGAGTTGATTAGAGTAGGTACTGTAGCTTGGGAAAAGAATGTGTTAGGATAATGTTAAATTTTCTTTTGCTAATATTTGACCTTACGTCAGAAGATCCGTTACTACCGAAGGGGTGACAGAGTGAAAACCGGCCCCAAGTGAACACCCATGCGGCTTCACCATAGCGGGCAAGTAGCGTTCTAAATTCCCATAAAAGTACTGAACTCAATTACCCCCTTTCGAACTTTAAAATATAATAATTCATACCCTGTTCAGATACTTAGAAAAATTAACCAATTGGTTCTAAATACACATAATTAAATTCAGTGACGAATCTTCTAACATTTTTGTAATGGTCTGTTTAGATGGGAATGTGTGTTATGTTTTTGTGTTTAAGTTTATGTAACTTTTGTCCTTGTAAAATGAGATCTTTTAGTTTTTTTTAGGTGTTGTTTTGGTTGTTTAACTTTGACTTTTGAGATGTTTTGATTGTGATATTTTTGAGATGTACTTTGTAAAGGGAGAGGCTAATGCGGACCGGTGACAATTTGAGTTTTTTTGTAAAAAAAAAAAAAAATTGAAGTTAAATATCTTTTTTATTTGCGGAGAGAGTTGAGGTTAGCTGTCCGGAGTTAGAAGTTTCCTGATCACCGACCAGCCAACGGGAGACAAATGTGTACTCTCCTTACATTGAGAGAAGTTGGACTTGGCAATCTGCTGTTACCTCATGCTGGGGACAGCATGGTCTAAGGGTGAGGGGGGTGTGACGGCCCAAAATCCCTAGACTGTTAAAAGCCATTAATACGACACTGTAATTAAATAATTAAAGTTTACCGTTCCTAATAATTAAATTTCTACCGTCACTAAAATCTATAATTAAAAAGAGGAACGGTGCTCTTAACATTATTTCAATTATTTCATTCATTATTTCATTTTAAAGAGTTGGCTGGTATGAAATATAAAATAAACCAACAGACGCTAGGATGTTTGCTCCAAGCTAATCTCAACTTAGACGCTCCCACGGGCCGGCCGGGCGTTGATATCAGCAGGAATGTACATGGCGTCAGCATTTCATCTCTCAGTGCACGATTCCCGTGCCTCTTAGTTTGAGTAACGGCGTGAGTGATCGTTTGGCTGCAGCACTTGTCAATGAAGTGTTCCCGTGACGTCACGTGCGAAACTGTTTCTGATTGGCTGGCTTGGTTCAGCATCGGCGAAGGGGACAAGAGCCGCGGCCCAGTCCCGAAGATGTGACGATGTAATTAACACGCGTCGCGCCGCCTCTCCCTGTTAATTTATTAATTGGCATTGTCTTTCTAAATTTAATGTAACCTTAATTATTGTATTTTAACCGCGGATATACCTATTGTTAACGTCGTTTAAGTTGGTTTCTAAATCAGTTGTTGTAAAGTTGTAAGTTTGAATAAATAGTAATTTTGTTTCCCAACCGGCATTATTATTATTTGAAATCCCGAAATCGGCCTAAGTGTTACACTAGAGATATTGAAAGTGCTAAATACAGTACGTTGTCCAAAGATATTCTTATGGAGAATTAAAAAAGTTTATATCTCGCTTATTTATGAACGTATACCAACCAAACTTGGTATATGGCTTCATCTGTATGTGGTATATTGTTATTTGCACAAAAAATTTTACCTGGATAGTTCCTGCAGCAGCAAACCTGCGTATTCAGCCCCATGTTATTCTTATGGAGAATAAGTGAAATATTTTGTATCCCTTAATTATGAAAATAAATTAATACAACTTGGTATGTGGCTTCACCTAGTTAAGTTATACTCATATTTGCATAAAAAACCATATTTTTCCCCTTGTTGCAGGAAACCTGCATACTCAGCTCCCATGTGATTCTTATGGAGAATAATTAAAATGTTATATTATATCGTTTATTTGTGAACTTGGTGAAGTGGCTTTATGCGATATTAGGACATATATATGCAATGGAAATTCGCTTAGTATGCAGGTTTGCTGCGACGGGGGTATTTTATTATTTAATTCCCTACTTGTCAAATTTAAAATTAGAAGGAAATTACTTGTAATTTATAATTTTTAGTTAGTCATGCCATTGTATAGATATTCTGAGTTATTACTCAAATAAAACATATTATTTGAAAACATTTGATAGGTAATTGTTGTATTAACGTTTAATATACTTAACGCGTTTTTCTATCGATTAATAGATCAATCTTCATAACTTTTAGGTTTCTTTCAATGATAAAAACTATTTTTGTGAAAAGAAATATAATTTATCATGCACCGCTCTTCTCCGGTAGAAAAAATGCATAGTAAAACTAGCTTCGTTTCCTTAATTCTTACAGTTACGATGGATTAGCGAAAATGACAAAACATATTTTTGTCTCCTAAATAAGAATCTCAAATGGCGTTTAACACTGCACGCGATTTTTATGAAATAAACATAGGTTTCACAATTTCAGCAAGTTATTGATGTTATGTTATCATGTACTATAACAAACATTTTGTATACTTTATGTGAAATATTATCACATTCATTACTATTCTGTATTATTTAGAGTATTAGTGTAAAACATGCTGCTCACTATTTACCTGTTTTTCTACGACAACAGTGTACATCACAACAAACGTGACGTTGACCAATGATGGACGACCACTGACGTCACAGCTGATTGATGGCATCACTGTTGAATTTTATTGTTTTAGCGAATTTCCCCTATAGGGAAGAAGCTATTACCGTAGTCGGCATGGTAAGACCTAGGCCCGGGACCATGATAACTTTTCGTTTTGAGGTCCCCAGACCCCAAAAACACCATTCGTTCGAAACTGTATATATATATATATATATATATATATATATATATATATATATATATATATATATGTGTCCGTGAGCACGATAACTCTCGTAAAAATGATCCGATTTTGATGAAATTTGGTATAAACGTGTAAAGCAACATTTATGACTTTAAGTTCGAAAACCAGCCAGATCGCTCTATCCGAAGGGGTATTTTGGGGGGGTTTTGTACCCCAAAAATGGGTTTTTCGAATTTTGTACATATAATTTTGGAAATAGTCAAATTTTATTTTTTCCCATTTGATTCAGCTTAAAAAAACAAACAATTTGGTATTTTGATCATTTCTCTACGTCAATTGGTTACCGAGATATTGAAAGTGCTAAACACAGTACGTTGTCTAATGTTATTCTTATGGAGGAAAATAAAAATTTTATATCTCGCTTATTTATGAACGTATACTGACGAAACTTGGTATACGGCTTCATCTAGTTGTGGACCATTGATATTTGCTCAAAAAAACAATTTTTTACCCAAGGCTCCCGTAGCAGCAAACCTGCATACTCAGCCCCATGTTATTCTTATGGAGAATAAGTAACGTGTTATCTGCCTTCATTATGAAAATAAATTAATTAAATTTGGTATGTGGCTTCACCTACATGAGTTACATTGATATTTGTATAAAACCCAATTTGTTGTCTTCCTTGCTTCAGCAAACCTGCATACTCAGCTGCCATGTTATTCTTATGGAGAATAATTAAAATGTCATAAATCGTTTATTTATGAATGTATACTGATGAAACTTGGTATGTGCCTTTATGTGGTTTTAAGATACATATATATGCATTGGAAATTCGCTGAGTACGCAGGTTTGCTGCTACGGGGGTATTTACCTTCCTCAGATAGTATAAATATCAAAATTATAACAGATTTCATTTATATTCTTGCATTTTGATTAATACAACATTCTTCTATAACATTTATGGTAGAGATCTAAACAAGTTTGGGATGTAGGATTGCGGGATCCTTTAATTTAGAAAATAACATTTAAATCAAATAAATTCCGATAAAATGTCATGGGATCTAGTCACTTCACATGTGAAGTCTGATTAATAACTTACTTGGTATGTACATCCCTACTGATAGCTCATTATAATTGTGTAATATGTTTATAGGATATTTATTTTACAAGATAATAAAATAGTCTCGATCATGCAAAGAGTAAGTTGATATCTAAAGATCATTTTAACAAATCAAGATTAATATTCCTTTCCCTATTATACTAAATGTCTGCTCTTTAAGCAATAAGTTTTTGACAAAAAAGTTACCAATTTCATGAACAAAGACAATTGAAATAGTAATATTTACTAAATGCCGACAAACAATGAATTCTAATGTCGAATATGAATACAATGTTGCTGTTTACAACTTTAATTATGAAAGCTGAAATTAGTATTTACATTTAAAACTAAAACTATTTAAGCGTTGATATCTAGGCACCTAGTTGATGCCTAGGGCCGGGGCTTGATCCTAGGTATTAAACTACCCTTCGTCGTTGTTAACGTTTGTGTTTGACCACTAACATAATTCAACTCATGCAATTAATTCTAAATAAATGATTATTTACCTTTTTGGAAGTTGTTATCTAAAGATGTACATAAATTCATTAGTAAAATAGCTACTCGATTTTCGTATTGCTCAAGTACATTCTTGTATATAAACAATGTGTTTAAATTTTCGATAATGATAGTAAGAAACCTTCGCTGACAATTTTAACAAAAGTCCTTCAGTCCTTATGTGTTCACAGCTATTATGCACGGCATGGAACTATACAATCAGTTGATCAGATAAACAATGTTAAATTTAGAACATCATAAGTATGTTGTTTATTTATTATTCGTTTAACAGGATTTCAACATGTCATCAAACACTATCAGAGTATTAGACATTCCGTAACACATTCCGTTTATTTCCGTGTACTAATTACACCTTGAAATATTAGCTTGCCAAATATACTGTTTCCTTAACCCGTATATTTTAAAATGACAATATACGGTAATTGTTATCACAGATCAGCTTTTAAATTCAGTTATTCGCCTTTTATAGCTCAGTGACGAATTTCCTCCTTATTATTTCACCTAGTTTTTTTCTCTTCGCTTATTTGTTTTGCACATGTCACTAAAGTTGCGGTTTACAACGGAGCTGCCGAAAAATACTGCCGACAAAAGTTACCACCAAAATATTTAAAACTCTGTTGATGACGTTTGTTATTAACAAAAATCATCCGGTTTAAATATTTTTACAACTACTATTTTAGAAAAAAAAAACTCTAGAATTAGTGGTATACAAAAGTATTTCAGTTTTAAATCACTAACAATAAATCAGACTAATAAATTTAATTTACCTGTGTGGGCTGTTTTTACCCACTGATCGTTAGTTTTTTATGTTCACGTGGCATATAATGTAGAATATTGGCAATAGTTCATACTTACTTTCACAATGGCATACGTTGAAAAATAAGATAGACATTGTTGAAAGTTCCATGACTTGCTATTTTAAACTACCTTCCAATATGATTTATAACAGTAGTCTTCATCCGGTGCATCTGTGTGTTCCTATACCCTTGTTTCTCATTTTGTTTTGTTACCTAAGATAGATGGAGGACTTGTTAATTTCACAGCTAAAATAAATACCCCCGTAACAGCAAACCTGCGTACTCAGCGAATTTCCGATGCATATATATGTATCCTAATACCACATAAAGCCACATGCCAAGTTTCATCAATATACATTCATAAATAAACGATTTATGGCATTTTAATTATTCTCCATAAGAATAACATGGCGGCTGAGTATGCAGGTTTGCTGAAGCAAGGAACACAAAAATGGGGTTTTATACAAATATCAATATAACTCAAGTAGGTAAAGCCACATTCCAAATTTTATTAATTTATGTTCATAATTAAGGGAGATAACACGTTACTTATTCTCCATAAGAATAACATGGGGCTGAGTACGCAGGGTTGCTGCTACGGGAACTATCGGCCGAAAAATGTTTTTAGTGCAAATATCAATAGACCACAACGATATGAAGCAATATACCAAGTTTTATTAGGATAAGTTCATAAATAGGCGAGATATACAATTTATCTTATTCTCCATAAGAATAACATTGGACAACGTACTGTGTTTAGCACTTTCAATATCTCTGTAACCATTTGACGTAGAGCAATGATCAAAACCCCAAATTGTGCGTATTTTTAAGCTGATTCCAATTGAAAAAACTGGAATTTGGATTTTTTTAAATTATATGTAAAAAGCTCAGAAAACCCATTTTTGGGGTACAAAACCCCCCCAAAATCCAAAATACTCTTTTGGATAGGTCGATCCGTCTGGTTTTCGAACTCAAAGTCATAAATGCTGATTTACACGTTTATACCAAATTTCCTCAAAATCGGATTATTTTTACGAGAGTTATCGTGCTCACGGACACACACACACACACACACACACACACACACACACACACACACACACACACACATATATATATATATATATATATATATATATATATATATATATATACAGTTTCGAACGAATGGTGTTTTTGGGCTCTGGGGACCTCAAAACGAAAAGTTATCATGGTCCCGGGCCTAGGTCTTACCATGCCGACTACGGTAATAGCTTCTTCCCTATAGGGGAAATTCGCTAAAATGAAGGAATTTAATTCTTAATTAATTATTAAAACTTAGTCACACAATATAACTAACTGTTGTAATATAAATTAACACAATCCAGCAGAAACTAATAAACCGGTTTAAGCTGAAGTTTTGTATACATGTAGCTGTAGACACTCTACATAGTCATATTTATGTTTCGAAAATCCCTTATGACTCCGCCTCATGAGTTTTCTAAGTTTCAATGTTATTTGTATAACTTTTACTTTTCCTCAGATTATTAGTAAACAAGTTTTCGATATTCGAAATAGTTCAAAGGTCAATCACAAAATGCAGCACACATTACTGATGCATTCTCCTATAGTGAGGTCGGTAACAGCACCTAGTTAGAAATAAATTATCTCTTTTACCTCTTTTTTTTACTTGTACGTTAAAATCGTATAAATTTATCTATACTGTCGCGTAATTATCAATATAGTTTACAGTGTTGCTGAAAGTACGAAATTTATCTTAACTATCATAATATTTACCCCGCCATAATGTCGAAACTCAAACCAATACTGCTAAGTTGCTAACATTTTGTAAGTAGCTGTAAATTAAAATATGTGACACACCGTTATTAGTTATTAGACTTCTGGTGTCAGTTTTTGTGTTTTCTCTCAGTGTATGTATTGTGTATATGTATTGTTTAAAGTAAAACGGCTTTGCTGACTTTGATTGTATGTTCTCCATTGTTTTAAGGGTCAGACTATTACATTTACGAAAATTGGTTTCGTTAATAATCATAATGATAACTGTAAGTGTAAAATTAAGTGTAGCTGCAATATTCACGTGCGTCATGTATTAGTTACCTGAATTTATTGTTGGTTGTGTACAAAGACCAGAATAAATTGTGTTCAAATATCAAATAATAATGATTTGCAGAAACATCTTTTAATTTACATCGGCACTCAGGGCTACGCCCCGAAGACCTTCAAAGTTTTAATGTTAATCTTATGGAAAAAGTGTAATTGATTGAATTGTAGATTTTCCATCAGTTGATATTACAACAAATGATATGTTCTAGCATAACAGCAAGAACATATGTTTCATGCATAATGTAAATAGAAATACTACTGATTACTGGAATGGCAACTCCTTTCTGATGCCTGATTTTATTACAAATAAAAGTAATTTCAATCCAGTGAGTTTACTGGGTTTTAATCTGTAGTGAAACACAAATTGAGGTCTGTGAAGTTGGCCTACCCAAATCAGCTTACCCAGTTTCTTTTATGTCTCTCGTTATTTCTTTGTTAGTTCCTGTTAGTTCTCATAAACATATCGTTAGTTCATCAATATTAACCCTGTTAAAGCCTTAAATCAATGGGTTAGGCCAACATCACACTATGAAGAGTAGCTTACCCATATTTAAACTAAATAATTCACATTTCTTTATGTCTATCATTAGTTCTTCGTTAATTCCTGTTTGTTCCCTCATAAATAACGTTAGTTCAATAATAACAATGGTTTTACAGCCAAAAAATCAAAATGGGTAAGCTAACATTCCAATGTATTTAGTAGCCTACCCATGATGACATAAGATTATTAATATTTGTTCATGTCTATCGTTAGTTAATTGTTAGTTCTTGTTAGTTCCCACAAATGCATCTTTAGTTCAAACATAGGAACCATTTTACGGCCAAAACTAAAATTGGGCATGCCAACTTCACACCATGAAAAGAAGCTTACCCATATTTAAACTACATAATTCATATTTCTTTTTGTCTATCGTGAGTTCTTCGCTAGTTCCTGTTAGTTCCCCCATAAATACCGTTAGTTCAATAATAGTAATGGTTTTACAGCCTAAAATTCAATGTTGGTTAGCTAACATTCCAATGTAGTATGTAGTAGCCTACCCATGTTGAAAAAAGATTATTTAAATCTTTTAATGTCTAGCGTTAGTTCTTTGTTACTTCTTGTTGCTTCCCTCATAAATACCATTAGTTCAAGAATAATAATAATAATAATTTTACAACCAAAAATTAAATTTTGGTTAGCTAACATTCCAATGTATGTAGCCTATCCATGTTGACGAAATATTATTGAAATTTTTTTATGTCTCCCGTTAGTTCTTCGTTAGTTCCTGTTAGTTCTCTCATAAATACCGGTAGTTCAATATTATTCCTTAGTTTAAATCTTGAAGTTAGAATTTATTAAGTAGTTCTGAATAATTTATCTAAATCAGCATGATAAATTGAATTCACAGTAGAATGTTGAACATACATTGGAATGTTAGCTAACCAAAATTGAAATTTAGGTTGTAAAATCATTATTATTATTGAACTAATGGTATTTACGAGGGAACTAACAGGAACTAACGAAGAACTAACGATAGACCTAAATAAATATTAATTATGTATTTTAATTGTGGGTAAGCTACTTTTCAAAATGTGAAGTTGGCCTACACATTTATTTAAGGATTTTACATGGTTGATATTGATGAAATACCTATATTTTTACGAGAACTAACAGGAACTAACAAAGACCTAACGATAGACATGAAGAAATATGAATTATGTAGTTTAATTGTGGGTAAGCTTCTTTTCATGGTGTGAAGTTGGCATGCCCAATTTTAGTTTTGGCCGTGAAATGGTTCCTATGTTTTAACTAAAGATAGATTTGTGGGAACTAACAAGAACTAACAATGAACTAACGATATACATTAAAAAATATTCAGGGCCGAATTTAGGACCTCTGTGGCCCCGGGAGTATACGAAAATGGGGTCCCCTAACATTAATACAATCATGTATAAAATCTGATTATCTGATTATTGTTTTTTTTTTATTATTTGTACATACCAAAGTTATTTTTTCTATTCCGTCATATAACCTTATAACTTTTAATAGCGTAGTCTTTAATAAATTCACCAAATATGTAAATAAATAACAAATTTTAATTTATTACCAAAAACTCACAAAATAAAATGTTGTATTTAATTTTCCTTACAAGATTTAATATGGTTTTAACTCTCTTAAACCTTTATCTAAAAAGCTAATAATATATTCAGTTAAGTTACAATAAAAAAACATTTTGAATAGTTCAAATAACAACATGAATTTATAAATAAATAAAATCATCTCGTGTAGTTGCTTTACCACAAACATTATTGTAGCCTACTAAGATAATTAAACACAAACAAAACATAGCATATATGAAATAAATATGTTTTAATTCGATACACATTGATTGGGAACCCTTCTAAAGTTTTTTTTTTTGTTAACATTCTGCTGGATAGACTTTACTAAATAGTATTTCATGCAGTATAGCCAGTAAAAACTTCTTTCTGAATTTATTGGCTAACAAATTATATGATCAAAGTGAAGGCAACGCAGAGTATTATTTTCTATACTTCGGATGCTAAAGCTTTTAATCACTCTGGTTTAATGTTACTTCAAAGGTAACTTTTCGAAAGTTTATTCTTAAAAAAATCTTCTTTTTGCGGATGCATTTGTGTTAACACACAAAATATTCTTATAGAGATTTAAATATTTTGGAATATAGTAAAAAGTCAGTTATATTGTAGACGATTCATTATTTTACATTGTACATTATTTTAATTTCAAGTTTCACGTTCTGATGACACAATGAAATGGTAGTCTTCATCATTAGCTCTCGCCTCTTCCTATACGTTATTTTACACTGGTTGTTTGGGGGGGGGGGGGGATCAGTGAATTCAGTGATGGAGAATTCAGTGTTGGCATCAATGATAAGCATACATCCCATAACCCTCATCGAGACCAGGACAGTGCTAATCGTATTGATTATAAATTGATTAAACACAAACAACCTTCAAGCTATTATAAAATCCAGAAATATAATACTAAAAAAAGAGGCTACAAGCTACCCTTTCACTATTATTTTCATATTTATTATTATCATATCTAGGATAACCTCAAAACACTTAAAACTACTCAGTGTTCTACTCGTTAACTGACTTTCGTAAGAGTATAATTTTGATACTATTATTTATTACTTTGTGGTTGGCGTTTTATTCCTAGTATATTATATTGAGTTTTGAGGAACAAGAACAAGAAACTTAAATTGGATTGAACGGAATCTGCAAATTCCAAGTTCACCAAAGTATGACGGATATTAAACAATTTATGGGGTTAGGGAACAAGCTACAAAATTATTGCTCAAGATCAAGATCATCTATTACAACATCTACAATTGATACTTAGCAAAATAAGGAGCTCTACAATACCGTCAGTAGTTGCATTAAAATCTTACCTGGCCTATTCATTTTAATAGATTAGTGCAAATTCATCAAATCCGCAAACACTGTATTCAAATTAATAAACATTGGTGTATGAATTTGGGTTTGAGATGTATTTTTTGACTGTACATCTTTTACAACTTAAAATTATTTGCATTATTGTCAGTAAATAAATAATCAACTTTTTCAGAAAAAAATTAAACCTCATAGGGTTCCCCTTAGTGGCCCGTGTGGTCCTACTTTCGTGGCCTGGGGGCACCCCTCGGGCCCGGGGCCCCAGGCGTTCGCCTCGTGCACCCACCCTTAGGGAAATACGGCCCTGCAAATATTAATAATCTTATGTCATCATGGGTAGGCTACTACATACATTGGAATTTTAGCTTACCAATTTTTAATTTTTTACTGTAAAACCGTTGCTATTATTGAACTAACGGTATTTATGAGGGAACTAACAGAAACTAACGAAGAACTAATGATAGACATAAAGAAACATGAATTAGGTAGTTTAAATATAAGCTACTTTAGTGTGATGTTGGCCTACCCATTGATTTAAGGCTTTAATACGGTTAATATTGATGAACTAACGATATGTTTATGAGAACCAACAGGAACTATCAAATAACTAACGAAATATATAAAAGAAACTGGTTAAGCTGATTTGGGTAGGTCAACTTCACAGACCTCACAAAATGTCTTCATAATCAGAAGAAAAAAGGTAAATAATAAAAAAATATAAATAATAATTCCATTTAGTTGAGAAACAAATAACATAAAGCTATCGTCTAACTGTTTTGTCAACCTTAGAGGATGTTTATGATTATCAATACAGAATAGATGTAGCTATTTATTTTTTATTTTTACATAATCTTACAGTATTATTCGTCGTAGTTCGGTCCGATGGGGGGTATGGCCGATTCCATCTGTGGTGGGGTGTGGTGGGTCCAATTTGCATATCCTCCCCGCCACCACTACCCCCCCCCCGCGAAAGGGTGCACTGACATAAAGAGCAAAGATTTTTTTGAAATATTCAGCAACAAACCTAACTTAACAGAGCATAACCATCAACAAACCTAACTTAACAGAGCATAACCATCAACAAACCTAACTTAACAGAGCATAACCATCAACAAACCTAACTTAACAGAGCATAACCATCAACAAACCTAACTTAACAGAGCATAACCATCAACAAACCTAACTTAACAGAGCATAACCATCAACAAACCTAACTTAACAGAGCATAACCATCAACAAACCTAACTTAACAGAGCATAACCATCAACAAATCGAACTTAACAGAGCATAACCTAACCTAACGACGTGATATGACTGAGGATGTTTCCTATTTCTGTGTGCCGACAAAAAGGGTACAGATTTTTAAAATATTCATCAATAAACCTAACTTAACATAGAATGACCTAACCTAACGACGAGATACGCCGGCATAAAGGGTACAGATTTGTTTAAATATTCATCAACAAACATAACTTAACAGATCATGACCAAACCTAAAGACGAGATACGGTTGACGATGCTTCCTATTTCTATGCACAAACCTAACTTACCTGAGGTTAACATAACCTTACGATGAGAAAAGGTTGACCACATTTCCTATTTCTATGTACAATCCTATACACTGCATACACTGCGTACACTGCATATCTTAACTTAACGATGAGATACGCCTGGCCATGTTTACCAATTCTGACTGGAAACAGTCTTGATAAACCGAACTAAACCTATCGTAACCTAGAAAAGTGATGTGATGCTGCTGGTTTTCATTTTCGTTGGTTGACATGACCCAATATTGTGGCTTGTGTGATAATGAAAACACAAACTTCTTCAAACAACGTTTCCTTAGAATTTTTTATCGACGTACAAACTTCTTCAAACCCGATTGCATGGAATTGTTATTGGTGTACAAAAATATCACAAGCACGTTACTGGTTACTAAACGAGTATGTTAAAATGCAATTGACGATTGTTTTATTTAAAATGCTTATACCGTTGGGAATATTTTCTCTAAAGTAGCACATTTAAAAACCTTCTTCCTTTCCTTTATTTAAGGCTTGTTTGAAACATATTGAGCATTATTACTGAAGCAAGAAGAGTGATCGATGCGTCAACAAACAAGTTAAGTTTTAAAATAATTAACATAAGAGAAAGGTTCGCAGTCAAGCTAATGCTAGAAGGACCGAGATTCGTGTTTTTCGATAGCGAATTCCATTTGAAACGTCAGCATCATGAAGAAAACAAAATAGAAAAAAGTTCGTTAAGTTGAATGCAAAGCTAAATACTCACTACACTTACGAACCGCGTGAGGATGTGCAATAGTTCACGTGGACTCAAATCACAACAGATTAAATGAGATTGCGCATAACATTTCAATTGATGTTGAATGAGAGAATGATACATTTAACCTGTTGTGACTAGACTATGTTCGCTGTTTATTTCAAGCGTTTTTAGTACCAGCCTTCACGTACACCATAATGCATATTCAGACTGAAGCAAGAAGAGTGATCGATGCATCTATGAACAAGTTACTTTGTAACGTATTAACATAGGAGAAATCGAATTCCGTATGAAACGTCAGCATCATGAATAAAACAAAAAGAAAAAAAAATCGTTATGTTTAATGCAAAACTAAATGATAAGGAACCATATTGAATAAAAGGTTTTTAGACCTTAAAGTGTTCAGGGAATTTCTAAAAGGACTAAGGTGATTCTCGAGGGAAAGACAAACTTCTTCAAAAACCAAGTATTTAAATAGTTTAGCAACTGGTAGTTTGGTGGAAAATATTAACTCATATTAACCAGGTTCAGATATGAAAGTTACGTTAGAATCATTAGAATCGCCGTTAGTACCAGTCGTCACGTACACCATAATGCACATTGTGACTGAAGCAAGAAGAGTGATCGATACGTCGATGACCACTACTACTACTACTAGTAGTACTACTGTTGCTACTATCGGTATCGATGCGGTAGAATAAATGTCATATGAAATATGATGTGACCCAAACCAGGTTCATTTATGTATACTGTATGATATTTATAATTCAAAGGGAGGTCCAGACAGGACCTCCCTTATTCCCAAGGTTTTTTGGCTGCGTCCTCACCCTTGTTCAAGTGTAATTTTGAAAATGTGTTACACGCCGCTGGGGGAAAAATTAATTCTTTGTCAGTAATTGTCAAAATCCTTATCTGCAGTTCTCCCGAGGATTCCTGGGACGCTACACTCGTCGCTACTTGAACAACGAGCATCTCCTTCAAAGGGACAACAGTCTGGTCTGCGGTCAATAGTGTCCTATATATAACTGTACTATCGCACTCAATACAACATGAAGATGATGGACTTTGTGCAGGTCTTTGACGAAAAAGTCTGTTAAAAAAGAGTCTGGATTTTTTTCCTATAATTACTGACATTTTAAACTAGTTTAGTAGACTTAAATCATAAACATACTACTAAAGGAGGTTGGAGTTGAGTGTAATGATTAACACATTGGTTATGTTCTGAACATGGCTATAAGTATTGACTACGAAAACTATCAACATTTACAAAGGTATTTACATATCCTTAATTCTTCAAGACTTACTTTACATATTTAAATAAACTCCAACAGTTTTAATCTGCTATTTTAACCCCTTGGACTGTGCTTCACCAAGCGAATTCGATCTCCAAACCCATTATTGTAGCGCTCGATGTCGGTGTTGCTCAGGACCTGGTCGCAGCGCTGCCCACGCTCACAAACTCTGTTGCGAAAGCGTTGCTGCTCGACATCTTGATGTTAATAGTAGTTCTAGACGAGATTTTGGTCCGGTGAAGCATGATGCTCGGTCGATGTGAATGTAGCTATAAGTATTAATATTGAAAATATCAAAGGTACACTTCAAACTGGTTGATTAGTTCCTTCTTGAATGATCCAAATACAATTTTGTTTGTTTCACACCTGAACATCAACCTCAGGTGTGATGCAATCATTATTGGCGACAAAACCGACCCTGCTCACTATTGTCACTGCCCTTCTGTGTTCCCCGTCGATTTTCGTTGTGCTACATTCATTACTATCGGTTTTAAACCTCTCCGCTATCGGCATCACTGTCTGTTTCAAACCCACTGGTTTGAGACTGGAGAGTCACTACTCTCGTTACTCCGGAATATCGGTCCACCCACAAGTTTTCAAATCGCGTTACGATGTTCATAAGCATTATGTATATTTCATAGTCTTTATTTTCGTCCAAATATAAATGGCAACTATGTGGGTAAAGAATCCTGTGGTATAATTGGATGTTCAAGAACACATAACCCCGATTGGTGGGATTCTGTACTGTATATTTATGACCGGCATCGGTCCAACTGACTGATGGTGAAATGTTCGATTTCTTTATCACAAGCCCGAAGTCTCCAGGTAACTTTGGAGTATCACCATAGACACTTCCACTGATGTTGTCGTTTATACAACTGCTATCGACACAGGTGGTGCTGGCGTTCTGAGGACCTCTACCTGTGGAGATTTGTGTTGGCGGTGGTCACGGTTGCAAGGAATGATGGGTTCTTCGCTCCTTTATAACATCGGGACAGTGGTATCGTTGATGGTGACGAAGTCCACTCTGCGTCGTGAATGACCTCCCGCAGTGCGGACACTCGCAAGTTCGACGGTTCCGATGATGGGACAGTGGTGGAGACTGATTGTGGTAGTGATGATGGTATTGATGGTGTTGGTGATTATGGTTCTGGAGTTTTTGGAGGAAGGTACATGGCACTGTCGCTTCCAACTCGTCCAACAGCATAAGGATTGATTTATCCACTTTGGCTGCACTTGTAATTTTTGAGTGTACTCTGCGACTGCACTAGTCGAACTGATAGTACGATGCGAATTCGTATCTGCTCAATGAATGTTCTAAGACAATCTTCTCGGTAGATAACTCATCACTACTATAATTTTATTATGTTCGTTGAAGTTTCATTCATAACATGATTTACAATACTAACAAAATTGTGAGAGGTAAGCATGTTCTTATATGTAGAGTTATAGTGCATACCACAAATGTTCATATATTCTTTGGCTTTGTTCAAGATATTAACTCCGTTGGGAACATTCTCTATCATGAAACAAACTTAGAAATCTTCATTCTTCTCTTTACTTAAAGCCTTGTTAAACATTCTTTTCTCTATACGCACACACTTGTATTCAGACACTCTGTAATCCTTCAGTAGTGATTCTTTTACTAACACGCGCAAAACATTTTAAGTTTATCGTCGTTAGGGAAGACTGCCACGTTGGGTGCTTGGATACGAAACAACTTATTCATGGATTGGTCAGCCTCAAAATGATTTTTCATCTTGGTTAATTGTCGATTGTCGACTGAGTTTGCAAACAACTGTGTGAGCTGAGCGTTTTCGTTCTTAAGAGGTTGATTTTCATTTATAAGTTTTTACTCTTCATACTTTCGTATGGACGGTAGGACGTATCTGTAATCCAGTCCTGGATGTGTTCTGTTAATTTAATTTTAGACTTCATAGCTAATGATTATATTTCGGGTTCATTTATAAGAATAGTTTGTGGATGTATAAATTACATTATGGTCGATTCGCCTTTCTTAAAATCTTTCTAATGTATCTTGTGTTTTGTTCTTACATGATCTCTTACTGCCTTTTTCGGTTCTATATATTCCAAAATATCAGCTACCTCCTTAGCACAAAACCACAGATTAGTTTAACTATCAAATAATACATTAACGTTTTGGTTTTTAAAAACGTACGCTGTAATGCAAGACATGATTCACAAACACGAGAAGCGCAGGGAGGTTTATCCAACACGGCGGCAGGGGACAGAATGACGCTGCAATCCTCAGCCTGTAGGTTCAGTACTTCCTACATGCACTTCATCCCTCAGCCGACTAATTAGAGAGCAGAGTGTGTAATTTTAACCAATCGGAGAGCGGTTTATTTCGACCAATCCTAGAGTGATGATTTAACAGGTCACAACCTGTTTTATACTAAATAAGAAACCTACCATAGAGGCGAGGGTTTAAAAAAATTCACAACAAATTGCAATAAAAATCACCAAAATATCCGCCAAAAAAATTCCGGGTGGGTGGTGATGGCTGGGGGGGGTGCAGGGGAGTATGCAAATATCACCCACCGCGCCCCGCCACAAATGGAATCGGCCATACCCCCCTACTTACCAGTATATAAATGACGAAGGAAAGAATAAGAATTTATGATAATGATATATCACAAACCTGATACCTATGTATATCAGAGAGAGAAAGAGAGAGAGAAAGAGAGAGAGAGAGAGAGAGAGAGAGAGAGAGAGAGAGAGAGAGAGAGAGAGAGAGAGAGAGAGAGAGAGAGAGAGAGAGAGAGAGAGAGAGAGAGAGAGAGAGAGAGAGAGAGAGAGAGAGAGAGAGAGAGAGAGAGAGAGAGAGAGAGAGAGAGAGAGAGAGAGAGAGAGAGAGAGAGAGAGAGAGAGAGAGAGAGAGAGAGAGAGAGAGAGAGAGAGAGAGAGAGAGAGAGAGAGAGACAGGACCCACTAGTGATAAACAGTAGTGAGTGAGATTATCGAAAGAAAGTGACTGGCGGAGTGGCCGCGTGGTGACCGAGTTTTGTCCAACCGTGTGGAAACGTAAAACACATGGTAATAAATGTCCATTACATTTTATTTAAATAGTCAGTTAAACTCATTTTTTCACATGTTTCATCCTTTTCTGATGAGTTTATATTGATTGTTATATTTTTTTAAACACGAATTACAAATCACACTCGTAGCCACCGCCAGACACTTTCTTTCGTTGATGTTGCTAACGTCTCTAAGTTGACATTATTTTATTTAGAGGAAAAGTAAATCCTTTGTTAATTTAACTCATTGACTTAGAACGACGTGCTGAGACCGTTCCTAACTTGTAGTTTTCAAAAGCTATGAATTGGAATAGAAAAGCCGTGTTTTTAATTGGATTAATGGTGTATTTTAATTAGAATACTTTTCTTTCAGTTTATAGAGCCGTATTGGAACACACACGGTAAACATAAGTAAAAAGTAGAAAAATCAGTGTTGACTATGCGCAACTCACTAAGAATTACCCAATCCCGTCAACTTCCAAGCAAACTTGCCACCGTTTATTTTACTTGGGCCCTCCCACCAACGTTGCCATAGACCGCTTAACTCGTTGTGAGTTGCACAACTGGTCTGTTTTGGTCGTGTGCGGGAATCGAACTCACGAACTTCATATGTGGCCAATGTGATTAAAAATTATTCACGAACCTGGCCAAGGTGTTTCTACACCTTAGCCCATCCGGCTAGTACGAACAGTGGACTAACAGCGTTAGGTAGGTTTATAGTCAGTCCTAGCGGGAAAACCGTAGTTGCCCGCTGTCATTAGTTCATTAGTTACATATTTTACTACTAGAATGAAGCACCAATAAAATCCCGTGCGAATGGAATAAAATTACTACTTAAATGGGTTAAATTGTTTCTCCGTCCATCTGTTAAACGGCATCATATGCACAAACTAAAGGACGGGTAGTAGTACTTGCTTATAGTAGTTCTTGCTTATAATAGTATTGAACGGGAGAGAGGTGGTGGGATCGGTGGCTAACAGTTTGGCGACAAAAGTTGCAGAAGTTGCAGAAAACAACTTTTTGCACTCTTAGTGGAAAACACAATTTCTGTTGTAAACACTGAAAATATGCGTTCGTCAACAATCTGTTGTCAACAAGTTTTAACTTTTTCTTACCTTTATCTTAAACAAGTTTGCAACTTTTGTCGTCAACAAATGCTGGTAACACTCATAGTCAGGAAGAAAACCCAAATGTTATCAACAAATTACTAAAAAGTGTTGACAGTTTTGTCTGCGACTTTTGTTGGTGATTCCGATCCAAACGCGCATTAAGAATTCTCTTTGCTATTTACTATTTAATGTGTCTCAGTTTAAACTTTTCATACACTTCCATTTCTATTTTAGGCTTATTTTTATACCATCTAAAATAATAATAAACATAATTTTCAATACAACCCTCCAGTTAATACCTTTTATTACTGGTGAAACTGAAATGGTAAAGGATAACAACCAATAATACACCTAAGTTGAGCTTTAAATCAGATTAAATCGCAATGTTTAATGCCACTGCCAGAGGGAAAACTCGCTATGTTTATCTAACAATAAATAACTCAGTCTCATATTTTAATAAAGCTCCGCATCACGAAGGTATTTAACAAACAGATTAAATCTGCCAATTAAATATTTACATTTATAGTTTTCCTATACATTTCTTTTCAACATTTCATACTGTCAGGAAAAATAATTTACTGGCTGGTTGCAAGAAATTGTCCAACGTAATTATTTAACCACCAAATTTAAAATTCTAATTTTCTCCACAACCGGTTATAGTAAAATAGTGATTTGAGATTCCAAATGAATTAGTTGTTTTCATTATTTAAAAAATTACAGTTTCATTTTGGAAAACAATTAAATGTGTTTTTATATGCTTTTATGCCTTATAACAGCTGACACAGAATGTTCATAGGCATGCATACCATACAATTTTGTTATGAACCTTAGCAAACTTTTATAAAAATGCTATCATTGGCCTGATTTCTAGGTTTTCACAAATCCAACAAACAGACAGATAATTACGAAAATAATCTATAATATATGCACCATCAATAAGTCAAATCCAAGAATAAATATAAGTACTTAAGTAGTAGCTAGTACATTTCAGGAGGGCAAATAACCTATCCAATTATGTTAAATGACAACGTTGTTAAAAATGACTTATATACGGCTACAGAATAAACTCATCAACACAATAATTTAGTTGACTTTGCCTCAACATTAAAACAGTTATGAGAGTTTTTTATAATATTATTTTAGTCAAAATTTGTTCAGTCAATCGCACACAATAAAGATTATTAATCATATACAAGATGTTGGTGTATTAAAGATCCAAAATGACTGACACAGTTTTTCGTCGAACATTTTGAATCATTGTAAGAATCACAAGATATTAAAATGGAAACATTGTTAGATTCAGATGTTAAAGGCTTTAACTGTGGATGGTGATATTATTTTACAAAGTATTGGCTATTAAAAATTGTTGTGTTTGGTTTTGTATCAAAGCAGATCAAATACGTCTACGGTTTTAGCATTTTTCTTTTCTTTGCATACTCCATGGTAAGTTTTCTTGTAAACAAACTTGTATAAGAAAATATTGTAATATACGGGGGACGTCTTTTCATTTGATGCAACATTGTTTGGAAAAGTTTATGCAACAAGCTTCAAGTGGATCTCACCAAACTTTGATTGACTTATAAACTCTCATCCATCAATCTAGTTCATGTAATAGCTTGTGACGTTCTATATTAAGACTTTACTTGTTTAACTTTTCGGGCTATGTAATTGTAATACTAAAAATGCAAAATACTTACATGATTATCATAAAATGTGTTATATCATATTAAAAAGGGTCTAACAAAATGTATTGTACAAAGTTCATTTTTATAACCAGGTAATTGTATGATTAATGTTCACGTGCAGAAGAAACTAAAAAATAGTTGTAAAATAAATTCCCTGTGGGAATTTTGTTCAAATTGTTTTAAATCTTATATCTAGATTTTTTACACAAAGCCTTTTTACATTTCCAAAATAATGGCATGAGCCTTTTTGTTATGAACTCTAATGGACCGCCGCGAGGACTGCTGAGGGGCCACCAAGTGTAATCTAGGAACACTGATAAATCACCAAGTGCAGTCCAAAAACGGTGATAGGTCACCTCTTGTAGTCCAGTAGTCCAGCAACACTGATGGGCCACATTTTAAATCCAGTAACACTGATAGGTACCCGCATGTAATCCAGGAACACTGACGGCCTATCGAGTATAGTCCAGTATCGCTGATAGACCGCGGAATGAAGAATAGGCAAGCTGATAGGTCACCGAATGTAGTATAGTAGTCCTGCAAAACACTGATAGGCCACCATTTATAGTCCAGGAACGCTGAAGGGCCACCGTGTATAGTCCTGGCACGCTGATAGGTACCCGCATGTAATCCAGGAACGCTGACGGCCTATCGAGTATAGTCCAGTATCGCTGATAGACCGCGGAATGAAGAATAGGCAAGCTGATAGGTCACCGAATGTAGTATAGTAGTCCTGCAAAACACTGACAGGCCACCATTTATAGTCCAGGAACGCTGAAGGGCCACCGTGCATAGTCCTGGCACGCTGATAGGTACCCGCATGTAATCCAGGAACGCTGACGGCCTATCGAGTATAGTCCAGTATCGCTGATAGACCGCGGAATGAAGAATAGGCAAGCTGATAGGTCACCGAATATAGTATAGTAGTCCTGCAAAACACTGACAGGCCACCATTTATAGTCCAGGAACGCTGAAGGGCCACCGTGCATAGTCCTGGCACGCTGATAGGTACCCGCATGTAATCCAGGAACGCTGACGGCCTATCGAGTATAGTCCAGTATCGCCGATAGACCACGGAGTGAGGAATAGGCAAGCTGATAGGTCACCGAATGTAGTATAGTAGTCCTGCAAAACACTGACAGGCCACCATTTATAGTCCAGGAACGCTGAAGGGCCACCGTGCATAGTCCTGGCACGCTGATAGGTACCCACATGTAATTCAGGAACGCTGACGGCCTATCGAGTATAGTCCAGTATCGCCGATAGACCGCGGAATGAAGAATAGGCAAGGTGATAGGTCACCGAATGTAGTCTAGTAGTCCTGCAAAACACTGACAGGCCACCATTTATAGTCCAGGAACGCTGAAGGGCCACCGTGCATAGTCCTGGCACGCTGATAGGTACCCGCATGTAATCCAGGAACGCTGACGGCCTATCGAGTAAAGTCCAGTATCGCTGATAGACCGCAGAATGAAGAATAGGCAAGCTGATAGGTCACCGAATGTAGTCTAGTAGTCCTGCAAAACACTGACAGGCCACCAGTTATAGTCCAAGAACGCTGAAGGGCCACCGTGCATAGTCCTGGCACGCTGATAGGTACCCGCATGTAATCCAGGAACGCTGACGGCCTATCGAGTATAGTCCAGTATCGCTGATAGACCGCGGAATGAAGAATAGGCAAGCTGATAGGTCACCGAATGTAGTATAGTAGTCCTGCAAAATACTGACAGGCCACCATTTATAGTCCAGGAACGCTGAAGGGCCACCGTGCATAGTCCTGGCACGCTGATAGGTACCCGCATGTAATCCAGGATCGCTGACGGCCTATCGAGTATAGTCCAGTATCTTTGATAGACCGCGGAGTGAGGAATAGGAACTTTATTCATGCTATTTGCCTCCTGGATTGATTGTATGACTCAAAATACCCCCGTCGCAGCAAACCTGCGTACTCAGCGAATTTCCAATGCATATATATGTGACTCACTACTACATAGAGCTACTTACCAAGTTTCACAAAAATACATCCATAAATAAGTGATATATAGCAATTTATTTATTCTCCATAAGAATAACATTAGAGTTGTGGACGCAGGTTTGCTGCAACGAGGAAGATAAGTAATATTTTTTTTTAAATTATCAATATAACTGAACCAGGTGAAGCTATATACCAAGTTTTATTAATTTAGGTTCATAATTAAGGGAGATATACAACTTTACTTATTCTCCATATGAATAATATGGTTGCCGAGAATGCAGGTTTGCTGCTACGGGGACTATCAACAAAAAACTCGTTTTTTGTGCTAATATCAATATACCACAACTAGTTGAAGCCACATACCAAGTTTCATCAATATACATTCATAAATAATCGAGATATAGAATTTTATTTATTCTCCATAAGGATAACATTGGACAACGTACTGTGTTTAGCACTTTAAATATATCTGCAACGGTTGGACGTAGAACAACGATTAAAACACCTAAATGTTTGTTTTGTTGAGCTAAACACATTAATAAACAGAAATGTGAAGTTTTTAGTAAAATTATCTGAGAAAAATCTAAAAACCTTTTTCCCATAAGATTAACATGGGACACGTTTTTTGGATTTTCTCCGCAACCACTTAACCTAGGTTAATGATTCAAAATACTAAATTATTTGTTTTTTAAGCTCTATAAAATGGCTATAACCAAAATTGAGTGTTTTTAACATGTTGGTGTCAAATTTGCAAAAAACCGATTTTTGGGAAATTGTAAACCCCCATAAAACCCCCTTCCCATAGTGCGATCGATCTGGTTTTCGAAATTAAAGTCATAAATGCTACTCTCCACATTTGTGCCAAATTTCATCAAAATCGGGTGTTTCTTTCAAAAGTTATCTCTGTAACGGACACACACACACACATATATATATATATATATATATATATATATATATATATAAATTTGAACGAATAGTGTTTTTGGCATCTGGGGACCTCAAAACAAAAAGTTATCATGGCCTGGGGCTTAAGTTTTACCATGAGACCTACGGTAATAGCTTCTTCCCTGTAGGGGAAATTCGCCAAAATAAGGTTACGTACCTTGTCGTCATCAATCCGTTTGTTTATAAGATTACATTTTCGGGACTAGTTTTGTCTCATTATCAAATCTTGCAGTATCACAGAATAAAATACTGTCATCGTCTTGAGTTTAAAAACATTTCAACACTAAACACAAACTTGTATACTGACACATAGAAACATTAAACATTTAACAATTTTATAATAAGTTTACACTATATTTCCCATATGTGGCCGGCCAAGGACAAGAGCAGACCGACAAACAGGAACAGTGCAGGGCAAACATGATGGTTTAACCCAGACATGGTAACACCAATGGTAACAACAATGGTAACAACAATGGTAACAACAATGGTAACAACAGGCAGCTAAACATGTTTAACAATTATTTAAACAGCATCACACCCAACTTAAAATTTACCCTAGAAGCAGAACAAAATAACTGTATGAACTTCCTTGATCTTACTCTTACCAGATATAATAACGAAATAAAATATAAAATATACAGGAAGCCTACTGGAAGAGTCCAAACAATCCACGCCTCATCTAACCACCCACAAGCCCATAAAATGGCAGCTTATTATAGTTTTCTTCAACGGCTACCAAATGTACCTTTGTCCAAAGAAGATTATGAGTCAGAATATAATATTTTAAAATACATTGCTACCAATAATGGTTACAGGAGCGCTATAATTGATGGCATTATAAATAAGCAGAAAAGTAAAGTTAAAAAAATACAAGAAGTTAAACCAGATTGCACATTTGTTTCAATTGAGTTCGGCCACAATCTACATTATACTTTAAAAAATGAACTAAAAAGCAAAACATAACTTTGGCATGCAAAACTTCTGGAAAATTGGAACAACAACTTAATTGTAATATAAAATCAAAGGATAAAGGTGATGGATTAGATGACACTGGTATATATAGGTTGAATTGCAACGAATGCCAACAATTCTATATAGGATAGACAGGACGAACTTTTCAAAAACGTTTCAGTGAACACATCCCGAAACCTAAGTTGAAATCGCACCGGTCCACATTTGCTGAACATTTAATAGAAGAAAACCATGGTATTAACAACTGTAGAGAAAATTTGGAAATATGTATAAATGCACCAAAGGACCATTAATTAATTATAAAATATACCACTTGAAAATTATAAAATATAAAAAGTAAAAAATTCACCAAATGATGTATTAAATGAAAAATTAAATTCTGGTTCAAATATTTTGTTTGACAGGATAGAAAGGTTGCACAAAAGAATAGGAAATAGTCAAAACAATAATCAGTTGTCCAGGCTTCTACAAGGTCAAAGTCCCCAAGTGGGCATTGGTTAAACCATGTTTGCCCTGCACTGTTCCTGTTTGTCAGTCTGCTCTTCTCCTTGGCCGGCCACACATGGGAAATAAAGTGTAAACTTATTGTAACATTTTTAAATGTTTAATGTTTCTATGTGTCAGTATACAAGTTTGTGTTTAGTGTTGAAATGTTTTTAAACTCAAGACGATGACAGTATTTTATTCTGTGATACTGAAAGATTTGATAATGGTACAAAACTAGTCCCGAAACTAGTAATCATATAAACTAGTGGACTGATGACGACAAGGTATGTAACCTTATTTTTTAAGGAATAGGAACGCTGATGGTACACCAAATGAATGTAGTCAAGGAACGCTGTTAGACCGTGGCTTTAACACTATGAACGCTGATAGGTCACCACGTGTAGACCTGGAAAACTCATAGGACACCACGTGTAGTCCAAGACTGCTGATGAGCCTCTTTACATTACATTTTATTTATTAGCGAATTTCCCCTATAGGGAAGAAGCTATTACCGTAGGTGGCATGGTAAGACTTAAGCCCGAGACATGATAACTTTTTGTTTTGAGTTCCCCAGATGCCAAAAACTCTATTCGTTCAAATTTATATATATGTATATGTATATATCTATATATATATAGATATATATACATATATACATATATATATATATATGTATATATATGTGTGTGTGTGTGTGTGTGTGTGTGTGTGTGTGTGTCCGTTACCGCGATAACTTTTGAAAGAAGCACCCATTTTAATGAAATTTGGCACAAATGTGGAGAGTAACATTTATGACTTTAAGTTCGAAAACCAGATCAATCGGTCATTGGGAAGGGGGTTTCATGGGGGTTAAAAATATTCCAAAAATCAGTTTTTTTAACTTTTTACCCTAAAATTTTAAAAATAATAGATTTTTGTTATAACCATTTTATAGAGCTTAAAAAACAAACAATTTAGTATTTTGAATCATTAAGCTAGGTTTAGTGGTTCTGGAGAAAAGTCAAAAAATGTGTTTATAAAATTTCCCATGTTAATCTTATGGGAATAAGGTTTTTAGGTTTTCCTCTGATAATTTCACAAAAAACTCCCAATTTCTTTCTACAAATCAGTTTAGCTCTACAAAACAATCATTTTGGCGTTTTAATTGTTGTTTTACGTGCAACCGTTGCAGTGATATTCAAAGTGCTAAACACAGTACGTTGTCCAATATTATCCTTATGGAGAATAAATAAAATGTTATATTTTGATTATTTATGTATGTATATTGATGAAACTTGGTATTGGCTTCAAATAGTTGTTGTATATTGATATTAGCGCTAAAAAATGTTGTTTGTTTATTTTTACCGGTTGCAGCAAACCTGCATACTCGGCCCCCATGTTATTCATATGGATAATAAGTAAAGTTTTATATCTCCCTTAGTTATGAACCTAAATTAATAAAACTTGGTATGTAGCTTCACCTGGTTGAGTTAAATTGATAATTGCAAAAAAACACATTTCTTATCTTCCTTATTGCAGCAAACCTGCGTACTCAGCCCTAATGTTATTCTTATGGAGAATAAATAAAATGCTATGTATCACTTATTAATGAATGTATTTTTGTGAAACTTGGTAAGTGGCTCTAGCTAGTAGTGATGCCCATATATATGCAATGGAAATTCGCTGAGTACGCAGGTTTGCTGCGACGGCGGTATTTAAAAAGTTCTCACAATATTAATAAAATGTTTCTAATTTGGAAGACATATCAAAACAACCAGATATGTGTAATGAGCAATAGCAAAATGTTGCGTAAATTACTTGTAACCCGCCTTACAGAATATCAGACATCAAAGTGCAAGTCTGATCACGTATCCAACAGTGATATTTACTTTGACATGAAGAGTTGTTTCACACTGCTGAAGCACGCGCCGTTCGAGATCTGCAAACCACCTGAGGTATTAATATAATGCCCAAGCTACACGAGTCTCTTTAAACCCAGCTAGGCGTACTACCTTTCTTTCAGTTTGTTTAGTCATTCATTCAGCAGTTCTTAGCAAGTGTGAGGTTGAAGAATACATTTTAAAAATTTGTTACCAATCGTATTGTGTAATTGTAAAAGCAATAATTTAATATTACTTTTACTTGCGTTCAATAATCTAGGAAAACACTGAAATGGTAGACAACCTGTCTGCTATCCGACAGAATGGTTAGAGTAATGAAAACATAGTATAATAATACTAGCTTCAAAGAAGTCGGTTGATAATATTAGATGACAGTCAGTGGTAGTAGTAACTGAGATGCAATGTTTCTTAGTAAGAAGAGCACTGGACAACGTACTATTTTCCCATTTTCATTTTCCTCAGCAAACACTCCACACTGAAACATTTATAAACAGATTATTTAACTTACGTATATACATTTGTCACAAAATCGAAATCCCGGAATAGTCGAATACTTTTTTATAATATTTTTTTAAAGTTTGTAATGATATTTTAGGCATAATACCCTATTATAATACGTTGATATTTTGTTATTTTTCACTACTTGGGGACGGCCCATTGAGGAGGTCTTGAAAATCTTTAATGTAAGCATACGTGGAGATATATATCATTTCAATGGTTACTTTTACTCCTAGCTACTTAGCTATATCATTTTTCTCAATTCAGAATCCTCCTTCGGTTTTGAAACAGCCTGCTGCTATATGTGCAGTATATGAAGAGAAAACGATGCAGTAGGGCAATAGAAACCTTTTCTGTTGTCAGTACACACATGCTACCCGGAGGGGCTGGTTGACATGATGCAGTAGGGCAATAGAAACCTTTGCTGTTGTCAGTACACACATGCTACCCGAGGGGCTGGTTGACATGATGCAGTAGGGCAATAGAAACCTTTGCTGTTGTCAGTACACACATGCTACCCGAGGGGCTGGTTGACACGATGCAATAGGGCAATAGAAACCTTTGCTGTTGTCAGTACACACATGCTACCCGGAGGGGCTGGTTGACATGATGCAGTAGGGCAATAGAAACCTTTGCTGTTGTCAGTACACACATGCTACCCGAGGGGCTGGTTGACACGATGCAATAGGGCAATAGAAACCTTTGCTGTTGTCAGTACACACATGCTACCCGAGGGGCTGGTTGACATGATGCAGTAGGGCAATAGAAACCTTTGCTGTTGTCAGTACACACATGCTACCCGAGGGGCTGGTTGACATGATGCAGTAGGGCAATAGAAACCTTTGCTGTTGTCAGTACACACATGCTACCCGAGGGGCTGGTTGACATGATACAGTAGGGCAATAGAAACCTTTGCTGTTGTCAGAAAACACATGCTACCCGAGGGGCTGGTTGACATGGTGCAGTAGGGCAATAGAAACCTTTGCTGTTGTCAGTACACACATGCTACCCGAGGGGCTGGTTGACATGGTGCAGTAGGGCAATAGAAACCTTTGCTGTTGTCAGTACACACATGCTACCCGAGGGGCTGGTTGACATGGTAACTTTTACGTTCTTGTGCTGAGAGGTAATCCTGTAGACGTAAGAAGCTTTTGAAGTGGATTATGCGGTGCTTTTAAGTTACATCTTCATTACATATTTTAACTGACATTTATACATCAAAATCCAATTATTTGTTAATAAAGTCCTTATTTAATTAAGTTTAAATAATAAATTAACTATTTTTAAATAGTATCATATTATATAGACACAAGACATATTCTAAAAAATCGGAATATTCAACTTGTTAAATGGTAAAACCATATTTTAAATGTATTTTTTTCAGGTACAACCTCCAAAATATTACCAATAAATACTATCGTTACTCACAAAACGTCAAGAAAATGGTGCAGTTTGTAATTTTTAAATCAAATTTATGAAAATAAATCAAGAGTGTTAACAAGCTCTCCCGGCCCCAAACCCGTATAGTTAAACTTGCAGAGTAAATATGCTAACAGTAAACGCAGTTTGAAGCCCCTATTGTACTTAATCTTATAACACTTAAGCCAAGTTAAACTGTTCTTATCATACAGCCCTTTGAACACCTGCAGCTTAAAGATAGGGGGAAGAGTACTCATATAAATTACAAAATTAAAATGGTGACCTAACATATATAAATGACTGTATTGCGAAACTGTGCTTTGAAACCATCGGTACAAAATTACATGAAATATTTAAGGAACCTAATAAGTTTGACTTCAGAAAGAAATCGTCATTATTAAATTTTAATAATCAATGAAACAGGTATTATTACCTATAAATTAACGCATACATTAATAAATAGAATACGATATTTACAATTAAAGTTAGTTGACAATGAGCATTAAGTTAAAAAGGTAAATCTACGATAAATACCTGGGTGATTCCAAATACTATTAACTTAGAATTTTAAGCCTATTTAAAAGGTCCAAAATAATTTTACTTTTATCGATGATGTTCAAAATTACAAGTCTTTAGTAGGGATATTAAGGGAAACCCATTTAAAATTCCCGTTCCTCATCATAAAACATGGAAACTGATTTACTCATCGAAACAAAACACAACCACAAACTGGGTTTTTAATACCCTAATTGTATTTATATATTTATCGGGAGAGCTATTTTTTATTAATTGTACAATGTTGTACAAAGTAGCAATAATAAACTAAACAGTTCCTTAAGAATAAATAGATACAAATAAAAACGACATTATAATATTTACAGTAACAAAGCATATTAATAGTGAATGCAGATGGAGACTAGGGCAATTACAATAAGCGAGTGAACAGGAATAACTCATTAACAATTTTACAATAACAAAGATAACATTACTTCTATATGGACTAGTGTTAATTCCTATAAGTATATTTTATAATTTCTATTGATTTTAAAATTTTCTCCATAATAAGATCAATTTGTTATATATCCTCTGTTTGTTGTCATTCGTAAAAGAACGGATCATTAATGTGTTGTATTAATGTTTTATTAATTAAATTACAAAGCCACCACAACAACTGTTTGTAACGTATTTAAGGTTTTATCTCCAAAGTGACATCGGTTTTGCTATTTTTGGTGTTGTTGACCTATTGGTGTCAATAATTTTAATGTGATACGACAATATATTTGTTGTGCAAAGAATGGTAAACTTTAGATATATTTTTGAAAAATAATCTACGTTCTAATTCATAACTCTTAAACATTTACTTTAAAAAAATGTTGTCTTCTTGTCGTCATGTTTTGGCTTGCTGAGATATAATGTAATAAAATATATTCCAATAATACATAAATATAACATATTACATAACATATAACATATATTTACATATTATTTTTTAAATTTAACTTTTAATCGATAAATTTACATTCAAAGATTTTTAGTAAACAATTGTTATATTATTACTTTATAGCTCAATTTAGCCCGGATTAAATATATAGTAGCTTTTAGATTTTATAAAGAAAATCCTATACGCAAAATCCTGCAGTGAAGTTAACAAACTGCATGGAAATAGACATTTTTCTCTTAATTTTAACGCATCGTTGTTTGTGTTTTGACCTATTATATATTTAAAAATCAATTTAATTGTATTTTTTTATTGTTTGTTATTTTTAATAAATTATGGACACATAAACACCAGAGAACTACCAGGAAACTGTCTGAGAGGCTCTTCATTGTTTCCAGTGAACTTGTAGAAACAGAGTTGATGTTTTGTTTTACGTGTCAATGCAAGAAGCATCTGGTTAGACATCTAGTGAACGCGCAAACGCTTCTCAGGGGAACCGGTCCGCTCCCATTGTGTATGCCGAGAATCGAACACATGACCTCATGAACTACCGTCAAGACACTGCACTACAACTACCACCGAGTTGTGTACCGAATATGCACGATTAGGTTATGTAACGGGAATGCACGGTTAGGTTCTGTACCGGAAATGTATGGTTAGGTTATGTAGACTAAAGGGAATGTACGGTTAGGTTATGTACCAGTAATGTGCGGTTTGGTTGTGTAACGGTAATGTACGGTTATGTTATGTACCGGGAATGTGCGGTTAGATTGTGTACTGGGAACGAACGGTTAGGTTATGAACCGGGAATGCACGTTTAGGTTGTGTACCGCGAATGTGCGGTTAGATTGTCTACCGGGAACGAACGGTTAGGTTATGAACCGGGAATGCACGTTTAGGTTGTGTACCGCGAATGTGCGGTTAGATTGTCTACCGGGAACGAACGGTTAGGTTATGAACCGGGAATGCACGTTTAGGTCGTGTACCGCGAATGTGCGGTTAGATTGTCTACCGGGAACGAACGGTTAGGTTATGTACCGGGAATGCAGGGTTAGGTTTGTACCGGGAATGTAGGGTTATATTGTGTACCGGGAATGCACGATTATGTTATGAAACATGAATTCACAGTTAGGTTATGCGCCGGGAATGCATGGTTGGGTTGTGTACTGGGAATGTACGGTTAGGTTATGTACTGGGAATGGACGGTTAGGTCATGGACTGTGAGTGTACTGTTAGGTAATGTATCGGCTATATTTTCCATAGCCTATTTTATTCTAAGTTCTCTCTTAGAGTTATAATAGTCATACAACAAATATTACTAGGGTGCCGTTATTCGTGGTTCTGATCTTAGGAATTACTTTTTAAGCAATAATTATTGAAGTGTTTTTGATTTTTTCTTGGATGCCTGACTAATTATTATTTTCTTATTATTAATAATATTTGTAATATTTTAGATAATAAGTATCTACGTTTTGGGGTAATTTTTATAATTAACATCTACAAATTTTTGTTTTAACAAAAAGTCAATGAATCAACTATTCGAGCTATAAAGTTAAATTAATTAATACAAGTGCGTGACTGACAATATTTCTTTAGAGACTTTGATATTATACAGTTTTTCATAAACATGATTGATTTTAGCGAATTTCCCATATAGAGAAGAAGCTATTACCGTAGGTCTCATGGGAAGAGTTAAGCCCGAGACCATGATAACTTTTCATTTTGAGGTCCCCAGACACCAAAAAACACCATTCGTTCAAATTTATATATATATATATATATATATGTGTGTGTGTGTGTGTGTGTGTGTGTGTGTGTGTGTGTGTGTGTGTGTGTGTGTGTGTGTGTGTGTGTGTGTGTGTGTGTGTGTGTGTGTGTGTGTGTGTGTGTGTGTGTGTGTGTCACGATAACTCTCGTAAAAAAGGTCCGATCTTAATGAAATTTGGTAAAAATGTGTAAAGCACCATTTATTTGAACGAGTTCAAAAACCAGACGAATCGCACCATCCGAAGGGGGGTTTTGGGGGGTTTTGTACCCCAAAAATGTTTTTTTTTTGTTTCCACATGTAATTTTTATTTAAATAAAATTTTAATTTTTACCATTGAATTCAGCATAAGAAACAAACAATTTGGTATATTGATCATTGCTCTACGTCAATTGGTTACTGAGGTATTGAAAGTGCTAAACACAGTACGTTGTCTAATGTTATTCTTATGGAGAAAAATAAAAATTGTATATCTCGCTTATTTATGAACATAAACTGACGAAATTTGGTATATGGCTTCATCTGGTTGTGGTTCATTGTTGTTTGCACACAAAAGATTTCGCCTATGGTTCCCGTAGCAGCAAACCTAGGTACTTGATCCCCATGTTATTCTTATGGAAAATGATTAAAATGTTATTCTTGGTTGACTATTAGGCACTCTCATCTTCTATAAAACTATATTAAGTAAAACAAAATTAAATTAGTTTAAATTTAAAATTGTTTTACTTAATATAGTTTTATAGAAGATGAGAGTGCCCAATAGTCAATTAAGAATACAATCACCTTCTTCAACAACTTCAGAAGGATTTAGAAGAAAAATAAAATTGTATATATCGCTTATTTATGAATGTATATGGATGAAACTTGGTATGTGACTTCACTAAGATGAGTTCTATTGATATTTACATAAAAACCCTTTATTTTGTGTTCCTTGTTGCAGCAAACCTGCGTACTCATCCCCAATATATGTTATTCTTATGGAGAATAATTAATATTTTAAATATCGCTTGTTTGTGAATATATTTCTTATGAATCCTGTTAAGTGTTTTAATGTGTTATGTTATATATTCCTTGGAAATTCGCTGAGTATGCAGGTTTGCTGCGACGGGGTTTTTTTTTTTTTTTTAGTTTTGCACTAACAGGATACTGGCTTAGTTAATTTATAAATAAGTAGTTTCTTGAGTGACATAACACGTGTTGTTAAAATTACAGGATAAAATAAAACTACGTCTCACAACACTACAAAATAAATCTACGCTTATTTTGTACTTAAAAGACAGTAAATATACAAAAAATATGGGTCAAGGTGATCGATTTCAGCCAGTCACACTGGTCATCATCAAGCCCAGTCAGAGTGTTTTTGTATATTTACCGTCTTGTATGCAAGTACAGTATATGTTTAAATTTATTCTTTTAGTGTTGTGAAACATAGTTTTATTTGATCCTGTTATAAATAAGGAAAGTCTTAAATCTGCTTGTTTTTTTACCTTATAACTCATATCGTAGTTTATTGGCATAAAATATACATTAAAAATAGTATTTACCCCAGAGTTATGGTGTATATTTACATAAATGTAAATTAGAAACTTTTCAACTCAGCATTACCTCGAATACTAGCTAAATATTACATTTTAAAACTATTTCAAACGTTTTTGCCACTCTGTTTTTTCACATTACAGGGTGGAGGTGAAACATAAGTTATTTGTTCATCACACTGTCTCCAGATAAACCACGAGCCCGAGTGTTTGTGTAATATTAACATCGGGCGTCGATAAAACACTCCGCTCCCAACTTTATACAAAAGCCATATTTACTGCCTAATCATTCACGACTCTTGATTAGGGAAAATACACTATGGTATGAGCGAAAATTATCAAATACTCTGCCGTATTGTGCTGCATGACAGTAAATTGCGAAGTAGATGTGTATATGTAATAAGATGTAATTATTTATATGTAATTTACGACAGTTTCTGTAATTATTTTGAATTGAATAACAACTAATTTACAACTGTGTTTATTATACTGCTTTACGGGCATAATTTTCTTCACCTCTAACTGTTCTAGATAGGAAACCATCGCACCTTAAATTTTGTATAATATCACACACAAAACATAAATTAGTTCAGATATCCTGTGACATAGAAACCAGGCCCATATCATTACCTCTGTATTTACCTTTAAATGTATAACTTACATCGAAACGTTGACAGTTCTATTGGAGTGTATACACAAAACATATCAAAACCTTTGTCGTTTTAGCTCTGTTTTTACTTCAGCCTTATATCTTTCTAATCCTAACTTGTCAGTGTTTTTTCCAACTATTACAAACGTCCAGATAAAAATAAGCTTTTGACATTTAAATAAAAACTGATCACAGGAAGGGTCCTGTTCTACGGCCAGATCAAAGAAGCTGCAGTTTACATTTCGGTTGCTGCGTAAAACAGTCATTTGCCTTTGGGATGGGTTAGAAAGCATTCAATCGGTTTTGAGGGGAAATCAGGTGTATATTTAGCCAGAAAAACGTTTTTGTTGTCAAGTAAAACTACATCATTATTTAAAAAGTTTTTGATGTTTAGAGATGATAGGGTTTTAGCTTGAATTTTATTGCTTGACAATTGTTTTCATCAAAAATTGTTTTTATAGTTTTAAAGTATTCAAACCGCCTTGTATTTAAAACGACTCTTCGTTTTGACAGGTGGGGAAACTTCTCAGTTGTCAAATGGACCCTACTCACATCTTAATATACTGCAGTTTTAAAATCATTCGACTATCATTTATACCGTTGTAACCGTTGTAAGTTGGCCACAAATAAGTGGGGGTAGCTGAAGACCTGCTGCTCGCAATATGCCCGGATTCTGATCCCATGTCAAGCAACTGCTATCTGCAAATGAAATTTAATCCTAATATTCTCTATGTCATTTATACGAACTTATTGTTCTTTGTTTGTTTATCTTCATGTTTATTCATATTGCTATTGTCAAATTGTATGTGGTTATACTATTTTTGGTTGTTGAAATGTTGTTGTAAACTAATGTATGATTAATGTTATGGATATATTTATTATTGTTATATTCACAAATATTTTTGTTCAATTAACAAATTTTTAACCTAACATGTCACCAATGAAATTTATTACAATAAATAAAATAAAATTTACATCCAATTTAATTACCTAATTAGTTGATTTTTATCGCACTTTAAATTCTATCCAGTAGGCCTATACTTGTTTATACTGTGATATTCAACTGCATCACGAAAAGTGTTATACAACCATATGGCAACTCAAATAATTAATAATCATTTAATTGGTAATTTTTTTAAATAAGTTTTCATACAAATAACTAAATCCATACTCTCTGTGCCCAAAACACACATATACATGTTCCAGTGACGTGCGCAGATGAATTAACTTGAAAACACAATTTCTGTTGCAAACACTGAAAATATGCGTTCGGCAACAATTTGTTATCAACAACTTTGACCTTTTTCTTACCTTTTTCTTAAATATGTTTTTCAACTTTTGTCGTTAACAAATGCTGGTAACACTCATTGTTAGGAAGAAAACCCAAATGTTATCAACAAATTACTAAATTACTAAAAAGTGTTGACAAATTAATAAATTACTAAAAAGTGTTGACAAATTACTAAATTACTAAAAAGTGTTAAATTTTGTCTGCGACTTTTGTCGGTGACTTTAGTCCAAACGCGCCTTAAGTATTCGCGACGCTAATTATTATTTAATGTGCTTGATTTTAAAATTTGCATCCAGCTACATTTATATTTTAGGCTTATTTCTATGCCTTCTAAAATAATAACACACATAACTTTCAATTTAATCCTCCAGTTAATATTGTATATGATTGCTGAAACTGAAGTGGTAAAGGATAACAACCAATAATACACCTAAAGTTGAGCTTTAAATCAGATTAATTCGCAATGTTTAATGCCACTGCCAGAGGGGGACTCGCTTGGTTTTATAGAAACAATAATTAACTCAGTTTCATATTTTAATAAAGCTCCGCATCACGAAGGTATTTAACAAACAGATTACATCTACCAATTAAATATTAAAAGAACCGGTTGTAGTGAAATAGTGATTTGAGATTACAAATGAATTAGTTGTTTTCATTATTAAAAAAATTATGGTTTCATTTTAGAAAACAATTAAAGGTTTTCTTTAAAGCTTTTATGCCTTATAACTGCTGACACAGTATGTTCATAAGCATGCATGCCATACTATTTTGTTAAGAGCCATAGCAAACTTTTATAAAAATACCATCATTGACCTGATTTATAGGTTTTCACAAATCTAAACAAACAGTCAGACATTCGGGAAAATAACCTATAATATATGCACCATCAATAATTCAAATCCAAGAATAAATATAAGTACTTAAGTAGTAGCTAGTACATTTCAGGAGGGAAATAACCTATCCAATTGTGTTAAATGACAACGTTGTACGCATGTTAAAAATGACTTATATACGGCTACAGAATAAACTCATCAACACCATAATTTAGTTGACTTTGCCTCAACATTAAAACAGTTATGAGAGTTTTTTATAATATTATTTTAGTCAAAATTTGTTCAGTCAATCGCACACAATAAAGATTATTAATCATATACAAGATGATGGCGTATTAAAGATCCAAAATGACTGACACAGTTTTTCGTCGAACATTTTGAATCATTGTAAGAATCACAAGATATTAAAATGGAAACATTGTTAGATTCAAATTTCAAAGGCTTTAACTGTGGATGGTAATACTATTTTACAAAGTATTGGCTATTCAAAATTGTTGTGCTAGGTTTTGAATCAAAGCATATCAATTACGGCCAGGGTTTTAGCTTTTTTCTTTTCTTTGTATTCTTCATGGTAAGTTCAACAATCTTGTATAAGGAAATATTGCAATATACGGGGGACGTCTTTTCATTTGATGCAACATTGTTTGAAAAAGCTGATGCAACAAGCTTCCAGTGGAAGCTCACAAAATTTTGATTGAATTATGAACTCTCATCCATCAATCTAGTTCATGTAATAGCTTGTGACGTTCTATATTAAGACTTTACTTGTTTAACTTTTCGGGCTATGTAATTGTAATACTAAAAATGCAAAATGCTTACATGATTATAGTAATATTTGGTATATGATATAAAAGAGGGTATAAAAACATTTATTGTACAATTTTTATTTTTATAACCAGGCAATTGCATGATTAGTTTTAATGTGAAGAGGAAACTAAAACTTAGTTTTAAATTAAATTCACTTTCGGAATTTTGTTCAATTCGTTTTAAATCTTACATATACATTATTTACACAATGCATTTTACATTTCCAAAATAATTGCATGTGTTTTTTCGTTATAAACACTAATAGGCCACCGCGAGAGGGCCAGGAATGGTGAGGGGCTGCCAAGTGTAACCAAGCAACGCTGACGAATCACCGAGTTTAGTCCAAAAACCCTGATAGGTCATCTCATGTAGTCCAGTAGTCCAGCAACACTGAAGGACCACATTTTATAGTCCAGTTACGCTGATAGGTCCAAGCATCTAGTTAAGGAACGCTGAAGGGCCACCGAGTATAGTCCAGTATCGCTGATAGACCGCGGAATGCAGAATAGGAACGCTAATACATCAACGCATGCAGTTCGGTAGTCCAGCAACACTGTGGCGGGCCACATTTTATAGTCCAGGAACGTAGATAGGTCCCAGCGTCAAGTTAAGAAACGCTGAAGGGCCGCCGTTTACAGCAGTCACTGATAGACCGCGGAATGAAGAATAAGAACGCTGATAGGTCACCGAACGTAGTCCAACAACGCTGATATGTCATCTCATGTAGTCCAGGAGTCCAGCAACGTTGACGGGCCACCATTTATAGTCCAGGAACGCTGAAAGGTCACCGAATGTTGGCCAGTAGTCCAGCAACGTTGACGGGCCACCATGTATAGTCCAGGGACGCTGATAGGTCACCGCATTTAATCCAGGAACGCTGACGGGCTACCAAGAATAGTCCAGTGTCGTTGATAGACAGAAGCATAAGAAGCATAAGAATGCTGATAGGTCACCTCATGTAGGCCAGTAGTCCAGCAACGCTGATGGGCCACCTTTTATAGTCCAGGAACGCTGATAGGTCACCGAATGTAGTCAGGTAACTAATAGACCGTGGCTTAAAGACTAGGAACGCACAGTTGGCGCTGATAGGTCACCACGTGTTGTCCTGGAAAACTAATAGGACACCACGTGTTGTCCAAGACTGCTGATGAGCCTTTTTGCATTGCCTTTTATTTATTTAAAAAGATCTCACAATATTGATGAAATATTTCTAATTTGGGAGAGTCAAAATAATATATAAACAGATATGTGTGATGAGCAATAGCAAAATGTTTAATTAATTACTTGTAACCGGCCTTACAGAGTATCAGATATCAGACTGTAAGTCTGATCACGTATCCAACAGTGATATTTACTCTGACGTAAGAAGCTATTGAAGTAGATTACTTTGCTTTTAAGTTACATCTTCACTACCTAGGATTAATATAAAACTGACATTAATACATCTAAAACATATCATTTGGTAAACAAATTCCTTATTTAATTTAGTTTAAATAATATAAATTAACTATTTTTATATAGTAAAATATTATATAGGCACAAGACATTTTCTGAAAAAATCGGAATACTCAACTTGTTTGATGGTAAAACCATATTTTAAATTTTTTTCAAGGACTTATTTATAAATACGCATAAAGATTACCATTAAATACTATTTTTATTCACAAAACGTGAATAATACGATGCAGTTTGTTATTTTTAAAGCATATTGATGAAAATAAATCAAGAGTGTTAACAAGCTCTCCCGGCCCCAAACCCGTATAGTTTAACTTGCAGAGTAAATATGCTAACAGTAAACGCAGTTTGAAGCCCCTATTGTACTTAATCTTATAACACTTAAGCCAAGTTAAACTGTTCTTATCATACAGCCCTTTGAATACCTGCAGCTTAAAGATAGGGGGAAGAGTACTCATATAAATTACAAAATTAAAGTGGTGACCTAACATATATAAATGAACATTGGTACAAAATTACATGAAATATTTTAGGAACATAAGAAATTTGAATTCAGTAAGAACTCGTCATTATTATAATATAATAATCAATGAAACAGGTATTATTACCTATAAAAACGAATACATTAATAATTAGAATAAGATATTTACGATTAAAGTTAGTTGTCAGGGAGCGTTAAGTTAAAAATGTTAATCTACGAAAAATATCTGAGTGATAAATAAAATACTATTAATTTAAATTTTTAAGACTATTTAAAAAGTCTCAGTTAATTTGCTTTTATCGATGTTGTTCAAAATTAGAAGTCTTTAGTAGGGATATTAAGGGAAACCCATTCAAAATCCCCGTTCCTCGTCATAAAAACATGGAAACTAATTCACTCATCGAAACAAACACAACCACGACCTGCGTTTTAGCGAATTTCCCCTATAGGGAAGAAGCTATTACCGTAGTCGGCATGGTAAGACCTAGGCCCGGGGCCATGATAACTTTTCGTTTTGAGGTCCCCAGACCCCAAAAACACCATTCGTTCCAAACTGTATATATATATATATATATATATGTCCGTGGGTGCGATAACTCTCGTAAAAAAGGTACGATTTTGATGTGAAATTTGGTACAAACGTGTAAAGCAGCATTTATGACTTTAAGTTCGAAAACCAGACAGATCGACCTATCCGAAGGGGTATTTTGAGGGGGGTTTGTACCCAAAAAATGGGTTTTTTGAGTTTTTTACACCTAATTTTTGAAAAAAGTAAAATTTTATTTTTTTCCATTGGAATCATCTTAAAAATACGCACAATTTGGTGTTTTAATCATTGCTCTACGTCAATTGGTTACTGAGATATTGAAAGTGCTAAACACAGTACGTTGTCCAATGTTATATTCTTATGGAGGATAAGAAAAATTGGATATCTCGCTTATTTATCAATTTATCCTGACGAAACTTGGTATATTGCTTCATTTCATTGTGGTCTATTGATATTTGCAAAAAACCCATTTTTTGGCCGATAGTTCCCGTAGCATCAAACCTGCATACTCAGCCCCATGTTATTCTTATGGAGAATAAGTAACGTGTTATCTCCTTTAATTATGAACATAAATTAATAGAACTTGGTATGTGGCTTTACCTAGTTGAGTTATATTGATATTTGTATAAAAACCCATTTTTAGTGTTCCTTATTTCAGCAAACCTGCATACTCAGCCGCCATGTTATTCTTATGGAGAATAATTAAAATGTCATAAATCATTTATTTATGAATGTATAGTGATGAAACTTGGTATGTGGCTTTATGTGGTATTAAGATAATATTATATGCATTGGAAATTCGCTGAGTATGCAGATTTGCTGCTACGGGGGTATTCTTTAATAACTCGGTAAATAAAATATTTATGCTAGAATGACGAGAGAGGGCTTAAAACTTTTGCTTCACTAATTCCCATCTTAATACATGCATTACATTTACGTCTGGGGCTTGCCTGACCCTTTTTGGGCCCTAAAATCCCGAAATTTGAAAGAATAATCCCCAAAAAAGGTGTTTAGAGTTTTCCGATTGTTTTGCCCAACGAACTTGTCCAACTGATTATAGAAAGGAACGCCCCTGCCAAATTTGAAGTAAATCGAACAAAAAATGCGACCGCTAGAGTGCATACACACACACACACACACACACACACACACACACACACACACACACACACACACACACACACACACATATATATATATATATATATATAATTTTGAACGACCCCCCAAAACGTGTTCATAAATAGAGTAATAAATAAAAACACATAACAAATAATATAGACATAATAATACATAATAAAAAGTCTCAGCAAACCTGTACAAAGTATCTATGGACCTTACTCACCAGTCACCACTCCTAGGTAACAGTGTTTTCACTCTGCAGTATAAAATATCCCACGTCATTCTTTAAATATCCCACTTTACCCTCCATCTGCTGTGAAACATTGCCCAAAATATCCCACTTTTAACCGTAAGTTTCTAATAATATGTTGGGTTGTACTAAATTAAATATCAGTCTTTGCAGTATATTATTGTTGAATATACAAATGATCAGGTAAAATAGATTATATTGCTGATTCGTTACTATGGTGTTTTTTAAATATTTGGTTGGATTATACACATACGACTGATTAAAAACATTATTAATACAAACAATCCTAATAAAAATTGTTTAAGCCGCTGATCTCTTTACAGTTCAATGGTTAGTTAAGTTAGTTAACACTTTTATAAAATCACCATGTAACGAACGGGTTTAATAAAAAAGCATTAAGTAGTATGAATTTTACCAAGATTTGATTTAATGACTGACAACCAAAATAAGTGTAAATTGGAAACATTAACAATTTAACCGTGTTTATGTTTGATAACATTTAATATGAATTTTTGTACCGAGCAAAAACTGTAAATCGTTGTTGTTATGCAAAAATTAAGTTGGTCTAAAATTCTATCCCAAGCGTCGTTAAAATACTCCTAAAATGGTTTAAAATTCCCTTACGGCGAAACACTGAAGCACGGCGCGGTGCCTTGGCAATGGCAGACGCAGACCGCACTACAGTGTATTATAGGTGGAGGGGGGAGCGCGGTGACCTTGAGAACGTCCTTGCCCCCCTGCCACCCTGGCGCCTGAGCTGGCGTTATCTTATCGCTCATTCATTCTAATTTCCTGGAATACCACCACCTTCCCCCTTCCCCCTGGCGCTAAGGCCGGCGTTATCTCTATTTTATCGCTTCATTCATTCTAATTTCCTGGTATTTAATAATTTATCAATTCTCTGGAATGTCATTCCTTTACTTACCTTTAAATGTTTTCATTTATTGTACCTACATTAATTTATGAATCCTAAGCTTTTATAGTTGGTTATCTGATCAGTTTATTTCAGTTTATCATTTTTAATGTTTTAAATAGCGTATTTAATCTACTTTAAGCCTCGTATTATTATTGTAATTAACTTTTAACAGGAGTGTTTTGTCAATAAATGTGATTTAAAGTTTAAATGCTGGTATCAATCTGCTATTAAAATCTAACAATACTAATCACACGTAGGCAATAATTTGTTTAAGAAATAAGTTAAGTAAAAGAGTATAATATGTTATTAACTTGAAACTGTTGTAGAAATCGTTTTAAAACTAATTTCTAGAAGAGCGTTGTATTTAAAGGTTCTCTGAATTATTTAACATACTACATTATGACCTTCACACAAAAAAGGTTAAGAAGCTTACCGTATTAGAAATTAGTAATACAACTGGCTGATAACTGTTCAGTTCATTTTAGTTTATACCTTGCAAGTTATTTAAAACGGAAGTATTTTTTCTTGGTGTTTTAAATACAGTAATTTTGAACTGTTTTCAATAATTCTCTTTAAGCATTTTAATAAACATGTCACATGTAACAAGTTTCAGCAAAACAAAATAAATGTTAGATAACACAAATCGTTGTTTTATAACACAGCATTTTGTGTAACATGTTACACGAATTGTAAATTCGTCGTATAACATGTTACATGTATTAAACTTACTTGTTTAATTACTTGTTACTTACTTGTTTAGTTACTTGTTTATTAAACCCTCAGTGTAAACGCTGACATATAGACAAAACAACATTTTGATTTGTATTATTATTTTAACAATATTTATCAAACAAATTCCGCTTAGTCGTTGAGGGAACCCTCAGTTGGCGTCTATGAACAGCAGAACAAGCTATGTGTTGTGATTTTAATATTAGCGAATTTCCCCTATAGAGAAGAAGCTATTACCGTAGTCGGCATGTTAAGAACTAGGCCCGGGACCATGATAACTTTTCGTTTTGAGGTCCCCAGATGCCAAAAACACCATTCGTTCAAAACTGTATATATATATATATGTGTGTGTGTGTGTGTGTGTGTGTGTGTGTGTGTGTGTGTGTGTGTGTGTGTGTGTGTGTGTATGTGTTTGTCCGTGAGCACGGTAACTCTCGTAAAAATGATCCGATTTTGACGAAATTTGGTATAAACGTGTAAAGCAGCAATAATGACTTTAAGTTTGAAAACCAGACATATCGACCTATCCGAAGGGGTATTTTGGGGGGAGGGGGTGTTTTGCACCCCAAAAATGTTTTTTTAGTTTTTTACATATAATTGTTCAAAAAGTCAAATTTTATTTTTTTCCATTAGAATCAGCCTAAAAAGACGCACAATTTGGTGTTTAGATCATTGCTCTACGTCAAATGGTTACAGGGATATTGAAAGATCTAAACACAGTACGTTGTCCAATGTTATTCTTATGGAGAATAAGACAAATTGTATATCTCGCTTATTTATCAAGTTATCCTGATGAAACTTGGTATATTGCTTCATATCATTGTGGCCTATTGATATTTTCACTAACAAAATTTTTTGGCCAATAGTTCCCATAGCAGCAAACCTGCGTACTCATCCCAAATGTTATTCTTAAGGAGAATAAGTAACGTGTTATCTCCCTTAATTATGAACATAAATTAAACAAATTTGGTATTTGGCTTTACCTACTTGAGGTATATTGATATTTCTATAAAACCCCATCTTTGTGTTCCTTGCTTCAGCAAACCTGCGTACTCAGCCGTCATGTTATTCTTATGGAGAATAATTAAAATGTCATAAATCGTTTATTTATGAATGTATATTGATGAAAATTGGTATGTGGCTTTATGTGGTATTAAGTTACATATATATGCATTGTAAATTCGCTGAGTACGCAGGTTTGCTGCTACGGGGGTATTTTTATACTCTAATTGTATTTATTTATCTATCGTGAGCTAATTTTTTACATAACTTGCACAATGTTGCACAAAGTAGCTATAATACATTAAACAGTGAAAAAGAAGGTGAAAAGTGAAAGTGAAAAAGAAAAAGCAGATACAAATAAAAACGACAGTAAAATATTGACAGTAACAAAGCATATTAATAGCAACTTCCTTTAGAATAAACACATACATAATAGTTTGGAAATTTGAATTGATATTTTATTTTTCAACTAGTTATTAACGGTAAGGCCATAAACAGAGTTTAATTGAATATACTGCATCAAGGTTGTAAATTTTAACACAACCTTAGATTGTGTGGAAGTGATAATACTGTATACAGGTTAAAGTACCCATCAGTATTAAAAATAAATAAATGATAGTTTAAAGTAGGTGTACACATTAACTACCATAGTGAATAATAGTATTTAACATATCTAACACAATTAGACATATTTTATTTACAAAAGAATAATAAATTAACTTATAAACAGTTGTTGAACATTTCAAACCGCTCATCCCCACTATATGGTTCGGAGTTCTTGCAACTGGCCCCTGCACAGTCTGAACAGTCACTCATGCAATACAAGTGCATGGTTTGACAGAGGGTTTTGGTACAAGAGCATTTTAAAATCTTGAGAAGTTGGTCTGGGGCTGGAGGCAACGATGTTGTTGTAGGAAAAAGCCTATTATCTCTAATTTTTCATCCCTATTCGAGCGGGTTAAGATCATGACCATGATTGGACCTGATGGTATACCCGCAGACTGTGATATAAAAATGCATCTGATGATGGTGGGAGATTCTCCAGTTTTACATGACTGCCCGATATTTTCGTTACTTTCTGATTGAACTTTTTTACACGGATATCATTGATTGTTTTATTTACAATCCCCCAAAACATTCTTACTAATGTTTTCTCACCGGACGCAGTAATCAATTCTGGCGATACATTTGGCAGATAAAATACCGACGCGTAATGACAAGTCCTCGTCAACCAGAAGTTTCAATGTTTCTCCTTTCGAAATAAAAAATATCCTTGAGGTTGTATTACAACCAGTAAATGCATGTGCAAAAAGTAAATTGACAGTAATGCAAGTCCCGAGAACATTTAATATCGAATGTATAAGACTCTTTCTGACTGCACTTTTTCTCTGAGCTGAAATAGATGCTTTTGTGCGTTTCAGCAGTATAGTGCAAGAGTAAGCTGAGAAGGTGTGTGTCATCCCGAATCAAAACTGTTTGGGTAGTTTCTAAGGTTTTTGCATCGATTCAAAGATCCGCATCGCTTTTCGCCTGGAAAACTTTACATCCTTCTTAAGTTTCGACGCCGAATATTGCATGAAACCTTCTTTGTTTCTGTAATTAGATTGGAAATCTTCCTTTTTGATTGATAGGTCAGTGTTGGGTTATAAAATGGTTGGTCAGGTCTGCCTCTGCTGCGTCTTGAATGAACGTGGTCTTTGGTAGTACTCTTGCTGTAACCATCAAACACTATTGTGACTTGCCCGTAATTTTATTCGTACGTTCTAGTGATTCAATCAAAAGTTATGTTTTTTGAACAAGGAATTATATGTATCAATGCAATTCCATCGATAACTACTTGGAAAGCATCATAATTAAGGTCATCAGATTTGGAAACTTCTGATATTTTCTTTCTTAGTTTGTTTTCATAAGACTCTCTCATTGGATAATTTGAATCAATTGTCGCTCGCGATGTTCAGCAGGCCCAGTGGAGGTTAAATCAGGTGATGAGACTCGTCTCTGGGTGGATGGAGGACCACAGCTTGAGTTTGGCGACCGAGAAAACCGAGTTAGTCATGATGACAGGGCGTCGCATTCCGACCTGTTAGATTTCCAGGTCGACACGGAATCAATCCGTTCTAAGCCCGCTGTGAAGTACCTGGGGATGAGACTTGACACCAAACTCACCTTCAGAGAACAAATAAAGTTTGCCACTGAAAAAGCGGCAAATATGATTAGTAGTAATGCCGCGCGCTTGAGCCCCAACATAGGGTCTTATGGAGAATAGAATAACATGGACTCTTATGGAGAATAGATTAACATGGACTCTTATGGGGGAATAGAATAACATGGGCTCTTATGAGGAATGGAATTAGGGTGTAATTACTACCCTCTGTCTTTCTTTTGCTACCCTCTTTGGCAACTATCTATCTTCTGCTACCCTCTGTGGCAACTATCTATCTTCTTCTACCCTCTGTGGCAACTATCTATTTCTTGCATCCCTTCACGGTTAATTATTTAACCCTCGTGTCCTTCTCTTGTTAATCATCTAGCCTTCTGTGGTAATTATTTATCCCTCGTGTCCTTCTGTTGTTAATCATCTAGCCTTCTGTGGTAATTATTTATTCCTCGTGTCCTTCTGTTGTAAACCATCTAGCCTTCTATGGTAATTATTTGACCTACGTTTACTTCTATATATTTGACTCTCGTGCCCTTCTATACATCTAACCTCCACATCCTTCACTCCCTTCTGTGTATCTAATCTCACTTCCTTCTGCGTATCTAACCACAACATTCGCAACAAGTCTCTGTCAGCAAACTCGTTGTAACTAGTTAAAATACAGCTCTGTAATTGGTTATAATAAAAATGCATTCTATTGGTTGTAATTCGTGTTCTGCCCTCTTATTGGTTGAGACTTTTAGCGCTCTTTATTCTCAAGCGTTAACTTCACTCTATCCCTTGCATTTGCACTGGTCAGAGGTCCTTGCGATACTCCGGTCGTTGATTTTGCACATGGCAAATATAATTATTACATTTGATTATAATGATTTTAGTTTTCTTGTATTGTAGTAGTTTTAATTCTCATGTATTGTAGTAATCTTGCGTGCTTAATGACATGGCTAGAGTAGTGTTGTATTTAATTGTTTTACCAGGCTAGACCTGACTAACATATCCTTACACCATTAATCTCACTCTCTAGTCTTGTTCTTTAATACAGTTTTTGTATGTATTGACTAACATAACCTCACTTTTCTCGCTCAATGGCTCGGAGAGAGTAGTTTTGTGTTTGTATGTGTTGAGTAACAGTAATCTCACTTTATATTCTTGTTCTTGGTTACAGTAGTGTTTGCTACCTTCATTAGAGTTAACCTGTAGTTCTGGTTTGACTTGCGTAGTTTGTGTGTTAGTGTTTTTCTGACTTACGTAGTAATACAGAGGTACTGTGCTCTCCTACATACTGTATACCTCTTACGACAGGCTCCATTACCCTCAGTCTGATTTCAGTCGTGACGCTGATCAGACGTGTTTTGTGCTGCTCTTGCGTAAGTGTTCTCTTGCACAGATTATTATTGATTCTGCGTAATTCAGTTATATCCGTGTGAGTTTGACTCTGTTCGGGGTACTTGCTCTTTTAAGCGTTAGCACAGTTTAGCTTGTTTTCAGTATTTAATTCTCTGTTGAATGATGGACGTTTCTAAAAAGGACCCTCAAAACCCGGTAAATTTAATTAGTAAAGACGAAACCTATGTTAGACACTTCAGATTGTATGGGACTAATACTGTTTTCAAATTTACTAAACCGCCAAGAGGTATCTCTGAGTTTGATTGGATTCGTAAAGGTTTTAATCAAATTGTAGAGACATCCAAAGCCAACGCTGTACCCACTGACTATCTTGGGTTTAAATTACAGTCTATAAGTTTAAAAAGTGCTGAACCGGGGTACGTATCTTTGAGGCCGGTCTCTGAAGTTAGTGGTGATGTTCTCTGGGATATTTTTGGAGGCATAATTCAAAGTAACTCTGAATCTTTAACCTCTAGCGACACTTTTAGAATTGATGTTACGAGGATTAACGTCCCCGTAGGTAAAGGGAGAGTACGTCCAGAGATGTACAACACCTTTGATGAAGAATCTAAAGCGAGACGGGGTATTGTAGTAATTAATAATAAAGACAATTTATGTTTGGCTAGAGCGTTGGTAGTAGGCAAAGCACTTGCAAAAAATGATCCTCAGTACAAAGCAATACGTCAGGACAAGGGAAAAAGACAAACTTTCAGAGCTAATAAGCTCATAGCAAAAGCCCGTGTAGAAATGCCCGAGGAGGGCGCAGGAATCCCTGAGCTTGAAAAATTTCAGTCACATCTTAAAAAATACAAAATTACCGTCTACAACTACGACAAAAAAGGCCGGGATGTTTACTTTGAGGGAGGTAATGAAGATGCTAAATTTAAAATTAACTTGTTATTTCATAACGGTCATTATAACGTAATTAGAAACTTAACTGCCGCATTTGTTTGTAATTTCTTTTGTGAAGCATGTCATATTCCCTACAGCAACAGACATGAGCATCGATGCTCTAACAGATGCACCTCCTGTCATACCATCTCCCCGCCCTGTAAACTAGAACACGGAGGCATCACATGCCGTTTTTGCAACCGCTTCTTCAAAAACGAGCGGTGTTTGGTAGCCCATCAAGGGCAAATTTGTAAAACTGTAAAACTCTGCCGTGACTGTAAGAAAATGATTTATCCAAAAAGACGTAAGACAGCTCACGTATGCGGAGAAGTTTACTGTAAACCCTGCGAAGCGTTCAAAGACCCCGCACACCAGTGTTTCATGAAGGTAGATAGGAGAACACCGAAAGACCGTGATTTTTTGTTTATTTTCTTTGACTTGGAGACTCGCCAAGACGAGTCACTTCCCTCAGATCCCGATAAAAAATTGCATAAAGTTAACTTGTGCGTTTCTCAACAGTACTGTTTTAAATGTATTAATGGGGGTGAGTGTGAAACCTGTTCTGAGAGGCAAAGAGTCTTTGAAAAAGAACCAGTAAAACAATTCATGGACTATGTAATGGGAATTCGAAAGAAATTTAAAGATGTTTGTGTGATTGCTCACAACGGGCAAGGTTTTGATTTTCAATTAATTCTACAATATATCATGGAAGAAACTAAATTTACACCAAAAATAACTCCTCGGGGAACTAAATCAATTTTGATTGAAGTAGCCAACGTAAGGTTTGTTGACTCACTTAGTTATTTTCCCATGTCCCTCGCTGCACTCCCTAAAGCTTTTGATCTGCCTCCCGAGAAAAAGAAGGGCTACTTTCCCCACCTATTCAACACTCTGGCGAACCAAAATTATATTGGCTCGATACCCGACAAAAAGTATTACTGCCCGGAATCAATGTTTGAGAAACCACACGAAGCCTTCGAAGAATGGTACGACGAACGAGTCGCTGAAGATTACGTGTTTGATTTCAAAAAGGAAATCTTGGAGTATTGTATCTCACACGTGGAGATTTTAGCTCAGGCATGTATAAAATTTAGAACCTTGCTTCTTGAACAATGTAACGTAGACCCATTCCTCGAAGCTATAACAATCGCCAGTGCATGTAACTTAGCTTTTCGGCGTAACTTTCTAAAACCAAACACAATAGGTTTGATTCCCAAAAACGGGTATAGACTGACTGACAATCAGTCAGCCGTTGCTTTACAATGGCTAAGCTGGGAAGAGGAGAAACGAGGGTTGAGGATTCAACACGCGGGCCGGGGTAAAGAAGTAAAAATTAATGGAATAAAAGTTGATGGGTTTGACTCTGAGAGAATTTACGAGTTTCACGGGTGCTACTGGCACGGGTGTCCAAAATGTTTTCCTTATAACAGAGAAGAACCTCTGTCGGAGGATCCTTCAGACAGTTTGCATCTCCGTTACGAGAGAACCAAGTCCAAAATTTCCAAACTGAACAACTATGAGGTTGTAGAAATGTGGGAATGTAAATTTAATAAATTGAAGAAAGATAATAAACTAAATCACTTGAACCAACTGTCCATTATAAACACACTTCCACTCAACCCTAGAGATTCCTTTTTTGGAGGCAGGACAGGCAATACTAAAACATATCATAAATGTGAAGAGGGAGAAACGATACAGTATGTTGATGTTTGCTCCCTTTATCCGTTTGTAAATAAATATTGTAAGTATCCCGTTGGACACCCTATCATTTACGTTGGAAATGAGTGCCGAGAGAGAGGTCTTGAAGTAGAGGGATTGTTGAAATGTAAGATTCTACCTCCTTACAACTTATATCACCCCGTACTCCCCGCTAAAATGAATAATAAATTAATGTTTGTGTTGTGTAGAACTTGCGGGGAAACTTTAAACCAAGGGGAATGTTTTCATGAGAGTGAGGAAAGAGCGTTAGTTGGGACCTGGACTATGGATGAAATCAGGAAAGCTGTAGAGAAGGGCTATGTGATTTTGGACATGTATGAGCTGTGGGAGTACGAGGTAGCCACTTATGAAAATGGAGGTTTGTTTACAGATTTCATTAATAAATTCTTGAAAGTAAAGCAGGAAGCCTCAGGCTATCCCGCTTGGTGTAAGACAGAGGAGGATAAAGACAAGTATGTTTATGATTTCTTTGAGCGTGAGGGTATTCAAATGGAGAAAGATAAAATTTGTAAAAACGGGGGACTTAGATCAGTAGCCAAATTAATGTTAAATTCATTCTGGGGCAAGTTTGGTCAAAGAGAAAACATGACAAAAACTTCAATCGTCAGAGACTCTAAAGAATTATTCAAGTTGGTAACTCAACCAGAAGTAAATGTAAAATATGCTGAAGTAATAAACCAAGAAGTTTTGCTAGTTAATTGGCAGAATGTTGATGAAGCTAGTGAGGCTCTAAAAACTGTAAATGTTGTAATTGCGGCCTACACTACAGCTCACGCGAGACTTAAACTTTATGAACATCTAGATTCTCTTGGAGGGCAGGTCTTGTATTATGATACAGATTCATGTATTTATTTATACCGTGGTGGTTTGTATAAGGTCCCTACGGGAGACTATCTCGGCGAAATGACAGATGAATTGGCAGATGAGTACGGTCCTGGCTCTTATATTGTTGAATTTGTTTCTGGGGGACCAAAGACTTACGCTTACCTTGTCTGGTCAACCAAAAAGCAAAAGTTAGAATCTGTGTGTAAAATCAAGGGCCTAACATTAAACATGAAAACCTCCGAAACATTAAACTTTGAAGCTCTAAAACAGATGGTACTAAACGAAGCTGCTGAAATACTAGAAATTGAAGAGAATAGAATCAGGAGAACAAAGACACGAGAAGTTGTTACAGTAAGTGAAATTAAAAAGTTTAGAATTACAGGACCCAAGAGAAAATTTAATGATGATCACGACACGTTGCCTTTCGGCTTTAAAAAACAAAAACTAATGGAACCATCACACGGGTACTAAGCGTATATACCTCTAAACATCAGCTCTGTTACCTCATTCTGTTCTGAGACACGGTACTGAACGGACGTGTCTGTGTCTTACCCTGTTTTGTCTCTTCTTGTAGAATGTCTGCTGAACATAATACATCCGCTAACCAACAGGTTTTTCTTCAACTTATACACAAAAAGAGGTTAAATGAAAATGTAAAATTTAATATTACACGCTCAGAGTTTAAGTTCTTACTTACAGGTTCAATAAATGCACGGGAATGGCCTTTGGTGTTTTCGGAGTATATAGTAGATAAAATAACGGAGAACTCCTCATCAAACACCTACATCGGAGTATCAATAAAGCACACAGGTGCATCAGGAGACATACCTTACATGCCATTAGCTAATCTAACACCGACAGTTTTTGATGATCACTTTGAAGAAATGTTTTGTAACGTTGAGAAACTATCTAGGGTTTTAAATCTTGAAGTATCACTTGTCTATATTCCTAGTTGCTACCGTCGATAAAGACGACACTTTTCCCTACGGAGCAGTGTTACTTTTGTACATACTTCTTGTGACTAGTACAGTTACATCATTCTACTCTGAGTCACGGTACTGATCATACGTGCTTCTGCGCTGTTTTTGTCTGTAAAAACGTAATTGTGATATGGCTGCTAAATACTATACGTTTAATAACAAACCGGTATTGGTTCTGTTTGATAATGAAGGAAAGCCATGGTTTAAAGCTAAAGATGTAGCGTCTGCTCTTAAGCATGTTAATTGCTGTAGTGCAATTCAGAAACATGTAGATGACAATGATAAATTAAGTGTTGGAAGTTTTTCTGAGGCCCAAAAACAGGGTGTTGGACCGATTGAGAAAACAACTGTTTTCATAAACGAAGCCGGATTATGTTCTTTAATGTTAAAGTCAACTACTCCTGAAGCAAGACTGCTAGTAAGAAGTCTGTTGCCAGAGAAGTTTTACCTTACTTACACAAATATGAAAGATGAAAGTTCACTTTAAATGTTAGTTTTAAAATCACAAGTTCCCACTGTATGAGTGTATGTGTGAATGAAGGTCACTGGCGCGGGTGACGAAAAACCCCGTAAACCTGAATGAGAAGACTTAGTAGATTGAGGAGTCTGGCCAACACCCAGACTTCTCTTTTGAACGGGTATGTGTGAATGTGTGATGAAGGATCTAGTAGATTGAGGTGTCTGGCTAACACCCAGACTACTCCTTCGAACGAGCCGGTGTGAATGTGTGATGAAGGATCTAGTAGATTGAGGTGCCTGGCCAACACCCAGGCTACTCCTTTGAACGAGCCGGTGTGAATGAAGGATTTTGTACATTGAGAAGCCTTGCTAACGCACAGGCTACTCCTTGGAACAATCCGGTGGGACTTGTAAAAAAAAAAGTAAATAAATATAAAGCAAATAAAAAAAACTCTATCCTTTCGTTTGCTAAAAGGGAGAGGACTTTTATTTTGTACTGGGCGTCAACCAGGTAATCTGGATTGGCTCACGCACGAAATAAAGGTTGAACCTGGGTGCTCACGCACGAATGGTCTCAAACCCCATTCAAGCAAACATACACTTACCGAGGGTTTATCACAGAATACCCGGAGATCTAGACGGTAGCTGTGGAGACTCAATGGATCGAGGTTGGAAACACTGATCACAGGAGAACATCTGACTTGGAAACATTTGACCGGAGATAGATATTTGTCCCTGGTGGACAGTTTTCAGCGGACTTGGAGGTATTTTATAGCTTAAGGTTTCCATTAAAGAAAAACATACCCCAGTAAATAGTTTTAGCGGACCCGGTATTGTTTGACCGAGAAATTTAAAATGTTTGGGCAAAGTTAAATTTAGCCCCCGGTAAACAGTTTTAGCGGACTCGGTATTGTTTGGCCGAGAAATTTAAAAGGTTTGGGCAAAGTTAAATGCAGCCCCGGTAGAGTATTTTCAGTAAATTGTGACAGAATTGACGATACGTTAGATCGTCAGAGTACCTTACGGTCCCCGGCAGACAGTTTTAACGAACTTGAACATATTCAACCGAGAAAATACACAATCAACCTGCAGAAATATCCGGACTCAGACAAAAATAACCAACTCAGAGCGAAATACTGTATAATTTCTGTCCTTCTAAAGAATGCATTTTATGTTTGCTATCTTTTAATATGTACCCATGGTGTATCATTTGTGGTCAACTCCCCAATGTTGGTGTTGGTTACAATATTTGACTTGTGAATGCAGTAAAATTATTTATTTATTCTGTTTGTTGGTGAATTGTAACAGAGTTTTAAAGCAACTAACTACAAAAAAAAAAACACACATATGAACTCTAAAGTGTTTAATCTCTGTATTTGTTTAACTTTACAAAATACCATACCATCACCTTTCTCTTTTGCATTAGTTTTAATTCATAAACAGTGGACATGGCGTGTAGCTGAATCCAACACTTAGAATCTTTATCTGGTGTAATGTTATGAAAGGGAGGCGTCTCGCCTCTCTTGGGTGCCGGTATAGCTTTCTTGTCTGTCCATTTCTGCTAGAGCGTACAAGTCTTTTCTAGCTACTGTAACAGAGGTTTCTAAACAGTTAAATGCAAAGAATACTGCCAAATGTAATACAAATTGAAAGAAACCTGCTAAAATAAGCATAAAGTTCAAAATTTTCCTTGACTTTACAGACCCTAACCATACTAAACAGCTAAAAAACTCCAAGTGTTGTTCTTTCAACCAGAAACTTGACATTCTAGCTGGACATGTAGAATCTTTTCAGTTGTATTATACACCACCTGACATTCTAATGTAGAATTGCAATCTTTGATTAGTAAACACAGTAAAACTATATATTGATTCTGTTTGCTGGTATATTGTAACAGTGTTTTTCAAGCAACTAACTACAACAAAAACACACATATGAACTCTAAAGTGTTTAATCTCTGTATTTGTTTAACTTTACAAAATACCTTACTGTCACCTGCCTATTCTGCATTAATTTAAATTAAAAAACAGTGGACCCTCAAGATCCAACACTTAGAATCATTGTAGGACAGGTCTACCCCACTTCGGGGTAGACCTACTTCCAGTGTAATGTTATCAAAGGGAGGCGTCTCGCCTCTCTTGGGTGTCGGTATAGCTTTTCTGTTAGTGTTTACAAGTATCTTCTAGCTACTGTGTCTAGAGGTTTCTAAACAGTTCAATGCATATTAAAAATTAGTCCTACTATCATAAATTCCAAATATGCCTTAATATATTACTTTACAGTAAAAGGTGACAAGAGTTGTTCTTTCATACAGTTGAACACCAACCAGAAACTTGACATTTTAATTCAGAACCTTATTATACACAATAGCAAAAATTATCAACTCATGATGTTAAAACCTCAATTATAATATAATGTTTTCTAATGATCTAATAAAGACAGAGACATTCCCCGAAATAAAAACTAAAGATCAGATTGAGCTTGATGAACCCAACGGCTATAATACTAAACTACAACAACACCTAAACAACGGCTAAAAATCAACACACCTGAACAATAATTACTTTAATTGTAAAAGCTACAACTCTGTAAATATACTCTCTAAAGGGGGGTCTATCGATAAACCCCCCTTGAACTTCAGTACTTTCAACACCTTCATTGGTTAAATTCTCGTTGAATAATCAGTCAAAGTATCATTTATTTTGTGTGACTTGTGTTTTCACCAGTTTGTCACTTATCTCTAGTTTTCTTGTATGTGAGTGTTTGTTTCAACCACATGTATTTGACAACTGTAACTAAACTAAAGAGACTGCTCAATTCTTAGGTTAACAAGGCAATCCGTACCTATGTTAGAGAAAAACACCGCAAAACAACACCGGAAGTACGAGGGGGCGAAACGCCCCCCATAACCCATAATGAGAAACATACAATCTTTCTTAAAGAGCCCGGTCTTTATTCGCTAATTTTAACACAGAGCTAGTTTTCTTGTATGTGTGAGTGTTTGTTTCAATCACATGTATTTAATAACTGTAGCTAAACTAAAGATATTGCTCAAATCTTGGGGTACTCTAACCCACGAAAAGCAATCAGAGATCATGTTAAGAGAAAAGTACCGTAAAACAATGCTTGAAAAAGGGAGGAACGAAACGTGTATAGTATACATCAACTCATACAGTATACATCAACGAACCAAGTTTTTACTCACTTAATTTAACATTAAAAACAGAAGTTAAAACTTACAGCTCCCAACACCCACATGCTAGCCTCTACAGACTCAGGACTTGTACCCAGTTAACGTACTAATAAAAAGACAGAGCCTGATGAACCCAACAGCTTCTAAACCACAGCTAAAAAGTCAACATTTTTGAACAATAATTACCTTGATTGTAGCAGCTACAACCCTGTAAAAAATAGCCAGAGAGCCATTTTAGCGAAGTTCCAGTACCTTCAACATTGATAGTGGTTTATATTCTCGTTAAAAAACAGTGAAAGTATCATTTATTTTGTGTTGGTTTGTAACCATTTTTCTTGTATGTTTAATATTTTTCAGTCACAAGTATTTGACAATGATATTAATGGTAAAGGTGTAGATGAGGAAGATAGGTGTAAGGCTGTAAATATACTCTCTAAAGGGAGGATGCCTCGAGGCATCCCCCTTTAACTTCCAATCAAACACAGTTTACATCAATGAATCTGGATTATACTCTTTTAATTTAACATAACAAATAGATGCTAAAACTTGCAAATATTCTGGAAAGCTAGTAAAACAGAACTACTCCTCTCTAGTTTTCTTGCATGTGGGTGTTTTGTAAAATATGTTGAAGCATGTCAGTGGCATGATTTAAGAGTATCTGAGGTCTTGGATGATGTAGAGAAAACAACATAACAAATAGGAGCAAACACCCTGGAGACTAACAAATAAGTAGCTCAGAAGCCAAAACTTTCAAACACCCTGAAAAACTTGTAAGACAGAGCTTGTAGTCTGTCCAGTTTTGTTATGTTTCTTCCTTACAGAGTTAGCGTGGGTTAATAAGTACCAAATTGCATTTCAATCACCCCAAAAACTCTCAAGATATTGATTTTTAAAATATAGCTCCTTCAATTGTCTTGATACTTACCTGCCGTACAGAGTTTAAGTATTTTTTAAATCATAGAATATGTCAACAAGTACCTACATACCAAGTTTCAATTATATCGGCCCAGCCATTCTTAAGATATTGATTTTTAAAATATAGCTCCTTCAATTATTGTCATACTACTTGGAACACAGAGTTTAGGTTTTCTAGAAGATGTAGCGGAGGTAAACAGGTACCTGTATGCCAAGTTTCATTAAAATCGGCCAAGCCGTTCTCAAGATATATAATTTTGAAAATTTGCCCCTTCATTTTTTGAGATGCAACCCGCAACATTTTAGTTAAGACTTTTTATATGGGTAGGTACCCCTCTGAAGTGCCTACACTACGTAGTAGGCAGTTTTCTGGGGTCAAAATGACCCTAGGACTTACCGTTTTCGAGATATTAGCGATTTTTAAGAAAATCTGACTCAATAAAGAGAAGAAAAAGAAGAAGAAAGAGAGAAGCAGCGGCTTGGAGTGGTGAGGGTGAGAGGGGAAGGTGAGGGGAGTAACATAACATGCAGAATAATACACAAGAGAGAGAAAAAGAATAAAATCAGAACAAACAAGAGAGAAGAAGAAGAAATAAAACAGTGGATGGGTGTGGGGAGGGGAAGATGAGGGTGAGAAGTAGAAGAACACGCAAGTGGTAACAGAAGTGAGTAGTAGGATTGGCACCCCATGAGGTCTAACATTGCGCTTATGGGCTTAAAATCTGGCTTCTGATTGGTCTAATTAGGTCACGTGATCCAAGATGGCGGCGCCCATGGTGGCGTTCCCGCCAAATTTGCGCGCCAAAAAAAAAAATTGGCCTAACCTTACTTTTCTTCCCGCCAGATTTCCTAACCTAACTTTAAATCCCGCCAGATTGTCGTTACGTCAAAGACGGGTAAACCAAAGAGCGTGACCAAAGAAAATAAAGTCATTGATTTATGAATAATGGAGTCATTACCTCACGCTCATGGACAGTTAATAACTAATGAAGAAAGTCACAGACATTTACAATACAACGGACTGCAAAAAAAAAAAAATATGTTGACAACTTAAGAAAAAAAGCTACATTTGCCAACTCACATCACGCTAACGTGACCATGTATATATATAAAAGACCATGGACACTTACATTTACTTCAAAAATTATTCGCATGTTAGGACCCATGTGCTGCGACTCCTACTACTCACTTCTGTTACCACTTGCGTGTTCTTCTACTTCTCACCCTCATCTTCCCCTCCCCACACCCATCCACTGTTTTATTTCTTCTTCTTCTCTCTTGTTTGTTCTGATTTTATTCTTTTTCTCTCTCTTGTGTATTATTCTGCATGTTATGTTACTCCCCTCACCTTCCCCTCTCACCCTCACCACTCCAAGCCGCTGCTTCTCTCTTTCTTCTTCTTTTTCTTCTCTTTATTGAGTCAGATTTTCTTAAAAATCGCTAATATCTCGAAAACGGTAAGTCCTAGGGTCATTTTGACCCCAGAAAACTGCCTACTACGTAGTGTAGGCACTTCAGAGGGGTACCTACCCATATAAAAAGTCTTAACTAAAATGTTGCGGGTTGCATCTCAAAAAATGAAGGGGCAAATTTTCAAAATTATATATCTTGAGAACGGCTTGGCCGATTTTAATGAAACTTGGCATACAGGTACCTGTTTACCTCCGCTACATCTTCTAGAAAACCTAAACTCTGTGTTCCAAGTAGTATGACAATAATTGAAGGAGCTATATTTTAAAAATCAATATCTTAAGAATGGCTGGGCCGATATAATTGAAACTTGGTATGTAGGTACTTGTTGACATATTCTATGATTTAAAAAATACTTAAACTCTGTACGGCAGGTAAGTATCAAGACAATTGAAGGAGCTATATTTTAAAAATCAATATCTTGAGAGTTTTTGGGGTGATTGAAATGCAATTTGGTACTTATTAACCCACGCTAACTCTGTAAGGAAGAAACATAACAAAACTGGACAGACTACAAGCTCTGTCTTACAAGTTTTTCAGGGTGTTTGAAAGTTTTGGCTTCTGAGCTACTTATTTGTTAGTCTCCAGGGTGTTTGCTCCTATTTGTTATGTTGTTTTCTCTACATCATCCAAGACCTCAGATACTCTTAAATCATGCCACTGACATGCTTCAACATATTTTACAAAACACCCACATGCAAGAAAACTAGAGAGGAGTAGTTCTGTTTTACTAGCTTTCCAGAATATTTGCAAGTTTTAGCATCTATTTGTTATGTTAAATTAAAAGAGTATAATCCAGATTCATTGATGTAAACTGTGTTTGATTGGAAGTTAAAGGGGGATGCCTCGAGGCATCCTCCCTTTAGAGAGTATATTTACAGCCTTACACCTATCTTCCTCATCTACACCTTTACCATTAATATCATTGTCAAATACTTGTGACTGAAAAATATTAAACATACAAGAAAAATGGTTACAAACCAACACAAAATAAATGATACTTTCACTGTTTTTTAACGAGAATATAAACCACTATCAATGTTGAAGGTACTGGAACTTCGCTAAAATGGCTCTCTGGCTATTTTTTACAGGGTTGTAGCTGCTACAATCAAGGTAATTATTGTTCAAAAATGTTGACTTTTTAGCTGTGGTTTAGAAGCTGTTGGGTTCATCAGGCTCTGTCTTTTTATTAGTACGTTAACTGGGTACAAGTCCTGAGTCTGTAGAGGCTAGCATGTGGGTGTTGGGAGCTGTAAGTTTTAACTTCTGTTTTTAATGTTAAATTAAGTGAGTAAAAACTTGGTTCGTTGATGTATACTGTATGAGTTGATGTATACTATACACGTTTCGTTCCTCCCTTTTTCAAGCATTGTTTTACGGTACTTTTCTCTTAACATGATCTCTGATTGCTTTTCGTGGGTTAGAGTACCCCAAGATTTGAGCAATATCTTTAGTTTAGCTACAGTTATTAAATACATGTGATTGAAACAAACACTCACACATACAAGAAAACTAGCTCTGTGTTAAAATTAGCGAATAAAGACCGGGCTCTTTAAGAAAGATTGTATGTTTCTCATTATGGGTTATGGGGGGCGTTTCGCCCCCTCGTACTTCCGGTGTTGTTTTGCGGTGTTTTTCTCTAACATAGGTACGGATTGCCTTGTTAACCTAAGAATTGAGCAGTCTCTTTAGTTTAGTTACAGTTGTCAAATACATGTGGTTGAAACAAACACTCACATACAAGAAAACTAGAGATAAGTGACAAACTGGTGAAAACACAAGTCACACAAAATAAATGATACTTTGACTGATTATTCAACGAGAATTTAACCAATGAAGGTGTTGAAAGTACTGAAGTTCAAGGGGGGTTTATCGATAGACCCCCCTTTAGAGAGTATATTTACAGAGTTGTAGCTTTTACAATTAAAGTAATTATTGTTCAGGTGTGTTGATTTTTAGCCGTTGTTTAGGTGTTGTTGTAGTTTAGTATTATAGCCGTTGGGTTCATCAAGCTCAATCTGATCTTTAGTTTTTATTTCGGGGAATGTCTCTGTCTTTATTAGATCATTAGAAAACATTATATTATAATTGAGGTTTTAACATCATGAGTTGATAATTTTTGCTATTGTGTATAATAAGGTTCTGAATTAAAATGTCAAGTTTCTGGTTGGTGTTCAACTGTATGAAAGAACAACTCTTGTCACCTTTTACTGTAAAGTAATATATTAAGGCATATTTGGAATTTATGATAGTAGGACTAATTTTTAATATGCATTGAACTGTTTAGAAACCTCTAGACACAGTAGCTAGAAGATACTTGTAAACACTAACAGAAAAGCTATACCGACACCCAAGAGAGGCGAGACGCCTCCCTTTGATAACATTACACTCGAAGTAGGTCTACCCCGAAGTGGGGTAGACCTGTCCTACAATGATTCTAAGTGTTGGATCTTGAGGGTCCACTGTTTTTTAATTTAAATTAATGCAGAATAGGCAGGTGACAGTAAGGTATTTTGTAAAGTTAAACAAATACAGAGATTAAACACTTTAGAGTTCATATGTGTGTTTTTGTTGTAGTTAGTTGCTTGAAAAACACTGTTACAATATACCAGCAAACAGAATCAATATATAGTTTTACTGTGTTTACTAATCAAAGATTGCAATTCTACATTAGAATGTCAGGTGGTGTATAATACAACTGAAAAGATTCTACATGTCCAGCTAGAATGTCAAGTTTCTGGTTGAAAGAACAACACTTGGAGTTTTTTAGCTGTTTAGTATGGTTAGGGTCTGTAAAGTCAAGGAAAATTTTGAACTTTATGCTTATTTTAGCAGGTTTCTTTCAATTTGTATTACATTTGGCAGTATTCTTTGCATTTAACTGTTTAGAAACCTCTGTTACAGTAGCTAGAAAAGACTTGTACACTCTAGCAGAAATGGACAGACAAGAAAGCTATACCGGCACCCAAGAGAGGCGAGACGCCTCCCTTTCATAACATTACACCAGATAAAGATTCTAAGTGTTGGATTCAGCTACACGCCATGTCCACTGTTTATGAATTAAAACTAATGCAAAAGAGAAAGGTGATGGTATGGTATTTTGTAAAGTTAAACAAATACAGAGATTAAACACTTTAGAGTTCATATGTGTGTTTTTTTTTGTAGTTAGTTGCTTTAAAACTCTGTTACAATTCACCAACAAACAGAATAAATAAATAATTTTACTGCATTCACAAGTCAAATATTGTAACCAACACCAACATTGGGGAGTTGACCACAAATGATACACCATGGGTACATATTAAAAGATAGCAAACATAAAATGCATTCTTTAGAAGGACAGACATTATACAGTATTTCGCTCTGAGTTGGTTATTTTTGTCTGAGTCCGGATAGTTCTGCAGGTTGATTGTGTATTTTCTCGGTTGAATATGTTCAAGTTCGTTAAAACTGTCTGCCGGGGACCGTAAGGTACTCTGACGATCTAACGTATCGTCAATTCTGTCACAATTTACTGAAAATACTCTACCGGGGCTGCATTTAACTTTGCCCAAACCTTTTAAATTTCTCGGCCAAACAATACCGAGTCCGCTAAAACTGTTTACCGGGGGCTAAATTTAACTTTGCCCAAACATTTTAAATTCCTCGGTCAAACAATACCGGGTCCGCTAAAACTATTTACTGGGGTATGTTTTTCTTTAATGGAAACCTTAAGCTATAAAATACCTCCAAGGCCGCTGAAAACTGTCCACCAGGGACAAATATCTATCTCCGGTCAAATGTTTCCAAGTCAGATGTTCTCCTGTGATCAGTGTTTCCAACCTCGATCCATTGAGTCTCCACAGCTACCGTCTAGATCTCCGGGTATTCTGTGATAAACCCTCGGTAAGTGTATGTTTGCTTGAATGGGGTTTGAGACCATTCGTGCGTGAGCACCCAGGTTCAACCTTTATTTCGTGCGTGAGCCAATCCAGATTACCTGGTTGACGCCCAGTACAAAATAAAAGTCCTCTCCCTTTTAGCAAACGAAAGGATAGAGTTTTTTTTATTTGCTTTATATTTATTTACTTTTTTTTTTACAAGTCCCACCGGATTGTTCCAAGGAGTAGCCTGTGCGTTAGCAAGGCTTCTCAATGTACAAAATCCTTCATTCACACCGGCTCGTTCAAAGGAGTAGCCTGGGTGTTGGCCAGGCACCTCAATCTACTAGATCCTTCATCACACATTCACACCGGCTCGTTCGAAGGAGTAGTCTGGGTGTTAGCCAGACACCTCAATCTACTAGATCCTTCATCACACATTCACACATACCCGTTCAAAAGAGAAGTCTGGGTGTTGGCCAGACTCCTCAATCTACTAAGTCTTCTCATTCAGGTTTACGGGGTTTTTCGTCACCCGCGCCAGTGACCTTCATTCACACATACACTCATACAGTGGGAACTTGTGATTTTAAAACTAACATTTAAAGTGAACTTTCATCTTTCATATTTGTGTAAGTAAGGTAAAACTTCTCTGGCAACAGACTTCTTACTAGCAGTCTTGCTTCAGGAGTAGTTGACTTTAACATTAAAGAACATAATCCGGCTTCGTTTATGAAAACAGTTGTTTTCTCAATCGGTCCAACACCCTGTTTTTGGGCCTCAGAAAAACTTCCAACACTTAATTTATCATTGTCATCTACATGTTTCTGAATTGCACTACAGCAATTAACATGCTTAAGAGCAGACGCTACATCTTTAGCTTTAAACCATGGCTTTCCTTCATTATCAAACAGAACCAATACCGGTTTGTTATTAAATGTATAGTATTTAGCAGCCATATCACAATTACGTTTTTACAGACAAAAACAGCGCAGAAGCACGTATGATCAGTACCGTGACTCAGAGTAGAATGATGTAACTGTACTAGTCACAAGAAGTATGTACAAAAGTAACACTGCTCCGTAGGGAAAAGTGTCGTCTTTATCGACGGTAGCAACTAGGAATATAGACAAGTGATACTTCAAGATTTAAAACCCCAGATAGTTTCTCAACGTTACAAAACATTTCTTCAAAGTGATCATCAAAAACTGTCGGTGTTAGATTAGCTAATGGCATGTAAGGTATGTCTCCTGATGCACCTGTGTGCTTTATTGATACTCCGATGTAGGTGTTTGATGAGGAGTTCTCCGTTATTTTATCTACTATATACTCCGAAAACACCAAAGGCCATTCCCGTGCATTTATTGAACCTGTAAGTAAGAACTTAAACTCTGAGCGTGTAATATTAAATTTTACATTTTCATTTAACCTCTTTTTGTGTATAAGTTGAAGAAAAACCTGTTGGTTAGCGGATGTATTATGTTCAGCAGACATTCTACAAGAAGAGACAAAACAGGGTAAGACACAGACACGTCCGTTCAGTACCGTGTCTCAGAACAGAATGAGGTAACAGAGCTGATGTTTAGAGGTATATACGCTTAGTACCCGTGTGATGGTTCCATTAGTTTTTGTTTTTTAAAGCCGAAAGGCAACGTGTCGTGATCATCATTAAATTTTCTCTTGGGTCCTGTAATTCTAAACTTTTTAATTTCACTTACTGTAACAACTTCTCGTGTCTTTGTTCTCCTGATTCTATTCTCTTCAATTTCTAGTATTTCAGCAGCTTCGTTTAGTACCATCTGTTTTAGAGCTTCAAAGTTTAATGTTTCGGAGGTTTTCATGTTTAATGTTAGGCCCTTGATTTTACACACAGATTCTAACTTTTGCTTTTTGGTTGACCAGACAAGGTAAGCGTAAGTCTTTGGTCCCCCAGAAACAAATTCAACAATATAAGAGCCAGGACCGTACTCATCTGCCAATTCATCTGTCATTTCGCCGAGATAGTCTCCCGTAGGGACCTTATACAAACCACCACGGTATAAATAAATACATGAATCTGTATCATAATACAAGACCTGCCCTCCAAGAGAATCTAGATGTTCATAAAGTTTAAGTCTCGCGTGAGCTGTAGTGTAGGCCGCAATTACAACATTTACAGTTTTTAGAGCCTCACTAGCTTCATCAACATTCTGCCAATTAACTAGCAAAACTTCTTGGTTTATTACTTCAGCATATTTTACATTTACTTCTGGTTGAGTTACCAACTTGAATAATTCTTTAGAGTCTCTGACGATTGAAGTTTTTGTCATGTTTTCTCTTTGACCAAACTTGCCCCAGAATGAATTTAACATTAATTTGGCTACTGATCTAAGTCCCCCGTTTTTACAAATTTTATCTTTCTCCATTTGAATACCCTCACGCTCAAAGAAATCATAAACATACTTATCTTTATCCTCCTCTGTCTTACACCAAGCGGGATAGCCTGAGGCTTCCTGCTTTACTTTCAAGAATTTATTAATGAAATCTGTAAACAAACCTCCATTTTCATAAGTGGCTACCTCGTACTCCCACAGCTCATACATGTCCAAAATCACATAGCCCTTCTCTACAGCTTTCCTGATTTCATCCATAGTCCAGGTCCCAACTAACGCTCTTTCCTCACTCTCATGAAAACATTCCCCTTGGTTTAAAGTTTCCCCGCAAGTTCTACACAACACAAACATTAATTTATTATTCATTTTAGCGGGGAGTACGGGGTGATATAAGTTGTAAGGAGGTAGAATCTTACATTTCAACAATCCCTCTACTTCAAGACCTCTCTCTCGGCACTCATTTCCAACGTAAATGATAGGGTGTCCAACGGGATACTTACAATATTTATTTACAAACGGATAAAGGGAGCAAACATCAACATATTGTATCGTTTCTCCCTCTTCACATTTATGATATGTTTTAGTATTGCCTGTCCTGCCTCCAAAAAAGGAATCTCTAGGGTTGAGTGGAAGTGTGTTTATAATGGACAGTTGGTTCAAGTGATTTAGTTTATTATCTTTCTTCAATTTATTAAATTTACATTCCCACATTTCTACAACCTCATAGTTGTTCAGTTTGGAAATTTTGGACTTGGTTCTCTCGTAACGGAGATGCAAACTGTCTGAAGGATCCTCCGACAGAGGTTCTTCTCTGTTATAAGGAAAACATTTTGGACACCCGTGCCAGTAGCACCCGTGAAACTCGTAAATTCTCTCAGAGTCAAACCCATCAACTTTTATTCCATTAATTTTTACTTCTTTACCCCGGCCCGCGTGTTGAATCCTCAACCCTCGTTTCTCCTCTTCCCAGCTTAGCCATTGTAAAGCAACGGCTGACTGATTGTCAGTCAGTCTATACCCGTTTTTGGGAATCAAACCTATTGTGTTTGGTTTTAGAAAGTTACGCCGAAAAGCTAAGTTACATGCACTGGCGATTGTTATAGCTTCGAGGAATGGGTCTACGTTACATTGTTCAAGAAGCAAGGCTCTAAATTTTATACATGCCTGAGCTAAAATCTCCACGTCTGAGATACAATACTCCAAGATTTCCTTTTTGAAATCAAACACGTAATCTTCAGCGACTCGTTCGTCGTACCATTCTTCGAAGGCTTCGTGTGGTTTCTCAAACATTGATTCCGGGCAGTAATACTTTTTGTCGGGTATCGAGCCAATATAATTTTGGTTCGCCAGAGTGTTGAATAGGTGGGGAAAGTAGCCCTTCTTTTTCTCGGGAGGCAGATCAAAAGCTTTAGGGAGTGCAGCGAGGGACATGGGAAAATAACTAAGTGAGTCAACAAACCTTACGTTGGCTACTTCAATCAAAATTGATTTAGTTCCCCGAGGAGTTATTTTTGGTGTAAATTTAGTTTCTTCCATGATATATTGTAGAATTAATTGAAAATCAAAACCTTGCCCGTTGTGAGCAATCACACAAACATCTTTAAATTTCTTTCGAATTCCCATTACATAGTCCATGAATTGTTTTACTGGTTCTTTTTCAAAGACTCTTTGCCTCTCAGAACAGGTTTCACACTCACCCCCATTAATACATTTAAAACAGTACTGTTGAGAAACGCACAAGTTAACTTTATGCAATTTTTTATCGGGATCTGAGGGAAGTGACTCGTCTTGGCGAGTCTCCAAGTCAAAGAAAATAAACAAAAAATCACGGTCTTTCGGTGTTCTCCTATCTACCTTCATGAAACACTGGTGTGCGGGGTCTTTGAACGCTTCGCAGGGTTTACAGTAAACTTCTCCGCATACGTGAGCTGTCTTACGTCTTTTTGGATAAATCATTTTCTTACAGTCACGGCAGAGTTTTACAGTTTTACAAATTTGCCCTTGATGGGCTACCAAACACCGCTCGTTTTTGAAGAAGCGGTTGCAAAAACGGCATGTGATGCCTCCGTGTTCTAGTTTACAGGGCGGGGAGATGGTATGACAGGAGGTGCATCTGTTAGAGCATCGATGCTCATGTCTGTTGCTGTAGGGAATATGACATGCTTCACAAAAGAAATTACAAACAAATGCGGCAGTTAAGTTTCTAATTACGTTATAATGACCGTTATGAAATAACAAGTTAATTTTAAATTTAGCATCTTCATTACCTCCCTCAAAGTAAACATCCCGGCCTTTTTTGTCGTAGTTGTAGACGGTAATTTTGTATTTTTTAAGATGTGACTGAAATTTTTCAAGCTCAGGGATTCCTGCGCCCTCCTCGGGCATTTCTACACGGGCTTTTGCTATGAGCTTATTAGCTCTGAAAGTTTGTCTTTTTCCCTTGTCCTGACGTATTGCTTTGTACTGAGGATCATTTTTTGCAAGTGCTTTGCCTACTACCAACGCTCTAGCCAAACATAAATTGTCTTTATTATTAATTACTACAATACCCCGTCTCGCTTTAGATTCTTCATCAAAGGTGTTGTACATCTCTGGACGTACTCTCCCTTTACCTACGGGGACGTTAATCCTCGTAACATCAATTCTAAAAGTGTCGCTAGAGGTTAAAGATTCAGAGTTACTTTGAATTATGCCTCCAAAAATATCCCAGAGAACATCACCACTAACTTCAGAGACCGGCCTCAAAGATACGTACCCCGGTTCAGCACTTTTTAAACTTATAGACTGTAATTTAAACCCAAGATAGTCAGTGGGTACAGCGTTGGCTTTGGATGTCTCTACAATTTGATTAAAACCTTTACGAATCCAATCAAACTCAGAGATACCTCTTGGCGGTTTAGTAAATTTGAAAACAGTATTAGTCCCATACAATCTGAAGTGTCTAACATAGGTTTCGTCTTTACTAATTAAATTTACCGGGTTTTGAGGGTCCTTTTTAGAAACGTCCATCATTCAACAGAGAATTAAATACTGAAAACAAGCTAAACTGTGCTAACGCTTAAAAGAGCAAGTACCCCGAACAGAGTCAAACTCACACGGATATAACTGAATTACGCAGAATCAATAATAATCTGTGCAAGAGAACACTTACGCAAGAGCAGCACAAAACACGTCTGATCAGCGTCACGACTGAAATCAGACTGAGGGTAATGGAGCCTGTCGTAAGAGGTATGTAGGAGAGCACAGTACCTCTGTATTACTACGTAAGTCAGAAAAACACTAACACACAAACTACGCAAGTCAAACCAGAACTACAGGTTAACTCTAATGAAGGTAGCAAACACTACTGTAACCAAGAACAAGAATATAAAGTGAGATTACTGTTACTCAACACATACAAACACAAAACTACTCTCTCCGAGCCATTGAGCGAGAAAAGTGAGGTTATGTTAGTCAATACATACAAAAACTGTATTAAAGAACAAGACTAGAGAGTGAGATTAATGGTGTAAGGATATGTTAGTCAGGTCTAGCCTGGTAAAACAATTAAATACAACACTACTCTAGCCATGTCATTAAGCACGCAAGATTACTACAATACATGAGAATTAAAACTACTACAATACAAGAAAACTAAAATCATTATAATCAAATGTAATAATTATATTTGCCATGTGCAAAATCAACGACCGGAGTATCGCAAGGACCTCTGACCAGTGCAAATGCAAGGGATAGAGTGAAGTTAACGCTTGAGAATAAAGAGCGCTAAAAGTCTCAACCAATAAGAGGGCAGAACACGAATTACAACCAATAGAATGCATTTTTATTATAACCAATTACAGAGCTGTATTTTAACTAGTTACAACGAGTTTGCTGACAGAGACTTGTTGCGAATGTTGTGGTTAGATACGCAGAAGGAAGTGAGATTAGATACACAGAAGGGAGTGAAGGATGTGGAGGTTAGATGTATAGAAGGGCACGAGAGTCAAATATGTAGAAGTAAACGTAGGTCAAATAATTACCATAGAAGGCTAGATGGTTTACAACAGAAGGACACGAGGAATAAATAATTACCACAGAAGGCTAGATGATTAACAACAGAAGGACACGAGGGATAAATAATTACCACAGAAGGCTAGATGATTAACAAGAGAAGGACACGAGGGTTAAATAATTAACCGTGAAGGGATGCAAGAAATAGATAGTTGCCACAGAGGGTAGAAGAAGATAGATAGTTGCCACAGAGGGTAGCAGAAGATAGATAGTTGCCAAAGAGGGTAGCAAAAGAAAGACAGAGGGTAGTAATTACACCCTAATTCCATTCCTCATAAGAGCCCATGTTATTCTATTCCCCCATAAGAGTCCATGTTAATCTATTCTCCATAAGAGTCCATGTTATTCTATTCTCCATAAGACCCTATGTTGGGGCTCAAGCGCGCGGCATTACTACTATGATTGCAGCACTCATCCGACTAATGGCTAATGTCGAAGGCCCATCTGCTGACAAGCTCCTTCTGTCTGTCACAAACTCGATACTCCTGTATGGGTGCGAGATTGGGCAGATGCGCTTACGAGGGAATGCTATTGGAAGCAGATGGGAGTAGTCCAGACGAGGGTAGCTCTAAGGATCATGTCATCTTACCGAACGGTCTCTGAGGATGCTGCTTTAATGGTCGCAGTTTTCGTGCCAATTGACCTTCTGGCCCAGGAGAGGAAATTGGTGTTCTACACCTAGAACTCAGGAGGTGATGCGCGTGACCAGAGAGGCTTCTATGCGTCGCTGGCAGGAGAGATGGGACAGCGAGGTGTGTGTGGGTCGAGCGCGGGTTTGGTGAGGTGAACTTCCTTACCACACAGCTCCTCACCGGACATAGTTTTTTCCAGGCTTACCTCGACAAGATGAGAAAAGTTGACAGCCCAGCCTGTCGATATTGAGACTCCGCCCACGACGACGCTCTATACACGTTTCTCGAGTGTGAGCGGTGGCCGGTCCAAAGAAGAGTGTTGGAGCAGGAGGAAGGGGGTTTCACGTCCGAGACTACTGTTCCTCTGTTGACGTCTTCTCTTGAGAACTGGCAACACATTTCGGCATTTGACGAGCGAGTTCTCAAGAGAAAAGAACTTGAAGACCCATAACATCTGGTATCTTCCCTCAGGTGAAAAAAGAAGGAATTAGCAGAAGCTGTAGCCAAATCGGCTTCAAGATACGAGGCTCATATTTGAAGTTATGCCTTAACACGTTCAGTGCAGCGCGCCGGATTTCCCGCGGTTGCCTAAAAAGGAAACAAATGCAATTATCCTGAATATACACGATTAACGCAGTGAATGCGTCAATAGGTCTTTCCAAAGGGGACTTTAGCCTGAGGCGGGGGGTTTTAGTGGGTGAAGGCCCGCACACCAAGGAATGTTCAGATTCTACCTTGACGGTGCATTCAGCATTTACCCTCGGAAAAAACTGCTACTACTACTAAATCAATATAAATTACAATAATGCAACAGATTATAATAATACTATTAATACAATTATTTTTATAATACATTTATTTTATTTTATTATTATTTATATGAATTAATATAAAATAATAAACATACATTGCAATTTTAATATGAATAATATTTAGAGCATGCAATAAATTAAATACAGTGATTATTATACCAATGCATATAAGATAGCCGTATAACAAACAGTACACGACACTAGTAAATTATTAAATATTGTATATTCAATTGTATATTGAATTATAAACGTAAAGAAAAACAAACTAGGCAACAATAGGTAACCACACCTGCGGCAAGCATCTGCCCTTCAGCTAGCGCGTCCTGCTGGAGCCTGAATTGGTACATGAAATGCTCGTTACACACACGACCGTTTGACTATGAAATAACATATTTCGCCTTATTTTGCAGATAATTTATTGCTCTTAATCGTGAGCAATGATTTGTAGGCGTAAATTAAAAAAGAACAACGTTAAGTTTAAAATTCCCTGAAAAAACGAAAACATTTTTGGAAAAATTAAGTTTCACTTTACATTGCATACAGATAAATTAATAAATAGTAACAAATATATATATGTAAGATAAAAGGTCATTATGGGAGCATTTTAAGCCATAAATCATACTTCTAAGTCTAATTGTGTACCTACAGTGACAAGTTTAGTGAAACCCTATACAAAATGCAATATGGCCGACTATAATACAAAATGGCTGCCTTATGCCACGTCATACGTTGGTAGACTCTGTTTCAATCGTGTCTATCACGTCTTTTTTATTAAGAATCAGTTAACAACTTTTTTGTTGCAATTTGTTCCAGGTGTAATGTTATTTATACTGGACTAATAGGGGAAATTCGCTAAAAGATGGTACAAATCAATCAATTTCAACTAGTTACACCGGTCATCATCAGGTCCAGTCAGGTTTTTTTATATTTACCGTCTTGTATGTAAGTAAAGTATAAGTTTAAATTTATTTTGTAGTGTTGTGAGACGTAGTTTTATCTTATCCTGTTATAAATAAGGCAAGTCTGAAATCTGCATGTTTTGTTGTGACCTTATAACTCATACTGTAGTTTATTGGCATAAAATAAACGTTGAACAAAGTATTTACTACCGATTTATGGTTTATATTTACGTAAATGTAAATCCGAAACTTTTGTATTCAGTATTACCTCGAATAATAGCCAAATATTTCATTTTGGAACTATTTCAAATTCTTTTGCCACTCTGTTTTTTCACAATACAGGGTGGAGGAGAAACATAAGTTATTTGTTCCTCACACTGTCTCCAGATAAACCACGAGCCCGATTGTTTGTGTAATATTAACATCGGGCGTCGATAAAACACTCCGCTCCTAACTTTATACAAAAGGCATATTTACTGCCTAATCATTCACGACTCTTGATTAGGGAAAATACACTATGGTATGAGCGAAAATTATCAAATACTCTGCCGTATTGTGCTGCATGACAGTAAATTGCGAAGTAGATTTGTATATGTATTAAGATGTAATTATTTATATGTAATTTACGGCAGTTTCTGTAATTATTTTGAATTGATAACAACTAATTTACAACCGGGTTTAAATAATTATACTGCCTTACGGACATGTTTTCTTCAGCCTTAGCTGTTCATAGATAGGAAACAATCACACCTTAAATTTCGTATATTACACACAAAACATAAATTAGCTCAGAAATCCTGTGACTTAGAAGCCAGATCGATATCATTACCTCTGTATTTACCTTTAAATTTATAAATGACATCAACACGTTAAAAATGCCACTCGCGTGGATACACAAAAACAAAACAAAACCTTTGTCGTTTTTCCTCTTTTTTTACTTCAGCCTTATAACTTTCCAAACTTTACTTTTCAATATTTTTTCCATCTATTACCAACGTCTAGGTAAGAATAAGCTTTTGACATTTAAATAAAAACTGATCACAGCAAGGTTTTTGTTTTGCGATCAGATAAAATGAAGCTGCTGTTTACATTTCGGTTGCTCCATAACACGGCTCATTTGCGTTTGGGATGGGTTAGAAAGCATTCAATCGGTTTTCAGGGGAATTCGGTTGTCTATTTAGCCAGATAAAAATTGTTGGTGTCAATTAAAACTACAGCATTATTTAAAAAGTATTTAAAAATGTTTAGAGATGATCGGCTTTTGGCTTGAATTTTATTATTTATTTATTTATTGAACATTATTTATTTATGTTTACAATTTAATTACCTAATTAGTTGATTTTTAATGCACTTTAAATTCTATCCAGTAGGCCTATACTTGTTTATACTGTGATATTCAACTGCATTACGAAAAGCGTTATACAACCATATGGCAACTCAAATAATTAATAATCATTTAATTATTAATTGTTTCAAATAAGGTTTGATAAAAATAACAAAATTCAAATTCTCTGTGCCCAAAACACACATATCGGAGTTCCAGTGACGTGTGCAAATGAATGAACTATCTTGAACTTAATTAAAGGGCTACAAATCTGAAAATAATTGAATATCTAAAGAAGCTCCGTGAAAACCCTCGATTTCTGAAGGCACCTTAAAGTTCCTCATTAACATGACACATTATAATAACGCCGAAATACCCTGACCTTCAACTATAAAAACAACGCTGTCTATAATTATACATCATTTTGATTTTGTGATGGAATAGGGAGTCAATCTTGATCGTGCACTTGGTTTAAGGCTGTGCAGTCAAAACATTTTAAATATTTTTTCTCACTGTTTTTTGTTTATTACGATTATACAAATCGTAAACACACATTTTTTGGAAAAATATTTACTTTATATTGTTTTTTTACCCTTTGAAGTTTTAGAGGTATTTTGAATTATACACTATTTGAAAACGGCCAATCACAAATGTTTCAAAATTGATAAAATAGGTTTTTAAGTATTTTCAAAAATATACTTAAGGGTCACCCAAATTGATTTTAGTACAATTTTATTATTTCAGGAAATAAAGTTTGTATCTCGGTTCTTTTTTATTCAAGGGGTTTTAAAACTTCAGCTAACCCAAGCCAAGGGTTACAAGGGCAAGGTGTACAAAGGCGGTTTTACACAAGAATATGTAAAAATAAAGTTTCATCAAAAAGTTGTGTACAATAAACCTTTTAATTTTAGCCCGCGCCAGACAACTACCTACCCCTGAGCCGCCCATTCGCCCCGACTCGCACGTGCAGGCACCCTCGCACCATATTTCTCTCTCACTCGCACATCCCTTTACTCTCTCTCTCTCTCTCTCTCTCTCTCTCTCTCTCTCTCTCTCTCTCTCTCTCTCTCTCTCTCTCTCTCTCTCTCTCTCTCTCTCTCTCTCTCTCTCTCTCTCTCTCTCTCTCACTACCCCGCATCGGCCCGCCGTGCCGACAGCCGGCGCCGTCACCCCGTGACAAAGGAGGTATCTTCCTTGCAAATAAAACAAAGGTCTAAAAGCCAGGTTGTATTAAGCTGTATGCAGGCCTGACGTCAGATTTCTTTTTGCCCATCAAAGATGTTTATTATATTTTTACAATTGTTAATTAAGCCCTAACAATTTATTCTTAAGACAACAACGCCACATTTTATCTCTGTTAGTGAAAGGTTTTTCTTAACTAATAATCAAGTGGTATATACAGTTTTCTTTGTTTTTTTTCTATGTAAATCAAACCCGATTTACGACTCTTCAATTTCACAATAAATAGTTGCCAACCATATTTTAAAATACACACGCACTCATCAGTTGCACATTTGATTATGAAGAGCAATGGATTATAATTTGTTCAGCTGAGTGATTTGATTTGACTATAAAACAGAACTCAGATGAAACAATAGAAGAAACAATTTGTTTATCTTCCCCGAAGCAGCATACCTGCATACTCAGCCCTAGTGCTATTCTTATGGAGAATATGGCCTACCCCTTATGGGGTTAATGTTTGATATGGCCTACCTCCCTTAGATTTGAACCTAAATTAATAAAGCTTCACCTTCTTAAGTTATTTTGATAATTGCATAACAACATTTTCTTATCATCCTTGTTTCAGAGAAAACCTGCGTACTCAGCCCTAAAATAAAATGTTATACTGTATTTTTGAAACTCATAACGGTGATGGATTTGAATTTATTATTTATTTATTTTCGCTTCTAGTGTTTAGACACTATTGTTTCTAGTGTTTTAAACACTATAAGTGATAGGTAAAGTCCAAATAAATCGATAGTTAAAATGGTATAAATCACTTATTTACGTATGTATTGTTATGTAACTTGGAAAGTGGCTATTTGTGGTAGCGAGACACATATTTATGCATTGGAAATTCGCTGAGCACGCAGGTTTGCTACGACGGGGTTATGTGTATGTTAGTAGAGCGTTTCCAACTTGTTAAAATACGTTTTATAATAATTAATTTTATCTATATCTTAGGTTTGAGAGAATTAACTAAATTCATTAAATATGACATTTTTAAATGGTATATTAACCGCTGAAAATTGTAAAACAAATAAATATGTTTATAACACATGCGGAGAGGCTGGTTGAGTCGAGTTCCCGCTGTGCTGCTTGCTATTTGCCATTTCAGAATCTTGGTGCCCGACGATTTCAGGACAAGCGGGTAGCAAGCCCAGCTGAGTGAAAGTGGTTTGACCACTTGGGGAAGTTGGGGGTTGGAGGTAGTTGAGGAGAGGGTTCTGCGTGTGTGTGAGTGAATATCCGGGGCTCTGTATGTGTGTGAGTGAGCAGCGACTGGCCTGACTTCTAGGCGGAATAGCTTGTCAATAGAGGTGACTGCACCACCTTAATGTATGTGGTTCTGCGATACTTCCTCGCCCGTTTCTGATCTCTGCTCATTCTATTTCCCATTATTTTCCATGCTTTGTTTGTCACTAGCACATGGGGCGGCCCGGAGAAGCCAGGAACGGTAGCCAGGAACTCCTACCCCAGTTCCCTGAGGCCTGGACTCCGTTTGCCCGGCACCGGTAACTTGACGTGCCTGGGGTCACCCGTGGCAATGCTGGTCCGACACCACGCATCCATGCCGCACTCCCTGGTCAGGGCCCGAAGTGACTAGCTTCAGACACTTCCTCACGGACTCCCCTCGATAGAGCAAGCTCACATCAGGCCCAGCTCCAGCCCAGTGACAAACCGGACTGGTTAAGGACTAACTAGAGAAAGGAATGCCAAATATAAGAAAGAAGGAAAAGAGAGACACCCAGATGGGGTCTAAGAAAAGAAGAGGTAGGCAAGAGTACCCCAGAAAATACAAATATTAAGATGTAAGACCAAAAAAGTCATTTGGGATTGGGTAGTTAGTAATGAAATGTTTTGATTATCTTTCATTTTTCGGCGAAACCCATTTTTTCGTCAGCCCATATCATGTACCTTGGTAAGTTTTTATGCTAAAAAAGTGCAGTTTCACTTCATAAGATATAAGTGATGACACCGGCATGGCGGATCTCAGGATGCAGGTTATTCCTTTCATGTGGCCATTTCCACCATTTGGCCAACGTTGGTCAACGGTGGGACCATTGGGTAATGCTGGATTGGAGTTTCCACAACAAGCCAACCGGAACTGACGTTGAGCCCATCCGGAACTGACGTTGGACCAACGTCAGTTCTTTTTTATTAAAATACCTTGTATTAAAGTCCAGCAGGCAATATTTTGTTGTTTTATCTTACTTTTACTATGTTAAAATAAATTGATTACATTCGCATTGTGATATTAACTTCAGGTGTATTATCTTTTGACATTGTTAAAAATTCGGAATGTCCCCCAAGAGCTGCCTTCCAGATTTGAATACAATAATTGGGAATTTTTACTGGCTGCCATTTTGGTTAGGAAAGAGAAGGCGATCTATAATTTTTGCCAAGTATCTACTTTTTTATAGTTCTTTAAAATGAGGAGTCGCCAAAGGATGTTTACATTTAAAAATGTTGAGTTGTCCCCAAAATCCCCTATTTATGGGGGACACTCGAATTTGGAATAATCTCAAGATATTCTACACCTCAAGCTACTATCACTACCCAAAAGTTATAAGTTTATATTAACGAATAAAAAAAATGGAGGCGGGGGTGGGGGTCCTGACTTTTTATTCACCCGGTATGTATCAACTACCGCTCATTTTTTGGTTATTAACATATGGTAGGTTGTTTTTTTGTGAAAAGGATAAATGAGTAACAAAATTGAGAGGTAAATTGACAGTTTTTTTTAGTGTTAAAGGCGTACATCAGAGGGCGTGCATTAGTCGTTATTCAAAAGTGCCAAAACATCTTCGCCATCACATTTAACTCCTTTGTGCCAGACATAACAGCGGTTTTGACATCTCAACATCTCTATCTCAGGGCGAAATGTGAAAGAATATATTCTTGCTGACCTTTTTACATAAAGGGTGTTTTAGGTTTATTTAAATCTTTTTATTAAAATAATTTCAGACATTTTTGTTGTTTTAAAATCTTATTTAATTTGATTGTAATTCGTTCACATTTGTTAATAAGATTTTTATAAATATTACACGTGTTCACTTCAAAATAGATCAGCCAATTAAATCAAACAAGTGTTCCTATAAAGATCCTTTTACTTTGACCGGTTTCGGGCGACCGGCAAAAATCCTGCCGTCCTAACTTTTGCTAAACAAAGTACATATTACCCTTTACACTTATATTATTTGACCGACGATGAGTCAGTTAGCAGCCGGGTGCTATCACTGGATTGGACGGCACGTCGTTAGCAGCCGGGTACTATCACTGGATTGGACGGCACGTCATTAGCAGCCGGGTCCTATCACTGGATTGGACGGCACGTCATTAGCAGCCGGGTCCTATCACTGGATTGGATGGCGCGTCGTTAGCAGCCGGGTGCTATCACTGGATTGGACAGCGCGTCGGTTAGCAGCCAGGTGCTATCACTGGATTGGACAGCGTGTCGGTTAGCAGCCGGGTACTATCACTGGATTGGACGGCGCGTCGTTAGCAGCAGGGTACTATCACTGGATTGGACGGCGCGTCGGTTAGCAGCCGGGTCCTATCACTGGATTGGACGGCGCGTCGGTTAGCAGCCGGGTGCTATCACTGGATTGGACGGCGCGTCGTTAGCAGCCGGGTGCTATCACTGGATTGGACGGCGCGTCGGTTAGCAGCCGGGTGCTATCACTGGATTGGACGGCACGTCGTTAGCAGCCGGGTACTATCACTGGATTGGACGGCGCGTCGGTTAGCAGCCGGGTGCTATCACTGGATTGGACGACGCGTCGGTTAGCAGCCGGGTGCTATCACTAGATTAGACGGCGCGTCGTTAGCAGCCGGGTGCTATCACTGGATTGGACGGCGCGTCGGTTAGCAGCCGGGTGCTATCACTGGATTGGACGGCGCGTCGGTTAGCAGCCGGGTGCTATCACTGGATTAGACGGCGCGTCGTTAGCAGCCGGGTGCTATCACTGGATTGGACGGCGCGTCGTTAGCAGCCGGGTGCTATCACTGGATTGGACGGCGCGTCGGTTAGCAGCCGGGTGCTATCACTGGATTGGACGGCGCGTCGTTAGCAGCCGGGTACTATCACTGGATTGGACGGCGCGTCAGTTAGTAGCTGGGTGCTATCACTGGATTGGACGGCGCGTCGGTAAGCAGCCGGGTCCTATCACTGGATTGAATGGCACGTCGTTAGCAACCGGGTACTATCACTGGATTGGACGGTGCGTGGGTTAGCAGCCGGGTGCTATCACTGGATTGGACGATGATGGTTAGCAGCCGGGTGCTATCACTGGATTGGACGGTGTCGGTTAGCAGCCGGGTGCTATCACTGGATTGGACGATGTTGGTTAGCAGCCGGGTGCTATCACTGGATTGGACGATGTTGGTTAGCAGCCGGGTGCTATCACTGGATTGGACGGTGTCGGTTAGCATCCGGGTGCTATCACTGGATTGGACGATGTTGGTTAGCAGCCGGGTGCTATCACTGGATTGGACGGTGTTGGTTAGCAGCCGGGTGCTATCACTGGATTGGACGATGTTGGTTAGCAGCCGGGTGCTATCACTGGATTGAACGATGTTCGTTAGCAGCCGGGTGCTATCACTGGATTGGACGATGTCGGTTAGCAGCCGGGTGCTATCACTGGATTGGACGGTGTCGGTTAGCAGTCGGGTGCTATCACTGGATTGGACGGTGTCGGTTAGCGGCCGGGTGCTGTCAGTGGATTGGACGATGTTGGTTAGCAGCTGGGTGCTATCACTGGATTGGACGGTGTCGGTTAGCAGCCGGGTGCTATCACTGGATTGGACGATGTTGGTTAGCAGCCGGGTGCTATCACTGGATTGGACGGTGTCGGTTAGCAGCTGGGTAATTTCACTGGATTGGACGATGTCGGTTAGCAACCAACCGGCAAGTTATGTGCACATTGGTCGATATCACGTACAGTAAAAGCCATTTAGTGATTATTTTTATTAGTTTTAAGTAGTATTTATTGCGTTGTAAGGGGTTTTTAGTAGTTTATTAAGTATTTCGTGCCAACTTGGTACGTAAGTTTTGATGTTTTAACAGTGTTAAGTATTTTAACATTGTATTGTAGTACACTATGACAGATTTTAACACTGCATTTTTTATTTATCTGGTGAAAGATGGATTTTAGATGTTTTGGCCAAACAAAAAAAGGTTGGCTTAAAGTTTTTATTAAAAGAAATCCAGATTTTTTTTGTCCATGGTAAAAAGACATATCTTTAAATTTGATAGTTAGGGTTTCCTCCGTCCAATTTTTGCCAGTTTGTGTGAAAGAATCAATCAATGTTTGGTCGACCGTTTCTTTGTCGGTCACCTATCCTAAAATATTAGAACATTACATTCATTTACATTTACAATAAAATTAAACAAACTTAAATTTTCTCATTCCCGAAGACGTCTGTTTCAAAAAGTATTCTATTACCTTAAACAATTAATTTCAATAATATCTTAAGTAAATAATTTCTTAAACAATTAATAATATTAACTATATATTTAAGTTAAGTTTGACATTGGACAGTCGATCGCATAAATCCATTGTAAAAGATGGGCATGACATTACAATGAATGATTATGCAATATCATTCTGATACTGATTGATACTGACAGCGGGGCCACGACTATATGAGAAACTAGAGAAGCGACATAGCGTCATATTTTATTTAAAATTCTACGAAAACATTCGTGGAATTTAATAGAATTTTACATTTTTTCGTGGAATGTATAGCCTGGTTGTGAATAAAAATATGTGAATAAAATCGTGAATAAAATTAAAAAGTTAAAACGATGTATAAAAGTTAACCCGATAATAACACTATAATCTATTGAAAACGTAGATAACATCCTGGTAATATGAAATAGCACAGTTATTATGTTTCATATAAAAGTAAGTTAAATGCTGATATATTTCAATTCAAAAAGTCATACGATAGAAATATGTTTAGCAGCTACCACGGGAACAGTAAGAAAATCTGGAAACTAGTGAATTAAATTACTAGTAATAATCAGAATATTAATAATTATTGACTAAAGAATAATGATATGACCATGAAAACATTTCTGAAGTTTTCAACAACCATTAGTTATTCATGGTTGACAGTTTAAATATTGATGAGGTTAGGCCACATAATTTCGAATAGTTGAGAGTAGGTAAAATATTATCTGAACAATTTGAGAGATCTTCAATATTCTTAAACTATTTTTCTGAAGAATAAATGTCACAAACAATAATTAATTTGGAAATTAGTAATTCTTGAAGAGTAGACGGCAGTTCTTGTAGACCTCAAACAAGCTGAAGATAATCTGCCCAAAACTATGAAGTGTGCTGATTTATTTAGTAAATTTTAGCTTTACAACAGTGTAAATCCATCTATTATATTCTATATATAATTGCGTGCATTTATCTATATTGCGTAAATCTGTCCTGATGCTTTAAAATTATTTGTTGTAATGCCTATTTGTAAAAAAGGATCAAGCATTTATTGTAACTGCTTCCGCCCAAATTCTTTGAATCAAGAATCAAACATTTTTGATTGCCATCTACTACATAAAAATAGCAGGACAATTATCCAGTACATTACAGTAAAGATATTAAAAATAATTCAAAACTTAATTAAGAAATAAAATTAACCTATTTAACATTTTTATCATACATATATTCACCGACATTGTAATATTCCTTTGACATTAAACATGTTTTAAGCTTATTTCTAAACATTACCACGTTCAGTTCTGATTTGCTTTGTGTGGGAAAAAGCATTAAACAGTTTAATTGCAGAGAAATATGTTTGTTTTTTTTAAAAAAGATTGTTTTGTGTTTAGGTGGAATTAACCTCGTGCGCAAGGGTGCGCAAGGGCTCGGAACTCCCGTGTGCACGAGGTTTTATAACAGTATTTTTGTTAGTCTTTTGTATGTTCTTAATGTGTGTAAATATTCGTTTTTTAACAACATAGTTTTGAGTTTTCATAGTTTTGAGCAGGTCATCTTCAACATATTTGAGATAATACTGTCCAGTCTGCAAGAATTACTAATTTTCAAAGACATTATTGTATGTGACATTTATTTTTCACAAACATAATCTAAGAATATTGAAGATATCTCAAATTGTTCAGTCAATATTTTACCTACTTTCAACTGTTACTATGTGGCCTAACCTCATCAATGCATCAATACTGTCAAAAACTGTCAACCAAAAATAAAAAATGGTTGTTGAAAACTTCATAAATATTTTCTTGGCCATAACAGAATTTATCATTATTTTTTAGACAATAGTTATTAATTTTCTGACTATTACTAGTCATTTTATTCATCAGTTCCCAGATTTTCTTTCAGTTCCCGTGACAGCTGCTAAACATATTTCTATAGTGTGACTTTTTGAATTCTTTTACATCAGTATTTAACCTAATTCTATATGAAACATAATAGCTGTGCCACTTCATATTACTAGGATATAATTTACATTTTCAAAAAATTCCATGGTTATTACAAGGGGTTAACTTTTATCCATGGTTTCACCTTTTTAATTTTATTCACGATTGTATTCACATATAAAAAAAACACATTATTCACATATTATATTATATTCACATATAAAATCCACAACCAAGGCTGAATATTCCACGAATTTTTTCATTTAACTTTAAATACAATATGACGCCATTTCGCCTCTCTCTTTCCTCATGGAGTCGTGGCCCCGCTGTCAGTAGCAATTAATGATATTGCATAACCATTCATTGTAATGTCATGCCCGTCTTTTACCATGCATCGATTCAATCGACTATCCAATGCTGAAATTAATAGTAATATTATTATTATAATGTATTACTAATTTTTAAAAATTTATTTACTCAATAAATGATTTAAATTAATTGTTTAAGGTAATAATATTTTTTTTGAAATGGACGTCTCAGTGAGAGAGAAATATAAAATTTGTTTAATTATTTTAGATGTAAATTAATGTAATGTTATAATATTTTAGGAGAGATGACCGACAGAGAAACGGTCGACCAAACATTGATCATTGATTGATTTCACTCAGACCAGCACAAATTGGATGGAGGAAACCCGAACTTTCAAATTTAAATCTATTCATTCATTTTAATGTAAACCTCACATTTTCTTTTCCCAATCAGTTCAGCCCTACAAAACAATCATTTTGATGTTTAAACTGTGATTCTACGTCCAACCGTTGCAGAGATATTCAAAGTGCTAAACACAGTACGTTGTCCAATGTTATCGTTGTGGAGAATAATTAAAATTTGATATCTCGATTATTTATGAATGTATGTTAATGAAACTTGGCATGTGGCTTCACCTAGTGTTGGTATGTTGATATTTGCACAAACAAATGATCTTTTGCCGATTTTCCCCGCAGCAGCAAACCAGCATACTCAGCCCCCATGTGATTCTTATGGAGAATAACTAAAATGTAATGTCTCCCTTAATTATGAACATAAATTAATAAAACTTGGTATGCAGCTTCGACTGGTTAAGTTATATTGATAATTGCATAAAAACACATATTTTGTGTTCCTTGTTGCAGCAAATCTGCGTACTCAGCTTTCAATGTCATTATTATGGAAAATAAATAAAATGCTATATTTCACTTATTTATTCGTGTATTTTTATGAAACTTGGTTAGTGTTTTTTTGTGGTAGTGAGAAACATATACATGCATTGGAAATTCGCTGAGTATGCAGGTTTGCTCCTACGGGGGTATTTTTTATTCATCATGGACATCAAAATCTGGGTTTCTTTTAATAATAACTTCAAGCCAACCTTTTTTTGTTTAGTCAAAACATCTCAAATCTAGCTTACACCAGAGAAATAAAAAAATCAGTGTTGACATCCTCTGTCATGGTATACTAAAATACACTGTGTAAATACTTAAAACTATTAAAACATCAAAACTTACTTGCCAAGTTGGCACGAACTTAATAAACTACTACAAACACCTTACAACGCAATAAATACTACTTAAAACTAATAATAACAAATAATCAAGAATCAAGATCGTTTATTGTCATCAAACTATATTTATAGCATGGCCATTCGTCAATCATTGTTACTCCGTAACAAAAGATTTAAAATCAAATACTAAATAAACTACTACTTTAACTTAAAATTTTTCATTGTCAGTCAAATACTCCTAGACGCTGTAGTGCTCTTTACCAACCAAAAATGACCTAAGCCTGCTCCTGAACCTTTAACGTCTCTGACTCTGATTTTATGTGTAAAGGAAGTGAATTGAACAGTTTTATTATGGTGAAGTATGAGTGTTTTTCAAACGAAGCAGTGTTGTGTTGGGGAATGCTTAATGCAAATGAAGCATTCCTTAGATTTTAGTGCCTGATGTTACGAAATTAAAATAAGTGTTTGTTTTTAACGAAAAATGAGAGATACTGAAAAAAGGATACTGTTTGTTACTGTTATGGTTTGTTATCGTTGAATGGTTTATTCATCTATTTTTATTTATTAAAATCAATTACCAATTATATTTAGTGACTAATCAGCATATCTATTCTAAACTAGATTATTGTTAACTTAGTATAAGAAAAAGTTATTGTATATATGAATATGCCCAAGATTGTAATAGTTGATCTGTTGAAAATAAATTAAATATAAAAATCCAACTTTGTTCGTGATGAACGCGTTTCGGCGCTAGGCCATCATCAGCATCCATACATTGTACACTAGATTAATTATACGATTTGCGTTTCGTAGGTCTAGTAGCGAACTGCGTCATGTTGTTAAAAAACGAATATTTACACACATTACGAACATACACAAGACTAACAAAAATACTGTTATAAAACCTCGTGCGCAAGGGTAAGGGAGACGGCTCGGAACTCCCGTGTGCACGAGGTTTTATAACAGTATTTTTGTTAGTCTTGTGTATGTTCGTAATGTGTGTAAATATTCGTTTATTAACAACATGACGCAGTTCGCTACTAGACCTACGCAACGCAGATCGTATAATTAATCTAGAGTACAATGTATGGATGCTGATGATGGCCTAGCGCCGAAACGCGTTCATCACAAACAAACTTGGATTGACGACGTAAGTAAAATAACAACTAGTTTGACATTATCAATCCGTGCTACAAACCACACATAATGAATTCTGTGCCTATGTCCAGAAATTCGTGCAAAGACCCAACCAAAGTTGTTTGATATGAAAAAGCTCTACAAATTTGTTCAGATAATAATGCAAAGTAAATACAAATTTGGTAAGGCCAAGTTAAGTCTTAGTTGTGATTTTACTTCTAGTACAATAAATTAAACAAATTAATATGGATTATAGTAAATTATAACGTTATTCTCTAATAATCGTAAACGACAGCCTACTCGTATTCTCCCCAGAACCGATCTTCCTTCGACTGACTAATAAACAAACAATCTACTTATTTTATAACCACTTCCCCTCAACTACAATACCATACCAGCACATGTTTCACCTTTTAATTTCTTTACAATGTTCAGGGAGTAGCTTACATTGAAGAAGTCGTTTATTACAAAAACAACATTGCATTAGAAGATAAGAATCATATTAACAAAACTCCTACATGCTGCCTGTGTCAATGTTTGTGGTTGCTACAGGTTTGTTGCATTACTGCTATTGGATCGGCAAAGGTAGTCACGTCACCGATAATTAGTGGTTTGATGTCAACTCAGTTGTGCTCAGCTGACAACTCCAGCTAATACTTGGCAAATACAAATATACACAACTCTGCATAAATTAACCTCCGAGTTTTGTGTGTTAAATTTGTTAAACTATTGATAATTATTACTTTTTATCTCTCCAAACCAAGTTTATCTTATCTTAAATTTACCAAACACTAATAATAGTCGATGCTACATAACTTACCTGCGGTCACACTTTTTTAAACCATTGAAAATAATTGGTGGTATTTAAACCGAACTAAATTAATAATATCTAGTACATAACAACTATTAAACTGAACGATTATGTGTTCCATTACTCCTTCGGTGTGGTCAGTCAGTTATAATTTGTGGCTTAATCTTCCTTCAATCACATTCACCCTTCATCGCCAATTGACACAGACTAACTTAATACTCTACGTCAACTTGGTTTACGTAGTATTGGTTTTAACATGTTACAGTCCGTTTTTTAGAGGTTTAATTCCAACACGACTCTCCGATGTCACCACACGACAACCGTCAGTCACCAAAACCACGTATCATATTTCATACATAAAAAAGTGCACCAAATTAAGGTCTATTTAACTGTCTCCCTACTAGCGATTTTCCCCTAGAGGAAAGAATCTATTACCGTTGTCAGCGTCGTAAGATCTAGGCTCAGGACCGTAATAACTTTTCATTTTAAGGTATGCAAAACATCTTTCGTTAAAATTATTATAAATCTATATACGTGTTCGAAATTGACGACATTTGTTAAAGATGTGTGTAGTACTATTTTTTTGAACAAGTTCAAAAAACAAACAGATGGCAATATCCGAAGGGGGTTTCTGAACTCCAAAATGTGTTTTTATACATACATATATATATATATATATATATATATATGTATTTGTTATACGTTATGTTTGGTCATTCTCTCATTGGGTTTGATGATGAATGGTGTGACTGGTCGAATAGCCTTGCAATATCTTTTACATATGTTTACGGTCTGATACGTGAACATAGTATAAGTGTAAAAATATGTTTAGGTGTTGTTAGATGTATTTTATTACATCCCGTTCATTATTTTGAAAAACAAATTATATATGTATTTTCATCATTACATTCAGCTTTAAAACCACACACCATTTGTCATCATTACATGCAGGTCGGTTGGTTGCTGAAATTATTGAAAGTGGAAAATTATGCTATATACAGAACGTTTTACAATGTTATTCTTATAGAAAATAGGTCCAATCATATTTATCAATCATCCAATATACTCTATAGATGAGACTTTTTCTGTGACTTTTGGTTAAGGTTTATTGACATTCGCATAAAAAACAACTCATTTTCATCGTTCCCGTTGCAGAAAACCCTACCTACTCAATCCCAATGTGAATCAATACAATGGTATTTATCGTTTATTTCTGGATATATTTTGGTGAAATACAATAGAACTGAATTAAAATACTTTTGTTATTACGGAAGTTTACAAGGGCTCAGAAAAGCTAATATATACAAATGACTCATCACCGTCATTTTTACTGATATACAAAAAAGTAAATAAGCAAAAAGATCGTAGCCACCCTACCATATTAATTGGAAAAGAGAGCGTAGCCATAAATAGACAGAGTACGAAACATGTGAAGTGGTCTTTTAGAAGTATTTATTTTGTTTTCTTCCTGCCTACGACGAGCTGGAAATCTGTTGCACAGCCTGACATTCGCTGAGTACGCAGGTTGTCTTCGACGGGGGTATTATAAAGCAATTTACTCTATTTATTTTACACAATTGTAAATCTTTTGGTGTAATATAATAATGTCTGTACAAGTGAGACTTTACTAACAAACAAAAAATGTATAAGTAATATTTTCATTGTAAATATATGTCTGAACTGAAATAAAATAAATAAAGCCCATTAATTAATTAATAAATAATACACTCTTATCCTGAAGTGTTTTTAGTTGTTGTTAAAAGACATCACTCTACGTCCTATAATGTGTAAAGAAACATAATTATGAACTGTTGTAAAATGATGTTACCCCTTAAAATCAAGTTATACAATATTAATATTTATTCATTATGTAATCTGTGGGAGTTCAACTAGATCAGTTTATTTGGTTTAAAACCCTAAGAGCTCAGTATAAAGGAACTAAATTAGAGGCCAGGTTGCTTGTTTCTGGCAGAAACGTCAAAGTAATCCCACTCTCAATTATTCATGTCTGTTGTTTTTGTTCTCAAACAAGAGTCTTACCACGTTTTCTTACATTATAATTAATCCAGAAAAGTCGAAGTACTTCTTTTCCTCTTTGAGGTTTGAGAAATTTGTAATTAAAGTATTTTCATGTTTTCGGCAAAATTCTTAGTAGGCCTACAAATGAGGAATAAAAACCAAATAACGGTTCTCTGTCACCATTACAAACTAACTTCTCTGTCAATTAGGAGGGTTAGTGCTCAAACTTGCCTTTTTTGTAGTTTTACACAATAGTTTGTAAATATATTTAATATAACAATAAACTCGTAATACCAATTTGTTCACCGAATGTGTCAACTAAATTCAACCGTGAGTTACTTCCACCACTAAGACATTTTCAAAATGAAACCTTCGGCATATTTTCTGGATAAGTAGCTGTAGGGCCTATATACTATATAAGAAACAAACGTTAGAATTAATTTATATTATTTAAATTTTTGAGCCAGAAGTAAATCATTTTGTAAGAAAGAAATTATTCAAAACATATGTTTATTTACTAGGGATATTGTATAAGGTTGTATAAGGATTGGATTGGTTGTATAAGGTATTGGTTGTATAAGGATTGGTTGTATAAGGATAAGGTTGTATAAGGCTGTATAAGGATAACATAGGGGGATGTTTTGGTTTTGGTCCTAGGTAACAATGATTTATGCCATCCAATAGTGTTGGGCTCCCACAAGACGTGATTTGCCTAACTATAAATGTCATCTACTATTTTGGACTCAAACCTGGAAACTGTTTATCACATGGCTTTAGGATAGGCGCCTGCATAGATAAAAAACACCTTACCCTCAAAAAATTGCTGCAAGACGTTTTTATCTGTTCTTTTGTAGTATTAGGTGTACTGATCACCATACTAAAAGTTTACCAAAGTTTGACCACTGGAAATTCCTGATTTTCAAGGTGACGTCCAATATGGTGTCAAATCCCTAACTTTGTTAATTTTCATCCGAAGATGAATCTTGGCGTCGACCTATATGTTTTTACACTTCCAGAATTCGGATAACACTTAACGATTACAAATAGTGTAATCGAGTAATTATTTACTTTAAAAATATACTTTCGAGTAGTGTTTCCGCTTTCTCACCCCAAATTTGACTAACACATGGTTCTCTCAGTCCTGAGCCTGGCATGATTCAAATTAATATGTAATGACTTGCACCTACGTTAAAAAGTGGTTCGATTTTAAAATTCTTGGTTTTGTTTGTTTACAAATAGTCTAACTTATCTTTTAAACTTAAAACATTGAAAATACAAATATATATAAAGGATGATTGTTAATGTGAAATATTTACACTGTAGGGAAAAAGGTGTGTCTTCATATGTCTGAGTACCCTTGCTTTTGTATATAACACATGTACACAAAGAGAAATAATGTATGGTATTTATATAAAAAGGATAAAAATTAACTACGTCTCACGACACTGCAAAATGTATCACTTATATATTGTGGTGATGTGAGATGTATTTTATTTTATTCTTTTTATTTGTATCAACACGTACCAACTCATTAACTGCAACTCAATAAATAATTTACTTATATAACTACTAGCCGTTACTCGTCGCGGCTTCACTCGCGTTCACTACATAGCGTTAGTAAGATTAGCATTAACTAAGAGTCGCGTCGTATTCAAAGGCAGCAATTTCAAAGACACCCCGCGTACTTCTGGTGAACGTTTGTCGCCGCTGGGCAGCGCCTACAGCAATCGTCGTCTGCGAGCTTCAGCTTCCTCTACAGTTTGTAGATTACTGCTCTGCTATAGTGGCATTTCAGTTGCTCTCAAACTGGCGTGTTTAGGGGGTTACGTTAGGAACTTCTATGGTGGTCCGGGGCTTAAGTTTCACAGTGCGGTTCATGCTAATAGTTCACTTTTCCATAGGAAATTCACTAATAAATCAAAAGCTTGATGAACTGATCAGCTGTCTAATGAAAATCACAGAGCTGGAATTATAGTCAGTGGTTAGTTGTAAACAAAACATACTATAAATCCCACCAAAATGGTTTGTAGGCACTTACATTTTGTATCATTTAACAAACTTAAAAGGAGAAAATTATAAATCTGACAATTTTGGGGAGTATCGCAATGTTTTAGCTTCAAATTGGTATAAATTCCATGACCACGTTGCTTGGGTTTCTCAAACTAAGGCCGAGTTCCTCTAAATCCTAGATAAAACCTCTCCATATGAATAACATGGAGAAAATTTAGGACTTTATACATTGTATAATTTAACGAACTTTAATGGAGAAAATAATAAATCTGACAGTTTTGGGGAGTATCGGAATGCTTAAGCTTCAAATTGGTACAAATTCTATGACCACACGTTGCCTGGTATTCTCAAACTAAGGCCGAGTACCTTTAAAACATTCTCCCATTTAAATAACATGGAGACATTTTTTAACTGTCAATATTTGGAAAACTAAAGTGGTATTTTGGAGTTAAACATTTTCCTGTTAATCTGCAGTGTAAAAATTTTAAAATGACACATCGATTGCCCAAATTGGTTAAAAAATAACAACGTAGCAGGCCGAAAACGAAATTCCTCAGCTAATTAATACTATAAGATTCCTTAGCTAATAATTAATATATAAGATGGTGCAAAAGTGTTATGGTATTCTATTTTGCTTTGTATACATTTCTTGCATATTATGTAATGAGTTCTAACATCGAAACGTAAGAAAATTGTTCCATTTGCCTTAAAGACTTCAATTGTGATACGGAAATTGTGCATGTTCGGCATAAGGGAGCATAAGGAATCAATAAAACAAACTTGCAAAGAGAATATTTGTTGTTTTTGTAACAGAAGTTAAAGTGCATAAGGGAACACATAATTTGCAAAGCGAAACATAAATAAAAAATACATAAAATGCAAATATGATTATAAATTTGAACCAATAAAGAGAAGTGCTGGGGTATATGAAGGCCCGTTTAAAAATCAAACAGACTGTCTCTTCTGTGATATCTCGCTCAATGAAGCAGGTGCTGGTGTCAGCTGTGTCAAAATAGAAGTATTAGTAAAAACTATTATTGAGTGCTGTAATAGTCGTTTAGACGAATGTGCGAATATAGTGAGAGGAAGGATAAATAATACGGAAATGATTTCATTACCGCTCTGTTGACCACCGCACGTGTACGGTGGTCTTTATGTACCACTACAGTTCCAAACTGGACAATAGGCGAAACACAGTAAGCTCGGACAACCCAGAAATGATTATCAAGAACAAGCTTTTCTGAAAGTTTGCGAGTATTTAGAAAATAATGACGATGAACAACTGCCATTTCACATGCACAATAACAAAATAAGGAATTTCTGGAAAGAGAAGATTCACAACCTTTTGTAAGAAGTTATTTTAAAATAAAGCTAAAACACAAGTATAAGAGCAACATGTTTTCTAAAAGGGAAGGGCTCAAGGATATAGTTACAACTGGGCAAAACACGTAAAATATTCTCAGATATTACATCTGCATTCTTGGCATGAAAGCATGAAGAATCTCAGAAACAGGCTGTTATTGAAACAGCAGCTCGCCTTATAAATACAGATATTATGTCGTCTACTCCATCTGTTATTGATGAAAAACAGATAGTGGAAAAAATCATAAATCTAGAGTCTTCCCTTTCATTCACACCTGCATCCTTGTGGACATTATTAAATTGTGTTGTTGTTGGTAAAAATGCAGACCGTAAGGTAGCAGGAATTGGTCAAGCCATTGTCCAGGCAGCCCGACCACGTGCCGTTATTGCCCCTTTACAAATCGGGCTCGCTGTCAGGTACATCACCTATATCGATCACAATTCCTTGTGGATACTTTAAATGCCATGGGATTTAGTTCTTCTTGTAAAGAAGTTTTGCATTTTCAAAAGAATGCTGCTGATTCAGTCCCTCCAGATCTTGTTTTATCTAATGTTGAAAAAAATAACACGACAGTTCTCTTTGCTGCGGACAATGTAGGCAATAATATTCTTACTGTTGACAGTAGGGGAACCTTCCATGGGACGGGAATCATAGCTGCTCTAACGCCAGGTCAAAAGATAGAACGATTAATTCCGAGAAGAAATGTCATGAGGAATGAGAAATTAGAAATGAGGAATTGACAATTAGGAGTAAAATACCTCTCTTAGAATTCACCTATGCGAATTGTGTGTGTGAGAATATTGTCTTTGAAAATCTAGCACTACTTGGCAACTGTGTCAGTAAAGTAGATGTATTTTGGGAGATGTCGCTTAACTTCAAGCAAGAAATCCCTGGATGGCAATTAATGATGCACCTCATTCATACAGATTTAAAGCGTCCAGGTCAATCCTCGGTCGTGTTTTTGCCTATGCTAGATATGTACTCTGGAGATAAATCATCTATCTTGTCTAATTTGGATTTAATTTTCACACTCTCCATGAAAATAATACTCCACCCATTGATAGATTTGACCAACACCTATATTGACAACCCTCAGAAATCATCAAAACTTCACAACGGGAAGTAATTTGAATAAAGTCATAGTAATGCTTGGGTGTTTTCACACATTCATGAATTTGCTTGCGCAATCGGCACACTCATGGAAGGTACTGTACAGAATAATAACAAGCCCGTTTACCGGGCTTTGGAACATAATGGAAGTTGCGGATGGAGAAAACACTTTTAGAAAAATTATGACCAACAAATCTGTGCAGAGAGCTTTTCGAGGACACCTTTTGGTAGACCGATGGCTTAATAATTTAATTGTATCAGATCTAATGAAAGATAGTTCACAGTTTACTTCATTGGTTTGAGAAGAAGAACAGTTATACTCATCGTTAATATCAAAGGATATTACAATCAAAATTTCCGAAGAGTCTGAGTCGAGATAAAACAGGCTATTGTCCAAAAAAAGGAAGAACTTGGCCACAGGTCAAAAACCAGCCTGCTTTGGATAAAATATCAAAAGATTCTATGGATTGAACGTTCATTTATAAAAGTAGAATGCACAGGGTCTTGGTCAATGCACTTGCAAGTCATATCAGACTGTCCACCAATATGTACTGCTGCTGGACACTTCAACTACCTAAAACCTGCTTATCTCTACCTTCAAGATATGGGTAGGCTGCAAGAAACGCATCCACATGTGTACGCTGCATTTTCTGTGGGATTACATGTGATTCGTCGCAACAACCAGTTCTGGGCATTCCTTAGTTTCGACCATTCCTTAGTTTCGACCTAATAATTGAACATACATTGATGAGATATTTAAAGAGCAGTGGCAGATTGACTCATGGAAGTGGAATGACTGAAGAAATGCGTGCTTTGTGGACCTTGTCAACACCAATTACGTCTCAGTTCAATGATGACATGCAAGAATTCTGTGACCTTACTTATACAACAAGTTTCCAACATCGAGAATCAACAATGACAAGAGTAAAATGAGATCACTGTGGCTTGGAGAAGATCAAAGAAACCCTTGAATCTTGTTCACCATTTTAGTCGGAACCATCTTTGAAAAATATATTAACTGGTATTGGTAAAACATTATGTCAATGTACATGATTTTGAGCTTGTAGGAGAAAATACTGTACGATATATAGTAGGGAAGGAAATATTAATATATCATTTAAACGAAAAGACAGTACAAATACCTTTGCTAATGCATCTGCTAATAAAGTTTCAAAATACCGACGCATTGACCCTGCTCTCCTTTACCATCGATTTTTGATCATGTAAAAACTGTAGATCTTTCTTTAGAATATATAATGAGCTACGAGCTTAGCCCATTTCCTGCGTCACTATTTGAAGCCAAAGACATTATACTTAAGAGTCTTCATCACCGGAAGTTGCCGGACGCCATCTTGGTGTTTTGTTCCATAAGGCCAATGTTAACTTTGTGCCTCCATTACTCCTCACCTTATCGTCAGAAACGATTAATTTTGGTGTCAAATTAAAGGTTTCGTCGTCCTCTAGGGAAATACAATAGTCGAATTTGGATTTTGTCACAAATTAATGAGAACATGTACAGTGTTTCAGTTCAAAATTAAACTATTTATTATGCAACTATGGTACCCAAATTAAAAAATTCGACATTGTATTTCCCTAGAGGACGGCGAAACCTTTAATTTGACACCAACATTAATTTTATGTGACGATCAGGTGAGGAGTAATGGAGGCACAAAATTAACATTGGCCTTATGGAGCAAAACTCCTAGATGGCGTCTAGCAACTTCCGGTGATGAAGACTCTTAAGAGTGACAAAGCCCAATTAGCTCATTAAATTGACAATTTGTGTATCAAGAAACCTAAAAATACAGTTATGGAATTGTACCTGGCAACCGAAAATTATATATTAGACGGTGGTTCTCTTCATCATCACCAGCCTTGGAAAAATAATGACAGTTATGGTGCTATTGCATACTTGTAAGCTAAATTTACTGTGAAGAAATATGGAAAGGCAACAATCGTTTTTGACGGTTACGAATCAGTTCGAAATACAGGTTACGTCATTAGCTTTGTACAAAGGCACAACATTTGCTAGTTTGAAGTTCGCAGGCTCGTTATAATGTATCACGTTTTGGAATACAACAAACAATCCATGAGTAATCCAAGCTTTTAGCTTCTTAAAACGCTTTGGACGGATTCCCTGTAATTTAGTTGATCCGTAGACATATTTGTAATTTAAATCTGTAATTTGAGTAACAGTTTCCCAGTCGCAAACTGTGATAAGTTGACGTAAGCATTGCTGGTCTAAGTATGAATCCAACCTACCAACATTATGTGTAACTTTGTAACCGTAGTTTATATCGATGTACACACTGTAGTGGTCCGTAACTTCAGCCTTTATCACCGCTGTACGTAAGGCATAATACTCATAGTCTATGTTATTCTTATGGGCTAAACCTGCAAAATACCTTGCCTCTTTCCCATATTCCCATTACTAACGCCATATGCAACGTCAAATTAGCCCTTAATATGAATGTAAGTAAGTAAATTTCAAATTCTAATATTTTGGGTACATGCTATAAAAAATATCTTTTTAGGTACTATTTTGTTGAATTAATGTACATAGACTTCAACGCCAAAGAGAATAACATAAAACTCCTGAGCGCTATTGCAATGAATGCAGTGCTTAACTTATCGGCGAGCGGTAAGCCTTTGCAATCCGAGTAATTGAATTGGTGGTGATATTTAGTTAAAGCTCCCATCAACAAATATCTCTTGCTATTTAGATAAAATAATTTTATACCTCATTATTTAAATATTTGATTTTTCATAAGATTTGGCAAATGACCAGTTTTTATGATTTTAACCTCTCAAACTAATCAGAGCCTTTGAAAGTTTGTAGAATTTAGGTCATAAGTTAGAATTCGGACCAAGACTAGAATATAATTTGTACCTTGAGAGACTCCATATTTAATTTGTTTAAGATTACATGAAAATATTTTTAAAATATAATTATTTACCGGTGTTATGTTTTATATCCACGTATTGAACTTTGTTTCCAGAATAGGTTTTGACCCAATTTAGAGAATTGTCAACAATAGTTTAGTATGTTTACAATTATTTGATACTCTTAATATTGAATTGATAGGCTTAATTCTTTGTACTCAATATACTTTGTGTAGTCTTGTGACCTTCATAATGTTTGGATTGTTAGTGCGTTTTAACTGACTCACAGATTCACTGAGGTATACGAAATCTAGACCACTTCTAGATGAGCTTGGTACTGACTTGCAACTCCTAGGAAAATTGTCAAAATATTAAACTTTAAATTTTAAACCTCTAAAAAAAAATTAAATGGCGGGATTTTAGGACTTTTCAAAAATATCGTTTTTTCTATTTGAGCTCTAGTGGCCGCATGGACGGTCATATCGAAAAAACAGACACCACCATGTGCTACACATTGTGGGCGATCTACAACTTTGGTCCTATGACATTTGGCCATAACTTGTCCCCTTCACCCTTGGGTAGCGCTAATGTTTGAATTTTTAGTCATTTTCAACCGAAATTTCGTGGTTTTTAATTTGTTGGCACTCCAATATAGTACTGTGAGTCCTAATAATTAGCACAAATTATCTATACATCGCAAAGAAGTATGTAGCAAAAGTCATTTCAAAGGGGTCAATTTGAATTGTATGGACCCTTAAAAAAGTATTCATTCTCCAGTTTTTTAAGTATTCCGTGTTTTTAATGATATTTTGGGATCTTAGACTTACATAGTGGGTAAAAATCCGTTCCAATTTGTTTTAATTAGTTTTATATGTCCCAAAGACACCACATGTATCATAGTTATGGTTTGTTATGACCGTGTGTCCCCCCAAGGAAAAATAAAAAATCTATATTTAGATCTATATTCAAAAATCTGTCAAAGATATTTAATTGTTTCAATAATTTAAACCAACTAGGTTAAACTAGCTATAGATAGCTTTTAGGCAACCCACAAATATAGTCTTTCAGGTTGTTAAATACGGCTGAATATACCTTTAGACTTCCAAAAATCGTTAACTAATGGGTATTTTTATTCATTTGAGTATGGGTTTAACAATATTTATGCGTTTGGATTATACATGGAGGTATATAATTTTGCAAAAACAATGTAACAACAGATTATTAAGTGCACTATAATTATGTTCAACATATTACATTAAATTAAATTTTGTACTAAAATTGTTAGGAATTTATTTTAAAACGTTTTTTCAACTAAAACCAAATTTCATTAGCTTTATTTAAACTGTAATAGCTTGAAAATTAACAGAACAACAAACGGAAAGTAGCGATATCGAAACAAATGTTTATCTAATAGCTTGCAACCATGAGCAACTGTCATCTAAAGGATTTTGAATGTTGTTCCATCTAGATTACACCCATCGAAGCGAGGACCAATCACAACATCATACCATGTTACACAACAACAGTTTTACTTGTTTTGTTTTGTTTTTTATCTCATATGATTTGTTTTCTCCATTAATATGTTCAGTTTATTATTCTATAAATAACGATTGGGGACTTACCAACCAAAATAGTTGCGTGACCAGCTTTAACATTTTTCTTAAACATATGCAGAACCCATTTACAATGTTGTTAGTACAATGGATCCATTGAATAAAGTAGTCTATAAAGACCTCCTGCTTATACTGATTTATATTTAATTTTCTAAAGTTGTACTCCTGAAACATAGATTGTGAGACATCACTATTGCAGTATCGTATTTCAAGTTCCTACACTCATCGGTCCAACAAAGGCTGTATATCTGTCTGTCAGTTTGATTTATACTATTTCCGACGTATGGCAATTCTTATCGAAACATTTCATATGTGAACGGTTATCTGATTGATCATCGTTTTTATATTCTAAATAGACATAATTTCTAAACACAAAGAGAAATATTGTATTCATTGATACAATTAAATTTTTCCTTATTCCTGATTGTTCTATTACTTTGAGTTCAGAAGATAAGTTTTACAATATGTAGGCAATTGGTATCCAGGAGAGGCAACAAGAATACTATAGCAAACTTAACGATGTGCCGCGGACGATTATCTCGCACTTATTGCCAAGTTGAATCTTACAGAAGAATCATTACCAAATAAAAAATAAATTCTAATACAAAAAAAGCTTTGCATCTTAGCAGACAACGGTTGTTCATTGTTTTATTTTCCCCACGGGTTTCAAAAGTAAGTTTCCTATGTTTTAAACTTAGAAACTCACAAAGCTCACTGAGTAAATAGTCAGTGGGAATCTGATCAATAATAATTTGGGTTTCTTTGAACAATAAGAAATCGCCTTCCAAATTTGACACATGCCTTTACTTTAAAGGAATACTGAGACTAAAAGGCATTGTGAATTTCACACTACAGGATTATTACTCTAAAATTTATTTAAATTCCCACTTCAGTTACAAGAAAGCCACACAGAATATGGCAGAAGGCCAATCGATATCAACTGGCACAACAGTCACGAATAGCTCTGATGGCTGAACGACAGTATTACATTTCAAACTTTGATGATTTGAAATGTTTGATGGTGCTTTATTTATTTATTTGCCTTGGATTTAGAGAAAACTGAATGCTCCTCTATAAATCATAGTTTTTCCATATTGTACATAATTCAGAATTTATCATAAATAAAACTGACACTTTGCCCTACGTGAATGCTTAATTTGTTGGATTTGAAATATTTTACTACTGTATCTGAAAACTAATTAATATTATGTATAACCTTTTACCAAGACCAATTTCACTTGTAATTTGTTATTTCCCGTCTGTTTTGACCTTTTTAACCTTGTTTTTACACTTATTTTGAGTTTTACAAGTTTTTATGTGGAAATTCACTTCCCTCACGTCAGCGTGCTGCGTGCGAACTCGTTATTACGTGCAACTGTTTTCGGTTTGAAGATAAATATTATCTTCAGCAGTGTGGAACTGCAATGGGCACCAGAATAGCTCCCTCATATGCTAACTTGTTGATGATGAAATTTGAAAATAACCTTCTAAATTCTCAGCTCCTGAAACGTCTTTGTTGGATGCGTTTTGTTGACGAAATTTGTATGATATGGGCACATGGTACTAAAAAACTTAAACAACTTTTTAGTATCACTAAACTCATTCAGCAACCTTAAATTTAAATGGTCCATATCACCAGAATCTGTCACATTTTTTGTCAGGGACGTTTTTATTGTGAACACAATAATAAAACACACCATTAATATAATACCAACCGACCTTCATTTCATTTCAGTAGCTGCTAATTACTTCAAGTTAAGAAAAAGTCTAGCAACAAGAACCCAAAAACTATGAAGCGAAGACAGAGATGTGAACGAGTACAAATTGAAAATAAAAATGCTTTATTAGAAAGAGGGTATCCTGACCAACTGTTGAAAGAAGACAAAATTGAATAAAAAGGTGCTTCGACAATGACGTCCCTAAACTCATAACCCAGTTTCAACCTGGGCTTCAAAAAATTAACAGTATTATAAAGATTACCTTTGGCATTCTACAATCTTCTTTTCTCACTAGCAATATCTTTGAATGTCCACCTAGAGTTGTATTAAATAGACCGCCAACTCTTAAAGATATCATTTCAAAATAAAAACTTCCTATAAAAGAGCAAAAAGTGGACAAGTTAACAGATCGCTTTCCTGCAAGAAACCGTCTTCTATGCAAACAAATTGTTGTCAACGTTCAGTAGCAGCTCAACTTCAAAAACATACAAAAAAAACCAGGCAATTTATTCCGTGATTCAAAGAATATTGTATACCAAATACAATTTAAGAAATGCACTTATTTAATCTCTAGGACCAAAAGTGACGCTTTTCGATCCAAGCTTAAGTCTAACAGCCGAGGCTGGAAAATGAGCGATATATATATATAATTTTGAACGATCCCCCAAAACGTGTTCAGGGGGTCACCTTAGGAACTTCTATGGTGGTCCCGGGCTTAAGTTTTACCATGCGAATCATGCTAATAGTTATTTTTTCCATAGGAAATTCAATAATAACAACAAATAAATAATGGATCTCTGATGCTGACCTCGATGTTGGTCCTATGGGTGTACTGCTCCAGTCACCGGACCCGGTCTAGGGTCTCATTATTATTTCGCAGAACTTCATTTTATTTGTCAATGTAGACAAATATTTTTAAACTCACTCATTACTGTATTGGTTTTATCCACTAGAAAAAATGTCATTGAGTCTGTCATCTCTGACATATTGTCTTTAAAAGTCTGCAGTTCCTTAAAAACTTGCTTTTTAAAGTCCTCCAGTACATCTAACAGAAAGTCCTTTGTTAATGTTGTCCTCGTAGTCGATTGAACACTACTGTGCGTTGAAGAACCTAGACGGCAATCATTACTAGAATGAACGAGTTTCCTTCTCGTCCAAATACTCCTTTACACATTAGTATTGGAACAATGTCCCATATTCGCTGACACAATAACACCATTCTTGCTGGAAAATTCAGCTTCAAAAATTCCATGAGAGGACGATGGCATTTTACAATTTTAATCATAAACTACTAACAACAAATGTAATCAGTATACTACAGAACAGCGCGTGCACGCTTGTGACCCTGAACTATACACCCACGCAGCTCACGGCCTGTGCGTCATTTCAGTTCAGCTGATATTATAACATTAGATTTGATTTTGATTTATAGTTGAGAAAAATGGATTATGTAATCGAACAAAAGCACAAAACTCCAACTGAGGCTCATGCAGCGATTATCATCGAAATGAATGTAATAAATCACTGATATTTCCGACTGCTTGGCAAGGAACCGGAAGGCAACATTTTTGACAGAACTGAACCGATTTGAATTGATAAGTTCCCATGCATGATATTTAAGTTGTTGCAAGAGTTATTTAATAACAAAATCTTTCTATAGTTATTCATTCAGGAAGTCAATGTTAACGTTTAAAGTATATTATTATATACACTTCTGTGGTTGTAACGTTTTATTCATGATGTTTACAACATTCATAAAATCTAATTACTTTAAAACAATTAAGTGTTACAAAATGTGTGCAGTATTAAGGAAATCCCACATCTATATAGTAAAATTTTAGAGTAAGACAATTTTAAATAATAAATCATTCGCAGATAAAGGCTTTCAAGATAAAATAAAACTTTATACTTATATGTTTCAAAGGTTTGTGTATATTTTTTTCATGCAATATGAAAGATAATAAGAATGTTTCAAACGTTACAATAAAGGAGTTTAAAACGATTCTACCAGAGATTTTCGAAATATGTCATTGGTTTATTACTTTTCACACAAAAACCAAAAGTTTTCCAGTAGACTTTTAAAAATTGTATTTGACAGATGTAGGTTGACGAATAATTCAATGTAAACTGAAATTATTAGTGAAGCTGCTAATTATTGAGTTTGGTGTCATATAATCAATCAAGTGTTTAAAAAAAACTTTCCACTGAAGTATAATGATGATGACACTTCAAAACACTGATTATATACTATAATGTTACAATTGTGATAGTGAACGTTTACTCCAACATCGTGCTACTTTTCCAACCGCCAATTTTGTAAGTATCATTAAAGTTGTCTTCAGTGATCAATAATTGTGCAGTTTGTTTTTTACTTTTTTACGATCACACACGAAGCGTCTGTCTAATAGCTGGAGTGAGCCCCATCGACCTATTCATAAAAGAATGGGAGGCGAGAAAATAAGGAGGCAGATGTCGGGAGGAAAGGAAATGTCTAAGAAAAGCTGAACGATGGATGCCTGGCATATGAGATAGAATGACAGCAGGAAGAGATTGGAGTCAAAATAGGAGCCAAAACACCATGAGACACAATTCGTGACAGGTCATGGAAACTTAAGAGCAAAACTGATGCTGTTCAATATGGTAGGGCATCCCATGCTTGACTCCGGAGGCAGCTGAGTACATGCGGATGGGATGTCGAGAGCATGAGGAAGAAAAGAGAGCACTGTTGTTGTTGTTGTTATTGCTGGATTAGGAAACCCCAACATTAGCTAAAAGGCACGTCTTCCACAAGCGGGAATTTTTCGCAGGATATAGCAGGAAAGGAAAGGGTGGTATGGGTCAGGCAGCCAAATTTACCTTTCAGAGGGCCATCTCCCGTGCTCCTGTGACAGCTGTGATCAGGATCAAACAGGCGGACCCACTCTGCCCTCCAATTGGCCAACTCAACAGCCAGGGACCACATTCTCAGGTTGGGAACCAAACCCGGAGTTTCCGTTCCCAGCCGCTGCAAATGGATGGACCAAAGGTGAAAGGGAAGCTTGTCGTAATGGACAGCCGAAAGACTTACCATATGTAATGACAACTTCATTTGCTATACCCAATGTCAGCTTCAAAACTGGTATAGACCAGTTTTAAGGCTCTCCTAGGAAAAGAGAGCACTTTGGGTACTCGTAGAGGTAAAAGGATGGACTTGGGAAAAAATCAATACGGTGATAGACGAGGAAGTGGCGAAAGAGTTTTCAAGAACGGCCATAAAAATTGGGAAGGAAAATGAGGAAATGGAAAGGGGAAAGAGAGAGACTAAGAAGTAAACGAAATGAGAGAGTGAGGAAGATAGTTCACAGGGTACGAAGAAAGCCAATGATCCTCAACGGATTGGGTGGTTGGAGGAGGCGGAGAGGTGTTGTCAGGTAGGGGTCCATAAGGGACCTGGCAGGACCATCGTAGGCCCCGGCAGGACTCAAAGAAGAGCAGAAAATACTTGTGCCGGGGGAGGAGGTGGGACCGTGGGGCTACGGCCTAACACCTGTGTCGTTATGGCTCACTATATCGTCATGGTAAAAAGACATGACGATCGATGACTAAAGTTGGGTATATCGTCATTGCTGACTTTATCAATTACAAAGTTAATATTTATCAATGCCTCTGGCTCGGGATGTATAACATTGCATTTATGAAAGTAATAGTCAAATGAGTTTTGGGTTTACAATGAATTTGACCGTTTGCTTTAATGATTTATTGAATCTTAACTTTATTTTCTAGTAAAGTTTCAACCAGAGACAAAAATTACCTCTTTTTCAACTTTGCATTTCTATATTTGTGATGTTTGTTACTTAATAAATAGCGGGATCTGGAGTTGTAATTAATTTAAAACCACATTATACAGTCGAGGCAATGGCTGCACGGACCGAGCAGTTTGAAGGTTCGTGCTAGACTGACTGCATGGCAGAAAGACTCTGAAGGGAGGGATTTGTATCGGGACATCGGACAACGCACAGGTATAGCGTAATCTCGGCAGCCAATGGGAATTTATCAGAATCAAACGATATGTGACGTCACAGTCATCCAACATGTGGAGTGATACACTGAACTATGAAAGTTGAGATAAATAAACAACAATACAAATCATTTTTACACTTTAAAACATTTAACCAAATATAACAACTGTAAATACATATTATATTATTTATTTATTCAATTACTGTTTATAATATTATGATCTAAAATTTAATAAGCATGAAATTGGTATTACATTATTGATTCCATTAGTGGTGGGCGCCTGAACAATAATGAACGAAAATAAAACTTTACTCTTAAATACGTTGATTTATTTTTCTAACAAGGGTTAACTCCATCTACACTTAGTCAAAATGGTTCATTGTAACAGATATTTTTAGTATTACCTGGTTATAATTATAGTATCTATCTCTCACATAAATATTTAAACATAAGCCCCATGCCAAACATGTCTGTTCTCTAAGGATCTACATACATACATACATACATATATTTATATATATAAATATATATATATATATTTAGATTTCCTGCATAACAAAAATAAAGTAGATTAACTTGACAATATGACAATAAAATTGACGTAACTCCTTTCAAATACTATAAACAGGATTAACTATACTTTAGATATGCATCCTGAATGACAGCTTAAAATTAAGTAATTTCATTAAATTTTCTGATATATTTATACTTAAAAGTTATTTTCAACGACCAAAGTGCATTTCTCAGCAAGTGTGACGTTGACCAATGAAGGACGACCACTGCCGTCAAAACTCTGATTGATGACGCTCACGGTCGAATTTTATTGTTTTTACTTTCCTCAGTTATTATGTCTGCATTGGTTATAATATATAAGAACTTTCATTTATATGTCAATTCATGTGGATTTTATAATATCTTAAACGTGTACTAGTTTGATAGTGATAAATTAAATATTTTATTTGCAATTAAAACAAATATCATGCCGAAACACAGTTATCATAGGTAGTTACAGTATATTCTAGGTTGGCTCATCTCCGTTGTTACGAGACGTAACACGCTGAAACACAGTTATCATAGGTAGTTACAGTATATTCTAGGTTGGCTCATCTATGTTAGTTATGAGACCTAACACGCTGAAACACAGTTATCATAGGTAGTTACAGTATATTCTAGGTTGGCTCATCTCCGTTGTTACGAGACGTAACACGCTGAAACACAGTTATCATAGGTAGTTACAGTATATTCTAGGTTGGCTCATCTCCGTTGTTACGAGACGTAACACGCTGAAACACAGTTATCATAGGTAGTTACAGTATATTCTAGGTTGGCTCATCTCCGTTGTTACGAGACGTAACACGCTGAAACACAGTTATCATAGGTAGTTACAGTATATTCTAGGTTGGCTCATCTCCGTTGTTACGAGACGTAACACGCTGAAACACAGTTATCATAGGTAGTTACAGTATATTCTAGGTTGGCTCATCTCCGTTGTTACGAGACCTAACACGCTGAAACACAGTTATCATAGGTAGTTACAGTATATTCTAGGTTGGCTCATCTCCGTTGTTACGAGACGTAACACGCTGAAACACAGTTATCATAGGTAGTTACAGTATATTCTAGGTTGGCTCATCTCCGTTGTTACGAGACGTAACACGCTGAAACACAGTTATCATAGGTAGTTACAGTATATTCTAGGTTGGCTCATCTCCGTTGTTACGAGACGTAACACGCTGAAACACAGTTATCATAGGTAGTTACAGTATATTCTAGGTTGGCTCATCTCCGTTGTTACGAGACGTAACACGCTGAAACACAGTTATCATAGGTAGTTACAGTATATTCTAGGTTGGCTCATCTCCGTTGTTACGAGACGTAACACGCTGAAACACAGTTATCATAGGTAGTTACAGTATATTCTAGGTTGGCTCATCTCCGTTGTTACGAGACGTAACACGCTGAAACACAGTTATCATAGGTAGTTACAGTATATTCTAGGTTGGCTCATCTCCGTTGTTACGAGACGTAACACGCTGAAACACAGTTATCATAGGTAGTTACAGTATATTCTAGGTTGGCTCATCTCCGTTGTTACGAGACGTAACACGCTGAAACACAGTTATCATAGGTAGTTACAGTATATTCTAGGTTGGCTCATCTCCGTTGTTACGAGACGTAACACGCTGAAACACAATTATCATAGGTAGTTACAGTATATTCTAGGTTGGCTCATCTCCGTTGTTACGAGACGTAACACGCTGAAACACAGTTATCATAGGTAGTTACAGTATATTCTAGGTTGGCTCATCTCCGTTGTTACGAGACGTAACACGCTGAAACACAGTTATCATAGGTAGTTACAGTATATTCTAGGTTGGCTCATCTCCGTTGTTACGAGACCTAACACGCTGAAACACAATTATCATAGGTAGTTACAGTATATTCTAGGTTGGCTCATCTCCGTTGTTACGAGACGTAACACGCTGAAACACAGTTATCATAGGTAGTTACAGTATATTCTAGGTTGGCTCATCTCCGTTGTTACGAGACGTAACACGCTGAAACACAATTATCATAGGTAGTTACAGTATATTCTAGGTTGGCCCATCTCCGTTGTTACGAGACGTAACACGCTGAAACACAGTTATCATAGGTAGTTACAGTATATTCTAGGTTGGCTTACAGCTATTGTTTACACTAATTAATTGTAACTTTACAATTAGTTGATAAGTTAAAAACTCTCTACTTTCAAGACGAACAGTTTGATGTTTTCATAATCTATTGACTGAAATTTAAATGCCGAGTTTAGTAATATACATTTTCTAAAATATTATTAATTTGTATAAACTGACTAAATCTATAAGCTTACTAACTGTTCTATTTTCCATAACTTTACCTGAAACGATTTCCCTATCTATGTATCTACCAATCTATAACTGTCTTTTTCATGCTTATATACCGATGTGTATTGATATATCTCATATCTGATGATAAGTGGATTTTTAAATGCAACGGGTAGGGAATTCGCTTTATTAATGTTTAAAATAAATAACAGTTTAATTTATACTCTTGGCTTCTTCATTTACATTTACTTGAACAAAAGCATGATTTTTACACGCTTATACTAAAATGGAATCAAATATCAACAAATAATGCAGCTAGAGTTTATCTTTGTATTTGATCAAATCGCAATGTGTATGCCACAGCCCGAGGGATGCGATGTGTGTTATTCTGTTATCTCAATAATAACGATACTAAACTCCATTTTAGGTTTTAGTACTAAACCTGAATAAACCATTATATTTATTAAAATAGAAATATTTTTTGGGAAATTTAAGGCTCACTTCCATTTTATTTTGAACACTAGCTTAGTTCTTAATTTCTAAGACACCCTCCAAAAGAATAATTTTTTTGCTATTTAACATATACTTTTATTCAATATTTTATACACTTTCTTAGATACATTTTTGTCTTTAACTATAAACTGGTTATTAATTAAATTTATATGTAATCGTAATTTTGTAAAACTATGTTTTTCCTATTGATTTGTTCTATTGGTTTTATGCTAGCTCTGAGGAAGGTAATTAAAATACTATTCCATTTGGCAGTCAAAATTAAAACGAAAATAAGCATTAAACCCCAAAAACGTTGTGTTATTTGAACATATATTTTGTATTTTATTAATTAATAACGTTGTTATAAGCTAAAAAGTATTCTTCCAATAACACATAATATCACCTTTGTACAGTGAAAAATATCTTTCCATACTTTTTCTTTCATAATTTCATAATCTCACCAATCAAAAATATTATTAAGGCATTTTTTATAAAAGTTCTCATTTAGAGAACATTTTTCCCCCAACCAGTTCTCGTTTACCTGTCATAGTTATTGTTTATCGTTTCCCTGATATAATTGAAGTCTATTCAATATACGAGGGTCATCCAGAAAGTAAAAAGCGTTTCCTTACTGCACCTAGCTTAGCTCCACCACCACCGCGATTGCGCGCGTGGCAGTCCACTTCCCCACCAAACTATGAACAGAGTCTCGTTGAATTAAACGTTAGGTTTTTGATACTTGCTTCTAAATTATTGTAGCTTGTATTAAATTGATAAAGCAAAACGGTATTGTAAACAATTAAACCGTTCAAACTTAGGGAGTAGGTTGTGTAGATTTGTTTGTATGATTTGTTTGGAACACCATTGAAGTAAGCATAAATTGAGTTAATTTGAGCCATAATTACTGCCTCTTATTAAATGAGTACACAAATGTTACTTACGAGCTGATTATTGTAACTGTATACATTACTCCTGGTTTTGCCAATTGCTGGTTAAGAATCAAGAATTAAGAAGGCTTTATTGTCAAAAACTATATTAAGCATGGACAAATAGTCAAGTTATCCACTTACTTAGTGCCAACAACCACTAAGTATGCTGTTAGCAACCACTTAGGAACTGTGTGAGGTACAGGTGAAATTAAACCTCTAATTATCGGACTGTAACATGTTAAGACCAATATCGTTGACGTAGAGTATTAAGTTAGTCTGTGTCAATTGGTTGGCTGGCTGTCACGAGGCAGGTTGAATGTGATTGAAGGGAGATTGAGCCACTAATTATCACTGACTGTCCACACTGTAGGAGTAAGATAGTATCGTATAGCGGATAGGTGATTAGTAAGTAATATATATATATGATGAATTCAGTTGAGATAAATTATCAACGCTAACTTTCGAAAGTTGAAACAAGTTTGATCGTCTAAATTTAAGAGCTCATTTACGGAGTATTGCCGTACTTATTTGTGTAGGGCATATTTTAGATGGTATAAACCATTGAGCGAAACAAAATCTATATGATTACCAACAGTGTTAATAAAGTATACTGGACCCAGAAGTTATTTTATACTAACTTCTTGTCTTAGTATAAGAGTTGTATAGATTTGTATTTGCTTAAGTACTTAATTTTTGGAGGGAAGGAGCGTGCGGTACAGTGAAGTACTCCTTGCGCCTTCGGGTGTACCGGTATAAATATAAGGGAGAAGTTGGCGTCTTGGAGTGTACTAATGTATGTAACTTGTTTGCATCTTGCACTTGCAATGATATCATCTAGGACAAGTCACCTCCACCTCTGGCTCCCTGCGGCATCTTGCACTTCCAATGATATCATCTAGGACAAGTCACCTCCACCTCTGGCTCCCTGTGGCATCTTGCACTTGCAATGATATCATCTAGGACAAGTCACTTCCACCTCTGGCTCCCTGCGGCATCTTGCACTTGCAATTATATCATCTAGGACAAGTCACCTCCACCTCTGGCTCCCTGTGGCATCTTGCACTTGCAATGATATCATCTAGGACAAGTCACCTCCACCTCTGGCTCCCTGCGGCATCTTGCACTTCCAATGATATCATCTAGGACAAGTCACCTCCACCTCTGGCTCCCTGCGGCATCTTGCACTTCCAATGATATCATCTAGGAGAAGTCACCTCCACCTCTGGCTCCCTGTGGCATCTTGCACTTGCAATGATATCATCTAGGACAAGTCACCTCCACCTCTGGCTCCCTGCGGCATCTTGCACTTCCAATGATATCATCTAGGACAAGTCACCTCCACCTCTGGCTCCCTGCGGCATCTTGCACTTCCAATGATATCATCTAGGAGAAGTCACCTCCACCTCTGGCTCCCTGTGGCATCTTGCACTTGCAATGATATCATCTAGGACAAGTCACCTCCACCTCTGGCTCCCTGCGGCATCTTGCACTTCCAATGATATCATCTAGGAGAAGTCACCTCCACCTCTGGCTCCCTGTGGCATCTTGCACTTGCAATGATATCATCTAGGACAAGTCACCTCCACCCCTGGCTCCCTGCGGCATCTTGCACTTCCAATGATATCATCTAGGACAAGTCACCTCCACCTCTGGCTCCCTGCGGCATCTTGCACTTCCAATGATATCATCTAGGACAAGTCACCTCCACCTCTGGCTCCCTGCGGCATCTTGCACTTCCAATGATATCATCTAGGAGAAGTCACCTCCACCTCTGGCTCCCTGTGGCATCTTGCACTTGCAATGATATCATCTAGGACAAGTCACCTCCACCTCTGGCTCCCTGTGGCATCTTGCACTTGCAATGATATCATCTAGGACAAGTCACCTCCACCTCTGGCTCCCTGCGGCATCTTGCACTTCCAATGATATCATCTAGGACAAGTCACCTCCACCTCTGGCTCCCTGCGGCATCTTGCACTTGCAATGATATCATCTAGGACAAGTCACCTCCACCTCTGGCTCCCTGCGGCATCTTTCACTTGCAATGATATCATCTAGGACAAGTCACCTCCACCTCTGGCTCCCTGTGGCATCTTGCACTTGCAATGATATCATCTAGGACAAGTCACCTCCACCCCTGGCTCCCTGCGGCATCTTGCACTTGCAATGATATCATCTAGGACAAGTCACCTCCACCTCTGGCTCCCTGCGGCATCTTGCACTTCCAATGATATCATCTAGGACAAGTCACCTCCACCTCTGGCTCCCTGCGGCATCTTGCACTTCCAATGATATCATCTAGGAGAAGTCACCTCCACCTCTGGCTCCCTGTGGCATCTTGCACTTGCAATGATATCATCTAGGACAAGTCACCTCCACCCCTGGCTCCCTGCGGCATCTTGCACTTCCAATGATATCATCTAGGACAAGTCACCTCCACCTCTGGCTCCCTGTGGCATCTTGCACTTGCAATGATATCATCTAGGACAAGTCACCTCCACCCCTGGCTCCCTGCGGCATCTTGCACTTCCAATGATATCATCTAGGAGAAGTCACCTCCACCTCTGGCTCCCTGCGGCATCTTGCACTTCCAATGATATCATCTAGGAGAAGTCACCTCCACCTCTGGCTCCCTGCGGCATCTTGCACTTCCAATGATATCATCTAGGAGAAGTCACCTCCACCTCTGGCTCCCTGCGGCATCTTGCACTTCCAATGATATCATCTAGGAGAAGTCACCTCCACCTCTGGCTCCCTGCGGCATCTTGCACTTCCAATGATATCATCTAGGAGAAGTCACCTCCACCTCTGGCTCCCTGTGGCATCTTGCACTTGCAATGATATCATCTAGGACAAGTCACCTCCACCCCTGGCTCCCTGCGGCATCTTGCACTTCCAATGATATCATCTAGGAGAAGTCACCTCCACCTCTGGCTCCCTGCGGCATCTTGCACTTCCAATGATATCATCTAGGAGAAGTCACCTCCACCTCTGGCTCCCTGCGGCATCTTGCACTTCCAATGATATCATCTAGGAGAAGTCACCTCCACCTCTGGCTCCCTGCGGCATCTTGCACTTCCAATGATATCATCTAGGAGAAGTCACCTCCACCTCTGGCTCCCTGCGGCATCTTGCACTTCCAATGATATCATCTAGGAGAAGTCACCTCCACCTCTGGCTCCCTGTGGCATCTTGCACTTGCAATGATATCATCTAGGACAAGTCACCTCCACCTCTGGCTCCCTGCGGCATCTTGCACTTGCAATGATATCATCTAGGACAAGTCACCTCCACCTCTGGCTCCCTGCGGCATCTTGCACTTGCAATGATATCATCTAGGACAAGTCACCTCCACCTCTGGCTCCCTGTGGCATCTTTCACTTGCAATGATATCATCTAGGACAAGTCACCTCCACCTCTGGCTCCCTGTGGCATCTTGCACTTGCAATGATATCATCTAGGACAAGTCACCTCCACCCCTGGCTCCCTGCGGCATCTTGCACTTCCAATGATATCATCTAGGAGAAGTCACCTCCACCTCTGGCTCCCTGCGGCATCTTGCACTTCCAATGATATCATCTAGGAGAAGTCACCTCCACCTCTGGCTCCCTGCGGCATCTTGCACTTCCAATGATATCATCTAGGAGAAGTCACCTCCACCTCTGGCTCCCTGCGGCATCTTGCACTTCCAATGATATCATCTAGGAGAAGTCACCTCCACCTCTGGCTCCCTGTGGCATCGTTGTGACCTATATAAATCGATTGCCTTGTACCATTTTACTTGTATATTATCACACTATATTACCGTATTTTATGTGAGTTCATTATTCTTTTTATTATATTTTAAGAGGTTATAGTCCTGTTATATATTTGTATAAATGTATGTGTGAATGAATTTGTATATCAAGATTTCAATATTTTGTATTGCCACACAATTTTCATTATACAACATTTTACATTAATTAATATATTATAAATACTCATAATATGCATTATTATATATTATAATGCATAATAATAACATACAATACAATAATACATCAGACAACAATAGTATTTATGCATCAGTTATAGATTAATAATACCTCTACAATAGAATGCAGTTATTAATAATCCCTTAAAATTAAAGAAAAACCGATCTAATAAACAATTAACAATTATATCTAAACTAAAAATAAAAACATGTAAATGAAACTAAAAGAAAACTTGGAAAAATGTTTGGTTAGGTCTCATTAGAAAACGTGTTGAGAACACAAGCGTTCTTTGCATCACGCTCAAAGAAGTTTAGTGCCGAGCTCTCGCCCTTATTTCTAATTTTAAATTTTGACTAAATTTGTTGAAAAAAAACAGTCCAGGAGTGCTTGGGACGATAATCTATCTTACAGCTATAATGAAAACAATAGGAGAAATATAGTTTAAATAAGAGAAAAAAAACCACCTTTAGACTAAAGAAACGACAATTCAACATGCTTATGTAAAATTAACCAGGATTTCAGTTCACTTAAAAACTTATAAAGGCTTTCAGATAAGGTCACATTTAGGGGTAACTGATTGTATAATTTAAAGAGCTAAACGAATAAAACCTACGATAAGCTTCATTATTTGCCTTTAATAATACCACACGATTTTGTAACCTTAACCTACTAGAATAAATATTACAATTACCATGTATATGACCTCCTCTAGTAAAAAATACTCATAAAACCCGGTAAACATACAAATATCTTAGTGGTAAGATGCCCAATTGGTTGAATATTGAAAGGTATGTTCAGTTTTCCGTACACCAACCATTACTCTAACAACTTTCTTTTGGGCTGTAATTAGTGTATTTATGCTTGAAAATTAAGTACCTCCCCAGCAAGTAATACCAAACTGTAATTTACTATGGACAATTGAAAAATAAATCATCCTCATTACTCTAAGGGGGCAGATATTTCTCAACTAATTAAACGTTCTTATAGCCGATAACGGGTAGACTTTCATAAGTGGGGCCAAAAACAACCGAATGAAAAAATCGAAATTTGTAATATCGATATATTGATATTAATAATCGATTTTGAATAATAATTTTAAAATATATGATATTTTAACAAAAATTGTAAATATTTATACAAATGACGTTAAATTTTCGTAAGCTTTCTAATTTAGCTTTAAAGGATGATTTCCAATGTTTTTCATATTTGCAAGAGGTAGAATTGATGCCTAAAACTCCCGATTGTGACATATGCGGAAGACAAATGAAAATTTATGTCAAAGGACCCACAAGTGTACAATTTGAATGTCGACGCCGAACAAAAAATGACGAGCATTGCAGAAGAATTAATGCGCTTGAAAAAACATTTTTGCTAATTCCAAATTCTGTCTAAGAAATATCATATCGATTATGTACTCTTTCTCAAGAAATGTCACCAATTATGAGATTCTTATGATCGAATGTAGTGATGAAAAATGTGACGCTTCCAGTAGATATAGTTTTTTTCTTTGAACCATGTTTTTATATTCTTATTTTTTTAAATAAAGTTATTTGTTTTGTTTCTGTTTACAATTGAATGTTATTTAATATCGTATCGTATCGATATATATCGGCATAAAATATCGATATTACAATTTTCGATTTTTTTCATTCGGTTGTTTTTGGCCCCACTTATGAAAGTCTACCCCCGATAACATATATTTACTAACATATTTTATATGACGGTTTTTAAAAATTAAACCATATCTTCATCAAACCTAAGTCTTACTGCATGGGCTTAGAACTTAATTTAAATTGTTTAATGGTGCTCACCGTTTTATTTGTACGGTGTTATGTACTTATTAGTGAATTTCCTATGGAAAGTGAACTATTAGCATGAACCGCACGGTGAAACTTAAGCCCGGGACCACCATAGAAGTTCCTAATGTAACCCCCTGAACACGTTTTGGGGGTTCGTTCAAAATTTTATATATATATATATATATATATATATATATATATGTATATGCACTCTAGCGGTCACATTTTTTGTCCGATTTACTTCAAATTTGGTAGGGACATTCATTTTTGTAATCAGTTGGACAAGTTCGTTGGGCAAAACAATCGGAAAACTCTAACCCCCTTTTTTGGGGATTTTAAATTTAGAAAATTGAGTTTTTGGGCTCAAAAAGGGTCAGAAAAGCCCCGGATGTGAATTTAACGAATGGAAAACTGTGGGAATTAGTGTGTCGAAACTTTTAAGCCCTCTCTCGTCATTCTAGCTTATATATTTACTGAGTTATTAAAGAAAATGTGTATTGACCAAACACAGTACGTTGTCTTATGGGGGTTTTACTTTAGAAAAGCCTGTTATTCATTTGTTGGTGTACTTTTATCATCCCCAACAACCTCACGCTTACTTTAAAGCCTGACTGGACCTTCTCCTAAGCTTATAATGCGCAAAATTGTATTCCCAGCATTGCAGGATAATAGAACCAGGTGCATCAAAACAGCCAAAAAATAAATATTTTCAGATTTGAATAAAAATTAGAATAATTGTATGTTTTTAACTGATTTTAGCGAATTTCCCCTATAGGGAAGAAGCTATTACCGTAGTTGGCATGGTAAGACCTAGGCCCGGGACCATGATAACTTTTCGTTTTGAGGTCCCCAGACCCCAAAAACACCATTCGTTCGAAACTGTATATATATGTCCGTGAGCACGATAACTCTCGTAAAAATGATCCGATTTTGATGAAATTTGGTATAAACGTGTAAAGCAACATTTATGACTTTAAGTTCGAAAACCAGCCAGATCGCTCTACCCGAAGGGGTATTTTGGGGGGGTTTTGTACCCCAAAAATGGTTTTTTTGAATTGTTCACATATAATTTTTGAAATATTCAAATTTTAGTTTTCACCATTGGATTCAGCTTAAAAAAACACACAATTTGGTATTTTGATCATTTCTCTACGTCAATTGGTTACCGAGATATTGAAAGTGCTAAACACAGTACGTTGTCTAATGTTATTCTTATGGAGGAAAAGAAAAATTTTATATCTCGCTTATCTATGAACGTATAATGACGAAACTTGGTATATGGCTTCATATGGTTGTGGTCTATTGATATTTGCTCAAAAAAATAATTTTTTGCCAAAGGATCCCGTAGCAGCAAACCTGCGTACTCATCCCCATGTTATTCTTATGGATATTAAATGCTATGTCTCCCTTAATTATGAACATAAATTAATAAAAACTGGTATATGACTTCACCTACTTCAGTTATATTGATATTAGCATAAAAACCCATTTTTTTTTGTTCCTTGTTGCAGCAAACCTGCGTACTCAGTCCCAATGTTATTCTTATGGAGAATAATTAAAATTGTATATATCGCTTACTTGTGAATATATTTTTATGAAACTTGATAAGTGGCTTGATGTAGTATTAAGACATTTATATCTCCATTGGAAATTCGCTGAGTATGCAGGTTTGCTGCGACGGGGGTATTGAGTTTTTATAGTTTTTTATGTGGAAATTTACTTCCCTCACGTCAGCGTGCTGCGTGCGAACTCGTTTTGTGTTTCTCATCTTATGATATTTTATTTCATGTAACGATGATCGTGTGAATGAAGGATTAAAGGTTTCATTTGTTAATTAATAACATTACACGACATAAATCATAAACGAAAATAGCTTTGTTAACAAATTTTAAATTAAGTGTCCTTTTTCACGAAATTTTTAGAATATAGCAACTTTTTTACTATACTACTTCGGATAAAATATAGTCTTTTTTCATGATACTAATATTAAATCACTCTCAATATTTAAAAGTTTATTACTAATGATTACGTACTATAGACATAGGCAAGGCAGGGACAGTAATACAGTTAAGCCTAACTAGTGATATATTCACAAATATCATATTACAGACTAATGAGTTTCGATAAAGAAAAGTTAAAAATACATATTCGCAGTGCATTGATAAATTAAATCAATTTCAATAAATATTTACCACAAAAATATTACACAGCTAAAACGTTATTTGAAATAATTGTAAACAAACAGTATATGTAAGCAATATTTTGCCAATCTCCGTTGAGACTTTATTAAGGGTAGAAAACTACATATTAAGAATGACAGATACATATATTACACTGGATTGGCTCAGAGAAAGAATGATTTGTATGGAGGTAGAATTGGTTTTGCCAATTCTACAAATCCACAATTGACAATATGATACATTTTCGTTGAACCTGTTGATTATTATTGAACACATATGTTTGAGATGACTATGTGACCAAGACACCGTTATGTTCGTAATAATAAAATTGTAAAATTAAATAAATAAATTTATCTATACTATATATTATGCCTTAGGTGGAATTTCAATGTAAATCGTCGACTTTTTCCTTCACGAGAGATGAGAAAGGTAGTGAGTGATCAGTAAAGGATTTCTGAGTTTACAAGAATTTACATTTTGTCCTTGAACTACTACAACCACTTGGTATTTATGATACTAATTGTATTAGTGGTGTTATTCCGGTTTCATAAATGATTGCAATTCAGAATTTCTTAAAAATATATTAAAAAGTGTAATCAAAGGAACTAAACTGAAAACTACATGAATTGAAGTAATAAAGGTAAATAATAGAAAATATGGTAACGTTGCCTTCTAATGGAATATACCAGCAAACGACACGTATTTCCATTTTTTGTAGCACCGATATCGATATAATAACAAGAAAATATCTATAATTTCCAATAAAAACATTGCCACCATACCTTTAGGGAACTGATTGCAACTTACAAAGGATATTCTGTTTTGAGTCAAGTCACTCATAAATATCAACAGATGTAAATTTATAATTTAAACTTCTTATTCTTAACTTGTTGGATTTCCTTTCATAACAATTCAAAAGTTGTTGCCGCTTAACTTCATCGAGATGATATTGCATTGTGTGGACCGTCTGTAACAGACAGAAGTTTGATTTCAGACAAAGCTCTTCATGGCTTATTAACTCTTTTAATATATTTGCCTTTATTTAAGTTTTGTAAGGTAAATTAAAAATAAAGTTTTAATTTATATTACTATTTAGTTTCTTGAGTAGCATAATACGTGTTGTTACAATTAATAGGGTAAATAAAAACTACGTCTCACAACACGACACAATATATTTACACTTATACTGTACTTACATATAAGACGGTAAACATACAAAAAGATGGTACAAGGCGATCGATTTCAACCAGTCACACCGGTCATCATCAGGCCCAATCAGCGAATACAGAATATACAGAAAGTTAAATTTTGTTGTTACAACCGAACACATTTATAGTAAAACAACACATCATGGACAACTCAGCCTCTGGATGCATGCCGCCCAGAGACGTAAAGACCATGTGACATAGTATCGTGATGCTGTTAACAACATGCTTCACATGGCTCACTAAGTCGATGCTCTCAGGTGCCCTAGTACCTGAGTGAGAGACCTCGCAGCGTTCCACCCGTGGCCTCCCTGGGTGCCTCAAAACGTGTTCTATGTTCAGTTTAAAAATACGTTCAGAGAGAAAATCAAGATAAACAGTACGTTTTAATTTTATCCTCGAGTTATGTTCGTTTATTAGATTATTTATGACTTGAGTTGTCCTCAAAATCAGTTTTATTCTGAAGAACGCTTCAAAGTAAAGACATTTTTATTTGTTTAATGATTATCATATTTATTGAACTAATTGTGAATCATTGTACCGAAATGGCGCTTGCCGAAGAAAACAAATCAATAGTTAAATCTCTTTACCTCAGGATTCTGTTATTGAATTTTCTCTTTTGTTGTTTTACACTGTAGTCTTTGACACTATAATTAAGACTATAGTTGAACAATTTAGTAGTGAACACAAATGTATAGTTCTTTCACTATTATAACATCCAAATGATTTAGTTTGTACTACTTTATTTATGAAAACATTGTTTCTTCTTTTAATAAGTTAATCATCTGTTCGTAACCAAAATGAAATAAGCTTTTTATTTCCCCTTAAATATCAAACTTAATAGTAGACGTAAATGTGTATGACGAACATTTATTTGAAGGTTGATTTCCTTGCTGTTAGAGTTAGATGCCCAAGGCTATGGCCAAAGCAACAACTGACTGAGGATAGTGATTTTATAATACCGGGTGTCCATAAATGATTCATCGGGTTTTGGAACATTGCATTGAACTGAATATTAAACAAATAGGTTTCTTTTATTCACCTAAAAATGTTCAATGTGCCTACCATTGCAACAATACAGGTGTCTAACCGATGTTGCGGCTGGTCGATTGTTGCCACTGCATCGCAAATTTGTTCACGGGGTTCTGGTAGTGTTTGAGGCGTTGGTGGAACGTAAACTTTGTCTTTTACATAGTCCCAGAGAACAAAAATCGCACACAGTACGGTGTGGGGAACGAGATGGCCAGTTATTATAAACATTTATCATATTTAAAAACACAAAACGTCTTTTCTTTAACTGTAACCATTTGTTAAAAGAGCCAACATAACCAGTGAAATGACAACAATGAGTATTGAACACATGATTATAAAATTTAGAAAAATACTCTTTGACCACATGTTTTCCTCAGTGGTATGGGATAAAATATAAGTGAAACATACGCAATTAGAATCTGATGAATAATTTTTGGACACCGGGTATTACAGACTATTGAATATTCAAAATGTGTTTGTGTTCAGTTTTGAACCAAAATACATACATTTTTTGGGAATTTACATAATTCTTTAAATAGTACTATGCTCAACATAACAGTAGATAACACAAACTGAAACTTTTGATCAATATACCCTCTTAATATAACTAATCCTTTTAATAAATCATTTAAGAAAGTAGTTTGTTTATTTCCGACTTTTATATTACTATTAATAGCGTTAGGTAGACAATATTATTGTTGTAGATGCTACAGTAATTTCTTAACGGTAAGTTGTTACATACTGAATAAAGTGCATTTAAGTAAATTTTAGTAAATTATCGTTGAACAAGTTTCTTGAGGACATTATTTTATTCTATTATGAATACTTTGAATGTGATTTGAAGAACTAATATTAGTAAAAATGTATAAAAATTCCAGTCAGTGATTAATTGTTCACACTTGATTAATTTATATACAAATTGATGCAATGTTTGAAATGTTGTTTGTCTATTGCCTTATAAGTTTTGTCCATACATTTTATTAAGAAGCAATCACACGTACTTATATCTAGTATAGTGTATAATATTACTTGTAAATATTCATGTGATTTATTTATTTTGAACAAATAATAGCATCCACATTAGTAATGATACCTAGAGTATGTATATCTTATTTATTTATTTATTTATTTATTTATGTATAGTTAACATTTACATAATCCGTTAGTTTTACATTGTATATACTGATTAACATAGTCTATTGTTTAAGCAAGTCCATTACATTAGGTTACATAAGTAATCCCACTGATTGTGCACAATACTAAGCACAGTCAGTGTAGAATGTTTGTTAAGTAGATTTTGAACAAGTTTCATGAAGCTTACTACCACCATTCCGCACCAAAAACCAATAGATTGTAAGTTGAATTCACCAGAAACTAAAATTGTGTTGGCTAAAATAGGTTACTATCTTAACAAAATAACTATCTATTTTGTATAAAATAAAATAACAGGAAGCTGATAATTAGATGATATATACACTTGTTACTTCTTACATTATTAATATTTGTCTTAATAGCTAGAACAGTTGTGTTCGAGGTTAAAAAAGTAGGTACTAGTGTCTCTGACACGACCTGAAGACTACTTACGCAACTGTACATAGCCGGTGGCGGTACCTCTGGGTTAACGTGCCTTCCGAGGCACGGTGGTAGTCTGACTTTCAAAAATATCTTGGATTGGACACAGGTCTTTTGGGTGGTAGGCCAGAATGCAACCCACTCAGCTCTGACTGCACTGTGCAACCTTAGGGATGAGAAGGATTATTCAACCACCCTTCGAAGGCCAGAAGTCTATAATCTTAAACTAAACATGTGAACTTTCTTTATGGGAATCTACCGTTATGATTGCAGCGTGGTGAACGTGTTTCATATAAAATGAGTAGCTATTGGTATAAATTACTTGAATTTGATGACACCATGGGGTAGTGGTCAAGGCGACTATTGTTAGACAACCCAGGTTGCGACCCCGTTGTGGGGTTGAATACCAGTCCTGGCAAGTAAATGTTATCAGTACTACCTAGCTCACACTGTAGCGGCTCCCCCTTGCTTGCTTGATGTGTTCCACGCACAGGCCAAAGACTCATGTAGACAGAGTGTAGTGAGAAAAGGCCTCAACCTCTTAAAAAACTGTGTTTTGGAATAACAGTTATAATTTATTTGAAATCTGTTTATTAGCTTAAGCCATATATATTAGTTAATGTTAACATTATTTTAATACATGGTTTATTCCCATCTATTATTGGTCATGGATATGAATTAGGAACATGAATAAAAATTACCAATTAAATCATATATAGTACGTAATTATTATGAATATGGCATGTTTAAGCTATTCATAAAAATCCGTGTTTACTTAATATTATGAAATAAATAACGAAACAGCAGTTGGAGATGTTACATATAAAGTCCTATAAAGACACTGGAAACAGAGTTAAACCTCTCTTCTAATTAACATATTCTGTGAATGCCAGATGAAAACTCCAATCTGGTAGGTTGTTCTGTTTTATTTTGTAGGAGCTCCAGTTCGACATTTTAACGAATTGGTAGTATGTAAATATATATATTCGGTTTATTGTAAACATTGCCGTACGAATTGTCTGTCCAAAAAGATTTGGATGTTAAATGAAAAATACCCTTTGATTTATTTTAAATTTTAAATATAAAATGAGCTTAAAAAATTTAAATGAAGCCTTTTTTATTTATAATATACTTTAGGTCTAAAACTAATGTTTATAAACAATAGAAGGAGTAAAATGAAGGACTGTTTGAGACTTCTTCATGCATTCTAGACAAATTGTTACTTTCTCCCCCCCCCTATACATAGTATATGGAGAAAGTATTGTTTTCGTCAACATTTTCGAATTTGAGTTGTTAGTGGAAATATTAGTTGTAATGATCCCTGATTCTGGAAAAAATTGTTTTGGGAGCGATGTCTGTGTGTGTGTGTGTGTGTGTGTGTGTGTGTGTGTGTGTGTGTGTGTGTGTGTGTGTGTGTGTGTGTGTGTGTGTGTGTGTGTGTGTGTGTGTTTGTTTGTGTGTGTGCGTGTCTGTGCGTGTGCGTGCGTGCGTGCGTGCGTGCGTGTGTGTGTGTGTGTGTGTGTGTGTGTGTGTGTGTGTGTGTGAGTGTGTGTGTGTGTGTGTGTGTGTGTGTGTGTGTGTGTGTGTGTGTGTGTGTGTGTGTGTGTGTGTGTGTGTGTGTGTGTGTGTGTGTGTGTGTGTGTGTGTGTGTGTGTGCCAGTCTGGATGTATACAGAACTGGAGACCGCACCCGTATGTTCCGATTTTGATGAAATTTGGTAAGTATGTAAGTTTGTACTAGTCCAAGTTATATTACGTATTTTTTCACTATTTTGAATTTTGGATTTTTAAAGATAATTATCACCCAAAAAACGCAAAAACACATGAAAAATCCAAGCTTATCAAAAACGGCTCTAACGATTTTAATTAGAGGTTTATATAGCTTTAGGTTCCCAACAAAATGACACCAACCACAAATCTGGGAAAGTTCGGGTTCATTAATTACAGGACTTTGTAGATTGTTCATAAAAACCATAAATGTTCAATGACGTTTACTTATCACCTTAAAAGATGGTCAACAAACTAAATAATTTAGCATCTTGAATTAGTATACTATGATTATTGGTTGCGGAGAAAATTGAAATGTTCATTTAGTGATAACGTAGTACTTACTAAATTGTGTTCTTATGCGGGATACAAAAATTACCTTTAATCTTTTATTTGCTGGTCAATTTCATAAAAAGATTATATGCAGGTCAAGTTAACATTGACAAACAGAGAATATTCGTAATATGTTGCCCTTAACCCTGGGGGGATGATGGGGCTTTACCCCTCTTAAAACCACTGTCTATCGCAAAAGGAGTACGTAGTGTCTCCAAAAAGGGATCTGGGTGAACATTTCTGAAAACAAGCTTTTTAGAAGATTTTCTATACATTCTATCTTGCTTTATTTTCTATATTTAGTAAATCATCAAATTATTTATTCGTTAAAGTTGGGCTAAAATGGAGAAAGTATGTGTCAGTTTCCTGATACCGTTTAATTCTATTGGATATTGGAGGAAATAAAACGTCCAATATCCAATAAAATTCCAGTGGTATTAAAATACCGTATATATTTACTTTATAACATTACAGTTTTCTTCCCAGCTGTTAATAATAGTCATTTTAGTTGAATCTAAATCCGTTTTCCGTAACATGTAAGCATGCCATCTAAATGTTAAATTTAAAACAAATATCTTCATATTTTTTTGACAAATATCAGTATTAGCCCAGTCTTATAACAAACCACGAAACTTGTGTCATTTGAGTACCAAGTAAGTATACACGGTTGTAAACAATGGTGTTCAACTTTAAAAAAAGCATGATAATTAACACATGTAATAATAATTTTGTATAACGGTTCTGTCAGTAAAACGATTTTAACCCTACACATCCGAAATAAACCTATACTTAATGTGGGCAGTAATTATGTGGCGTGTCAGGGTAAACATAACTGATGCAAGTTAATATTGAATCTCCCTATCGCCACCATCGTTGTGTAGCCGATTAGCAGAGAATATTGAGCTAATATATTATGTCGCCTGATCGAGTCAACACGAACACATATATACTAAACTTCTGATATGCAAAGTTCATATTGCCACTGTATAGTTTAATTAATATAGATGTTGTGTTAATTTAGTGTTATAATGGTTTCTGTTATTTGAAAATTAAAAAACAGGTTAATCTTTTTCAATCGTTGAAAGAATATGTGCGCTATTTATTTTAAAAATTAAACATTTATGCATAATATGTCAATCCACACTTGACGTAGTTACCCGATCCGTTAGTCGTATTTCAAGGGTTATGGAAAACCTTGTTTTCCATCTTTTTCATTATTTATTATACTTCTTTTGGAGGAGAGGTTGCACTTTTGCCATAAGAGTAAACAGTGCTAACTTATGTAGACTATATAAAACAATAAAAACAAGCTATCGCTAGCTGCTGCTTGCTTATTGATAGTTTAGTAAATCCTAGAAATTGTTGGTTATCTTAGCTTTACGTAGGACTCGTGCTTTGAAGTTCAGATAAATTTACACATTCAAAAACCTGAGGGAGGTTTCATGTAAATTTTCCGATGGTAAAATTAAATAAAACATTAGCTTTCCATCGGAGCTATATACTACACTTTGTTCGGCCACTTATGTTATTTATTGTTGTCGAGGAGCGAGGGAGGAGATTACATTGTGGGGCCCACTGGGAGTAGCACGCTACATGTTTAGTGAAATATAACCTCCACGTCAAAAACCACTGACTTATATTGTGAACGTAGGCATTGAATAGTGGGTTTCCTGGGTGAAAAAATAATATTATTTGTACACAATTCATAAAAAAAATTATAAAAGCTGATGCCCTCCAGACCTCTGGGGCTTAAATGCTCGGGCAATCCACACGTCTTTAAAAAAATAACGTATTTAATTGATGCCTTAATTTAGAGTTTTAAATTACGATAGGATGAAGGAATATTCTTATGTAAACAAAGTTCAACAAAATACGCTTAGAATAGAATTAATCCTACATCTCTGGGTCTTTTGCGTCTTAGTCCCTAACTGTAGTTATAAAGAGATATGTCAAATAGATTGAAAAGAGTGTCAGTTCTTTACGGATGGAATTTGTTTTGAGAAATACAATGTAAAATACCTTTTAGTGGTAACTCTTGCAATGTGGGGACGAAATGAGCATTTTCCACATTAAAACGCATGTTATTTGTTAAACATGGTGGTAATAGAACTATGGTCCAGCCTTTACCACCATGTTTAACAAATAACATGTGTTTTAATGTGGGAAAACATGTTTTTTGTTGATAACTCGAAAACCAAAATAGATACGCATAAGGTTTAAATTTGAAAGTTTCTTAGAATTGCAATACCTTTAAAATGATATGCTATTTGACATATGGTGCTATTTGAAACTTTTGAGTTTTGGCTATGTACATATTTTCAAAAACTGATATTTTTGAAACTTTTTGTTTTTGAGATAATATTGAAGTGTTGCATATCAAAATAAAGCTTAGCTCATAAGGAATGCGATATTTGAATCAGAATCAAGATATCTGCATTTTTAAGAAAAATACAGGGTATTCAAAAAAATACTAATTTTTTCACAAAAACAGCCGCCATTTTGAAATGAATCAATAATAATCAAAATCCGATTCCGCCAAATGGTTTGGATTGAAAAGAGCTTTAATTTGATGTATATCATGATATACGTTTGTATTTGATATTTCGTAGATTCGGACTAGTGACCCTCAGTTTCTGGTACACCCTGTATTTAAAAATCGTTAAAAATATTTTTACGTTATTCCTTGGGGTTGGTTTAGTGGGAAATAATTTTATTTCATCATCGTAGGACCAACGGTTTGTCTGAAATCAATACTGGACAACTTACGAGATTCACCCTGTATACACTCCCGTCGCTGAAAGTAACTACATTTTCAACAAGCCATAAGCTATGTATGATATGTTAATAACAGCTCATGGTATGAGTTAACACAAGCCAATATGTGGAAAATAATCAAACTTGTACCATATTTGGATTTTTTTATAAATTTTCCAATCATTTATTAAATTATTTTAGTTAAGAAGCTAGAAAACCACGAATGGCCATATTAAATAATTTCATGAGGGAACAAGATAGCTATAACCAGTAGAAACAAGTTGTTCGATAATCCTAGTTCAGCAAATTAAATCAGGAAAACCAAGATGGTGGAATTAAGTAGCTAGGAGGGGGTTAACCCTTCTTCTGCCAAATGTAAGTAGACGCTCCTCATTCGTGTTGCAGCTCCCTGGTCGTCTACACACGTCTCCTGGTCATCACCAGACTTCCCTTCACCTGAAGGGGTGACGAGTACGGATGAGTAACTACTAGAATGGATTCAAATCGACGAATTCCTTTTGTTTTCCCAATACCCTTTTTATCAATGTAAAAATTAAAACTAGTTGGGGTAAATTCAATTAAATTTCAAATTCAAGTAAATTCAATTAAATTTTTTAAATTCAAAGTACGCTCAGTAGGGTAAAGTTTTATTTTAAAAATGTATGTAAGAAATGTTAATTTTAGTTTTTATTAAATAAACCACAATTTGTACAATAAATGCAGAAGTAATTATTTTAAGTTAAATCCTTAACGCTAAGTTTGTGCCGTGCCAGTGCTGTAAAATTATAGTAAAAACGGTTAAAGGTATCAAAGCACTGGGGTTGAAGGTAAAGTTGTTATCTAATAGTATGTTAGGCAGATCTAATTTTTGAGATTTTAAAATGATTAGGTAACAACGACGGTACAAACTAGGTTAATGTTCGTATAGAAAAGGCTGTGAAACATCATGTTACTTTAAAAAGACCAATAAGGATTTACTTTAGAAGTCTCGTCCAGAATTTTACCCTGTCAAAATAGCTGATATGTTTGGCATAAAGGAGGGAGACGTGGTGTTGTTTTTCTTTTGACACCTTTGAATAACGACTCACACACACCCTCTGATATGTGCCTTTCAACTAAATTAAACTCTTAAAGTACTTACTACCTGTTTTCTGAACAATCTTTATCATTTTTTAATGTCAGTCACAAAACACTCTACCTTACAAAATCATATTTTTCAAAATTAGCACTATGTTTTATAGTAAAAGTAACACAATTTAATGGAAATGAGTAAACATTTTCTGAATAGTTTTGTTTCCTGCTTAGCATTCCAGATAGTACAAATCAGTATCGTCTGGCTGTTACTGTTGTCGAGGCAGCTGTTCAGCGCTCAGCCTACACAATGAACTCTGTCTCTCATTCATGATAACTACTGTTGTCATTGTATTATTTATTTCTACGGTAATACACTATTATACAAAGGTTAATTTCAATATGGCCTATTATGTAACACTTAAAACAATCGTCAGAGCACATATTTAAGCCGTTTATTGTCCTCGCAGGATAATGTTCACAGACATTTTATTTAGTGCCGAGTGTAAGCTGAGTAAAATATGGAAGTTACTCTTCGATGTGTTTGTGTAATTGGCTTTTATGTATTCTACGTTACTTATGTTCAGATACCTTTACACCCAATTTCCCTTGAACTGCGATTACATTTTGTACTAATCCCAAAGTCAAATGTTACGAAGCGACCAAAGTGTAACATTTCAACTGAAAACACAAATTGCGGCAATCTTATGCATCTTCTTCGAGCGATATTTCAAGGTAAGAGATACAGCATAAAACATATGGTGTTTTAGAAATTTTTTGGCTTAAGTTGGGGAGAGTTGAAGCTAAAATACGTTTAATACTGAATACATAATTGTTTTAATTAATTGTGGTACATCATTTTCAACATAAATAAAGGCTAATGATAATTGCCGCAGTTTAGGCTCTGATATCTGTGTAAGGGGCATAAGTTTAATTTCACGCAATAATTTAGGGCCGCCATTTGCATCAAGGGGGTTCGATTGTTTTATTAATTTATTTCATTTCTTGTCTTACCTTTTAAATGAGGTATAACACTTTAAATCATCGGTCTTACTTTAAATTCAAAGCTACACTCACCTCTGTCCATTTTTAGGGCCAAAAGTGTAAAAATGACTTCCGTAAATGTAGCCGCTAACATTTTATAAGTTTGCCAAGATCAGATAAAGATTTTAAATGTCTTAAATAAAAAAAATTCTAAGATGGTGGTACTTAATTTTCAGCCACACTTTACATCTTTTCTGTAGTTTGAGGAATGTCAAGTATGAATTTTAATATTTTACACAAAACAATAAATTACTTATTTATGAATTTCAATATATTAGAATATACATTAAAATAATCTATATTTCGGGCAGAAATCAGAGCAAATTTACTATACTGAGCTTTCTTTGAAACATTTCTCTACGCAGAAACACAGTAACTCTAACACCTCTAATCTCAGAAATATTGTTTATGAATTTAACAAGCTATGATAAATATATATAATAGAACTTTTAATTCAGCGTTATTTTACTAAAATATATTGTCATTTAACGTTTTCATTAGTTTTCTGGTGTCTGATAACACGACTCATTATCAGTAAACAAAATTAAAACAAGTTACAAAAAAAGTGTTGTATAATTATACTAGTTAGAAATGTAACATTTTGTTCGTTAAAATAAAACCCCCATTTTATCAAGTATTTTTCAGCTCCGATGTTGCACTACGATGATGGTGTTTTCTTTATACAAGCCATGAGTTTTTATACAATTTCTTAAGCAAAATTGAGCAGTAAAGTAATGCGGTTGAAATTTGTTAAACTCATTAATATGTTAACTACTCTTTATTGATGTCAATGCATATTGATAAAGGACATACAATGGCCTGGACAGTGGCGTAAGTACGTGGGGGGATCAGGGGGATATATCCCCCCCTTTAACTTGGAAAAATAAAAAAGTATATCCTCCTGAAATCAAGCTTATGCCTTTTAATTAAAAAGAAATGCTGTTTCTGAAAAAATATGTATCTAATATCTCCAAAATATCTTATTTATATATTAAAGAATATGTTCGCGTAAAATAGATAGCAGCAGAAGAATTGCACCGGCACACGGCACGGTATTTGCGTGCCACAAGTGGGACGTGAGTCACCCACCGAACAGTCTACCCTCACCCCTAACTGGCGCACCTGACCTTGACCTTGACGTCTAGACGGTCTTAGTGATGTGCTTAACTTCAGTCGGTTGCCATATTAGATTTGTAATTTAATAAACAACAGGGAGCCATAAATCTTCATACTGATTATAACGGCAAATATAGGCCTCTGTGAACGTCAACGATATTTCCCGACGAAATAAAGCCAAAGAGTATCAAATAATAGAGGTTAGAGTGAACAGGGAAATAAGGGTTTAGCTTATTTGGCAAACGTTGCATGACGATGAAGTTGCAAGTGTAAATAAATGTTCGTTCACAGATAGGATTTTAACACAACATTTTCGTTATTCAACGCATTTTTGGGAAAAATGTCAAAAAGGGGAGATTTTTTATTTGTCATGGAAATCCCCCGGAGCTATATTTTTACCTTATAACTCCGGCAATCTCCGGGGAAATCCGGTGACTTGGAACGATTACTTTCCAGTACTGATTACAACTGAGACAAGTACTTTTTAGTCCTGGTTACAAATACTGATTACTATGTATCAATGGTTAATGTCTTTGATGTGTAGGCCTATCAATAATTATGAATGTAATTGACACGTCAATGATGTCTTCAATTTTGTATACCGGTCTCAGTTCCAGTCACGAACACAGTTTTTTGTTTTGTATTCCCTAACAAAATATCCCCCCCCCCCTTCACAAAGGTCTATCTACGCCACTGGGCCTGAATATCAAGATTGGTTTGGATTGTAGACCAAGAGTTGTAAATTCTTTGGATACTAGGTCTTTTAACACATACCAGTGACGATAAAATAAGACTATACGCACCAAACATAGCGAAGTCAATACTACTTCGGAAATTTAAGTTTTAATGTCACTGATGTATGGTTTTCACTTATGTATTACAAACTTATAAAATAAAAAGGAAATATAAGATTTATAAATTCTGTAAAAACGCAAACAAACAGAGAAGCGTTTTTCATTGTACAATTAATTTCCAAGGGGTTTCAATAAATGTACCTATAAACATATACGAAGAATATAAGAATATGTGTAAGTAAATGTCGGGGTGAATGAATAATAAGTAGGGTTGGTTCGGTTAGCATATTTAGCATATTATATTGGTAAACGGACATTTCAAGGGGATCCCCGCTCTGTCACTCCGTTGAAGAATTAGGAAAACTGATCATCATTATGGGAAAATAAAAGTTATAAAAGTGATCACTAGATAAAGTAAATCATTCCTAAATAGTAAAATAAAACTCATATAAACTGTGTTAATAAAAACTGAATACTAAGCAATTATAATTTATATTCATTGATTGCATTAAATAATGCGATGGGAAAGTTTATTACGTCCGCGTAACTCATGATAAAGCGTATGAGGCAGTTTTACATAGTGTTCATGCTAATGTAAGCAATATGGTTAAGTAAATGGAAAGGAACAGGCTAGTAAATAACGCGCTGTTGAAACCAATATCGGAACATGCGAGTTTATAAAGTGAACTCGATTCTCATTCACATACTAAAATGAGGTTTCTTCGTTGTTTTTCGACATAACGACAACAACACCAACTAACCTACTGGTGACTTGGACGTAGGTGTTGAGCATTATAAACCGCTGGCCCATTCAAATACAGAAATACAGAACAGGTATACAGAGACTATTATACAGTTTCTCAAATTGAAGTGAATTATTTTATGCCATATAGGTTTATTAGGTTTAGACGGGATCCGTTCTACATGGTCAAAAAGTCAGGACCAACCTCTAAATCTTGTATTTCTTAAAATAAATTAGGCGTGTATCTCGTAGTTTGCAGGAATACTTCTTGAGTTCGGAATTGAGAACAATTTGACAAAAAAGCTAAGGAACTCAATAGTTGGAGAAAATTCTTTGAACCAAGAAAACTTATTGGGAAATATATATTCTAACGAGTCAGAAACTGATATTCCTGTAGAAAATGTTTTACTTTCATCTCGTTGTGGATATCGGACAAGTTATTTCCCAGGTGAAAACCTTCTTTCTTTTGTGGTCGTTGAAGTTGCTCAATAAAACGCGACTAAATGCGCTCACCCTTGGGGCATGCCTTTACATCTCCTAGTGTTTCGATCCAGCTTAACCATGTGGCTGGGATAAAAAAATAAATCTATAGCCTAATTTGTAGTGGAGTGTGGGACGAAAGAAGGTTTTTTTTATTAATGCAGAATCCTAAATTGTTTGCTATTTTGACATTGCAGGTAGAACCGTCACCGGTTAAAATAGCTACACAAATATTCACATAATGGAGTAGGTCCAGAAACTGCTTAACCCGTCCACTTTACTGGTCACCGGAAACTCCAGAACAAAATATTAGCAAGCAAAAAAATACCCTAAGGTAATTTTACAACAGCCATCGATGTAAACCAAATGGAAAGCTAGGTATTCTGTCGCGAGTGGGACCAAGTCACACTCAAATGTAACATTACTAGGGAAGAGAATCCTCAGATCTTCTGTCGCGAGTGACTCCGAGCCACCGTTAAATGTAACATTACTAAGGAAGAGAATCCCCAGATCTTCTGTCACGAGTGGCTTCGAGCGACCGTTAAAAGTAACATTACTAAGGAAGAGAATCCCCAGATCTTCTGTGACGAGTGGCTTCGAGCCACCGTTAAATATAACATTACTAAGGAAGAGAATCCCCAGATCTTCTGTCACGAGTGGCTTCGAGCCACCGTTAAATGTAACATTACTAAGGAAGAGAATCCCCAGATCTTCTGTCACGAGTGGCTTCGAGCCACCGTTGAATGTAACATTACTAAGGGAGAATCCTCAGATCTTCTGTCACGAGTGGCTCCGAGCCACCGTTAAATGTAAACTTACTAAGGAAGAGAATCCCCAGATCTTCTGTCACGAGTGGCTCCGAGCCACCGTTAAATGTAACATTACTAAGGAAGAGAATCCCCAGATCTTCTGTCACGAGTGGCTCCGAGCCACCGTTAAATGTAACATTACTAAGGAAGAGAATCCCCAGATCTTCTGTCACGAGTGGCTCCGAGCCACCGTTAAATGTAAAATTACTAAGGAAGGGAATCCCCAGATCTTCTGTGACGAGTGGCTTCGAGCCACCGTTAAATGTAACATTACTAAGGAAGAGAATCCCCAGATCTTCTGTGACGAGTGGCTTCGAGCCACCGTTAAATGTAACATTACTAAGGAAGAGAATCCCCAGATATTCTGTCACGAGTGGGTCCGAGTCACTGCCAAATGTAACATTACTAAGGAAGAGAATCCCCAGATCTTCTGTGACGAGTGGCTTCGAGCCACCGTTAAATGTAACATTACTAAGAGAATCCCCAGATCTTCTGTCACAAGTGGCTCCGAGCCACCGTTAAATGTAACATTACTAAGGAAGAGAATCCCCAGATCTTCTGTCACGAGTGGCTCCGAGCCACCGTTAAATGTAATATTACTAAGGAAGAGAATCCCCAGATCTTCTGTGACGAGTGGGTCCGAGTCACTGCCAAATGTAACATTACTAAGGAAGAGAATCCCCAGATCTTCTGTCACGAGTGGCTTCGAGCCACCGTTAAATGTAACATTACTAAGAGAATCCCCAGATCTTCTGTCACAAGTGGCTCCGAGCCACCGTTAAATGTAACATTACTAAGGAAGAGAATCCCCAGATCTTCTGTCACGAGTGGGTCCGAGTCACTGCCAAATGTAACATTACTAAGGAAGAGAATCCCCAGATCTTCTGTCACAAGTGGCTCCGAGCCACCGTTAAATGTAACATTACTAAGGAAGAGAATCCCCAGATCTTCTGTCACGAGTGGCTTCGAGCCACCGTTAAATGTAACATTACTAAGGAAGAGAATCCCCAGATCTTCTGTCACGAGTGGGTCCGAGTCACTGCCAAATGTAACATTACCAAGGGAGAGAATCCCCGGAGCTTCTGTCGCGAGTGGGGCCAAGTCACCGTAAAATTTAACTTTTCTAAGGGAGAGAATCCCCAGATCTTCTCTTTGTACCGCTGCAAAAATAATATAGGTTAGGAAAAATGTGGTAGGTGAGGGGTATGATGAGGGGGCGGGCGTGACATTAGGGGTCAAAGGTCGGAAATGACTGGAGAGAAGTCGATAGTAGTCCCATGTAACCCAGTAGCAATATGCCCCCCACAAAACCCACTTCTGAAAAAATTGCTTAGAAAACACATTGATTCCCCGCCAAATAAAAATAAAGTCCGAAGGATCAGTTTTTAGACTGACACCTGTTCTCAGCTGTCAATATTATATAACATGTTATAGCTATAGTTTAAATTACATGCTACATAGTCAAAAGTCCCATATAATCAGTCATAATTTGTCCTTATTATAAGTAGCATAAATCGGATATTTTTATGGTTGAGGCAGGAGAAGATAGAGACCAAAATTTCCACCCAACCTCCTATAACTGATGTCCTCCCATTTATGTCTCTAGTATGTATATGCGTATTGTTGCCGTTTCCAAAATATTTATAAATATTAACATAAAAATCATAATTTAAAAAATAACTTTTATGGTCCGATTTGTTTGAAACTTGGATATGTTTTTGCTTTAGGCCAGTGTATGTGTAAACACCAATTTCCAAATTTAATTTTAATACATCCTTTGCAGATATCACAAGTTCTGGCTACTTGAGAAATGGAACCATTTGTCATATAATAAATCACCCTTCCTTCTAACTACCTTCTCAACTAAATACATGTATTTATATTTAGTATTTACAATTATGGCTCATAGAACCCTCCTTTGATTATATTACCATTTTCATCTTTCAAAATGAGTTACAGGAGTTGTTTTCTTAACTTCTGCTATTGTAAACACCCAACTACCCTGTCCAGTAAGGGGAATAGCCTTTACTAACTACGTGTTTATATTTAGAAATCCTTACACTATCCCCCAACTTATATCCTGGCTTTTTAACTCCAGTAGTACTTTAGATGCCAACTTTTCATGAAAATCTTTAGAGTTTTTAGCATTAAACTGATTAGGCTAAGTTTACATATATATATTGTAGTGTTGATAGACGTAGTTTATTTCATCCTGTTACTAAAAACATATTTTGTAAGTAGCCATTTCAAATTTGTTGTTTACATATAAACTAAAAGTTTCAATCGGACTTTAAAGGTTATTTGTTATATACGCATTTTGAGATCGGAAATAATACACTTACACAAACTAAAGATATACATGGGTGGACAAGAGTTATAGGAGGTTTGGTGGAAAGTTTGGTCTCGATTACCCGCCTCGACCATAAAAATAACCAATTTACTCTACTTATAATAAGGACACACTATGATTGGTTATGGTACTTTTGGCAATATAGCGTATTTTAACCAATTTATATAATATAAACAGCTGAGATCGTGTTTTGGACCAAAAACTGATTCTTCGGACTTTGTTTTCATTTGGCGGGCAATCAATGTGTTTTCTCAGCAATTTTTTCAGAAATTGGTATTGCTACTGGGTTACATGGGACTACTATGGACTTCTCACGAAATTATTTACTGTATTCCGTCAAACAGCTCAGTATTTGTTAATTATGTTCAGGACATGATTCAACGCTAACATATAATCCTGAGCTGCTCACAATGAAGTTGTGTCCCACTTGGAACATTAAGGCTTATTAGCGTCGAAACATGTTCTGAACATAAATAACAAATATTGAGCTGTTTGACGGAATACAGTAAGTAATTAAGCCTTACAATCCAATACTGACCTGCAATAACAATAGATATTATTAGCTATTCCAACAATGGCAATCTCAATATCAAAGTTCGCTTGGGAAATGTGAGGATCTCAGCTATTGTAATTGACATTCTTTCAGTAAGCTTAAAACTGGCAATGTGTTAAAATCAATGGCTGAGATAAGCTTAGTCGGACTAAATATACCCTGTTTAATATTATAATAATGTCTATCTACAGACCATGCGCAGGTTAAGCTTACACTTGCATTTAGAAGCCGAACGGACCTTTATCTACTAATAACACAAGTAGTAGTTTAATAGCTTTCGTGGTGAAAACTAGTTTTATTCTTCAGTATACCACATTTTTTACAAAAGTGTTGGTACTTATTACGTTAAATTCATTTCAACTTTACTTCTTTTTGCACGAGAATTAAATTCCTTATTAAAACAACTTACTAGCATATTTTACATTTACCTTTGCAAGGCTTAGAACGATCGTAACAGAATGGCAAGGATAATGTACCATTTGGTGATTTGCCAACACCTCTTTGAGATATTGTCTTCATTGTATATCCAGACATCCATTCACACTACATATCTACTGCCCTATCTAAGAGGCCGTTTAGATGAATATATCAAGTCAAATATGCGGAACACTTCACACAAAGTGGAGTGCATTGAAACATGACGCTACATATCTGTCCAATCATTTACCTTGCTCTTACTTGGACAATTTTATTTTAAAATAAATAGTATCAGGAAACTGACACATACTTTCTCCCTTTTAGCCTAACTTTAATGAAAAAATTACTTTTTATTTACTAAATATAGAACACAAAGCCCGGTCGAACGTACAGAACATCTTTGAAACAAGTTGTTTAAAAAACATCCACCTAAATTCCCGTTTTGGAGGCACTACAGAATCCATAGCTGCACACGTGGTTTTAAGAGGGGAAATGCCCCCTATTCCCCCCCAGGGGTTATTAAGGGGCAACATATTTCAAATTTCCTCTGTTGATCAATGCTAACTTGACAAGCATATCAAGTTTGAACGAAATTGATCAGTAAATATGAGAGAAATAGTAATTTTTTTATTCCCCATTGGACAACGTACGGCGTTTACCGCAAAATGAAAATTTAAATTTTCTCCGCAACCAGCAATCGTAGAACAGTAATTCAAAATACTAATTTATTTATTTTGTTAAACTGTTTTTAATGGTGATTAGTGATTTTTTTATATTTATATTTTTTATAAAAATCCCAAAAACTGAATTTTTGATGTTTAAAGTCCTGTAATTTGTGAACCCGAATTTTACAGAAATGCGGGTGGGGTCATTTTGTTTGAAAACTAAAGCTCTACAAACGACTAAAGTTTAATTAATATCGTTTGAGCAGTTTTTGAGAAATGTTGACTTTTCATGTTTTTTTTACGGTTTTGGGGGGATAATTACCCTTAAAAATCAAAAATTCAAAAAATGTAATACACCCCTGGATATATCGTGGATTAGTATCTACATACTAAATTTCATAAAAATCGGACTATTGGTTAGGGCTCTAGCACTGTACACATCCAGATAGACAGACAGACATCACGTAAAAATAACTTTTTTTTGGGTTCAGGGAGCACCAAAACAAATATTTCCACTAAAAACTCAAATTCGGAAATCTTGACGAAAAAAATACTTTCTCCATATACTATGTATAAGGGGAGACTGTAAAAGTTATAAAATAGTCATAGAATTACGGCAATAAATCTTGCGCGGTATAAAAGGTCATCATTGAAGACAAGCATTTAAGTAAGGTTAAGTATAAATTGGCACCTTTGAGTCAATAATCAGAAATATAAATGTTATATTGTAATGAACTTTTACTTAGTGATATAAAGCATTTCAGGGAAAATGTATTCAAAATTTCTTGTCTATGAAGAAAAGAGTATAATTGAGCTTCAAGTATATTACAGCAATACGATTATTTATGTAAATCTAGGTTATAGCTATCGAACATGTTTTTTTGTTATTGTTTTTTTTTGGGGGGGGCGCTATTAACCAGAAAACCACTAATGCCTGTAACGACTAGAAACTCAAATGCCTGTGGCCTCGGATGGCGAGCTTATTGTGAATTTCCCGAGTTTTTCTTAATGATTTCGGTTACCACATATTATAATTTTTTCTCACGTTGGTGTTCTATGAATGTAGGATTATGTTCCAACTACAATTGTAGTCATTTAAGTTTCGCTGGTAGGTGGATTGAGACCATGCTCTGCTCCAGGCGGATTAGAGCCGATCTTCAAGGTGATCGCACCCACGAAGGGTTGTGCGCAAGGAGGTGTGCTTTCGCCTCTTCTGTGGAACCTGGTGATGGACGGTCTCCTTCGTGAGCTCACTAGCAGAGGCGTCTTTGTCCAGGGCTATGCAGACGACATAGTCCTAATGGTACAGGGAAGGTTCACGAACATTGTTGCTGATGTCATGAATGTCAATGTCTGGTGTCTTGGAGAGGGACTAAGCATAAACCCTTCAAAGACAGTAGTTGTTCCGTTCACAAGGAAAAAGAACCTGGAGTCTCTTTCCCTGCTAAGACTTGGACCAACACGGCTTGAAGTATCAGGTACAGTCAAATACCTAGGGCTAATAATTGATTCTAATCTGACTTGGAATGATCATTTGAATAATACACTGCATAAGGCGAAATGGGCGCTCATGACGTCCAGGAGATTTGCAGGCTCTACGTGGGGGATCAAGCCTCACATAGCGCTGTGGCTGTACAAGGCAGTAATAAGGCCTCAAGTCACATATGGATCACTAGTCTGGTGGACAAAGGTGGACCAGACTACAGCCATAGCCAAACTCACATGTTTACAAAGGTTTGGCACGCTTCTAGTCACTGAAGCTTTCAGGAGTAGCCCGTCAGCAGCTCTCGAAGTTGCTCTTGGATTACTGCCTTTGGATATCTTCATCAAGGCATAAGCACGGAATCAGCCTATCGATTAAAAGTCGCAGGCCAATGGAGAGAAGGCCTGTCTGGAAAAGGCCATTGCACCATCACCAAAGCCATTGCTCACAGCCCTGTGCTTGAAATGACTTCAGATGTCATGAGTACTGAGATGACTTTACCTAAACCTTTTTCTATTGGATTCTGCTCCAGAGAAGAGTGGAAATCTGAGGAAGGACCCTATTACAGGAAAGGCAGCCTTGTCTGGTACACGAACGGCTATCTCATTGAAGGAAAATCTGGCTATGGGGTATACAGTGATTCACCTAGAACAGAACTCTGTGCAAGTCTGGGACAACACTGTACTATTTTTCAAGCAAAAATTTGTGGCATCACGGTTTGTGCCAATCTAGGCATTGCCAGACGCTATTGCGACAAGCATATAGTAATTTTGTCAGATTGTCAGGCTGCCCTCAAGGCTCTTGACTCCAACGAAATCAAGTCAAAATTAGTGTGGGAATGTTACAACACACTCAGCAAACTCGCAACACGCAACTCGGTGCATCTTGGTTGGGTACCTGGCCATGTAGGCACAGGTGGCAATGAGTGTGCAAAAAAGCTTGCTCAAAGAGGTTCCGGTATGCCATTCTTTGGTCCAGAGCCAAGCTGTGGCATAAGCAAAACAACTGCTTATCGCACAATAAACAAATGGTCCAGGGACTTATATCGCCAGCAATGGCAAGGTTACACTGGTCAAGCACTTGGCAAAAGGCTGCTAGCAGACACTAGCTCTTACTTCACTAACTGGTTGGTGAGGTTGGGCAGATGTCGGGTTAAGCAGTTGATTGCTTTGATAACTGGACACGGCCACTTCAGGAAACATCTCCATACTCTCGGACTCAGAAATGAAAGTCAGGAGTGTAGGCTTTGCAATCAGTCTGAAGAGACTGCCAAGCACATCATATTGGATTGCGAGAGACTCGGGGCAAGGAGAAGGGCTCTGTTTGGTTGTAAGCAACCAGGTGATGAAAGGGACGTTAGTATTGGTAAAACTACTCCTGGATCTCTTAAAGGGTACGGGCATTAGTTTGCCCAACTAACGTACTAGGGACACACAATAAGCTTCGGTTGACGTGTGAGGATCTTTGAATCTTTGGATCTCTGAATCCGTCCCTTCAACAACACATAAACATAAACATAAGTTTCGCTGAGCGCAAATACTTGATTTCAAAGTCACTTGTGTGATATTGTGCCCCTGCCCCAAGGTAAGCAGTTTTCTACTTATTTGTCAATATAAGAAGATAAAAAGGATCAGTTTAGGAGCTCATGTCAAAAAACCAGGGGCAAGGGATACCATCGGACCAACATGACCTCAGGCGGTACTGCTTGTTAAAGTGTTCCGTCACCTGGGTGTACCGGGTAGGCAAGATAGTATACTACTGGCCTTGTGGCAAATATACCCTTGCTTGTGTTACGTGTACCGGATAGGCCAGACGGTATATTACTGGCCTTGTGGCAAATATACCCTTGCTTGTGTTACGTGTACCGGATAGGCCAGACGGTATATTACTTGCCTTGTGGCAAATATACCCTTGCTTGTGTTACGTGTACCGGATAGACCAGACGGTATATTACTGGCCTTGTGGCAAATATACCCTTGCTTGTGTTACGTGTACCGGATAGGCCATACGGTATATTACTGGCCTTGTGGCAAATATACCCTTGCTTGTGTTACGTGTACCGGATAGGGCAGACGGTATATTACTGGCTTTGTGGCAAGAAACCATTGCTTGTGTTACGTGTACCGGATAGGCCAGACGGTATATTACTGGCCTTGTGGCAAGACACCATTGCTTGGTTACGCACAACACTTCCTCGGCTTATGCCACGGTCGCTCGCAACTTCTCGTCGGATTAGGGAAAGCTACCACGATGGTTTCCTAGTCCACGATAGTAGTAGCCAGCATTTTTTTCTTGCATACGAAACCGTGTAATGCAGATCATCTTGCTACTCAAAATAAAACCAACTGGTGGTTTATTTAGACGTGTGTGCTTCTTTTTTAACGGTAATACATATACTAATAAACGGTATCAGGAAACTGACACATACTTTCTCCCTTTTAGCCTAACTTTAATGAAAATTATTACGGTATATTTACTAAATATATAATATAAAGTACGGTTGAATGTACAGAAAATCTTCTAAATAAGTTGTTTTCAAAAATATCCACCCAAATCCCTTTTCAGAAGGCACTACAGTATCCTTTGCTACACACCGTGGTTAAAAGAAGGGAAATGCTCCCCCCCAGGGTTAAGTGGCAACATATTTCGAACATCCTCTGTTCGTCAATGCTAACTTGACCTGCATATCAAGTTTTAATGATATTGATCAGTAAATAAGAGAAATAGTAATTTTGTATTCCCCTTGGAGAATAACATTGGACAACGTACTACGTTTAACAAAAAATGAAAATTTTAATTCTCTCCGCAACCAGCAATTGTAGAATAGTAATTCAAAATACTCATTTATTTAGTTTTTTGAGCTCTTTTTAATGGTGAATAGTTATCTATTTTTAAATGTATGTTTTTATGAAAAATATAAAAACTGAATTTTGGATGTTTTAAGTCCTGTAATTTCTGAACCCGATTTTTACAGAAATGTGAGTATTGTCATTTCATTGGAAACCTTAAGTTCTACAAACCACTAAAGTTTAATGAAAATCTTTAGAGCCGTGTTTGAGAAATTTTGATTTTTCATAATTTTTGGCGGTTTTTGGGGGATAATTACCCTTAAAAAATAAAAATTCAAAAAATGGAAAAAACCTGGAGATATTGTGAATTAGTACCTACATACCAAATTTCATGAAAATTGGCCCTTTGGTTAGGGCTCTAGCTCTGTACACACCCATACAGATAGACAGACAGACAACAGACAGACAGACACACAGACATCACGTAAAAATCACATTTTTGGATTCAGGGAGCACCAAAACAAATATTTCCACTAACAATTCAAATTCGAAAATTTTGACGAAAACAATTCTTACTCCATATACTATGTATACTATGTACTATGTATACTATGTATTATGTATAAGGGGGAGAAAGTAAAAATGGAAAATAAAAAACAAAAAAATTATAAAATGCCTGGATATATCGTAGATAATAATGCTTACATATTTTGTTGAATGTTTAATCCAGTACATCTTTCACATATCATCGGGTGCCTTTATTTAAAATTAAACAGTTTAACTTGACTGAAGTGCAGCGTTGCCAATTGGGTGGTTATTACCCCATTTGGTGGTAATTCTAGGCCCTGGTGGTATTTTTTGTGGTAATCACTGCTTGGTGGTAATTTGGTGGTAATATATTAACTTGATTAAAAGAACAGTATTTTTACTGTTTTCTTCTATAACAGTTTTTGGATAAGTCTATTTTCTTAAAAATGTTTAACTAGCATTTAATTTCAATACAAGTTACTATACAGGCTTGAAATCCTTTATTTTCTGTAACTCTAACATAAAACAATATACCTGAGGTTTGCTTCACTAATCCATATACATTCTTTTACTTTCTGCTTTAGTTTACAGAATGACGACATGTATATTTTGCAGATACTTTTTCTGAAATTGATTATACTTCATACCTTGTTACTTATTACCTCTTCCTTCGCTTGAAACTAGAGGATTTCTGGATTAGCTGCGTCACTTTTCTAAAATACTTGAAAAAAACGAATATTTACGACTATATTAAACATCGAACTTCCGAGGATGGAAATAACCTCCGTGGATATTCATATATTATCATTAACTGTTGTACATTTTATACTAATTTCATTACCATTAATAATGTAATAATTGTGTGTCAATAACAACAGTATAACATCTATTTATAACCCGATTTGAAAATTGCCGCGCTCTTTTCTAGTACTTTTGAAGAAGGGTGGAAAAAGGTGGTCATTTTTGTAGGAGTTGGTAATTTTCATAAATTGGATTGGCAACACTGCTTAAGCGTCATTATAGTAAGTACAATAAGGGCTTCAAACTGCATTTACTGTTAGCATATTTACTCTGAAAGTTTGACTATACGGGTTTGGAACTGGCGAGGGTTTGGTAACACTCCCAATACTCCCATGCTTTATTTCGATCAATATTTGTAACACTTAATACATTAAATGCTATTCTATATTTTAAAATTATTATACCGGTATTATTTATTAATGGAGGGAAATACTCAATTGAAAAATGGAGTGAACTATTTGGAAACAAGAATAGAAGACAGTGAGCAATACTCTAAGAGTAACTGCCTAGAGATACAGTGTGTTCCTTACATCAATGGGGATAATGTATTGGGAACTGTGGAGAAGGTGGTGTATGGTGGTGTCACAGCTGTGGGTATGGTGGTGTCTAGGGACATGGTGGACGCCTGCCACAGCTGGGGAGAAGGTGGTGTATGGTGGTGTCACAGCTGTGGGTATGGTGGTGTCTAGGGACATGGTGGACGCCTGCCACAGCTGTGGAGAAGGTGGTGTATGGTGGTGTCACAGCTGTGGGTATGGTGGTGTCTAGGGACATGGTGGACGCCTGCCACAGCTGGGGAGAAGGTTGTGTATGGTGGTGTCACAGCTGTGGGTATGGTGGTGTCTAGGGACATGGTGGACGCCTGCCACAGCTGGGGAGAAGGTGGTGTATGGTGGTGTCACAGCTGTGGGTATGGTGGTGTCTAGGGACATGGTGGACACCTGCCACAGCTGGGGAGAAGGTGGTGTATGGTGGTGTCACAGCTGTGGGTATGGTGGTGTCTAGGGACATGGTGGACGCCTGCCACAGCTGGGGAGAAGGTGGTGTATGGTGGTGTCACAGCTGTGGGTATGGTGGTGTCTAGGGACATGGTGGACGCCTGCCACAGCTGGGGAGAAGGTGGTGTATGGTGGTGTCACAGCTGTGGGTATGGTGGTGTCTAGGGACATGGTGGACGCCTGCCACAGCTGGGGAGAAGGTGGTGTATGGTGGTGTCACAGCTGTGGGTATGGTGGTGTCACAGCTGTGGGTATGGTGGTGTCACAGCTGTGGGTATGGTGGTGTCACAGCTGTGGGTATGGTGGTGTCACAGCTGTGGGTATGGTGGTGTCTAGGGACATGGTGGACGCCTGCCACAGCTGGGGAGAAGGTGGTGTATGGTGGTGTCACAGCTGTGGGTATGGTGGTGTCTAGGGACATGGTGGACGCCTGCCACAGCTGTGGAGAAGGTGGTGTATGGTGGTGTCACAGCTGTGGGTATGGTGGTGTCTAGGGACATGGTGGACGCCTGCCACAGCTGGGGAGAAGGTGGTGTATGGTGGTGTCACAGCTGTGGGTATGGTGGTGTCTAGGGACATGGTGGACGCCTGCCACAGCTGGGGAGAAGGTGGTGTATGGTGGTGTCACAGCTGTGGGTATGGTGGTGTCTAGGGACATGGTGGACGCCTGCCACAGCTGGGGAGAAGGTGGTGTATGGTGGTGTCACAGCTGTGGGTATGGTGGTGTCTAGGGACATGGTGGACGCCTGCCACAGCTGGGGAGAAGGTGGTGTATGGTGGTGTCACAGCTGTGGGTATGGTGGTGTCTAGGGACATGGTGGACGCCTGCCACAGCTGGGGAGAAGGTGGTGTATGGTGGTGTCACAGCTGTGGGTATGGTGGTGTCTAGGGACATGGTGGACACCTGCCACAGCTGGGGAGAAGGTGGTGTATGGTGGTGTCACAGCTGTGGGTATGGTGGTGTCTAGGGACATGGTGGACGCCTGCCACAGCTGGGGAGAAGGTGGTGTATGGTGGTGTCACAGCTGTGGGTATGGTGGTGTCTAGGGACATGGTGGACGCCTGCCACAGCTGGGGAGAAGGTGGTGTATGGTGGTGTCACAGCTGTGGGTATGGTGGTGTCTAGGGACGTGGTGGACGCCTGCCACAGCTGGGGAGAAGTAGTGACAATCGAGGATCTAGAATTATAGTTAAATTTGTCAGGAGGCTGAACAAGGAGGAAATGCTGAAGAAACGTCGAGAAAAGGGGAAACTTTACACTCGACACCTCGGATTGCAGACTGACACCAAAGTCTACATTAATGAATCCCTGAGTCAATCGCGGAGGAAGCTGCTGGCTCTGGATCGACAGGCTAAGAGGGACAAGAACTATCGATACGTGTGGCATAGGAATGGGAAGATTTGTGTGATAAAAAATGATGGTGAACCTGTTTTTGTTGCTGGCTGCCAAGCTGATCTTCACAGTTTGTAATTACAGGTTATATTTGATATTGTTTTCTTCGATGAGTACTGATGTACTGAGTAGGGTAGGTTGTCTTCTGTGTACTGTGCATGCAATGTGGTATTAAAATGGTTTCAATATGTGTAAATAATATTATAGTTGTACTTTCGCAAAATTTAAATGAACAATTGTGCATGGGACCTTTTCTTAGAGGTAGAAAATAAAGCCAACCTTTATTTAGTTCAGCAGAATATACAAAGTCTCAGAACAAATTTAGACTGTTTTTAGCTGAAATACAAACATGGGGGAGGTATCCTCATATTATAATTTTAACTGAAATATTGATAAAAGAGGATGCAACTTACTTATATATTCTACCAAACTTTGGTTCGTTCAATTACAATGATTTTTATAGATCAGGTTGAGTAGTAATATATTTACAAAAAACAGTATTTATTAATAACTACTCAGAGGTCAAATTCAAAACTGCGGATGTTTTAAAAGTAACTGTGAGATTTCAAAATTTAAATATTTGTATTCTTGGTGTCTACAGGCACCATAAATACACTGTAGATTTGTTTACGGATGAATTACAAGAACATTTCATACAAAATAATAGCTATTCTAAGGAACAATTGTTTACCTAATTGGTGATTTAAATATAAATTTATTAGAAAATACTGCGAGTGTGGAAAACTATAAAATGCTTCTGGCAAGTTGTAGTTTAGAATCACTAATTAATTCACCAACAAGGATAACAGATAGTACGAAGACATGTATAGACCATGTATTTACTAAAATTAATAATAAAATAAACATTTTTTATGGTGCGAATGTGTTAGATTTACGAATAACGGACCACTGTATGAGAGCTGTGTGGATGCGTGGCTCTGATCAGCTTATCAGTGAAGCTTTAGACAGGTCCGCCAACCTTACAGTAGATTACACAGGACCCTATAACAAGGGCTATACCATTTCTTTGTTCGCGGCGCGTTGTCGCCGTGACCCCCTCCCACCACGCTCCCACCCCAAAGTATTAAACGAGAGTACTGGTCAAAAATCAAAGGGTTTAGTTGAAATTAAGGCTTAACAGTTAATAATGTGGTAGTCAGAGATGATGTAAAAATTGCAAATTAAGTTAATAGTTTCTTTTTATCAGTAGCTGAGAGCTTGCTAGCAATGGGAGCAAAGGTGTTTAATCTGGAAACATGCTATACAGAGAGATTTTCTTTACAAAAAATGAAAAAACGTCAATGTTTTTAAGTTATATACCAAAAGAGGAGTTGGAAAGTATAGTTATGTCTTTAAGGACTGGCAAGTCTCCCGGATTGGATAGTATTAGTTCATTGTTAACTAAGAAAATATTCCCAAAAATAGCAGATGTTCTAATATTTATTGTTAATTTAAGTTTTAGTGCTGGAAGGAAGCTGTGGTTATACCAGTACACAAAGGTGAATCTACACAATTTTGCAGTAATTACCGCCCAATGTCTCTGCTATCAAGTTTTGCAAAAACCTTTGAAGAAATAATAAACAACTTATAATTACCTAAATTAAATCAATTTTTTTTAGTACAATCAATATGGCTTTCAACCAGGACTAAATACAGAGGCAGCACTGATTGTTTTAATGGGACGAGTGTCTGAGGGTATAAATAGTAATAGGACTATTTCTGGATATAAAAAAGCGTTTGATACCGTAGATTATCAAATACTCTTGTACAAACTGAATAGCTGTGGTGTTCGAGGAATTCCACTTAACTTTTTCAAGTCCTACCTTAATAAACGGTATCAGGAAACTGACACATACTTTCTCCCTTTTAGCCCAACTTTAATGAATAAATTACTTTTTATTTACTAAATATAGAATACAAAGCACGGTCGAATGTACAGAAAATCTTGTAAATAAGTTGTTTAAAAAAAACATCCACCCAAATCCCTGCTTTGGAGGCACTACAGAATCCATTGCTACACTCGTGGTTTTAAGAGGGGAAATGCCCCCTATCCCCCCCAGGGTTATTAAGGGCAACATATTTCGAATTTCCTCTGTTGGTCAATGCTAACTTGACAAGCATATCAAGTTTGAATGAAATTGACCAGTAAATAAGAGAGAGATAGTACTTTTTTTATTCCCCATAAGAATAACATTGCACAACGTACTGCGTTTATCGCAAAATGAAGATTTCAATTTTCTCCGAAACCAGCTATCGTAGAATAGTAATTCAAAATACTAAATTATTTAGTTTTTTGAGCTCTTTTTAATGGTGAATAGTAATATTTGTTTATATTTATGTCTTTTTATGAAAAATCCAAAAAACTGAATTTTGGGTGTTTTAAGTCCTGTAATTTCTGAACCCGAATTTTTACAGGAATGCGGGTGGTGCCATTTTGTTGGAAAATTAAAGTTCTAAAAACGACTAAAGTTTAATGAAAATCGTTAGAGCCATTTTTGAGAAATTTGGATTTTTTATGTTTTTTGGCGGTTTTGGGGGGATAATTACCCTTAAAAATCAAAAATTCAAAAAAATGAAAAAAAAACCTGGAGATATCGTAGATTAGTACCTACATGCCAAATTTCATAAAAATCGGCTCATTGGTTAAGGCTGTAGCTCTGTACACATCCACACAGACACACACACACACACACACACACACACACACACACACGCACACACACACACACACACACACACACACACACACACACACACACACACACACACACACACACAGACAGACATCACGTAAAAACCACTTTTTTGGGTTCAGGGAGCACCAAAACGAATATTTCCACTAACAACTCAAATTCGAAAATTTTTACGAAAACAATACTTTCTCCATATACTATGTATAAGGGGAGAAAGTAAAAATAGAACCCAGTGAGTTATAATAAATAATAAAAGTAGTAAAAAGGGGCAAATTAACATCGGAGTCCCTCAAGGGTTGGTATTGGATGCAATTCTGTTCTTGATATATATTAATGATCTATGTAATGGACGATTGAGAGGGAAATTAACATATTTTGCTGATGAAACTGCGCTCTGTTATGTTGCTGATATTTGGGATCAGATTAATGAGAATATTAACTATGATTTGGAAGCACTTTGTTGGTGATTTGCTGCAAATAGCATGTTTTTAAGCCCAGAAAAGACGTCGTATGTTAATCTTTACTTGAGAAGTAATGTCATATTTGAACATCCGGTAAAGTGTAAATTAAGTTGCCTAAGTTGCCTAAGTAGAATGACTGAATGTGGAAAAGATTGTATTATCATTAATAGGGAAACTTCGGTAAAGTATTTAGGGGTCCAACTAGATAGGGAGTTCAATTGGAAACCCCACATAAATGTACTGAGTAATAAATTAAATTAAGTTTTGAGATTATTTTTCCTGATATAATACTTTGCTCCAATTACAGTTTTAAGATCAGTTTATTTTTCCTTGGTAAACAGTAGATTACAATATGGAATAGTGTGTTGGGGAGGGACATACTTAGGAAATGTATCTACAATCATTACAAAGCAAAAAAGAATTGTTAAAATTATAATGGGTAAGGCTATTAGGGAATCTTCATGGCCGCTTTTTAAAGAATTGAACATTTTGCCACTTAGATATTTATATGTATATAAAGTTTTAATAATATATATATTTTTTAAATGGGGATAACCGAATTGACGTAAATACATATAGGAACAGATTAAGATCAAAAGAAAATATATTGGTACCAAAGCCGAACTTAACTTATTTTTTGAAAACGGTAAAATATTTAGGAACAAGAATTTATAATAATTTACTAAGGGCTGTAAAAGAAGCAAAAAATAGAACTGTATTGAAATGTTAGTACGTAATTGGCTCTTTACTATGGATGATGTGGAAAGGCTTTTTTAAATTTTAAATTACTATTAGGGAACCATTGTTTGTACTTATTTCTGTATATGTGTAAACAACTTAAATAAAAGTCATGATCATATACCCCATTTATCTGTTAGACATTACTGTGTATCAAAGAATTGTACACAAATAAAGAATTATTATTACTATCATTATTATTATTATATATGATTCAAGGTCTTTTAGAAGCATCTTCCAGATTTTATAATTCACCTGCTTCTGCAGACATGCTACAACTGACTGATAACTAGGTACCAGTGGCCCGGAGCAGTGATCAAATATGCTTCGTCCCAATTATCTAGGCACATACTAGACCTTGTTTCAGTCGTGTGTAAGAACTGTGTATGAAAAATTGGTGGTTATTAATTTTTATTTTTTACTTTACCCCATTTATCTATTAGATAGTACTGTGTATCATAGAATTGTAACTAAATTACGATATACACTCTTCATTTAAAAAAACTTACATTTGTTTAATTATTTGTTTTTTGGGAACAAGGAGCCAGGCCCATCGCATGAGAGTTCTGAATCGGGTATGGGAGTCTACAAGGAGTTTAAAGATGGCACGTGAATGTGTATTAAATAAATGTACTACTTACTACTTAATATTGAAAATTGATAAGTAATACCTAGGTATAATGCATCTAGACAGGTTTGTTACTAAAAATTAGAACATTCGGCCGAACATTCTCCCGAATGTTCACTGAATATTCCGTCCCGTATATGTTCCCGCATGTATTCAAAAGTTCGTGTAGCTCCCACAATTCTCGCGAATACTCCGAACATTTGGAGTTCGGCCAAATTTTCGGGGGTGTTCGCGAGAAGTGTGGGACCACCTTTACTCTATGCACGAATAATTTAAACACTAGGCAATGAAGGTACGGCATAAAAGCACCGCACGCCACTTCAAAAGCCTCTAACATCTGAGCAATTCCTCTTAAAACAAGAAAATTAAATTAACTTGTGTCACACTCACTTCGAACACAGCAAAGGTGTATTTACCACTCCTATATTTATGCGGAAATATCACACGCCCAGTTTCAAAGTTTAAAGGAGGTCCCCTCTATCGGAAAAAATCACAACTAAACTTAACGAATATGAGTCAAAGTAACTGCAAAACGTACTCATGACATTTCGAGGGGAATATGTTAAAGTTATCCTATACTCTAATATGAGTAAGGTTTGCTTGCTTGCTTGCTTGCGACACTGATCTCAAAAACGGCTCCAACGATTTCCTTCAAATGTTCGAAATAACTCATTTCTGGGATAAAAATAAGTTCTAGACAGTCCTCATCCCCAGGAAAAATCAAATAATGTAAAAAAACTAAAATGAAAAGTTAAAAAAATTATCATTGGGTTTATGGAGTTTAAAATCAAAACAAAAGAATTGTAACAAGTGTTCATAATCAACCAGGGAACTGTCAAAGTAATACTCGTGTTGTGTATGATTATTAACATGTGGTTTACTGAGAGCAGAGATTAAAAGATTTGAGTGAAGATTACATATATTGAGTAGTAAAATAAATCAAAGGGACATTGAGCTATAAATAACAACTGGAGGTACCTTAGAAATCTATAAAAGAGGCAAATGAGTTATACAAATCTGATTATCAGTAGGGGGAAGTGGTGAAATATTACTCCGAGTCATCTAAACTGACTGAATGGCCTTCCCCGAGCAAAGCTTGGGCCCCAGGTACTCATACCTTACGACTACAACAATAGAATAAATATAAACATGTTTTTAAATGTTCCAGCGAACAAATGCAGTATTTTAGTTTGTTGTATTATTACGTGGTTTCGGAAGAATTAAAAAATAAATAGCAATACGTTGTTCAATGTTATTCTTATTGAGGAAAATTGATATCCCGGCTAAAATTTGCCGGTTTCTTTCAAATTACTTTTAGGCTTAATCCAAATGACATTGCAACTAATATCTAGTTATTTTAAACACAAGCACAGCTTTTTACCTTTTTCCTTTTACCTTGCCTTTTTCTTCGCCGTAGTCTTGGAGACCTGGAAACAGGCATTTCTTCTTGGGTGTGTATTTTGCCCATAGAACTCTATTACACATATGGCATGCTAACGAAGTGGAGTTTTGGAAACGAAAAACGGACCTTCCTCCTCCACTATCAAGTAAACTTCGTCAACTGAGCGATTTCTGCCGGAAAACATTTTAATTCGCGCTTTCATTAACACGCTCCTCTATGGCACAGGATATGTAATCATCTGATTGTAATAAAACAATATATTTTTTATCTGGAAGAATTGAGGATTCCAACGGAGTAAATAACGTACAGATCAGTCAGTTAATAGATTTATAATAATAAAATTAATAACCAGCTAAAAAGAAATCGGAACAACAACTTTTTATTAGAAACAAACTTCAAGAGAGAGAAATGTTGGAAATGAGTTGAATGAAAAGATTTATTTCAAACCTTTTTTATACAGTGTTTGATTACCTCACATTTAAAAGTTAAACCTGCTCTTCTGATATCGCCGCTGAACGCACAGCTTTTTATTTCTAGGATCCAGGGGGAAAAATTAATTTACGCTATTACTGATTTGTATTAGTTTAGTTTCATTGTAAAGATTGTACTTAATGATGGAGAAATAGCGGACGAGTTATTTTTCAGTGAAATTAACAATTTTATAGAAATTTAAACTTAAAATAGTAATTTTATGAGAAATATCAGTTAATATAATAAATGGCATCTTTAAACCACTACATTTTGGGTAGCAACTGTGATAAAAAAATGGGTTTAAAAAATACTGTAAAGGTGAACTTAACAGTTTGAAAATCACCTCAATACTAAAAACCAATATATACTGTATAATTCAGTGGTTAAACATGAATTTGACAACTAAAATTAACAAAAGTTGTATTTTTATACAGTTTAATATATTTATTTTTAAGTGATAATACTGATCCCGATAAACACCTTTAACCCTATTATCATACCTTCGATATTTTAATACAATTTTGAATATAATAAAGTTCGTGTTTTATAATAAAGCGTCGCGTCGCGTCATTTAGCTGGACTGACTAGTGCGGAGGCGACTTGGCTTGAGCGCGGGAAACATTGTTACCATCTTTACAGAACAAATAAAACATTTTATAAATAATTTTCTGGGATAATACTTGTGGATAAAAAAAAACATAAAACACAAAACAAAATTGTCTAAACATTTTCCGCTGGAATTTTGTTTTTCACCCAATAGAAAAAAGTTGTTTCTTACTGGATTTTTTAATGTCGCACTTTTAAAACAATAAACATTTTCATTACTTCAAGCTAAAACAAATACCAAACTACAAGAAGTTTATGCTGTTAGGTTCCGTAGTTCATCCAGATAGATAATATAAAAGTTGTATTATAATAAAATGAATCTGGTGATGCGCAATAGCGTGTAAACTATATGCTATTGATACAATGCTGAAATACATTGCGGGGTAGGGGTAAAGACCGTTTTTTTGAACACAGCCGTATTCCTGGAACACCCTCTGGACGCTTTTGTAATTAGCACCCTTTACTAACAGGTTAGCAAAGTTTGGCGGAGGTCGGATTAAGCAGGCAATGATAACTGTCACGGCAATTTCAGGAAACATCTTTACACTCTTGCAATTACAAACGAGAGTCAGGAGCGTGGCCGCCACATGGGGGGACTACCGGTACTATTGTCCCCGGGCCCAGGCCCCATAGGGACCCGGCCAGAGCCCGCAAATATGGTAAAATATTCGTGTAGTGCCAGTACTCGAAACTTCGAGTTTTCGGCTGAGTATTTTTATCCTCGTTCTCGACTGAAAGTTTTGAAAATACTCGAAAGTTCGAGCGAGTATTTCCCGCCGATTTCCGGACGATCGCTAACGATTGCGACCGACCAAATCACATAGTAACGGCAGAAAAAGGCGATCGCATCACGTAAAATCGGCCGACAATGACGACCGGACCGCGTAATTTCGGCCGTAAATGACGATGGAAAACATAATATCGGCCAAAATGACGAATAGATTATGTAATAAGGCCAAAAATGATGACGATATACATAATATCGGCAAAAGTGGTGACGGGGCCACTTAATATCTGCTGTAACTAACGATTTCATCATCCAATATTGATTGTAAGCAGTGTCTGGACCTGGTGATATTGGCAAAATGATAACCGAACCGTGTTTTATCGGCCGAAAACTGATCCAAACCATGTTTTATTTGTCAATCCGTAAACCAGTTTCATTGTACTGGCCAAAAATTGTTATTGCTACTCATGTAAATGAATTTTACTAGTTACTAGGTGTAATGGTAATAAGCTTCGGTTGAAGTATGAGGATCTTTGAATCTTCGCACCTCTGAAACCCCTTCAACAACACATTGTCCTTCTTAAAAAATATCACGATGGGGAATATTTAAATTATTTAATGTTTTATAAAACTACTAGTAGCAACCAAATTATAATAATTGTATGTATTTACATTCCCTCATTCACTGGTAAGGAATGAGGTGACCAAGTACAAAAGTGAAATTGTTAGAAATATGTAAGATTATTTTATAGCTCTTTGAATTAACACACTTTTCTTGTAAAAGGATATCGTGCGTTTAATAGAAAATCGGAAAAAATATCACAAGCCTTTCAAATGAAAATCTCTGGCATGGAGCCAACCTTGTTTGCAAGTGGTATATGCGTCTATCGATTGTTGGGGAATGGTGGCATTCAATAATAAAATGTTCCAGTACAAATATGGTAAACAATTTGAAAAAATGTTGCACCAAACAATGTAAAATATCATGAAATTGTGTAGTCATTTGTATGCGACCAATGAAAACATTTAAAAATTCAATCGGTGTAAAAGGTTTTAAACGTTATATTTTACACAAAATTAAAATATGTTATATCTGTTATTAATCCTTCAGTATTTTTAATTCCTTGGCAGTGATTCATCTAATATTGTTACCACATAGTACTCCTGAACTCCAATTCTTGTCTAAATATAATTGAGTATAAAATAAAAAGAGTAATGAGGGGAGTATAATAAGGGAATTCGGCGGTTGGTTAATAAGGGAACTCGGCACATGGGAAAATATATCAATTGATATAGTCAGTGATGAATAAATAAAAGGATACCCCCAATCTTGTTTTCCTATTCTCATTTCAAATTTATTAACATTACTGTATGCGAAATGTATTCAAATAAAACTCCTGTATTTGCATCACTCAAAATGGTAGGTGTATTCTTCCCTCTCCAGGACAAACACTAAATTGAGTGACTAATCAATGCCCATAGTATTTGCACATGTCTGTATGTAAACCCCTTAAAAACGTTGAAGTGTTTTAATATAAACGTTTTAAATAATTAAATAAGCAAATCCCCATTAAGGATGTTTGGTAAAAAAGGTTAAGTTTTTATAATCCTTGAAATAAACTTATTTTAAACTATCTGTTAATCCAAACAGACACGTTGCTCTCGAAGAATTATATTTTATTTGCAGTTAATCAATACTCATAAATATTAAATAAGTTGTTTATGAATATTTATTTTTACTAGAAAAAACCTTTTTATAAAATATTATTAATTAGTTTTACTACTTTCTTGTATTTTGTGCTTGTTATTCCTGTAAATTTACATATGTAGTACACATTTCTCATTCCAAGAGTAATTACATTTCGGAGTGTTAGCGTTGTAAGATTCAGTTGTCTTATAGTCGGTGGCCTTTTCTCGGTTAAATCACCATTTCATAAAATTTAACTAAACCATGGTTTAATCTCTTCAAGTCCAAAAAGCTGTGGGTGGTAACCGAATATTACATTATTAGTAATTTCTTCCGTATTTACAGTTCTTACAATGGATTTGTTTAAAATATGTGGCAATTAAGTGATTATAGTCTTATTTTTACTCAAGTTTGTAGAAAAGCCCGGAATCCCAGCTATCGAAGGCTCCTATAACAAGCACTCAAGGTGTTTATTGAGGATGCGTGAGTTGCGTATTGTAAACTCAGCGATAGTTAATACAGAGAGACCAAGACCAAACAGCGGAGATGTAATATTGATAATTGCTACTTCCCAGGGGAATGCTGGTGGATCCAGTGAATCAGCGGATTGTGATCCCGTAGTATACCGTGCTCTACATCATTCCCTGTATCAGCGGATTGTGATCCCGTAGTATAGCGTGCTCGACATCATTACCTGTATCAGCGGATTGTGATCCCGTAGTATAGCGTGCTCTACATCATTACCTGTATCAGCGGATTGTGATCCCGTAGTATAGCGTGAGTAGAGAGAAACTAGGAAAGAGGGGCCACTTTCGGCGCTTTTTTCCCATGTTATTCTTATGGGGATCAGTTTTTGCGCCGACACCCGATCCCGCCTTACACAAGTTTCCTGTACTAGTACCCTTGCCTTAAATACATTTTCCCCATCCTCTATATTTAAAAATTAACTTTGGATTTGTCTGAAATTTATCTAATGCATTAATAAATCCCAAATTAACTATTACGGTCGAATTAAAAACTGCCAACTTACTGATTTTTGCACCCTAATTTCCGTTTTGACCCTTGCCATATTTTTCCCAATTTTAAAATTTGCATTCATTTTAACACATCCTTTGCAGAAATCCACGAGTTCTGGCTACTTGGGAACCCGAGCCATTTGACATATAATAAATCACCTTTCCTCCTAATTACCTTCTCTACCAAATACATGTCTTTATATTTAGTCTTTAACAATTCTTCTGTATAAAATCCTCCTTTGATTATATTGCCATTTTCATCTTTCAAAATATAAGTCACAGGCTTTGTTTTCTTAACTTCTGCTATTGTAAAAAGCTCTCCCGTCCAGTTAGGGGTATATCCTTTACTAAATACATGTTTATATTTAGATATCCTTACACTATCCCCCACCTTATATCTTGGCTTTTTAACTTGTACTTTAGATGCTAACCTTTCATGTACATCTTTAGAGTTCTTAGCACTTACTTGGTTAGGCTTCATCCCTATGGATCTATGTACTTTATTATTATATATCCTTATTAACTTTGGAAGTAAATCCAACCACCTGTAACTCCCTTGTGCACTAAACTCTCTATACAACCAATTCTTTAAAGTTCTCTGGAACCTTTCCACAATAGCCGCCTTAGTTGTAGAGTAAGTGTGGTAGTGATTAATATTTAGAATTTTCATTAGTTTGGTAAAATGTTCATTAAAAAATTCTTTTCCGTTATCAGATTGAATATTTTTAACTCCCTTTGGGAGAATAGTTTTTATGGCTTCTGTGACTACTAATCCAGTTTTATTCTTTAGTGGAGCAGCATAAGCTTTTTTAGAAAATGTGTCTATTAAAGTTAAAATATATTTATTTCCAGAATTCTCTCTAGCATAATTCCGCATATCTATTAAATCTATTTGAACAGTTTCGTTTATACCCAACACCTTAAAAGACCTTCTAACAAAGTTCTTTCTCGCGGGCTTATGCAATTCGTAAGCAATTTTTTCCATTTTTTATTCTTTATTTTTAATGTTAACGTATCTGCCAGTCTCTGTCGTTTCAAAAACACCTCCATTGCTACCAATTAACATACCATCACTCATTCTTTGATATACATAGTTTTTTGGCAAATATGCCTCTCCATCTAAAGTCTTAAATCCGCTTAAAGATGTAGGGTCTGCAACCAACAATTTAGGATTGTACATCATCAAATCGATTTCATTATTGTCTTGCATAAATTTATTAGTTTTATTGTTAAACCTTAAAGCATGTGATTTTAAACAAATATCAAATTTAATATTGTCTTGTCTAAAAGTTTTAATATTATCGTCATACCTCAAAACCTGTGACATTAAACAAACATCACTCCTATCTTTGCCTTCAGGTACATTCTTTATTAATTTGTCCTCTGCATCCCACATATCGCTATCTAATGTTAATACATTATAATATTTATCCCCCTGTTTTATTATGCTTTTCTCACCTTTTGTTAATATTTGATTAACAACAGCCACATCATTTGGCAATGTTCCAGGTAAAATGTTTGTTAATTGCTTATTTTTACCATCAAATTTAAGACCGTCTAAAGTCACAGTCTGATGTTTTGTAACACAATCGTTCTCATCAACAGCGGGTTTAACACGAACTAGCCTTTTATTATTAAAATCCCAAAAGTTTAGATCCATTTTTGGTACTTGAGAGACGTTTACAACATCATCGCTTTCTTTACCAGCCAACAAATTACTTATTTTTCGCTTTTTGGCATTCCAAATACCATTCTCCGATTCCAAAAATTCATAATTATTTTTGTCTTGTACAAAGACACCATCTTTTCTTATTAAAGTTTGCTCTAATGTGGGTACATCGGTTGAGCTTTCACCTCGTTTAACATTAGTAATTTTGCGTTTATTAGCGTTCCAATTATTACTCTTGGATTCTAAAAACTTATATTTAGTATTACCTTGTACAAAAGCATCACCTTTTCTAGTTAACGTCTGCCCCAAAGTCGATACATCATCAGTAAACTCCCCACCTTTAACACTACTAATTTTATAATTTAAAGCATTCCAACCATCATCTTTTAGATTTAAAGTAGTTTCTTTAAAACTTCTAGCTTCTGGTTTACTATACGGGTTATATACACGATAAAATTTATCTATCATCTTTTTATTTAATAAACAATTCCACTTTCCCTCAATTCTTCTATGATAGAATCTATCTCATTATCCACTCCAGAATTTCCCGCCAATCGGCTTAACCAAAGCAGTCTTAACCTATCTACAAGCTCATTAGGATCGTCCCAATAAACATAGTCTATTTTATTACCAGTTACCTGCCTTAAACCTTCACCAACAGTCTTAAACAGGGGTTTAATTATATTAAGATATTTAGTGTGTTTATTACTTGACATCGCCGCACCTGTTTTATAACCCTTTAAATGTGCATTTGTAGCTTCCAAAATCTCTTTATAATTTTGCAAATCAGCCTGACTATAGTTTACGGGTTCTTTTAAAGTTAACAATTCCCACAATCCCTTTGTCCCTTTATAAATTTTTTCTCCAACTGTAACATCATCATTGGCAATTTGAACTTCCTGATTCCCAATAAAAAATTTATGTCCTTCTCGCCTAATACCATATGTGGTGTCTGTCATACTACTTCTACTAAGGTAATTTCCTAAATAGTCTGATGCTAAAAGACCAAAATCTAATTTGTGCGGTGTTATCTGTGTTATTCTTGGTATTCTAGACGGGGTATTTTCTAAAATCATTGGGGGAACTGGCCTCTCTGTTTTTATGGCTAAATTTTTTAATTCTTGCAAAGGCTCTATTAACACTCCAACGGTCGCGCGGGGTACGGTTGTATCCCAGTGTTTTGTTTTTACGCGCCATTTTGAGTTGGCAGCCTGTGTGACCTTGAGCGGCCATCTACCTTTCCAGCGAAGTTTCTAAAATGCGTCAGTAGTCGCTTGGCTGCGTTCGTGTGCGTACGTGCGTGTTATTTCAGTTTTCCTAGTGACAGTCACATCTTGGGGTACAGTTGTACCCCGAGCGCGACCAGTCGTGTCCCAGTCTACATTTAAAACTGTTTAGTGTTGTGATTAATGTTGCGATGTAACTATTGTATATAATTACGTTTTTTGACACTTTCTTGATTAGTAATTAATTTTTATAAACAATGGGTGACAGTGAACGCGATAAGGAACAATTACGTTTATGGCTAAGGGAGACAGAGGACGATGAAGATGCTGAAAGTCATCCATATGCAACTATATACTTATATACACTAATTTTTCTTTGTAACAATAAAGTCAATGAGTTTTCATGTAAAAATAGTTTTTATTTCATAATCGACCCTGATTAAAGGTATAACAATGTTATATGACTCTTAATATAATAAAAAACGTGAGTGGGATACGACTGTACCCCACGCGACCAATCACGTCATTACAATTGGCGCGACCTGCGGAGTGTTAACGGTTGGAATGTTTGGAACCTCTCTTCAGCCTCTAGAAATTTACCACGTTTTAACGCCCTATATTTTTCTCTTATTTGTTTTGCAGACTCTACCAATTCTTGTTGAATATTTGTTTTCATTTTATTTACATTTTATTTATCTCATTTGTCAAAGGATTATACTCAAACACTTTATCGTGTATTATTAGGCAATATGCAGATGTGTTTGAAGGGACATTTTCTGCAGTTTCAATTTCTAATTTAATATCTACAACCCCCTCTTTGACTGATTCATTCTGCCTAGAACAATCTATTACAATTAGAGGATATTTCTTTATAAAGTCAGCTCTGTTAAACATAGGATCGGGGACGGTGTTGTAGTAACTCTCCCTAAACCTCACAAACATCTCATAAGCTTTAGAGGCATCTCCATTTTCAAAGTCGAGATTTAAATCACTATAAGGATAATATTCAGAGTTTAAAAACACTTTGATATTTTTCAATTTACAGTGATCAAATTCATCAGTTCTTTTTCGTGCACTGTTGTCCCTACTAGTTTGGAAACCAAATATAATATACCTGGGCTTCTCCAAACTCGAAGACGTCTTAACTGACCATGTATGTCTCTTGGTTTCAGGGTATGATGGGAGTTCGTGTAGCTCCAAACTTCTAAATGCAATTTGCAAATTTTTATTTTGCAATAACATCTTTTGTAATTGAAGCCTCTCCCCATCAGATGGCACCACATGCGGCATCACCCACTGAATCGATTTAAGTGTAATTTTAGGAATAGGATCGACACCAGTTGGAGCATTAGATGTTGTTAATATACAATTTAAGTCGTTTTTGGATCTTTTCAACACCAATTCTTGTTTAACATTTACTAAAACCTTATTAAAATCCTCAAACACACCCATTAACAGCTCTAACGAGACACAAGTACTAAACTTGCCGCTTTTATGGAACTCCTTTAAATTTTCATCAGAATCAAATGCTACATTTGACAATTTAGTTGTTTTATTGTAAGAGCACAATATTTTCATAAGACTGGAAATTCCCGGATTTCTTACAATATCTATTTCTTTACCAGCAACTTCGTATCTAATTTCGTCAAATAAGAATGCAAATGCATTATTTATAAAATGTCCTTTATCATGATTCTCTATTTCTCCTTTAATATACAGATAACTCCTACATGGGAGTGTTAGTAAATCTTGATTATTTATGCATATTCGAATTTCATCGGAATTATTTATTGCTAAAGTGTTGTGTGGAACATAGGAGTGATTTGTAATTTTAACCAAGCTATCGTCGTATTGGAATTTTCCTGTAACGTCTAGAAAATCTTCCATTTTTATTAATAGAAAATTTTAACTTCAACCCAATTGATCGCAGAAACCTGGCATTTTGCACACTCAGTCCGTTCTTGTAAATTCTCATATCTTTTTTATATGACAAGTAATTGTAGTTTCTTCTTTATTAAAGTCAATTGGCTTGTCGTGTTGATCTGCAAATGTAATGCTAACAACATCTAAACTTCTCTTATTTACAGGAAAGTATATAATATTTCTGGGAACCTCAATAATTTTGTAACCGGGAGGAGCTTCTGGGTAAAAACTGTGTATGGTGTGTGATTTGTCACCATTTAAATAAGACCCATTCGCAATATTACATTTTACTCTAATCACATTTACATTATTTATGTTGATTTTATTTACAGATTTAAACGCAATATCTGGAGTAGAAAATCCTTTAAATCCCAATAATTCAGACCCTAAACACGGTTTTGTAAAATCAAACACATGGCTAGAATGTAATGTGGCTTTCATAGTTTTACTATCGGCTATAAGTACAAAATCTGGGAGTTGCTTTTGAATTTCCTTCGCAAGCTCAAACACTTCGTATGTACCTTCAACAATTTCAATTACATTTGCGGCTTTGTGATCATAATAATACACATCCTCACCCTCGTCTATAGTTAATTTTGTGTCTTTAAGTTTATTTAATTTTGGAACTAGCCCTTTGTAAAATATAAGTTTGACTTTTGTATTAATTAATGCTACTTTATTTTGTATAATAACTTCAACTTTACCATCTAATGCCCGGTTTAATTCGTCAATTGTGACCTCCCCTTTTGGGGTTGTAATTTTGTGCATTTTGTAATATGTCAAAGTATTTAGAGGTTTTTTAACATTAAATATAGAATTATAACTTTGAAAATCTACCAGCCCAATTACATAATCACCATTTAATTCTATAGGAGGAAAGAACACCGACTTCAACTCTGGCTCTGTACCCGTAAATGTTATAGTAAATGAATCCATTTTTATAAACTAAAATTTTTCAGAAATGATAAACATAAAATTCCACAAATGGAACTGTTTAAATCTTGTATTTGATCAGTTGTATAGTAAATTTTAGATGGTACAAAATATTCAATTACCTCTTTTGGAGGCTGTATTCCGAAGGGGTCAAAATATATTACAACATCTTTATTTTTACGATATGCTGTCCAATGTGTGCCCCTGTCACTGTCTAAATTAATAATTCCACATTCTCTTACTTTTGGCCTTAGATGTTTTAGCTCGTTTTTTAGGTACACTCCTCGAAAGTGAGGCACGTCTCTTGCTGCCTCTAACAGCTGAAAGTTGTCCATCTTTTTTATTAAATTTTAATCCCATTCCCATTTTTGCTTTGGCCTTCATCAAATTTGTCACTGCATAAGCTGCTGCTTTTTCGGCCAGACTGGCGTCCTTTGCCGAAACCCTAGTCCAAGCCTGGTCCGCTAATCTCATATCTGCCTTGTTCCGGGCGGCTGTATCAGGATTATTCATGTAGAATATGTCGTGCTCTTTACAATAAGAGTCTAGCTTATTTTTTGGAGGTACATTTCTGGCTAAATTTTCACGTATCTTAGTTCCAGGTCCACAATATCTATACGACGGTATGTGGAGAGGGAAAGGAAGGTTGTTTATAAGGGTATTTAACAAGCCACGGCCTCTATATGGCTTTAAGAATAATCCCTTACCTTGGACCTTTTTACACTTTCTCTTTGCCATTTTTATTATATAAAAAATGTCATTTATTCAACAAAAGAACAAATTTAAAATAGCACATAAAGAAAATACACCAAAGAAGTTGGGTCTATTTCCTAATAATATTCGCTGTCTTATAATAGGGCCTAGCGGTTCGGGGAAGACCGTTGTAATTTATAACTTAATTGTGAAAAAGCAAGGATTAAAGTTTACAAATTTATATATAATATCCAAATCTTTAGAACAAGAAAAATATAAAAAAATAATTGAAATATTCCGTCTGTGTGATGAAGTTAAATTACACACATATTCAAACTGTGAAATCACACCAAATGATGTAGAATCACACTCAATAGTTGTATTTGACGACATAAATAGTCCAAATATCACACAATTTTTCTCAATGGGCAGACACAAAAATATTAACAGTTTTTACTTGTGTCAATCTTACAGTAAAGTAAACAAACATTTACGTGACAATGTTAATTTTCTAATATTATTTAAACAAGACGATTTAAATTTAAAACATGTGTATAACAATCATGTGGGGAATGATTTTTCATTTAACCAATTTAGAAATCTCTGCCATCAATGCTGGGACAGGTCTAAATATGGCTTTTTTGTAATAGACAAGGAAAGGCCAAAGAATAATGGGAAATATAGATTTATGTTTGACCAATTTTATAATGACCAAGGGCAAGAGTGTTAATGCCATCCAGAATAAACCTCTTGTCGTCATCAAAAGAGAGTACCTTTTTGTTCATCGTTAATGTTTGAAGATGGTGGTTTGTGGATTTAATTCTTGTAACATTCTCATAGTAATCTTCCCCGGTTGCAAGACAGTTTAAGTAATGTTGGTGTCTTAAGAGATGTTTAACTGTAGCATTGTCAGCCCCCTTTGCCTTTTTAACCTCTAGCTCATTTTGCTTTTCTTTTTCGTATAACCATTGTAAAGGAATGAAAGAGTATAATTTTGGCCTTAAACCACAATATTCATACATAATTTGACCATTTAATTCGTCTTTAAACTTGCCCGTAACTTTTTTATTTTTATCAGAGTATAAGAAATGGTCTTTACTATATGCAGAGGTGTCGAAACAGTCCAAGTCACATTGTATTTCCTTGTAAAAGTCCTCTGTTACTATAGAATAAAGAAGGCTGTCTGTGTCTGTCATTAAGAACTTTTTATTCTTAAATTTTGACATATAATTATAGTGGAAATCATACATTATTACTTTACTGATATCCAAAATGGTCATTCCTAAATATATTGGTTTATCAAAATTTACAATTAATTTATTTAAATGTACAGCATGCAAATTGTTATCGAACATTTTGCTACAGTCAAACCTTGGCTTTGTAACGTATTTTATTAACTTAGACTCGTCTACAAGATGTATATCACGAAACTTACGTTGGTTCATAATTGTTCGACCAAAGAGACTGTTATTTAACAGTTTGTAAAAGTCTTTTTCAAAATCATGTTTAGCTTTTTGTCGCTTTTCAATATTAAAATTAATATAGGGTGCAAGCCATTTCGACTGTCTAAATTTTAAAATTCTGTGGTATTTTGTAACTACCAAACCCAGTTCTTCGTATTTTTTTAGTGCTTTATAATGCAAAATATATTTAGTTTTGTTATTTAAATTTGGTATTAATTTTCCATTCATTTTTTCTGGTGCGAGCGGGTAGTCATTATGCAAATCGTGTAAACATTTATCGTATTTTAAATCAACTTCCAAAATAAATCCAAAGTTTTCATTTTCGTTGTATTTATAATCTTTCTCATTTGTCCATCTAAAGCCATCGATGGGCAACGACTCGCACATTGCTGTAGAGTATAGCGAGTTACAGTCTAAGTATACAAGATAGGTGCTTTCTTGATTTGGGTCATAATATTCGCCCATATACTTATTATTGGCTTTAGCATAGCGCGTGGAAATCATACTTACACCGCCTCTAATGGCATGTTCTATAAACAAATGCATGTCAATGTCACGAAATAATTGTAATTTTATGCCGGTCATTCTAAGACATGCCTCCCATGTTAGTCCAGGCAGTGAGTACATATGAACAGGGTCGAGTTTATAATCCTTTAAACATAAGTCCCTAAATGTCTCAAACACATCAGCCAATAACAAAACATCTGTTTTAAGGTATAAATCGTGATATTCTTTTAAATTCTTTATATTAAAATGATTCCATACGTTTTTAGCATGTTCATATTGTGCAGGAGATATACATTCTTTAGTTAGACTACTGTAAAATGCCTCTATGGGTGGGAGAGGCTCTAAAAACTTTTCTGGTCCTGTCATGTATTCGTACGGAAATTCGCCCTTACGTTGTAGTAGTGGATTGTCTATAAATCTAAATGTATTTAAATTGGAAGCTAATTTGCTTAAGGGAAGGGACAGAAAGTTGTAAGAATCCAAAAATACTAAATCATCAACAGAGAATGAAATATACTTTTCCATATCTTTGGCTATGCAATTCAATTTGCGATTAAATTTTCCTAAGTGTTGCATTATTAAATGACCATCATAGTTTTTAAGATTGTGGAAGAATACTGGAATTTTCTTGGTTACTTTATAGTTTAAATTACAAGAGTTGTGGGTGGGCCCTCTGAACTCACCTGTTAAGTGACAATGGTCGCGCACTTTATCACACAGTAACGGCTGGCGGCATATGTGGCAGCGTGTAGAGTTTTGAAATAACGTCTCTTGCTCTGGAGTCATTACAAGGGGAACATATACTCCCATCTGACTTTTAATAAAGTCATAAGTTTTAAATAATTTTTCGAAAAACACATCCATTACATTTTCACCACTGTACAACTCTTCGTAAATAATTTTAGAATCTCTCACTACAACATAAGCAAATCCAGAAGCAGTGTGTTTGTTAGAGTTTATAAAGCATTCGAAATCTGCATAAATCACAAAGGGAGCTTTAAGTTGATATTTGTAATTCGTAAATTGTAATGTATCTTTTTTAGACATTTGTACTCTTTGGGGATCAAAGGTTTTACAATATGTTATGTGACGTTCCAATATATCTTTAGTGTAAAAGTGTTGCACACAGAACTTGCAAAAATATTTTTTATTATTGTATTTTGTAGACCGTAGCATTAACTTATCAAAATCACGAATTAAACAGTAATGTGATTTGCGGCCTTGTTGTAAAAGCAGCAGGTTTGCGTGCGTATTGCTATTTAGTTTAGTTATTCTCAATGGATATATTAATTGTCCTTCAATTCCATATACATTAACACTTATATTATTTTGTTTTTCAAATTTATCAATGTCGGATATTTTTACGGGATATTTTATATTTGACATATTCAACTGACCTTCATAGGGTTCGTAGTAAAATACTCGATTTGCATGTTCTCCATGATTTTTTGGATTTAATTTTGCTAAAATACTCCACAAAAAACATTTATTATCACTATTTTTAATATTTAAAACAGCGTGTTTTGATTTTATATTTTCTGGTGTGGGGATGTATGACTTGGGAGTTAGGGGTTTATACTTGTAAACATGCAGCTGCCAGTATTTAGTATGGTCATATATCCATCCACTACCTTCTGATTGAAATTTGTGTAAAGATGTGTCGATTTTTAAAAGTGAATTTTCAATTTGTGTCTTTAATTGTGCTTTCTCAATTGATAAATTAGTTAAACTTCGAAAGTTAGCAATAGTTTCTTTATCAATTAATAATTCACCATTCTTACTAACTGTGTGTTTGATAAATTTCACTCTCTTAATAAGAATCCATTTTATTGGTAAAGGACATGATTGAAGGGTGTTTAATATATCCACGGACTCACCTTGAAACTTAAACACATTATAGGGTCGCTTGTCACATCGTAGGTGGTGGCGTTTCTTGTCACGGGTGATGACTCTCTTACACACATTACAAGTATTGTGGTTCTCTAGCATATGCATTTTAAAATTGCTATTGTCAAATATTTGATGGCATTTTTTACAAATTTTAGGAATAACTTTGTGGATGTTACGATAGTGTCTGATTAAATTGCTTCTGTTGGAGCATGGCGCGGAGCAGATTGCACAGGACAACATTTTGTGTTGAAATGACTGTAGAGATGTCATGCTCTGCTTTTTATAAACAAAAATTACCATTTTAAAAATTTAAATACGATCAAAATATGAAGATTTTAGACAAAAACACAAATTCAAAATTTTTATAAAAACTAAGCCCTTTATCAAAAATCTGGGAAACTACTTTTTAGATAATTGTATAAAGTACCTCCAAACCAAATTTGAATTTTAATCAAAAATGAAAATGTTTTCAAAAATAACGATTCCCTTTCATCTTCAAAGTTATTAAGTCATAAGAACCACTCTAAATTTTTCTAAGTCCAGAGTAAAAAAAGTATATTTTAGCCGAAATTATTTTAACCACTAAATTTTTCTAAGTCCAGAGTAAAAAAAACATATTTTAGCCGAAATTATTTTAACCACTAAATTTTTCTAAGTCCAGAGTAAAAAAAACCATATTTTAGCCGAAATTATTCTAAGTACTGAATTTTTTCTAAGTCCAAAGTAAAAAAAGTATATTTTAGCCGAAATTATTTTAAGCACTAAATTTTTCTAAGTCCAGAGTAAAAAAAGCATATTTTAGCCGAAATTATTTTAACCACTAAATTTTTCTAAGTCCAGAGTAAAAAAAGCATATTTTAGCCGAAATTATTTTAACCACTAAATTTTTCTAAGTCCAGAGTAAAAAACCATATTTTAGGCGAAATTATTCTAAGTACTGAATTTTTTCTAAGTCCAAAGTAAAAAAGTATATTTTAGCCGAAATTATTTTAAGCACTAAATTTTTCTAAGTCCAGAGTAAAAAAAGCATATTTTAGCCGAAATTATTTTAACCACTACATTTTTCTAAGTCCAGAGTAAAAAAAGCATATTTTAGCCGAAATTATTTTAACCACTAAATTTTTCTAAGTCCAGAGTAAAAAAAGCATATTTTAGCCGAAATTATTTTAACCACTAAATTTTTCTAAGTCCAGAGTAAAAAACCATATTTTAGGCGAAATTATTCTAAGTACTGAATTTTTTCTAAGTCCAGAGTAAAAAAAGCATATTTTAGCCGAAATTATTTTAACCACTAAATTTTTCTAAGTCCAGAGTAAAAAACCATATTTTAGGCGAAATTATTCTAAGTACTGAATTTTTTCTAAGTCCAAAGTAAAAAAGTATATTTTAGCCGAAATTATTTTAAGCACTAAATTTTTCTAAGTCCAGAGTAAAAAAAGCATATTTTAGCCGAAATTATTTTAACCACTAAATTGTTCTAAGTCCAGAGTAAAAAAACCATATTTTAGGCGAAATTATTCTAAGTACTGAATTTTTTCTAAGTCCAGAGTAAAAAAAGCATATTTTAGCCGAAATTGTTTTAACCACTAAATTTTTCTAAGTCCAGAGTAAAAAAAGCATATTTTAGCCGAAATTATTTTAACCACTAAATTTGTCTAAGTCCAGAGTAAAAAAAGCATATTTTAGCCGAAATTATTCTAAGTATTGGACCACTGAATTTTAAGTTAAAATCTGCAACACTGAAGGTCTTGTTGGTGCTGGGGCTGTAGGATATGAAGTGAGGACCCTAGCCTGCAGCAGCTCTTTATATAGCCGACAATTCACAAAATTAATTTGTAAAATTACGCATCGGTTACTATGCATCGGTCGCTGCAACACTGAAGGTCTTGTTGGTGCTGGGTCTGTAGGATATGAAGTGAGGACCCTAGCCTGCAGCAGCTCTTTATATAGCCGACAATTCACAAAATTAATTTGTAAAATTACGCATCGGTTACTATGCATCGGTCGCTGTGTCTTTGGTGTCGATCTTGCAGAATCTCCTTCAAGGTTGATTGTCGCGCTTGTGGCGATAACCGAGTGCACTTCTAAGTTGTTTACATGTGTTGTTTATTTAGTGTGGAGTTATTTTTGAACTCATGGATTTTCACAAAGGATGTATTAAAATAAATTTAGAGCAAAATTTAAAAATATATGGGGAAAATGTATTTAAGGCAAGGGTACTACAGGCTAACAAGGAAACTTGTGTAAGGCGGGATCGGGTGTCGGCGCAAAAACTGATCCCCATAAGAATAACATGGGAAAAAAGCGCTGAAAGTGGCCCCTCTTTCCTAGTTTCTCTCTACTAGCGTGCTCTACATCATTACCTGTATCAGCGGATTGTGATCCCGTAGTATAGCGTGCTCTACATCATTACCTGTATCAGCGGATTGTGATCCCGTAGTATAGCGTGCTCTACATCATTACCTGTATCAGCGGATTGTGAGCCCGTAGCATAGCGTGCTCTACATCATTACCTGTATCAGCGGATTGTGATCCCGTAGTATAGCGTGCTCTACATCATTACCTGTATCAGCGGATTGTGATCCCGTAGTGTAGCGTGCTCTACATCATTACCTGTATCAGCGGACTGTGATCCCGTAGTGTAGCGTGCTCTACATCATTTCCTGTATCAGCGGATTGTGATCCCATAGTATAGCGTGCTCTACATCATTACCTGTATCAGCGGATTGTGATCCCGTAGTATAGCGTGCTCTACATCATTACCTGTATCAGCGGATTGTGATCCCGTAGTATAGCGTGCTCTACATCATTACCTGTATCAGCGGATTGTGATCCCGTAGTATAGCGTGCTCGACATCATTACCTGTATCAGCGGATTGTGATCCCGTAGTATAGCGTGCTCTACATCATTACCTGTATCAGCGGATTGTGATCCCGTAGTATAGCGTGCTCTACATCATTACCTGTATCAGCGGATTGTGATCCCGTAGTATAGCGTGCTCTACATCATTACCTGTATCAGCGGATTGTGATCCCGTAGTATAGCGTGCTCTACATCATTACCTGTATCAGCGGATTGTGATCCCGTAGTATAGCGTGCCCTATATCATTACCTGTATCAGCGGATTGTGATCCCGTAGTATAGCGTGCCCTACATCATTACCTGTATCAGCGGATATGACTCCGTAGTATAGCGTGCCCTAAATCATTACTTGTATCAACGGATTGTGACTCCGTAGTATAGCCTGCTCTACATCATTACCTGTATCAGCGGATTGTGACTCCGTAGTATAGCGTGCTCTACATCATTACCTGTATCAGCGGATTGTGACTCCGTAGTATAGCGTGCTCTACATCATTACCCGTATCAGCGGATTGTGATCCCGTAGTATAGCGTGCCCTACATCAACACCTGTATCAGCGGATTGTGATCCCGTAGTATAGCGTGCCCTACATCATTACCTGTATGGGGATTGTGATCCCGTAGTATAGCGTGCCCTATATCATTACCTGTATCAGCGGATTGTGATCCCGTAGTATAGCGTGCCCTATATCATTACCTGTATCAGCGGATTGTGATCCCGTAGTATAGCGTGCCCTACATCATTTCCTGTATCAGCGGATTGTGATCCCATAGTATAGCGTGCTCTACATCATTACCTGTATCAGCGGATTGTGATCCCGTAGTATAGCGTGCTCTACATCATTACCTGTATCAGCGGATTGTGATCCCGTAGTATAGCGTGCTCTACATCATTACCTGTATCAGCGGATTGTGATCCCGTAGTATAGCGTGCTCGACATCATTACCTGTATCAGCGGATTGTGATCCCGTAGTATAGCGTGCTCTACATCATTACCTGTATCAGCGGATTGTGATCCCGTAGTATAGCGTGCTCTACATCATTACCTGTATCAGCGGATTGTGATCCCGTAGTATAGCGTGCTCTACATCATTACCTGTATCAGCGGATTGTGATCCCGTAGTATAGCGTGCTCTACATCATTACCTGTATCAGCGGATTGTGATCCCGTAGTATAGCGTGCCCTATATCATTACCTGTATCAGCGGATTGTGATCCCGTAGTATAGCGTGCCCTACATCATTACCTGTATCAGCGGATATGACTCCGTAGTATAGCGTGCCCTATATCATTACTTGTATCAACGGATTGTGACTCCGTAGTATAGCCTGCTCTACATCATTACCTGTATCAGCGGATTGTGACTCCGTAGTATAGCGTGCTCTACATCATTACCTGTATCAGCGGATTGTGACTCCGTAGTATAGCGTGCTCTACATCATTACCCGTATCAGCGGATTGTGATCCCGTAGTATAGCGTGCCCTACATCAACACCTGTATCAGCGGATTGTGATCCCGTAGTATAGCGTGCCCTACATCATTACCTGTATGGGGATTGTGATCCCGTAGTATAGCGTGCCCTATATCATTACCTGTATCAGCGGATTGTGATCCCGTAGTATAGCGTGCCCTATATCATTACCTGTATCAGCGGATTGTGATCCCGTAGTATAGCGTGCCCTACATCATTACCTGTATCAGCGGATTGTGACTCCGTAGTATAGCGTGCCCTATATCATTACTTGTATCAACGGATTGTGACTCCGTAGTATAGCCTGCTCTACATCATTACCTGTATCAGCGGATTGTGACTCCGTAGTATAGCATGCTCTACATCATTGGCTGTATCAGCGGATTGTGATCCCGTAGTATAGCGTGCTCTACATCATTGCCTGTATCAGCGGATTGTTATCCCGTAGTATAGCGTGCTCTACATCATTACCTGTATCAGCGGATTGTGATCCCGTAGTATAGCGTGCCCTACATCATTACCTGTATGGGGATTGTGATCCCGTAGTATAGCGTGCCCTATATCATTACCTGTATCAGCGGATTGTGATCCCGTAGTATAGCGTGCCCTATATCATTACCTGTATCAGCGGATTGTGATCCCGTAGTATAGCGTGCCCTACATCATTACCTGTATCAGCGGATATGACTCCGTAGTATAGCGTGCCCTATATCATTACTTGTATCAACGGATTGTGACTCCGTAGTATAGCCTGCTCTACATCATTACCTGTATCAGCGGATTGTGACTCCGTAGTATAGCGTGCCCTATATCATTACCTGTATCAGCGGATTGTGACTCCGTAGTATAGCGTGCTCTACATCATTACCCGTATCAGCGGATTGTGATCCCGTAGTATAGCGTGCCCTATATCATTACCTGTATCAGCGGATTGTGACTCCGTAGTATAGCGTGCCCTATATCATTATCTGTATCAGCGGATTGTGACTCCGTAGTATAGCGTGCCCTATATCATTACCTGTATTAGCGGATTGTGACTCCGTAGTATAGCGTGCCCTACATCATTACCTGTATCAGCGGATTGTGACTCCGTAGTATAGCGTGCCCTATATCATTACCTGTATCAGCGGATTGTGATCCCGTAGTATAGCGTGCCCTACATCATTACCTGTATCAGCGGATTGTGACTCCGTAGTATAGCGTGCCCCACATCATTACCTGTATCTGCGGATTGTGATTCCGTATTATAGCTTGCCCTATATCACTACCTGTACCAGCTAGTTTCCTAGTTATACAGAATATGCTATAACTTCAATTAGATCCAAATCTATATCACTTTTATCATGGTAAAACCTTTGTCCTGGAACCATGATAACGTTTTGTTCTGACACCTCGAATGTTAAACACTTTTTTTAAATTTGTAAAAGTACCAAAAAAGAGACAACTGTATATTCAGTGTTTTTTTATTTATTCTATTTTAGAATTTATTAAAGTTTCAAAAAGGGGTTATAGAGCCCTCTCTTACCCTTTGAAAGTATTACATCTTAAAAGTTTACAGTTAATTTTATAAAATTAATTTAGCATAGTGAGAGAAATGCAATAATTAGAAAATATTTAGGTATAACTATAGCCAAAGTTATGTATACATACCTGTAGTCTCTATTAGCCAGGGAAATTAGGATAAAAGATATGATTAAAATTTAAAAAATTGCAAGCAGAAATCTTATGCTAGAAAATGTAATCTAAGGTCCCCTCATTCAAATACCGAGTTTTCTACTTCGAGTGAAGTGAGCTTTCACCGCCATATTGGATTTTCCCTCAATTTTATATAGAATTGCATGCTATTATTTATGAAATTGCTTATAAATATAACCATTTTTATCCAATATCGACCAAATTCGAAAAGTATGTATTGATCTTGATTGATCTAATAAATGCAATAAAGAGTAAATTAATTGACTAAAAAGTATAACGATTGTACAAGTTATTACCCTAAACTCTGATTTATTAGTGAATTTCCTATGGAAAGTGAACTATTAGCATGACCTGCACGGTGAAACTTAAGCCCGGGACCACCATAGAAGTTCCTAACGTGACCCCCTGAACACGTTTTGGGGGGTCGTTCAAAATGTTATATATATATATAGACATATATATATATATAGACATATATATATATATAGACATATATATATATATATAGACATATATATATATATATATGTGTGTGTGTGTATGCACTCTAGCGGTCGCATTTTTTGCCCGATTTACTTCAAATTTGGTAGGGACGTTCCTTTTTATAATCTGTTGGACAAGTTCGTTGGGCAAAACAATCGAAAAACTCTAAACCCATTTTTTGGGGATTAATCTTTCAAATTTTGAGTTTTTGGGCCCGAAAAGGGTCAGAAAAGCCCCAGATGTAAAGTTAATGCATGTAAAAAGATGGGAATTAGAGAGGCAAAAGTTTTAAGCCCTCTCTCGTCATTCTAGCATAAATATTTACCGAGTTATTAAATAAAATGTGTATCGGCTAAACATAGTACGTTGTCTTATGGGGGTTTTACACTAGAAAAGCCTGTTATTCCTTTGTTAAAGTACTTTTATTATTCCCAGCAACCTCACGCCTACTTTCAAGCCTGTATGGACCTTCTCCTAACTTTATAATGCGCAAAATTGTATTCCCAGCTTTGCAAGTAAATGAAACCAGGAGTATCAGAACAGCCAAGAAATCAATGTTTTCAGATTTCAATAAAAATTGGACAAATGTATGTTCTTACACTGATTTTGAGTTTTAAAAGTTTTTATGTGGAAATTCACTTCCCTCACGTCAGCGTGCTGCGTGCGAACTCGTTTTATTTTATCCTTATATTTTTAATAATTTATCCATATAGAAAGTATTTATTAAAACAAGTTTAAACAACTAAAAGTTTTGTTTTTGGAATAATCGATGACTGGTTACAGAAAAAAGTAAAAAAATACATATTTGATAAATACAGTACGTTGTTTCGATCTTCTTTCCCCTACTAACCTGTTGAAAATGACTTAAATAGCTTTTATTAGTGGAGTTTTAATTTAGGACACAATTTAAATACATTTTCAACTATTTTCAATCTGAAACTTTATTTATTTTACAAAAGAATAATATTGATAGACAACGTACTGCATTTTGCATCGGCAGGCTTTCTTCACTTTTCTCCAGAACCACTCAATATAAAATCATGATTCGAAATACTAAAATGTTTGTGTTTTTAAGATCAACAACATGAAGGCAATGATTTTAAAAAATATATTAAAACACATGGTCAAAAACCTTTAAAAAAGCACATTTTTAAAGGAAAACGCACACAAAAATACTAGTTGGATCTTGAAATGTGGGTTATAGCTTCATCAAGTCTAATATATGGTAACTTTCCATGTGTATTCCAAATGTTAGCAAAATCTGATGAAAGGTTAACTTTTTATGTTGCAAAACATTCAAAAATCATGTCCCTCATTTTCCAATATGGCGGCGAAAGCTCACCTGACACGAAGTAGAAAACTCGGTATTTTAATCAGGAACACATTTTAACACTCAGTTCACATTTTTCAGCAAAAATATTTCTTTGTAATTTTTCACATTTTTAAAACCTAGATCCACTGGCCTACTAGACAATATTAGCTATTTAGATGCCAGATACTATACAAGCATATCGTTCCGTTTGATTGTCCATACAAGTATGATATATCTTATATGTTTCCAGCATTAAGCCAAACCCGGAAAGGAAAATTAATAACTATGACCACATGATAAAACAAAATACACATGTTTTGGGTACAGAACAATTTAACTAGTATCAGGATTTTTGGGTGGAATCCACAGCGAAAAGGTAGATCATTTGTTATAGCTATAAAATACTTTTTCTCAGTAAATATGCGTACCCAGCGAATCCAAAATTGGAAAACGTACCTAACCTTCGTGAGATTCCTTAACAAGTTTCACCAAAACGTACTCATAAATAGTCGATATTAAGCATATTATTTATTCTCAATAAGAATAACTTTACACTGAGTACGCAGGTTGAATCAACGGCGACAGTACAAGTGGGGTTTATATGCAAACACCATCAGTCCATAACCACAAATTATCACTCTAAGTTGTATCAGAATATGTATGGGGATGATAAACCGCGATATACAATCGTATTGACTCTCCTTACAAGTAAAATTGGGCAATGTGTTTTGTTTCATACCTAACACGGTAATAGTTTCTTCCCTAAAGGATCAATTTGTTGAAAGGAAAACTATTTTTTATCGCATTGACATTTATTTTTGAAACTATTAGACATTTTTAATAATTTGAAATTGTAACTTAATCACATAACAAAACAATTATTTTATGTTGGTTCTAAAATTACTTCATTAGTAACAACTAAAGGTTTAAATAAAAAGAAAGTTATTCTTAAGTTAACATTAATATTGTTTAGTAACGAAAACATATATAAACCTTTCTTATTCAATTTTGTAGAGACAAATAAATCATGTAAGATTCAAGTTATATTGATTTCCTTAGCTATCAGTAAACAGGAGCAAAGCAATAACAGCAATTCCCACATGCTTTCAGGCACTAGTATTTGTTTCTTCAAGGCTGTTATATTTACATTCAGTCTTGCCGATTCGTTTTTGATACTATGCTAAATTAATTTCAAGTTTTTTCCAAGACCAGAATTATTAAAGATTAATTAATTGTTACTGCGCGTAAAATAAATATATGCGATTACATCAATTATGATATTTACTTGGTCTCATGCTTCCACTTGAATACAAATTTGGTCTGGCCATCCGCGTCCCCTGAGTTCATTCGAAACCGTTAAGGCCTAAAGTAGTTTTCCAAGTTAGCAACAATTTTTCCAAGTTTTCAGTGTTAACGACAATGTACTCCTAACTTTATTACCGCTCCTGAGCTCTTGTATGCAATCCTTATTGTAACGCTTATTTACATCTCTGACGCTATTATATGACGCAATGTGTAACAACTCTTCCCAAGTTTGAGTAAATGAACTCAGTAATTAATTAGTTAAATGAAGTAATTAATCTTGTGATTTTAACGCCAACACTATATTTGGCTATGAAGGTCTATAAGACTAGAACAAATATGCTTCAGTTGTTTGGTCACCTTACTCTGCTACTGATAAGTTTCGCTTGGACTCCATCCATAAAAGATTTCTCCGTCTGGTATGTGTTCGGAATGGCCATCAATATCGAGAGACTCTTATTGCGGTCTGTCCTCAGCAACTCACACTTCACTCTCTGGGAGTGCACAGGAACGCTGCCGATCTGGGAGTAATGCACAAAGTATTAAAGGTCAACTTCTGTGCTCAGAGCTCCTTGGTGATATCGACCTCAGGATTAGATCAACCTGTTACATCAACAGTCCTCTCTCAAGACTTCCTTATAGTCCTGGCTGAGCCCTCGTAATCAGAACCTGGCAGAATATTATGTTTAGTTGTATATTTTGTTATAAAGTTGTAATAACTGATTCTTTTTCTCTTTTTTGTCAACTCCAACGGATTTTTAGAGTACACAAACGCTTTTAGGGAAAGCGGGCCAAACCCCTTAAATTTGTGTGGACACCCCAGGATTTCAACCCGTAACCCCTTGAACGGAAATCCAAGACGCTAACCGTTAGGCTAGCGAGATGCCCCTAACAATAACATCATGTTTTATTTGATTGTTGCTGTTTAATATTGTTATTGCTATTGTTTATGTTTACTTGTTTCGAACCAAATTCGTTATTGCTTCAATTAGTTTATTATTTTCGTTGATCAATTTGTATTTAGTTCGAACATTAGCAACGCATATTGTTGCATCATTGTTATTTATTGAATATTGTTATATCGTTTTATTTTTTTATTTTTTTTATACATATTGAATATAACATACTTGGTTTTAAATGCTGGCTCTGCCGTTGTAATGAATAAAGATGAAAGAAAAATTAAGAATATCACTTAGACACTTGGAAATGCTATCAAAACCCCCCCAAATATTTTTTGTACACCTCGAGAATTAAACCCGTGACCCGCTAAATGAATTCAAAGAATCTAACCGTAAGGCTAACAAGATACTCAATTGTAGCACTCAATTTGACTGAATCAATTTTTGCTTAACATCTGAAGATTAATACTCATTTACGTCTGTAATACAAGCATTATGTTTTAGTTACATTAATAGTTGCAAATATCCATCATAATACGAAAAATTGATTTTTCATTTTCCTGACCAACCCTTTGTTTACTGAGATGCATTTTACCGCGTTATCTATCTCCTTGTTGCCTAAAGAGCGCATGTGTGTTGCAGCATTTGTTACCTGTTCTTATAGAAATATTATGATATATCGTAGGCAAGAACCGGACATTTATATGGTTTGGTGTTCGGTGTGTTTGGTAATTCGTTGGGTGGAATGGAATTGTACATTGATCAGTTTCGGAAAGGAAACCAGTAATGGTAACCAGCGTAAGGAAACCAGTCTTAAATACGTTGTTGGTTAAATTTAACGTTAAATCTAACTTTTTAGTTTTTGAAAAGATATTACATGACAATGGATTTAGAGGATACATTATAAACAGCTTTAATTGTGTTTGTAACTAAAGGTAATAAAAACTCATCTTCGTGTAATACATATTATTTACCTATGCACCCCAACCATTGAGTACTTTCAGTAATTATTTCCAATATTATCCTTTCCATCATATTTTAGCTTGTTTTAATGGAATCCTTGATTTTCTTCCCACGTCTACAATGACAAATTAAAATTTCCATATATATCCATTTTGTCAAGTGAGTTTTACATGTAGCTGTGTCTAGCAGTATATGTCTTAATCTTACCATACTCAGGTGTAGAATACGAACTCACGTTTGATGAATCCTCATGAACTAAAATAATTGGGTTTTATGCCATTTAATTCAAACCCAAAGTCAATTATATAAAATCATACATACATCATATCATTCATTCATACGGTCGAAAATATTTGAACTGGAAATTAAAAATTTGGTTAATTTTCAAGAATAAACGTCATGTGACACTCACACCGGTTTATCATAACGGAGATAAAATATGTAAACCGACTCTTGAACTCGCTTTGACATATATTATGTAACTGCACAAGGAAAATGGATGGAAAAAGACTGTTGCATTGATTAGATGAATATTGTTTGGTTTACTTATGAGTTTATTTGTTCAAACAGTCAACACCATTATTTACAAAAATACATATTTCATAAGTTATTAAATACATTTCAAAGTGATAAAGGTATTTCATGTATTTCAGAAAGCTAGTATTTCACATACATGAACAAAAATAACATCTTAGATAAATGAGCAATGTATAGCATATAACAAGAAATTCAAGTTATAAATCATTAAACCTATATAAAGGTAAGTATTGTAAAAATAAAAAAGCACAACAGTAATTATAATGTATACAAATAATGATCGTTTTCTCATATTGTCATGAAGTAATTTTGATATTTTAGGCTTAGTTTTTAACTTCGAACAAAGCTACTAACAACAACTAAATAACGTTAAGTTTTTATTTGTATGGTTCAGTTTACTACAGCGTTCATTCCGAGACACCCTGTACAAAATGTGATGTATGTACCACAATAATGCTTGATGATACTTGTATCAGATCAAGAGTACTTTTATAACCACACACACACACACACACACACACACACACACACACACACACACACACATATATATATATATATATATATATTTGTTTTCTTTTGTATTTCAACACCAATGGCATTTTTGATAATAGAGCACACAAACGCTTGTAAGGAAAGAAGACTAAACCCCTCAAATTGACCAACCCTCATATTCGTAATATACTAATTAAATTCCTTGCTATCCTATCTAATATAAATTATAAACCAAATATATATAAATATATTATATATCCGCTTCATGTGAGGTGTTATGAGACATTATAATTAGTTATCTAAGTTAATCATGCATCTGATTCTATAAATATTAAAATTACAAAGCACATCATTGATTACTTTAAATACCTGTTCTGATATTTCAAAGTATTATCAGACTTCAGAACTTATCAGAACCGTTGGATATCTGATTTGTTATTTTATATCAGTGTTTCAGGTTATTTCTTGGTGCTTCTGGCAAAGGAATTTGTAAATTGTGTGGGTTTAACTACTGTGCGTTTTATTATATATACCCCTTTACTCACTCAAAGAAAATTCGTAATATATATTGTAGTTTTTATTAATCGTACTTTTATTTTTAGGATATTATTGAGACAATCAGTATTCCAATATTTGTTTACATAATTGGATCTGTTTTAGTTACAGTATATATTTAACAAACAACTGAAACATATAAAATATTAATGAATATAAAAATGTAACTACATCTTAATATATAAAATTAATTCCTATTTACCTTGGTCACGCCATAACTTGAGAATGAGTGCACCAAATTGAATAATTATTTTGTTTCGTTAATGTCAGGACAAGGTTTTTATGAAAGACAATTTTTAATCCGACCTAAGGGCTCTGTCTCACTGGCCTTCAAAGTTCCCATTGATTTTATCAAAGTTCAGTTAGTTACACCAAACAGCTGTCAACAAAGATTATATCTAAACATACTTGAAAGGCATAAATATATGTTCATTTTGGAAATAACAAATCTACTTGAATGGCAACTCAAACTCTTTTGTCAATGCCGAAGTTAGCACTAAAAAAATAGTCGAGTGAGCGTAGCGAACGAGCTCATCCTGGAGACGAGTGAGCGAAGCGAACGAGCTCATCTTGAAAATGAACGAGTATTTGACATAAAACAAATTCAATGACATTAGGTCAGGACAACGTCTGCCGGGCCAACTAGTCCTTAATATAAAACAATAGTATTCATATATTATAAACCCTAGTTCAAAGGCTTTATTAACATACCATTATTTTATAACTTGACTTAGTGCAAATACATCCACTAAATCTTAAAACTTTGTTTATATTTTTATTTTATTTTACTAAGGTCTTAAAGTGACTTATAAAAAGCGGCATTGAATTAATTTTAATAAAATCATGATACCCTAACTATGGCCAGACTGATCAGTATTGTATAAATTTGTACTGTCTCAAAAGCGATCTGAAAACAATAAGCTTACATCGACATTAGTCACACGGACAGTGAGGTCCACTTTGATTGGAAATATGACCGGCTAAAATTTAATAAGAGCACATGCCATTGAACTATTTGTGGTTGTAGCAACCACAACCAAAGATAAATATCTTACTTCGTACATATAATCTACACTAATCTATCCAATGTACACTTACAGTAATATATTTTCACTGATCATATTTATTTATTATATTTATTTTATTATTTTGTTAAATGCCTTAAAATTTAATTTTGATAATCCCATATCGGTTTGAAATGAGTAAAATTAACAAGCTGTTTTATAACAAAGCAGTTTTAACAGGAGAAAATATTTATTCGCATAGTAGGAATATAATTTGCAAAAAACAAATTTGTATGATAAGACTAGGAGACTCGTTGCGGCTTCGCCCTCGAAACTACGATTTAAACATAATTCAATAGAACTGTAATTGTTTGTACTACTCAGGGCCATTTTTAGGACCTCTAGGGCCCCGGACGTATACGAAAATGAGGCCCCCTAACATAAATACACATTAAAGCACAGGTCGAATATGTACATATGAAAATTATTTTTTCTATTCCGTAATGTACCCTTCTTATTTTTGATATTCTGGCCTGTGTAACAAATACACCAAATATACAAATAAATAACAAATTGTAATTTATTATCAAAACTTTAAAACTTACAATATAAAAAAGTTGTAGGCCTTTTTCTTTATCCTTACAACATTTAGTTTGGTTTTAGTTATCTTAAGACCATAGCGCATAGCTTAGTTATACAATAACAGCATTATGACTAGTTAAACTAACAACAAGCATTTATATATTAAAAATAATTATCTCGTGCAATTGCTTTACTAAAAAAAATAATAGCACTGAGATAGTTAAAAAGAAAACAAAATATAGCATATATATGAAAACCATATGTTTTAATTCAATATACATTGATTAGCAATTCTTTAACAGTTTATTTCATAAACATACTGGATGGACTTCATTAAGTAGTATTCCATGATCTTCAGTATAGACAGTGAAAACTGTGCATTTCTTGGATGAATAAATCGTTAATTATGGGATCATAGTCAAGGCAATGCAGAGTACCACTTTTTAAACTCAGGATGCTTAAAAGTGTTAATCACTCTTGTTTAATGATAGTTCAAAGGTAACTTTTAACAAATTTTAACTTAAAAATTATTCTTTTTGCGGACGTATTTGATATTATCATACATACAAATATTCATAAAAGTAGTGAGAGATGGATGGTTCTACCCCAGCAGGAGCAGCAGTACCTCCTCCTCCTCCTCCTCCTCCTCCTCCTCCTCCTCCTACTCCTCCTCCTCCTCCTCCTCCTCCTCCTCCTCCTCCTCCTCCTCCTCCTCCTCCTCCTCCCCCTCCTCCTCCTCCCCCTCCTCCTCCTCCTCCTCCCCCTCCTCCTCCTCCTCCTCCTCCTCCTCCTCCTCCTCCTCCTCCTCCTCCTCCTCCTCCTCCTCCTCCTCCTCCTCCTCCTCCTCCTCCTCCCCTCAGAGCGATCTGGCTTATCATAGGTCGGATCTGAATTCTGATTGCAGATTATTGTTCGTCTTGTCAAGCCGAGTCATTTGAGTACCCACATCGTACACTTTGGATGATGTTTACAAAAAAGGGGCCCGCACCACAATTTTGACCTTTTTTGTTTTTTTGCATTTTCGGAATCTCCTCGTCAAGACGAGTCATTTGAGTACCCACATCGTACACTTTGGATGATGTTTACAAAAAAAAAAAGGGGCCCGCACCGCACTTTTGACCTTTTTTTTGTTTTTGCATTTTTGGAATCTCCTCGTCAAGCCGAGTATTCTCAGTACCCACATGACATACTTTGGATAAGTAATACAAGAGTTTAGCAGGGTAACTCTACAACCAACAGAGCTAGCCCATCAGCGCCTGCGGACAATTGAACTACCAGTGAATACAAATTTTGCGGAGAATATAATTGCATTGCTTTGGACTAGAGCACTTGAAGGGGAGTGAATCGATACACCCCCCTTCAAGTACTCTACAACAAGGCAGCTGTTCACACAACCGACCGACGAGTCCAGTCTTGTCTGGGATGCAGCTGCCGTAACTGGATACCCCAACAGGCTGGCGCTTGACGCAGACGTTCACACAAATAACCGTCGCGTCACCCTCCTGTCTGGGGTGCAGCTGCACCCGACCCCAAGCAGGCGCAGCAGGGGCAGCAGGAGGTCTTTACCCATTGCCAGCCCTCCTTCAGTTCAGTTCGAGAGTTCAGTGCGCGTAGACGTGATAGTCCGATCCTGCTCCGTTCTGCCGATTCGTGTTAGTTGCTGATTATGATCACTTGTGATTTGCGTCCAGCATCCTTAAACCATTTAAAACGTTTGTGTTGTGCTGTATTATTTGTGATTATCAAAACTTTATAATCCATATTTAAGATGAACGCCGCACACAAGTGTACCATTTGCGGCTGTGCGTACGTGCGTAGTCACAATTTGATGCAACACCACATCAGATTCCATCGTATGGCGGTGTAGCTCCTTTAGCGCGAGCTGCAAAACCAGTTTCAAAACGCAAAGTGATTGAATAGTTACAAACACAGGACACTTACACATTGCACAAACCGGCACGCAAGCGTTTCCCGCGCAATCCTTACATAGTGTATGGTCCATTTGAATTGTGGCAAGCGGACTTGAACGATATGCGTGGTCTTAGTAAACACAACGACGGCGTCAACTACCTACTGACTGTAATAGACGTGTTTAGCAAACACCTGTATGTGCGGACGTTGAGGCGGAAAGAAGGAGCTGAAGTGGCCAACGCTTTCGAGGAGATATTTGCTGAAGCGACCGACACACCTCGCTGTTTACAAACTGACAAAGGTACTGAATTCACCGGTGCCAAGACGAAAAGGTTATTCAAACAATACGGGATCATCTATGTCACTACACAAAACCCAGATGTTAAAGCGGCCGTAGTGGAACGCGTGAATCGCACTTTGAAAACACGCATGTGGCGATATTTGACTTACAAAAACACATATCGTTACGTAGATGCGTTGGACAAACTGGTTAGCGCATACAACAACAGCGCTCACAGGAGTCTAGGCAATAGAATACGACCAGTCGATGTGACTGTCGACAATAAGCAAATATTGCATCAGGTATGGCGTCGCATGTTCGGTAAGATACCGCGTCGTGTTAAGCCAAAACTGAAAGTTGGCACCACAGTGCGCATATCTAAGGATAAGGGTACATTCGCAAAAGGTTACGAGACTAATTGGAGTAAAGAAGTGTTTGTGGTGCGTCGTGTAAACACATTGATGCCTCTGCCAATGTACACTTTGGCGGATCTCAACGGTGAACAAGTGACTGGGCAGTTTTACGAGTACGAATTACAAAAAGTGTCAATATACAACGACCATCTGTTCAAGATTGCTGAAATACTAGACACTGCCGGTCGCGGTCGCAGTAAGCGTTATTTCGTCAAGTGGGAAGGTTACGGAGACGAGTTCAATTCTTGGGTAAGAGCGATAGATTTGCAAAATGCCTAATAGCAACCAGTTCTATTTGACATTGCCCAGCAACAGCTCAAAGGATTATTTTCCAAAAAACACAGTGTCCAAGTACACTACACATCTGCCGAGACAAATTCGATTAGAAGGCGATGGCGAGTGGGAGATGGCTTTGGTCGAAGCGCATTATCCATGTTCCTTTATGACTGTGGACCCAAAGTGCAGGCTCCACAGCACTTGGAGCACTTGGAGGATATGTAATCGTGTATTTGGCTCGAGTATAAACTCGTTCTGCCGAGTATTCCCGTCACACTCAGCGTCGAGCACATTATGCTAAAGATGAAACCCGGTTATTACAAGAACATAACCGATTTATTGAAAATGATCAATAAAGCGAAGGATGTCACACAGTACTTGTACTTTGAGTATGACAAAGAGCAGGACAGAGTCAAGATCACGACAATGGTGGACGGTATAAGCAAAGTGCATTTCACCGAAGCGCTGTCTCTCCAGTTGGGTTTCGATCCGTACGAGAACGTTTTGTCAAATGACCTCACAGCGATATGGCCACCAAATCTGACTATGGGACTGCCGACACACTTGTACGTGTATTGTGATCTGATTGAACCGCAGCTGATTGGCGACACTACAGCGCCGCTTTTGAAGATTATCAACATTGACAGAGAGAACTACACACATGGCGCGCATAAGACTGTGCATTTCACCAGTCCTCATTATGTGCCAGTTATGAAAGGAACATTTGAAACGATCGATATTGACCTAAGGGATCACGCTAGTAAAAAAGCGTCATTCCTCTTTGGGACGTCGTACGTGAAGCTTCATTTCAAAAGAGGAGCTCAGCGATGATGAATACAAATGATCCCTACATGGCGTACTATCGCCGCCAACAATTGCAGCAGACCGGCGGCAGTATCGATAGGGTATTTCGCGGTGCACCCTACCAGCGCGGACATGGAATTGGCAGTTTCCTAGGCGGTATGTTCCGCACCATCACACCGCTACTCAAGTCGGGAGCCTCTGCTGTGGCCAAAGAGGCGTTGAAATCCGGTGTTGGATTCTTGGGCGACATGGCCATGCACCAGCGGGACCCCAAAGAAGCCGCTAGAGATCATTTCAGCCAGTTTACAGACTCGCTAAAACGCCGGGCGGACGGCAAACTTCAACGTGTGCTAAGTGGCGGCGGCGGCTCTCGCGCGAAACGCCGTCGCGTAACGCGAAAGAGTAACGCGAAACACCGACGCGCTACTCCTGCGCGAAAGACTAACGCGATACTCTCGCGTAAGAGGAACGCGAAGAGCGCCATGTTCGGCGGCCGTCGTGTCACACCTCAGTCTTTGGCGAAACTCCTTCGAGGAAGGTCGTCGTCGTCGTCATCCAAGAAGAAGGGCAAGAAGAGGAGGACAGTTAGAAGGAAGAAGAAGAAGACGAGGAAAGCAGTGAGGAGAACGTCTGTACGCGATATATTCAATTAACACACACGCTAGCAATGTCGTTTCTACATCAAAAGTCGTGTGAATGCGTCAAGACGGAATTGGACTTATTCTCCCTACCACCGACGCAGACCAGTATCGAGAGCGGCAAATGGATTCAGTACAAACCAATCTCCACACTGACTGATGATTCGCCCATCGAGTTTGTTGTGCCCGGCAACGGCGAAGAATACACCGATCTTTCGCAAACAATGTTGGAAGTTACAGCGTCTATTGTCAAGTCGACAGGAGCGGCAATCGCAGATGTCGAAGAATCGAACAAAATTGGCCCAGTCAACAATTGGCTGCACACGTTATTCAGTCAAGTCGATATGAGTATGAATCAGAAACTGGTCACACCACAAAACAACACTTATGCATATCGAGCGTATATCGAAACATTGATGAATTACGGCTATGATGCTAGGAAATCACATTTAACATGTGGACTGTGGAACGCGGACGATGCCGGCTATATGGACAATACTCTGGACGATAACGATGGACTAAAGGCGAGACGAAAAATGACAAATAAAAGTCGTGAAATCGATATGCTCGGTCGCCTACATGTGGACATGTGTAATCAGAACAAGTTCCTGTTGAACGGTGTGGAACTGCGTTTTAAACTGATCCGATCAAAAGATTCCTTCTCCATTATGTCGGATGATGGTGAATACAAGGTGCACATTGTTGATGCGAATCTCTGGATACGAAGGTGTAAAGTTAGCCCCACGGTACTGTTGGTGCACAGCAAGACGCTTCAGACCGGCACAGCTAAATACCCAATCACCAGAGTGGAATTGAAAACATTCACACTGCCGTTTGGAGTGAGGAGCAAAACTTTGGACAATGTGTTTCTAGGGCAAGTGCCGAAACGAATCATTGTCGGACTGGTCACGAACGCCGCTTATAATGGCGATTTAAAAAAGAATCCATTTAACTTTCAAAATTTCAAAACCAACTACTTCTCGCTGTACGTGGACGGTGAACAAGTGCCGTCCAAACCGCTACAACCACACTACGAAACCGGCAAGGGAAAATACGTGATGGCGTATCACAGTCTGTTTTCAGGCTCCGGCATACACTTTAGCGATGCTGGTAATCTCATAAATAGAGACGATTACGACGATGGATACTGTCTGATGGCATTCGATCTAACACCTGATATGTCAGCAAGCGACACAACTCATTGGAACCTAGTGCGCAACGGCAGTGTGCGTATGGAGATTGCTTTCGACACGGGGCTCACAGAGACTGTCAACTGTCTGGTATACGCAGAGTTTGACAACGTCATCGAAATCGATCGTCATCGCAACGTGTCTGTGGACTTTGGCGGTTAGATCGTCGGCGGTGGCGTCGTCGTCCTCCTCCTCAGTCTACAACCAACATTCGCACAAGATGGATCGTTTATGCAGAGTACCGCGTAAAAATTTCGCATCTCCAATTATTGTGGATTTTCAATGTTTCAAGGACAACGCAAATGACTACATTCTGAAGGAAGTGTGCGTCTTGGAATTGGTCAGTGGAACACTGCTAATGCATCATATCGCCAAACCACCATTCAGTCGAGATTTCCTATCACAAGAGAAACTGCGTGAAAGCTATTGGCTCACAAAACACTGTCACGGATTGGAGTGGGACCAAGGTGATATCTGGTATCATGTGCTAGAGGAAAGGTTACGTGCATGTATCGCCAAACGACCGATTGTCTACGTCAAAGGTGCTGAGAAAAAAGAGTTTGTACGATACAATTTCATCGCGGATCACTGTACTACTAATGTCATCGATATCAACGATATTGGCTGCGGATCACTATCGTCAATCAACAGTCTACTATCAACAAACACGGTGCGATGTCGCCACCACAGAACAACTCACACACGATGCGCTCTAACCAATTGCATCACATTGCGCAGTTGGTTACATCTAAGTACAAATATCGATGACGCTGATGATTACGCTGACGATGGTGAGAGTGATACCAGTTCCTGCTTTTGTTTTGCTACTAGCACTACTACTCCTACTACTGACTGTGGCGTCGACACAGTAGAATGAATACCTTAGAGATACAAAAGTGTATGGCTAAACTGCCCGTACAGAATGTTGGTGTCTACGCTGCGGATCAATTGCCCCATTATATTTCACCATCTACTGCTATGATTGTGAACACTGATCCACACAAGAAGACGGAACTCACTGGGTCGCTTTCTACCTTAACAAAGGAGGAGGAATAATTGAATTCTTTGACAGCTACGGTCAACCGCCACATCTTCAATTCTACCAAGGATTCCTGAGACGCAACGCTCGTCGCTACCTGTACAACGAGCATCGCCTTCAAAGTGACAACACTCTGGTCTGCGGTCAATACTGCCTTGTATTCCTGTACTGCCGCACCCACTACGGTATGAAGATGACGGACTTTGTGCAGCTCTTTGAACACTCATCTACTGGCCACAACGACGCATTGATCAGAAGACTCTTTGCACAAATGTATACCAATTGAATTTTGAAATTTTGCATTTTTTTTCTCAATAAACTAGTTGTGTACTCAGAATAAAAAGAAATATTCTTATTATTTCCCATCCTCTCCTCCTTTACCCCAAAGTGGGGCAGACCTCTCATACAATGGCATTAGCAGGTGCATTCTTGTCTTCAACAATTCCTGTAGTATGGGGGAGCGAAAATCTCCCCCCTAAGCCATTATGTGTTAGGGGGAGCGAAAATCTCCCACCTGGTAATTAAACCAATTGAACAACAGTTTTCAACCACCTGAGGTCTCATAGGTCTATCCCACTTTTGGGGTAGACCTAACGTACAATTATAGGCCTGCCCCAAAATGGGACAGACCTATCATACAATGATTCTAAAGTAACATTCATATCTGAACCTGGTTTATATGAATTAACATATTCCTGAATATATATATATATATTTTTTTACTTTTGTATCTTAAGATTATGTGAGGGGAGAAAAAAAGACGAATGTATATATAAACAATTTGGCTATTTATTTACACACCTTATAGATATTTTACATCGAGTATGTGCTCCTGAACAATTGAGATTGACTAGCAAAACGAGACTCGACTCAAACTAATGACTAGAACAAAAAAAAAGGAGCACATTTCTAAGTTTTACGAGACTCGATACAAACTAATGCCTAGATTTTTCAAAATAATTTACAAGTCAAGTCAGGGTCTTTGGTAATATGTCACAACCACTCAACGCTCCTCATCCGCCGCCTCTTCATCGTCTTGAGGGATGTCTTCGGGCTCAGGTGGCACGTCAATATGTCCCCAAGGCAGTGTATTTACACCGTCCGGAAGGATGTAACGCTTGTCATCGTTATAGCTCAAGGATAGCTTCTCGACTTGAACTGTGAAGACGCGGTGGTTTCGGGACTGGAACCTGGTGTTGATGGTTCTTTTCAACACGCCATTGAAAAGACATTCCCGATAGTCGTCAGAGGTTAGATTGTGTTTTACAACACCTCTAGCGACTCCCTTGGCGCGCTTCACCGTCATGACCTGCAACTCGTCATCTTCGGTCCTCTCCTCGAACTCGACAATATCCATGAAATAAAGTTTCGAGCGAAGACCGAGGTACTCGAGCAGAGGAAGACCGTTGCACTCATCCTTAAACTTTCCGATGACTTTGGCGTTGATGGGGCTGTAGCAGGGATGGTTCTGGGGGTACGCACTGGTGTCAAAATCATCCAGATGCTCCAACATGTCCTTATAAACATCTTCAGTCTGGACGTCGAACACGAAGCTGTCAGTGTCCATGTAGTCAACCTTCAGACGATCGCCGTAGCGGTTCTTCATCTTCCGAAGGAAGTCGTACATGAGCCACTTGCTCAGATCGAGGACACACATTCCGACGTAGAGCGGTTTGTTCAGGACGATATTGACTTTCGACATCTGGACAATGGCGACGTCATCGTTGAAGTAGGTTCGGTCCAGGAAGTTTGACTTGGCCACGTACTTCCTGAACATCTCCGGCGTACACACCAGTTTAGAGTTCATTCGCTTGCGAACATTCTCGATCGTCTTGCCAAAGACCGCATTGTTCATAAGCTTGAAAAAGTCTTGTTCAAACTTGGTCGTGGCCTTCTTCCTCAGTTCGGTGTTCATTAGGATGTAGCTCTCCAACCACCGAGACTGACGGAACGAGATGACGCGATGCACGTTCACAAGCTCCAGTCCGTTTTCCAGCGCCTGTTGCAGTATTCTGTAATGACAGATGTAGTTCTTCTTGTCATCCAGAGTCGTAACGAGCTTCTTGAATTTCCCTCCTGGCGGACGTTTGGTCTCGCAGCAGTAAGGAAGATCCTTGTGAAGGTCGTGCAGGTGGGCGGGGTAGCGAAGGTCAACTTCCAAGACGTAGCCCGTGGGTCCTTCGGGGTCCAACGCTGCAATATCCAGGGACGCGATCTCCTCGCGGCTGAGCCATTGGAAGTGTCCCTGTGGAAGACACTGGGACATGGCCCAACCGTAAAGGTTGTTGGCGTCCAGGTATAGCAGGTGATGCGTTGGCTCTTCAAGTCGTCGATCTTCAGGGCGACATCCGTCATGGTTGGCCTTGGCGTGTCTGGTGATCGCCTGGGAAATACCTCCTCTGATGCCTTGCTCGAAGAAGAGGTACATGTCAAAGTCCTGTATCGTATCAAGCTCCACTCGACAGGTCCTTAACATGACATCCCAGGCGTATGACGGTAGGGTGTAGTAGTGCGCAGGGTCTAGTTCGTATTCAGCCATCGACGTGTCCCTGAAGCGTTCAAAGACGTCAGTCAACAGCGCAATGTCACAGCGCAGGTACTTCTCGGCGTAGTCCTTGAGGTTCCTACAACCGAAGGTTTCCCACACGTTGCGAGCATGCTCGTAGTCTGCATCCGTGATGTCCTCCAGGGTCAGGTCGTTGCGAAAATCTCGCTGCAGAGGCAGTTCCGTAGTATCTTCCAACACGGCGTTTGACGTTACAAAGTTATACGGGAACACGCCTTTCCTACGGACTAGTTCGAAGAGGTGGTCTTCGGGGAATCTCTTCCTCATCTCCAAGAGTTGAGCTGGTGGAAGTGCGGCTGCGAGGCTGGCGAGGCTCAAATCCAGGAACCTGTAGGTGTCTAGGAACCTGACTCGGAATCCTAGCTGCCTTTTTCCGCGCCCTGGCATCCCAACCGGTGTCGCTGTTCGGTCGAACAGGAACCGCTTCGTAAAAACGATGTACCGCTCTTCCGTGTGAGCCAACACCTCAACATCACCAGGGTCGACCGCCAACTCCCGCACTATGAAGTGAGCGTCGTAGTTGGAAAGGTTGTGAAAGTAGCAGTTGACTACTCGCTGCTCCCTGTAGCGTAGGTTACATGATCTGTGCGCAGCGCCACGGAACTCGTAGGGCGGCGCGTGGTTGTGATCACGAACCTTTGGGTCTTCGCTTGAAAATGTCGATCCGCAGAGGTAGCAATTCGTTGTCGAGTTGTACTGCATCGTTTCCGCTGGGGTCAGGACAGGGCACAGATTTCTTGCTTCGTACAGGAAGTTCCACAATCGCTCAACATCAGTTTTCAACATCTCCATAAATGTCTTTGACGCATCATCCCCGAAGTAGACTCGAGGCTCAAACTCCTCAAGTCCGTACGAGTCGATAATCTGGTACGCAAAGGCGTATGGGATGTGGATGTGGGTGGCTACTCCTCCGTGCGGTTCATCGACTTGTTCATCCATCTCGGCGGTCGGCAGTAGAGCACACTCAAAGTCCGCGTAGATGGTGAAACGTTCGCGTCGGGTGAACTCTGGATGGCTGAATTTGATTTCAGTCTTCTTCGGTGTATCCATGCGGATAGGGGCCGAAGCGGAGCAGTATCGCCTGTGCTCCTCCAGACGCTGAGCGCCCGTCAGACCGAGCTTGTTCGGACGGTTGTCAAAGTGCGCAAAGCACCGCTTACAGATGAATATCCTGTCTACACGCGCTGTGAGTTGGGGACGGATCAGTCGGCCAAGGTCTTTGACGTAGGCGTAGTGACTATCACCGTCCGTTGTCACGTACAAAAGGTCGCAATGGTCTTCGCGCTCCTGCCTACAAATCTTCAAGGGAAAGACGGTGTCCTGATACTTGGGCCGCCCGTTAGGTTTCTGACCCACGCGCGTGTGATCAATACCATAGACGTTGATGCTGATGTTGTTTGTCCGCTCAAACGTCTTGATACTCTTCAGAGCAACGGGGAATTGAAGGCCGGTCCAATCGTAGTGGGCGATGATGTCATCGGTGTACAATGCCGGTCTTTCGGGGTGATCTTGAACAAACTTGCTCAGGACTGCATACATAAAACACCGCTCATCGGCGTTCAATACGTTGATGACTGCTTTGGTGTTCTCTACAGCTGCCGGCAGTGGGAGCCAAGCTCGACCATCTTCACCTAGAGGAGTGTACTCGTTGATACCGACCTCCAAATCACGAACGCGAATGTATGTCCACCCGGAGCCGATATGCTCACACTCGGCCTTCTCTCTGATAAGCTTCGCAAAAGCTGTTGAAATGTAATGGTTCAGGTCCGAGGTCGCCGTCAGCGGAGTCATCTTTGTCTTGAAGTTGCGCAGGCAGGTGTTGTTGTGAATATTTTTGAATTCACACTCCAGCTTCAAGTTGACCTTAATGCTGCGGTGTTTCGCCAAGGTGTTCTCAAGCAACTCCGTAAGGCTCACAATCAACAACGCCATCACTTCTCCGATTGTGACGAGATTCTCCATCGGTCGTTGCAGACGGTAGGTTAAGAGGCGGTTGCGAAAACCCCGTTGAATAAGTGAGAATACGGGGCTTGACTGTCCTGCTCCAGTCATCTCAACATCATCGGGTTGCGGGTGTGTGCTCGTACCGGGTTGTGGCTCCGTGCTGGGTCCTGCCTGGGGTTCGTCCTGTACCATAGCCGCTCGGTTCAGGATCAGGTCCTTCATGATCGGGCAGGCGAACCGCTCATGTTGGTCCTTGTTGAACAGCCGGGTGAACTCCCGACCGCAGTATGTGCAAGAGAATCTTCGTTCTTGACCATCGGCGTGAAATTGCTTGGTGTGGGCTCGAAGGTTGTCTTCCCTCTTGAACGCGGTGCCGCATGTGTCGCATAGGAACCTGCAGACTCTGCTGTGGGTTGATTCCACATGTCGACGCAGGTTTATTTCGCGACGGAAACGGCGACCGCATTCATGGCAGGTGTGGTGGCCAGGACCCGGTCCTTCATCTGAAAATAATAACAAAAAACAGATTAGGATAACTAAAGATCCAATTCCCCTCTCTCGAGAATCACATTTCAAAATGGAGTTGTTAATTTAAAATATCAATTTTCGAACAGGGAATGTAATCTTCTGTACTGTTTGTCTACATTGATGATCCGGGGTTCAAAGCTAAGGATGTAGCTGCAATATTGAGCTGCACCAACCCTAAAGAAGCATTATGTTTTAGGGAGGAGCGAAAATCTCCCCCTAGCAATTACATCAATGGTACACCAGTTGACAAACACCCGAGGTCTCATTTTTGCTCTAGTCTTCAATAATTCCTGAAGTATGGGGGAGCGAAAATCTCCCCCCTAGCAATTAAATCAGTTGAACTCCAGTTGTCGCGGTCACATTCTTCTAGTCGGTCAAGAATCTTGAATCAGAATTCAGATCCGACTTATGATAAGCCAGACCGCTCTGTTGAGTCGACTTGACGGGGCGAACAATAAAATAAGTCACTGTCATGTTATTTAATTTTTTTTTTATAAACAGCTTTCTACTCGCGCAAAATAATTAAAGCTGTTAAATAAAAACAAGACTTTTATCACTCTCCGGTTATATATAGCATAACATATTCCTGTATTACTAACATTTAGGTCTGATTAAAACAATAATGCAACACACAAACACGTACCTTGCTGCGTTGGTGGTGGTGGTGGTTGTGGTCTCAAGCCATGGAATCTGATGTGGTGTTGCATCAAATTGTGACTACGCACGTACGCACAGCCGCAAATGGTACACTTGTGTGCGGCGTTCATCTTAAATATGGATTATAAAGTTTTGATAATCACAAATAATACAGCACAACACAAACGTTTTAAATAGTTTAAGGATGCTGGACGCAAATCACAAGTGATCATAATCAGCAACTAACACGAATCGGCAGAACGGAGCAGGATCGGACTATCACGTCTACGCGCACTGAACTCTCGAACTGAACTGAAGGAGGGCTGGCAATGGGTAAAGACCTCCTGCTGCCCCTGCTGCGCCTGCTTGGGGTCGGGTGCAGCTGCACCCCAGACAGGAGGGTGACGCGACGGTTATTTGTGTGAACGTCTGCGTCAAGCGCCAGCCTGTTGGGGTATCCAGTTACGGCAGCTGCATCCCAGACAAGACTGGACTCGTCGGTCGGTTGTGTGAACAGCTGCCTTGTTGTAGAGTACTTGAAGGGGGGTGTATCGATTCACTCCCCTTCAAGTGCTCTAATCCAAAGCAATGCAATTATATTCTCCGCAAAATTTGTATTCACTGGTAGTTCAATTGTCCGCAGGCGCTGATGGGCTAGCTCTGTTGGTTGTAGAGTTACCCTGCTAAACTCTTGTATTACTTATCCAAAGTATGTCATGTGGGTACTGAGAATACTCGGCTTGACGAGGAGATTCCAAAAATGCAAAAACAAAAAAAAGGTCAAAAGTGCGGTGCGGGCCCCTTTTTTTTTTGTAAACATCATCCAAAGTGTACGATGTGGGTACTCAAATGACTCGTCTTGACGAGGAGATTCCGAAAATGCAAAAAAACAAAAAAGGTCAAAATTGTGGTGCGGGCCCCTTTTTTGTAAACATCATCCTAAGTGTACGATGTGGGTACTCAAATGACTCGGCTTGACAAGACGAACAATAATCTGCAATCAGAATTCAGATCCGACCTATGATAAGCCAGATCGCTCTGAGGGGAGGAGGAGGAGGAGGAGGAGGAGGAGGAGGAGGAGGAGGAGGAGGAGGAGGAGGAGGAGGGGGAGGAGGAGGAGGAGGAGGAGGAGGAGGAGGGGGAGGAGGAGGAGGAGGGGGAGGAGGAGGAGGAGGAGGAGGAGGAGGAGGAGGAGGAGGAGGAGGAGGAGGAGGAGGAGGAGGAGGAGGAGGAGGAGGAGGAGGAGGAGGAGGAGGTACTGCTGCTCCTGCTGGGGTAGAACCATCCATCTCTCACTACTCATAAAGCGATTTCAATATTTAAAAATGGACAGTAAAAAGTCAGTTTTCTTGCAGGCGTTTGTACATAATTTTCAAGTTAAGTTTATGTGATGATGACCCAATGAAATATTATCATTGGCTCTCGTCTCTTCTTACGTTATTTCAAACTGGGCGTGTGGGTAATCGGAGAATTCAGTGTTGGCAACACTGATAAGCATAGACCACGCAACCCTCACCGAGACCGGGGCAGTGCTGATCGCATTGAGTAAATTTGTTTAATTTGATTTAATATGCAAGAATACAATATAGACATAAGATAAAAATGTAACTATAAAATAAATGATAATAAACAATATGTAATAAACAAGAGACAACAAAAAAGTAAATACAGCAAGCGAATAAGTATAAACTCAACGGAAGGCTTCAACCAGGCGTCTGAGACTGCTCACTGGAGGCAAAAAAGTCCACATGCGGTGAGATAGCATTTCCAAGCTGCAGAATGTGAGCCATAGAGGACTGCTGGGCATAGTTGGTGTTATATTTCCTTCGTGCAAAGAGATATCTTGATCTTGTGGAAGATGGAACGTGGGAGGATATTCCCTCCAGTAGATCAGGGAATCAACAAGTCTATTAACCAGCTTGTAGAGGAAGACAACATCTTGGACATCACGTCTGGTTTGCAGACCAGGAAGATTCAGCATGTCAGATGACACGCTCAATGGGACTTCAAAATACAAACAGTAGGCAACCCGGAAGCCCACCAGTCTCAAAAGTCTATTCTGGATCCTCTGAAGTCTATTTCGGAGAATTTCTTGATGAGGATACCATACCACCGAGCAATACTCCAACAAAGGTCTCACGTTACAACAGAAAGAGTTATAAGTGTTCGCAGCTGGAAGAGGTGTCTTGAAGAACGAACAAGAAGTTAGCTTTACTAGCCTGCAAGCAAACCTTCTCAACATGGGCCTCAGCACTCAAGGATGGCATTACCTCCACCCCAAGATCCCGGACGTAGCAGGTCTCTCAAAATCGTCATCCTCCAATTAGTAGACTTAGTATCTAGGAGTAGATAGTCCATGAAAACTAAATGCAATGCACTTTTTCAAATTCAAATTCATTCCGTTATCAGCACACCTATGAAAAGCTTGGAGATCATCTGGAGAGCACTTCAGTCTTGTGCAGATCTAACCGCATTGTAAACCTTAATGTCGTCCACAAAAAGAAGACATTGGTAGTAATACAGTGAACAATATCATTAATGAAGATGTTGAACAACTTAGGCCCTAAATTGATCCCTGTGGTACTCCAGATGTACCGATGAATACTTCAGATGCTGTCGAGGCAAACCTCACAGCTAGCTGCCGGTCACTTCATTTATACCTTTTGAAATAACACTAAATATTGGCTGGAAAACCAACCATGCAATGAACCAATGACTCCATAAGCGTACAGCTTGTCAAGAAGGCGCTGATGACACATACAGGAAAAAGCCTTAGAAAAATCTAGGTAAAACGAGTCCACTTGCTCACCCCTTTCGAAGGCGTCCATCACATAAATCTGAAACACGATCAGGTTTGTAGACAGTGACCTAACAGAAATGAACCAATGCTGATGTTATCCGTTGTCATGGGACCCACCTTCAGCTAAACAAGTCTCTCGAAAACCTTTGCTAGACTAGGCTGCAATGCTATAGGCCTGTTTTACTTACTATCTGGTAAAATAATTCTGTGTCCAAAAATATAAAATGAAAACTTTGACAACCCGTGGGGCAGAGCACTACGGTAAAATCTGTATCAAAACCTTTTTTTTCTATTTTAGACAAAATAATGTACGAAATTTCAGCCTTTTAGCTAGATCAGAAGTATGAGAATTAGTATGAGTGAGTAAGTTATTATAGGGGCGAAGCCCTAAAATATTTTTGGAACGGGAATAGGCTTGAACGTAGTGGTCGCAGTTGATAATACATGACTAACAACGTCTCTGCGTACTTCATTAGTAAAACATTCAGTACCAAAGAAAGCTAACCTAAGCGTATTAAAAACATGCCCCTTCTCCAGTAACAAATATTATGTCAAACTCTATAACTATTCCAATCTAAATAAATAAAGTGGTCTTTAATTTAGAGCGTTTTTCGTGAACATTACATGATTTTCAAAACAACTTGAGTCACATAAAATTGTTTTCACAAAGCTATTTACAACAAAAATAATCTAATATTATTCTACAATGTTATATGACTTAAAACTAACAAAATTAACCTGATCAAAAACCAAATCTTTTAAATTTGTCCACTTCATAACGCATTGTGCAATCTTTTTTTAAAAGCCTTTTGACTGACCAATTCATGACCGATACTGGACGACAGAAATGGAGCTTTGGAAATGGATGTATGGAGCTTTGGGGCAAATTAAGAAAACCCCTTACGAGCGGACTCACAGCGCACACGAGGCATCTCAAGCAAGTTGCCCTGCCTGGTACACCGGGAACGCATTTCGGAACGGGTTCTGAGCCTCTCTCTCAAATATTGCGGTCTCCCCTCAGTCAGGACTTTACGAACAAGACAAGAAGTGCGGAGAAAGCATAAGTCAGCCATCGGCAATAAGCCAAGGGTTTTCCGCTCAAGTGAAATGTGGTCGAATTTCCTCAGTCCACAAACGTACCTGACACACATATTCTGCACTCTCTGCAACCGGTCCATGTCACCTAGAGATGCAACGTTGCCATATACCGGAAGACAATACTCAAGTATAGAGAGCACCAAAGCCTGCAGAAGCCGAAGCTTAGCAGGTGCGGGGAACAAGTGCCGATGCCTGTACAACATTCTCAAACAGGCCACAGCTCTCTGACATACAATGCTTATATGTCCAGGGAAGGAAAGTCTGGCATCAAACTGAAGTCCAAGAAGTTTCTGAGAGTTACACTTGTTCAGTAGAACACCACCGAGGTACACGCCAGACAAGGGCGGGGATTGCAGAACCTTGCCAGCTGGGAACGTCATGCAACAAAGAACACTTGTTCTTGTTCAGTAAAACAGCTCTGCCAACTTGGTCATTGTCGTACTGAAGAGCCAGCTGGGCATCATCAGCGAACGAGTATAGCTGGCAATGATGCAAATCCTTCCCCATGGTGGCAGAAAATAAAGTAAACAAGACAGGTCCAAGACAGCTATCCTGTGGCACTCCTAATGATTTTTTTCAGAGAGGAAGAACCATCAGAGCCCACTTTGGTCTTTTAGCTCCTTCCATCCAAATAGGAATGAAACCATGAACCTACCCGATGATCAGTCTGTAAAACTTCATCATGGCTAACAGCAAGCTGTGATCAATGGAGTCAATGGAATCTAAAAATAATCTTTGTCGACTCGTATTGTCTGATTGTTTTGACAATTCGATCAATTTAAAAAATACTAAAAGAAAAATAATTTCCTTAGTAGTGTTGTTGCAACTAAACAGGATAAATAAAAAAAATGGCCACTCCTTGGGAACAATTGAAGAATATTCTCCATATTTGTATGAAAGGAAATATAATGAATGGATGGGAAGAATTGTTTATCTTTAAGGAAAAATGTAAGGATAGGGATAAATTGATCAATGAACAGGTCAACTTTGACTCTGGTGATACTTATCGCAACTTGTTTCCGGAACTTCCGGTAGCCAATAGTATATAAGCTGTTCGCCATCTTGTTTCTGTCATTCTCTGATTGGGCTTGATGATGACCGGTGTAACTATTTGAAATCGATCGCCTTGTACCATCTTTTGTGAATATTTTACCGTCTTGTATGTAAGTACAGTATAAGTGTAAATATACTTTGTGTGTTGTAAGACGTATTTTATAGATAAATCCTGTTCAAAAGAAAAACACACAAACAGTGCAAATTTCTTGACACTGATTTGCACTGGCAATACTTACAATGATTATGTTATCATAGCAAACAATGCCACTCTAATAAACACAAGGAAAATATAAACATGTGATCAAGTTTGATGCTAAATTAGAGTAATGAATTTAAGGCTGATTTAAAAAAAATACTAATTTTGAGTTTTTTATAGTGACACTTTTGACATGTTGTGGATTTGACGTTATAACCCTAGGAGATAGAATACAATGTTAAATTACAAAGTTGTAAATAATTAAATTTTTGACTAATGATTTTTCGTCAAAACTTACGAGTAGATTCGACCAAGCGTTTGGTCGCTATACCTGGCCAATTTTATCGGTGTTACCTTGAAATCCCTTTTTTGGATGCCATTTTGAAATTGGTAATAGATTTCTAGGTTTTTCCTGAAAAGTAAACCCAAAGGCGAACATCAGATGGCCTCTCCACACAAACTCTTCGAACGCTCTACATTGCTATTGTCAGACCACATCTTCAGTATGCCAGCATAGTTTGGACTCCGTATCAACTGGGGCACAAATGCATGCTGGAAAAGATACAAACTCGCTTCATCAGGCTGATTGGATTCAGACTTGGTTACCGGTTTTACGAAGTTCCTCTCCTCCAGATGATATCAGTCTTCATCGTCCCTACCCTGGAATCTAGAAGAGAACTCCTGGACATGGTCTTCCTCTATCAGCTAATCAGTGGTGCGGTTGACTGTCCTGAGCTCCTTGAGCTTGTCAGCTTTAGACCGCCTGGACGAAAAAGATCCCTGACACCTTTCTCCAAGATGCTTTATAGCAGCAACTACAGCCACTATAACCTAATGCCTCGCCTGATGAGAACGGGAAACAGCCTGTCCTCGAGTGTTGACTTCTTTGGACTGTCCACAGCCGTCTTGAGGCGTGAACTCGTGAAGATCTTGTATGTGTGATATCTTGTTTGCTTGTATTATGTGGGATTTTCACTCAAGTTGCTAGTATAGTTACCATTTTTGTTTCTTGTATGTTTTTGATATTCTATTACTGTTTTTTTTTGTCTAGGTTCACTTTAATTGCTGTTTGTTGTAGGGTATCATTAGGGTTGTAGGGTTTTAGGGTATCAATATATTAGGGTGTTCTACCTATTAGCTAATATATGCACCATTGTTACTGAAAACCATTTTTATCACAGTATCTTCATATCATTCTTGTATCATTGACTTAAGTTTATCACTGTTGTTGTTTTGTTGTAGGTTATAATTTGTTGCGTTGATGTCAAGAGACTGTCATTGTTGTTGCATGGATCATTCATTACAATTAAGACTTAAATATCATGTATCCATCATACACTGTCAACTTAGATTAGTCGAAACAATTGAAATTGATTGTATACCTGCATTGTGAAAGACTGTAAATATTGACGTTTGTCGTTGAAATAAATAAATAAATTTCAAGTATATGGATGATAGTGGTAAAACAACGGGAAGTATGCGTTCTATTCTTAACAATATTGTATCGGGTTTATATTATATATTAAAATATTTTGAACTCCATTACTAATGGGCGTAAATGAATAACAAGTTGTATAAATCTCTCCTGCATCTGCAAATTTTATAAATTTTCTCCAGGTTTAATTGAATATCGTTGGCTGTTTGATATTACCGTCGCAGTGTCGTATTTCAAGTTCCTACACTCACTTCATCCATCTTGGCCCTGCTCGGTCCAACAAAGGCTGTATATCTGTCTGTCAGTTTGATTTATACTCTTTCCGACGTATGGCAATTCTTATCGATACAATGTATTTTTAAACAGTTGTTTGATTTTAACTGAGACCTAAACGTAGACGTAATTTGTAAGTAGTTAATCAGTTTCTACAATTACAATTGCCTTTTGTTTAATGATTTACTAACATAGATATCAGAGAATACAAAATTAAAATTCTGTGGTAAACGGTGACCAACAATCTTGTAACATGAATATTATAAAATTCCACCGATGCTGGGAGAAACTCGAGTAGATCCTTGTTATTTATTTATTTATTTATATACGGCAACACCAATTTTTACAAGAAGACACAGTGGTGAAGATTTTCATTATAGTTTAGTCTACCTAGTGTAGTGGACAATTTGCATACAACTATAATAAACGGTATCAGGAAACTGACACATACTTTCTCCCTTTTAGCCAAACTTTAATGACAAAAATATTTGTTATTTACTAAATATAGAATATGAAGTATAGATAAATGTACAGAAAATTGTCTAAAATAGTTGTTTTCAGAAATATCCACCCAAATTGCTTTTTTGGAGGCACTATAGAGTCCGTTGCTACACACAGTAGTTTTGAGAGGGGAAATTCCCCCTTGCCCCCCCAGGGTTAAATAGCAACACATTTCGAACATCATCTGTTGGTCAATGCTAACTTGACCTGCATATCAAATTTTAATGAAATTGATCAGTAAATAAGAGAGAAATAGTTATTTTTGTATTCCCCATAAGAATAACATTGGACAACGTACTGTGTTTACCGCTAAATGAAAATTTCAATTTTCTCCGCAACTAGCAATCGTAGAATAGGAATTTAAAATACTAATTTATTTAGTTTTTTGAGCTCTTTTTAATGGTGAATAGTAATCTTTTTTAACATTTATGATTTTTTTTTTATCCAAAAAACTGAATTTTTGATGTTTTAAGTCCTGTAATTTCTGAACCCGAATTTTTCCAGAAATGCGGGTGGTGTCATTTTGTTGGAAACCTAAAGTTCTACAAACCACGAAAGTTTAATCAAAATCGTTAGAGCCGTTTTTGAGAAATTTGGATTTTTCATTTTTTTGGCGGTTTTTGGGGGATAATTACCCTTAAAAATCAAAAATTCAAAAAAATGAAAAAACACCTTGAGATATCGTGGATTAGTACCTACATACCAAATTTCATAAAAATCGGCCCATAGGTTAGGGCTCTAGCTCTGTACACATCCACACAGACACACACACACACACACACAGACAGACATCACGTAAAAACCACTTTTTTGGGTTCAGGGAGAACCAAAACGAATATTTCCACTAACAACTCAAATTCGAAAATTTTTACGAAAACAATACTTTCTCCATGTATAGGGGGAGAAAGTAAAAAGGTGTGAAGGTAACCACAGTTGTTGCACGAATGATATTTGTTTAACATTTATAAATACTAACCATGCTTTAACAAACATAGACACTATGGCTTAACAAAATAAATTATCTTGACAAAAATAACACTTAACAACAGTGCTATTGACAGTTATCTCAAACTAGTTTGGTAGTAACATTATCGGTGTATAGTCTTTGGTAATACATTCTCTGGATGATAAAGACATCTGTATTGTGTAATTACACTTTAATACAAGTTATGGTGAAGTATGAGAGTAAGGTCTAGGGAAATAGTTTATACCTTTTGAAATGACACTAAATATTAATCGATAAGCACGCTGCTTTTTAAAAATCAGCTTAAAAACATATAATATTTCTTGAACAAAATTCACAAGACTGGTTTTGAATTCAGCACATCGCAATAAATCAAATTCTTAACACATTTGAGAGAATGCAGTCAGACAAGCTAAACCCCCACCATTGCCACGTCAGAAGCTGAAATCCCAATGTTTAATTAAAAACGTTAAAAGCTACGCGTCAGGCGGTGGGGAGACTGCCCAGTGGTCAGGAGCAATTGGAAACCAAACAACACCTGTCTTCTCATCGAGCATGCTACAAATTATGGCTTGTATATGAACAGATTTTATTGGTTTTGTTAAAATGATATACAGGTTTAATGAAAAACACGATTATGTTTTAGATTTAAACGAATTTAAAGATCATACAAGTTTGTTTATCATGATTTTCTTTTTACTTCAATAAAATGTATACATTTTACTAAATATAAAAAAGGTTACATATATATATATATATATGTATATAAAATCTGAAAAGCTGTAAATCTAATTAAAACAAAATTAGTTTCCTTTTAATTCTACAGTAAATATAATGGTCATAGTTTTTGAGGGTTTAAGAATCAATACTTGTCATTATTTAGATGTAGTTATAAACTATTATTTAACTTATATGACTATTATATATATATATATATATATATATATATATATAAAACTGTGTAATATTTATAGGGTATTGATTCTTAAAACCTCAAAAGCTTTGACCATTATTTCACTATAGAATTAAAATGTAACTAATTTTATTTTTATTTAACCAACAGCTTTCCAGGTTTTAACCTACAGTATTCTAATACTGTGTAATTTCAACATATGTTTTAAATATAGTCATTAAATCGATGGTTTAATAATGTATACAACTATATATTTAACTTTACTTAAAACTCACCAATCATGCAGGTTATTTGTGAGATTGTATTTTAAACTATTAGAGTCCAGACTTGCAATAGATACCATATTTTAGGAAGGTACAGAACACTTGATATATAATCTAGTTTTCAGGAAAAACACTCACAACGCACCTATTTACATAACATCAACTTTAAGGAGAACCTACTTCATGGCAGAATGAAAAAATACATGAAACCCTTATAGGTCTACTCAATAATCTAAATAAAATACCAAGAAAGAAATAATGTGAACATTTTTGAATCTTATACGTTTTTCCTGAAGTTATATCAATTAGGCCCTATCATGAACCAAATTTGTGTTTTAGTGTGGCCGCATACCAATTTAGCTACCTTATCTCCTCCCCTTTGGCTACCTTTATTCAATGGATAACAAGTTTTTAATTTGTTAACAAACGTACATTTAGTGGTTGTATGAATTACAAACAACTGATTGCATCATCATCATCATTGTTACGGATTAGGAAACCCCAGCATAGCTGCTAGTCACATCTTCCACAAGCGGGAATATTGTGCAGGTTACCGGAAAGATAGGATATAGCAGGAAAGGAAAGGGTGGGATGGGACGGCAGCCAAATCGACCCTTCAGAGGGCCAACTCCCATGCCCCTGTGACAGCTGGGATGAGGCTCTCAAACAGGGGACCCACATTCTGCCCTCCAACTGGTCAACTCAACTGACAGGGCATCCATGTACAACAGCCAGGGACCATTCATTCTCAGGTTGGTAGGTGGGGACCAAACGCGAGGATTCTGTCCCTAACCGCTGCAAATGGAGGGACCAAAGGTGAAAGGGAAATTTGTCATAATGGATAGCCAAAAGACTTACCTTATGTAATCACAACTTCATTTGCTGTACCCAATGTCAGCCTCAAAACTGGTATAGACCAGTTTTAAGGTAGTCCTGGGACAACTGAATTCATTTGTACTCACTAATCAAAAATTATATTGACCAAAGGGGTACAGGAGGTCCCGTGAACCTTTTCGCTCGTTATAGGCCTCCGTTTATTCTGACTATAAATAAATTAACATGAAGCAGAATGTTTTCAACAATGCGGGGTTTTCGCTCTGTACCAAATTAGCTAACTTAGCTACTTTTTCCCCTCTTGCTAACTTTATTTAATAGTATATTGAGTATTATTACAAGTCCATTGGATGCTTTAATAAGAGCTCAAGAAAGCTTTATTAACCTTACCAATATACTTTAGAATGGTTTAAATACCTGCTTTTGAGTATTCCAATTTTCTTGCAGGAGCAACTAGTTTCGACTTCAAAGTGAAGTCAACTTCAGGCTGACAAGGATGTATGTCACTTCATTTGCAACAGATTGCAACGCGACCGGGCCTATGTAGAGTGGCCTAACTGCCGAGCCCGCAGGGCCCGCGAGCCGAGGTGGCGGGGCCCGCGAGCCGAGTTTGAAGCTCTGGCAGGCTTGCATGGCTTATATAACAATATTCAATTGTTATATTTAATTTTAAAAACACTAATAATGTTGTTGGTAAACTTAAATAATCTATTTATTTTTATCCTAGTGATAATATCTTTCATTCATTGTGCTTAAGGCCTATTTTTTAATAAAAGACTCACTTTAAAACTACAATAAGTTTTATTATTTTAAGTTTCCTCAATAAAAACTACTTTAAAAATAAACTTTAAGTGATCTATTTTAACAAATATTTACCCATTTTGCATACAAATTTTAAAACATTTGTTAGTAAGTACTGAGTGTCAGTAATGTTTTTGAAATATGTAGAGACAATTCGGCTATGTAAATTCACTTTGAAGGGTGAATCATAGCATAGTCTAACTACAGTAGTAGTAGTACTGTGGTTAGTCTATGGTATAAGTATAGGATAGTGATAAATTATAAATCGGCAGATCATGATAGGATCCGTTTCAAACCGACGTACAACCGTATACGCTATAGCCGGCGGTTTCACAAATGAGCTCTAACCAGGTTCTAATGCCCTTAAATCAGGAGTCACTGCTCTTGGTTTAAAAAGCGTGCTGTTGTGAAATCCGATTTTTTCAGTAAAATACCGTTTTGAAATCCGTTATGTTGGCAGTAGATCTGGTGGGGTGGATTAAAAATCTCCCATTTGTTTCAATGTAAAAACTGTGCAATTCAAAGTATTTGTATATTAATATCTTGTCGCATTAAAGATGCACCTTAATATGTTAAACAACTTTATAATCTTGAGACACATTTTACATAGAATTTGATTGTTTGTTTATCTTGAAGCAAAGTTATGATTTGAGTTAAATTAAAACACCCTTGTAATGTGGCTTTTGGAAATAGTGTTGATAACAAGCCCACAAGTAAAGCTAGTATTCTAGTGGCGTAGTATTCTAGTCGTACGTCGAATGTCAGCGTCCCACCAACAATTTGACATCACAAAAGAACAAAATACCAAATACGACGGCACGCATTTTGAAGGTTATTTGTCTTTTAAAGATACTTCGTAACGGTCTGTGCAGTCAATATAATTAAGGTTTTCTAGCTAACTGAAAGAGACCTCGTAAAAACAGCTGTAAGGTCACGTGATCAACAATCCAATCTGCAGTGTTGCTAGAAACACATTTATCGTACGTATTTAAAACATTATAGCTCAAATAAGAACATTTAGGCGTTATTAAATCACAATTGTGGCTAAAATGAAAAAATGTTGGAACTGACGTTATGTAACTGAAGATAAGGAAACGTCTAAATCAAGCAAAATTATCCCAGAATCTAGGAAAAGGATAGGGATAGGTTGAAACTGTACGATTATGTTAAATGGTGGTGGGGGGGCTCAAAAATCAGTTACGCCACTGAGTACGTCGCAATCTGTTCCGGGAACAAATTTGAGTGTTTTTACAAATGTTAAATGTGTTCGTCATGCCCGTGTCTAAGTGTGTTTAAATGTACTTTAATGTAATGGTGACCTTCATATGAAGTGACATACATCCTTGTCAGCCTGAAGATGACTTCACTTTGAAGTCGGAACTAGTTGCTCCTGCAACAAACTGGATTACTCGAAAGCCTTTCTAGTATCTCTCAGTAATCCGGAGGCTAAACAAACAAAGAAACAAAAAACAATCTACTTTATTAGCTGATAATTTGTGTTTGTAAAACTGTCAAAGATTATATGGTTTTTCAAATAAATTATCAGATCTATCTTCTTTTTAAACTCTGTTGTACGTAGATACTAATTGTAAGTCGATATGTTTCTTATTTAACAATATTAATTTGGTCGTTAGTAATTATATTAGTGTAATGATCCTTAGATTGTTTTGCTGTCATGGGATTGTATGTAAACATACCTAGACAATTCCCCCAAGGGTCATTAAACTATATTGCAAACGTGGTTACGCATACATCATAACATATTTCAATCTCTACATAAATTACCACCGATTCCCCCGTAAATTAGTCGGGTTTTCTTCAACAGTGACCTTTTTAGTAGTCAAAATATTAATATTAATATCTAAACATATTTAACTAATACTTGTGTTTTTATAAAACCCAATAGTATACTTTTGCATGATAATTTTTTTTCAAAATCGCTATCTGCGGACGCTTCAGCTGTAACTAAAGTTGCATCGTACTTTATTTTGGATATATACATTGTTGCATCGTATTATCATCGTTGAAATGAGGTAAGTTTGGAGTGAACATTAGAATAGAATATATAATTTATCAGCACATTTCTTAACTTGTAAATTAAATTCCTAAAATATCTATTTGATAATAAATGTAAGCAAAAAGTAAAACAAACGAGCAAAATACATTTATATGGAGAAGTTCATGGATCTTCTGAGTTTAATGTGGTATGAATATAAGAGTCATGCATGAATAATTGAGAACCACTCGTTAACAGAAAATGGGGTTTCTTTTCATTTCCTTGCAACCACTAGCTATTTAAATAGATATTTTTACGTAGTTTTAACTCATAAACTGAAACAATTATATTTGTATAAAATGAATAAACGCATCTTAATTTTACGAATGAAATAGTAAGCAGGAAGTATTGCGAATTAATACTGCAGGATGTACTCTTATTTCCTTTATATAATATATGATTGCGTTCTTTACCTAATGAGTTACCACTTGTAAATTCAAGTTGAAACAGTTAACCTCTGGCCTGTTCTTTAGATCGCCTAAAGCGCTAAATACCTAATAATATCGCCTAGTACCTAAACGATGCCAATGACCTTCATAAAAACATGAAACCTAAAAAAATGTAATATGTTTAGTATAAGTTTGATACTTCTTTAGCATTTGGTATAGTATTTTATTTCATCACTGAAAATTCAGTTTCACAGGACATACAATAGAAAATTTGTGTTTTAAATGACATTGCAGATTCCTCTCTATAGGATGGATCTTTCAACATTACAATATAATATTTACATTATAATAGTTAGTTAACAGTATTTTACATTTGGACCACTTTTGAATATATTCTTATACTTTTAGGAGACCAATTAACTAGATTTGATACATTCAAGCAATTTGAAAATAATGTTCGAGCCTCTTCAATTAAACCAGCAAAGACATTTTCATTTAAGTATATATTTTAGAAGGGAAATACAAATTGTAGAATATATTACTCTCAGTTATGGTAACAAATTGTTTAATTCATCAAAGGAAATCCGAAACCCCGATACAGGCTCATGCAGCGATTATCACTGAAGCGAATATAATAAATCACTGATATTTCCGACTGCTTGGCAAAGAACCGGAAGAGAAACCTTTTGACAGAACTGAATCTATTTTAGTTTATATGATAATGTAAATAAATTTGTGTGGTTTATACCTTGAACCCGATCACTTACAATAGATTTTACGTTGATTAGAGGTACCGGTATTGAGATACAAACATTCTGCATTAAGCTGTGACCCCATTTGTATTACAACTACAATTTCCGTAACACTTTTAGTAAGCTTCTATAGGGAAGAAGCTATTACAGTAGTCGGCATGATAAGAGCTAGGCCCAGGACCATGATAACTTATTTATATATATGTTATCATGGTCCTGGGCCTAGCTCTTATCATGCCGACTACTGTAATGGTTTCTTCCCTATTACAGCTTACTAAAAGAGTTACGGAAATTTTAGTTGTAATACAAATGGAGTTACAGCTTAATAATAATTTTATATATATATTAATATTAATATATATATATTTACATATATTAATATTAATATATATATACTATTATATAAATCTGTGTGTGTGTCCGTTTCTACGATCTCTCTTGAAAAAAAGGTCCTAATGACATTTGGTACGGATGAGTAAAGTAGCATTTATTTGAACGATTTTGAAAACCAGATAGATCATACTACCCAAAGTGGGTGTTGGGGGAGAGAATTATACCCCAAAAATGGGGTTTTACATATTTTTGTTATATAAAATTGGAGTTTTCACTGTTGGATTTAGTAAAAAAAAAAAACAATCAACTTATTTTGTGATCGTTTATCTACGTCAACTGGTTACCAAGATATTTAAAGTGCTTATCACAGTACGTTGTCCGATTTTATTCTTATGGAGAGTAAATAACTAAAATTTTATATCTCGCCTACTTATGAACATACTTGTATATTGATAAAACTTGGTATGTAACTTCATCTGGTTGTATCCTATTGATATTCATATAAAATACCCCCATATCAGGAAACCTGAATACGCAGTCCTATATAAACGTTTGGATATTGTGTTATCTGATGTTATTCTTATGGGAAATAAATAGCACTATTTATCTCCCTTAATTATAAATATATTTTGACGAAACTTGGTACGCGCCTTCATATTTTTATGGTCAATTTATATTTGCATGAAACCGTTATTTTCACTCATCCTTGTTTTGGAAACCGGCGTAATCTATTCAATGTTATTCTTATGGAATATAAATAATAATGTTATACCTCGCTTATTTATCAATATACTTTGATCAACAAAAATAACGTAGTTTATGAGGTATATAAACTTTCTTTGGAAATTCACTGAGTTTACAGGTTTGCTACGACGGGGGTATTTTTTATTTTAAAGAGTAATTATCCCCCAAAACGCTAAAAAATACTTTATCCAGTTTAACCGCTAAAAACATGAAAAATAGAAATATCAAAAATTGCTCCAACAATTTTATTTAAAATGTTGTAGTTTGTAGTACCTTAAATAACACCACCCGCATTTCTGGAAAACTGGGCTCAGAAATTATTGGACTTCAAATGTCCAAAAATTCCGATTTTTATTTATTTTAAAAGGGTAAACTTTAATTAAATATATTCTCATCACCATTACAAAGCTCACAAAACTAAGTAAATTAGTATTTTAAATTGTTATTCTCCGACTAATGATTGCAGATGAAATTGAAATTTTTATTTTACGGTAACCGCAGTACGTTGTTCAGTGTTATTCTAATGGTGAATACAAAAATACCATATACTTCTTATTTACTGTATATCAGTTTCATTAAAACCTGGTACACAGGTCAAAGTAAAGGATATTTGAAATATGCTGCCCCTAACTCTGGGACAAGAGGAGGGGACATTTTTCCCCTTTAACCTACTGTTCGAAGCAAATGATTCTGTAGTGCCTCAAAATACTGGATAAGGATGGATATTGCTGAAAAAGGTATATTGAAAGATTTTTCATACATTCTACTGCACTTTATATTCTTTATTTAGTCAAAATATAAAGTAATGTGGAGATTAAAATTGGGCTAAAATGGAGAAACTATGTTTCAGTTTAATAATACCGTTAATTCCCTGGTTATGCTTTTTTAGTACAGAAATGTATCGCTAAATGATCAGACGGTATAGTGTTTGTTGTGATAATATATTGATTAACAACATATTGTTTAGACATTATTTTCACTTTTTGTAAGTATCTAAGTACTACAGTTCACATTCGTTAGAAGTTAAGTTTGTATTCGAAAATTCTAATGGATATTTAAATGTTAATAACTTCCACATCTACGACTAGTTTGTAAACAAACTATGTCCAATGACATTATATCGCTAGTACGTAAACATCAATAGATAGTCTTGTTTTAGTACTACATAATAGGTTTTTATGGCCGTTAGTAATAGGCCTTTATCTGCAAATCATTCGGTGGTCTCGGAACCAAACTGAACGATAGCCAACTGTGGACCCCCGATAAGATTGGTGACTTTCTACACGCCCACTTCCTGCACATTGCCAATATCCTATGTGCTATTCCATAAGGGAGGGCTCAGCAGTTTGGAGTGTCCTACCTCAAACAAATTGATAAACTAAGACGTCAGGCTAACTAATTGTTTAAAACGTTCAGTTTGTTTCATCATTAAACTAAAGAGAGTAACGTTTTGAATTCAGGTTCATACAAATGAATTGAAAACATCGGATGATTCTTTAAATTTTCTGACGCATTATAATAAACGGTATCAGGAAAACTGACACATACTTTCTCCCTTTTAGCCCAACTTTATGAATAAATTACTTTTTATGTTCTAAATATAGAATACAAAGCACGGACGAATGTACAGAAAATATTGTAAACAAGTTGTTTTCAAAACTATCCCCCAAAATCCCTGTTTAGGAGGCACTATAGAATCCATCGCTACACACGTGGTTTTAAGAGGGATAAATGCCCCCTGTCCCCCCCCCCTCAGCTTTATTAAGAGGCAGCATATTTAGAATTTCATCTGTTGGTCAATGCCAACTTGACAAGCACATCAAGTTTGAAAGAAATTGATCAATAAATAAGAGAGAAATAGTAATTTTTGTATTCCCCTTAAGAATAATGTTGGACAATGAACTGCGTTTACCACAAAATGAAAATTTAAATTTTCTCCGCAACCAGTAATCGTAGAATAGTAATTGAAAATACTAAATTATTTAGTTTTTTGAGCTCTTTTTAATGATGAATAGTAATATTTAAGTATATTTATTTTTTATTGTAAAATCAAAAAAAAAATATTTTTTATGTTTTAAGCCCTGTAATTTAAGAACCCGAATTTTTACAGAAATGCGAGTGGTGTCATTTTGTTTTAAAACTAAAGTTCTACAAAATACTATAGTTTAATTAAAATCGTTAGTCTTTTTTGAGAAATATTGATTTTTCATGTTTTTTGGCGGTTTTTGGGGAATAATTACCCTTAAAAATAAAAATTCAAAAAAAATAAAAACACCTGGAGGGCCTGGTACACCTGGTGGGTTAGTACCTACATACCAAATTTCATAAAAATCGGACCATTGGTTAGGGCTCTAGCTCTGTACACATCCATACAGATAGACATACATACAGATAGACAGACAGACAGACAGACAGACACACTGACATCACGTAAAAATCACTTTTTTTGGTTCAGGAAGCACCAAAACAAATATTTCCACTAACGACTCAAATTCGAAAATTTCGACGAAAACAATACTTTCTACATATACTATGTATAAGGGGAGAAAGTAAAAATGACTGTAACAGCAAAAAGCAGAAGACTAAACGATATGCAAATGTTAAGGATAAAAGTAAAATAGCAAAGATAATACATAACTACACCTCTGGCAAGCAGCAATAACTAGATTGTACGACAAGTTTTTAAATCATCAACAAAGTTTCTAAAATGGCAATAAAACAATAGGCAACACAACAGACAGGCACAATGGTCAAAATAGACAGATATTAACAGTAGGGAACAATGGACAAGAATATTGAAGTGCAACAGTTAAATTTAAATTATGAATATCATGCACAGCAGCTATCTGTAGAACAATTTTTAAACCTAAATATTTATAGGGTTTTTTAAGTAAACATCAATAAATATTTGAAACTTAACAATTGCGCTATACAATGGAAGCTCTCTTAACCGACCTCGGATTAACCGCCCGTCTTCCAAGAATAGTCAAACTTCCACGATAATGGCGTGAAATTGTTCCGCAATAATTTTCAGGTTACATCAGGTCGATTACATTTTTTCGTATAAAATCAAATTCAGTCAGTTTCTCTCAATATGTTTACCATACTTTACAAGTATGATTGTTTTAACACTTATTTATGACTGTTTCCGGTATTATTCGGTTTAACCGACCTATTCGTTATCCGACCATGGAACGGTCTCGTAGGGTTCGGTTAGGAGAGCTTCTACAGTACTTAAAATAACAATACACCTAACAAATATAATAACATGCAACTATGGAATACAATATATGAAATAATGAATCGTGAGTCACACTAAATATATGAAAGTTCGAGTACTGTATCATGACAATTAACATTAGCTATTGAGCAATAAGATGAAATCTATGAATAAGATGGTATAAAACCTGGTTACGAAATCCACGGATTTGCCCACTTTGTTGCTGACTCGCAGCAGGCGAGGAATGGCGCTATAGTGGAGTGAAGAACCCTCACAACTGTGTGTCGGGATCTCGTAAGGCCAGGTATGGACAATGATAAACGGGATGAATGATATCTCGTTTATGTATATATGAATAAGATGGTATAAAACCTGGTTACGAAATCCACGGATTTGCCCACTTTGTTGCCGACTCGCAGCAGGCAAGGAATGGCGCTGTAGTCGAGTGAAGAAGCCTCACAACTGTGTGTCGGGATCTCGTAAGGCCAGGTATGGACAATGATAAACGGGATGAATGATATCTCGTTTATGTATATATGAATAAGATGGTATAAAACCTGGTTACGAAATCCACGGATTTGCCCACTTTGTTGCCGACTCGCAGCAGGCGAGGAATGGCGCTATAGTGGAGTGCAGAAGCCTCAAAACTGTGTGTCGGGATCTCGTAAGGTCTGGTATGGACAATGATAAACGGGATGAACGATATCTCGTTTATGTATATATGAATAAGATGGTATAAAACCTGGTTACGAAATCCACGGATTTGCCCACTTTGTTGCTGACTCGCAGCAGGCGAGGAATGGCGCTATAGTGGAGTGAAGAAGCCTCACAACTGTGTGTCGGGATCTCGTAAGGCCTGGTATGGACAATGATAAATGGGATGAACGATATCTCGTTTATGTATATATGAATAAGATGGTATAAAACCTGGTTACGAAATCCACGGATTTGCCCACTTTGTTGCCACTCGCAGCAGGCGAGGAATGGCGATGTAGTGGAGTGAAGAAGCCTCACAACTGTGTGTCGGGATCTCGTAAGGCCTGGTATGGACAATGATAAACGGGATGAATGATATCTCGTTTATGTATATATGAATAAGATGGTATAAAACCTGGTTACGAAATCCACGGATTTGCCCACTTTGTTGCAGACTCGCAGCAGGCGAGGAATGGCGCTGTAGTGGAGTGAAGAAGCCTCAAAACTGTGTGTCGGGATCTCGTAAGGTCTGGTATGGACAATGATAAACGGGATGAATGATATCTCGTTTATGTATATATGAATAAGATGGTATAAAACCTGGTTACGAAGTCCACGGATTTGCCCACTTTGTTGCCGACTCACAGCAGGTGAGGAATGGCGCTATAGTGGAGTGAAGAAGCCTCACAACTGTGTGTCGGAATCTCGTAAGGCCTGGTATGGACAATGATAAACGGGATGATAGATATCTCGTTTATGTATATATGAATAAGATGGTATAAAACCTGGTTACGAAATCCACGGATTTGCCCGCTTTGTTGCTGACTCGCAGCAGGCGAGGAATGGCGCTATAGTGGAGTGAAGAAGCCTCACAACTGTGTGTCGGGATCTCGTAAGGCCTGGTATGGACAATGATAAATGGGATGAACGATATCTCGTTTATGTATATATGAATAAGATGGTATAAAACCTGGTTACGAAATCCACGGATTTGCCCACTTTATTGCTGACTCGCAGCAGGCGAGGAATGGCGCTATAGTGGAGTGAAGAAGCCTCACAACTGTGTGTCGGGATCTCGTAAGGCCTGATATGGACAATGATAAATGGGATGAACGATATCTCGTTTATGTATATATGAATAAGCTGGTATAAAACCTGGTTACAAAATCCACGGATTTGCCCACTTTGTTGCTGACTCGCAGCAGGCGAGAAATGGCGCTATAGTGGAGTGAAGAAGCCTCACAACTGTGTGTCGGGATCTCGTAAGGCCAGGTATGGACAATGATAAATGGGATGAACGATATCTCGTTTATGTATATATGAATAAGATGGTATAAAACCTGGTTACGAAATCCACGGATTTGCCCACTTTGTTGCCGACTCGCAGCAGGCGAGGAATGGCGCTGTAGTGGAGTGAAGAAGCCTCACAACTGTGTGTCGGGATCTCGTAAGGCCTGATATGGACAATGATAAACGGGGTGAATGATATCTCGTTTATGTATATATGAATAAGATGGTATAAAACCTGGTTACGAAATCCACGGATTTGCCCACTTTGTTGCCGACTCGCAGCAGGCGAGGAATGGCGCTATAGTGGAGTGAAGAAGCCTCACAACTGTGTGTCGGGATCTCGTAAGGCCTGGTATGGACAATGATAAATGGGATGAACGATATCTCGTTTATGTATATATGAATAAGATGGTATAAAACCTGGTTACGAAATCCACGGATTTGCCCACTTTGTTGCCGACTCGCAGCAGGCGAGGAATGGCACTGTAGTGGAGTGAAGAAGCCTCACAACTGTGTGTCGGGATCTCGTAAGGCCTGATATGGACAATGATAAACGGGATGAACGATATCTCGTTTATGTATATATGAATAAGATGGTATAAAACCTGGTTACGAAATCCACGGATTTGCCCACTTTGTTGCCACTCGCAGCAGGCGAGGAATGGCGATGTAGTGGAGTGAAGAAGCCTCACAACTGTGTGTCGGGATCTCGTAAGGCCTAGTATGGACAATGATAAACGGGATGAACGATATCTCGTTTATGTATATATGAATAAGATGGTATAAAACCTGGTTGCGAAATCCACGGATTTGCCCACTTTGTTGCCGACTCGCAGCAGGCGAGGAATGGCGCTATAGTGGAGTGAAGAAGCCTCACAACTGTGTGTCGGGATCTCGTAAGGTCTGGTATGGACAATGATAAACGGGATGAACGATATCTCGTTTATGTATATATGAATAAGATGGTATAAAACCTGGTTACGAAATCCACGGATTTGCCCACTTTGTTGCCGACTCGCAGCAGGCGAGGAATGGCGCTATAGTGGAGTGAAGAAGCCTCACAACTGTGTGTCGGGATCTCGTAAGGTCTGGTATGGACAATGATAAACGGGATGAACGATATCTCGTTTATGTATATATGAATAAGATGGTATAAAACCTGGTTACGAAATCCACGGATTTGCCCACTTTGTTGCCGACTCGCAGCAGGCGAGGAATGGCGCTGTAGTGGAGTGAAGAAGCCTCATAACTGTGTGTCGGGATCTCGTAAGGCTCGGTATGGACAATGATAAACGGGATGAACGATATCTCGTTTATGTATATATGAATAAGATGGTATAAAACCTGGTTACGAAATCCACGGATTTGCCCACTTTGTTGCCGACTCGCAGCAGGCGAGGAATGGTGCTGTAGTGGAGTGAAGAAGCCTCACAACTGTGTGTCGGGATCTCGTAAGGCCTGGTATGGACAATGATAAACAGGATGAACGATATCTCGTTTATGTATATATGAATAAGATGGTATAAAACCTGGTTACGAAATCCACGGATTTGCCCACTTTGTTGCTGACTCGCAGCAGGCGAGGAATGGCGCTATAGTGGAGTGAAGAAGCCTCACAACTGTGTGTCGGGATCTCGTAAGGCCTGGTATGGACAATGATAAATGGGATGAACGATATGTCGTTTATGTATATATGAATAAGATGGTATAAAACCTGGTTACGAAATCCACGGATTTGCCCACTTTGTTGCCGACTCGCAGCAGGCGAGGAATGGCGCTGTAGTGGAGTGAAGAAGCCTCACAACTGTGTGTCGGGATCTCGTAAGGCCTGATATGGACAATGATAAACGGGATGAACGATATCTCGTTTATGTATATATGAATAAGATGGTATAAAACCTGGTTACGAAATCCACGGATTTGCCCACTTTGTTGCCACTCGCAGCAGGCGAGGAATGGTGCTGTAGTGGAGTGAAGAACCCTCACAACTGTGTGTCGGGATCTCGTAAGGCCTGGTATGGACAATGATAAACGGGGTGAATGATATCTCGTTTATGTATATATGAATAAGATGGTATAAAACCTGGTTACGAAGTCCACGGATTTGCCCACTTTGTTGCCGACTCGCAGCAGGTGAGGAATGGCGCTATAGTGGAGTGAAGAAGCCTCACAACTGTGTGTCGGGATCTCGTAAGGCCTGGTATGGACAATGATAAACGGGATGAATGATATCTCGTTTATGTATATATGAATAAGATGGTATAAAACCTGGTTACGAAATCCACGGATTTGCCCGCTTTGTTGCTGACTCGCAGCAGGTGAGGAATGGCGCTGTAGTGGAGTGAAGAAGCCTCACAACTGTGTGTCGGGATCTCGTAAGGTCTGGTATGGACAATGATAAACGGGATGAATGATATCTCGTTTATGTATATATGAATAAGATGGTATAAAACCTGGTTGCGAAATCCACGGATTTGCCCACTTTGTTGCCACTCGCAGCAGGTGAGGAATGGCGCTATAGTGGAGTGAAGAAGCCTCACAACTGTGTGTCGGGATCTCGTAAGGCCTGGTATGGACAATGATAAACGGGATGAATGATATCTCGTTTATGTATATATGAATAAGATGGTATAAAACCTAGTTACGAAGTCCACGGATTTGCCCACTTTGTTGCCGACTCGCATCAGGTGAGGAATGGCGCTATAGTGGAGTGAAGAAGCCTCACAACTGTGTGTCGGGATCTCGTAAGGCCTGGTATGGACAATGATAAACGGGGTGAATGATATCTCGTTTATGTATATATGAATAAGATGGTATAAAACGTGGTTACGAAATCCACGGATTTGCCCACTTTGTTGCCGACTCGCAGCAGGCGAGGAATGGTGCTGTAGTGGAGTGAAGAAGCCTCACAACTGTGTGTCGGGATCTCGTAAGGCCTGGTATGGACAATGATAAACGGGATGAACGATATCTCGTTTATGTATATATGAATAAGATGGTATAAAACCTGGTTACGAAATCCACGGATTTGCCCGCTTTGTTGCTGACTCGCAGCAGGTGAGGAATGGCGCTGTAGTGGAGTGAAGAAGCCTCACAACTGTGTGTCGGGATCTCGTAAGGTCTGGTATGGACAATGATAAACGGGATGAACGATATCTCGTTTATTTATATATGAATAAGATGGTATAAAACCTAGTTACGAAGTCCACGGATTTGCCCACTTTGTTGCCGACTCGCATCAGGTGAGGAATGGCGCTGTAGTGGAGTGAAGAAGCCTCACAACTGTGTGTCGGGATCTCGTAAGGTCTGGTATGGACAATGATAAACGGGATGAATGATATCTCGTTTATGTATATATGAATAAGATGGTATAAAACCTAGTTACGAAGTCCACGGATTTGCCCACTTTGTTGCCGACTCGCATCAGGTGAGGAATGGCGCTGTAGTGGAGTGAAGAAGCCTCACAACTGTGTGTCGGGATCTCGTAAGGTCTGGTATGGACAATGATAAACGGGATGAATGATATCTCGTTTATGTATATATGAATAAGATGGTATAAAACCTAGTTACGAAGTCCACGGATTTGCCCACTTTGTTGCCGACTCGCATCAGGTGAGGAATGGCGCTATAGTGGAGTGAAGAAGCCTCACAACTGTGTGTCGGGATCTCGTAAGGCCTGGTATGGACAATGATAAACGGGATGAATGATATCTCGTTTATGTATATATGAATAAGATGGTATAAAACCTAGTTACGAAGTCCACGGATTTGCCCACTTTGTTGCCGACTCGCATCAGGTGAGGAATGGCGCTATAGTGGAGTGAAGAAGCCTCACAACTGTGTGTCGGGATCTCGTAAGGCCTGGTATGGACAATGATAAACGGGGTGAATGATATCTCGTTTATGTATATATGAATAAGATGGTATAAAACCTGGTTACGAAATCCACGGATTTGCCCACTTTGTTGCCGACTCGCAGCAGGCGAGGAATGGTGCTGTAGTGGAGTGAAGAAGCCTCACAACTGTGTGTCGGGATCTCGTAAGGCCTGGTATGGACAATGATAAACGGGATGAACGATATCTCGTTTATGTATATATGAATAAGATGGTATAAAACCTGGTTACGAAATCCACGGATTTGCCCACTTTGTTGCTGACTCGCAGCAGGCGAGGAATGGCGCTATAGTGGAGTGAAGAAGCCTCACAACTGTGTGTCGGGATCTCGTAAGGCCTGGTATGGACAATGATAAATGGGATGAAAGATATCTCGTTTATGTATATATGAATAATATGGTATAAAACCTGGTTACGAAATCCACGGATTTGCCCACTTTGTTGCCGACTCGCAGCAGGCGAGGAATGGCGCTGTAGTGGAGTGAAGAAGCCTCACAACTGTGTGTCGGGATCTCGTAAGGCCTGGTATGGACAATGATAAACGGGGTGAATGATATCTCGTTTATGTATATATGAATAAGATGGTATAAAACGTGGTTACGAAATCCACGGATTTGCCCACTTTGTTGCTGACTCGCAGCAGGCGAGGAATGGCGCTATAGTGGAGTGAAGAAGCCTCACAACTGTGTGTCGGGATCTCGTAAGGCCTGGTATGGACAATGATAAATGGGATGAACGATATCTCGTTTATGTATATATGAATAATATGGTATAAAACCTGGTTACGAAATCCACGGATTTGCCCACTTTGTTGCCGACTCGCATCAGGTGAGGAATGGCGCTATAGTGGAGTGAAGAAGCCTCACAACTGTGTGTCGGGATCTCGTAAGGCCTGGTATGGACAATGATAAACGGGGTGAATGATATCTCGTTTATGTATATATGAATAAGATGGTATAAAACGTGGTTACGAAATCCACGGATTTGCCCACTTTGTTGCCGACTCGCAGCAGGCGAGGAATGGTGCTGTAGTGGAGTGAAGAAGCCTCACAACTGTGTGTCGGGATCTCGTAAGGCCTGGAATGGACAATGATAAACGGGATGAACGATATCTCGTTTATGTATATATGAATAAGATGGTATAAAACCTGGTTACGAAATCCACGGATTTGCCCGCTTTGTTGCTGACTCGCAGCAGGTGAGGAACGGCGCTGTAGTGGAGTGAAGAAGCCTCACAACTGTGTGTCGGGATCTCGTAAGGTCTGGTATGGACAATGATAAACGGGATGAACGATATCTCGTTTATTTATATATGAATAAGATGGTATAAAACCTAGTTACGAAGTCCACGGATTTGCCCACTTTGTTGCCGACTCGCATCAGGTGAGGAATGGCGCTGTAGTGGAGTGAAGAAGCCTCACAACTGTGTGTCGGAATCTCGTAAGGCCTGGTATGGACAATGATAAACGGGATGAATGATATCTCGTTTATTTATATATGAATAAGATGGTATAAAACCTAGTTACGAAGTCCACGGATTTGCCCACTTTGTTGCCGACTCGCATCAGGTGAGGAATGGCGCTGTAGTAGAGTGAAGAAGCCTCACAACTGTGTGTCGGGATCTCGTAAGGTCTGGTATGGACAATGATAAACGGGATGAATGATATCTCGTTTATGTATATATGAATAAGATGGTATAAAACCTAGTTACGAAGTCCACGGATTTGCCCACTTTGTTGCCGACTCGCATCAGGTGAGGAATGGCGCTGTAGTGGAGTGAAGAAGCCTCACAACTGTGTGTCGGAATCTCGTAAGGCCTGGTATGGACAATGATAAACGGGATGAATGATATCTCGTTTATGTATATATGAATAAGATGGTATAAAACCTAGTTACGAAGTCCACGGATTTGCCCACTTTGTTGCCGACTCGCATCAGGTGAGGAATGGCGCTGTAGTGGAGTGAAGAAGCCTCACAACTGTGTGTCGGAATCTCGTAAGGCCTGGTATGGACAATGATAAACGGGATGAATGATATCTCGTTTATTTATATATGAATAAGATGGTATAAAACCTAGTTACGAAGTCCACGGATTTGCCCACTTTGATGCCGACTCGCATCAGGTGAGGAATGGCGCTGTAGTAGAGTGAAGAAGCCTCACAACTGTGTGTCGGGATCTCGTAAGGTCTGGTATGGACAATGATAAACGGGATGAATGATATCTCGTTTATGTATATATGAATAAGATGGTATTAAACCTGGTTACGAAATCCACGGATTTGCCCACTTTGTTGCCGACTCGCAGCAGGCGAGGAATGGTGCTGTAGTGGAGTGAAGAAGCCTCACAACTGTGTGTCGGGATCTCGTAAGGCCTGGTATGGACAATGATAAACGGGATGAACGATATCTCGTTTATGTATATATGAATAAGATGGTATAAAACCTGGTTACGAAATCCACGGATTTGCCCACTTTGTTGCCACTCGCAGCAGGCGAGGAATGGCGATGTAGTGGAGTGAAGAAGCCTCACAACTGTGTGTCGGGATCTCGTAAGGCCTAGTATGGACAATGATAAACGGGATGAACGATATCTCGTTTATGTATATATGAATAAGATGGTATAAAACCTGGTTACGAAATCCACGGATTTGCCCACTTTGTTGCCGACTCGCAGCAGGCGAGGAATGGCGCTGTAGTGGAGTGAAGAAGCCTCACAACTGTGTGTCGGGATCTCGTTAGGCCTAGTATGGACAATGATAAACGGGATGAACGATATCTCGTTTATGTATATATGAATAAGATGGTATAAAACCTGGTTACGAAGTCCACGGATTTGCCCACTTTGTTGCCGACTCGCAGCAGGTGAGGAATGGCGCTATAGTGGAGTGAAGAAGCCTCACAACTGTGTGTCGGGATCTCGTAAGGTCTGGTATGGACAATGATAAACGGGATGAATGATATCTCGTTTATGTATATATGAATAAGATGGTATAAAACCTGGTTACGAAATCCACGGATTTGCCCGCTTTGTTGCTGACTCGCAGCAGGTGAGGAATGGCGCTGTAGTGGAGTGAAGAAGCCTCACAACTGTGTGTCGGGATCTCGTAAGGTCTGGTATGGACAATGATAAACGGGATGAATGATATCTCGTTTATGTATATATGAATAAGATGGTATAAAACCTGGTTACGAAATCCACGGATTTGCCCGCTTTGTTGCTGACTCGCAGCAGGTGAGGAATGGCGCTGTAGTGGAGTGAAGAAGCCTCACAACTACGTGTCGGGATCTCGTAAGGCCTGGTATGGACAATGATAAACGGGATGAATGATATCTCGTTTATGTATATATGAATAAGATGGTATAAAACCTGGTTACGAAATCCACGGATTTGCCCGCTTTGTTGCTGACTCGCAGCAGGTGAGGAATGGCGCTGTAATGGAGTGAAGAAGCCTCACAACTGTGTGTCGGGATCTCGTAAGGTCTGGTATGGACAATGATAAACGGGATGAATGATATCTCGTTTATGTATATATGAATAAGATGGTATAAAACCTGGTTGCGAAATCCACGGATTTGCCCACTTTGTTGCCACTCGCAGCAGGTGAGGAATGGCGCTATAGTGGAGTGAAGAAGCCTCACAACTGTGTGTCGGGATCTCGTAAGGCCTGGTATGGACAATGATAAACGGGATGAATGATATCTCGTTTATGTATATATGAATAAGATGGTATAAAACCTAGTTACGAAGTCCACGGATTTGCCCACTTTGTTGCCGAATCGCATCAGGTGAGGAATGGCGCTATAGTGGAGTGAAGAAGCCTCACAACTGTGTGTCGGGATCTCGTAAGGCCTGGTATGGTTAATGATAAACGGGGTGAATGATATCTCGTTTATGTATATATAAATAAGATGGTATAAAACGTGGTTACGAAATCCACGGATATGCCCACTTTGTTGCCGACTCGCAGCAGGCGAGGAATGGTGCTGTAGTGGAGTGAAGAAGCCTCACAACTGTGTGTCGGGATCTCGTAAGGCCTGGTATGGACAATGATAAACGGGATGAACGATATCTCGTTTATGTATATATGAATAAGATGGTATAAAACCTGGTTACGAAATCCACGGATTTGCCCGCTTTGTTGCTGACTCGCAGCAGGTGAGGAATGGTGCTGTAGTGGAGTGAAGAAGCCTCACAACTGTGTGTCGGGATCTCGTAAGGCCTGGTATGGACAATGATAAACGGGATGAACGATATCTCGTTTATGTATATATGAATAAGATGGTATAAAACCTGGTTACGAAATCCACGGATTTGCCCGCTTTGTTGCTGACTCGCAGCAGGTGAGGAATGGCGCTGTAGTGGAGTGAAGAAGCCTCACAACTGTGTGTCGGGATCTCGTAAGGTCTGGTATGGACAATGATAAACGGGATGAACGATATCTCGTTTATTTATATATGAATAAGATAGTATAAAACCTAGTTACGAAGTCCACGGATTTGCCCACTTTGTTGCCGACTCGCAGCAGGCGAGGAATGGCGCTGTAGTGGAGTGAAGAAGCCTCACAACTGTGTGTCGGGATCTCGTAAGGCCTGGTATGGACAATGATAAACGGGATGAATGATATCTCGTTTATGTATATATGAATAAGATGGTATAAAACCTAGTTACGAAGTCCACGGATTTGCCCACTTTGTTGCCGACTCGCATCAGGTGAGGAATGGCGCTGTAGTGGAGTGAAGAAGCCTCACAACTGTGTGTCGGAATCTCGTAAGGCCTGGTATGGACAATGATAAACGGGATGAATGATATCTCGTTTATTTATATATGAATAAGATGGTATAAAACCTAGTTACGAAGTCCACGGATTTGCCCACTTTGTTGCCGACTCGCATCAGGTGAGGAATGGCGCTGTAGTGGAGTGAAGAAGCCTCACAACTGTGTCACGGGATCTCGTAAGGTCTGGTATGGACAATGATAAACGGGATGAATGATATCTCGTTTATGTATATATGAATAAGATGGTATTAAACCTGGTTACGAAATCCACGGATTTGCCCACTTTGTTGCCGACTCGCAGCAGGCGAGGAATGGTGCTGTAGTGGAGTGAAGAAGCCTCACAACTCTGTGTCGGGATCTCGTAAGGCCTGGTATGGACAATGATAAACGGGATGAACGATATCTCGTTTATGTATATATGAATAAGATGGTATAAAACCTGGTTACGAAATCCACGGATTTGCCCACTTTGTTGCCACTCGCAGCAGGCGAGGAATGGCGATGTAGTGGAGTGAAGAAGCCTCACAACTGTGTGTCGGGATCTCGTAAGGCCTAGTATGGACAATGATAAACGGGATGAACGATATCTCGTTTATGTATAGATGAATAAGATGGTATAAAACCTGGTTACGAAATCCACGGATTTGCCCACTTTGTTGCCGACTCGCAGCAGGCGAGGAATGGCGCTGTAGTGGAGTGAAGAAGCCTCACAACTGTGTGTCGGGATCTCGTTAGGCCTAGTATGGACAATGATAAACGGGATGAACGATATCTCGTTTATGTATATATGAATAAGATGGTATAAAACCTGGTTACGAAGTCCACGGATTTGCCCACTTTGTTGCCGACTCGCAGCAGGTGAGGAATGGCGCTGTAGTGGAGTGAAGAAGCCTCACAACTGTGTGTCGGAATCTCGTAAGGCCTGGTATGGACAATGATAAACGGGATGAATGATATCTCGTTTATTTATATATGAATAAGATGGTATAAAACCTAGTTACGAAGTCCACGGATTTGCCCACTTTGTTGCCGACTCGCATCAGGTGAGGAATGGCGCTGTAGTAGAGTGAAGAAGCCTCACAACTGTGTGTCGGGATCTCGTAAGGTCTGGTATGGACAATGATAAACGGGATGAATGATATCTCGTTTATGTATATATGAATAAGATGGTATTAAACCTGGTTACGAAATCCACGGATTTGCCCACTTTGTTGCCGACTCGCAGCAGGCGAGGAATGGTGCTGTAGTGGAGTGAAGAAGCCTCACAACTGTGTGTCGGGATCTCGTAAGGCCTGGTATGGACAATGATAAACGGGATGAACGATATCTCGTTTATGTATATATGAATAAGATGGTATAAAACCTGGTTACGAAATCCACGGATTTGCCCACTTTGTTGCCACTCGCAGCAGGCGAGGAATGGCGATGTAGTGGAGTGAAGAAGCCTCACAACTGTGTGTCGGGATCTCGTAAGGCCTAGTATGGACAATGATAAACGGGATGAACGATATCTCGTTTATGTATATATGAATAAGATGGTATAAAACCTGGTTACGAAATCCACGGATTTGCCCACTTTGTTGCCGACTCGCAGCAGGCGAGGAATGGCGCTGTAGTGGAGTGAAGAAGCCTCACAACTGTGTGTCGGGATCTCGTTAGGCCTAGTATGGACAATGATAAACGGGATGAACGAAATCTCGTTTATGTATATATGAATAAGATGGTATAAAACCTGGTTACGAAGTCCACGGATTTGCCCACTTTGTTGCCGACTCGCAGCAGGTGAGGAATGGCGCTATAGTGGAGTGAAGAAGCCTCACAACTGTGTGTCGGGATCTCGTAAGGTCTGGTATGGACAATGATAAACGGGATGAATGATATCTCGTTTATGTATATATGAATAAGATGGTATAAAACCTGGTTACGAAATCCACGGATTTGCCCGCTTTGTTGCTGACTCGCAGCAGGTGAGGAATGGCGCTGTAGTGGAGTGAAGAAGCCTCACAACTGTGTGTCGGGATCTCGTAAGGTCTGGTATGGACAATGATAAACGGGATGAATGATATCTCGTTTATGTATATATGAATAAGATGGTATAAAACCTGGTTACGAAATCCACGGATTTGCCCACTTTGTTGCTGACTCGCAGCAGGTGAGGAATGGCGCTGTAGTGGAGTGAAGAAGCCTCACAACTACGTGTCGGGATCTCGTAAGGCCTGGTATGGACAATGATAAACGGGATGAATGATATCTCGTTTATGTATATATGAATAAGATGGTATAAAACCTGGTTACGAAATCCACGGATTTGCCCGCTTTGTTGCTGACTCGCAGCAGGTGAGGAATGGCGCTGTAGTGGAGTGAAGAAGCCTCACAACTGTGTGTCGGGATCTCGTAAGGTCTGGTATGGACAATGATAAACGGGATGAATGATATCTCGTTTATGTATATATGAATAAGATGGTATAAAACCTGGTTGCGAAATCCACGGATTTGCCCACTTTGTTGCCACTCGCAGCAGGTGAGGAATGGCGCTATAGTGGAGTGAAGAAGCCTCACAACTGTGTGTCGGGATCTCGTAAGGCCTGGTATGGACAATGATAAACGGGATGAATGATATCTCGTTTATGTATATATGAATAAGATGGTATAAAACCTAGTTACGAAGTCCACGGATTTGCCCACTTTGTTGCCGACTCGCATCAGGTGAGGAATGGCGCTATAGTGGAGTGAAGAAGCCTCACAACTGTGTGTCGGGATCTCGTAAGGCCTGGTATGGACAATGATAAACGGGGTGAATGATATCTCGTTTATGTATATATAAATAAGATGGTATAAAACGTGGTTACGAAATCCACGGATATGCCCACTTTGTTGCCGACTCGCAGCAGGCGAGGAATGGTGCTGTAGTGGAGTGAAGAAGCCTCACAACTGTGTGTCGGGATCTCGTAAGGCCTGGTATGGACAATGATACACGGGATGAACGATATCTCGTTTATGTATATATGAATAAGATGGTATAAAACCTGGTTACGAAATCCACGGATTTGCCCGCTTTGTTGCTGACTCGCAGCAGGTGAGGAATGGCGCTGTAGTGGAGTGAAGAAGCCTCACAACTGTGTGTCGGGATCTCGTAAGGTCTGGTATGGACAATGATAAACGGGATGAACGATATCTCGTTTATTTATATATGAATAAGATGGTATAAAACCTAGTTACGAAGTCCACGGATTTGCCCACTTTGTTGCCGACTCGCATCAGGTGAGGAATGGCGCTGTAGTGGAGTGAAGAAGCCTCACAACTGTGTGTCGGGATCTCGTAAGGCCTGGTATGGACAATGATAAACGGGGTGAATGATATCTCGTTTATGTATATATGAATAAGATGGTATAAAACGTGGTTACGAAATCCACGGATTTGCCCACTTTGTTGCCGACTCGCAGCAGGCGAGGAATGGTGCTGTAGTGGAGTGAAGAAGCCTCACAACTGTGTGTCGGGATCTCGTAAGGCCTGGTATGGACAATGATAAACGGGATGAACGATATCTCGTTTATGTATATATGAATAAGATGGTATAAAACCTGGTTACGAAATCCACGGATTTGCCCGCTTTGTTGCTGACTCGCAGCAGGTGAGGAATGGCGCTGTAGTGGAGTGAAGAAGCCTCACAACTGTGTGTCGGGATCTCGTAAGGTCTGGTATGGACAATGATAAACGGGATGAACGATATCTCGTTTATTTATATATGAATAAGATGGTATAAAACCTAGTTACGAAGTCCACGGATTTGCCCACTTTGTTGCCGACTCGCATCAGGTGAGGAATGGCGCTGTAGTGGAGTGAAGAAGCCTCACAACTGTGTGTCGGGATCTCGTAAGGTCTGGTATGGACAATGATAAACGGGATGAATGATATCTCGTTTATGTATATATGAATAAGATGGTATAAAACCTAGTTACGAAGTCCACGGATTTGCCCACTTTGTTGCCGACTCGCAGCAGGCGAGGAATGGCGCTGTAGTGGAGTGAAGAAGCCTCACAACTGTGTCACGGGATCTCGTAAGGTCTGGTATGGACAATGATAAACGGGATGAATGATATCTCGTTTATGTATATATGAATAAGATGGTATTAAACCTGGTTACGAAATCCACGGATTTGCCCACTTTGTTGCCGACTCGCAGCAGGCGAGGAATGGTGCTGTAGTGGAGTGAAGAAGCCTCACAACTGTGTGTCGGGATCTCGTAAGGCCTGGTATGGACAATGATAAACGGGATGAATGATATCTCGTTTATGTATATATGAATAAGATGGTATAAAACCTGGTTACGAAATCCACGGATTTGCCCGCTTTGTTGCTGACTCGCAGCAGGTGAGGAATGGCGCTGTAGTGGAGTGAAGAAGCCTCACAACTGTGTGTCGGGATCTCGTAAGGTCTGGTATGGACAATGATAAACGGGATGAATGATATCTCGTTTATGTATATATGAATAAGATGGTATAAAACCTGGTTGCGAAATCCACGGATTTGCCCACTTTGTTGCCACTCGCAGCAGGTGAGGAATGGCGCTATAGTGGAGTGAAGAAGCCTCACAACTGTGTGTCGGGATCTCGTAAGGCCTGGTATGGACAATGATAAACGGGATGAATGATATCTCGTTTATGTATATATGAATAAGATGGTATAAAACCTAGTTACGATGTCCACGGATTTGCCCACTTTGTTGCCGACTCGCATCAGGTGAGGAATGGCGCTATAGTGGAGTGAAGAAGCCTCACAACTGTGTGTCGGGATCTCGTAAGGCCTGGTATGGACAATGATAAACGGGGTGAATGATATCTCGTTTATGTATATATGAATAAGATGGTATAAAACGTGGTTACGAAATCCACGGATTTGCCCACTTTGTTGCCGACTCGCAGCAGGCGAGGAATGGTGCTGTAGTGGAGTGAAGAAGCCTCACAACTGTGTGTCGGGATCTCGTAAGGCCTGGTATGGACAATGATAAACGGGATGAACGATATCTCGTTTATGTATATATGAATAAGATGGTATAAAACCTGGTTACGAAATCCACGGATTTGCCCGCTTTGTTGCTGACTCGCAGCAGGTGAGGAATGGCGCTGTAGTGGAGTGAAGAAGCCTCACAACTGTGTGTCGGGATCTCGTAAGGTCTGGTATGGACAATGATAAACGGGATGAACGATATCTCGTTTATTTATATATGAATAAGATGGTATAAAACCTAGTTACGAAGTCCACGGATTTGCCCACTTTGTTGCCGACTCGCATCAGGTGAGGAATGGCGCTGTAGTGGAGTGAAGAAGCCTCACAACTGTGTGTCGGGATCTCGTAAGGTCTGGTATGGACAATGATAAACGGGATGAATGATATCTCGTTTATGTATATATGAATAAGATGGTATAAAACCTAGTTACGAAGTCCACGGATTTGCCCACTTTGTTGCCGACTCGCATCAGGTGAGGAATGGCGCTGTAGTGGAGTGAAGAAGCCTCACAACTGTGTGTCGGGATCTCGTAAGGTCTGGTATGGACAATGATAAACGGGATGAATGATATCTCGTTTATGTATATATGAATAAGATGGTATAAAACCTAGTTACGAAGTCCACGGATTTGCCCACTTTGTTGCCGACTCGCATCAGGTGAGGAATGGCGCTATAGTGGAGTGAAGAAGCCTCACAACTGTGTGTCGGGATCTCGTAAGGCCTGGTATGGACAATGATAAACGGGATGAATGATATCTCGTTTATGTATATATGAATAAGATGGTATAAAACCTAGTTACGAAGTCCACGGATTTGCCCACTTTGTTGCCGACTCGCATCAGGTGAGGAATGGCGCTATAGTGGAGTGAAGAAGCCTCACAACTGTGTGTCGGGATCTCGTAAGGCCTGGTATGGACAATGATAAACGGGGTGAATGATATCTCGTTTATGTATATATGAATAAGATGGTATAAAACCTGGTTACGAAATCCACGGATTTGCCCACTTTGTTGCCGACTCGCAGCAGGCGAGGAATGGTGCTGTAGTGGAGTGAAGAAGCCTCACAACTGTGTGTCGGGATCTCGTAAGGCCTGGTATGGACAATGATAAACGGGATGAACGATATCTCGTTTATGTATATATGAATAAGATGGTATAAAACCTGGTTACGAAATCCACGGATTTGCCCACTTTGTTGCTGACTCGCAGCAGGCGAGGAATGGCGCTATAGTGGAGTGAAGAAGCCTCACAACTGTGTGTCGGGATCTCGTAAGGCCTGGTATGGACAATGATAAATGGGATGAACGATATCTCGTTTATGTATATATGAATAATATGGTATAAAACCTGGTTACGAAATCCACGGATTTGCCCACTTTGTTGCCGACTCGCAGCAGGCGAGGAATGGCGCTGTAGTGGAGTGAAGAAGCCTCACAACTGTGTGTCGGGATCTCGTAAGGCCTGGTATGGACAATGATAAACGGGGTGAATGATATCTCGTTTATGTATATATGAATAAGATGGTATAAAACGTGGTTACGAAATCCACGGATTTGCCCACTTTGTTGCTGACTCGCAGCAGGCGAGGAATGGCGCTATAGTGGAGTGAAGAAGCCTCACAACTGTGTGTCGGGATCTCGTAAGGCCTGGTATGAACAATGATAAATGGGATGAACGATATCTCGTTTATGTATATATGAATAATATGGTATAAAACCTGGTTACGAAATCCACGGATTTGCCCACTTTGTTGTCGACTCGCATCAGGTGAGGAATGGCGCTATAGTGGAGTGAAGAAGCCTCACAACTGTGTGTCGGGATCTCGTAAGGCCTGGTATGGACAATGATAAACGGGGTGAATGATATCTCGTTTATGTATATATGAATAAGATGGTATAAAACGTGGTTACGAAATCCACGGATTTGCCCACTTTGTTGCCGACTCGCAGCAGGCGAGGAATGGTGCTGTAGTGGAGTGAAGAAGCCTCACAACTGTGTGTCGGGATCTCGTAAGGCCTGGTATGGACAATGATAAACGGGATGAACGATATCTCGTTTATGTATATATGAATAAGATGGTATAAAACCTGGTTACGAAATCCACGGATTTGCCCGCTATGTTGCTGACTCGCAGCAGGTGAGGAATGGCGCTGTAGTGGAGTGAAGAAGCCTCACAACTGTGTGTCGGGATCTCGTAAGGTCTGGTATGGACAATGATAAACGGGATGAACGATATCTCGTTTATTTATATATGAATAAGATGGTATAAAACCTAGTTACGAAGTCCACGGATTTGCCCACTTTGTTGCCGACTCGCATCAGGTGAGGAATGGCGCTGTAGTGGAGTGAAGAAGCCTCACAACTGTGTGTCGGGATCTCGTAAGGTCTGGTATGGACAATGATAAACGGGATGAATGATATCTCGTTTATGTATATATGAATAAGATGGTATAAAACCTAGTTACGAAGTCCACGGATTTGCCCACTTTGTTGCCGACTCGCATCAGGTGAGGAATGGCGCTGTAGTGGAGTGAAGAAGCCTCACAACTGTGTGTCGGAATCTCGTAAGGCCTGGTATGGACAATGATAAACGGGATGAATGATATCTCGTTTATTTATATATGAATAAGATGGTATAAAACCTAGTTACGAAGTCCACGGATTTGCCCACTTTGTTGCCGACTCGCATGAGGTGAGGAATGGCGCTGTAGTGGAGTGAAGAAGCCTCACAACTGTGTGTCGGGATCTCGTAAGGTCTGGTATGGACAATGATAAACGGGATGAATGATATCTCGTTTATGTATATATGAATAAGATGGTATAAAACCTAGTTACGAAGTCCACGGATTTGCCCACTTTGTTGCCGACTCGCATCAGGTGAGGAATGGCGCTATAGTGGAGTGAAGAAGCCTCACAACTGTGTGTCGGGATCTCGTAAGGCCTGGTATGGACAATGATAAACGGGGTGAATGATATCTCGTTTATGTATATATGAATAAGATGGTATAAAACCTGGTTACGAAATCCACGGATTTGCCCACTTTGTTGCCGACTCGCAGCAGGCGAGGAATGGTGCTGTAGTGGAGTGAAGAAGCCTCACAACTGTGTGTCGGGATCTCGTAAGGCCTGGTATGGACAATGATAAACGGGATGAACGATATCTCGTTTATGTATATATGAATAAGATGGTATAAAACCTGGTTACGAAATCCACGGATTTGCCCACTTTGTTGCTGACTCGCAGCAGGCGAGGAATGGCGCTATAGTGGAGTGAAGAAGCCTCACAACTGTGTGTCGGGATCTCGTAAGGCCTGGTATGGACAATGATAAATGGGATGAACGATATCTCGTTTATGTATATATGAATAATATGGTATAAAACCTGGTTACGAAATCCACGGATTTGCCTGCCCACTTTGTTGCCGACTCGCAGCAGGCGAGGAATGGCGCTGTAGTGGAGTGAAGAAGCCTCACAACTGTGTGTCGGGATCTCGTAAGGCCTAGTATGGACAATGATAAACGGGATGAACGATATCTCGTTTATGTATATATGAATAAGATGGTATAAAACCTGGTTGCGAAATCCACGGATTTGCCCACTTTGTTGCCGACTCGCAGCAGGCGAGGAATGGCGCTATAGTGGAGTGAAGAAGCCTCACAACTGTGTGTCGGGATCTCGTAAGGTCTGGTATGGACAATGATAAACGGGATGAACGATATCTCGTTTATGTATATGTGAATAAGATGGTATAAAACCTGGTTACGAAATTTACGGATTTGCCCACTTTGTTGCCGACTCGCAGCAGGCGAGGAATGGCGCTGTAGTGGAGTGAAGAAGCCTCACAACTGTGTGTCGGGATCTCGTAAGGCCTGATATGGACAATGATAAACGGGATGAAGGATATCTCGTTTATGTATATATGAATAAGATGGTATAAAACCTGGTTGCGAAATCCACGGATTTGCCCACTTTGTTGCCACTCGCAGCAGGTGAGGAATGGCGCTATAGTGGAGTGAAGAAGCCTCACAACTGTGTGTCGGGATCTCGTAAGGCCTGGTATGGACAATGATAAACGGGATGAATGATATCTCGTTTATGTATATATGAATAAGATGGTATAAAACCTGGTTACGAAATCCACGGATTTGCCCACTTTGTTGCCGACTCGCAGCAGGCGAGGAATGGTGCTGTAGTGGAGTGAAGAACCCTCACAACTGTGTGTCGGGATCTCGTAAGGCCTGGTATGGACAATGATAAACGGGATGAATGATATCTCGTTTATGTATATATGAATAAGATGGTATAAAACCTGGTTACGAAATCCACGGATTTGCCCACTTTGTTGCCACTCGCAGCAGTTGAGGAATGACGCTATAGTGGAGTGAAGAAGCCTCACAACTGTGTGTCGGGATCTCGTAAGGCCTGGTATGGACAATGATAAACGGGATGAATAATATCTCGTTTATGTATTTATGAATAAGATGGTATAAAACCTGGTTACGAAATCCACGGATTTGCCCACTTTGTTGCCGACTCGCAGCAGGCGAGGAATGGCGCTGTAGTGGAGTGAAGAAGCCTCACAACTGTGTGTCGGGATCTCGTAAGCTCTGGTATGGACAATGATAAACGGGATGAACGATATCTCGTTTATTTATATATGAATAAGATGGTATAAAACCTAGTTACGAAGTCCACGGATTTGCCCACTTTGTTGCCGACTCGCATCAGGTGAGGAATGGCGCTGTAGTGGAGTGAAGAAGCCTCACAACTGTGTGTCGGGATCTCGTAAGGTCTGGTATGGACAATGATAAACGGGATGAATGATATCTCGTTTATGTATATATGAATAAGATGGTATAAAACCTAGTTACGAAGTCCACGGATTTGCCCACTTTGTTGCCGACTCGCATCAGGTGAGGAATGGCGCTGTAGTGGAGTGAAGAAGCCTCACAACTGTGTGTCGGAATCTCGTAAGGCCTGGTATGGACAATGATAAACGGGATGAATGATATCTCGTTTATTTATATATGAATAAGATGGTATAAAACCTAGTTACGAAGTCCACGGATTTGCCCACTTTGTTGCCGACTCGCATCAGGTGAGGAATGGCGCTGTAGTGGAGTGAAGAAGCCTCACAACTGTGTGTCGGGATCTCGTAAGGTCTGGTATGGACAATGATAAACGGGATGAATGATATCTCGTTTATGTATATATGAATAAGATGGTATAAAACCTAGTTACGAAGTCCACGGATTTGCCCACTTTGTTGCCGACTCGCATCAGGTGAGGAATGGCGCTATAGTGGAGTGAAGAAGCCTCACAACTGTGTGTCGGGATCTCGTAAGGCCTGGTATGGACAATGATAAACGGGGTGAATGATATCTCGTTTATGTATATATGAATAAGATGGTATAAAACCTGGTTACGAAATCCACGGATTTGCCCACTTTGTTGCCGACTCGCAGCAGGCGAGGAATGGTGCTGTAGTGGAGTGAAGAAGCCTCACAACTGTGTGTCGGGATCTCGTAAGGCCTGGTATGGACAATGATAAACGGGATGAACGATATCTCGTTTATGTATATATGAATAAGATGGTATAAAACCTGGTTACGAAATCCACGGATTTGCCCACTTTGTTGCTGACTCGCAGCAGGCGAGGAATGGCGCTATAGTGGAGTGAAGAAGCCTCACAACTGTGTGTCGGGATCTCGTAAGGCCTGGTATGGACAATGATAAATGGGATGAACGATATCTCGTTTATGTATATATGAATAATATGGTATAAAACCTGGTTACGAAATCCACGGATTTGCCTGCCCACTTTGTTGCCGACTCGCAGCAGGCGAGGAATGGCGCTATAGTGGAGTGAAGAAGCCTCACAACTGTGTGTCGGGATCTCGTAAGGCCTAGTATGGACAATGATAAACGGGATGAACGATATCTCGTTTATGTATATATGAATAAGATGGTATAAAACCTGGTTGCGAAATCCACGGATTTGCCCACTTTGTTGCCGACTCGCAGCAGGCGAGGAATGGCGCTATAGTGGAGTGAAGAAGCCTCACAACTGTGTGTCGGGATCTCGTAAGGTCTGGTATGGACAATGATAAACGGGATGAACGATATCTCGTTTATGTATATGTGAATAAGATGGTATAAAACCTGGTTACGAAATTTACGGATTTGCCCACTTTGTTGCCGACTCGCAGCAGGCGAGGAATGGCGCTGTAGTGGAGTGAAGAAGCCTCACAACTGTGTGTCGGGATCTCGTAAGGCCTGATATGGACAATGATAAACGGGATGAACGATATCTCGTTTATGTATATATGAATAAGATGGTATAAAACCTGGTTGCGAAATCCACGGATTTGCCCACTTTGTTGCCACTCGCAGCAGGTGAGGAATGGCGCTATAGTGGAGTGAAGAAGCCTCACAACTGTGTGTCGGGATCTCGTAAGGCCTGGTATGGACAATGATAAACGGGATGAATGATATCTCGTTTATGTATATATGAATAAGATGGTATAAAACCTGGTTACGAAATCCACGGATTTGCCCACTTTGTTGCCGACTCGCAGCAGGTGAGGAATGACGCTATAGTGGAGTGAAGAAGCCTCACAACTGTGTGTCGGGATCTCGTAAGGCCTGGTATGGACAATGATAAACGGGATGAATGATATCTCGTTTATGTATATATGAATAAGATGGTATAAAACCTGGTTACGAAATCCACGGATTTGCCCACTTTGTTGCCACTCGCAGCAGGTGAGGAATGACGCTATAGTGGAGTGAAGAAGCCTCACAACTGTGTGTCGGGATCTCGTAAGGCCTGGTATGGACAATGATAAACGGGATGAATAATATCTCGTTTATGTATTTATGAATAAGATGGTATAAAACCTGGTTACGAAATCCACGGATTTGCCCACTTTGTTGCTGACTCGCAGCAGGCGAGGAATGGCGCTGTAGTGGAGTGAAGAAGCCTCACAACTGTGTGTCGGGATCTCGTAAGGTCTGGTATGGACAATGATAAACGGGATGAACGATATCTCGTTTATTTATATATGAATAAGATGGTATAAAACCTAGTTACGAAGTCCACGGATTTGCCCACTTTGTTGCCGACTCGCATCAGGTGAGGAATGGCGCTGTAGTGGAGTGAAGAAGCCTCACAACTGTGTGTCGGGATCTCGTAAGGTCTGGTATGGACAATGATAAACGGGATGAATGATATCTCGTTTATGTATATATGAATAAGATGGTATAAAACCTAGTTACGAAGTCCACGGATTTGCCCACTTTGTTGCCGACTCGCATCAGGTGAGGAATGGCGCTGTAGTGGAGTGAAGAAGCCTCACAACTGTGTGTCGGAATCTCGTAAGGCCTGGTATGGACAATGATAAACGGGATGAATGATATCTCGTTTATTTATATATGAATAAGATGGTATAAAACCTAGTTACGAAGTCCACGGATTTGCCCACTTTGTTGCCGACTCGCATCAGGTGAGGAATGGCGCTGTAGTGGAGTGAAGAAGCCTCACAACTGTGTGTCGGGATCTCGTAAGGTCTGGTATGGACAATGATAAACGGGATGAATGATATCTCGTTTATGTATATATGAATAAGATGGTATAAAACCTAGTTACGAAGTCCACGGATTTGCCCACTTTGTTGCCGACTCGCATCAGGTGAGGAATGGCGCTATAGTGGAGTGAAGAAGCCTCACAACTGTGTGTCGGGATCTCGTAAGGCCTGGTATGGACAATGATAAACGGGGTGAATGATATCTCGTTTATGTATATATGAATAAGATGGTATAAAACCTGGTTACGAAATCCACGGATTTGCCCACTTTGTTGCCGACTCGCAGCAGGCGAGGAATGGTGCTGTAGTGGAGTGAAGAAGCCTCACAACTGTGTGTCGGGATCTCGTAAGGCCTGGTATGGACAATGATAAACGGGATGAACGATATCTCGTTTATGTATATATGAATAAGATGGTATAAAACCTGGTTACGAAATCCACGGATTTGCCCACTTTGTTGCTGACTCGCAGCAGGCGAGGAATGGCGCTATAGTGGAGTGAAGAAGCCTCACAACTGTGTGTCGGGATCTCGTAAGGCCTGGTATGGACAATGATAAATGGGATGAACGATATCTCGTTTATGTATATATGAATAATATGGTATAAAACCTGGTTACGAAATCCACGGATTTGCCTGCCCACTTTGTTGCCGACTCGCAGCAGGCGAGGAATGGCGCTGTAGTGGAGTGAAGAAGCCTCACAACTGTGTGTCGGGATCTCGTAAGGCCTAGTATGGACAATGATAAACGGGATGAACGATATCTCGTTTATGTATATATGAATAAGATGGTATAAAACCTGGTTGCGAAATCCACGGATTTGCCCACTTTGTCGCCGACTCGCAGCAGGCGAGGAATGGCGCTATAGTGGAGTGAAGAAGCCTCACAACTGTGTGTCGGGATCTCGTAAGGTCTGGTATGGACAATGATAAACGGGATGAACGATATCTCGTTTATGTATATGTGAATAAGATGGTATAAAACCTGGTTACGAAATTTACGGATTTGCCCACTTTGTTGCCGACTCGCAGCAGGCGAGGAATGGCGCTGTAGTGGAGTGAAGAAGCCTCACAACTGTGTGTCGGGATCTCGTAAGGCCTGATATGGACAATGATAAACGGGATGAAGGATATCTCGTTTATGTATATATGAATAAGATGGTATAAAACCTGGTTGCGAAATCCACGGATTTGCCCACTTTGTTGCCACTCGCAGCAGGTGAGGAATGGCGCTATAGTGGAGTGAAGAAGCCTCACAACTGTGTGTCGGGATCTCGTAAGGCCTGGTATGGACAATGATAAACGGGATGAATGATATCTCGTTTATGTATATATGAATAAGATGGTATAAAACCTGGTTACGAAATCCACGGATTTGCCCACTTTGTTGCCGACTCGCAGCAGGCGAGGAATGGTGCTGTAGTGGAGTGAAGAACCCTCACAACTGTGTGTCGGGATCTCGTAAGGCCTGGTATGGACAATGATAAACGGGATGAATGATATCTCGTTTATGTATATATGAATAAGATGGTATAAAACCTGGTTACGAAATCCACGGATTTGCCCACTTTGTTGCCACTCGCAGCAGGTGAGGAATGACGCTATAGTGGAGTGAAGAAGCCTCACAACTGTGTGTCGGGATCTCGTAAGGCCTGGTATGGACAATGATAAACGGGATGAATAATATCTCGTTTATGTATTTATGAATAAGATGGTATAAAACCTGGTTACGAAATCCACGGATTTGCCCACTTTGTTGCTGACTCGCAGCAGGCGAGGAATGGCGCTGTAGTGGAGTGAAGAAGCCTCACAACTGTGTGTCGGGATCTCGTAAGGTCTGGTATGGACAATGATAAACGGGATGAACGATATCTCGTTTATTTATATATGAATAAGATGGTATAAAACCTAGTTACGAAGTCCACGGATTTGCCCACTTTGTTGCCGACTCGCATCAGGTGAGGAATGGCGCTGTAGTGGAGTGAAGAAGCCTCACAACTGTGTGTCGGGATCTCGTAAGGTCTGGTATGGACAATGATAAACGGGATGAATGATATCTCGTTTATGTATATATGAATAAGATGGTATAAAACCTAGTTACGAAGTCCACGGATTTGCCCACTTTGTTGCCGACTCGCATCAGGTGAGGAATGGCGCTGTAGTGGAGTGAAGAAGCCTCACAACTGTGTGTCGGAATCTCGTAAGGCCTGGTATGGACAATGATAAACGGGATGAATGATATCTCGTTTATTTATATATGAATAAGATGGTATAAAACCTAGTTACGAAGTCCACGGGTTTGCCCACTTTGTTGCCGACTCGCATCAGGTGAGGAATGGCGCTGTAGTGGAGTGAAGAAGCCTCACAACTGTGTGTCGGGATCTCGTAAGGTCTGGTATGGACAATGATAAACGGGATGAATGATATCTCGTTTATGTATATATGAATAAGATGGTATAAAACCTAGTTACGAAGTCCACGGATTTGCCCACTTTGTTGCCGACTCGCATCAGGTGAGGAATGGCGCTATAGTGGAGTGAAGAAGCCTCACAACTGTGTGTCGGGATCTCGTAAGGCCTGGTATGGACAATGATAAACGGGGTGAATGATATCTCGTTTATGTATATATGAATAAGATGGTATAAAACCTGGTTACGAAATCCACGGATTTGCCCACTTTGTTGCCGACTCGCAGCAGGCGAGGAATGGTGCTGTAGTGGAGTGAAGAAGCCTCACAACTGTGTGTCGGGATCTCGTAAGGCCTGGTATGGACAATGATAAACGGGATGAACGATATCTCGTTTATGTATATATGAATAAGATGGTATAAAACCTGGTTACGAAATCCACGGATTTGCCCACTTTGTTGCTGACTCGCAGCAGGCGAGGAATGGCGCTATAGTGGAGTGAAGAAGCCTCACAACTGTGTGTCGGGATCTCGTAAGGCCTGGTATGGACAATGATAAATGGGATGAACGATATCTCGTTTATGTATATATGAATAATATGGTATAAAACCTGGTTACGAAATCCACGGATTTGCCTGCCCACTTTGTTGCCGACTCGCAGCAGGCGAGGAATGGCGCTGTAGTGGAGTGAAGAAGCCTCACAACTGTGTGTCGGGATCTCGTAAGGCCTAGTATGGACAATGATAAACGGGATGAACGATATCTCGTTTATGTATATATGAATAAGATGGTATAAAACCTGGTTGCGAAATCCACGGATTTGCCCACTTTGTTGCCGACTCGCAGCAGGCGAGGAATGGCGCTATAGTGGAGTGAAGAAGCCTCACAACTGTGTGTCGGGATCTCGTAAGGTCTGGTATGGACAATGATAAACGGGATGAACGATATCTCGTTTATGTATATGTGAATAAGATGGTATAAAACCTGGTTACGAAATTTACGGATTTGCCCACTTTGTTGCCGACTCGCAGCAGGCGAGGAATGGTGCTGTAGTGGAGTGAAGAACCCTCACAACTGTGTGTCGGGATCTCGTAAGGCCTGGTATGGACAATGATAAACGGGATGAATGATATCTCGTTTATGTATATATGAATAAGATGGTATAAAACCTGGTTACGAAATCCACGGATTTGCCCACTTTGTTGCCACTCGCAGCAGGTGAGGAATGACGCTATAGTGGAGTGAAGAAGCCTCACAACTGTGTGTCGGGATCTCGTAAGGCCTGGTATGGACAATGATAAACGGGATGAATAATATCTCGTTTATGTATTTATGAATAAGATGGTATAAAACCTGGTTACGAAATCCACGGATTTGCCCACTTTGTTGCTGACTCGCAGCAGGCGAGGAATGGCGCTGTAGTGGAGTGAAGAAGCCTCACAACTGTGTGTCGGGATCTCGTAAGGTCTGGTATGGACAATGATAAACGGGATGAACGATATCTCGTTTATTTATATATGAATAAGATGGTATAAAACCTAGTTACGAAGTCCACGGATTTGCCCACTTTGTTGCCGACTCGCATCAGGTGAGGAATGGCGCTGTAGTGGAGTGAAGAAGCCTCACAACTGTGTGTCGGGATCTCGTAAGGTCTGGTATGGACAATGATAAACGGGATGAATGATATCTCGTTTATGTATATATGAATAAGATGGTATAAAACCTAGTTACGAAGTCCACGGATTTGCCCACTTTGTTGCCGACTCGCATCAGGTGAGGAATGGCGCTGTAGTGGAGTGAAGAAGCCTCACAACTGTGTGTCGGAATCTCGTAAGGCCTGGTATGGACAATGATAAACGGGATGAATGATATCTCGTTTATTTATATATGAATAAGATGGTATAAAACCTAGTTACGAAGTCCACGGATTTGCCCACTTTGTTGCCGACTCGCATCAGGTGAGGAATGGCGCTGTAGTGGAGTGAAGAAGCCTCACAACTGTGTGTCGGGATCTCGTAAGGTCTGGTATGGACAATGATAAACGGGATGAATGATATCTCGTTTATGTATATATGAATAAGATGGTATAAAACCTAGTTACGAAGTCCACGGATTTGCCCACTTTGTTGCCGACTCGCATCAGGTGAGGAATGGCGCTATAGTGGAGTGAAGAAGCCTCACAACTGTGTGTCGGGATCTCGTAAGGCCTGGTATGGACAATGATAAACGGGGTGAATGATATCTCGTTTATGTATATATGAATAAGATGGTATAAAACCTGGTTACGAAATCCACGGATTTGCCCACTTTGTTGCCGACTCGCAGCAGGCGAGGAATGGTGCTGTAGTGGAGTGAAGAAGCCTCACAACTGTGTGTCGGGATCTCGTAAGGCCTGGTATGGACAATGATAAACGGGATGAACGATATCTCGTTTATGTATATATGAATAAGATGGTATAAAACCTGGTTACGAAATCCACGGATTTGCCCACTTTGTTGCTGACTCGCAGCAGGCGAGGAATGGCGCTATAGTGGAGTGAAGAAGCCTCACAACTGTGTGTCGGGATCTCGTAAGGCCTGGTATGGACAATGATAAATGGGATGAACGATATCTCGTTTATGTATATATGAATAATATGGTATAAAACCTGGTTACGAAATCCACGGATTTGCCTGCCCACTTTGTTGCCGACTCGCAGCAGGCGAGGAATGGCGCTGTAGTGGAGTGAAGAAGCCTCACAACTGTGTGTCGGGATCTCGTAAGGCCTAGTATGGACAATGATAAACGGGATGAACGATATCTCGTTTATGTATATATGAATAAGATGGTATAAAACCTGGTTGCGAAATCCACGGATTTGCCCACTTTGTTGCCGACTCGCAGCAGGCGAGGAATGGCGCTATAGTGGAGTGAAGAAGCCTCACAACTGTGTGTCGGGATCTCGTAAGGTCTGGTATGGACAATGATAAACGGGATGAACGATATCTCGTTTATGTATATGTGAATAAGATGGTATAAAACCTGGTTACGAAATTTACGGATTTGCCCACTTTGTTGCCGACTCGCAGCAGGCGAGGAATGGCGCTGTAGTGGAGTGAAGAAGCCTCACAACTGTGTGTCGGGATCTCGTAAGGCCTGATATGGACAATGATAAACGGGATGAACGATATCTCGTTTATGTATATATGAATAAGATGGTATAAAACCTGGTTACGAAATCCACGGATTTGCCCACTTTGTTGCCACTCGCAGCAGGCGAGGAATGGCGCTGTAGTGGAGTGAAGAAGCCTCACAACTGTGTGTCGGGATCTCGTAAGGCCTAGTATGGACAAGGATTAACGGGATGAACGATATCTCGTTTATGTATATATGAATAAGATGGTATAAAACCTGGTTGCGAAATCCACGGATTTGCCCACTTTGTTGCCGACTCGCAGCAGGCGAGGAATGGCGCTGTAGTGGAGTGAAGAAGCCTCACAACTGTGTGTCGGGATCTCGTAAGGCCTGGTATGGACAATGATAAACGGGGTGAATGATATCTCGTTTATGTATATATGAATAAGATGGTATAAAACCTGGTTACGAAATCCACGGATTTGCCCACTTTGTTGCCGACTCGCAGCAGGCGAGGAATGGTGCTGTAGTGGAGTGAAGAAGCCTCACAACTGTGTGTCGGGATCTCGTAAGGCCTGGTATGGACAATGATAAACGGGATGAACGATATCTCGTTTATGTATATATGAATAAGATGGTATAAAACCTGGTTACGAAATCCACGGATTTGCCCACTTTGTTGCTGACTCGCAGCAGGCGAGGAATGGCGCTATAGTGGAGTGAAGAAGCCTCACAACTGTGTGTCGGGATCTCGTAAGGCCTGGTATGGACAATGATAAATGGGATGAACGATATCTCGTTTATGTATATATGAATAATATGGTATAAAACCTGGTTACGAAATCCACGGATTTGCCTGCCCACTTTGTTGCCGACTCGCAGCAGGCGAGGAATGGCGCTGTAGTGGAGTGAAGAAGCCTCACAACTGTGTGTCGGGATCTCGTAAGGCCTAGTATGGACAATGATAAACGGGATGAACGATATCTCGTTTATGTATATATGAATAAGATGGTATAAAACCTGGTTGCGAAATCCACGGATTTGCCCACTTTGTTGCCGACTCGCAGCAGGCGAGGAATGGCGCTATAGTGGAGTGAAGAAGCCTCACAACTGTGTGTCGGGATCTCGTAAGGTCTGGTATGGACAATGATAAACGGGATGAACGATATCTCGTTTATGTATATGTGAATAAGATGGTATAAAACCTGGTTACGAAATTTACGGATTTGCCCACTTTGTTGCCGACTCGCAGCAGGCGAGGAATGGCGCTGTAGTGGAGTGAAGAAGCCTCACAACTGTGTGTCGGGATCTCGTAAGGCCTGATATGGACAATGATAAACGGGATGAACGATATCTCGTTTATGTATATATGAATAAGATGGTATAAAACCTGGTTACGAAATCCACGGATTTGCCCACTTTGTTGCCACTCGCAGCAGGCGAGGAATGGCGCTGTAGTGGAGTGAAGAAGCCTCACAACTGTGTGTCGGGATCTCGTAAGGCCTAGTATGGACAAGGATTAACGGGATGAACGATATCTCGTTTATGTATATATGAATAAGATGGTATAAAACCTGGTTGCGAAATCCACGGATTTGCCCACTTTGTTGCCGACTCGCAGCAGGCGAGGAATGGCGCTGTAGTGGAGTGAAGAAGCCTCACAACTGTGTGTCGGGATCTCGTAAGGCCTAGTATGGACAATGATAAACGGGATGAATGATATCTCGTTTATGTATATATGAATAAGATGGTATAAAACCTGGTTGCGAAATCCACGGATTTGCCCACTTTGTTGCCGACTCGCAGCAGGCGAGGAATGGCGCTATAGTGGAGTGAAGAAGCCTCACAACTGTGTGTCGGGATCTCGTAAGGCCTGGTATGGACAATGATAAATGGGATGAACGATATCTCATTTATGTATATATGAATAAGATGGTATAAAACCTGGTTACGAAATCCACGGATTTGCCCACTTTGTTGCTGACTCGCAGCAGGCGAGGAATGGCGCTATAGTGGAGTGAAGAAGCCTCACAACTGTGTGTCGGGATCTCGTAAGGCCTGATATGGACAATGATAAATGGGATGAACGATATCTCGTTTATGTATATATGAATAAGATGGTATAAAACCTGGTTACGAAATCCACGGATTTGCCCACTTTGTTGCTGACTCGCAGCAGGCGAGGAATGGCGCTATAGTGGAGTGAAGAAGCCTCACAACTGTGTGTCGGGATCTCGTAAGGCCAGGTATGGACAATGATAAATGGGATGAACGATATCTCGTTTATGTATATATGAATAAGATGGTATAAAACCTGGTTGCGAAATCCACGGATTTGCCCACTTTGTTGCCACTCGCAGCAGGTGAGGAATGGCGCTATAGTGGAGTGAAGAAGCCTCACAACTGTGTGTCGGGATCTCGTAAGGCCTGGTATGGACAATGATAAACGGGATGAATGATATCTCGTTTATGTATATATGAATAAGATGGTATAAAACCTGGTTACGAAATCCACGGATTTGCCCACTTTGTTGCCGACTCGCAGCAGGCGAGGAATGGTGCTGTAGTGGAGTGAAGAAGCCTCACAACTGTGTGTCGGGATCTCGTAAGGCCTGGTATGGACAATGATAAACGGGATGAATGATATCTCGTTTATGTATATATGAATAAGATGGTATAAAACCTGGTTACGAAATCCACGGATTTGCCCACTTTGTTGCCGACTCGCAGCAGGCGAGGAATGGTGCTGTAGTGGAGTGAAGAACCCTCACAACTGTGTGTCGGGATCTCGTAAGGCCTGGTATGGACAATGATAAACGGGATGAATGATATCTCGTTTATGTATATATGAATAAGATGGTATAAAACCTGGTTACGAAATCCACGGATTTGCCCACTTTGTTGCCACTCGCAGCAGGTGAGGAATGACGCTATAGTGGAGTGAAGAAGCCTCACAACTGTGTGTCGGGATCTCGTAAGGCCTGGTATGGACAATGATAAACGGGATGAATAATATCTCGTTTATGTATTTATGAATAAGATGGTATAAAACCTGGTTACGAAATCCACGGATTTGCCCACTTTGTTGCTGACTCGCAGCAGGCGAGGAATGGCGCTGTAGTGGAGTGAAGAAGCCTCACAACTGTGTGTCGGGATCTCGTAAGGTCTGGTATGGACAGTGATAAACGGGATGAACGATATCTCGTTTATGTATAATCATAAATCTATGATTAATGTCTCTAGTTAAAGGTTTATATATTTTGTTTTTCAGCTACATTTTCATTAAATAAGTAGACATATTTCCTACAAATAATAGAAGCAACTCAGTATTAATCTTTTGATATTTTTCTGTTTACTTTCGCAAAGAAACTTAATTAACAGTAAAAATGTAATCGAGTTTAAAGAAATGCTTTTAAAACATTTGGTCAGTTAATATCAAAAACGTTATATTTGGTTAAGACATGTCAAACTCAAATTGACACTGAAATGTTCACTGGACAGCCTACGATCAGCTAGCCTGTTACAAAAATCGATCCTAAAAACTAAAAGTTTCCTGCCTCCAAATCAAAAATGACTGACACGGTGTTATAAAACTGCGATAGTGAACGAAGACATATATGCACGACCTTTTTCAACGCATTAAGATTTATCTCTTGAAATTTAGTTCCTACACATTGCAAAAAAACCAACAAACCCAAATGAATTGTTTACTGTCAGCAAAGCAGAAACCCAGCGCATTTGTTTTGAAATGCTTTCAAGGAGTTTTCCAAATCCAAACTAAAGCCACATCAGCAAGGCTGTCAAGTAAGACTCTTGTCGCTTTTCTTCGCTTTTATATGTAATTTATCCCTTATAAAAAGAGTCGTCAGTAAAAACTATTTGCGGATTGTAATTGCTTGCCATTTAATCGTGAAATTTCAGCAGTATTCTTGCTGTAACCTACTAAATTTCTTGTTTCGTATCAGATATTGTTTAATGTCTACTGGTCCGCAAAATTAGTCCTTACAACTGTTTGAATATAAAATCCTCGTTTGGTAATTAAAGTGTAATTAACGGTTTATATATTTCATAATAAGGTGCAAACTTGCGCGAAACTGCGGAGGTACTAGATGACGTGTCACTATCGATTAGACTGTTCATCACGAGGATTGCTAGAGCACTGGAGCTGTTATTATGTAATCTGGCGATACACAAATAGATAAACGGAATCAGAAAATTGGCACATATTTGTACTCCCTTTTAGCCATATCTTTATCAGTAGTTTCCTTTATGTTTACTAAATGAGTAATATAAATAACGGTAGCATGTCTAGAAAATCGTCTAGTACACTATATTTTTTTCAGAAATGTACACCTAAATATATTTATTGTAGGCACTATAGAGTCATTGCTACACACAATGGATTTTAAGAGGGGATCTTCTCCCTCCCCCCCCCCTCAAAATTATGTGGCAACATACTCCAAATATCCTCTGTTGGTCAATGATAACTAAAACAACAAATTGTAATGAAATTGAACAATAACTAAGAGACAGATGTCAATAATTGTATTCCCCATTAGAATAACATTGGATAACGTACTGCGTTTCCCGCTAAATGAAAATTTAAAAGTTTCTCCTCAACCATTATTTGTAGGATAATAGTTTAAGATACTATTTATTAAGTTGTTTGAGGTTTTAATTAATGGGGATAAGTCATCTTAATTTTGAGTTTGTGGTTTATGAAAAATTCAAATATCTTGATTTTGGAACCTTTTAAGCCATTTTGTTTTTGTCTCTAAATTGTCTCAGATATTCGTGTGGTCTCATTCTGTTAGAGACCTAAAGCAGTTAAAACACAAAACTTTAACTATAAACCGTTAGAAATTTGGATTTTCCATGTTTTTTGCGGTTTATGGAAGACAGCCAGACATCAACTCAAAAACTTTGGTTTTGGGGTTCAGAGAAAACCAGCCCAATATTTTCTTTCACTGAAAACTCAAATTAAAAAATTTGAACGAAAACAACACTTCCTCCTTTGTAAAGAGGGAGAAAGTAAATATTATAGTTAAACAAAAATAGTAATTATTCCGGAACATAAAACCTCCGTACTCAGCTGTATTCCAGTGCATTCCAATTATTAATAACACATAAGCCTCTTACCAAGTTTCATAAAAATACATTCACTCACAAGCGATATGTAACATTTTAATTATTCTCCATTAGAATAATATCGGATCTGAGTAAGCAGGTTTACTATAACAAGGAACACACAAAATAGTTGTATTATGGAAATATCAATAGAACACAACTAGGTGGAGCTACATACCAGGTTTTATTAATTGTTATTCATATTAAAGTGAGACATAACATTTTATTTACCCTCCATAAGCATAACACGGTGGCTAAGTACGATGGTTTGCTGCTACGACGACCGTAGGCAAAAAATGCTGTTTTCTTGTGCAAATATCAATAAACCACAACCAGTTGAAGTTTCGTACCAAGTTTCTTTAGTTAACCAAGATATAAAATTTGTCTTATTCTCCATAAATATAAGATTGGACAACGTACTGTGTTGTCCAACATTTCTAATATCTCTGTAACCAATTTACGTAGATCAGTAGATGAAAACACCAACTTGTTTGTTTTTCTAAGCTGAATCCAACGGTGAAAACTAACATCTAATCTTTTTAGATTATATGTTAAAAAATATATAAAAAACCTTTTTGAGGAATAACCCCCCCCCCAAAATCACCCTTTAGGATAAGGCAATCTGTATGATTTTCGAAATTAAATTCATAAATTTTCCTTTACACCTTTGTACCAAATTTCAAAATCGGACCAATTTTACGAAATTTATCGCACTCATGGACACACATACGTGTCCACACACACATCCACACATACAGTTTTGAACGAATGGTAGTTATGGCATCTGGGGACCTTCAAACAAAAAGTTATCATGGTCCCGGGGCTAGGTCTTACCATGCCGACTACGGTAATAACTTCTTCCCTATAGAGGAAATTCGCTAAAACGTTTCTCTACTGGGTGTTATATAAGTTGATTGATGTTTTTTGTTACCAAGTTACATTTAAATGTTGAAAAAATAAAATACAGTCTGTAATAGTAGTTTTCAGCTTGGTTCCAAGATTGCTTAATGAATACATGTCTTCCGTACTACAATTTAGCAATCCAATTGTATTGATATGCAACGCGTTAAAAATAACTATACTATTTTCTAATGGCACTTACAATTACATTAATTTCAATATTAGAGGCACACGTGGACCCTTAAACAATATATTTATACTTTTGGAGCTCTCATTGTGGACAGGACACGTGGTAGGATATTTGATAAGTTAAATAAGAAAAACTTAAACCCCACAAATAACAGAATACTAAACGTTTCCACTTATCTAATTAATAAATAAGAAAAACTATATTGAAATACCCTAATGAGACAAAATTGTATCATTTGAGATATTACAGTCAGTAGTCAAACGAGTCTAACCAGAGACCGTAATACCATGCGATTAAAAATACACTAAAGAAGTTGTACACATTTCCTTTTAAAACTAGCACTAATCTGCAATCTTCCAGGATTATCAAGTAATTATTGTGACAGCTTTTTTGTCTGACATACAGCCAGAACTTTTAAAATAATATTAAAAGGGTATATCGCTGCACTGATACGAGTTATAAATTTGCTAAACAAATCAATAATAGAAACCATTACTATGTAATTATTGAAAAAAAACGTAACAAGTCTTTCCCACTCTCAATCGCTTATCCCGGCTCAAAGAATTATAAAGTTATAAAGTCCATTAATGCAAGATTAATCGATTTTTAATGATCGCATAAGAATAAAACCCATGTTTATGGCAGGACATCAACTATTAAAAACGTTTACACGATTGCAGTACACCATGTACTTCAGGTCCAGTACCACAACAACTGACAATGGACGTAATTCCTGATTCCTAATTGACACGATATGTGTTTTTAAGTGTTGACATGCACGTATTATATTTTAAACTTACTGATTACTCTATTAGTCGAATGTCTGTATTGTAGTGTAATTGTATGTGCCGATAGAAAGTGGCATAATTTTCAAAACGCATAACGATCCAATAAAATTGGAAAAAACACATATATTTTAACTATAACACTGTGCAAGAATGGTAGCATCTCTTGAATTGAAACACTTATTATTGTTCAAATATTGTATAAAGTTAAATTAGTTTATAATAAATTGTCTAGTGTAGGTCTGTTTTTACAGGGTAAAATATTAATCCATATAGTTACCTATAATTTATCAGGTCAATCACTTTTTTAATCTGTTTTATAATTGTAGGGTAAAAAATGTTTTAAACAAATGATTTTAAAATGCAAAAGGACATTATTGAAAGAGTCTCCTGGCCTGAGAGGATAGAGAATATAAATGAAGCCTTGTTAATTGAATAAAGGGTAGCGCCTTGTTATCTTGGGTCGCAAAGTTTTATGAACACGGGTTTCACAGACCGAGCCGCCTTATCTTGAATGAATGCCCCTTTTAAAATTGTATTGGTGATAGTATGGAATAAACTCTAGAGTACTTATTAGGTTTTGTGATTCATCCCGTGTAAATCGATAGTTTTTTTTTTAAGTAAAAGACAAACCCGAAACCAGCTGTTAACTTGACTTTACACTTTATGTAAAATGTAATATTATTATGGTCAAAATAAAATAAAATAAAAAAATCAGTTGTATTTTTTAAACTCATAATAGCGATGGATTTGAATTGATGTCGATTTGTTTGGACTTTACCTATCTCTTCTAGTGTTTAAAACTACATCACGTTTCGGGAGGTAAGGAAACTCCTCCCGTTATCAAATGAACCCTACTTACATCTGAATATCAAGTTCTTACACCTGACCTAAATTTGTTGGGGGCAATTTTAAATTTTTCCCCTTTCATTTGAATTTACACGAACACAACTGATTATTTTCTTTAGTGAGTTTTAAGTTTTTATAATTTTCTGATTTTTGTTTGGTTCCGGGTAGTAAGTTTTGTTTTAAGTTTTAAAAAAGTTAAGTAAAAATAGAAATAATAAAATCACATACATTACGTCAAATAGTAAATACTAATTCAAATTTGCCACGGAACTAGATGGTTCTAGGCGAGTTCTCGCTCGTGAGTGAATGATACTATTTTATTTATTTAATTTCCACAAGAAATCCTGTGTAATTGTTCTATTAAGGAGGCTACTGAAACATATAACAATTAGTTGTCTGAAGATGGTATATTCCTCTTATTCCCAGTCATGCAATACACATGCATATACATGAGTTCTCGCTCGTGAGTGAATGATACTATTTTATTTATTTCATTTACACAAGAAATCCTGTGTAATTGTTCAATTAAGGAGGCTCCTGAAACATATCACAATTAGTTGTCTGAAGATGGTATATTCCTATTATTCCCAGTCATGCAATACACATGCATATACATGAGTTCTCGCTCGTGAGTGAATGATACTATTTTATTTATTTCATTTACACAAGAAATCCTGTGTAATTGTTCAATTAAGGAGGCTCCTGAAACATATCACAATTAGTTGTCTGAAGATGGTATATTCCTCTTATTCCCAGTCATGCAATACACATGCATATACATGAGTTCTCGCTCGTGAGTGAATGATACTATTTTATTTATTTCATTTACACAAGAAATCCTGTGTAATTGTTCAATTAAGGAGGCTCCTGAAATATATCACAATTAGTTGTCTGAAGATGGTATATTCCTCTTATTCCCAGTCATGCAATACACATGCATATACATGAGTTCTCGCTCGTGAGTGAATGATACTATTTTATTTATTTAATTTCCACAAGAAATCCTGTGTAATTGTTCTATTAAGGAGGCTCCAGAAACATATAACAATTAGTTGTCCGAAGATGGAATATTCCTCTTATTCCCAGTCATGCAATACACATGCATATACATGAGTTCTCGCTCGTGAGTGAATGGTACTATTTTATTTATTTCATTTACACAAGAAATCCTGTGTAATTGTTCAATTAAGGAGGCTCCTGAAACATATCACAATTAGTTGTCTGAAGATGGTATATTCCTATTATTCCCAGTCATGCAATACACATGCATATACATGAGTTCTCGCTCGTGAGTGAATGATACTATTTTATTTATTTCATTTACACAAGAAATCCTGTGTAATTGTTCAATTAAGGAGGCTCCTGAAACATATCACAATTAGTTGTCTGAAGATGGTATATTCCTATTATTCCCAGTCATGCAATACACATGCATATACATGAGTTCTCGCTCGTGAGTGAATGATACTATTTTATTTATTTCATTTACACAATAAATCCTGTGTAATTGTTCAATTAAGGAGGCTCCTGAAACATATCACAATTAGTTGTCTGAAGATGGTATATTCCTATTATTCCCAGTCATGCAATACACATGCATATACATGAGTTCTCGCCCGTGAGTGAATGATACTATTTTATTTATTTCATTTACACAAGAAATCCTGTGTAATTGTTCAATTAAGGAGGCTCCTGAAACATATCACAATTAGTTGTCTGAAGATGGTATATTCCTCTTATTCCCAGTCATGCAATACACATGCATATACATGAGTTCTCGCTCGTGAGTGAATGATACTATTTTATTTATTTCATTTACACAATAAATCCTGTGTAATTGTTCTATTAAGGAGGCGCCTGAAACATATAACAATTAGTTGTCTGAAGATGGTAGATTCCTCTTATTCCCAGTCAATAATACAATACGGATTAGTTCTGTGGTGTAACTGTGGAAGATACAATGAAACCCTTATATTACAGAAACGAGCTCTTAGAGTTATGAAACAATGTAGCAATAGTAAACCTCATTGTAAACCTGTTTTTATGGAATTGAACATCTTGACTTTAGTGAACTTGTATTTATTTCAGCTATTTAAGTATATATTGAACCACATTGATGAGTCATTGATGTTCATGGTAACAATACTAGAAATAAGAATGCAATTGACTATAAATATGTTAGACTGTCAATTATATATAAGTAAATATAAATATAAATATAAATCACTCAAAAGTCATGTTGCAGTAGGCTTGGGAGTTTATAACAAAGTCAGACATAGATTAATAAACAAGATCAATAAAATAAGTTTAGTCAAGTTTTATAACTGGCTTTTGGAAAACACTTTTTATTCTGTAGAAGAATTTTTGAACCTAAAGAACTATGATATTAATTTTTAACTGTTTTTACTAGGCCCTGTTGTTTGTGATGATGTTCAATCAATTGATATTTTATGGTACTCTTTTGTTTCAAAATTTGTTTATCATGTGTATATTTTATTCAATCTTTTATTGTTTTTAATTAGTTATCTGTTGATTATTTTAAATATTTTATCCAGTTAACTGTCTGTTGGTTTTCATCATGTTCAATTGTTTTGTAAGTCCATCAAATTCCTGCATTTTACGAGGACTAAACGGAATCACACTTAACCAACACATTCTTTAGAGAGCTAAACTGAAAGTAGGGGGCATTAGAGCGTTCAGAACCAGCATAGGCGCGGTGAGGACGCGAGGACGCGAGGACGTCCCCCCCCAATGACGTCATCCCCCCCCAATGACGTCACCCCCCCCCCGACCTTCCCCATAGCCAAACTCGGACCCCCCCCCGACCTTCCCCATAGCCAAGCTCGGACCCCCCCCCCCCGTTTGCAACATTTTTCATGATGAGGAAAAACTTTCAAAAATTAATAACTAGCCTATTTACTCACCGATTCCCACGGGACTTTTTCCAGAATGTAGGCCTATCCCAGAGGAAGCGAATGACGTAAGAACCCCATAGATCCGCCATTAAACAAGGCCGCTATTAATTTTTAAACGCGTTTTCCTTATGGGATCTCAGCTGTTTACCGACCGATTTTGATGAAATTTCACCACATGTAGGGCGGCGGCCTAAGTAAACCATCCCTTAAAGAAAATTGAGAATCCACCGTTAAACAGGCCCGCTATTAATTTTTAAACGCGTTTTCCTCATGAGATCTTGGCTGTTTACTCATCAGCGGTCTTCCAGACCCATCATGATGGTTCAAAACCAGCAAAGGCGCGGTGAGGATGCAAGCCCCCCCCCCCCGTTTAGCCTGCATCTGTAAACCTCGCTTTCGTTTCTATTATTTCTTTTAGTTTTATAATGTGTATTTTACCATAGAAGAGGTAATTAAGGAAAGGGTTTAAAGGTATATTTATTTATTATCGAATTTTTCCGCAATTACATTTTCTAATTGCGCTAGTAGGAGTTCGCTTTGCTCCTCCAGCCTCCGCATTTCCTCATCCATCTGCGCGGCTGCGGCGGTGTCCCCGACGGGAGCGGCGGTGTCCACGACGGGAGCGACGTCCGGCATCCCAGACATGTCCTCCACGTCCTGGAGCAACGTCAAGAGGTCCTCCTCAGGGTACCGGGGAAGGGCGGTGGCGTCCTCGACGGGAGCGGCGTCCGCAAAGGGGTAAGGCGGCGGCGGGGGTCGCTGCGGCTCGGGCGGAGTCGAGGTGGGTAGAATCGCCCGTACCTCAGCCACCTCATGCGTTCGTGTGTGTCTCCTCGCCTCAGCCAGACTTTGAAAGGCCGATCCGCAGACGGAACAGTCATACAGCGGCGCATGACCGTGAAATCTCCGCGCGTGTCGGAGCAGGTTGTCTGTGCGGCTGCAGCGTGTTGAACAGTAGGGGCAGGGGTACATAGTGTCGGACGGTTGCGGAGAGACTGACGACGGTGGTGGCGGGACGATTGCACAAATAAACAGTAGGAATTTTCCCTAGATAAACAATAGTCGGAAATTTCCTCAAAACAGATCAGGTCCCCCCCCCCCGACATCACCTGGTTTGAGAGGGCACCTCTGGAGGAGTATAATAGACCCTAGGTCCGGTGGCGCACGGTCTCAGTTTCGTCCGAGACTTCTTCACGAGCGGTCACAGCAGCGGCATGAGCAACGCGGCCGAAGTGGATCGAACGATCCGCTGTTTTATGGAGGAGTGGAACGCGATCAACGAAGAGAACGCCAACGCCACCACCCCCATACCACCGCAGCAACAACGGACGACAGCTAAAAAGAGGAAGTCCAATGGCGGGTGGACCGCGAATAAAGAAGTGCCTGGCGATTCCCCTACACTGAGTTGGACCGCGGGCGCGCGCCAGTATACGGTGAAGAACCCTACCAACAATGGCAACGTCCTTCTGAAGATGAACGTTTTCCAAGGAGGTCGCTCGACTTGGGCCTGCGGCCTGTATTTGGACGAGCAGCGGGACGACGAGATCTGCATGATTCTGACGGATCTGCTGACTAGGCTGCAGAACCTATGGTTGGCCAACAGCGAGACGGGAGAGCCTAGATTCGACGGAATCGTCAGGACCGTCAGTCCGCTGCCCACCTGGAGGAAGATCGCGGATCGGTGCGTTTCCACCGCCGCTGTCGCCATCCCCGAAAAGCGGAAAAAGACGAAAAAATAAATGAAATAAACTAAGTAATTCGATCCTTCCCTTTCCTACTTTTCCTTAATGTACACTATTATAAAAAATAAAATAAATAAATAACGTAATAAAGCGAATGAGCGTGTTCCTCGAGATACATATCCAGCCTCACCACTCCTCCACTCCACCATCCCTCCACTCCTCCTCCACTCCTCCACTCCTCCACTCCTCCTCCACTCCTCCTCCACTCCTCCTCCACTCCTCCACTCCTCCACTCCTCCTCCATTCCTCCTCCACTCCGCCAGTTGATGTTTTCATCACTACGCCTCCTCCGCGGTTGTCTACAAAAGGCGACTCGGTAGTGAGAGCCAGTCATTCTGCATCCAGCCGCTGTGTCATGCTCAACACGGACCAGAAGATGGACCTCAGGACAGCACTCAACAGCTGCAAGGCCGCGGGTTATACCCGCATCGTAGACCTGCAGGACAACGTGGTCTACCCGATCCGCTCGTTTGAGAGGGTGGATACACCATACGGCGAGGCGGTGATGGCCACCTTGGAGGGTCTTGTTGGTGACGACCCGATCCGGATATACATGCCCCGGCGGTACCTTGCAGTCCTGGACGATAACACCATCACGCAGTATAACGTTGGCGTGAGGCCGAGGATGAGCCTTGTGAAGAGGAGCAGCTCTCCAGGCAGTAAAAGTCCTCTCCTAGAATTTGTATAAATAAATGGTATTCCTTATTCCCTTATTTCCTTCAATAAAAAAAAAATCAAATAAAAAAAAAAAAAAAGCGAGAAAAGAATTTAGTTTTAAGAGCCGAGGTGGCGGTGCATGGCAGTCAGTAGACGCCATGGACTTGAGGTGGAAACACCCGTTCACCGCCATCGTGGCCGGGCCTTCGGGCAGCGGCAAGTCGCACTTCGTGGCTCGCTTCATAGAGCACGCCGACCGCATGTGCGATACACGGTTCGCCCGTATCACTTGGCACTATGGCAGTGGCGGTAGCAAGAGCCGTGCGGACTCTGCCGTGCACTACGTAGCCGGCCTGCCAGACCTGGACGACTATGACGGTAGCGAGCCCGCCCTGGTCATCATCGACGACATGATGCGCGAGGCTGGCCCCGGCGTAGCGGACCTGTTCACCAAGGGCTCGCACCACCGCAACCTGAGCGTGTTCTTCATCACGCAAAACCTTTTTCACCAGGGCAGGGGCCAGCGCGACATATCGCTGAACGCCCACTACATAGTGTGTTTCAAGAATCCCAGGGACCGCGCTCAGATCAAACACCTCGCCCGTCAAGTATACCCGGAGAACCCCAAATTTGTGGAGGAGGCTTACGCGGACGCTACGCGTGATCCGCACGCCTATCTACTCATAGACTTGAAACAGTCCACGCCCGAGGAGATGCGCATACGTTCAGCCATTTTCCCAGACGACCCGGTGAACTACGTGTACCTGCCCAAGAAGAAGTGATAAATAGGCCGAGCGCGCGCCAGCGTCAGTCATCATGTCACACCGCGTGAAGAAGGACGCGGCGCTGCTGAGGGCCCTAATACACGCTACGCCCAAAGAACGCAAGGCCCTGTTAAAAGCGTGCGACAAGAGTCGCATCAAGTCATTGTGCGAGTGCGCGTATAACGTGCTACGCGGAAACGTACCGCTTTCTCCCTGCCTCAAACGCAAATTGAGCAAACACAAACAGGCGCTCAGACGGCTGGTGAAACGCGGCGAGGGTTGGACCAAGAAGCGACACTACCTCGTCCAACGGGGCGGAGGGATCTTCCTACCTCTGCTGTTGAACGCTGTTCTGCCCATTCTAGCGCAGAAGCTAATCGGACATGGAGTACGCTAGGAAAATGGTGGTTGTACCGCAGGAGCTCATCGAGAGATTGCGAGAAGGACCGGGACCAGGACCAAGAGGAGGAGGTAGCGCCAATAAGCCAGCCAGCCTAGATGCTGAGATGCATCGCATATTGAGCGACAAGCGGCTGGACGATACGGAGAAATGGAAACAATATCAGCAGGTGTTACAGCGGTTCCTGCACTTTTCCGCGGCTAAACGTCAACCCATAGGTCTGTCAATCATCGAGGGTGAGGAGAGGGAGGAGGAAGCGACGGGAGGTCCGAGTCAGATGAAGCGCGAGTCTAGCGCCTCGGCGGAGGAGGACATTGTGGAATCGTTCTCAAAAATTTACAGGTCGGTGGCGCGCAACTTGTTGCGATTCATGACCCGTCAAGGCAGCCCCATCTCCTGGGACGCCAGTGGGGCGGTGTACGTGGACAAGGTGAAGATCCCCGATTCCAATATAGTGGACATCGCGCACAGCATAGTGAGAGCGCGAAGGGCGGACCGATTGCCTACCGGCTGGCATCAAGTGATGGCCGCCTTGAAGGACATGAACGTGCCCAAAGAATACGTGAGCAATCCCACGGCGTTGCGTTACTTAGGCGTGGGACTGGACTCGGCATCGAGCCCCTGGGGAGACACGACGACAGCCTCGTCGACACCCCTCTCACCGAGGTTGACGCCGATACTGGACCGCCTGAGACCGCGACCCCCAGCGGCCAGGAGAAGGATAATAACCGAGGAACCCGACCGGGAATCGTCATTGGACAACTGGGAGCCGTTCACACCGTAATGGAGAAGCTGTACTACGACTCGAGCCAGCCCGGTTCCCTCGGCGGGGTGGCCGCCCTGGCCAGAGCCGCGCGCCTACCGAAACGTCGGGTAGCCGACTGGCTGCGCGCCCAGGACACCTACACGCTGCACAAGCCTGCGCGCAAGCGGTTTCCCCGCAACCGCTACGCCGTGTTCGGGCCCCGGGAGCTGTGGCAGGCGGACCTGAACGACATGCGCGGCCTGAGCCGGTACAACGACGGAGTCAACTACCTGCTGACTGTGATAGACGTATTCAGTAAGCGGCTGTTCGCGGTACCACTGAAGAGGAAAAGCGGGCCTGAGGTGGCTGCTGCGTTCGAGAGGATATTCGCTGAGGCGACTCCTCGCTGCCTACAGACCGACAAGGGGACGGAGTTCACCGGGGCCGCGACCAAGCGAGTGTTCAAGAGTCACGGTGTTAACTACTTCACCACGCAGAACCCCGACGTGAAGGCGGCGGTGGTGGAGCGAGTCAACCGCACGCTCAAGACCCGCATGTGGCGCTACCTGACCTACAAGAACACGTATCGCTACGTGGACGTGTTGGACAGGCTTGTGGACGCCTACAACCGCAGCCCGCACAAGAGCCTGGGTGGCCTACGACCCGTGGACGCGGACAGCGGCGATGGTCAAACGGTGTACAAGGTGTGGCGTCACATGTATGGAAAGGCGATCCGGCGACACAAGCCCAGGTTTGAGCCGGGCGACACGGTGCGCATAGCCAAGGAGAAGAGTACGTTCGCCAAAGGTTACGAGACCAATTGGAGTAAGGAGCTGTTCGTGGTGGACCACGTATACGGGTCGCATCCTCTGCCATTGTACGTGTTGCGCGACCTGAACGGGACGCCGCTGGAAGGGCGCTTCTACGAGCACGAGATGCAAAAGGTGACGATCGCCCCGGATCGCCTGTATCAAATAGATAAAATACTGGACACTAAAGGGCGAGGCTCCAGTAAGCGCTACCTAGTCAAGTGGGCCGGTTACGGAGAGGACTTCAATTCGTGGGTACCCGCAGCGGACGTGCAACAGCTGCGATGACGAGGCACGACCAGTTTTACCTGACGTTGCCCAGTAACAGTTCAATGAATTACTATCCCAACAACATGGTGACAAACTACACGACCCATCTACCCTCGACCGTTGATCTGTCAGACGGCGAGTGGGAGGTCGCTCTGGCGGAGGCGCACTACCCCTTCTCTTTTCTGACCGTCGGTGAGGGAACCTACATCAAACTAGTGCTGGGAATGAGGGACTCGAAAGGCGGGTTGGCCGTGGTGGACAAGTTGTTAATCAAAGTGGAGCCGGGCAATTACAGTAGTACCGAGGAACTCATGCACGCAATCAACAACCACCCTCAAATGAAGAGTAACCTGTGCGCCTTCTCGTATGACGAGAGGTCCTCCAGGGTGGAATTGATGTCGACGTCTTCAGCCGTTCAGAGCCTCAAACTGAGCCCCAGTTTGGCGCTAGAGGTTTGGCTACGAGGTGGATACGGATATCGTCAAGCGTCACAGGTCCGTGAGGCCGGCTAACCTCTTCGCCGGTCTGCCATCACACATGTACGTGTATTGCGACCTGGTGGAACCCCAACTGGTGGGCGACGCTGTGGCGCCACTACTGAAGATCCTCAACATCGACATCAGGAATTACACGTACGGTGCCAACACGACAGTGTATATAATAGACCCGCACTACGTGCCGGTGATTAAAACCTCATTCGAGAGCGTGGAAATCGATTTAAGGGACAACCAAGGGCGACACTTGCCATTCCACTTCGGGACCACGTGCATGAAGCTTCATTTCAGGAAAGAGAGGCAGCGGCAATGAATCCGAGCGATCCCTATCTGGCGTATTACCGCCACCAGCAGGCGGGCCATGGCGTATCCTCCGTATTCAGAGGAGCCGCTTTCCAACGCGGACACGGCATCGGCAGTTTCCTAGGCGGGCTGATGCGTACAGTGGTCCCTTTGATCAGATCCGGCGCATCGACGCTGGGCAAGGAGGCGCTGAGGTCCGGTGTGGGCTTCTTGGGCGACGTGGCAGCGGGCACAGCCGACCCCCGAGTCGCAGCCAACGCCCGACTCAGACAGTTTACCGGGTCGCTGAAACGCAGGGCTGATGAAAAACTGGATCGCGTGCTGAGCGGTGGTGGCGCCTATAAGAGGAGGCGTATACAGCAGGTTACTCCTCAGTCTCTGGCGAAACTCCTCGGAGCGAGGAAGAAGAGCGCTGCGCCCAAGAGGAAGCCCGCAAAACGTGTCGCTAAGAAGAGGAGAAGCAAGAAGAGTGAGAGTACCGTGAAGGACATTTTTGGATAATGGCGTTTCTACATCAGAAGTCGTGCGAGTGTGTCAAGACCGAGTTGGACCTGTTCTCGCTACCGCCTACGCAGACCAGTATAGAGAGTGGTAAATGGGTGCAGTACAAGCCCATCTCCTCCCTGACAGACGACTCACCCGTTGAGTTCATAGTTCCGGGTCATGGGGACGAGTACACGGATCTGTCACAGACGCTACTGCATGTGAAGGCTACCATTAGAACGGCTAATGGAGGCGCTGTAACGGGTGATCAAGCGATAAAAGAGGTGGGTCCGATTAACAACTGGCTGCACTCGCTGTTCAGTCAAGTGGACCTGTACCTGAACAACAAACTGGTGTCTCCTCAGAACAACACGTACGCCTATCGCGCCTACCTGGAGAACCTGTTGTCCTATGGCGGTGATGCCAAGACATCGCACCTCACCGCGGAGTTGTTCTACGAGGACTATGCCGGGTACATGGACAATACTGAGGAGGATAATGCCGGGCTCAAGAACCGGAGGGAGTTTGTCAAGGCCAGCCGGTACGCGGACATGGTCAGACATCTGCACGTCGACCTGTGCAACCAGGAGAAGTTCATGTTAAATGGCGTGGAGATGCGCTTTCACCTGATCAGGTCAAAGAACATGCGCTTTCTCCATCATGTCCAAAACCGTGACAGACTATAAAGTGGACATTGCCGAAGTCAACCTGTTTATGCGCCGCTGTAAGATCAACCCGAGCGTGCTGTTGGCTCACAGCAGGACGCTGGAGTCGGGCACAGCCAAATATCCCATTACGCGCGTGGAAGTGAAATCCTTCACGCTACCCTCCGGTATCAGCAGCAAGACTCTGGACAGTGTGTTTCTGGGACAACTGCCGAAACGCGTTATAGTTGGCCTGGTCAGCAATCAGGCGTTCAACGGGGACTACAAGAAGAACCCGTTCAACTTCACCCACAGCCACGTGAACTTCTTCGCGCTGTACATAGACGGTGAGCAAGTGCCATGTAAGCCGCTTCAACCGGATTACACGTTCGGTCAGGAGTTGTGCGTGCTCGCCTACCACACGCTGTATACCGGCACCGGCATCAATTTCTCAGACTGTGGTAACGAAGTCAGTCGCAACGAATACCCCTACGGATACTGCCTGATGGCGTTTGATCTGACGCCCGATATGGCGGCCTCTCAATCCAGCCACTGGAACCTGGTGCGTAACGGTAACCTGCGCATAGAGATTGGGTTCTCCGAAGCCTTGGCGGAGGCGTTCAACTGCATAGTGTACGCCGAGTTGGACAACGTCGTGGAGGTGGACCGTCATCGCAACGTCACAGTCGACTTTGGCGGGTAAACGAGTTGCCGCGCGCTCAAGGTCACCGCGCGCGCGGACCGTTAGGTTTTGGCGGGTAAACGAGTTGCCGCGCGCTCAAGGTCACCGTGCGCGGACCGTTAGGTGATGGCGGCGCGCGCACCCAAGGTTAACCCGCTAGGCGCGCTCCCGTCAGCGCTCAGTCGAGTTCAGTCAGCCGTACGGGATGGACGTGCCGCCACCGATCTACAACGAGCCGCCGCCAGCGCGCTGTCATCACGGAAGCGTGGTGATGGATATGCAGTGTTTTAAAGACAGTGATAATGACTTTCTACTGAAAGAGGTTTGCGTGGTGGACGTGACTACCGGCACGCTGCTCCTACATCACATCGCCCGCCCGCCCTTCAGTAAAGACCTCCTGACTTCCGAGAAACAGCGCGAGAGCGTCTGGGTCACTCGCCACTGCCACGGCTTGGAGTGGGACCAGGGGGACATCGCGTACGTCGCCCTGCTGGACAAGCTGCGCTCCTGCCTCATCCACCGTCCCCTGGTCTACGTCAAAGGATCGCAGAAGAGGGACTTTGTACAACGCCACCTCATAACCGAGCCCGCCGCCACCACCGCTCAGGACATGGAGGATCTGGGCTGCGGGTCGCTCAACGGTCCGCCCACCTACCGGACCCTGCGCTGTCGCCACCATAAGAGCTCCCACAACCGTTGCGCCCTTCATAACTGCATAGTATTGCGGGACTGGCTCGTGGCTAACGACACACTGGACTCGTCCACCTCGAGCTGCCTGTGCTGCTTCCGCCCACGATGAATACCGTCCAGATCAGAGAATGCCTGGTGAGGATCCCCGGACTGAGGAACGTTGCGGTCTACGCCTCTGACCAACTACCGGACGTGCCGGTCAAGCCTCTCACCGCCATCGTGTCCAACACGGTAGCACACACCGAGGGAGGCGAACACTGGGTGGCGTTTTACTGCTCGGAAGAGGACAGACTCGAGTACCTGGACAGCTACGGAAGGCCGCCATACCAGGCCGACTTTCAAATGTTCCTGAGGCGCAATCCTCATCACCGCCACTATGTCTACAACAGGTATCGACTCCAGGGCTACGATACCTCTGTTTGCGGCTACTACTGCCTCACTTACCTGTACTGCCGGGCTGTTCTCCGCACGTCACTCAGCGACTACGTCCAGCTCTTCGACCCTGCCGCTCCCGCCGCCAACGACGCTCTGGTCCTCAGGCTCTTCCACTCCATATTCGCTTAAAACTAGTTTGTAAGGTTTTTTGTAATATGTGTCTGTAACCTTATTACTGTACAATACATGCCTCATAATGATAAAGCTTGTGTTTTCATTTCTCCTTTCTCCTTACTAAATTTTAAAAAATAAATTAGCAAAACTGAGGCAGCGGGGCTGGACCTCAGGTTTATATACCGGTGGCGCGTGTCACTGGCTGAGCCCCCGCCAAGCGGCAGTGAAGGCCGCCAAAGAGGGCGCGTCACGAGACCCCTCGGACATCAGCAAGCCGCTGAGCAATTCAAGGGTGCAACCTCGAGCGTCAGCAAACCACTAAGCAACTCAAGGGTGCAACCTCGAGCGTCAGCAGACCGCTAAGTAATTCCTTCCTGGGCAACTCCTTCAGGGCCGTCCCCGACACGCGCCGCCAATCGCTCCCGGTTGGCGGGGGCTTTTTAAGCTGCACGGCTCGGGCCAAACGGCCCATAACGCCTTTCACTTTAGTTTTTCTGAGCCTACCGGCTTTTGAGTGAGCAAAGGGGAGGAAAAAAACAACTCAGGTTCGTGCTGTACATAAAGCTATTATATTTTCTTACAAATACTATTTACAAATTTTTCTTAAAATTAATATTAAAACTAAACTGGGAATTCCTCTTCCTCGTCTTCATCCTGGGGCTGCCCCTCCTCCTCCTCACCATCCACCTCCATCCGTCGATCTCCTCTCCTGGCTGGTAGCGGCGGGACGTCTTTGTGTCCCCACGGCAGAGTGTGGATGCCGTCGGGGAGGACACACCGCTTGTCATCAGTCGGGCTGAGGCTCAGCTTGTCCACTTCCACGGTGTAGACCCGGTGTAAGTGGGACTGGAAGCGGACGTTGGTGGTGCGCTTTTGGACCCCCTCAAACAGGCACTCTCTGTAGTCGTCGGGGGTGAGGACGTTCTTGACAACGCCCTTCGCCACCCCCTTGGCCCGCTTGAGAGCCTTGCTACCGCCTGTCGCTGCGTCCTCGATGTCCATAAAGTACAGCTTGGACCGCAGGCCGAGGTACTCGAATAAGGACAGGCCGTTACACTCGTCCTTAAACTTTCCAATGACCTTGGCGTTGACGGGGCTGTAGCAGGTGTGGGACCTCGGATAGCCGCTGGTGTCGAAGTCGTCCAGGTGTTCCTTCATCTCGGCGTAGACGTCCTGGGACACGATGTCAAAGACGTAGCTGTCCGTGTCCATGTAGTCCACGGTGAGGCGGTCACCGTAGCGCTCCTTCATCTTGCGCAGGAACTCGTACATGAGCCACTTGCTCAGCTCCAGGACTGCCATGCCTACGTAGACGGGCTTGTCCAACACGATGTTGACCTTGGACAGATGCACCAGGGCCACGTCCTCCGTGTAGTACGTCCGGTCCAGGAAGTTGGATCTGGCGACGTACTTGGAAAACCTCTCCGGGGTGCACACCAGCTTCACGTTGAGGCGCTTCCGTACATTCTCGATGGTTTTGCCGAAGACCGCGTTATTCATGAGCTTGAAGAAGTCCTGTTCGAACTTGGTCTTGGCCCTCTTCCGCAGCTCCGTGTTCATCAGGATGTACGGTTCCAACCACCGCGACTGGCGAAACGAGATCGCCCGATGCACCGCGACCAGCTCCAATCCGTTTTGCAGCGCCTGCTGCAAGACCCTGTAGTGACAGATGTAGTGCGTCTTGTCGTCCAGGGTCGTCAACAGTTTGGGGAACTTCCCTATCGGCGGACGCTTCGTCTCGCAGCAGTAGGGAAGGTCCTTGTGCAGGTCGTGTAGTCGCGCGGGGTAGTGGAGGTCCACCTCCAAGATGTAGCCTCGATCAGCCTCTGCGTCCAACGCCGCAATGTCCAACGCCTGTATTTCTTCACGGCTGAGCCACTCGAAGTCTCCGGTCGGCAGACACTGGGACATGGCCCAGCCGTAGAGGTTGTTGGCGTCCAGGTACAGGAGGAAGCGCGTGGGCTCGTCCGGGCGGTAGTCCGGGCACCTGTCGTGGTTGGCCTTGGCGTAGCGGGTGATGGCCTGAGAGATGCCTCCCCGGATCCCCTGCTCCACGAACAGGTACATGTCAAAGTCCTGCAGCGTGTCCAGCTCCACGTCGCAGGTCTTGAGCATTACGTCCCAGGCGTAGGACGGCAAGGTGTAATAGTGGGCAGGGTCCAGCCCGTACTCTGCCAACGAGGTGTCGCGGAACTGCTCAAAGACATCGGTGAGCAGGGCGATGTCGCACCGCAGGTACTTGTCCGCGTAGTCCTTGAGGTGTCGACACTCGAAGGCTCGCCACACGTTGAGGGCGTGCTCGTATTCCTCGTCCTTGACGTCCTCCAGGGTCATGGAGTTCCTGAACGCCTCCTTAGGCGGCAACTCCCTGGTCCTGTACAGCGTGTCGTAGGACGTCACGAAGTCGTAGGGGAACACGCCCTTCCTGCGCACCAGGTCGAACAGCCGGTCGTCGGGGAAGCGCTTCCTCGTCTCACGCATCCTGTCCGTGAGGAGTCCCGCCGCCAGGTTGGCCAGGCTCATGGACAGGAACCTGTAGGTGTCCAGGAAACGCACCGCGAAACTGCTCTGTCGTTGGTTGTCCCCGGGCTGACCAAAGTGGAATCGCTTGGTAAAAGTGATGTACCGCTCCTCCGTGTGGGCCAACACGTCCACGTCACCGGGGTCGATGGCCAGCTCGCGCACTACGAAGTGGGCGTCGTAGTTGGACAGGTTGTGGAAGTAGCAGTTGATGTGTCGCTGCTCCCGGTACCTGAGGTTGCACGAGCGGTGGGCGGCTCCTCGGAACTGGTAGGGTGGGGCGTGATTGTGGTCCCGCACCTTAACGTCCTGGTCCGTGAACTCCTTCCCGCAGAGGTAGCAGTGAGTCGCTGCCAGGTACTCGTCCATCTCCTGCCGGGTCAGAGAAGGGTGCAGAGCTCTCATGCTGAATAGGAACTCCCACAGCGCCAGCACGTCCATCTTCAACCTTTCCATGAAGACCTTGGACGCGTCAGCCCCGAAGTAGACGCGGGGCTCAAACTCCTCCAAGCCGAGCGAGTCCACGATCTGGTAGGCAAAGGCGTACGGGACGTGCAGTTGCAGGGGCCTCGTGCCGGGCGGCGCTTCCGCAGGGTCAGCGGCGACGGGCTGTAGAGCACACTCAAAGTCGGCGTAGACGCAAAAGCGCTCGCGCCGAGTGTACTCGGGGTGGGTGAAGCGGATTTGCTGCTTCTTCGGCAAGTCCAAGCGGAGGGGGGCCTTGGCGGTGCAGTATCGCATATGCTCCTCCAGACGCTCGGCACCGGACAGTTGCAGCTTGTTGGGCTGGTTGTCGAAGTAAGCGAAGCATCGCTTACACACGTGAATAGCGCCGTTGCGGGACGTCAGCTGGGGTCGCACAAGCCTACTCATGTTTGCGATGTAGGCGTAGTGACTGTCCCCGCCGGTGGTCACGTACAGCAGGTCCCGGTGATCCTCCAACTCCCGCTTGCAGATCTTCAGCGGGAACACGCGGTCCTGGAACTTTGGCGATCCGTCAGGGCGTCTCCCCACCATAGCGCGCTCGATCCCGTACACATTAACGCTGATGGCGTTCCTCCTCTCGAAGACCTTAATGTCCTTCACAGCCACGGGGAAGCGTAGGCCGACCCAGTCGTAGCGTGCCATGACGTCCGGTGTGTACGATGTGGGCCTCTCCGGGTGTTGCGCGACGAACTTGGCTAGGATGGCGTACGCGAAGCACATGTCATCGACGTTTTGCACGTTGATAACGGCATGCGTGTCGCAGATGGTCCTGGGAAGCAGGACGAACCTGGCTCCGCGTTCTCCCAACGGGGTGTAGAGGTTGACGCGGATCTCCAGGTCCCGTATCCGGAGATAGCTCCACCCGCTGCCCACTAGCAGGCACTGCTCCTTCTCTTCCTCCAGCTTGTGGAAGGACGCTGACAGGAAGTCCTCCAAGTTGGACGCGGCGGTGAGAGGCACGTTCTTCGTCTTGAAGGCCCGCAGACAGGTGGCTCCGTGAACGTTGGCGAATTCACATTCCAGGAACATGTTGACCTTGGTGTTTGGGTGTCGGGTCCTGACGTCAGCCAACAGTTCCAGGACGCTGTCGAACAGCAGCACCAGCGCGTCCTCCACGGTCAAGAAGTCCTCCATGGGCCGGGACAGGCCGAAGGTCAGGAGGCGTCCGCGGAACCCTCGTTGAATGGTGCGGAACGTGGGTAGTCCGCCACCACCCACCATCCCATCAGGTGCCGTGCTTGGTCCGGGCTGGGGCTCGCGGCTGGGTCCGGGCTGGGGCTCGCGGCTGGGTCCAGGCTGGGGCTCGCGGCTGGGTCCAGGCTGGGGCTCGCGGCTGGGTCCAGGCTGGGGCTCGCGGCTGGGCTGAGGCTCGGGTGACAGGACGGGTAGGCATGGCATCTCGTCAACAACGAGGTTCCTCACGATGGGGCAGTTGTGGGCCTCGTGCTGGTCCCGGTTGTAGCGCCGGGTGAAGCCTCGGTCGCAGTAGGCGCACGCGAACCTCATGCCGCGGTGAGCGCTTGCCACGTGCTGCTGGAGATAAGCGACCCTGCGGAAAAGGGCGCCGCACTCGGGACAGCGGACCCCGTTGGCGTGCACCAGCTGCACGTGGCGCCGGAGCAGGTCCTCGCGGGTGAATCGTCGCCCGCACGCGTTACACTCGGGCCGTGGGTCTCTGAGGGGTGGTGTTGCGGTGGAGGAGGTCGAAGCTGACGGGATCGCACCGTGGACCGCTTCCATGTGGTGGTGAAGATCCTCGGGGCTCGCCAGGGCGACGGAGCATAACGGGCATGGATGGCCTGCGAACAGGAAAAACAAGTTCTATTAGTTACCTCGATAAACATGAGGGTGAGGAACTGGCGACCTCTTCCTCACCTCGTTCGCCAGTTTGAGCCCAATATATACAAGGGTGAGGAATTGCATAGAGGCCTGGCGACCTCTTCCTCCTCTCGAACGTCAGTTTGAGCCCAGTAATACAAGGGTGAGGAACTGAACGGAGGCTGACAGCCCCTTGTTTACTACTTGAATCTGTTTACTCGGCTAAAGCCGTTTACTCTCGAAAACAAGCCATTAGTACTGGTTTCCTTTTTAACGTAAAAACCGTGCCTAACGCTTGATCGTGAGGAACTGCATAGAGGACTGGCGACCTCTTCCTCATCTCAATCACCAGTTTGAGTCCAGTAATACAAGGGTGAGGAACTGAACGGAGGCTGGCAGCCCCTTGTTTACTACTTGAATCTTTTTACTCGGCTAAAGCCGTTTACTCTCGAAAACAAGTCATTAGTACTGGTTTCTTGTTTAACGTAAAAGCCGTGCCTAACGCTTGATCGTGAGGAACTGCATAGAGGACTGGCGACCTCTTCCTCATCTCAATCACCAGTTTGAGTCCAGTAATACAAGGGTGAGGAACTGTGTATGAGGATATTGGAGAAGTGCTTAACAAATCTACTGGTGGTTTCCTATTTAACCTAAAACCATACCTGGCGCTTGATCGTGAGGAGTGGGAGGATGAACTGCTGCGAGGTGGCGTCGCAGGTTGTCGCTTCGCCCGAAGCGTCGCCCGCAGACGTTGCAGTCGAAATGGCGGTCCCTGTGAGCGGCTGCCGTGTGACGAGCCAGGGTTCCAGTGAAGAAGCGACCGCAGACCTCACACATACGAGGAACAGCCATCTGCAACATCGGGTATCTATACAGTACATCGGGGCTTGGTAACAGTACTCTTCTAATAGTAGACAGAAATAAATTACAAGAATAGCTCCTATGACATTCCTAACACTGTTACACGTCTTTATCTTTGTTTCGCTCGCACATGGCGATTTTAATCTCGTCTATAATTCTACTAAGCAAAACCAAATTTTATTTTCCACTGTGATATATAAAATATTAAATATTAATTTTAGCTAATTGGGATTTAGAGCATTGGTAAATCGGCTGATGAAAAGATAAATTAAATGTTACTTACATTTTAAGATATCCAAAGAGAAAACTCCACACAGTCGCACAAGCACAGGTTGTAAAGTGTATCTCGGAGACGGCAATACTTCGTCCGCGCAGTAAGAGCTCCAAAGACAAACTGATGAAACCCTCGAGGACGCGCTTATAAATAACACTCCGGTCGGGAGGAGGCCTCGCCGGAGGAGTGAGGGAAAGTCGCTAATGAGTAAACAACCCCGGGCGGTCACGTAGGCCCTAGCACGCGCCTTGACACGTGACTCCGCGGAGTCGCTCACGGGGGGGGGGGGGGGGCTTGCATCCTCACCGCGCCTTTGCTGGTTTTGAACCATCATGATGGGTCTGGAAGACCGCTGATGAGTAAACAGCCAAGATCTCATGAGGAAAACGCGTTTAAAAATTAATAGCGGGCCTGTTTAACGGTGGATTCTCAATTTTCTTTAAGGGATGGTTTACTTAGGCCGCCGCCCTACATGTGGTGAAATTTCATCAAAATCGGTCGGTAAACAGCTGAGATCCCATAAGGAAAACGCGTTTAAAAATTAATAGCGGCCTTGTTTAATGGCGGATCTATGGGGTTCTTACGTCATTCGCTTCCTCTGGGATAGGCCTACATTCTGGAAAAAGTCCCGTGGGAATCGGTGAGTAAATAGGCTAGTTATTAATTTTTGAAAGTTTTTCCTCATCATGAAAAATGTTGCAAACGGGGGGGGGGTCCGAGCTTGGCTATGGGGAAGGTCGGGGGGGGAATGACGTCATGGGGGGGACGTCCTCGCGTCCTCGCGTCCTCACCGCGCCTATGCTGGTTCTGAACGCTCTAATGCCCCCTACTACTGAAGAAGTATTAGACATAGTTACATTGTTATTGTTTAGTTTGATGCATCACGTTTGGGGCTAGTGGTGTAACTCAAACTCACTGCCTATTGAAGGCAGACTGACATCGTGCCAGTTTGTTTATTTATTCTTATTTGTTCATTGTTATTCATGTTCGTGCCTTACTAACTGACTCAGTGTATCAGTGCATTACTAACTGTACTTACTAACTGTATTCTCTTGACAATGTCCATTGTATAAACATGTACCAAACGACAATAACATATATTCTATACTATTATATTCTATTATATTGGCTTGCTTAATCTTTTTAGACTCACTACACCCAAAAACAATTTTTGTAGAGATGTTATATTGAAACCTTTTCTCTTGCATTCCCAAAATTTGGGGATTGATATTTAATATCAATTGTAGCACCTCACTTCTTTGCACTATAGCTAATCTATTCATATTGTATGCATTACGAATCATACTATTGTAATGCATATAGATATTAGAAAATAAAAATTCAACTGATGAGCACCCTTTTTAAAATCGTTTAATAAAGCTACATGTACCAGCACTTGTAAGGCTATTTTCAAGCTAAATTTAACCTAACATATTTTATTAGTTTTTCTATTTGTAAAGGTGATAAAATCAAAACATCCTAAATTATTTCTAAAAATATATCATATCTTTTTTTATTTGTTCAAAGGTTTTTGGTTTTCTGTTAATATATATTAAATTTCATTAACTTCTCATATATGGCGTTTTTTGTGGCTATATGAGTATTTAATATATTGCTTGGATCTCTTTTTTTACCTATATTATTTGCGGCCCGAAGCCTGCGGGTAACAGCTAGTTATCTCTAAAACTTTCATGTTTTCAGTCGTGTTTTTGTAAATATGACCTGCACATAGCAAATTTTTAGCGAAGTTAAACTCCATAAACGTATGGTATTGTTTTTTATATACATGTACAGGCCTTCAAAAGCAATAACCGTACATCCATGAAGTCTTAACTTTGCTGAACATTTGCTATGTACATGTCATAGTTACAAAAACATAACTAAAAACATTAAATTTTTAGAGATAATGGATAAAGGAAACATAATGGACTCAAAAGAAGAATACTTTATATATATATATATATATATATATATATATATATATATATATATATATATATGGGCAACAAAAGAGATCCAAGAAATATATTAATACTCATAGAGCCACATACAACATCATATAAGAGAATTGAATGAAATTTAATATAAATCAAAAGAAAACCAATATCTTTCCTCAAATTCAAAAACATACAATATATTTTTGAAATAATTTAGGATATTTTGATTTAGTTAGCTTTACAAATACAAAAATTAATACAATATGTAAGGTTAAGTTTAGCTTGAAAATGGCCTTAAAAGTGCCAAAACATGTAGCCTAATTAAAGGATTTTAAAAAGGATTCCCAGTTGAATTTTGATTCGCGTCTGGTTTCCACAAATCAGAAAACAGATCACCACATTTTCAAATTATTCTGGAGGTGGCGATCTGTCGTGTACGATACACGGCGATCACGGCAGTACACGACAGATCGCCACCTTTGTAAAGTAGGGCTCCTATATTGTTAATTGTTTAGTAACTAATCACATTTAGTACATATTTACATCTTATGTTTTTTGCAATAAAAATAATTAAAATTGAATAAATAATATTTTTAGTGAATTTCGTAGCTTCAGTATTTTATCGTTGATTGTTTAGTTATGAAGCACCACCTGTTCCTGTTTTTATCACTGAATATAATGGCTTGCCGTTGACATGTGTGGATAAAAAATAAAACAATAAAAGCTTACTAAATAATAAACCGAAAGATACTACTTCATTACCTTGGATACAATATAATACCTTACACCAAGCTCCACGACTAGACTAAACCTGAAGATAGAATTATAATCTGTTTAATTTATTTAAGCGTTTTAGATTTGTAATATTTGTTACCACACGCAACCACCATTCTCCAGTTTACGAGACATCTTCAGAATGGTCTAGCAGAATGTGCATATAGAAGAGTAAATATTTAATTTGAGAACCTCGTATACGAATTGGAACAAGGAACATCTGTGCTGGAGAGTGGGGCATAATTTCTTTGTTTTTTGGAGACTTGTAAACTATCTTGTTTTACAGTATTATTTTGATATTTTTGGATCTTTGCATAGGTCTCAATTTTTTTCTTCTTAATTATTGTCATTTTACATTATTTATAAATTCTCCTTTAAAAGTGTATACAGGTTTAGGTGCGTTGGATCAATTAGAAAGGAACGTTGGAAATCAATTAATAAAGTATTAACTTAAATATAACTGCAATAATAGCGCAAATTTGATAGTTTTAACGACATGTATAGATTAAACGAAGCAATTACTTGAAAGAGGTAATCTTCAAGAGAGACTTGTGAATTGGAATTGATACTTTGCCAACACGAGACTCTGCGCCAAGGGGACTGATTATAAACTATCCTGATACGCAGTGAACTAAGCATCAGGTCGAACGATGGGACGACTTTCTACAACATTTATCGATCAGTACCGGGTTTTTGATGAAAGTTTAACATCCGTTTTTCTCTCTTAATTGTAATTCATTTTCTCGTTTCATTGTTTTCTCTAAAACTTGTGACCTATCCACAAATTTTCTGTATTTTTGAAACTCATAATAGCGATGGATTTGAATTTATTATTGATTTATTTGTTTTACCTATCGCTTCTAGTGTTTAAAACTATACTGAAAGTAAACCCTATAAACTAAAAAAAACTAAAACCCTAAAACTAAACGGAAAGTAAGTGTTCCAAAAAGTGTAGTTTTAAACACTAGAAGCGATAGGTCAAGTCCAAATAAATCAATAATAAACAAAAATTGTCGTTAGGTGTTACAAAATAAGGTTGTTTTCTACATACTGCAAAGTAGGCAAGACACCTTTCCACAACGGAGTAAGTTTAATTAGGAGAGGAACAAACGTATTGTATTAATATAAATAATAGCAATAGATACTTTTAGCATTGTATGGATTAGAAGTGGTGTAGGTGTGAGCGTGGGTGAAACGTAACTATGTCAAAACTGTTCCACATTTTGTTTCAAACTTTTGCAGACTCGTTTTCCAACACCATTAAAATTTCAATTTTGAATACAAAGAAAATCCGTTTATTATGGCCCTACCTCGTTATTTTTTTCTTCTACAATAATACTTCGATGTATGATCAAATAGTTGTTTTGTTGCTATTCATTTTTTTTTTAAGCCTTTAAAAGAAATATACTTTCCGTTGAGTGATGATAGTGCTCTTGCGCATAAGGATAACAATAACTGTCATTGAATAGTAAAAGAGCGGTATATGAAATAAAAATAGTCTAATGCCAATAATGTCGTAAGCTAAATATAAATAGGCTCGAACTACTGATATGGCAACCAAACTTGTACTGTTACGAGGATGAAGCTCTTTACTGCACTCTTGAAAATTAATTTAATCCAAGTCTTATAGGTATACATTTCTCTTTTTTAATCAACAGGTCCCCTCATATTATTTAATGTGCGTATCACCTCTTACGGAAATATTGGGCGTGCACCACGTTTAAAGTTCAGCTCATCCCAATGTTTTCGTGTCTATCATATTTATACTCCTAAATATAAATTACTGATTAATATTTTTAACCAAAATCATAAGAAAAGTGCCTTGGACGTCAACTAATGTGCATGCACTGATGCATTGTATTTTATGGTTGGTTTTCCTATTTATTGTGTTACCATTTGTAATACTTTTTAAAGTTTTGAATACTCTTTGTTGAATAACCTTTATCTGTTTGTTCTTCAATTTGTTGTTTTCTCATTCATTTATTTCTACAACCTTCCACTTTAACAAAAAATATTCATGGAAAAGTTAACAAAATGCTAATATAACATTTCATTCCTTACATGCTAAACTAAATTATGGAATTTATATGATTGATGCATAATTATAACAATATCAGCGGTAACAACATGAAAACTAACAAAAATAACCTTCAATGACAGTGAGTAATAGTAACAATGTATCAACAATAGTAAAAATGTAAATGCATATTAATTAAATAACAACTAGTAACAATGGTTCCAAGAAATAACTATAATAGTGTGAAACTAGAGAGACAGTTGAATTTCATGAGTTTATTTGATGAATAATCTTGCTACTGAACAATGTTAATGATCCTGAAAAAAGTGGAACCTTGCAGAAATGAAGTCCTCACAAGTCTTGTCAAGCCACTGTTACATGCATAATTGGTGGGCTGGATTCTGTGACCAAAAGAAGTCCCAGGCCTAGTTGCTCTTGGGATGTGGAAGTCAATTTGACTAAAGAACCCTTCACAAGCTTGAAGAGGATGAGTAATCGCCATTGTTCACCTTAGTTGAAGGGGTTGAAGATTCAGATGCTGCTCCAGCTCCATGATGGGGGTGTCCAAATAACTAAAGACAAGACGAACTCCTAATGTTATATGAAGCAAACTTGGACACTAGTAAGCATGTGAATATAAAGTACGGCGAAGTTAATACCGTGACCATGTGACCATACCACCGATCCATACTCCATCACAGTGCGAACCAAGGTTTTGTAAAGAAGTTCTGTTGTTACGTCAAATTATATATTTAAAACCCCACCAATAATTAATTAATGTATAACTAGACTATTAATATGGAATTGCAATCAACATTTTGGAATCAACATTTTAGTGTCCCAAAAAATAAGTTAGCTTGATGGTAATAATAAGCTACAGTCAAAACATCAATATTTTGTTAAGTTTAAAACCACAGATGAAATTTCAAAGTGTAAATCATCACATAATTAACCCATATCCAATGTAAACCTTCGCAACTAAGTAATTTCTTACAAATCAAAAATGCCCCCACGCCTTATATTATTGAACTTAAAAACAGCTGTATGAGAATAATTTTGTTGTTTCATTAAAACTAACAGTAAAGAGTGGTCAAGCCATGTGGTTAAAGTTAAGTGGTGTGCGTATGTTCATGCACTTATCATTTAACTTTTTTATTTTACATCTTTTTGTTTACATTTGTATTAATTTTTTCTAATTTGAAAAAAGAAAAAACTTGTTTAGTTGAGAAAATTCAATTACAAACCTTAACAAAAACTCGTTTATCGAAAGGTTTTACATATTTGGGGAAAAGGCAATACAAGAGTTGGAAGTAGGTCAAAACTGCTGAAAAGTTGTTCACTGGTCACGGTAAAGTTGCTCAGGTCTGTCGCAACAGAATTGATTCTTGGCCAATTCTATAGCCAACTGCGGGTTTCTGATCAGATCTGTGGCTTATGGCTTAGAACCAAGTATCCCAAACCTTAACTCTTTCAGTTAACACTTTTCGTTTTGTTAACTAGTGTAGAGCTATTAATTTGTTTCTTTCCACTAAAACTGTAATAATGACTAAGCATACCAGCGTGTTATCGATGTTACTCTTTTCTGAATAAAGTGTAGTGTTGGACCAAGTATTGAGATTCTTTATAAATTGTCTTTGTTACTTCATTTTGTATTATACTCTCTTAAAACAAATGTCAGAGTAACATGTTTTATTTATTATATACCTTGTTACAACTTCCAGTATCAGTTTGCAGCTCTATACCAGGAATGTGGCTTTGTTATTTGACTATAGGAAAATTGTACCTATAACCACTCAATTATATAGGTGGGTATAGGTGGGTAGGTGGGGTATGTAGGGAAACCCGGTCCCACTTTCCCTGAGAGTAGGGAACCAAGATGTTCGATGTCATAGTGCTAGGAAGAATTTTGAATTAGCCAGCTACTGCTCAGAACCACAGGAGTCAGCCTACCACCTCTCAAATGGGGCATAGTTTGTAAACATATCAGTCACATTTATAAAACCTGTCCATAAAGTTGCAATCTTTATAAGGAAGTTGAAAGTGTATTGCTACTTCGTCGAGGATGTAATAGTTGTTTAAGGACAATGATAATTTTCTTAAGAAAGGTTCGCTAAAGTCTTATTAAATTTTAAACAAGATCGGATTGGTTGGATTGAAAATTGAAATTCCTACATAAAAGAAACAACTGACAGAATTTTACAGGATTTCCAGTAAAATAAATGGTATCAGAAAACCGACACACTCTTCCTTCTTTTCAAAATGCTTTTAATCAACAACTTTTCTTATTTTTCACTATTTAAAGTATGGTGTAGCCTCTATAGAAATTTCCTAATAAATTATTTGTTTTCTAAAATGTGAACCCAAATCCTCTTTTGGAGGAATCACACAACCTTTTGCTAAGTACAGCAGTTACAAAGGAGACACCCCTCACTCAACCCTCCGCATTAGGTTTCAAATCCCGGATATCATCTACTGGCCAATGGTATCAAAATATATACCAATAAAGATGCCATTTTCTTTTTGTTAAATTATCAGTAAATAATATAGAAACGAATGTTCATAAGAATAACATTGGACACCGTACCTAATGGCGTACTGTACATTACCTAACATTAGGTACTGTACGTACCTAATGGCGTTAACCACTAACTCAAATTTAAATTTTTTCCACTATTAGCCGTAATATAATAATACATGAAACTAAATTATTTAGATTTCCAAAATTTGTTTAATTGTGTAACAAGTACATCTAATTAAAAATTAAGTTTTTTAAATCAAAAACCGTGTTGGATCCTTTTAATCCCTTTAAATTCTAACCCTAAATTTTGCCAGATATGCGGGTGGTGTAATTTTGTTAGAGTTACCTGATTCAAAATAAACCACCAAACTTTAACAAAATCGTTGGACCTGTTTTTGATAAACTTTCGTCTTTCCTGTTTTTAGACCTTTTGGGGAATAATCTTTGAAATCTATACTTCAAAAAATTAGAAAAACTGGAGATTACTGTGTAAACCAAATGTAATCAAAATCAGACCATTATTGGCGTGTTCTCTAGAACAGGATCAGGATTTTGGATCAGGGACCAAACCAAATATTTCCAACGATGACTCGAAATGTTGACGATGAAAACACTCCATATGGTATGTGTAGGGGGAGAAATTACTTAAAAGTTATAATCTTCAAGATGATAAAGCATCCTATGAAGTTTATGATTGTGTCTTTTGAAGGAGTTTAGTAATAATTTAAAATGTAATGTTAGATTACATGGTTATATATGTTTTACCGATGTTTTTAACTAGATGGTAAATTTACTTTAAAGACATTTCCTTTATTTAATACATAAAAATATATAAATAAGGAAAAATATTAGTGTTAGGAGAGACATTTTTTTGTTTGACATGCATTATTTTTGTTTAACGCGGTTGAATATTTTAAGTAGTCTGTAAATATAAAGGGTATTCATATTAGCTTCTGGAGAGCTTAAACTCTTACATTATCGTCTTACCTTAGAAATTATACTTATTTTCGGTATATTTTTAAATATGATTGCTTAGGTAAGGCAGTAGCATATACAGTAGACTCTCAAAAGTCCGGATCGGTCTAGTTTTGACTCCGGGTAGTCCGGACCGACGATCTTGAGTTTTTTAAAGTTGTTTTTTGCAAATTAAAACTGAAAACGAAACTTGACGTGTTAGCGCCTTCAGTTTTCACACGATTAGACAGCATCACACAAATGTAATTTATTATTTAAGAAATTATTGCGGACATTTTACATCGTTAATTGTTCAAACAAATTTCACGACGTTTCGGAGTTTGGAATATGATCCCGTCTTCAGGTGAGAGAAATACCTATAACATAACAAAATTACAGAAAAAAAGGCACAATCCAGGAAATCAGTGATGGAAAATGCCCGTAATCATTTCTTAAATAATAAAACTCATCATCAATAAAAACGCAATTTTAAACAAAGACATGTCATGTAGATTGCGTCGTGTTTTAGGAGCTCCCGCTTGTGTTACCACAAAAACGTATTCATACACATCCTGTATTGTCAAAATTGTTCGCCATGAGGCAGAATTGATTACTCATGGCCACCTCCGGGAAATCCGGATTTTTTTAATCCGGATCGACCGTCCGCCACATTAGTCCGTATTTCTGAGCGTCTATTGTATTTTATATTGATAAATCTTTGAATAATTTGGAATTATTATTATTAGTAGTAATAAGATCACTTTTCCTAAAACTCCTCGCCAAATAAAGGAAACTAAATAAATCTCGATGTTAAATGTTTTATAACCTTCCACAAATGTTGTTAATGTAAGCATTTAGTCGCTGGAAACAAATACACACATAAAACCAACGTAATATTTAGCACTGCCACTATTTTAAAATTATCTTAGTTAAACAAAAGTCAGCTCACAAAAGGTGCGTTTGAACAAATTGAAATCATGACAATATTAACAAACACTTCCAAGACGGCCATTGCAGATCACGACTCTTCCAAAGGTTTTATTTCCCCCAGTTACGTGTTGTCGTTGCTATTCAAACCGCCAGCTCGGAGTGTTCAGTCGTCTCTGCGTGTTTCTATACAAACGAATGACATTTCTTTATGTGGTCAAAAAGAAAATGCCTTTGAAAACCCAACTACTTTATTTATCCACTTCAGTTTTACTTAAAGGAACTTCATTCACTAACTACTTTAAACACTGATTAATGCTAACAAATCTTTTAAATTCAGTACGGTAGCAGCTATCTTTAGTTTGGAAAAACTTGTATGTATAATTGTTAAATTTATTTAACATTTTCCATAATACAACTGGGAACATAAAGCCAGCTTTTGCCTGCTTTTACAAACGGATATTTGAATAATTGTCATATAAATGCCACTTTTACTTTAATGACTCTAAATTTATATTTATTCTGGAAAATAAATTTAATTATTTATATCTGCAACAGGCAAACAAATAATTGAATTTTATCTGGTGTGCAATTAAATGCAGTATTAACTCATCACAGAAGCTTGTGAGATGTTCTAATTGTATAAAACTATAATCTCATGAGACATTACCTCCCTAAACTAATTATAATCTTCTAAATTACTTATTTATTACTAAAATATAACAGGTCCATCGGCGATTAGTTTATTCACACGATGGTGACTCGAGATTCAACCTTAAAATGTTATTATCAAGCCCCTGATGGCGAACTGTTTCACTCCATAATGAAAGTCGTAAATGCTTCCAATGACAATAAACATCACATAACACATTACAAATACCCCCGTTGCAGCAACCCTGCATACTCAGCGAATTGAAAATGGTACTTCACTGCCAGTAAAACCAACTATATGAAGCCACACACCAAGTTTCATTATTATATATTCATTAATAAGCGAGATATAAAATATTATTCATTCTCCATAAGATTGGCATTGGGCAACATACTGGTGTTTATTATTGAATTACCAATAATTACCAATTGACGTAGAGCGATGATCAAATTACCAAATTGATTTTTTTAAGTTAAATTCAATAGTGCAAACTAAAGTTAGGCTTTAAAAATAATTGTATAAAATTGAAGGGTTAATTTAAAAGCTACAGTGTCAACGGCCTTGTATCCAACAAAATGTATCCGTACGAAACGGGTCATATACACAATTGTACATATAAGATAAGTATAGCTACTTTATAAATATATTTGTAGTCTTGATATTAAAACTGGGGCTGGGCCAATTTCACATCAAATAGATGGTCCATCAACCCTTGAATAAAATAAATGAAATAACACAAACGATCGATGGACCATTGACCCTCTTTCCATAAAATAACATATTATAAAGACGTAGGGTCAATTACACATCAAATAGATGGACCATCGACCCCTAAAACTAACATATTTAGAATAAAATTTAATGGGTCGATGGACCATCTATTTGATGTGTAATCGACCCTACACTTTATATTATTAGATTTTTAAACGCATGGTTCGATTTCACATAAAATAGATGGTGCATCGCCCCCCAAACAAAATATATTTAGATTAAGATTTTAAGGGGTCGATGGACCATCTATTTGATGTGTAATCGACCCTTTACTTATTTCTTTAATATAATCTTAATATTTTTAATTTTGGGGCCGATGGTACATTAAGCCTTATTTTATTTTATTAGAGAAATATACAAACTGGGTCGATGGTCCATCGACCCATTTTATAAATAAAACTAAATTTGTACAAATGGTTCGATGGGCCTTAGACCCTTCCTTAGATATTTAATATTTCTTTCAATATATCAGAGGGTAGATGGACCATCTATATGATGTGTAATCGAGCTTCCCCCTTAAAAATGCTCGTTTTCACTGTTTTCGTTATATTTATTAATGTAGAATGGTGACCCATGCTCAGGCTTTGCCTTTAGGGGCACCTTTATTTCCCATTATATTGCAATCTCGATTTAGGTTTTATATAAAGTTATTTCGATTTGTAAATAAGTTGACAGGATTTACCCATTATGGATTGTTGGGTTTAAAAATCTATAATTCATGTAAATTTCTGTATATTATTATAATACTTAAAGATGGACATTTACAGGCCCACCCAGAGGTTAGTAGGCGCCTAGGATGAGATTTTGATGTGCCCCCCCTCCTCAATAAGGGTATTTCTAGATATTTTTATAAGAATGCATTTTTTTAGAAATCCAACACATCTAATTTGTTGTGTGTTTATATTTACAAAATACCCCGTCGCAGCAAACCTGTGTACTCAGCGAATATCCAATGCATATATATGTGTTTCACTACTACACAGAGCCACTTACCAAATTTCACAAAAAAACATTCATAAATACGTGATCTATAGCATTTTATTTATTCTGCATAAGAATAACATTAGATCTGAGTACGCAGGTTTGCTGCTACGAGGAAGATAACAAATGTGTATTTTTACAATTATCAATATAACTCAACCAGGTGAAGCTACATACCAAGTTTTATTAATTTAGGTCCATAACTAAGAGAGATATACAACTTTACTTATTCTCCATATGAATAACGTGGGGGCCGAGTATGCAGGGTTGCTGCTACGGGTAAAATCGACAAACAAAAACATTTTTGTGGAAATATCAATAAACAACTAGTTGAAGGCACATAACAAGTTTCATCAATATACATTCATAAATAATCGAGATTTCAAGTTTTATTTATCCTCCATAAGGATAACATTGGACAACGTAGGTTATAGTACTTTGGATAGGTGTTTGGATAGTACTTGGTAGGTATTTTAGTACTTTGGATATCTCTGCAACGGTTGGACGTAGAACAAAAATTATAACATCAAAATGATTGTTCTGTAGAGCTAAACTGATTGGTAAAAATAATTGTATAGTTTTTAGTAAAATTATCGGAGGAAAATCCAAAAACCTTTTTCCCTTAAGATTAACATGGGAAATTTTATGGACGCGTTTTTTGACTTTTCTCTACAACCACATAACATAGGTTAATGATTAAAAATACCAAATTATTATTTTTTTAAGCTATAAAATGGCTATACCCAAAATTAATTGTTTTTAAAATTGTAGGGGGAAAATTAAAAAAACTGATTTTTGGAAGATTTAAAACCCCCATAAAACCCCCTTCCCATAGTCCGATCGATTTTGTTTTCGAACTTTAAGTCATAAATGTTACTCTACACATTTTTGCCAAACTTCATCAAAATCGGGCGTTTCTTTCAAAAGTTATCGCGGTAACGCGCGCGCTCACACACAGACACACACACACACGCACACACACACACACACACACACACACACACACACACACACACACACACACACACACACACACACAAACACGCGTAAATTTGAACTAATAGTGTTTTTGGCATCTGGGGTCCTCAAAACAAAAATTTATCATAGTCTCGGGCTTAAGTCTACGGTAATAGCTTCTTTCCTTTAGGGGAAATTCGCTAAAAGAGTTACATATTATGTAGAAAATATCAAAAACAAAACTTCTGCTAACAAAACTTTTGATTTTACGAACAACTTAAAAATAATCAGACCGATTCGTCAATACTTTAATCCCCAAAGGAATTTTCCTTGCCTTGGCTTTCACAAAAGAAGTTAAAATGTCTGTACTATATTTAAAATTATTGTAATTCACCTTTTGTTATTTTTAATCATCTGTAATAATATTTACTTTTGTTTAGCAATGCATTATTCTTAAAATATGTACAAGTTTTAAGTTGATTAAAACCATGTTTTATCCTCTGATTCTCTAATATGTTTAATTAAAAATTGTGCAATTTTATCAACCTAACATCCTTCTGAGTTAATTTTTTAATAATGTACTGTGTAATGTAAAACTTACTGAAACCAACAAAATTTGATGATCCTAATAATACTGGAATTCCCAACTGTGGCTACACTGGATTGCTACATTTGAGAATTTTGTTGCTGAAATAGAAACTTTAAAATAGACAAACACAGATTAAGGTAAACTTAAACTCCTGATAAATTATGTGTCTCCTAGAATCTATGAATGTATATCGTTATGCAAAACTTATGAATGAAAATGCTCTAAGTACTTTAACATCTCTATTCATTAAACCAACAAACGAGGTATTTGCGAGACATAAACTTGCTACCCTGAGAACAGAAGTCTAACGAAACTGTTGATGAGTACATTCAAGCTTTATTTAAACTAAGCAAAGATTGCAATTTCAAACAAGTCAATGTTGAACAGAATCGGAATGACTATATTCGGGATGCGTTTATTGGTGGAATACTGTCAAGCGATATTCGTCAAAGGCTACTGGAGAATAAAACACTTTCTCGTGAAGATGCGTTAAATCAAGCACGTAGTCTTGAAATGGCTCGGAAACATGCTGAATCGTTTATAAATCCTGCAATTCATCCTGTAAATCTTGTTATCGGTACAAGAAAAGACAAAACAGAGAATCCTGAAAATGAAGTAAACAAAATTAAAGGGACACTTTCTGCAGTCCAAACTCAAAAATGTTATTTTTGCGGGGCAAACAGACATCGCCGAGAATTGTGTCCTGTAAAAAACGTTGTATGTCACAAGTGTGGAAAAACTGGACATTTTTCCAAGGTTTGCAGAAGCAACATCCAATCAAATCCAAGAGCGAATAACAAGACTACCTGTACTTCTCTGTTTAACAACCTTTTTGTCAATAGTTTAAACGCTGCTGTTCCGTCCTCTCTAGAAAAGTCTATTATCAAAGTACAACTGAATGGAGAGGAAATGAATGCCTTAGTGGATATTGGAAGTTCTGAGAGTTTCATAAGTAAAAGATTCAGGTATGTAACTTGAGAGAATTTCCTATTGATGTAAATGTTTCAATGGCATCTGCTTCTTTTCAATCCCACACAAAATCCTTTTGTAGAGTTAATTTAAAAATTTTGGGAAATGTTCATAGTAATGTTAAACTCCTTGTTCTTGATCAATTATGCACGGATATCATAATAGGTCATGATGTTTTGAAAAACTACGAAAGCCTAGAAGTACTGTTTGGTGGTAACAAAAAATCACTTAAGATTTGTAGTTTAGCCTCAGCCTGTATTCAACCTGTTAGATTATTCAGTAACTTGTCACCCAACTGTGCACCCATTTCCATAACATCTCGTCGGCATAGTCTTGAGGATGAAAAATTCATTGAAGCAGATATTCAGACACTGCTATCTGAGGGAGTTATTGAAACTAGTGTCTCACCTTGGAGAGCACAGGTGTTAGTAACGAAGAATTAAAATCATAAGAAGCGCATGGTAGTTGATTATTCTCAAACTATCAATCGTTTCACCATGCTTGATACATACCCGTTACCTATAATCGATAAAATAGTAAACGAGGTCTCTAGATACAAATTCTTCAGCACGATAGATCTTCAAACTTCAAAGTGCCTACTATCAACTCCCGATTGCTGAAGAAGATAAGCAATTTCCCAAGTAGCATAAAAATTTTTGAAAACGGTCCTAAAATTTTTTAAAAACAATTTCAATAGATTTTGAGATAAGTTTTATATTAAAATAACTTTAAAACGAACTCCAAAACAACTTTAAAAAATTTTTCATATCAGTTGTAATGTCTGGTATTAAAATAAATTGTAATATTAGTTTATAACAGTTTTAAAGTTGTTTTGAAACAATTTCAATAACAGTTAAAATACTTAAAATAAAGCTTGATTTAATACGAGTTTATAACAATTGTAAAGTTGATTTGAAACAATTTCTGTAATAGTTAAAAGACTCATATTAAACTTTTAAACAGTTAAACGACTTATATTAACCTTATTTTAATACGAGTTAATTGCAAGTTTAAACTTGATTCTATATACATTACAATAAAATTTAAAATACTTATACTGTATGAAACATGTTTTAATAGGAGTGTGTTACAACTGAAATGCTTCTTTATAATTGTTTTTATTGAAGTTGATGTAACACAATGGAACTTATTGGACAATTCGAACCTCCAGGACTTGGTACCAAATTCAAAATATCCAAAAGTATAAATTACAAAATTTGTTCTCAAAAGGCTTAAACGATACATTATTTCTATTTTCAGATAAAAATCTGTATTAATGAATAAGTTTATTGCATGTAAATCTACATGTTTCACAGTTTTAGAATTATTCTAGAATGGTATGATAGACCTACATTATCATGGGAAAAATCGTATTGTATATTTATAGTTTACTAGATGTTCCCGCAGGCTTCGCCCTGCAAATAATTTATAAAAACTATAACAGTAGTGTGTGCTGCATTCTGTGGTTAGCCCGTGGAACTAGTACGAATCAAGATCAGCTGCTGTTTGTATTTTCATTAGCTCAAACAAAAATTAATGTCCATAAGCAATACATGGGAACTTTGTCGGGATCTCTGGTGGAGCCCTAATGTCAGATCAGAATGAAAACCATTTATTTTTCCTATTTTATGCCTAAAGAATCAGTGTACAAAATTTCAGCTCTCTACCTACATGGGAAGGTGGAGAATTAGTGATGAGTGAGTCAGTCAGTCAGTGAGTCAGTCGGCCAGGGCTTTTCCATTTATCGATATATAAAAAGATTACACATTTCTATTACTTAACCATTATCTATAGCTATAAAAGGCAAAGCCCTCACTCATTCATCACTAATCATCCAACTTCCAGCATGCTAGAGCTTGGTGAAATGTGGTACATTCATTCTTTAGGTCTAAAATAGGAATTTAAGGAGTTTTCATATCGATTCAACAATGGAGCTGGAAAGTTACCAAGTAATTCCTTATGGAGATTCACTTTGGTTTGAGCTGGTAAAAATTCAAACAGCTGATCTTGGCCTTGATTCGTAGTAGTTCCACGGGCTAACCAAATATAATGCAACATACACAGCCGTCATATGCGGGCGAAGCCGCAACGGGTCTGCTAGTTATAACATATTAATAAGTCTTGGGCCTTGAATAATGACATCGTTGTTCCATGCGTATAAAAAATAACCAGAAGTAACATTTTAGAATGTACCATGTGAATCCAAAATATGCCTTAATGCACAGACACGATTAGTCTCACACACTTACACTGCAAAACAAAATGGGATGGATCGGAAGTGCGTGGTGGGAGGGTGGGTACAATGACTTGGGAGATAGTGTAGCGAGTTAAGAATGAAGCATGAACTCGGAAGTTCTACAGAAATTCTCGGACATTCCTAGTTTTGATACATGCTTTTTATTGTCTTTTTCCTCGCATAATTTAAAAATTTCTAACTGTCCAAAATATAATTCGAATGATACATGATTCGTTTAGCGTTGTTTAGTTTATAAATAAAATGCCAGGGACCAAGAGAACATTATAATTTAGGGTCTCAGAGGTGCAGGGGTTCTAATTATTTTGTTTAACTAGAAACTCCGCCTAGTCGAGGTACTGAAATGATTCGTTATTTGTTCATTTTGATGAACTACTACATGCGGGGCTGTTTGGACAGCTGTAGAAATTAGTTATTGTGCGTGTAATCTACGAACGTTAAGATTTTTTTGGAACCCTCTCAGTCAACATTTTTGTTTTGCTGACAAGTTTATGGCCCTACTCTGGTTTGTAATCCCGCCGCCGCCCGCCGAGGGATTTCCAGGTCAAATTGATGTCGTGTGTGACCGGATGTGAGGTAGAATGACCATATCATAAAGTTAGTACCTGGGGGGGCGAGCTTTGCTCGGGGGAAGGCCAGTCAGTTTGTTTAGATGACTCGGAGTAATATTTCACCACTTCCCCCTACTGATAATCAGATTTGTATAACTCATTTGCCTCTTTTCTACATTTTTAAGGTCTCTCCAGTTGTTATTTATAGCTCAATGTCCCTTTGATTTATTGTACTCCTCTTTATATGTAATCTTCACTCAAATCTTTTAATCTCTGCTCTCAGGAAACCACATGTTAATAATTATAAACAACATGAGTATTACTTTGACAGTTCCCTGGTTGATTATGAATGGCTGTTACAATTATTTTGTTTTGATTTGAAACTCCATAAGCCCAATGTTATTTTTTTTTACTTTTCATTTCAGTTTTCTTACATTATTTGATTTTTCCTGGGGATGAGGCCTGTTTAGAACTTATTTTTATCCCAGAAATTAGTTATTTCGAACATTTGAAAGAAATCGTTGGAGCCGTTTTTGAGATCAGTGTCGCAAGCAAGCAAACCTTACTCATATTAGAGTAAAGTGAATGCCCATAAGAATTAATACAGGATTGAAACTTTGACTCCCCGTGGGGTGGAGCCCTATGGGAATTTCTTAAAATCATTTCCTAGCGGTTACCTACGTTATGGAAAGAGTACAAGTGCCTAATTTCGAGGTCGTGGGTGTAGAGGTTTGGCCTGGGAGATGATCGGGTTTTAGTATTTATAAATTATAAAGTTAGATTTTGCAATCGTTCAAATCAATTCGGGTTTCATCGGCTTGTTCCGTGATCCAAGCCTGTTTGGACGTTTGTGGTTGGCCGAAGACGCATGGAGCGGGGCGAATGAAGTGGGAAGGGGAAGCCTGGAACCAGAAAGAAGAAGCCATGTTTGTTTTCGTTAGAAGAGTTTTGAAATATTTGTCATTCTGGCTCTGTTCGAGTTCTTTAAAGGGTGATCCGAATCAGTTGTTTATCATATGTATCTTTCGTATATATTTATTAGACACAGTCAGTTATAATTTTTGATAGGGTAGGATATTCGTTTAGTTAGTGGTTTAGGTAACGTTAGTAGTTTTAGGTTATCATCAACAGAAGATTGACCTGATAACAACATAATGTCAGGTAAGTATTTTATATTTTATTTTATATAGCGTAACGTGGCGTAACTTATAAATATTAATAATATCGAAGGCAACAAATACAATATATATAAATATACTAGCTGACCCGACAGACGTTGCCCTGTACTAATGTCTTTGAATTTATTTTATGTCAAATACCCGTTAATTTTCAAGATGAGCTCGTTCGCTTCGCTCACTGATAAGAATAACATTAGACAACCTACTGTGTTTAGCACTTTCATTATCTCAGTAACCAATTGACGTAGAGCAATGGTCAAAATACCAAATTGTTTGTTTTTTAAGTGAAAATTAAAATTTGATTTAAATAAAAATTACATGTGAAAACCTCAAAAAAAATTTGGGGTACAAAACCCCCCTTCAGATGGTGCGATTTGTCTGGTTTTCTAACTAGTTCATAGAAATGGTACTTTACACATTTGTGCCAAATTTAATTAAGATCGGACCTTTCTTACGAGAGTTATCGTGCTTACGGACACACACACACACACACACACACACACACACACACACACACACACACACACACACACACACACACACACACACACATATATATATATATATATATAAATTTGAACGAATGCCGTATACAAAAGCAAATTTAAACCAACAACTTTCCAGAATCAATGTAAAGATTCTCGTAGTTTTCGTCGGTAGAGCTCCATAACAAATATAATTCAGCAATGCTAATACTTTCGGTCCTTCGTTTAAAAAATAAGCAAATATTAAAGTACTGTAATATTTTTAACTGCCGACCTGATCAACAGACGAAATGGATCTACTTTCTCTACGCTCAGTCACATCAAATGGACATATTGGTGATATTATCATCCTACCCTATTCTGTTTGCAGTGCAGTGTTGCCGTTACCCAGTTCGAGTTGTGCAATATTTCACGGTTTATAATAGCTAATACAACAATCGTACTGCTCCACAAAAAGCACCCTAGCAAAAAACTAAAATCCATGAAAACACTTTTTCTAACCGTTGCAGCGGTACAGTCATTTCTGCAACTTACAACTTCGAACATATTACACGTTATTAATTTCCCTGGAGTCTGAAATTACATCTGGCAACAATGTTGGCGTACCCACTTTGCGAACTAACTGCCTTAAGATGTTGAGTGAAGATGGTTATTATGCAAATAGTAATAATGATTTAGCGTGACCAATAGCTAGGGACAAGGTTGTAGGTGTGGTAAATAATCATGACGGAATTTTAGTGTGCAGCCGAAATAGAACCCTCCAAAAATTGGATTTTTTTAAATTCTTCAGTATACGGTAGAATCTAAAGTAATTTAAGACAAAGCGAATAGAAATACAACTGTAATCATAATGCAGTTGTTAAAGTTAGTGTCACATCGCTGTTGTAATAATTTACACTTCAAAATCACTAATAGCGAGGTTCACAAAATCAAAGGATTTTATAAAAATTCGGAATAATTACATCACGCATGTTTATAATACCGGTGGCCATATTATTTAAAGAATGATTATATTCTTATTCTATGTACGCTAACCAATATGCGATCAAAATGGCGCAGTATTTTGTTACGCTACAGCTAGCTAACATCCAGCTGTGCGATTAAAATCATATTGTTAACTCCGGCTCCGCAGGATTGTTTTAAATTATGAATAAATGTCAGCAGAAACCATATCATTTTGTAATTGTATGCTATCAAATTGTTAAAGCAGTGATGGAAGAAAAATGCATTGACGACCCTTTTCCACCTTCTGCTTGTGAAACCTTCTGTTTCAGAAGCAGATATGATAGGTTATGTCTATTAGGTTCGATACGACATAAGCTAGGCCTATGATTATTGGATAACTTATTTAACTTATTTCTGTGAGTACAATCAGATATTATGACTGGTTAGGACCTAAGTGTTTGGTTACATTTATTTATTTTTAATTATTTATTTATTCCAACAGTTACGCCATTTTTACAATTAAATACATTTATTCCAAGATGGCTTATCACTAAAGGTTACATAAGGTTACTAAAAGTTACAAGTTTCATGGAGATTACATATTGACAAATAGTCTGTTTATTATGGTTGTTAATAAATACGGTAATAACTGCAGTAGTTAACCATGTGGGCATATCAGTCTAGTTAAAATTGTGTAGTTCTCTTCCTTAACGTTATTATTAATTTCCTATGTACCAATTTAATATTGAAAGAAAAATTGTTGGTTACTGTAAACAAGTGGTCTCAATAAATTTTTCTTTTTAGTACTTATTTTTCCACTGTAGGCCTTTATTTATTGAACGTATGCCTAATGAATATAGAAGAAGCGAATGAAAGATGACAAAAATTGAAAGCTATAAATTATTTTACATTACCATAATGGATGAAATTTGTGTTCTTTTAAATATAATTTAAATAAAGAATACATATAGGCCTAATAAAAAATGCTCAAAGTTCAAGAACTTTGAAAAATTCAGCCCAACTTGGCTCGAGTCAGAAAATCACTACCGGTATATTGCACACCTCTAAGGAAAATCCCCATCAAAAAAGCTCGGCTCGAGAAAGCTCGAAGCTCGAGAACTTAGAAAAAAGCTCGGCGCGGCTCGGCTAGAGCCACACCCCTACTTCACTATTCGCACACCCCTACTTATATCCATTCAGATCTAGCACGTCATTTCTCTCGAAAGACGTAACATCTTTCTTGCATTCACATGGAATTTCAACAAGTCATACCACTCCGTACAACCCCCAAGGAAATGCACAGTGTGAGATATATAATGGTATCATTTGGAAAACCATAACTCTTGCCTTAAATGTCTCAGAACCTGCCCGTAACTAGATGGGAAACGGTGATTCAAGAAGCATTACATTCCATTAGGTCTTTACTTTACACTACCACTAATTGCACACCACATGAGAGAATGTTTAAACATAATAGGAAATCTGGTATCGGATTTTCAATGCCTACATGGTTAACAGCTCCAGGGCCTGTATTGTTAAAGAACTTCGAGAGATCAAGCAAATACGATCCATTGATACGCCAAGTAGAACTTATTCATGCAAACCCAGGATATGCCTATGTCCGCTTACCAGACGGTCGAGAAACTTCTGTAAATGTTCGCAATCTGGCTCCTGCTGCTGACAGTCGAGAAACTTCTGTAAATGTTCGCAATCTGGCTCCTGCTGCTGACAGTCGAAAAACTTCTGTAAATGTCCTTAATCTGGCTCCTGCTGCTGACAGTCGAGAAACTTCTGTAAATGTTCGCAATCTGGCTCCTGCTGCTGACAGTCGAGAAACTTCTGTAAATGTTCACAATCTGGCTCCTGCTGCTGACAGTCGAGAAACTTCTGTAAATGTTCGCAATCTGGCTCCTGCTGCTGACAGTCGAGAAACTTCTGTAAATGTTCGCAATCTGGCTCCTGCTGCTGACAGTCGAAAAACTTCTGTAAATGTCCTTAATCTGGCTCCTGCTGCTGACAGTCGAGAAACTTCTGTAAATGTTCGCAATCTGGCTCCTGCTGCTGACAGTCGAGAAACTTCTGTAAATGTTCGCAATCTGGCTCCTGCTGCTGACAGTCGAGAAACTTCTGTAAATGTTCGCAATCTGGCTCCTGCTGCTGACAGTCGAGAAACTTCTGTAAACTTTCGCAATCTGGCTCCTGCTGCTGACAGTCGAGAAACTTCTGTAAATGTCCGCAATCTGGCTCCTGCTGCTGAATCACACCTTCAAGATATTCAAGCAGAAAATCGAATGCAATATACAGTCGCAAGTGAGTCAAACGAAACTCAACCTCAACCTGACAACTCGCCTGAAGAGTCTGATGTTGGTGTTTCTGTAAGAAGGCCTCAAAGAAACAGACAGCCTCCAAGTTACCCTCAAGACTACGTGTGGTGAACTGATAGTGGGGAAGAATGTACTATATTTAAAATTTGAATTCGCCTTTTAGCGAATTTCCCCTATAGGGAAGAAGCTATTACCGTAGGTCTCATGGTAAGACTTAAGCCCGAGACCATGATAACTTTTCATTTTGAGGTCCCCAGATGCCAAAAACACCATTCGTTCAAATTTTTATATATGTATATACATGTATATATATATTTATATATATATATTTATTTATTTATATATATATATTTATATATATATATATTTATTTATTTATATATATATATATTTATATATATATATTTATTTATATATATATATGTGTCCGTAATCACGATAACTCTCGTAAAAAAGGTCCGATCTTAATGAAATTTGGTACAAATGTGTAAGGTACCATTTATTTGAACGAGTTCGAAAACCAGATGAATCGCACCATCCGACGGGGGGTTTTTGGGGGGTTTTGTACCCCAAAAATGTGTTTTTTGGGGTTTTCACATGTAATTTTAATTTAAATCAAATTTTAATTTATACCATTAAATTCAACCTAAAAAAACAAACAATTTGGTATTTTGATCATTGCTCTACGTCAATTGGTTACCGAGATATTGAAAGTGCTAAACACAGTACGTTGTCTAATGTTATTCTTATGGAGAAAAAGAAAAATTCTATATATAGCTTATTTATGAACGTAAACTGGCAAAATTTGGTATATGGCTTTATTTGGTTGTGGTCTATTGATATTTGCACAAAAATCCATTTCTTGCCCGATAGTTCCCGTAGCAGCAAACCTGCATACTCAGCCCCATGCTATTCTTATGGAGAATAATTAACGTGTTATCTCCTTTAATTATGAACATAAATTAATAGAACTTGGTATGTGGCTTTACCTAGTTGAGTTATAATGATATTTGTATAAAAGCCCATTTTTAGTACACAGTACGTTGTCTAATGTTATTCTTATGGAGAAAAAGAAAAATTCTATATATCGCTTATTTATGAACGTAAACTGGCAAAATTTGGTATATGGCTTTATTTGATTGTGGTCTATTGATATTTGCACAAAAATCCATTTCTTGCCCGATAGTTCCCGTAGCAGCAAACCTGCATACTCAGCCCCATGCTATTCTTATGGAGAATAATTAACGTGTTATCTCCTTTAATTATGAACATAAATTAATAGAACTTGGTATGTGGCTTTACCTAGTTGAGTTATAATGATATTTGTATAAAAGCCCATTTTTAGTGTTCCTTATTTCAGCAAACCTGCATACTCAGCCGCCATGTTATTCTTATGGAGAATAATTAAAATGTCATAAATCGTTTATTTATGAATGTATATTGATGAAACTTGGTATGTGGCTTTATGTGGTATTAATATAAATTAATATGCATTGGAAATTCGCTGAGTATGCAGGTTTGCTGCTACGGGGGTATTTGTTATTTTTAATCATCTGTAATAATATTTACTTTTGTTTAGCAATGCGTTATTCTTGAAATATGTACAAGTTAAAGTTATTAAAACTATGTTTTATCCTCTGATTCTCTAATATGTTTAATTACAAATAGTACAATGTCTTTAAAGTCCAACTTTTTTGCAACATTACTCTCTATGGATAAAATAGCCAAAGCATTTAGCCATTCCTGTGTCGTCGAAGATCGAGGATGAGTTTAAAGTTGCTGATTGTAATGTCAAATATACAGTATTATAATGTTTTCGTAAAAACGTCTTAGTTCACACAGCAATGAACTAACCGTAACGCACTACACTAAACAAAATAACTAGAAACAATGCATATAAGATCAATGAGTTAAAATGTAAACTGGAGTCACTACTCTCTGGCAATGGCAAATAACCTTCAAAAAGCGTGCCATGGTATTTCGTATTTTGGTCTGTTGTGATGTCATCTTGTGTTTGGTGGTACGCTGTCATTCGACACTGTTTGCACCACTATTTCCAAAGCCACATTACAAGAGTGTTTCCATTTAAGTCAAATAATAACTTTGCTTTAAAATAAACAATCCAATTCCATCTAACATATGTATGAAGATTATAAAGTTAAGTTTAACAAAAATTGTAACTTAAAATGCGACAAAATATTAATATTTAAAGACTTTGAATATCACATTTAATTCACTTTGAAAGTCTTTACATTTAATGAAATGGGAGATTTTGACAGCGCCCCACCATGTATATTTACTGCCACCATAACTGAGCAAAAACTGGCTTCCACGACGGCACGCTTTTACTTTCTCCCCCTATACATAGTATATGGAGAAAGTATTGTTTTCGTAAAAATTTTCGAATTTGAGTTGTTAGTGGAAATATTCGTTTTGGTGCTCCCTGAACCCAAAAAAGTGGTTTTTACGTGATGTCTGTCTGTGTGTGTGTGTGTGTCCGTGTGTGTGTGTGTGTGTGTGTGTGTGTGTGTGTGTGTGTGTGTGTGTGTGTGTGTGTGTGTGTGTGTGTGTCTGTGTGGATGTTTACAGAGCTAGAGCCCTAACCTATGGGCCGATTTTTATTAAATTTGGTATGTAGATACTAATCCACGATATCTCCAGGTGTTTTTTCATTTTTTTGAATTTTTGATTTTTAAGGGTAATTATCCCCCAAAAACCGCCAAAAAACATGAAAAATCCAAATTTCTTAAAAACTGCTCTAACGATTTTGATGAAACTTTCGTGGTTTGTAGAACTTTAGGTTTCCAACAAAATGACACCACCCGCATTTCTGGAAAAATTCGGGTTCAGAAATTACAGGACTTAAAACATCAAAAATTCAGTTTTTTTGGATTTTTCATAAAAAATCATAAATGTTAAAAAAGATTACTATTCACCATTAAAAAGAGCTCAAAAAACTAAATAAATTAGTATTTTAAATTACTATTCTACGATTGCTAGTTGCGGAGAAAATTGGAATTTTCATTTAGCAGTAAACACAGTACGTTGTCCAATGTTATTCTTATGGGGAATACAAAAATAACTATTTCTCTCTTATTTACTGATCAATTTCATTAAAATTTTATATGCAGGTCAAGTTAGCATTGACCAACAGATGATGTTCGAAATGTGTTGCTATTTAACCCTGGGGGGGCAAGGCGGCATTTCCCCTCTCAAAACTACTGTGTGTAGCAACGGACTCTATAGTGCCTCCAAAAAAGCAATTTGGGTGGATATTTCTGAAAACAACTATTTTAGACAATTTTCTGTACATTTATCTATACTTCATATTCTATATTTAGTAAATAACAAATATTTTTGTCATTAAAGTTTGGCTAAAAGGGAGAAAGTATGTGTCAGTTTCCTGATACCGTTTATTTTAACTAAGAGTAATGATTTCAGATTACATAGAGCTCATTTTAAAGATACGGAAAAAAATGACATGAGAGTTTGAGGTTAGAAATGAGCGAGTGAGGGCGTATGTGCAGTGTATAATGCGCAACCGCGGAGCGCGAGTGGACGGACGAGTCCAATTATTTTACAATATGTAAAACCTATGTACCTACTTATTTATCCAAAAGAAATAGTATCACGACTTATGATTTATTTGCGCTTTAATAACATTTTTTACAGTTACTATGAATCAGTCGATATAGGTACTCATCTACGACTTATTATTGTTTTGAGTTTTAAATTATAATTTATGTATAAAACCAAAATTATGGAACGAGTTATTTTTAGAATAGTCATTGTGACTGATTACATGTTTACAATTTTTCCCCGTGAAATATTCGTGCTTCCATAACGCGGGGGTGATATTTTTTATTTTTCCCTTAAACGGCCGCGGCGTCGCGGCGCCCCCTTGGCCACGACGCCCGGGGCGACCGCCCCGGTCGCCCCGCCCTCAGGGCGGCCCTGGAAATTTATTTATAATTGTAATAGTGAATTATTGTATTACATTGTAAATTGTTTATAGTGGGAAATCAACGATTCTTATTCTTATACACAAACTCAAGAAATAACATCCCTGTAATAATAACATACACTGTAATGTTTCTAGTCCGCCATCTTGATGACGTCATCGCAGGGTGTTAGTGTGCTCTGAGAGAGTTTGTCTATAAAAGCTAGTCAGATGAAGAAACAACGTGCAAGATTTGGTACCGGTAGCCAGAAGTGGAATATTTTCAACCTAACGCCACGGAGTTTTAAGTCACAAACCGCGATGCAGCCGGCGCTGCGCTGCGCTGGTGGAGCTGCTGCTTATCGAGCCAAGGTGCGCACAATGCATTTCAGAGTTGCACGCCCTTTTATTTCTAACTTGTAGTTACATGAACATTTGTAATGTTCTTTCTAATATTTAATTCTTATACCTTACAACTACACTGAACTATATAATGCATCCACTCATACAGTATACAATATAAAACGGTTGTCTCTGGGTTTTCATGTAAAGATCAGCTAGCAGCCAAAATTAATGTTCTACATAATAAATGTTTAAATAGTATCTTAATTCACGGAGTCTTTTTACAATATCAATATAGGCTACATTATTATTGTAGCCTGTATTCAGCCTTAAAAGTGGGTGGCGACGTGGCGCGGCGCAATCGCCGAAATTCCACGGCTGCTGGGGCGTCGCGGCCCAAAGTGCACGCACTGAGTTTGAGCCTTTTAAGTTATGTTCCTAGTGTTGAAAGTATAACAATGTATATCTCGTTTTACGCGAAATTAAATTTACTAATACTTATGTTTCTGAGTATTCTGTCGAAAACTGGCGAACTTGCATCTTAGAGAAGAATAATATTAAATATTAATTTAAATTGTGCAAACGTTTATTACTATAATGCAAATATCTATTGAACCGTTGTTCTGAGCTAATTTATTGACTGTAACTTTTTTGTAGATCATTATGTAGGGGATCAAACATAGAGAGAAATATGATGTTACATTGACAATTAATGTAGATGTGAGCGTTTTCGTAAATACTTGTAGGAAGGAGGGCTAGGAGGGTTAAAAGGGGAGCTGCGAGATAAGCACCGGGGGAATTTAGGGGACTTTTGGGGATTCGTTCCTCTAGGTGGGTTCTATCGACTGGTATATGTTTCATTCTGTTACTTATTTGTTCCGACATTTGTTCTATTGACTGGGCTAATAGGATAAATTCGCTAATAAGAGGCACGGTAAAATACAAACATTGACCAAGAAGTTGATCGTTCCGGCCAGATACATATTGCAGAGCACCAGGGGTAAACGCATATAGTTTGACACCAGGGGTTTGATTATGACCTTTTGAGGTTGAAACTTGAGTCACCATCGCGTGAATCAAACAATCGACGACGGATTTAGGTTAGTAACTTGATATATTCAATCATCTCGATTCAGGAGGCATACATAATGAATATATTTATTACTATTGATTTCACCTGACGGATCAAATCAACTGCTACTGGTTCTTCCAATACAGAAATGTGAGTTATTGGGTGTAGTCATATTGAAAACAGACTCTTGGTGTTATCACTATTGGCTAATTTTTTCAGCAAGAGAAACGGAGTAGCCAGGAACGGTTATGCCCTCGGGGACATTGCCCCTACCCCAGTTCCCAGACACCGGTAATCTGACGTGCAGGGGTAACCTGTGGCAATGTTGGTCCGACACCATGTTTCCATGCCGCAGACACGTCTTCACAGTATCCCCTCGGTAAAGCAAACTCACAACAGCAGCCACTCCAGCCCAGCGTCAAGCCGGATTGGTTGAGCTCTACCAGTCAGTCTAAAAGAAGTGCTGACTGGATGAAATAAGAGTAAAATACTGTATACCCAGATGGGGTCAAAGAAAAGAAGAGGTGGGCTAGAATAGCCAGAAAAGAAAAGAAAAAATGCAAGCTAAGACATAAGATATAAGAATGGCCTTAGCTCTGGGAAGAACTGTGAGTTTAAAGAGGTTTGACTCTTTGGCTGGCGTACTCCGGGGTTGCCTGCCTTCTCCTGGACAAAAAGGGGCCTTCCCCCCAAAAAAAGCCGATTACCCCTGAGGGTAGTGGGTGAAGGTATAGTAGGGTGATTACATAGTAGAGTATTAAATGCAAAACGGTTAACCAAATTAAATTACTATTTTTAAAATACAATTTATTACCATAAAACTTACAAAAATACGGTAAAATTTACAAAATTCTGACAAAAATCCCTTAAAACAAAATTGGAATCATAACAAAGTTTTAAATGAACAATATTATATTTAAATTTAAAAGTAAAGATTGATTTCTAAAAACAAAGTTACCAAGAAAACTATGGGAATATAAAATGATTTGGTACATATAAGAAGCACACGTATATGGGATTTGAATAAACGAGAGGAAAGTAAAATGTGTCTAGCTCAAGATGCCTCTTTTGAAGCTTAAAGTGCAAACTTTGCAAAGAGTTTTTTTTTTTAACCACCTCATTTTCTCTCTGAATACAATATTTTATTCTACTTTAAGTTTTAAACCAAGGACTTTTACCTTATAGTGATCCAAATAATGCAAACTAGCCAATTACTAGAATAATCAAAGTTTAAAAAATTCACGATTCCTAATAGAGACAACTTTAATAAATCTACTACCAAGAGTTGATTATTTAGTGTAGTTTATTCAATAATTAAATAAAAACATTATTGATATAGATACATTTCTAATAATATTTATGATAAAGATAATTTTCTTGAGCTAAACTTGACGGGCAGTAGAGTCCACATTTAATTAGTCATTTAAAGTTTAATGTACCATGAATATACTAAGAAAAACTTCATTTTTGTGAATGAACCCTCAATTGAGTAAATTTATCAAATTAATTTGCATTACTAAAGCCACTTGGATGTGATCAACCTTCAATTGATTACCTGTTATTTTTTGCATTCATATCAATTTTCTATCGATATAATTCAGTCGGCTACTATAATGTGAATTATTTTAGTTCATCTCTTTCCCAATTTAATTTTGTACAGGGTGTACGGAAAACCCTTCTATAATTTAGGATTTAAATAGCTATGGAAAAATGTATATAAAATCATTTAAATAAATGTCCTAAAATGTTTGGTCTGTATTATTATTTTTAAATAACAAAATATACTACAGAACCGCTGCTGGAAACACACAGATGTTGTAAGGCTAATAGATGAACCTTGTTGTGAGTAAGTAGTAAGTTGCTAAAGCTGCACTGCCAGTTTGTAAAAGAAAATTTGGTTCGAACAAAATTATGAATATGCAACACTTATGAATAGTTAATTATGAATAGTTTTACACTTGAAGTGTCCCCAAAACGTATAACCTCACCGTGAATTGTAATTAAAAATTCGACAAGAATATTTTGTGATATACTGTAATGGAAGAATGTATTTGGAGTATTTAGTTCATAAGTACCTCATCTAGAAACATTTGAACTGTAGTGGCGTCTTAGGAAAACATAGCAAGAATCGTCAAATTAACACGGAGATGAAATCAAAGCCTCATCAATAATACCGCTTGCCATTGGGCTGACAGCCTACAAAATACTTAAAGGACGTGATATCAATATAGTCAAATAACTTACTCTCTTGTACGATAACTGTAGAATCGGCATTTCAATATCGTAGAGTGATCGGAGCTCAACTTGAGTGCTCTTCTTTTTTCTTTTTTTGTATTTAACGCTAACGGCATTTTTGTTTTGAGATCACACAAACGGTTTTAGGGAAAGAGGTCCAAACCCCTCAATTTTTTCATAATTTCTTTACAGGGCTTTCCCACACCTGCCTGATGTGAAGCGGCAAGTGGTTGAAATGGAAGATGATCCCTCTTGGAGCAAAAAAGTTGTGAATATTCTATTGACATTCCATCGAAAAGAGAATGGAGTTTATGATGTTCCCGAGTGCAGGGTATGGTGCCACAATCATAAAGAATATGCGAGCATATCCCACGTCGAGATGCAAATCGGGTCAAAGAGACAATGCACGCCTCGGGGGTTGGGTCAGTGACCCAAATCCAAATGCACTGCCTTTGTAGCTAGGTACACAAAAATACATATGTCGCACTGCCCTAAGATTGTATATATTTACTGAGAAGGACGCACAAAGGTATGACCATATTGGAGTAACACGTGGGAAGATAAGTTTCCCATGAGAGGGGGGATATTTTTGTTTATTTTTTAATAGAGGGTGTATGACACTTACAAACACGAGGATGAATTACTTGTCGAACTGGGAGTATCCAGAATGTCTGGATGATCAGGGGTTGTGCAAGTTTAGGTCCAGGATGTAGGTGAATTAGATGAAGACCACAATTAGGTAAACACAATGGCGTTGTTTGGGCAGAAGTACCAGGTGGATGACCTCATAAGAGAGTGAAGCATTCTTGAGCTACCCCTGACATGTAGAACGCCGTCAGAGCCGTGGAGAGGTGACAATTGGTGACACTTACTACCACAGACCTCTTGTCGTTTGAGGGCTGAGATCTCTTCAGGTCTGTATTAGCCTAAGGTGAGAACTGAACTTCTTTAAATGTAATCGAGGTATATCTGCTACCAGTCTTCTACCAGCAAAAGGTCTGGATGCCCGTAACCATGATAGCGCTATCTAAATGTGTATTCGTTCGTGTCGTAATTTCTTCATGTATGTGTTGTGCTTTGTTTGAATTCTAATATTTTGACGATTTGCAAGCCTTGAAAAGTTGCACTTGCAACGAAACATGTTGGCATAACCTATATGTTAAACATTTTGGACTAATGACGGAGGTAAGAAACCTATTTAGTTTGTATTGTGCTTGATCAAAATCATCTTCTTCCTAAGAGCTTGCTCCGCTCCGCTCGCTGTGAACCTGGCTTAAGGATGCCAAGACTTGACTTTGCTCACTGTAACAAGGGTCACCGTGGCTGGGGTGGTCTCAGTCTCACCAGGATCAGGAGTGACTTCAGCCCGGAGCGCGACAGTGGACTTCTGAGGAGTAACCTTTGACGACGTCTCCTCCACAGCAGGTAGCCGAAATTCCAGATCCTCGACCAGGCTGCTAGAGGAGGAACCTCGTGGTCTCTTCCTCGCACCAGGCTCCTTCGGAACGTTCGGTCATCAACCTTCCGCTCCTGAACAACGGCCAGCGGCTTTACTATGCGGCAAGACAAAACTTCATTAAGACGGTTCTCCAACGTCGGCAGGCCAGACTTTATTTCCGCATTCAAGTTATTCTGTATCTTAAGGATCGCCATCATTCCCATATCAGGCCCTTTGTTTAAGGGAATCTCTTTCATCTCCATCATCAGCCGTTCCTCGTCAGTTTCTGCGCCGTTCTGCTGCTGTCGTAGGAGGCCTACCTCAAACGGCGCACGCAACACGGCATCCCTTCCTAGGGGGGAGGGGGATGACACTGATTACCGGCAAGGAAGTCTCAGAAGGAAACACTTTTATCTCCATATTCTTTCTATCTTTTGTCAAAATTTCCTTGATCTTCTTTAAATTTGCAGGTGGGGTTGAAGTTGCCAACACCCCAACCGGTACACTTCCAGTCATCTTGGTCGCAGGTGGTGACATAGATGGCTTTGATTTACGGGCAAACGGATTTAATTAAAAAAGGAGAGATTTTACATTTCTCCTTGCTTTAAATAACGAAATAAAGTTTTATTTCCATCACAAACATACATGATACATTATAACTTAGGAAATACATGGCCATCTTTATCAAGCATTGATGACTAGCAATATATAATTCTATTTTTACTTGTCTACCTAAATAATAATTTAACTAAACGGAACATTATGCAGCTATTTAATGTTACAAATACATATATACATTCATACAATACACACGCACATATATAAAGAAAACGCATACACATATACAGGAAATACAAACAAATATGCTTCTTAACAGATACAATGGTTTTACATTATTCGTATATCTAAGTTGTCAAAAAAGAAACCAAAAATACCCATAGAGTATAGAAAATTTAAATATAGTAAAGTGGAGTTAGCTTTAATCCTATTACTTTGTTAACATACATTTAAACCAAATGAATCGGATATTAACTGTTCAATTGTCATTGGAAATTTGTATTGACAGAAAAAAGTGTGTTCATATAAACAAAATATGTTTTATCTAAGCTCTCCATTAATATGGATAGTTAAACCGCCCTCCGGTGCTAAAAATAAACTTAGGATATGTATTCTAACAAACCGTATAAAATCAACTTGCAGCACCATAAAAACAAAACTGGACCTCCAAACGCTTACATGTAAGAACCGCAACTAATATGGAAATGAGAAGAAGTTTTTACCCCACTTCCAGTGTCTTTCTTGCATTTTAATGTACAACATTTGAATTTTGTCCTAATATACTTTACATTTGCAAAATTTAGATTGCAACCAAACATAAATATATAATATATTAAGCCTGACATTTAATATCTAAACTAGTTAAATTTATATAATTCTATAACATACGTAAAACTGTTAAGTTTGTTCCTTTATAATTTTAACTATTTACGGTCTAATTTTAAAACAAAATGTTATGTAATGTAAAATCAAAAGTACACTATTACTTAAATTGGTTCCACTATGCATTCAAACATCATTTAAACATAATACATATATCACCTTAAGCAAAATATAAGATTATAAATGTCATTTTATGATTACAAAATGTTGTTTCTATCAAAGTCGACCTTATATTTTGAACATTCTCTCAGTTGAGTTATTGACAACCGATATGGACTGTGTCCATTATTCACAGCTGCATTATTGACATTTACCACTTTTAAATTTATGTATCATAAACTGATCAGGTTTATGTAATAGCTTATAATTCGGAAGTATTATTCTTACTGTATTGTGCAAAGACGTGTTGTCCATTTGAACTATGAAAAATGTTTAATTTTAGTATTCAATTCACCTTACTCAAACCACCATCATTAGTCAATGAAAACAGACACATGAGTCTCATGAAAAGCTGTATTAAAAACATAAATATATTATTTGGGTAAATAAGCACAGTTTACATAACTTATTGCATGCAAAGCTTAAAAATTGTTCATATGAGGACTTACACAAACACAACAAATTTTGGTGTTTGAGTTGCACTGACTTAAACAAATACCGTGTGTCCCAAAAGTCCCCCCCTATTATTTTTTTAACGACTCCATATATCCAGAATATCTTCCAGAGAAGTCTTAGTGACCCAAAAAGGAAACTTTTGATGAGTCCAAATTTTCAACCCCCTCACCCAAAATAGGGGTTCAAAAAACTTAAATGGTAACCCCCCTTGAGTGATGTATCATTTTAAAGAGCGTACAAAAAGAAGAAGAATGGCACAAGTTAAGGGTTGTTCTATCTTTGTCAAAAAACTTAAATGGCAACCCCCCTTGAATGATGTATCATTTTAAAAAGCGTACAAAAAGAAGAAGAATGACACAAGTTAGGGGTTGTTCTATCTTTGTCAAAAAACTTAAATGGCAACCCCCCTTGAGTGATGTATCATTTTAAAGAGCGTACAAAAAGAAGAAGAATGGCACAAGTTAGGGGTTGTTCTATCTTTGTTCTAGCTTTGTTCTATCGCGTTCAATTGAGCTTTTGAATTTTAAAACTTCATTTTGCATTATTTTTGCATAGCAGTCATTACAAATAACATTACAAATAGCAGTATTCACCAAACACATTTTGAACTAATAAGATTTTCGATGGGAACGTTTAAGTAACCAAGCCATTTATCTTTTAGGGTGTGAACAAGTTTGGCCCCATCCCCCAAAATAGGGGTTTTTGGGGCTAAGTCAAAAATGTTAAATAGCAACCCTTACTGAGTGATACCTCTTTTTAAAGGTATTAATAAAATAAGATGGATGGTGCAATCTAGAGGTCTCTAAGATGATCCTCCCCTAAAACATGGCAGCTTATTAAATGTAAAATTTTACAATGACATTTAATAAGCTGTTATGATTTAGTGGATCATCGTAGAGACCTCTAATTTGAACCATTCGTCTTCTTTTATTATTAATACGTTTAAAAAGAGGTATCACTCAGTAAGGGTTTGCTATTTAATATTTTTGACTTAGCACCAAAAACCCTTATTTTGGGTTATGGGGCCAAACTTTTTCACTCACTAAAAGATAAATGGCTTGGTTACTTAAACGTTCCCATCGAAAAATCTTATTATTTCGAGATGTTTTTGTTGAAATTCAATGACTACTATGCAACAATAATGCAAAATGACGTTTTAAAATTCAAAAAACTCAATTGAACGCTGTCAATGGCATACTTTCAATTAATTGTCTATAGTTATTTAATATATATTTGTACATACAAATCATAACAAGTTTTTTTAATGAAAGCTGACTGTCAAGAATGTATAGGTATCGAGTACTTGTTGGCCGTATTCTCTAAAGGCTCTTGTAATGCTTTGAATACACGAAGACACATTTGGAAAAGTCATTATTGTGTAATATAATATCACCGGCCATTAAAATCGAACTCTAACCACAAGGATATTAAATACAATATGAATTATTGCGTCATGTATATTTTAATATTAATTCAATCAGTTTTATTCACATATACACTGATTTTTTTTTTCAATATCTTTGGTTCTCAAAGTATAACCATAATAGTTTTGTTTTAAAAGTAATTCCTTGCAAACTATTCATATACAAAAATAGGTCTTATTAGGTTGTTCTCACATACAAAATTTTGTATTGATCTTTTCTGTATAATTCAAACACTACTAAGTAAAACCGTGTTGCAATCTTAAGAACAAGTTTATTTAATCCCATAGATCAAATGTTCGTTACATACAGCCATAAATTAAAAGATCAAATTTGTTTATGGTTCTTTATACACCTGTCAGAAATTCCCAGACTAGACAAAATTAATTAAACTTGATTTTAAATTTATTTAACTTATGAAACCTGATATAAAATGTAAATGAATCTTAATTTAATTAATATTCTATGAAGAGCTTTGCTCACAATAAGATATCATCTCGATGAAGTAAAGCGGCAGCAACTTTTGAGTTGTCATGAAAGGAAATTTGGCAAGTTGAGGAGTTTGAATTGTAGAAGTACAACTGTAGATATTGATGTGCAACTTCACTTATATTGAGCATTCTTGACAACTTTTAATTAAATATATTGCAGTTTTTGTGCAAATGTGTATTCTTAAAAATTATAGTTATGTTATTTTTTCTAATCAATTTTTATATTGAAGATTAAAAAACATGTTCTTGTTAGTTTGTTTCATAAGTCTCCATTATCATATGGTAAATATTTGGTTTCAATACTTGTTTTCATCCTGTTTTTCAATGGTTTTGCATAAAAACATTGCAACTAATATATCATAAATTTGGGACTCTACACTTAAGTCTTTGTTAGCAAGGAGTCAGTATATATAATGTAGGGCCTATATATATAGCGCGTTGAACAGAATACAAAATGGATTTTGAGCACTGTGTGATAAAAGCTTAACGTTAAAAAAACGTATCCAGTAGAAAATAGTGGCTTAAATGCTATACAACTTAAACTTTATGTGGACTAAGCCAATTTTTGGATTCAGATTTTTCATAATTTTATCTTTGCTTGGAGATTATTTATTAAGGCAATATATTCTCAGGAATAATTGATCGTAAAATCAAGGTTTTGTCCTTACGAAAACGGGAATTTTATTTGTTTCTTTCTAAAAGTAGCTCTGGTTTATATCACTTGAAAAAAATGAAATGGTTGCTTGAATTAATTTTGGGCTTCACTTACCTTTATTACTGTTGAATATCCTTACCTGTAAATCATGCCTTTCATAAATAATATGACAACTACAAAGGTAAATCAGAGTAAACATTCAATATCAGGTACCGGAGTAAACCAGTCAGGTATTAGCGTAAACTCTAGGGTTGAGATTTCGATGATTTCAAATGCGATATGATGTGAATTTGCATGGGCAAAGTTGAAACATTTAAACAATAAAACAATCCAGTTAATCAGAAATTGCAAGATTAGGCATGCCCCTAGAAACAATGAATAAGTAAATGTGGTCACGGTGAAAGCCCAAGAAAAGTAAAGCTACCCCAATAATTGCAAGAAGAACCAGTGTATTCCAAATGTAAAATATATTCCCAAAAATCTCATTTTGCTTAGTTTTTCTGTTGTTTTATATGTTTAAATGAAACTCTGTTGTTATTAGTAGTACTGCTGGGAGTCTGGCACAAATTGACCTTGAAAAGATGACGTCATCGGCGCCCACGTGCTGATCACGTGTCCTAACCTAACTTTAGACCACGTGTGTTAACCACGTGTTTTTTCCCGCGCTTTTTCAATATGGCGGCGCCCACGTGGCCGACCACGTGTTCTAACCTCACTTTTGTCCACGTGTGTTAACCTAACTTTGTACCACGTGTTTTTCCCCGCCTTTTTCCAAGATGGCGGCGCCCATGTGGCCGACCACGTGTTCTAACCTCACTTTCGACCACGTGGGCTAACCTTACTTATGACCACGTGTTTTTCCCCGCCTTTTTCCAAGATGGCGGCGCCCATGTGGCTGACCACGTCTTCTAACCTCACTTTACACCACGTGTGTTAACCTATCTTTGCACCACAGGTTTTTTCCCGCGCTTTTTCAAGATGGCGGCACCCATGTGGCTGACCATGTGTTCTAACCTCACTTTTGACCACGTGTGTTAACCCAACTTTTTAACACATGTTTTTTCCCGCACTTTTCCAAGATGGCAGTGCCTACGTGGCGGGAACTGCCTGACGTTTTTCCTAGGATCGTCAGTGTTACCAACCTTACTTTTTTGGTATCCATTCAGAGCATCCAGTACTACCAACACAACTGTCACTAATTTTTTAACTTGAGTTTTGACACTGTGATGGCAGCATCCGTAAGGTGGAAGATTTCCCTTGTTTTTAGTAACTGACCACTGTTACCAACCTAAAATTATATCTCGCTCCTTTTCAGTTCAGATTATATTATTAGACATTCATGTCTGCTGATTGATAGCAAAATATCCCAAATTTCCCGTTTACACCAAGGAATTCCTCTCTAATTTGACTACAGGGTAAATGAAAACAGTTTACATAGTGGGTACTACAAACGTTTATTTATTTCTTTATCATTTAGAGATACAAATGTTAGGAAATGAGCCCTCGCTACCGGTTACATGAAGCTTGTAGCCATCTTCCACGATCCTCTCCAGATCGGAATCTCCCAAGGCCTCGCTGTATTTTCCTGGTAGAAATACCGAGGTGATGATGTCGCTCCCCTGGATGTCCAGGACGACGGCCACTCTCCCAAATCGTGTGGTGACCCTCCGAGCCCCGACGATCAACGCCTCCGGATGACCGATGAGGTCCTTTAGCTGGACAGTCTCGGGAGATTTGCTCAGAGCAGTCAATTTTGCGTCCAGCGACATGATCTGTGAAAAAAACTAAGTTAATTACAATCCATAACAGATATAAACACACACACACACACACACACACACACACACACACACACACACACACACACACACACACACACACACACACACACACACACACACAAACACACAAACACATTTAATATACCTTAGTAAGTAGTTAGTACGGTTAAACCACAAGACAACCCCAGAAACATGCATTCAAAATTTACACCTTACTTACTGCAGAGTGAAAAGCAGATACGTCTCGGAAGATCTGTATCGACGTCTCAGTAGAGAGGCTGAGAGAGAACTGATATCGGATGCTAGAATGCGCTCAGTATTTATAGTGCTCGGGCTCCCCACCCCGAGTGATAAGCTCCGCGGGGTCACTACGTAATCTGTTTCATTACACTACGACTAAGCTACACTACAGTGATAAACTAAATTATGATTTTTAAGTTAGAAAAACAAACGCATCTTCCCGAGAGCAGTTCCTCTGCACACAGGACATCTCCAGATCCTGATAACACACGAGTCACAGAATACATGACCACAGGACCTTAGTACGATCGTAGGCCTGCGGTCAAGGCAGACCCTACAAACGAATGGGGTCGCTTCTGGTGTGCCAGGTCGATCCGGAGATTGTGTAGTTGTATAACCAAGCACACCATGGCGCTCAGCGAGAATAGCCATTCTCTCGCTGGAAGAACCAAGGGGTGTACTGAGACGTCGATACAGCTCTGACCATACTGCTGGAGCTAGAGCACTCCTCTCATCGTCGTTGCATTCAACAAAGAAGTAGTTGAGCATGCCCAACGCTCCAGCCAGAGTGACCATCCATTGAAGGAGAATATCCTCAACTTCTGGCGACTGCCATGTAGGTGGAAATTCACTCTGAAACATAACAAATAAAAATTAAACTCCCAAATACTCACACACACACACACACACACACACACACACACACACCACACTCACCCGCAATAAATTATCCACAAGTACGCTTTCGCCATGTAATAACCCTGAGAGGACACTCCCGTCACAGCTCGGACTCATGCGCCGGATACAAAGTTGGCATACACTCCAGGTCCAGTTGTGTTGCCTTACTCTAGGCGTTCTTTGCTCAGAAGTATGATGAGGATCGAGAGCCGCTACGTAGACGTCATTCTAAAAAATAAATATTCCATTGCGGTTACAATAAAAAAAGCTATCATATAAATCTAATTAATTTATTATTTTTAAATAATTTCTCATAACCCACCGTTGAGACACGCTGGAATAGTCTACGTCTAGGCGGTAGTTCCTCAGCTATAGGTCTTAAACTCGACTGCGGTGTTACAAATGACACAGACCTCGGTTGGCTTGGACTCGGTGAAAGATAAGATGTAGTTTGAACTGAGTTGGATCGTTCGGGGGTAGTCTGCAAACAAATATAATGTCAGTACTTTTACAAACAAATAATAAAAGGGTAAAGATAGGAAACGATCGCCAAAAGATATAACCCACCGTCAATCTGTGTCCTCTTGGCGGGAATTCAAATGGGTCGGGAGTCTGAGGAGCATACCTCTGACCAAGGTTTGGAGGATTCTGCGTTCCAGACGGTCCTGCCTGGCCTTCGTTCTGGAATGCGTGTCTCGACTGGAAGAATAAGAAGTAATAGTATTAGCGTATTCCATAAAAACCAAAGTATTACTCTCATACATACACCCTTACACGCAGGATATATACCTACCAATGAACGAATAATGCGAGCTGGAGTCCCGTTGATGAAGGTGTTGGTTGTTGAAATCCCACCCTGTAGCATTCTATCCAGCATTCTTGTCGCCTCCGTAGGATTGAGGTACGTCCCCTGGATCGGCACAGTTACCTGAAATAATCAATTATTTTACTATGCGCAAAGACCCTGAAAAGTGCTGCCCTAATTCTTGTCCTCAACGTTTATACGTACATTGTCAATTTGAAGAACTGCTCCAGACTCCATAAGGTATGTGTTTGTATAGCCCGCTTCTTCGTGTCTCCTCTGTGTTTCTGGAGAAGAGAACAGACTGTGTCTCGCATCGGTTGGTGAGAACAGGTCAGGAGATGGTGGTCGTGGGGTAATAGGACGATTGGCCCCAGGTGTTCTTCTTATCTCCTCATCAACCCTTGGGAGAACGAGACGGCTTCTCCTTGGAGTATGTATTCCTTCTTGCTCCTCAATGTCCTCGGCAGCCAACAATAGGTCCTCATCAGATGAGGAGGTAAACATTCTGTAAGGCTGTAGAAAAAATACACATTGTAAGAATATTGAGTAAAACACACACACACACACACACACACACACACACACACACACACACGCACACCCACACACACACACACACACACGTGCACGCAAATAATAAACCTACCGGAGGCGTAGCCTTCAGACAGCCTATGATTGTTAAAAGAACAACCGTCGTGGTCAGCATGTTGCAGGGAATGATCAGTGCGATCAGCTAACACTTATTTATACTGTAGGGTATCACTTGACCTGATTGACCCAAGTTTCCACACCACAGTAGACCATATCGGTCAGGCTGTACCGGCCCCAGTGCGTTCTTTTTGGTAATCCAGAGCATCACCAGTAGTCCTAACCTCTGGAGTAAGGGGCCCCATCCATCGCCCACTTACGGTGGTAGCCACTCCATAACAAAATGCTACCTCCCATGACCCTGGTTTCCACACCACAGTAGACCATATCAGTCAGGCTGTAAGGGTCTCGGCGCGTTCTTTTTGGTTACCCAGAGCATCACCAGTAGTCCTAACCTCTGGGGTAAGGGGCCCCAACATCGCCCACTTACGGTGATAGCCAAACCAAGGCAAATCGCTATCCCCCTTTCACACAGAGTTTACAATAATATTTAAAACCTCCACGAGCCCGTTCAAGCCATCACGGGGTTACCCTCAACCGAATGCCGAGCACCCCCGCCCCTTTACTAATCACCCGTTGAGGTATACTACTTATAAGCTATTTAAATACCACTTAAAGTCCGTTCAAGTCATCACGGGGTTGCCCTCAACTGAATGCCGAGCACCCCCGCCCCTTTACTAATCACCCTCAGTGGTATACTATGCACAATTATTTACAACCTCCTCAGAGGTATACTACTTACAACTATTTACAACCTCCAAAAGTCCGTTCAAGCCATCACGGGGTTGCCCTCAACTGAATGCCGAGCGCCCCCGCCCCTTTACTAATCACTCGCGGAGGTCTATTCGTTTTCCAAGTACTTGTGATCAGTTAGAAATTTACCGCTTACATTCTGGTACAATGCAATATTGTCCCAATCGACTTTATCAGAAAAATCATGTATGAACTGTTCAGACAGAAACTGATATCTACTCAGTACTTCCCAGGCTGTAGCATCAAATCCGGGAGCCATTTCCCTAAGGAACGATTCAGAAAACAGTTTTCTTCTCAAAATTCTAGACCAGGTAACTCTGTGGAAGTACATTCTCAACATGTCTAGAGAAAAATCATAGTTTTCCGACAGCAAATTCCAGTCCATATAACGGTCAAATTTAATAATGAAACTGTCGGTCAAAACGCCTTCTGGAGCTTTGTGCTCCTGCGAAAGTAACTGCCACGTGGTCTCCATTGCAAATGATTAAATTTGAATTGTGTCCTCAGTTTTAAAGGTTATGCTGAAAGGACTTTGCACTGTGCAATGCACAGTAAGCATCAGGATTATTATGATGTTGTGGGAGCAAACAGTGTACACTACAGGGTTCACCGTGATCCCAAGTAATTTCCCTGACATCATGGTGAAATTCCCGCAGGAATGCAGCCTTTTCAAGACCGTTGGTGTATATCACTCTGAAAGGTTTACACAAATCATGTATGATCCGTTCATTATACTTGACACCATCGTCATCCCATTTTATACGATGAAAATGGCGCGAAAGCCATCGCGCTGTGCGTCGCATTTTTGCATTTAAATGGTAAAAACTGTAAGGTGATTTGAATACGACCTGACTTTGAAGGTTTTTCCCAACCACCGCCAACTCTTTAACAATAAACCGGTTATTGTTGTCCTTGAACCCGTGAAATTCCACTATCGCCGCCATTTGCAATTCTAACCTCGTCCAATAGCCTGTCAGCAACGAGACAAGGTAGCTCTACAGGTTTCGACACGTCTTCCGAACCACTATTAATTCTGTTAATGTATGCCTGGATCAAAAGTTCGTTGTAAAACAGTTCGTTAATATCCCTGTGTACGATAGGGAGGACACTCACAAACTGAGACCATTCGTTCCGATTTAGAGTTAAAGTATGCTCTCCGTCATAGAGGAATGCGCAAGATTTACCAAAAACATTCTTCACCTTTATATCCTCCCCTCCATCGAGACACCAATAGAATTTGGTTTGATTCTCCAAAGCGGCTTTTATGTCATTAAATTGCACAGAAAATTGTTTAAAAGTGTCTAGTGGCCAGTATACAGTCCCTTTATGCCCCTTGAACAGAATCCCCAGACTATTGCCTCTGTTTTTAAAAATACCGATAATTAAACACTTTGTCAGCTCGGAATTTAGAAAGTGAACAGTCTTTAGAAAAATACCGGTCATTACGTCAATAGGTTCCTTGCGCCGCTTAAAGCGGATAAGGTCCATATCCATACTTACCTCTTCTCCTAGAACCTCTGATGATACATCCGCACTGGTCGGCTCCATGTCTGCAACTGAAGGATCTGCACGAGTTTAATTAGTATACTGTGTCATACCCCTCAGGGTAGCTGTTTTCCCCCTCCTCCTCCATTTTGATCGTTGGTGAGTCATTATACCCTAAAGTAATCAGTACCCGGGTTACATCATCATTCACGTCTACCTCTACAACTAAATGAGTTTTCAGTTCAAAAGTTTTAAATTCACAAGTTCCGTCTTGTTTACAAAGATACAAATTTACACGGCTAAATCGTTGGTGATAAGTTACTAGATTAAGGAGCTTCTCCGGAACACAACAATCGCAAAAGTCTGAGCCTGAAATAGTTTGGATTTTTAAACTGTCAAATTTCCCGTTCGGTTTGATGTCGATTCTTTTACCACCACCACTACGATCCCATTTACCATTTCTCTACAATGTCTCCCGCCTTTTGAAAACGCAACGGTCACTTCAGCCACCTTATTCGCGACATATTCCCTACAAGCCCTAAAATTACGCCTAAGAACCTCCACGGTCGGATCCATCGTGACGACTGAGACCTAACCCACCTTCTAGTTTACTCTTTTTTGGTTCAGGCTCCTCCTCCTCCTCATCAGTCTCCTCCTCCCCCTCATCAGAAGTGTTATCGTATTTGGGGTTTCTGAATTTAATCACCACGTATTCTACATCATCTTTGTTAAATTCCCTAGATTCCGAGAGGCTAGTATAAGGACGGTCCGTCTCATCCCACTCGTCCTCAAGCCAAAACGATTCGCGTTCATGCCACCCGTCCTTGGTGTAAACGTAGACATCCAATTTGTTATACTTTAAAAAAGATTTCCTTTTTTGGAGAATCTGTTCCGACGAGAGTCCACTAAGAGTCATTGCCTCACTGTCCATAAATTCCAACTCAATTCTGTCAAATCTCCCGTTAGCTTTCACTTCCAACTTCAATGGCTCCCCGTCAAAATCTATTTTACGAACAAGTCTCCCCTTCCTCAAAAGATTTATACAAATCCAACCTACCTCCCCATACTCCTCCGAGCAGACCGAAGATACATCATCACCGCACGGACCCATGTTAAAGACTGATTAATGTTTAGTCATCGATATACTCTTATTCCCGCCACATCTTCCCCCTCCCTCCTTGACTTACATAACCTTTTTCACGGTCCCCGTGAGTAAAGTGTAAACTAGGTGAGAGTCGTGTAAAATGAGACAATAAGCTGCAGTATTGGCGGGAAATTTGTCCTTAGCTTCAAATTCCAACCTTACATCTACAGGTCCCGACTTGATTGTATCATTTTGTTTTGAACAGTCGATAACGTATAGTGTTGTCTTGTCTTTAAAAGTATCCAAATCCACACCAGGGTACGTATCCCTGCCGTAATAGGATTTTTGAAACCGCGAAAACATTTCATAAAATATAGTCATATCACCGTGTATGTTATCATAAGGATAGTATTGAGAGTTGAGGTACAGTTTTACATTGGAAAGAGCACAACTATCAAAGCAGGACATATCTGTGTTGAATTTATGTTTTTTGTCCGTCTGGAAGGCCAGTACAACGTACCGGGGTTTTCCAGCTGAGAAGTTGTTTTAACAGTCCAAGACTGGCGAGTGTTGTTTTCCGGTAGAGAAGGGTATTCGTGAAGTTCCCAAGACCGGAAGGGTATTTGCACAGATGTATCTTTCTCAATCATTCGCAAAAGTTTTAAACGATATGTATCAGTGACCTAGACGTGAGGAAGCCGCCAGTACAAACTGCTTATCTCTATGGTGCAAGAGGTCGCGTCAGCGGATGTGATAGCGTCGAGGTCAGAAGCTGACCTTAGCAAGATAAGCTCTTGTTTGACGTTCACCAAGACCCTTTTGTAATCTTCAGCAAAACCGAGCAACATTCTCAACGGAACAGAAAATGTAAACTCTTTTCCCGCTTTTAGCGTTTTTCCCGCTCCTAGCCAACAGGCGTTTTTCAAACTATCCTTTTCGACATCACGCACGGAAAGAAGACCTTTTATGGTAGTAGCGATCCCTGGATTTTTGGTATGGTCCACCTCAATCCCTCCAATCTCATACCTGATGTCGTCAAATAGATACGCTACTTCGTTGTTGACAAACGAAATGTCGGCATCAGTACCTCCCGCCTTTTTACCAATTATCTTCCCAGTTATATGTAATGTACTTTCAAAGGGAGCGGTTATAATATCCTGCTGACTAACTGCGATTCTGATTTCATCGTTATTTTTATACGTACATGAGGCATACGGCTTGTAAGTGTGATACTCATATCCTGTAACGGTATTTTCATACTCAGCGGCGCTTTCTATAGCGAACATTTTGCACTTTGAATCCAAGTGATTCTAAAAACTTTACACTAGACGATGTTAACCGTTCCGTTCCCTTTTGGGTAATGAGAGGTGTTAGGTCTGTCGAATTCCTAAATACCAGGCCCATCCTGACGCTTTTTTAAGTGTAACCTCAACGATACTACCTCGTTTCTAAAATTCACCAGATCTCCGTCTTGATCCCTGAGCTGAACGGAAATTGTACTTACTCTCTGGACGTTCACAGGTAAATAAATGATAGGATTTGGAATTACGATGATTTTATACCCCGGTTCAACGGTAGGGTAAAACTCGTGTATAGTGTGTCCTTCTACACCGTTGAGAAACGATCCTCGTGCAATATTACATTCGACCCTGATTGAATTGACCTTTATTATATTTATAGTGTTTGGTGAAACATGTAGTTGGTTCTTGGGGTACATTTTCTTATCAAACCCCAATAACGAAGCTACTGATTTTTCCTTTTCAAAGTGTACATCCTCCTCACATTTCATCTCGGCCTTCAATGTATTGTTATTAGCATTTAATTTAAAATGTACGTGTTTTTTTATTTCCTCCTGGAGGTTTTCAATTTCATACGATCCCTCGGGGATGGTTATTTCGTGATCGTCTCCATAGTAAAACTTGTCATTTACATCTTTCTCAATGTTTGGTATCGAATTGTACGTTGATAGGTCCACTAAACCTATTTCCCAGTCACCTCCACTGAGCTCAAGAGGCGGGAAGACCTCACAGCTAATGGTAGAACCGGTGCCGCTAAGACAAAACATTGGTTAGGAACTCTAGACACAAATGTCCGCAAATAACTGAGTTGAAATTTTGACGTCTATCATAGTTATACTTAATATCGGCTGACGTTCCAAGATACCTGGTGATTTCAACAGGTGGCCGAAGGTTGCCAAAACTGTCAAAATAAAACACCTTATCCCCACGCTTCATATAACATACCCAGTGCGTTCCGCTGCCCCTATTCGAGTCTAGATTAACTATAGCCGATTCGTATTTCCTGGGCGTACCAGGTAATGTGTCCCGCATAAATACTCCTCTAAAGTGAGGCACATTAAGCTGAGTAGCGTAATACTGCAGTTCATAGTTAGTAAGTGGTTTTAGTGGGATTGACGTTTTTTTTTAGTGATTCTCTTCCTTTTCCTCTTTCCAGCGCCTCTCTTCGGATACGGTCTCAAGTACAGACCTTTACCTTTGGCAGGTTTTACACGTTTTACACGACGTCGCCTTCTACCGCCTCCAAATTTTGTTTTCGCCTTCATCGCTGTTGTAACGGTCCAGGCGGCTGCTTTTTCCCCCAAAGATGCGTCTGATGCTTTGACTCTTTGCCAAGCCCTTTCTGCGAGCTCTTTGTCAGCTTGTTGTCTTCGCCCCGCGTCTTTAAAACTCGAGTACGCTATATCGTGAATTTTACACGCTTCGTCCAAGGGGTTTACACCTTTATCAACTCTCGCTAATCGCTTCTTCAACCTAGTTCCGGGTCCACAGTAATTATAACCAGGTATGTGCAATTCAATAGGAAGCAAATCGATTGCTTTGTTAACAACTGAACCGATAATACCACCTCCTGCAACAAGAGCTAACTTTCGACTGTTTGATGTTGTTTTACGTTTAACCATTTTATAAGTGACTGATTTACCAAGAGTATTCACTATTAAATAGATCATCCCAGCTGGACTCTAACACTCTGCTTTTCCACTGTTCAGGAGGAACAAGTCTATTCCTCGCTTTAGTGGTAATATTTTTGTAAATAGCATAGCCGAGTTCACTTAAGGCCGTTTTGAGATACCTTTTACTTATAGCGTCATCCATGTCCTGAGGTTTAGCGAGATTAGATATTCTACGAGTGCCCGCATCGTATGTACCGTCTGTTGATTTAGGATTGTCACTGTAACCTATGGATTTGACTAAGGAATTTGATCTTAAGTATTCAAGATTAATAGCATCTGAGATATCCTCAGGAGGCCCTACCATTATCAGTCTATGACCCGAACAAATATAACCTTTTTTGACTTTAATCAGTGCATGAGAGGTTAGGTAACCCATGTTTACAGCATCCCCGTCATTCATAGGCCTGCCAACTCGTGTCAGACGTTTGTTACCAAAATCCCAATTTCCATCTTTTTTCCCAGGTGTTTCATTTTTTATATAGCCTAAATTTACAGCATCTCCGGCAAATACTGGAGGTCCTAAATCCTGTAACCTGTATTGGTGAAATGAATAACTATCTACTAATTTAACGGGTGATTTTGAGTCAAAATACCCCTTGGTGACTACATCGTCAGGATTTATCGGATTACCGGTATTACCAATTCGTTTATGTTGAGCATCAAACAGCTTGTCACTGTTCAATTTCATACACGAACTTAAGTGTGTCTGTAGAGTTTTTAAATTGGCACCATCCGTTTCAAGCAAAGGGTCCGACACGTTAGCTAACCTCTTGTTTTCCATATCGTAGCCACCATCTTCTGTCAGTTTGAAACCCTCACCTTTAGGACCTCGCAATCTTTCCCTCGCCGTGTGACGACCAAATTTGTCTATGGTCATCCCCGTGTACCTGTAACGACCGAATTTGTCTACGTTCATTTTAACAATGCCTGAAACCTCTTGTTACCCGATCCTTTTATAAATCCACCTTCACGTAGCTCTTCAATAATGTTTAACATTTCATTGGTATGCGAAGTGTTGCCTGTATCTGCGGACATGGTAATCAAACGTAGGCGATCAACAAGTTCGTTCGGATCGTCCCAATGAACAATATCACGCGAACTTGTAGATTTCCACTGCATTCCTGATCCTTTTTTCGTAGTAGCAGGAAACAGTTTGGCAATAACCCCCCTGTATTTTAGTGATGAATTCCTGTTAATATGTCCATGAGGATTGTAATCTTTCATATGCGCGTTAGTTTTCAACAGAATATCTCTGTAAGCCCTTAGATCTTCCGTGGTGTACTCGTCTTCATCCGGTATTCTTTTAAATAATAATTCATAAAGTCCATCTGTGCCCTTGTACCGGATGCCTCCTATTTTAATATACCCGTCATCATCAAACTCTAGCTCTTTATCGCCAACCATAAGTGTATCTCCATTCTCGTACCTCGGGCCGTATAAGTGATCAATTTTTTGTTCTTTACCCGAACGATCTTTCATAAACATTTCCATGTACTTTCTGGTTGTGGGATGTTGAAAATGGGTATTTATAAAGAATGAGACGGTCTCTCTGCCAGAAGGTGTAGATAGTATGGTGTCAAGACGGGTACTGGCAGCCTCACTTGTCGGTGTTAATCTAGGTGACGGTACAGGTGACTCATATTCACCATCATCTTCCTCTTCCTTCAATTCTTCTTCTTCTTCTTCTTTTTTCGGTTCCAATAGTGACTCTTTTTTGGGAGTGATATTGGTTTTTTTTATCTCTGTAATTATTGGTTTGTATTTATTCTCGAAAAATCTTTCACTCTCAACAACCCCTGTCTTAAAACTGTTATACTTACGTCGAATAGCTTCCTTAAGCTCAGCTATACGTAAAGTAAGATGTTTCTTGGTCGGCTTCATGATCAATAATGTCTTTATGTCTACTTGTAAATTAATTAATAGCTTACGGTAGCTCTACCTGTCTGAAAAACATGGCACGATTCTTATGTTTACGTACATATTTAATTACGTCCAGAAGTGAAACCCCCGCAGCAAGATCCAATCCTCTGTAGTACCTACGCTCTCTAACGTCGAACCATGGAATCACGTATTTATGTGTATAGCTTTTAAATACCCACGCTCTTTTAACATCGTCCCTCCATTCTGACACGTGAGTCACGATGTACTTGTCATTTTCCACAGTTTTATTCATATACTTCCTTAACATCGCCATCGGTTTGTCGTGGCGTCTATTATACATCAAATATGAATTCAAGAGCCAGAATTCACACGGGTTTGTACCTGTAAACGCCCGCCATTGTTCAAACAACTTTTTATTTGTTACATTATATACACCTTTATTTAAAGTTATACCGAACCTCTCACACTGTGACGAGACTGTCGGTAAGGCTTCCCTGAGAAACTCTACAGTGTACAACCCCTGACAATAGTTGTTGACAGCAGCGAAAGGTTTTCCCCGTGGCCCTGTTGGTGTACCGTCAGGAATGGGACCCCAGGCAGTGTTGTAACTAATATCGATATAACAGTTCAGTGATAAAGCAGTTCTGTAAATCTCCAGCGGCGGTCTAATTGGTATAGTTCTTTCGGTCAACACAATGCATCTTGAGGCGTGCGGTATCTTACAACCGTACTCCAACATTCTCAATACAATCTGAGCAAAGTTTATACTCCCGTGCTGGTTACGCAAGGGGAGAACATTACCGAATATATCCGGAAAGGGTCTAAATCTAGAGATCAAGTTTTGAGGGTCCCTCACGGTAGAGTTGTTCATGTCCTCGTGATAAATCACCAATTCCAACGGAATGTTCTTATTGTCGCATTTGTTTAAAAAACTAACCCATACTTCCCGATTATAAGTCCTTTCACTAGCTGAAATCATTAGCAACACTACTGGCGGTATAAAGGTAGTAACTACTGGCTTTTTGTGTCTCCAACACCTCCTATTGAGCGGATGACCGTGATCACCCTTCCTACTGCAATAGTTTCCACAAAATCTCTTTTTGTCTTTGTAATATAACGTGCACAAATTTGACTTGACATTGTGCAGTCTTCTATTGAACCCCCTCAGATCGTTGTACGTGTAGATACGTACCATTATAAGTCTTGGACAAAACTGTCTAAACCCATACGATACCTCCCTTTTTCAATATCACTATCCTTGTCTATGGTAACGAATCCATGGTTATTCTTCCACGCTACGCTGCATAACTGTTTAAACTTTTCAAATGTCATATCCGTATTAACATGGTCATAGTATATATGCCGAAGGTTCATATCATCTTGTTTAAATATTATCAAAAAGTTACAATTGTCCCTAATTAGTTGTTTAGGTATACGACTGTACGTCTGCCCCAAGTAAAATGTGTCTATATCTTTATGACGAGCCATGGTAAAATAACTCCTAATGTTATCGTGTTTTTCACACGCAATATCGTCAAAAATCATTATAGAATTGGATTTCGCCTCGCTAGGAGGTGGAATCTGAGAATTTTCATCAAACGCAAAGTAGCCTACCTCTTTAGGCATAGTCTTGGCCAAAAACTTGTATTTAGGTTGATATAGAGATTTAGAAAACACATACACATTACGAAACCTGAGTCCGTTAGTGTCAAAGAGTAAGTTGAAAAGAACGTTTGTTTTTCCACAATTTGACGGTACACATATAATACAACGTATGGTGTTTGGCAGCAGAGGTCCGTGCCTTCTCTCCGTACTCATACCTGTACCGACAAACGTATCAAAGTTTTCTATAGGCAACTGTGAAGTGTGTTTGATAATACGCATCTTGTCTAAGAGTGATGGAAAATGATAATTGTATATTTATTTTATAGAGTTTTTATGTACCCACGAGTCGTGTGTTTTATCAAAACCAAGCCATCGAACAAGGACTCTGTCCCCCTTCCGTCTCAACACTTTTTCCACCAGGTAAACATCACCGGTTTTTGACAAACTAATTTCATGCTCGTAAAAACCCCCTTTCAGTATTTCACCATTGTAGTCTTGTAATATGTATGTTGTTGGCTTAGTCGGTTTAACAGCAAACACTGTAAAAACCTCATTGGTCCAATTTGGTAAATAGCCTTTGGTAAAAACTCGCTTGTGTTTACTTATTCTGACGCTGTCACCTACCTTTAACTTAGGCTTATACTTTACAGACTTAGTCTTATTGATCCTAGCCAGGATATCTTTGACATGTTTTTGTTTAACATCTTTAGGTTTCATCCCTATTGTTCTATGTTTTGTGTTATTGTAAGATTTTAAAATGTCAGGTAAAAGGTTTAACCATTCGTGTGTACCTCTAGCTGTGAACAGTTTCCACATACGTGTCTTTAGAGTTCGATTAAATCTCTCAACAATACTGGCTTTAAGTTCCGAATATGTAGAGTAATGGTTTATTTTGTACTCTTTAATAACCTTGGCTACGTACTGATTAAACCATTCCGTACCATCGTCAGTTTGAAAGTTTTTCATTTTGTGTTTCGCGAGTATAGGTTCTAAAGCCTTGGCCACCTCAGGCCCAGTCTTGTTTTTTAGCGGCACAGCGAATGCGTATTTAGTCAGGCAATTTATTATCGTCATTATGTACCTATACCCTTTATTCAATTTCACGTAAGGTTGCATTTCAACTAAATCCGCCTGATAAAGGTCCTTAATACCTTTCAAAGCCACCCTACGTCTAGGGAAATTTTTACGCGCCTGTTTGTGCAGTTCATCTGCTATTGTCTTCCTGACATCCATTTTTACACTGGTAATTTACAGGGAATTTTTACTTTTTTATTTAGGTCCCCCGGGATTCTGCGGCCCCTCCACCGCCGCAGATGCGTGACGGCCTCCAAAAACAAACTAGTTGCCGTCTCCGCCCCCCTGGTATTATGCAGGGACCACCGGCAAGACCGGCAAACCCTACATAATACCCACACAGCCCCTGCCTTCGCTGTGTGCAGTGGTGAGCTACCTCACCTCCCTTCTGACCTTAGGGGCCGCCAGCAACCATCGTGGCCGACGACCATTTTTTCTTTTGTCGCCTAAGGTCAGGTATTTCCGTGAAAGAGACACTACTACCAACACCACGTTTCATCCAGAATACATTCACACAGAGTCGTTCTAAGGAGCCACCCAGGTATGAAACTGAGTCACTCAGTTTACTAGACCCTCAGACAAGCCGTGGGAATCGAGGGGGAAACATATTTTTCCAGTCTTACACCCTCCAACGTTTTGATAGGGAACGGTCCAAACCCTGGTCTTGTTTACATCTAAGTTCGACCTGTTTTATCTTAGATAGTCATGGCATGTTTAAAGTCTGCCTTCACGTCGAGTGATTCCCCACGGCCAAGGAACATTCGAGTAGGTCACCCTACTCTACTAGACCTTCACAAACACTCATCCCGGTGAAACGTAGCGGTGGTAATAATCTCGGCAAGTTTTTGTGACATGGTTCTTTATCTGAAGAGTAAATTAGAGTTTTGTAATGATCTAAAGAATTTGGAAACGAGACACAATCGCATAACGTTGAAACAGGTAGATAAAAAGTGGGTTCATCCCCGTTATTCATCCATTGAACAAGTGAGTTATACTCGAGTTCGATGAAATAATCTAATATTAATGGGGGCAGATTTAGATATTTAAAATCGAGCACACAATATATAAGTCCCTCATGGTGAATACGAAGTGTGCACAATTCAAACAAGGATTTTACTCGGGACATGATAACACAGCGGGCACACTAAAAAGACTGATTGCGTATGAGAGTTCAAAGAGAGTTTATCAGTACCCCCACCGGTTTGCTCTTATTAATGAGCAGCAAAAATGATTGTGTGATGTTTAATGAGTATGATTAAGGAGGAGGAAGATGTTGGTGAACGGATACAGGTTAGGATTGCCTTGGCTGTTTTTGGTAGCCAAAAGGAAGGGTGTCATATTCACCTTCATGCCTCCTTTTTGGTCCTGTTACCTTGAAAAGTTTCTTCTCCGTGGTAGTTATAATTTTTTTATCTTTGGTCCGTCTAATTCTACGTTCAGTAGTCTCAACGGTCAGTTTTGCCTCACTGAGAACCATCTCTTTTAGTTTTTCAAAGTTCAACTGTTTTGAGGTGCTCAAATTGAGTGTTAAACCTTTAATCTTGCATACCTCTACTAAGGCGTTGCTGTTTGTTGAAAACACCAAATACGCGTAGGTCTTGGGACCGCCGGATACAAACTCTACAATATATGAGCCTGGGCCGTATTCCGCTAACTCATCCGTCATCTCCCCTAAGTAGTCACCCGTAGGGATCCTATACAGTCCATTTTTGTATATATAAAGGACAGAGTCTGTATCATAATAAAGGACCTGGCCACCGAGAGCTTCAAGATGTTCATAAAGCTTCAAGCGTGCCTGTGCTGTAGTAAACGCTGCCAGAACCACGTTAACTGTTCGTAGTGACTCTCCTATCTCGTCAATATTTTGCCAGCTGACGAGAATAACTTCTTCGTTTAACTCACGGACATTGTTCACCTGTACTCCAGGGTTCGTCATAAGGTTGAAAAAGTCCTTCGGATTTCTTATCAGTGATGCTTTCGTCTGATTTTCCCTCTGACCAAACTTGCCCCAGAACGAATTCAGCATCAGTTTGGCCAAGGATCGCAGCCCGCTATTTTTTTCAATCTTGGTGGGGTCCAGACTTATCCCTTCGTGTTCAAAGTACTCTTTCACATACTTGCTCTTATCTTCTTGGGTAACACACCAAGAGGGGTACCCTGATGCCTCTTGCTTTATCTTAAGAAATTTATTTATGAAATCTGTGAAGAGTCCTCCATCTTCGTACGTGGCCATCTTATATTCCCACATTTCATACATATCCAGTATCACATAACCTTTCTCTACAGCCTTTCTCATTTCATCCATAGTCCACGTACCTGTGAGCGCTCTTTCATCACTGCTATGCTCACAGTCTCTCTGGTTCATTTCCTCTCCACAAGTTCTACAAAGCAAAAACATAAGCTTGTTATTCATCCTGGCAGGGAGTACAGGATGATACAGGTCCAGCGGTGGCAGCACTTTGCACTTCAACAGTCCGTTTACATTCATTCCACGCTCTCGGCATACTCTGTCCCCTACATATACAGTGGGGTGTCCTAGAGGGTAATGGCCTCGCTTACACACGTAGGGGTATAGCGAACATACATCGACGTACTGGATGGACTCGCCTTCTCCACATTTGTGGTACGTTTTTGCATTTCCAGGTCTTCCTCCAAAGAAAGCGTTTCTAGGCTCAAGGGGGAGAGAATTAAGGATAGGTAGTGAATTCAAGTACTGTAAGTTGTTGGCTCGTTTAATTTTATTAAATTCACACTCCCACATCTCGATAACATCATACTGAGTCTCGGAAAGTTTTTGAATTTTGTTTTTGGTTCTCTCGTACCTGAGATGCAGGCTGTCAGAGGGATCCTCCTTCAGAGGCTCTTCTCGTTTGTAGGGGAAGCATTTAGGGCATCCGTGGTAGTAACACCCTTGGAATTCATAGATGCATTCCCCATCGAAACCGTCTACATTCACCCCGGCAATTTTGACTTCTCTCCCCCGCCCGGCGTGTCGAATCGTTACATGACGCTGGTCTTCCTCCCAAGTCAACCATTGCAAAGCGATAGCTGACTGGTTGTCGACCATACGATAGCAATTCTTTGGAATCAAGCCAATTGTTTCGGGTTTCAAAAAATTACGTCTAAACGCTTTGTTACAAGCACTTGCTATCGTGACTGCTTCAAGGAAAGGCTCAACCCTGCATTCCTGCAAGAAGAGCTGTCTGAATTTAATACACGCCTGGGCCAGTATTTCAACATCAGAAACACAGTATTCAATTATTTCTTTTTGGAAATCAAAGATGTAATTTTTACTCATCTGTTCATTGTACCAGTTTTCAAAGTCCTTGTAGGTCTTTTCAAACATGGTATCAGGACAATAGAATTCTTTAGCAGGAATAGGACCGACATAATTTTGATTTTCAACTTTGTTGAACAGATGTGGGAAGTAGCCTTTCTTTTTCTCTGGAGGAAGATCAAAAGCTTTCGGGAGCGCAGACAACGCCATTGGGAAGTAGTTCAACGAGTCAATAAAACGAACATTGTCAAACTCCATCAGGATCACTTTAGTACCACGCATGATGAGTTCAGGGGTGAATTTTGTCTCCTCAATGATGTATTTAAGGATGAACTGAAAATCAAACCCCTGACCGTTGTGAGCGATCACACAAATATTTTTGAACTTTTGGCGAGTTTCCATTACATAAGCAACAAACCTAACCACCGGATCGTCTGTGAAAATCTTTGTACGATTTAAACAAGTGTCGCACGCTTCACCCTCAATGCATTTCCAACAGTACTGTTGGGAGACGCACAGATTTACTTGGTGTAATTTAGATTCAGGATCACTAGGCAAAGACTCATCCTGACGTGTCTCAAGGTCAAAAAAGATGTAGAGGGATCCTTCGGTTTTAGGCCTCGACGTGTCAACTTTCATATAACATTGATGTTCTGGTGGCATAAATTCCCTACATATGACGCAAAACACCTCGCCGCAGACATGTTCAGATTTCCTGTTTCTAAGATAGATTATTTTGTCGCAGTCAGTACACTTTCTTACATTTTTACATAGTTCCACTTTATGTGATATGAAACATATTTGGTTTTTGTACCTCATATGACAGTCAGGACAAATTACACCTCCAAGTTCTTCTACACAAGGCGGGGAGACTGTTTGACAGGCTGGGCAGATATTAGTGCACCTGTGACTTCCCTTGTTACTATAGGGTACGTGGCAGGCTTCGCAAAAGTGCGTACAGGCAAAGGCAGCAGTCAGGGATGTGACAACGTTGAAATGGCCGTTATGAAATAATAGATTTATTCTATACTGGGCATCAGGGTTATTCCCCTCAAAGTAAACGTCTCGGCCTCTTTTATCGTAATTGTACACGGTGATCTTATATTTTTTTAGATGGTCTTGGAACTGTGTCAATTCGTGAATTCCAGCTCCTTCTTCACCTATTTCCACCCTAGCCTTCTGCATTAATTTCTTTGCCTTGATCGTTTGCCTGTTACGCCTGTCCATCAGAATTAGTTTGTAACCTTGTACTTTCTTCACCTTTGCCTTTGCCACAACTATCGCCCTAGGGAGACATAGGTTGTCAGTGTTTTTTATTACAATTATTCCCTGTCGCTTGCGACATTCTTCGTGGAAAGTGTTAAAGAAACCTGGGCGGATCCTACCGGTGCCTACAGGGAGATTGACGCGAGTGCATTCGACCTGGAAGGTGTCTGACGAGGTGATGGAGTCAGCGTTACTCTGGACTATACCCCCAAAGATTTCCCACAAAACATCTCCATCTACTTCGGAGACTGGCCGAAAAGCTACGTACCCTGGCTCTTTATTTTTTAAATTTAAACTTCGTAGGGTAAACCCGAGCTGATCCCCTTCCGAAGCCTCAGCTTTCATTTGTTCAACAAGGGTAGTAAACCCAGAACGAAGCCAATCGATTTCGGCCACACCTTCAGGTGGAGTGTTAAATTTGAACGTGGTGCGAGTCCCGTACACTCTGAACCGCCTGACGTACGTTTCATTGGTGTTTACAACATTTACAGGGTTCATGACTACTAACACAAAATGTAAACAGAAAAAATATTTAAAAAATGTCAACTTGTTAAAATATAAAAAATCAAGAGCATTCTATGTATGGGTCGCTCAAAAGCTAGGAACAGAAAGAGGACGTTCCTATTTGGTCGAGAGTATATAAAGGGGTGACCTTTCTGACCTATGCTACTAGGTTAATTTAAATTTGAAACATAAAACTACAGTATACGTTAACGGCAGACTTCTAACCAACCGAAATTAAATTGTATCTCTAATACAAAACTAACAATACCGCTATCAAAAGATGGTTCGTTATAAAGTTAACCTGAGTGACCTTAGATAGTTTAAATTACAGAGACGGTTGCACAACAGGAAACTATATTAACCTCGGTGACTCTTGATAGATAACTCTAGAGATGTGCGCAAAGGTTTATGTAACTTGTTTGTTTCAGCTTTTGCTGCTTGAATAAAATAATTTTGAATTACTAAAATATTATGGGTTAGACTATTTGCTACTGTATATTTGCTGTGCCTTTTTTAAAAGAACAGGCTTAAGAATTTGTTCTACGAGCTCTATTCGTCTATGAAACCTCACTCTATCTCTGGCTTCTTGTTCCCACAGTGACCGTCTATCTTCCACCTGCAACCAAACCACACCCGTCACAACGGACTTTGGAAACGATACACGTTTTTTCATTTAAAAATGCTAGAACAACCGATTAACAGTTAATACTAGATAATAATAGTGACTATTAATTATTACCAACCTGAGACACAGAAGAGTGAAGAGAAACTATCACTATAGTAAAAGTTAAGAAAAATATCACTAACCTGAGACACAAGATTGTGAAAGAACACTTGATACTAAAGTGAACCCACTGCTGAATGTAACAGGACCGGAGGATGAAGTGAAGAACTGATGCCGGTCGCACCTTATATACCCTGCAGGATCCTGGGCGCTGTCCATTATCCCACACTCTAACCTGGTTGATTAACGACCGATACAATCTTGCTAAATTGGCTACATACACGGAATAATTGCAAGGTGCGGTCCCAGACGGCGGGGAATGCAGTTAACGGCTCCATAAATTGCAACTGGTACTGATGGTAATTGCAGGGTGTGGTTCCAGACGGCGGGGAATGCGGATTGAATCCATAACGAGGCGGGCTCAAGATAATTGCAGGTATAAAGAAGCAGTAAATTGTTTCGGTGATAAACTGACGGTTTGGCGGGGTTCCAGCCAGACATGTCTGAGAATTTATTCGTTTGAACTTTCCTGGTATACTGTCCGTTCTTGTTTCGACTTGCATCTACTGTGCGCTATTCGTTTAAGTTGCAACAGTTAGTTTTGCATATCTTCGTTATTTAGGTTACGTTTGGGTTGAAACTTCATATGGGGGTGTATACTCTGTATCGCTTTACCACTTTATAGCTTCTAAGGGTGAACTACCCTTAAAACACCCCCTAACAAGAAAATGGCAAAATCTTGCAGGAATCGTCTGAGACTTGAGAATCTAGCGTAATTAACATCAAATCGCATGAAAATACTCGAATTTTTGATGGGGGGTGAAAACAACCCTAAACGGATTTATACGTATTGCTCGGTTGTTGGAAGTCTGAGAGGGTTCAAATTCGGTATGTAGGTAGTATTAGGTGCACTCTAATTTATTTAGGCATCAAAGTCAACGATCAACCCTTAATAGTTTCGCAATCAACCCCTATGCTAAAGACACTGTAGCTACCGTACTACTTGAGTCAAAATTCTGAAAATCGGTGTATAGAAGGACCTTGCTACGTAGTATTTTTTAAAGTTTTATTCTAGGCTCCAGCCGTCACGGTTACCTCGCAATCTTAAGTAAAACACTTAAACGCCCCAATATTTGGGAATTTTTCCTGGGCGTATTTTTTAACCAATCGTAGTGCAATTTGGTATGAGGATATAATGGCTAATTATCTATACAATATATTTTTTTCAGTCATCTGGGTCGCCATCTTGAATCACGTGGTCAAAAAAGGTTTCCCACCACGTGGGCGCCGCCATATTGTAAAACCGCGGGAGAAAACACGTGGTCATAAGTAAGGTTAGCCCACGTGGTCGAAAGTGAGGTTAAAACACGTGGTCGGCCACATGGGCGCCGCCATCTTGGAAAAAGGCGGGGAAAAACACGTGGTTATAAGTAAGGTTAGCCCACGTGGTCGAAAGTGAGGTTAGAACACGTGGTCGGCCACATGGGCGCCGCCATCTTGGAAAAAGGCGGGGAAAAACACGTGGTACAAAGTTAGGTTAACACACGTGGACAAAAGTGAGGTTAGAACACGTGGTCGGCCACGTGGGCGCCGCCATATTGAAAAAGCGCGGGAAAAAACACGTGGTTAACACACGTGGTCTAAAGTTAGGTTAGGACACGTGATCAGCACGTGGGTGCCGATGACGTCATCTTTTCAAGGTCAATTTGTGCCAGACTCCCAGCAGTACTACTGTTATTGAATTAAAATTAAAATTTAATATTAGTTCAAAATATGTAATTTTAATTAATAAAGTGTGATTGCACCTCTGTTACATAACTTAACCTTTTATCGTCCAGTAATTATAGATTTATTTAGAGATGCCCGGGATGACTGCAATTACAGTAACTGCTACTGATCAATCGTCAGAACCCCGTGTATTACATTCATCAGCTCGTTGGTAGTATACGTCCACTAAACTAATTAATAATGGCACAATTTAAATTATGGATCAAATTAACTGAAGCTATCTCCCTGCCTAGCGCCCCAAACCACTAAACGAGGCAGCTTTGCATAATATTACCTTCATCAGCACGGTAGTAACACATGTGCTTCGCCGATCGTTAGGGACACAATGATTATATTGTCTATGACTATTGTTGGTTTCCAACAATTGGCGCAATCCTAATTACACCGAACTCAACTCAGCCGCGTTTTACAAGAGGTAAGCCACACAATACATCAGTTAAATTCATTCCTTCAATCGTTCCAAATTAGCTTGATTGAGAGTTCAAAAAAGAGTTTGCCATACACCAATCAATAGATGGAGAAGGTCGGCGGCCTTGATTGCTGTGCGACGCCATCGCTATTGTATGTGATTGTTAAATACCATAACCCATCGATTACTTTACCATCCCGAGTGTAAAGTTGTTAAGATAAAGTGTTGTATAAGTCCTAAATAATAACAATACAGTATATTATCAAAACAATTAAAATAAAAAAACTTTACAAGTATATTCAAATGAAAAAATTTTGGATCACAATCATAATTTGGCCAGAGTGCTCTTCATCGATTTTTTCACGATGAATTCGCGTAACGGGTGCAATGCAAATAGTTACTATAGCTTTCTGAATCTATCGGGTTTTAAGTCCCGGACAAGGTTTTCGTCGCACACTCTACTGTAAGTGAAAGTTTCTTTGCAAACCGGAAGTTTATATTTTTTTAACAAAACCACAGTTGGTGAGCGGGAACAGGGATAATTCTACAGATCACAGGCTGCTCTGAGACTGCAGAGACTGCGGCGTATGAGATTGCAGGAATCTCATAAGCCGCACCATACGCATTATATTCATATCGCATCCCTCGCCTGAATCTCTCGCATGTGATGGGGATCTTGAATCTCTTCTATAAGAGAGAGATGCCAGGGAGAATCGTAATTTGCTCTGAGACTCCACTAACAACAGATTGCAGGAATCTCATACGCCGCACCATACGCATTATATTCATATCACATCCCTCGCCTGAATCTCTCGCATGTGATGGGGATCTTGAATCTCTTCTATAAGAGAGAGATGCCAGGGAGAATCGTAATTTGCTCTGAGACTCCACTAACAACAGATTGCAGGAATCTCATACGCCGCACCATACGCATTATATTCAGATCGCATCCCTCGCCTGAATCTCTCGCATGTGATGGGGATCTTGAATCTCTTCTATAAGAGAGAGATGCCAGGGAGAATCGTAATTTGCTCGGAGACTCCACTAACAACAGATTGCAGGAATCTCATACGCCGCACCATTCGCATTATATTCATATCGCATCCCTCGCCTGAATCTCTCGCATGTGATGGGGATCTTGAATCTCTTCTATAAGAGAGAGATGCCAGGGAGAATCGTAATTTGCTCGGAGACTCCACTAACAACAGATTGCAGGAATCTCATACGCCGCACCATACGCATTATATTCATATCGCATCCCTCGCCTGAATCTCTCGCATGTGATGGGGATCTTGAATCTCTTCTATAAGAGAGAGATACCAGGGAGAATCGTAATTTGCTCGGAGAGCCACGAGTCAGTCAATGGCGGTGTCAAAAACTCAGTTAGCTTTGTGTTATAAGTGATAAGCCAGTCTGTTTCACTCTCTTCATTGTAATGTAAACCTTTTAGCACTTTAAAGAAACAGAAAAAATCAGCTTTTAGCACATTAAAGAAAGAGAACAAAAAACTGAGTTTCAAATTCACCAGCAATATTTTTCCTAATATAAGGCCTTAAAACATCACGAATGTTTACTTTTAAAATATTCAAAGCGTAACAAAATAGATTTTACGTTATTTTTTTAGTTTTAGTTAAAAAATAGTGTTGGCCATCCTATTAGGGAATTCCATTTCTCTGTAATATACTTATACACCTAAAATATAAGGTAGACAAACGATGTAGTAACTTGACCTAATTTGAGATTGAGATTTAATTTTCACATCTTTTATAACCAGAAACTATTTACTGCCGAATGTCATTTGTTTTGTTGTCCTGTTTAAAAAATCGTACATTACAATTACTGTAGCTAGATCAGTATGGTAGTTCTATCCGTCTTGGACCTGTAATATATACCTATATTTACGAATTGGTGTACACCTTAAATAAATAAATACAACTTTTTCCTCTGCCTAAACTCCAACAAGTAACGAATAAATCCTTCAACGTACATTGACAGCAATCAAGCAATGTTATCATAAACATACGTGGTGTTACCGAACTATCTGAGGTATTTGACGTCAAAACAAACAAACAAATGTCACAGAGGCTATCTTGATGCAAATGTTTTTAATTAATACATCATATCTGAGGAACCTCTTTAGATTCTCACTTAACATTTTCCATATGTTATAAGTTACTTGTTTACAGTTTATTTGTTACTGAATTTTCGATTTGTCTCTTTTTTCCTACAATCTTACATTTTAGTAATGTCTAAAGATAAATGTAAAATTTGTTTAAGGTACTAAGCTTTAACAATTGCCACCATTTTCAAACAATATGAACTAGAAACATCAAATCAAATACCGAATTAGCCCAAAATATAATAGCAAATCATAATTTGCCGTGTATAATATATATTAATAAATATTAATATATATTAAGTTGACATGTATGACGAAGTCTATTGTAACGTATGTTATTTAATGACGAATAAATACTTGATTACTTGATTATGGCAAGTTTCAAGTCAACTGTTCCCTTTGATATGATGTATTGACTAAATAAATATTTTTTAAATACACAGATAGAAAGCTGAGCGAGATATATAACGTGTGATATTTGTACTGACCTCAGAAACAAGTACCTGCAATTTCCGGAGAAATTTTTATATAATTTATAAAAATTTCCAATTCTAAATTGAATAAGTTATAACTAATATTACATTACCATCTCCCGTACAGGCGTAATTTGAGGGTGGCAAAGGGGGCAGTTGCCCCCCAATAATTTGGAGGATTAGAATAATATTATTCTAATATATGAAAAGTCAAAATAATCACGATCACGACCATTTTTGCCCATCCAATCAAAATACTGAAATTACCCTTGTGTCCTCCCGTGATCAGTAAATCTGGTAATGTCACAACTTTCGACACTCACTGTAAGTTATCACAGTTATAAGAACAACATGGAAACCACGCCAAACCTTGTCTGATCCAAAGTGATTGTGAGCACTTACGTCGCTGCGTCAACGGCCTTGGATGTCGCGAGACAGTAATCACTGGAGTATCTATCAAATGTAGATATTGGATTTCCGAAGCGCTACTACGACACGGCGCGTATTGTTTGTTCGCCAACTCTACTGAGATGTTAAATTACTGTAAATCGTACGTTTTAACTAATTAAAAACATTGTGATTCAACAATTATAATTTACAGTGTACACTGTCCATGAATATTTTATAAAAAAAACTGAAAAAGATAAAATATGTAAAATATTAACTGCGTTTTGTTCAAAGATAAAATAGTTTGTTTAGAATGTTGTTTGATATTTTAGTATCATATATGGTGAGATAACATGTTTGTTGAGCATATTTTGTTTTGAATAAATATCTTGACCTATTATTTAGTTTCATTTATAAAATATTACACTATTCTTTTATGCGATCATTACTTTTGTCAATGTTATTGAGTTAATTGATTACAACTAGCATATGCAGTGGCTAATTGAGATATGGTAACGAAATGGTTTATTTAATTAAATTAGTTAAATATTATAATTAATATTCAAGCTGTTCCGCTTACAAAAGAAAGCTATTAGGTTGATACTCGTTCTGAAATGTGTTGACTTTTTCATGTTTAAATATATTTATGATTGCCTTTCTTTTTTAATAACAAATAAACTATTTTTCCAATCCCGCAATATCAGCCGTTATGACTTCAGGAACAAAACAAGTTTAATCCCACCTAAACACAACACAATCTTTAATGAAAAACAAACGTATTTCTCTGTAATTAAACTGCTCAATGGTTTACCCACACAAATAAAATCAGAACTGCATGTAGGCATGTTTAGAAGTAAGCTTAAAACCTTTTTAATGTCAAGGGAATATTACAGTATCGGTGAATACTGAAAGTATCAAGATACAGAAAGTATCGGTGAAAACTTGTCTGACAAAAATATTGAATAAGTTAATTTTATTTCTTACATAAGCTTGTAATTATTTGTTAATATCTCTATTGTAATGCACTTGACGATTGTTCATGCTTTATGTAGTCAATGACAATTAAGAATTCTTGATTCTTGATTCTTGATTAACTTCTAATATTATATTAGACTCGTAAGTTTGTTCAAAATAGAACGAGTTGTGAAACAACTATTTTGTTCAGTTCTTTTTGGAATTTGATCATCGACTGGGGTCTTTTACAAACAGCTAAATAATTACACTAAGATAAACATATTTACTTGTAAATTATGTTTTTATATTTTAGCGAATTTCCCTATAGGGAAAAAGCTATTACCGTAGGTGGCATGGTAAGACTTAAGCCCGGGACCATGATAACTTTTCGTTTAGAAGCCCCCAGATGTCCAAAACACCACTCGTTCAAATTTGTACAGGGTTAGTCTTTAATGAGTCTCCCCGCTCTACTTTTTTATACATTTCTTAAGATATCGACTCCCCCGATAATTTTTGACCAACTTATAATTTATTTTGACTTAAATAATGTTTTTGGCCGCTATATCTTGGATCCGCCATATTGAATTCAACAATTTATTTTTAAATGTAAATGTGGGGTTGTGATCCATCTTATAGATGTACTTTTTTACGGTGAAAACAATGCCGTAATCCGTTTTTTGAAAATCATTATTCGTTCTCAATATATTTGCGAATTAAACAAATGAATTTTGGAAAGAGTTTTAAGGATCCTAAACTTAAAACATGCCCATATTCTCATCATTAACGCATAAAATTACCATAACCTACTACCAATCATTGATGAGAGGCATTCGCTTCACTTTTTCTAAGTCAAAATTAAGTATAAGTTGGTCAATAATGATCGGGGGTGATCCGGAGTGATAAACACAATACTTTGTCCAATGTTATCCTTATGGAGAATAAATATTATTTGATATCTAGATTATTTATGAATGTATATTGATAAAACTTTATATGTGGCTTCAACTAGTTGTGGTATATTGATGTTTTCACCACAAAAATGTTTTATGTTGATTTTCCCGTAGCAGCAAACCTACATACTCGGTTGTTGTATATATCCCTTAGTTATGAAACTAAATTAATAAAACTTGGTATGTAGCTTCACCTGGTTGAGTTATATTGATAATTGCAAAATAAACACATTACTTATGCAGCTTCTCTATGATACATGCTTGCAAAAAGGGGAAATAACCCTTAGGTTTTTAAGTAGAGTTAAAAGAATTAAACTATCTATTGTTTTGATTATTATCGTATGTGCAAATACAATATTGGTACGTTTATTTAATTTTACTTTTGGATTGGTAAATTCGAACGAGTTGAATGCATCTATTGTTTACTTCGGTATTTGAATATGCATACATACTGGATTGGGTGTTCTACCATGTTGTGTATTTGTTTCTGTTTGAGAACCACAGATTTCCTTATTAGCCTGAATTTATAATAAACACATATCTGTTTTTAAAACTATTGGTACAATATTCTTTTCTTAATTACATTGGTTTGCGACCCAAGAGGAATACATTTTTGGATTGTAGCCTACATCTGCTCGAAGACATTTGTATTTTCTATTTTTTTTCCTATTACCTTTGTGACTTGTGCAAATGTAGGCTTTTAGCGAATTTCCCCTACGGTAGAAGCTATTACCGTAGGTCTCATGGTGAGACATAAGCCCGAGACGATGATAATTTTTTGTTTTGAGGTCCCCAGAAGCCAAAAACACTATTCGTTCAAATTTATATATATGTATATATATATATATATATATATATGTGTGTGTGTGTGTCCGTGAATGCGATAACTTGAGTAAAAAGCGTTCGATTTCGATGAAATTTGGCTCAAATGTGTAAAATGAAATTCATGACTTTAAGTTCGAGAACCAGAAAAATCGGACCATGGAAAGAGGGGATTATGGGGGTTTTAAATTTTCCAAAAATCAGTTTTTTTGCATTTTTCACCCTAAAAATTTTTAAAAACTTAATTTTGGTTTTGACCATGTTATAGAGCTTAAAAAACAAATAATATAGTATTTTGAATTATTAACCTAGGTTAAGTGGCTGCGGAGAAAATCCAAAAAAACCTACTCATAAATTCTCCCATGTTAATCTTATGGGAAAAAGGTTTTTTGCTTTTCCTCAGTTTATTTTAATGTAAATTTCACATTTGCTTTTACCAATCTGTTCAGTTCAACAAAACAATCATTTTGGTGTTTAAATTGTGATTCTACGCCCAACCGTTGCAGAGATATTCAATGTGCTAAATACAGTACGTTGTCCAATGTTATCCTTATGGAGGATAAATAAAATTTGATATCTCGATTATTTATGAATGTATGTTGATGAGACTTGGTATGTGGCTTCACGTAGTTCTGGTATATTGATATTTGCACAAAAAATTGATTTTTTGTTGATTATTCCCGTAGCAGCAAACCTGCGTACTCAGCCCCATGATATTCTTATGGAGAATACCTAAAATGTTATATAGCGCTTATTCATGATTGAATATTGATGAAACTTTGTATGTGATTTCGCCTAGTTAAATTCTATTTATATTTGCATAATAACCAATCGTTTGTGTTCCTTGTTTCAGCAAACCTACGTCCTCATTACCAGTGTTATTCGTATAGAGAATAATTAAAATCGCTTATATTTGAATATATTTGTATGAAACTTGGTATGTGGCTTTATGTGGTATTAAGACATATATTATGCATTGGAAATTCGCTGAGTACGCAGGTTTTCTGCGACGGGGGTATATATATATATATATATATATATATATATATATATATATGTATATGTGTGTGTGTCTGTGAGCACGGTAGCTCTCGTAAAAATGATCCGATTTTGATGAAACTTGGTATGAATGTGAAAAGCAACATTTGTGACTTTAGTTCGAAAACCAGCCAGATCGCTCTATCCGAAGGGGTATTTTGGGGGGTTTTGTATAAATATATAGAGTTTCGAACGAATGGTGTTTTTGGGGTCTGGGGACCTCAAAACAAAAAGTTATCATGGTCCCGGGCCTAGGTCTTACCATGCCGACTACGGTAATAGCTTCTTCCCTATAGGGGAAATTCACTAAAACTACTTATTCTCCATATAAGAGGGCTAAGTATGCAGGTTTGTTGCAATAAGGGGTAAATACGGGTTTTATGCAATTCTCAATATAACACAACCAGGTGAAACTACATACCAAGTTTTATTAATTTATGTTCATCTATAAGGGAAATATCAAACTTTACTTATCCCCCATATAACAGGGCTGAGTATACAGGTTTGCTAATATGGGGACAATCGACAAAAATTGTTATTTGTGAAAATATTAATAGTCCACTACTGGGCCACTAGGCCTAGACCTCATACCAAATTTCATGAATATACGTTCATAAATAACCGAGATATAGCACATTTTATTTACCATCCAAAAGAATAGCAATGAAATTAAAGGGAACTGTCATTTAAATGAATGAAATTAAAGGGAACTGATAAATCAAGAATTCCAGGAAATAAGAATGAATGGAGCGATAAAATAGAGATAACACTACCACCCTGGCGCCAGGGAGGCAGGGGGGAAGGTCGGTCACAAGGTCGCCGCGTTCAATTAGGGCTTTAAACAGCGCCTGCAAACTCTAATAAATCCCTGCAGTACACACGTGTGCTGCCGTCAACATCAACGAAAATGAAGGCGCTAGGAAGCCAACGTGAGCCGCTGATCGCCTCAGCGTTGAACATCTGCATGTTATTTTGACTAAGGAACTGACTACTTTCGGCACTAGTATTGAAATATACTATAGTAAATATACATATAGTGTTTTTGGCGTTGGGGGACCTCAACACGAAAAGTTATCATGGTCCCGGGTCTAGGTCTTACCATGCCGACTACGGTAATAGCTTTTTCCGTATAGGAAAAATTCGCTAAAACTAGAATCAAAACTGATTTACAAATAAAGTAAACTTCCCAAGCAAAAGTAAGAAGACTGAGCTTGTTTTATCTCCGTGGTAAAACAAAGAGAATGTCAGCGCACTTTAGCCCTCCATATAAATATTTTATACAGCGAACATGTTTTTCAAAATGTATTTCCCTGTAAATAGGTATCTCTTTATTCTTGCCATTTTTAGGGCTCACTACTAACTACAACCTACATTGTATTATCTTAGTTTTTCGCCCCGATATATTATGAAGATGGATAATAATTAGTTCACTCATTTAAGTCCTAAGTTTTCTTGGAGCTTTTTTGGCGTTGTTTTACAAACGTCTATGAACACCGTAGCATCTACAGACATCAAAACGATCAATTTTATTGGTTTCGAGGTATAACGGTGGCAAGTCTTTACAATAATAACACCCATTTTGTTTTTGTTTTTAACACAGTTTACTTTCGTCAAGAGAAGTTATATATAAACGTTTAATTGAAAGTATAAATCAAGGGTCTTTGGTTTGAACATAAAGTTTTCTACAGCACGTCATTTCAGATTTCTTTGCTATGTTGGAAATTGTAAGAAATCATGTTAATATGTTTAGTTGAAACAAAGTTAATCTATCATTCGATTTCTCTCAAAGTTTGAGCTAAGACGTAAAACTATAAGAAAATCATTATTCCTAGAAGAAGCTTTAAAACATATTTTAATCAATCGCGTAATTTTGTGAAATTTCCTTTAAACAATTTTTTTTGTTTTTATTCTTTTTTTTAAAAAGATAGCCTTATCCCTTGATCTCGATTTGAGAATAAAAGTCTTGATCTAGATGTATTGCAAAGATATTAGTTAAAACTCCTCTGTGACTATTAACAAGAAACCAATAACATGTTTATTGGAGCACTCATATAAAATCAATATTCAAACTCTATGATTTTCCCAAGATATTTACAAACAAAGTAATAATATATAAACCAGCAGGTGTCCCGTTCTCCGCACGGGAATCTCGCAGGCACAGGTTCAGATGTTTTGACCTGTTTATATTATAATCAGCTGCCTGACTAAATAAAATATAACTCCGTAAGATAACATTGGAAGTTTAAGAGCCAATGAGGCAGAGCACTGAAGTTGGATGTGTTTCAACCCCCCAAAAGGCACATCTAGAGGGTAATAGCTTTCGATTGATACCAAATATGTATATAAAATAATAGTTATAGGGGTCTAAAATCGCCGAACAAAAATCAAGAAATTCTTTCAATAATATAGATAGCTCATTATTGTCCCAACAGATGAATCTAGAAGTAAAACAACAAATGCCTCACATAACAAAATAATCAGCCATGTACGTAGGGATTATATATAATTCATATAAATCTTACTATAGTAGGAAGTGCGACTGAAGTTTTAAGCTGATGAGTAATTTTCGCCCTACTCGCTATCCCGAAGGGGACATAAACCAAGCAGCTTATTTGGTGCAAATATCGAGCATTCGAGTATATTTCATTTTTTATGTGCTTTCATATAAACTCTACCACATAACCTTTACATTTTCTAAACGTCCAATATTTATCTTTGATAATTTAGCATATACAATTTGTGTATTAGCAGAAACAATCAAATATATATATATATATATATATATATATATATATATATATATATATATATATATATATATATATAGCTATCAAATACCAAACTACTTTGTTTCACAACAACAAAATAGCTAATATTTTAATTAAATTGATTATTTAATATTGTAATATTAATTAAATAATTCAAATTAATATTTTGATTTATTGTTTCAATACAACACAGACTCGTTTGTATTTATTGGCGGTATTAGCACATTGAAGTAGCTTGTGGAAAAACATGAGATTTACTCATTACAGTATTAATATAAAACGTAGTTAATGTTAGTAAACCTTTTGAATTGTTAATAAACGTTAACGGTTAATAAATGTAAACAATACTATCCATAATAGGTAATGTTATAATAGTAGTTACCTAATTGTTTTCTTAGTTTATTTAATTGGTTTAAACTTTCGGAGATTCACTTCCTCTTCCACCTCTAGAAAAGCCAACAATGGAGATGACGAATATCAATTGCTGTTCTCAATATAACGTTGTTTTATTTTCGTTTTTTGTAGTTTTGTTTTGTAGTTTATTTTGCTTGTTGTTACTTTGTTTTTAAATGTTTTGCTCATTAATCTGTTGTTTAACTTATGAACAACAATGGCTCAAATCGCATTTGCAAGATGGTGTGACTGTTCCTTACATCACCTGATCCACATTACATATTCTTTTTCTTGTAAAGGATGATATTAAGTACTTCCTCTAAAGATTTGCTAAGTTAAATACATTACCTTCATCGAAGCCCTTATACCCCCCTTACTCCTTTGTGAGCCTTACTCAGAAATTGTCTTCACGTGTGGTCCCCACCAACGGCAACGGCAGGTTACCTTTCACGGATAGCAACCTGCAACTCTAGGGTCGCCGTCTAGTCGCCATCCCGACAGATCGCAACCTCGGCATTTTGGTCATAGGCGACAGATCGCCACCTCGTAAAATTTAAAATGTCTTACTTAAAGAATATCATTGCCGCCTAGTCGCCACCCCGACAGATCGCCACCTTTTTTCTCGGAGGTGGCGATCTGTCGGGTACGCTACCGACAGATCGCCACCTCGCACGGCCGCGTCAAGTCGCCACCCCGACAGATCGCCACCTCGCACGGCCGCGTCAAGTTGCCACCCCGACAGATCGCCACCCCGACAGATCGCCACCTCGCACGGCCGCGTCAAGTCGCCACCCCGACAGATCGCCACCTCGCACGGCCGCGTCAAGTTGCCACCCCGACAGATCGCCACCCCGACAGATCGCCACCTCGCACGGCCGCGTCAAGTCGCCACCCCGACAGATCGCCACCTCCTTCATAGAAACAGCAACTAGACGGGGACAATACACGACTATCCACCACTGTTATCAGTTGAAAATGTTATGATTTATAAACATTTATTTAAATCCCTAGGCTGCCAAGCAAATATTATTACATAATTGATTTTTGGGGGCTGCTTGAAAAAAACCTTGAGCGAACATAAATTCACTCACAGATTTACACCATAGCATTGACTATTGATATAAAATCATCATAGTTGTCACCATAGTTTATGGACATAAATACCGAGAGTCAGTCAACTGATGTTGCCAGCTTGTAGGCGACTTTTTTGGTTTAAACGCTGCTTCTGTTGCAAATCATTTTGTTATATATAACAACTCCACAACTGAATTTTGACACTTAGCGTCTTGAGACCTTGTAATTTCCTTGTCAACAAAGCTTTCTTTCCTACTTCCCCGCCTTATAACAACTGAACTCCAAGGAGTGTACATATTGTCTGCAAAGACGAAGGACAAAATTATCCTCAAGCATAGTATTATTAAAAAATAAACTAATCGTGGTATAAGAACAACAAAATAAACTACCAACGAGTTTCGTGGCAGTTGTTGCACGCTTAAACACTTTTTAACACCAAACAAATATCATAACATAACGTGCGCAGAGATAAGGTACAGTTTGATATACAAATAAAGTAATATCAAACAAATTGAGTCTCTGTTGTGTAGTCTGGGATTTTAAATATTTACATTGAATCATATATCGCGGCACGTGCATAAGTTGGGCATAAGCCGTTCAGTATTTTCCTCTTACACTTCCTCCTAAATATCAAGTGTACGAAAGGTGCGAAAGGATTTTTCAATTATGGTTAAAATTCTAGCTTTAGTGAACTCTCAAAAAAGTATTTTTAGTTACCTTAGAATATGGATTAAGTGATACCTTTAATGTTGTTTGGGAAAGGAATATTGTTCAACTAAAGCCTAACACAAAAGTATTTCACTAGTTTAGCTGTTTAGTTTCTAACTTCTAACTTAACTGAACGTAATGAAAAATATAATTTTTAAATATAAACACATAATTACAGAGAGCAAGAAACATGTTTTGTGGTATTGAGCGAAACGCTCCCACATGACACAGTTATTATATGGTTATAACGAGAGTCAGGACCATCAAAATTTGTACGTGTATATATGTTTATATGTTTCTACTTCCCCCATTATATTACGTCAGAATTCTATGTATTTACCTTATTCTATTTCTGACCATGATATGTTTTATTTTCACCATCCGTTTATAGTTCAATTACTTCTTCTGTTACTTTGTTTGTTTTTTTATCAGAAAAATGTTTGGCAAAACTTATATCTTCATATTCTAAAAGAACTAGGGATTCCACGAGTGTAAATAACTTGTAGGTTGGTCCGTAAATTCTACTACCTTTGTGAAATAGGTGGCAATCTGTCGGGGTGGCTACTTGTCGCCGCCGTGCGAGTGCGAGGTGGCGATCTGTCGTTAGCGTACCCGACAGATCGCCACCTCGCACGGCTGCGACAAGAAGCCACCCCGACAGATCGCCACCTTCTTTACAAAGGTCGTGTACGATACACGACAGATCGCCACCTCCAAAATAATTTGAGAAGGTGGCGGCGATCTGTCGGGGTGGCGAACTGACGGGGTGGTGACTAGACGCGGTCCCCAACTCTAGACCAAACGGAACTCGATCATAAAAATGTTAATTAGTGTCCCTTATAACTACAAGCTTACAACATGTCGACTGAATTTTACTACATTTTCTATGGTTGGGCGGTAATCATAGAAAGGAAAAAAAACAATATGTGCCGTGTTTCCCGTCCGGAGGTTTTTAGGTGTTCATCTCCGGTCTATCTATGCGCTTTCCTGATTTCAGGTATGGTGTCATTTAATCCACTGTATATTGTTCCTTCAATAGTAAATTTTATTTTTAAACTCCTTTGTTTTATTTTACATTGATTAATTTCCCCACATTCACCGCAGGTTTTTTTTCTTGCTAATTTTATTACATCATGAATAGTAAAAATTACAAAAACTACACGAAAAATACAAAACAACAACACAAAACTGGTTAAGCACTGCATGAAAGTTACTAGGTTGTACTGAGGTAGTTTCCGCGATCATATTTTGGGCTATCTATTAAGGAACGCATTTATTCCCATTTCAAACCCTAATCATATGTTTCATCTGTAACATTTTAATTAAAGTTACGATGTAAAATAATTATTTTTAAGTTATTAAATATTACTTATTTTATATATATATATTATATTACATAACATATTAATAAACACTAAACTTGTGTATCTTTCAAAAAAATTAATAAAAGAATTAATATAAAAACAACATCTTTAAATAAATTGTTATAATCAATCCTGTTTACAACCAGATACTCCAAAATCGTGATAATAAAATCAAAATCAAACGAATTTAAATAGCTAAGTAACATTTTTCTCAAACAACCAGTTAAACTCAATATGATCTTAAGTATTGAAATGAACCACTGAGAATTGTTTTCTTCTAGAATATGATTTCATGTTCGCGCGTTGGATAACGCTGGACCAAACCCCCCTCCCATCGTGACGCTACGACTTACCCCATCTCCAATTAAAAGCGTTACGTAGTATTTGAGGCCCCTTAGTGTTAATACCTTTAAAACATTATAAATATAATTTTAAATAATATATTTTGATATTTTGTAACATTAAATTGAATCATTAAATCGCCAATCTTTTATTTTAATCATCGGTAAAATTATTAAGAAATCGAGAGTGACAATAGGTTTAATATTAGTTTCAAAATTATTTGAATAAATTTTAAAACTTTAGATATATAGTCTATGTTGCAATAATAAAATTTGAATCTCTTTCAAAATTAATTTGGCCTTCACCAATGCTACTTTGGCATTTGGTATTATATTTCTTATTCGTAATGGTATTTGAAACAACGTGAAGAAGTATTCACTTGCTAATAACAGATTAAAAACGCGGTTAGACAGTATTTGTATTTAAAATAAATATTTACAACACATACACTGACACATAGTTGTTTAAACACATAATCACAATCGCACTCATATGTAATTTTGCGTTTAACTAAATTGAATCACTTGATATTTCAATATCTATTTGAATAAAAAGAGAACCAATTACTTTTAAAAATAAAATCGGTTACGTCTAAAAAAAATTCTGAACATCTCTGATATGTTACCTTGTTAAATAATGTTTACAAACTATTTTCCAGATTAAATGTACGAATATTTGCTTTGTGTTATGATTGAACGCTGAATTAAACCACTTTAACGAGCTGCGTCATTAAAACCTAAATAAACATTCCTCTCTGGTCATTTTAATCTACATGACGGTTTTATCTCCATTACATTATTTTAGCGAATTTCCCCTATAGGGAAGAAGCTATTACCGTAGTCGGCATGGTAAGACATAGGCCCAGGACCATGATAACTTTTCGTCTTGAGGTCCCCAGACCACAAAAACACCATTCGTTCGAAACTGTATATATATGTGTGTGTGTGTGTGTCCGTGAGCACGATAACTCTCATAAAAATGATCCGATTTTGATGAAACTTGGTATAAACATGTAAAGCAACATTTATGACTTTAAGTTCGAAAACCAGCCAGATCACTCCATCAGAAGGGGTATATTTGGGGGTCTTTTCTACCCCAAAAATGGGTTTTTTGAATTTTGTACATGTAATTTTTGAAATAGTCAAATTTTAATTGTTACCATTGGATTCAGCTTTAAAAAACACACAATTTGGTATTTTGATCATTCTTCTACGTGAATTGGTTACCGAGATATTTAAAGTGCTAAACACAGTACGTTGTCTAATGCTATTCTTATGGAGGAAGATAAAAATTGTATATCTCGCTCATTTATGAACGTATACTGACCAAACTTGGTATACGGCTTCATCTCGTTGTGGTCTATTGATATTTGCTCAAAAAAACGATTTTTTGCCAAAGGTTCCCGTAGCAGCAAACCTGCGTACTCAGCTCCCATGTTATTCTTATCGAGAATAATTAAATGCTCTGTCTCCCTTAATTATGAACATAAATGAATAAAAACTGGTATACGACTTCACCTAGTTGAGTTATATTGATATTAGCATAAAAACACATTTTTACCTTGTTGCAGCAAACCTGCGTACTCAGCCCCAATGTTATTCTTATGGAGAATAATTAAAATTGTATATATCGCTTATTTGTGAATATATTTTTATGAAACTTGGTAAGTGGCTTTTTGTAGTATTAAGACATTATATCTCCATTGGAAATTCGCTGAGTATGCAGGTTTGCTGCGACGGGGGTATTTTAAATTCGTTTATGTTTGATTTGTTTGTACTAATTAGATAAATGGCATAAGTAAGCGAATTAACACAGTTTGTTACTAACATAAAGTAAAACAGGCACTTTAATAGTAAAAAGTGAATTTATTAAACCGAAAAGTGCCCGTATAATTTAAAAGCATTTTGTAAAAGTAATCTATACTGTTAGCAGTCTCCTATCAGAGAGTTGAAGAAACAAAAGTGCTCAGTTCGACAATCGACCTGCTATAGGTTAGTAGTGGCAATATAGAGGTTTGGAGTCATTTAATCCACTTTTTCCTATTTGAAAGTCAGAACCAATGACTACTTAAACTACAATTTCCATAAGGCTTGTCTGTCTTATTGTAGTTTATGTAGTCATTGTCAGAACGTTAACACGGGAGTGTCCACGATGCAAGGACCACTCTCCACGACTGCAAACTAGTTGGCCATATTAAGATGTTATCAGTAACATTTATTGTATGGAGCAATCTTAAAAAAATAGATGTTGGTGAATCAGTCTATGACAAAAACCTTACAACATTAAAACGTTGTATTTTATCTATTGTTTATTTTTCAAACACATTTACAACCCCAATACAATTGTGATTAAACCTATTAATACATGTGCCTTCTATTTGAGGTAGTAACTTTGAGGAGTGTCATTCCATTTAAAAACATACATTTTTTAGTTTCAAACTTCACAACTTTCTGAAAAAAGACATAAATATAGTTTAGTCCCTATAAATGGTATTCAAATAATTTTTTTTTATTAAATTGGTATAATTTAAAAGTAATTTCATAAATAAATTAATATTACAACTCCCACACCTTTCTTAATAATCCCAATAGCGTGACTACCCTAAAACTATATTGAAAAAACGGATATCCATTAGCCAGCAGCAATATTTCAAAATGGACGAAATGACCTAGAAAATGGCAGTGAAAAAGCCTAAAGGACCCTTTCTCACATGTTTTGTTCCTCTGATTTCGCTTTTTGATTTGGTTTGGTTTCAACATTTAACTGCTTTAAACATTGACTTTATATACTGTAAAATCTTAATTATAAGTAATTCCTCCAAATATTGAGACTGTACCCCTAACAAACGAGCATTTTACATTATATGTCTTTAAACTTAAATGTTGTTATCACGGGCAAACCCTTGTATTTTTATTACATCCCAACTACCTTTTTCATAAAACTTAAAATTATTGTTCCCATCTTTTGTTAAAAATGTATTGCCTCCAAAGTATTTGAAAATCTCACCGTCGAAGCAACGATACATTTATCAATCTGTAATTTTTTTGGTAAATGTATGTATCAAAGGGTTTGTCATGTTGACAATTGATATAGAAACAGTTGTTAAACCTCAGTAACTCCCAAAAAAACATGGTGGGTGATTTGGTATGCTTGATGTTATTTGAACAGTGTGGTGTGTTCGCGCCTAAAGAAGGTTTACAGGAAATATGGAAAGTTTTGTTGGGAAAACACTAAATGATAGATGACTCTGGAAAATATGACTCTCTGTTGCTACAATACCTGATCTATAATTTTCTAATAGAATTGATAAAACTTAAATAAACCAATTGCTTACTTAAATAACGTATTTAAATCAATTTTGTCTAGTCATATTAATTTTTCAAATACTTAAATACCTCATTAGTTTCAATAAAGATTAAACTGTGTATACAAAACAAATATTCACTAATTATATGTCTCATTATTCAAATAAACTCATCGAGATTATTTATTATATTTAATATGAATGCAGATATATATGTTCGACAGGCTAAACAAAAGCTATAGTTTTAGTCTTATAAATTATCATTATTATCATTATTTAAAACTAATTTATTAGCCTTCTCTTTATAAAAGACGGTAGCCTACAGGTACTCGTGGTCTCAGAGTTATTTGTGTTATTTTAAGCTATTTGTCAGGGCAGGACATGCAGGTTATAAGGATTAGACATTTGTACCTGCTATAAGGTCGCCCATGAAAATATGGCAAGTTCTTATTTAAGACTAGTCATTAAACATAGTTTTATAGTAAACAATGCTTACAGACCACGCATGGCTGCAGGCTACAGACTTTTATAAAAAGGGGTTTTAAGTCAGTAGGTTGTAGAACATTGAAGTCAAATTCCTTAACATTTTATATTTTTCAATGGCTAACAAAACACATCAATAGCACAGAAAATCGAAGAACTACCTCCTGCTGACTTTCATAGAGGAGGAGGGGAATAGTTGATTTTTGCGAGTTGAGTTGAGCTAATTATAATCAGACGAAGAGAAAGGCAATTTTGCAAAGCAAATTATATCCGTTTCCCTCTGACGTGATTAATCAACTCTAAAATACATCTTGAATAATACATCTATTACATCTATTACTTGAATAATATCTAAAAATACATCTATTTATGAGTAAGCAGAACGCAAAAAGTATTGGTAATAATTTTGTTACTGAAATATAGCCCGCGAATAAAATAATAAATATATATTTTTAGATAACGATTTGTTCTAACATTAAACCAATTTTAAATCGCGCTTATCATATCACAACTTAGTTAAGATTCCATTTTCTACTAGTCCATTTAAGTTCATATTTTCAATTTGTTTGAATTAGGACCTTAACCTGATCTACACTTCCAATTAATAATTCAAGACTTCAAAATATCATGTGCGGTAAGTTGTGTCGCCCGACGTTGGTATAATTAACTATTAGAAATAATAACAAGGCGGCAGCTAAAGCAGGGCATGATATAATTACATAGTTGTTTGTTTATCCATTGAAAACAAAAACAATGAACATGCCTTTCTTACCCCAGTTGTTAACCTAACGTGAACAATGTTTAAATGGTATTCTAAAAGTTAAATAATGCAGTTGAAATATACAGTTAATATGTTTAGAACAGAAATACTCTAAATTGATACATATTTGTTTATTTGTACATGCTGAGGTAGCAGTTATTGACCGTGATATAGTGGCCGCGTCCTAGCACTGCTTCAGGGAAACTTGGACAGAATTGTTTGCTATAACGTCACTATCAAAGCGATAATGTTCGTGGTCCTCCCCGTTTTTTAGTCAAACTATGTTCGCATCTAATTAAAGCTGTGCGGGGGAAAAATATGTTTTCCTAACTGTTTTTTTTTTTTGTTTATTACAATTATACATATCGTAAAGACAATTTTTTTTAGTTATACCTAGTTGAAAAAGCTAATTATAAATGTTAAAAATTGTTTTACTTATTTTCAAAAATATACTTAAAGGTTGCCTAAATTGTTTTTAGTAACATTTTAATTATTTCAGGATATAAAGTTTGAATCTCGATTGTTTTTTATTTATTACCTTATTGATAGAAGGTCACAAAAAACGAGGTAGTTGCATTTTCTTACTCAGGAAATCGTCTGCCTTTGTTAACAAGGAAATTCTTTTCCATGCTTATTATGAGTGTTTTCACCCCTACATGTAATATATGCTTCTGTTTAAATAGCGAACTCAATAAACAGGTTTACATAGATACATACATACATGCATATACACATACAAACATACATACATACGTACGTACATGTATACAGTTTTAGAATGATGGTTACAGTTACAGGCTATGTTTGTAGCATGTTTTCGGACTCAAAGTGTTGAAGAGGTACGAGATTTTTAACAATAAACAAGAAATGAACTCACCTTATGGATAAGGATCTCAGGTTAAGTACCTACAAGGATTAGGTGTACAGTAAGGACAGCAAGTGTCTTATAAGGGATCTTAGTTAGCTAGTAAGGATCTAGGTTTGATTTAACAAGAATATTATAATATAACATTGATTTTAAGATTAGTTACTTTACTCTAAAAAATATGTTAAAAGGAGAACCAGTCAAATAAAAATTAACAATAGATTATGGTATTCATGTGGTTTAGAGAAAAATATGTTCATTCTACATTTGTTATTTGTAAACAGAACCTACGCTGTCATATTTTATACTTACTATTTAGGGATGACATGCTTTTTTCGTTTGGTTACTAAAATAAATAGTCTTAGAACTTAACGGGAATCGGTTTCAACAGCATTTCGATAAAAATCATTGAACGCCAAAACAAAATACCGCACAGAAATGAAATGAAGCCATCATGAAGACTAAACCAACCAAACCAGAATAGATATGCTTGTCAAATTAATATAAATGAGCTAATTTAATCCGCAAATAAATAAAAATGGAAAAAGTAAGTGCATGTGTGGTACCTTGACTAGTCTTGTTTCGACATTTATATGTCAAATATAGGGGAATGTCCCACCCTCATGTTCAAAGCTAACTCGGAGGGTTTAAAAACGAGTTTACTTCTTTTCCAATGTAACTGAGAGTTGGGTATAATCGTTTTTAAATAGGCTTTTTAATTCAAAGAAAATTTCATATCACAAATTACAAAGTTTATGGATGTTTTAAATGCATCTAAATTCTTTGAAATACATTATAACTACCATAAATATTTGTCCCAGGTAGCTCTCCATTAAATTTTAGTCAGGATTTAACGTTCGTTCAACCGTGAGAAGTATTCACAGAATTGATTAGTTTTCTATATGTCTACAATAGTAAGCCTCCCTTCTACCTTGCTTCCTGCCCATTTCTCTAGAGTTAAATGTTGGGAATTATAGACTTGTTATACTTTACATAAGAAGCCTCAGATGGCTCGGAGGTGAGGCCGATTACAGTGGGAAGTGGGAAGAATTATAGACTTGTCATACTTTACATAAGAAGCCTCAGATGGCTCGGAGGTAGGGCCGATGACAGTGGGAGGTGGGAGGAATTATAGACTTGTCAAACTTTACATAAGAAGCCTCAGATGGCTCGGAGGTAAGGTCGATGACAGTGGGAGGTGGGAGGAATTATAGTCTGGTCAAACTTTACATAAGAAGCTTCAGATGGCACGGAGGTAAGGCCAATTACAGTGGGAAGTGGGAGGAATTATAGACTTGTCATACTTTACATAGGAAGCTTCAGATGGCACGGAGGTAAAGCCGATTACAGTGGGAGGTGGGAGGAATTATAGTCTCGTCATACTTTACATAAGAAGTCTCAGATGGCTCGGAGGTAGGGCCGATGATAGTGGGAGGTGGGAGGAATTATAGACTTGTCATACTTTACATAAGAAGCCTCAGATGGCTCGGAGGTAAGGCCGATGACAGTGGGAGGTGGGAGGAATTATAGACTTGTCATACTTACATAGGAAGCTTCAGATGGCACGGAGGTAAAGCCGATTACAGTGGGAGGTGAGAGGAATTATAGACTTGTCATACTTTACATAAGAAGTCTCAGATGGCTTGGAGGTAAGGCCGATTACAGTGGGAGGTGGGAGGAATTATAGACTTGTCATACTTTACATAAGAAGCCTCAGATGGCTCGGAGGTAGGGCCGATGACAGTGGGAGGTGGGAGGAATTATAGACTTGTCATACTTTACATAAGAAGTCTCAGATGGCTTGGAGGTAAGGCCGATTACAGTGGGAGGTGGGAGGAATTATAGACTTGTCATACTTTACATAAGAAGCCTCAGATGGCTCGGAGGTAGGGCCGATGACAGTGGGAGGTGGGAGGAATTATAGACTTGTCATACTTTACATAAGAAGTCTCAGATGGCTTGGAGGTAAGGCCGATTACAGTGGGAGGTGGGAGGAATTATAGACTTGTCATACTTTACATAAGAAGTCTCAGATGGCTTGGAGGTAAGGCCGATTACAGTGGGAGGTGGGAGGAATTACTGCGGCCAATATTAGCGGTAACGCCAATTAGGATTATACGGAAACCCACATTAGCCGGGGAACCGTTTCTCCTGACGAGCTCTCCCTTGTAACTTAATTAACCCTTCGCTTTAGAGGATATTAAGGAAATTGTATACGTAATTTGTTGCTTCATAAGATTAATAAAACATATATTGTGGGGAAGAATTGATTATTTAAAGTGCATTCAATTGATTGAATGTATTGAACGTAGTATTCTTATTTATTCCTTAGCTGTACAATTTGTTACATATACTGAACTATTTATTCCACATCATATATTTTTCGGACAGGAAGGAAGATCCACTGTCCCCACAGTGCTTTGACTTGACTAGTTATCCAGGATCAGGCAGAAGTTAAGGGTTTCAATAAACCAGCCCCAGAGAAACAAGGATGTGCCAAACTGAAAGGGAGGCTGCTCACAATAAATATACACATATAAAACACATTTCCTGTGGTAGGGGTTGATTTTAAAACATTTAAAGCTGCTTTCATTACATTGTTAGTTTTTGAAGCCCAAGAACATTCTGTAATAAACTTTGGATCGTTAACAAATTTATGTTTTCAACAATGGTTTTTTTCTCTTCTGATTATTAAAATGTTTTTGTGGATAACCTCGGTAAATAAAAGCAGAGTTTAAATTAGGGGCCATAAACATATTACTTAACGCACTTAAAGGGGGGAAGGGGGTATGGCGTAGCGTTATGCTACGTTTTGTGGGGGAGGAGGGGGTTTGGATCAACGTTACGTAACTCACATATATTAACCCTAAGAGCTGGCGCAATCCCGTATCTATTGATACTGATATATATTTTTAAAACCTCAACTGCCTGTCACCATAGGCTGTTGACCTGTGCGGTGAACTAAAGACAGCGAGGTACCGTGACGGCATTAGTCACATGGGCAAGCCAGAGGTGACCGCTCATGATCTTACAGGAGTTGGCCGGGACCGGGATCGAACCGGCCTCGTCTGATTTGCTAGGTAGGCACTTTACCTCTGAGCTACTGTGTCCGGTAAATGTCCGGTTCTTTACAATTAAAGAATAATCAAATTGATATCTAAATCAAGGTTCAGTTAGTTATATAACAAATACTTCCGCCATACTATTTTAATACCAGTTAAACTAAAAATAAATACGTAACATGTTTTGATTAAGTTCTGTATTGATTTACACCTATGTTTTGTGTTGTTTTAGAGTCTAAAATCATGACTTGATTGACTTGTACTGCATATCTTCAGAGTTTAAATTTGTTTTGTATTTGTATTAGTTATAAATTAAATTTGTTACGTTTTAGCTGAGATGGTTTATTTGTTATGGAAACTTCGTACTCAATACTGAAATTGGCCTGATTAGTCGTCATACATATAATAGGTTTAAAATTTATACCATTAGAGATTAATTATATATCATTAATTATGTAAAAAACACATACAGACAGACAGCCAGAAAGCGAAGTGTTTTAGAATCCATATTTATAAGAAAATTTACCCAAGGAACCACAATTTGAACTATAGGAACGTCCTTTTCAGACAATCTGTATATTTTGTATGTAATACTAATACATATAATTTAATCTTGTAACTTCCATAACTTGTATGCATACAGTTCAAGAAAAGGTGTATATCAAACAGAGTTATTACAATGAACTTTAGTGGCACAATGAATCTTAGTGCTTCCTGAGGTTAGGTGTCACTCATTTATTCGTGTCACTTTACTGAAATGAGAGACCGATGAGATGTGATGACATATCGTCACTCTATATTTAAATGTCTGTGACGTTTGTTTCGGCGAATTACTGACCTTCGAGTATATTACACCTATAGTGATAGTGTGCTAAATGGCACAGTATTGTTTCCCTAGTTCGATAGAAGCAGTACTTAATCATATCATATAGCCTATTTCGCTCCATATTCCCTCTTTATGTGTATGTCACAAAAAACCGTATCTTCCTTAGATATTTGATTCAAATTTGTACAGACTCGGACTTATACTATGTCACATTTGGAATCAGGTATGGCTATGACTGTTTAAAAATGTTGTTATTTAGAGCTAATTATGATAAAACCTGAAAATTATAGAAGAATTACACAAGACACATCAACGTTTGCCCCTAATTAATTAGTTTAAAGATTCAGATGATAAATAAATCAGTAAAGTATTCTGAAGAAAAACTATAGAATACACACAAATACCCCCGTCGCAGCAAACCTGCGTACTCAGCGAATTTTGAATGCATAATATATGTCTTAATACCACATAAAGCCACATACCAAGTTTCATACAAATATATTCAAATATAAGCGATTTTAATTATTCTCTATAAGAATAACACTGGTTATGAGTACGTGGGTTTGCTGAAACAAGGAACACAAACGATTGGTTACTATGCAAACATAAATAGAATTTAACTAGGCGAAGTCACATCCCAAGTTTCATCAATATTCAATCATGAATAAGCGCTATATAACATTTTAGTTATTCTCCATAAGAATATCATGGGGGCTGAGTAAGCAGGTTTGCTGCAACAAGGAACCAAAAAATGGGTTTTTATGCAATTATCAAAATAACCTAACCAAGTGAAGCTACATACCAAGTTTTATTAATTTATGTTCATAAATAAGGGAGCCATTACATTTGACTTATTCTCCATAAGAATAACATGGGGCTGAGTACGCAGGTTTGCTGCTACGGGAATAATCAACAAAAAATCAATTTTTTGTGCAAATATCAATATACCAGAACTACGTGTAGCCACATACCAAGTTTCATCAACATACATTCATAAATAATCGAGATATCAAATTTTATTAATTCTCCATAAGGATAACATTGGACAACGTACTGTATTTAGCACTTTGAATATCTCTGCAACGGTTGGGCGTAGAATCACAATTTAAACACCAAAATGATTGTTTTGTTAAACTGAACAGATTGGTAAAAGCAAATGTGAATTTTGCATTAAAATAAACTGAGGAAAATCAAAAAACCTTTTACCCATAAGATTAACATGGGAGATTTTATGAGTAGGTTTTTTTGGATTTTCTCCGCAACCAATTAACCTAGGTTAATAATTCAAAATACCATATTATTTGTTTTTTAAGCTCTATAACATTGTCAAAACCAAAATTAAGTTTTTTTAAATTTTTAGGGAGAAAAATGCAAAAAACTGATTTTTGAAAAATTTAAAACCCCCATAAACCCCCCTTTCCATGGTCCGATTTTTCTGGTTTTCGAACTTAAAGTCATGAATGTCATTTTACACATTTGAGCCAAATTTCATCGAAATCGGACGTTTTTTACTCAAGTTATCGCATTCACGGACACATATATATATATATATATATATATATATATACATATATATGTGTGTGTGTGTGTGTGTGTGTGTGTGTGTGTGTGTGTGTGTGTGTGTGTGTGTGTGTTTGTGTCCGTAAGCACGATAACTCTCGTAAAAAAGGTCCGATCTTAATGAAATTTGGTACAAATGTGTAAGGTACCATTTATTTGAACGAGTTCGAAAACCAGATGAATCGCACCATCCGAAGGGGGGTTTTGGGGGGTTTTGTACCCCAAAAATGTGTTTTTTGGGGTTTTCACATGTAATTTTAATTTAAATCAAATTTTAATTTATACCATTGAATTCAGCTTAAAAACACAAACAATTTGGTATTTTGATCATTGCTCTACGTCAATTGGTTACTGAGATATTGAAAGTGCTAAACACAGTACGTTGTCTAATGTTATTCTTATGGAGAAAAAGAAAAATTGTATATCTTGCTCATTTATGAACATGAACTGGCGAAATTTGGTATATGGCTTGATCTGGTTGTGGTTTATTGTTGTTTGCACAAAAAGAATGTTTTCACCTATGGTTCCTGTAGCAGCAAACCTAGGTACTTGGTCCCCATGTTATTCTTATGGAAAATACTTAAAATATTATAAATCACTTATTTATGAATGTATATGGATGAAACTTGGTATGTGACTTCACTAAGATGAGTTCTATTGATAGTTGCATAAAAACCCATTATTTTGTGTTCCTTGTTGCAGCAAACCTGCGTACTCATCCTCAATGTTATTCTTATGGAGAATAATTAATATTTTAAATATGGAATGTTTGTGAATACATTTCCTATGAATCTTGTTAAGTGACTTAATGTGTCATGTTATAATTCAATGGAAATTCGCTGAGTTTGCAGGTTTGCTGCGACGGGGGTATTTTAAATATTTATCGTCTTGTTTGTAAGTACAGTATAAGTGTAAATATATTTTGTAGTGTTGTGAGACGTAGTTTTATTTTATCATTTTGATATGTTGAGATATAAGCAAACACTTTTTTTTATCAAACAACTGTTTCTGAGAATGTACAATACATAAACATTTATAATATTTACGATAGTTTTGTCTTACCTATAGAATGATTTTTTTAACATTTTTGTTGGAGCTTTTTATTCTTACATATTCTTTAAACTTACACAATTTACGATGTTTTCCTTGCCTGCGTTTTAATCTATGTAGTACCTCTTCGAATACATTTTACCAACAAAGCATCTAATCCTAGCGTTGGCGTCTAAATGGACGTAAACTAGCGTGAACATGTAAAGTAATCAAGCAAAGAAGCACGAAGATTTATGGAACCGTAATAGTAATAACAGAAAGCCCAACGAAAGATGATGATATTTTTAAAAGCCATAAACGAAATCGATATAAATATGAAGGGTAGTCCCGAGGCTGGCGTGACATTAGGCATTTAGGAATCTTTAGTTTTGTGATTCCTCCCCGACATTGTTGCAACGATTAAATCGCGACCTTGAAAACGTTCAATCTTGTATTAATATATCCTTAAGACTTGTAAAGTATCGTTAAAGGACTTTGTTATCGGTTAAAAATGCAATAATATTTTCAGTGACAGGTTTAAAAAATTAAATTTTTCAAATATTTCTTATAATTGTCACTGATATCTTTATGAAGACATTTGACTTAAATGTAGCAACTTTAAAACAGTAGTAGGACTTCGATAGTAATTGTTATCACTTTTATAAAAGGTTTTACTGTTAGGTATTAAATATAACCTTAAAATTTGTAGTTAAAGATGTTTAAACGATTTAAAAATATGAATATTTAACATAAAACGTCGGTATAATTTACTGTTACTACCATAATCTTCTTCATTTAATTTGCATTTATAAAACATTACGAACGTCAACAGCAATGCAATTTAAACAGAAATTAACGATTGTAACAAATGATATAATGGGTTAAAGAACGCTAATGGGGTATATAGAAATGTTTCACTGTAATTAGTCAGTAGTATTAAAGTTTTGTATATATTTGTATATATTGAACTCTACCACATTATTTAATAAGATAAATAAATAAATAAGTTTCCAGAATTTTAATTCCTCGTAACATATTTCATAAGAGAAAAACATACTTAAACGAGTAATGAAGACGACGAGGCAGGAAACGTCAAATGAAAATATTACCTACAAAACACGCCTGGCGTGGCGGCGCACTCGGACAGTTTTGTTGATTTAAAACTGGAAATGTTAGTTGAACAAACATCATAACTTCATATTATTTACCTTGTTATAGATTTATGAATACATAACCTCGCATTAACGTAAATTTCCATTAAACAACTATAAGTACCAACTATTTTATTATTTCTGGCTTTCCCAATTCATAGTCTATAATCTGGGGATCGTAAACATTTTGGATTTTGTGTTATTGGTGGAAATGTTCGTTTTGATGCTCCTTGAATCACAAAGGTTGTTTTCGCGGTGGTGTCTGTTTGTCTGTTTTGTTGTGTACTGACTAGAGACCTCGTCACTAATGGTTATATTTTAACCAAATTTTGTAGGAATCAGAATTCAACGATATCTCCAAAAGTTGTTGTCTATGGTTTGAAGTGTTTGAAGCCATTCAAAATAAATAAATATGTGGGGAAAATTCGGCGTCAAAGTATAAACAACTTAAAACATTTTGAAACCCCAGGTTTTGGGTTTTGCCCAGATACCATTCATTATAATTAAAAAGAAACTGTCAACATTTATTAAATTGTGACAGCACAAAACATAAAATTAATTAGTGACAAATGGTTGTAATGTTAAGAACCTTGGCATGTTCTATCGGCAACCTGCGGATTCTTCTCAAAGTCTTAACGCCATTTTTGTTGATAGTTGCAACTCACTCAAAGGCATATTCGAGTTAAAGCTGATAAAATGCCATTCCAGTGATTTGTTTTGGAAATCGTTATTAGATTGTATATAAATCTTGTTAGACTACAAACATTTAGCCCCCGAATCTTTTTTAATCCGACCCCGGTTACACCAGCTATATTTTTGTAATGGTTCAGATTTCTACAATAACATTTCACAATGGTTGGTATTCGTATTTATATTTGGTTGCAATTAAACATTGATTTATAGTGAAGGCTTTGAGACCGTAAAGCACACTATTAGTATATAAGTTGTTAAGCTTTGTATGAATCTTATCGTGGATAACCTTATGGTTTAGTCGTCGATATAAAATGGAAGAATCGTCATTGCAAGAGCATTTAACCAAGAACATCGACATGTTAGGACATAATATTCTGGCCAACATTGAGTTCATAATGGCTGGAGCTGGAGCCATTATGTATTTGGCTCAAATATTGGTTACATATTTGCATGTCATCTACATATAAACAAATAAGTACATTTTTGTCTGAACGTAGCGCTCAATCTTGAGTTTTTGAATTATTTTGTCTTTCGTACATCAGAAAAGTCAAAACCGGTGTTAAAACATTTATTTCTGTCTGTTATGCTAGATATTAAAACGGCTTTATGGAATTTGATAAAACTTTTTCACACTGTACTATCTATCTATGAGAAAAAATCAGGCGATTTCAACTCTTTGTACGTCATTAGGGCTCTGACCCATAGTCGGTCATAGTTTCAGTATTATTCTTATAATATTTTATTTAGGTTATGATCACAATGGTAACAATAAGTAAAATGTATTTTTAATAGATATCATTTTTATAACTGTATATATCACCTAGCTTTTTCTGCTATTCGTTATTTTTCAGATTACCTTTCTACGCAAATGACAATAAAATGAAACTGATTAACCAGCCTTATTTTACATACAGTCAATCCTAACCATAATATATAAAACATTCGTATTTACTACAGTGAAAATATAACCTCAGATACTAAAGAATTAGTACATTTCCTGAAATACTGAGGAGGAAAAAATAAATGCTTTCTGTCTGCGAAAATCGTAATGCGCATTTATATTATTCCTTAAAGAGTAACTATATATGATATAACCAGAAATATTGATATTGTCTGGCACCAAATCCTTTTAAAACAGTGTACAACGTGTTATAGTAGTTTTGATAACAGTGTACAACGTGTTATAGTAGTTTTGATAACAGTGTACAACGTGTTATAGTAGTTTTGATAACAGTGTACAACGTGTTATAGTAGTTTTGATAACAGTGTACAACGTGTTATAGTAGTTTTGATAACAGTGTACAACGTGTTATAGTAGTTTTGATAACAGTGTACAACGTGTTATAGTAGTTTTGATAACAGTGTACAACGTGTTATAGTAGTTTTGATAACAGTGTACAACGTGTTATAGTAGTTTTGATAACAGTGTACAACGTGTTATAGTAGTTTTGATAACAGTGTACAACGTGTTATAGTAGTTTTGATTTACAAGTTACAAAATTTCATAAGGAACCATATTAATGTAAATACAAGCCAAATATCTATAAGTTTCGTTATTCTAACCACACCTATAAAATTTATTTCAGAGCATATCCACAAATAAAATTGTTAATATTAAATAATTGAGCTCAAACTAAAATTAAACGTACAAATGTATTTCTCGATGCATTTATCAAATCAAATCAAATCAAATCAAAATATTCTTTATTGCCATGGAAACACAATAACATGCATTGGCTTGCGTCACACAAAGATAATTATAGTAAGTATACAATAACAATGTAAGGACCAAACAAGTAAAATCAGGAAGTATCATATGTACCACTAATGTAGTCATCTACAGAATAAAAACACTTCTCCAACAAAAAGGACTTAAGCTTTCTTTTAAACTGAATGCCATCCGATTCAGTTTTAAGGACATCAGGTAGAGCATTAAATAATATTGTTGCATTATAGTATGTGTGGATTTTAAAGAAGGAAGTACTGTGATAAGGAATATTTAGTTTGTTTCTTTTTCTGAGGCCATATTTAGATTGAGGGACAAGGGAATTGAAAATACTGTGGTTCTGCTTAAAAAAAATCAAAGTTTGATAAATATAAATACTAGGGAACGTGAGAAGTTTTAGTTTTCTGAAAACGGTCTTGCATGATTCCCTCCTTCGAAGACCAGCAACAATTCGCACTGCCCTCTTTTGGAGGACAAAAATGGGTTTGGTTATAGATCGTTCTGAACCCCAGATTGCGACAGCATATGAAATATATGGAAAAATCAACGCGTAATACGAAGTAAGAAGAACCTCAGTATTTGTAAAGAAAGCTAGTCTACGAAGTACAAAAATCCCAGAACATAACTTTCGTGCGACATCGCTAACATGAGCAGAAAATCTAAGATGTCTATCAACATTTAACCCCAAAAACCTAACATTGTCATTGGAGCAGACTTCTGCTTCATCGACCAAGATAGTCAGATTATCATTACGCTTGGCCAAAATTGAGAAATCAATTACAGAAGTTTTGTTAGCATTGATAGCCAAACCATTTTCCCGAAACCACTGGACAATCATATTTGACTCAACAAAGCTATTGACCTCCATGATCTCACGACATATGCCATCCACAATTATTGACGTATCATCAGCAAACAAACACAACTCAGCACCTCCCACACAGCTCTTCAGATCATTCACATATAAAATGAACAGAAGAGGACCGAGTATTGAGCCTTGCGGAACCCCCGCATTAACAATTTGTACGTCAGAGTGGCAATATCTCATAATCTCTGAATCAATGAAAGGTATTTCAACCACTTGCCTCCGACCCCTCAAATAGGACGAAAACCATTGGTTTGCTATCCCACGTACTCCAATAACTTCAAGCTTCTCCAGAAGACGATCATGACACACCATATCAAATGCCTTCCTTAAATCAAAGAAAACTCCAGATGCATACTTCCCTCTATCCAAAGCATTGACTACCTTGTCGATGAGCGTGAACATAGCACTGACAGTTGAGCCCCTCTTGACAAAGCCGAACTGGTTCTTGAATAAAATATCATTATGATTAATGAATGACCACAATCTACTTATAACTGCCTTCTCAAATACCTTTGAGAATGTTGAAGAAATGGAAATAGGGCGGAAATTATCAAGTTCATCTATTTTCCCTTTTTTATGCAGTGGCTTTACAACCGATAACTTTAGAAAGTCAGGAAAAATTCCTCTAGTAAAGGAAAAGTTAATCAAATGAACTAGAGGATCGACGAAAAGATCACAACATGACTTAAGGAGCTTTGATGATATACCATCAATGCCAGATGACGTCTTTGGCTTTAAATTCATGATAATATTAGTAACCTCACTCCTGGAAACAGGTGACAGGAAAAACGAAGTTGAGCTACCACCAGGATGGCCATTAGAAAAACAATTAGACCCCTTTGGGACTACATTTATAAAAAAATCGTTAAAAATATTTGAAATGGACTTCGGATCCCTAACAACAACTCCCTTCTTGTCTTTGATGGACCGAGGAATGTTACACAAATGTTTTTTGATGCCTCTATGTTCATTTATTACATCCCACACAGTTTTGACCCTATTAGAAGAGTTTTGAATCAAGTTAAATACTTTAGTTGACTTGGCAGCCCTAATACTTGCCCGATATTGCCTTTTTAACGATAAGTAGTGCTGCCTCCTTTCATCCGAAGATTCCAAATCCTTGGTGAAATAGTACCACTGAAAAACCAAGTCACGGAGTTGTAACTGATCATTATCCAAAGCGACCTTACTGCACGTTGCACGCTTCAGAAGTTTTGTTTTTTTCAGTGGAAAAGCTTGGTCAACATAAAAAGAAATGGAAGATTGAAATAAATGCATTTTGTCATTCATGGAGTCGGTTTCGTACATATCGGACCATGATTCTTTACCAAGTAAATATTGAAATACACGAACATTTTCACATGAAAACGATCGTTTGAACGAATACTTCGGGCTTATGACATCCGCTGGCGTTAATAACTTGATAACGCCTACCTGAGCATGATGATCAGAGAGAGCAGTAATTAGAACCGAGCAAGTACAAGCATCATCAGGAAGATCGGTATAAAAATGATCAATCAAAGACTTCGAGTTTTTGAACTCTCTGGTATATGACCAAACCTTATTCTTCAGTCCAAAAGAAGCCATCAAATGTGTTAAGCTATCGACTTTAACATCAGTGACAGCCAAATCCACATTGAAATCTCCCACAACAATAGTTCTAGCATTATGACATATGACTTCATCAAGGCAGTCTAACAAACACCTGTAAAATATCTCATGTTCCTGTATTGACGATGAAAAAGGTTGAGGCTTATAAACGGCAACCAACATAAAACAATCCTCACCAAACTGAAACTTAACAGCAGCCAACTCACATTTACCCTCCAGGCAAAAACGTGAAACATCAATTTCCTCCAAAGTTAATGAGGCTTTGCCAAAGATACACACACCTCCTTTATGGATAGTTTTCCGGCAATATGCTGTAATGCCATGAAACCCATGAAGCGAGACAACATCAAATTCAAAATCCTTCAGATGGTGTTCAGATAAACAAATGATGTCTGGGTTTTCAGAATCAATCAAAATTTGTAAGCTATCTAGCTTACTAAGAAGGCCTTGAACGTTGTGGTGGACAATCTTAAAATTGGACGCTACATTGGAGTTGTCTGCTATACAACCTGAGACGTTTCTCCTAAAAAACCGTTTTCAGACTCACGTTCCACAATGGGTGAAGCAAGCCTAACTGAAGTTACTTGGGATGAGACATTTCCTGAATCTAAAGATTCATTATTAGGTTTTACATCCACGATATCACGTCCCTGATTTCGGCTAGCCGTAGCAAGTACAACAGAAAATAGTTTACCTAATTGATTATTACCATCTCTGTTTAAATGCCTACCATCCCTGGCAAGGTGTCTCCTACTCACCCAACAATTTGCCTCAACAAACGCAACGCCAAAATTGATACACATCACCTCCAATTGTTCATTGAAGTCAAATAAAGCCTTATATGTCATATCAGATCTTATTATAATGCTATTTACAAAAACCACAGTATTAGGAAAATGGGTTCTGGTGGTATACAATAAGTCGGCCATATCATTGAGAGCCTCACGCTTACCGTGGCCCCCATTATAGCCCGCTCTACCTTTATACCATTTCTTAAGATTATTTGTTCCAACATGAAAGTGTATTATGGATATATTACTATCGGTGTATTTCAATAGTTTCCCTTTAATATCCCTTATTTTCCCCCCTGGGCAAACCTCAACGATTGCCCCTCTCTTGGAGCTTTGTTCACTTGCAAACCTAATCATCGAATCACCTATCAATAACACTTTGTCATCAAATTTTGAAATATCACAGTTATCCTTCAAAATGCCCTTATCAGATATATTAACAGAATGGGGAGTACACTTATTTGTCTTATCAATAAACTTAGCCCTCCTATCTGGGATAGTCATTTGTTCTTTATCAGTCACAGACTGATAATCTTCTTGGCGCTTTGACTTAATATATTCATTGTCTTTCCTACTTTTACTTTTACAGTGAGACCTTACACTTTGATCTCTTTGTTCCCATACACCAGATACATTTCTTACATAGCAATCCTCTCCATCAACTTGTTCATGTGTGCTTAGATCCTTAAATCTATTGCTGCAATGAAAGAGAGGTGATTGCTTCGCAACTGGCATTGATTTTGATTTCCCCCGTTTGGAATGTTTAGATTTCACAAACTCCCAGCCTTCATTGGAAGACTTTTTTATTGTTAAAGGAGTTACGGTTTTACAAATACCACCGCTTAAGCCATCAACCCCCTGACACTGATCTTCAATACAATCAATCACTGTATGGTTTACAGTATGGGTTACCGTATCAATCAGCGGGTCAATACATTCTGGGTTCAAAATCGAGGCATTCCTAAACCATTCGATAAAAGATATTTGCGTCTGAGAATAACAATAATAATTAAAGATCAACTTTGCATGTACAAGTAAGTTAATGCCACATTCATAGTTATTGTTTTGCCGAAAACAACTGATAGAAAACACATTCTCTTTAGGTATATTTAGGTTAGTTGCTATGGTATGAGCATGAACTTTATTTAAATTCAACAGAGTGTCAAGGTGATAAGCATGCTGCTTTGGTTTGTCAATAAAAATAAGGGACCAGTGTGAACCACTTCCGCCACTCGATTTACTAACGCTATCGTTTACCACAATAAAAACATATTTACAAGCCTGAAATGATGGAGAGTTTAAAACGTCAGATGAAGCCTCCTTGTCTCCCACTTTTATAAGATGTGAAACAGAGGGACTAAGGAACAGACAATGGCCCATTTCACCTACAACGTTTTGCATGGATTGCAAATAATCATTGATTAAATCATCATCTAACCATTTATCAGTTGACATTTTTTTGAATTTATAAAATCCCTAATTTATAAATTATGTATGAATGCCAAGGGCTACAGTGTTAAACTAGTTGTTTATACTTTTTAAAATAGCATAATTTGTAATCACACCTGTGATTTTTTTTATTCACGCTTCAGTAGTGGAGTTATTAATAAGATATTACAGTGAAGATAAATTATTAGTCATAAATTGATATAAAAGTGAAATGATCAAATAAAAGTAGTTAAACGCAGTCCCTTGGGGCAGTAATAAAACATTGAAAGGTAAATGATTGCGTGAGAGACGAGAGTGTGAACGCCCAGTGTAGTTTTTGCAATCATACCTACAAACTCAAACCACCACTAAACTCTCTCAGATAGAGCTGTATTTCCTTTGGATTTTTTTCAATTACTGTTTTCATTACTATAATATTACACTAAGTTAACAACATATGACTAAGTTCAAATTGTATTGAAAAACCTTCTTCAATAAAACAAATTATACATTTAAATAAAACGGATTATACTACTGATGGAATATGATACGATATTCGGAAAATAATTGTTGACCAACCAACGTAAATTGACTCGGCTTATAGTACACTCATTATGCTACCAGAGCACAAGAGTGTGTCGGTTATTGTGGAAGCTGCAGTAGTCACATTTTTGGCGGATTGAGCCCAAACCCCTCTCCCTACAAAAATCCTGGATTATGAACAACTAAACAATCCCTAGAGTAGCGTGTTACGTGTTGTTCCAACTGAACAGGATACAATTAATTACATTTCACAACTCTACAAAATATATACTTACCCTCATATTGTTCATACTTACAAGACAGTAAATATACATAAAGATGGTACATGGTAATTGATTTCCGCATGAACAAGAACAGCGGTTTGAAACTATATTAAACAAGTCAAACCCCACGACGATATAAATACAGCATACAAAGCACGGGTATCATATTTGTGTTCTTCTTCTGCTTTAGTTTCTATGAATTTACATAAAAGAAAATTTACCAGGGGAGTTAATAAATCACCATAACTTAGCATGAATGTGATGATTTAGTGCGAATATTTTTGACCCTGTAATACTCTGCAGTAGGATGATCAATACTGGTGCCGATACTGGTGCAGTGTATCCATTTTACGGACTAAGGCCATTTTTAGTGACTTTTAGTATTACAGTGAGATATAGAAAGGTAACGCCATTTAAGTAAAAATGTAAAAGCTAGAATTGTAATTTAGATTTTAAAATTATTACGTATTGTGTTGTAAATTTCTAACTTGATGGCAGATTATTTACTTCATATAAACAAATGACAGCTGAGACGAATTCAACAAAGATTTAGGAGATTTGTTAACGTATCACTAGCACTGTTAACCGGTGTTTAGTCCGGCCCGGGTCGAGCAAGACCAGTAACTTCCGGTCAAGCGGAAACAATAGAATCGGGTAAACATGATAGCTAGTCATGCATTTAAACTCAGTCTTGGCTATTTTCTTAACATTACAACATTCTAACCCATAACATTTTATTTATTTTCCATAAGAATAACATCAGGGCTGAGTACGCAGGTTTGTTGCAACAAGAAAGATGAGAAATGTGTTTTTATGTAGTTATCAATATAACTCAACCAAGTCAAGCTACATACCAAGTTTTATTAATGTAGGATCATGATGGGGGAGATATAAAACGTTATTTATTCTTCTTAAGAATAATATTAGGACTGAGTATGCAGGTTTTCTGCTACGGGGACAGTCAAAAAAACCATTGTGTTTTGTGAAAATATCAATAGACCACAACTAGGTGAAGGCACATACCAATTTTCATCAATATACATTAATAAATAATCGATATATAATTTTTAATTTATTCTCCATAGTAATAACATTGGACAACGTACTGTGTTTAATAGCACTTGAATGTCTCTACAACGGTTGGACACAGAACAACAATTTAAACACCAAAATTAACTGTGGAAAAGCTAAAAGCATTTTTCTTATAAGATAACATGGGGAATTTTATGAAAGCGTTCTTTTTTCTCCACAACCACTTAGTTTAATGATTCAAAATTCAAAATTATTTGTTTTTTAAGTTCTACAAAATGGTATAATATAAAATTGTGTTTTCAAAATTTTAGGGCGAAGTGTAAAAAACATATTTTTAAACCTTTTAAACCCCATAAATCCCTCTTCCCATGTTCTGATCTTTCTGGTTTTCTATCTTAAAGTCATAAATGTCACTGGAGAGGGAGGGAGGGGGGTTGATCCTGAATTTCAGCATAACGACACTAGTTCAAATGCCTACGCAAGCATCATGTGGCAAACAGGATGTGGCAACGGCGCAACATATTTTCCGTTTTGTTTCGAGTTTCTCTTTAACTTAAGCCTGATCAGCAGCACCCGTGTCTCGACCGTCCTCCTAAGATCGATAAAAGATCATAAGTGTATAATCCTACTTCCTGTATTTCAGTCTTCATTTTCTGGTTTCCATTTTGGTAATTATTTTGAGTAAAAAAAGTATACATTTTTTTCAAAATTACTGAAAAGGGAGGATGACTGATGCTTAAATCAATAAATTATTTAGGTGGTCTATTTGAGCACATAGTAAGAAAAATCTATATTTTTAACTATTAAGCTGTATAACTTTGTTGTAACAATGGAAAAACTAATAAAACCAATTTTATTAATGTCAAATACGTAATGTCGTTGGAAATAAATAATTAATATTTTATAGTTATTTTTACTTAAAATGCTATTCGTTCTGGAAAGTATAAAATAGTTTGTATTTACACTGATTTGTTATAGTTTATTTTTGAGCCACCACGGTAGATTATGTATTTTTTAACCCTAACTGGATACTGTGTGTCGTATCTTTAAACGTTGTACTAAAATTAATATGTACAAAAATGCGGGAAATAATATTTTATCGCCTGCCTGTCACTGTTAACTATTTGCAGAGAACGCAACACTCGAGTTTATTGTAGTCTTATAATTTAGTAATGTATTTAACATCATGATATAAAATATTTTAAATCGAGTGACGTTTGACCATCGTAATAAATATTATATCTGGTGGCCAACAATTTGTAACGGACTACTTGAATAATGTTCGGTTTAGTTGTATATTAAACATTTTTAGCGAAACAATAACAGAGGTCTGACCAAGTGACACCGGCAATATGATATGCTCAAGAGGAGAAATGTAAAACGCTAAGAAGCTTTTCCTTCTCGAGACAATTTATTTAGTCTATCCCAGCCAACAGGCCCCCCCGCCACGTTCCACGACTTATTGTACGACTTGGTTGTTTAACATACTAAACACAAGACGTCCTCTCGTACACTCCCTCTTCACTACATCATTTATTTAGTCTATCCCAGCCAACAGGCCCCCCCGCCACGTTCCACGACTTATTGTACGACTTGGTTGTTTAACATACTAAACACAAGACGTCCTCTCGTACACTCCCTCTTCACTACATCATTTATTTAGTCTATCCCAGCCAACAGGCCCCCCCCGCCACGTTCCACGACTTGTACGACTTGGTTGTTTAACATACTAAACACAAGACGTCCTCTCGTACACTCCCTCTTCACTACATCATTTATTTAGTCTATCCCAGCCAACAGGCCCCCCCGCCACGTTCCACGACTTATTGTACGACTTGGTTGTTTAACATACTAAACACAAGACGTCCTCTCGTACACTCCCTCTTCACTACATCATTTATTTAGTCTATCCCAGCCAACAGGCCCCCCCGCCACGTTCCACGACTTATTGTACGACTTGGTTGTTTAACATACTAAACACAAGACGTCCTCTGGTACATTCCCTCTTCACTACATCATTTATTTAGTCTATCCCAGCCAACAGGCCCCCCCGCCACGTTCCACGACTTATTGTACGACTTGGTTGTTTAACATACTAAACACAAGACGTCCTCTCGTACACTCCCTCTTCACTACATCATTTATTTAGTCTATCCCAGCCAACAGGCCCCCCCGCCACGTTCCACGACTTATTGTACGACTTGGTTGTTTAACATACTAAACACAAGACGTCCTCTCGTACACTCCCTCTTCACTACATCATTTATTTAGTCTATCCCAGCCAACAGGCCCCCCCACCACGTTCCACGACTTATTGTACGACTTGGTTGTTTAACATACTAAACACAAGACGTCCTCTCGTACACTCCCTCTTCACTACATCATTTATTTAGTCTATCCCAGCCAACAGGCCCCCCCGCCACGTTCCACGACTTATTGTACGACTTGGTTGTTTAACATACTAAACACAAGACGTCCTCTCGTACTCTCCCTCTTCACTACATCATTTATTTATTCTATCCCAGCCAACAGGCCCCCCCACCACGTTCCACGACTTATTGTACGACTTGGTTGTTTAACATACTAAACACAAGACGTCCTCTCGTACACTCCCTCTTCACTACATCATTTATTTAGTCTATCCCAGCCAACAGGCCCCCCCGCCACGTTCCACGACTTATTGTACGACTTGGTTGTTTAACATACTAAACACAAGACGTCCTCTCGTACACTCCCTCTTCACTACATCATTTATTTTACACAACCTTCAAAACACCTGGTTTTTAATTGTTTAGATGCAAAGTCAACATCACGTTGAAATATTAAGTTATAGTTATACATTTGGTCTATATTTGTTATTTACAATACATTCCGGACGTAAAGACCAAATTGTTTGGAATCAATAACATCTTATAGGATATATACGACCCATAGATAAGTTAATTTGTATAAGTTTTGTGATATTTTCAGTTTTTAACACTGCGGGTTTCTGGGCGGATAGAACAGTTTTATTGAGGACTTCCAGCGTTATGTACTATAATGTTTAATAAAAGTCGCCAATTTGGATTAAATTAGATTTTTCCGTTTTTAGCAGTTTTGGGGGATAGTTACATTTAAAAATTAAAAATGAAGATTTAGGTATTCTATAATTGTACTACCATATCAAGTTTCATCAAAGTTGGACCATTTTGAGGTCTCTGGGTCAGAACATACCCTGAACAGAAGCAGAGTGATATCCATCACTACGAACCCAACTCTTTTGACTCAGGGAAGAACAAAGCGCATAATTCTACTACTAACTCAAATTTTAAAAAGTTGAAGAAAAGATAATATTATCTTTATGTACTACGCTTAGGGATAAAAAGAAAAAATTCCGAATACTATTTATTGGAGATGACTATGTAGCCATGAACATGTTACGTAACGCACTTATAAGGGGTAAAGGGTATGATGTAACGTTACGCTACGTTATTTGGCAGGTCAGGAGCAGCGTTACGTAACTCACAGATTTTAAACATAAAGTTAAGAATATTTTAAAGTGTAAAAATTACTTCAGTCTTATGATTTCTTATCAGTATTTTTACTGTTTAATACGTATTTAAGTGGTATATTGTACAACACTTGTTACGAAGAGGTTGTTTTGTATTTATGATAGTCAATACTTTAATTTTTTGTTTGTTGTTATTTTATACACCTGCCTGTAGAAGGAATATTTTATTTTATTCTTTGGATCTTCAAAACTTGTATTTATGCTAGCCCTTCTTGTTATTGTTTATTTCAATCCTTCATTATTGTTTTTTAACTGTTTTAGGTATTTGGTATTTAAAGTTTCGTTATAATATATTTTATCCGGCTACTTTAAAGAACCAGAAACTTTGAATCAGGAACCGGGAACTGGTTGTTTGTTGTTTTATTACTCTATTAATTTGCTATGAATAGCACAACAGATTTGTTTTGAACAAATAATAACACTATATGTGATCAAAATATTGTTTTATTTATTTGCAAAATTATGCGTAAGATGATGTTTGAAAGATTTAAGCTTTCTAATATTTACTTTGATTATGTTACGTAAAACAAGAGTCGGGGGTGTGTTCTACAGTGTTTTGCTATGTTATAGTGGGAAAGAGAAGGGGTGGAAATTACAAAAAATAACTGTAATTGACGAGAATGATGATAAATTACGATAAATTATCATACACAACTTACTACTTCACGCGTTACGTAGTACTCTATGGCAAATTAGGTGTAAAATAACCCGAGGGAAACGTCCAACCAAAGAAGCTGTTGCTTTTTACTCATTGGTTAAAGTAATATCATAAGTAATAACAAAACGTAACATTTTAACGTACATCATTATCTTTTCCATAGATTGCTGTGCCAGTGTGTGTAATGATGAATGGTGGGGGAGGTAAAGAGCACTTTTCTTTTTAGCAACAAAATAATCTCATAAAGGTAACTGTCGGTCTTTAGATTATATTAAAAAAGAGTTTGATTTAATTTCACTGTATATAATAAATAGTATTTTCAGGAATTGTATATTTTTAGTCGTATCGTACTATTTACAACTAATAATGGTTAACTTTAGTTTGTTTCCAACGCGAATACAGAACCATAAGTTCAATCAACAATGTTTTATAAATCATATTAATTGATGATTAAGTCTCGTTCAACTTTGAGAATCAGCAACAATTTGAAGGAATCAATTTAACAGGAGAGTGAATCGGATTTGAGACCTTGCCAGCTGAATACTCAACTGCTGCGGTTCTGATCAAAGTGGCTTGCCGTATCGATTCTTTGAGATCATCGAGTTCCAGTTCCATTTAATTGAAACCATCTAAATACTAAATGAGTCTTGGTATGGGTAATGATAACTTATTATTTGACTTGTTGCAGCACTTTATTACTTTTAACCACTTGAAAAATTATTATAATATTTTACGTGAAAAAGCCTAATAAGGAAGAATAATTGAAACCTTTAGACATGCGAGTAACCGCTGTTACTTAAAAGGAACACCACAGAAACAAGGAAATTCTAAACCCTTTCTAATTACAGAGTGTTTTGAAATTTTGCCCAGAATCTTATAGGGATGAAAGCAACCAACATGGTGTGTAAACCTACGGTATACTTTATTAGTAGCGTTGTGATGTTTTTGGGCGTAAAACCCCACATCCGAAAAAATGGCCGAGAAAACCTATTGATTTCCGGCCAACTAAAATCCAAGTCCCAAGGATCAGTTTTTGCCTCAAATATATATATTTATATTTAGTGTTTAACAACTCTTGTTCATAAAATCCTCCTTTGATTATATTACCGTTTTCATCTTTCAAAATATAAGTCACCGACTTTGTTTCCTTAACTTTTGCTATTGTAAAAAGCTCCCCTGTCCAGTTAGGGGTGTAGCCTTAACTAAGTATATGTTTATACTTGGAAAGTTTTACACTACCTAACTTATATCATGACTTTTTAACTAATACTTTAGAAGCCAACTTTTTGTGTGTATCTTTAGAGTTCTTAGCATTTACTTGGTTACGCTTTATTCCTATTGACCTATGCGCTTTATTATTATATATCTTTATTAACTTTGAGTAGGATTGGCACCCCGTTAGAACCGGAAATGGCATAGTGGTTAGAGCGCGTTATTCCGGAAAGAGTAAGAAGAAGAAAATTTTCCCGCCAAATTTTCCCGCCAAATTTGCGCGCCAAAAAAAAAAATGGCGCCAAACCTAACCTTACTTTTCTTCCCGCCACTTTTTTCCCTCCAAAGTGTTACCAACTTAGCAGAGCTAATTATATGTACCATATATAATTATATGTACCATATATAACGCCACAGTGTATAATCATATATATATATATATATATATATATATATGTACCATAATAGTGTATAATATACCATCACCAGAAAGGTAAGTGAAATAATACTCACGAAATATGTTGGATAAATATATTAAAAGCTATCTACATTGTCTATCGCCAGACCGTTTCCTTCTACTTCTTCTTCTCCTCCCTCCTCCTCCTCCCCTCTCCTCCGACCCCGCACGCCACAGCCTTCCCGCGTCAACTGTAACAGGAAAAACCCAAGGTTATCCACTATCTAACCACAACATCCGCAACAAGTGGCTGTCAGCAAACTCGTTGAAACCTGTTAAAATACTGCTCCGTAATCCGTCATAATAAAAAGGCACCCAATTGGTTGTAATTAGGCGTCCTGCGCCCTGATTGGTCCGCAACAAACAACACTATTGCATCAGCCGACCCCATCACCTCCAATTACCGCGCATTTTCTCTCTCTCTCTCTTTGCTCCCTGCTCCCGTTGCGATCGGCCGTGTTTTTGCGCTGCTCCGTTCGTTGCGTTTTGCAAAGATAAATCTTGAGCGTTTGCCTACTTGTAACATAACCTCACTTTTTTATTTGTATTATAATATTGTTTAGAGTTACATAACCTCACTTTGTATTATTCTATTCTGTGTAAAATAACCTCACTTTTATTTGAAAATGGCTGTAAATCCTGTCGAGGTTCTCAGTTCGGATGATACATATGTTAGACACTTCCGTATTTATGGAACACGAACAATTTTTAAATTTACTAATCCTCCTCCTGAAACTACTGAAATTGATTGGCTAAGACGAGGTTTTGCTAAAATTGTTAATGAAATGAAAGAGCGGGCCCGTGAAAATGATCAGCTCGGCTTTACTTTACATAGCCTAAACTTAAAAAGTAAAGAACCTGGTTTTGTTGCTTTCCGGCCAGCTGGTGAAATTAATGAAGACATACTTTGGCAAATTTTCGGGGGTATTGTCCAGTCAAATTCAGAATCTATTAAATCTACAGACACATTTAAAGTGACATGTACCCGAGTTAATCTCCCTGTAGGTTCTGGGTCTCACAAAAGACCTGGATTTTATAATACCTTCGATGAAGAGTGTAAAGCGAGACGGGGTATTGTTGTTATTAATAATAAAGACAACTTGTGTCTCCCCAGGGCTTTGGTGGTGGCCATGGCTAAAGTGACAAACGACCCAGAGTATAATCTTGTACGTATGGACAAGGGTAAACGACAGACAGTGAGGGCCCAAATATTGATGCAGAAGGCAAGGGTAGAGATCTCAGAGGAAGGCGCCGGTATCCCCGAATTGGAAAAGTTTCAGGATTTGCTAAAAGATTTCAAAATTACCGTCTACAACTTTGACAGAAAAGGCCGCGATGTTTACTTTGAAGGAGCTGTTGAAAATCCTAAATTTAAAATAAATCTTTTGTTTCACAACGGTCATTATAATGTAATCAACAGTTTGACCGCTGCTTTCGCCTGTAACTATTTTTGTGAACCCTGCCATGTTCCCTATGACCACAAAGCTAGGCACAGATGCTCAAACATCTGTCCTCAATGCCAAACCATCTCGCCTCCCTGTAAAGAGGAGCATGGGGGAATAGTTTGCCCGGATTGTAACATGACTTTGCGGAACCAGCTCTGTTTTATCGCCCATAAGGTTGACAAATGCAAAACAGTAAAAAAGTGTCTTGACTGTGGAAAATTGATTAATTTAAAAGAGAGATCAGGACCTCACCAATGCGGTGAAGTTTTTTGTAAACCCTGCAATGCATTCAAAGATCCCAATCATAAATGCTACATGCAACCCAATGACGGAAAACCTAAAACTAAAGACTATCTTTTCATTTTCTTTGACTTGGAGACTCGCCAAGACGAGTCTCTTCCCTCAGACCCTCAACAGAAAGTACATCAAGTTAACCTGTGCGTATCACAACAATTTTGCTTTAATTGTATCGATGGCAAACTTTGTATGACATGTAAGAACCGTACAAGAGTCTTTAACTCTGACCCGGTTAAAGATTTTATGGATTATGTGATGCAAGTTCGTAAACAGTTCAAAAATGTTTGTGTAATTGCCCACAACGGGCAGGGCTTTGACTTTCAGTTTTTACTAAAACACATCATGGAAGAAACAAAATTTACGCCGGAGCTGGTAATGAGGGGAACCAAAATTATTCTGATGGAAATGGACAACGTAAGATTCATCGACTCCCTAAGCTATTTCCCCATGGCCCTCTCTGCGCTCCCTAATGCCTTCGAACTACCTCCTGAGAAAAAGAAGGGCTACTTCCCGCATCTTTTTAACACTCTGGCAAACCAAAATTATGTAGGCTCTATGCCCGACAAAAAGTATTACTGCCCGGAATCAATGTTTGAGAAACCTCACGAAGCCTTCGAGATTTGGTACGACGAACAAGTAGCGAGTAACTATGTCTTTGATTTTAAAAAGGAAATCTTGGAGTACTGTATCTCTGACGTAGAAATCCTAGCCCAAGCGTGTATTAAATTTAGAAGTATTTTCTTGAAAGAATGTAACGTAGATCCTTTCCTCGAGGCCGTAACTATTGCTAGCGCGTGTAACCTGGCCTTCCGCCGCAATTTTCTAAAACCAGACACAATTGGTTTGATTCCTAAAAACGGGTACAGACTGACTGACAACCAGTCTACAGAGGCCCTTCAATGGTTAAGCTGGGAAGAGGAGGAACGGGGAGTGAGGATTGAGCATGCGGGCCGAGGTAAAGAAGTAAAAATTAACGGGAAGAAAGTAGATGGGTTTGACGGTGAGCGAATTTATGAGTTTCACGGGTGTTACTGGCACGGCTGCCCAAAATGCTTCCCTTACAATCGAGAGGCTCCTCTGAAGGAGGATCCCTCAGATTCACTTAATTTAAGATATGAAAGAACTTTGAAAACAATGTCTAAAATCAATGATTACGAAACTATAGTAATGTGGGAGTGTAAGTTTAGAGCATTAAAAAAGAAACATAACCTTAAACACTTGAACAGCCTGCCGATCCTCAACAACCTTCCCCTTGACCCCAGACAAGCGTTCTTTGGAGGCAGAACGGGCAATGCAAAAACGTATTGTAAATGTGAAGGGGGAGAATCAATTCAATATGTAGATGTTTGCTCTCTCTACCCATATGTTTGCAAGTATGGGAAATATCCTTTGGGCCACCCCACAATCTATGTGGGAGATAGGGAGTGCAGGCAGCGAGGACTAAATGTAGATGGTTTGTTAAAATGTAAGATTCTGCCACCTCGGGATCTCTACCACCCTGTACTCCCCGCTAGAATGAACAACAAATTGATGTTTGTTTTATGTAGGACTTGTGGAGAAAATCAGATTCAGGGGGATTGTGAACATGAGAGTAGTGAAAGGGCAATGGTAGGAACGTGGACGATGGATGAAATCAGGAAAGCTATAGAGAAAGGCTATGTGATTTTGGACATGTACGAGTTGTGGGAGTACGAGGTAGCCACATACGAGAAAGGTGGTCTTTTTACCGATTTTATTAATAAATTCTTGAAAATGAAGCAGGAAGCCTCAGGCTATCCTAGCTGGTGTAAGACAGAGGAAGACAAGGACCGGTACGTGCGGGACTATTTCCAACATGAGGGAATTAAATTAGACAAAGACAAAATATGTAAGAACGGGGGTTTGAGGCAATTGGCTAAATTAATGCTAAACAGTTTTTGGGGAAAGTTCGGACAGAGGGAGAACCAAACTAAAGCAACAATTGTAAGGGAATCTAAAGTTTTGTTTAAAATGTTAATAAGTCCAGAAGTACAAGTCAATAGGATTCAGCTTGTTAATGAGGAAGTAGTTGTTGTTAACTGGGAATATATCGAGGAAGTGGGGGAACCTCTGACAAATGTTAATGTTGTTATTGCGGCCTACACCACAGCCCAGGCTAGACTTAAATTGTATGAACACTTGGATGCTCTTGGAGGCCAAGTATTGTATTATGACACGGACTCGTGTATTTATCTCTACCGGGGAGGGTTGTACAAGGTCCCTACGGGAGATTACCTTGGGGAAATGACAGATGAATTGGCAGGTGACTACGGGCCTGGCTCTTATATCGTAGAGTTTGTTTCTGGGGGGCCTAAAACTTATGCATACCTTGTCTGGTCAACCAACAAACAAAAACTAAAATCTGTGTGTAAAATTAAGGGTCTCACCCTCAACCTAAAGACTTCCGAAACGTTAAATTTTGAACAATTGAAAAAGATGGTCCTTAGTGAAACAAGAGAATCATTGAAAATAACTGAATCTCGAATCAGGAGGACTAAAGACAGAGATATTGTAACTGTAAGCGAAACCAAAGTTTTCAAAATTACTGGACCAAAAAGGAAGCTCGAGGGCGAGTACGACACCTTACCATTTGGCTACAAAATTCAAAGACTTGAGTAAAACAACACCGGAAGTGCAAGGGGGCGAAACACCCTCCTAACCCATAATGAGTCATACTTTCCCCTCCCGCGAATCGCTCTGCCTCGGTCACTTTTGCCACTGCTCCTGCCGAGGTAAGACGTGTCCTTACGTAGCTCTGATCTGCGCTATTGTAATTTGTTTGCTGTACCTTTTGAAATGGAGGGGGAGGAAGATTGGGAACAAAATATCGGTTGGATCTTTATAAATCTATTATGTGACGGAAGACCTGTTCGAAAAATAAAATTTGAAGGAAAGCCATTAAAATTGGAAGTAAAATCAAATGCAGACTTTGACAGAATAGAAGTTGAATTTTTGAGTGGCAAGGCAATGCTGAATAGCGGATTTTCTAAAGAAAGGGTTATGAAAAAAGTAGCTAAATTCTCCAAGTACGATGAAATAGAATATAACATTTATTTTGACAGCGGTCAAAAAAGCCTAGGATGTCTGACTGACTCGTTTGTGCTAGATGACGAGTGGGGCGACCCGGAAGATCGCCCGTGCATTGACCTTACGATTTATGATGAATTTAATAAAGAACACGTGCACCATGTGTTAATTAAATTTAAAAAACCCGAAAACTAGTTGAAACCTGTTAAAATACTGCTCTGTAATTGGTTGGAATAAGGAAGCATTCTATTGGTTGTAATTAGGCGTTCTGCGCCCTGATTGGTCGAGACTTTATAGCGCTCTTTATTCTCAAGAGTTAACTTCACTCTGCCCCTTGCATCTGCACAGGTAAGAGCTTCCAGCGATACAAATAAAAATGTCTCACTTAACCTCTTATATATTTAATGATCAACCTGTTGCTGTCCAGTTTGACAGTGAAAATAATCCTTGGTTTAAAGCTAAAGATGTTGCTAAAATCTTGGGCTACTCTAACCCAGGTAAAGCAATTCGTAATAATGTAATGGAAAAGTACCGTAAAACAGCACCTGAAGTACTAGGTGAACCCCCCTTCCCCACCCCGCCCCAAGGGAGGTCCTTGCAGGACCCCCCTTTGAACTATCAATCTCATACAGTATATATCAATGAACCTGGTTTATACGAGTTAATATTTTCCTCCAAGCTACCAGTCGCTAAAGCATTTAAATACTGGGTTTTTGAAGAAGTCTTGCCTTCCATAAGAAAATATGGAGTGTATCAAATCAAACAGGAGAATAATCAGTTAAAGAATGAAAACTCTCAACTCATGCGAGAAATTACAAACGTTATGGAAACTAACCAACAGCTCACCCACATTAACTTAGAATTTAAAAGTAAAAATGAAACAATGGATAAAATGTTAACTGACCAAGCACCTAAACTGGCAGTTTTTCCTAAAGAGGAAGACCTTAGCCACGTATTGTGTATCCTTATTAAAGACACAATGTTGCAGTTATACGGAGTCTGTGAGTACAAGTGTATTCGTACTCAAAAAGTGAGTTTTCACAAGGCTTTGAATAAAGCAAAGAAGGAAGGTTTTGTACCTTGCTTTGTAAAATCATCTGTCCCTAACGGGATAAATGTTGTAAATAAAGCTAAAGAGTTGATGAGGATTTATGGCATGCATTTTGATTCTGCTCATAACAACATCCTCACCTCACATAACTTTGTAAATATTGTTGAACATGTGTTGGATAACGCCTAAGTCCCACTGTATGAATGTAAGTGTGTGAATGAAGGTCCCTGGCGCGGGTGACGAAAAGCCCCGTAAACCTGAAAGGGGGTTTAGTAGATTGAGGAGCCTGGCCAACACCCCGGCTACTCCTTTGAACGACCCATGTGTGAATGAGGGGTCCAGTAGATTGAGGAGCCTGGTTAACATCCAGACAACTCAACCGAACCGACCTCGGGTGAAAGAAGGGCTTAGTAGATTGAATGGCCCAGATCCGAGCAGGACTTGAGCCGTTCCCTCGAACGGCCCGGTGGGTGAAAAAATACAAAAAAAAAAAAGTATAAAAGTAAAAAGATAAACGGGGGAGGCAACTAGTTTGTTCTTGGAAGGCCTCCACGGGCCATGGCGGTGGAGGAGCCATGGTTTGTCTTAAAAATCTCTATCCTTTGTTTGCTCAAAGGGAGAGGACATTAGTCTGTACTGGGCATCAACCAGGTAATCTGGATTGGCTCACGCACGGAATAATGTTTAACCTGGGTGCACATGCACGGATGGTCTCAAACCCCATCCAAGCAAACATTCAGTATAAAACTAGCGACATCTGAATAAAACCTACCATTTTGACAATGGACGCTATAGCTAATGAACTACATAGACCTGCCAGGAGAAACTATACTAGGCGTAAAGTTACCCTTAAGGGGCTAACGGACCTTTACCAGGCTGATCTCGTTGAAATGAAGCCCTTTGCGAGGATTAACAACGGCTACAAATATATTCTCACGATAATTAACTGTTTCTCAAAACTAGCTTTTGCTGTTCCGTTAAAAGACAAGTCAGGGCCACAAGTCGCTAAAGCTTTAGAACCCATCTTAGCTAAATATAAAATAAAAAATTTTCAAACAGATCAAGGTACCGACTTTTTCAATAAACATGTAAACGCTTTAATGAAAAAGTATAAAATCAACCACTATTTTACGTATTCAGAACTTAAAGCAAGTATAGTGGAGAGACTCAACAGAACTCTCAAGACAAAAATGTACAAGTTATTTACTGCCCGTGGAAGTTACGAATGGTTAAGTATCTTGCCACAAATCATAAAATCTTACAACAACACAAAGCACAAAACTATAGGTATGAAACCCAATGATGTTAAACAAAAACATGTCAAAGACATTCTAAAGAAAATAAATAAAGTTAAAAAACCCAAACATAAAATCCTTAAACAAAAATTAAAACTAGGTGACAGTGTTAGAATAAGTAAAGTAAAAAGAGTGTTTAAGAAAGGGTATTTGCCTAATTGGACAAATGAGACGTTTACAGTATACGCGATTAAACCGACAAGACCAGTAACATACATATTACAGGACAACAGAGGGGAAATATTAAAAGGTGGGTTTTATGCAGAAGAAATTAGCAAGTCCAAAACAGGGGACGTTTATTTAGTTGAAAGAGTTTTAAAAAGGAAAGGAGACAGGCTGTATGTACGGTGGAAGGGGTATGATAGCAGCCATGACAGTTGGATTGACGCCAAGGACTTGGTGTGATAGAGGCCGGTCACGACTTCCGTGGAAGGCCGCATTTATCATTGTGATTGCGATACACGACTTCCGTGGAAGGCCACAGGATGTATATATCGGTTTGCGAGTATGATAATGTAATCAGTCAGGATGCGGGTTGAGAAGCAGGATGTCGGGTTTCCTGTAGTGAACCTTGACGATTACATCTCGGGGTCGGGCATGACTAAAAAGAATAAACACGGTGTTTTACTGCCAGATTCAATACGTTGCATAATAGCGGGGCCAAGTTCCTCTGGGAAGACCAATGTTTTATTCAATTTATTGTTTGACCCAAATGGCCTGAGATTTGAAAATATCTATGTTTTTTCAAAGTCCCTCTATCAACCTAAATACAAATTACTTAAACAGGTTATGCCTAAGGAGGTTGGGTATCATGAATTTGACGATAATAGTTTAGTTATACACCCAAACGAAGCCAAACCAAACTCTATAATGATTTTTGACGATATTTCGCTGGAAAAACATGATAATATACGTAATTATTTTTCTATGGGAAGACATAAAAATATAGATACATTCTATTTAGGGCAGACATACAGTGCCATACCCAAACAGCTGGTGAGGGACAACTGTAACTTTATTATTTTATTTAAACAAGACGAAAGGAACCTAAGACATGTTTACAACGATCATGTCACCACTGACATGTCATTTGAAAAATTTAAAGAAATATGCGCTCATGCCTGGCGTGATAATTTTGGATTCCTAGTGATTGACAAGACACTAGATCCTTATAAGGGAAGGTACAGAGTAGGTGTGGACAGTTTTGTAACTGAACTATAATGGTTCGCATCTACACTTACAACGATCTAAGAGGCTTTAACGCTAAACTACATAATGTTAAATCAAACTTGTGCTCTTTCTATTACAAGGACAAGAAAAAATTTTGTGGAAACTACTGCAGTAAGAAACCCCCTCATGGATATGAATTCAACAAAAGATGCTGGAGACATAAAAAACTAAAAAGATCCGCTGTGATACCACCAGTAGTTTTATTAATGATATCCGCGAGTGAGAGAACTTATAACCGAGATACATGGCTTAGTTTTATGAACAAATGCGAAGAAAAAAACGTACCTTTGGAACTTGTAATATATCACGAAGATATGTTCAATTGTACCGTGCGAGACCCTCAAAACATGATATCTAGATTCAGGCCGTTCCCCGAGTTTTTTGGGCAAGTATTGCCTTTACGTAACCTTCACGGTAGCGTTAATTTTACACAAATCTGTAATGAAATGCTGCAATACGGATGTAAGATCCCATTTGCTTCACGGTGTATACTTCTGACAGAACGCAGTATTCCCATAAGATCACCAATGACAGTCTATAACAAAGCTTTAAGGTTAAAATGTCACATCGATATTAGTTATAATATCGGGTACGCAAAAGTGCCTGACAGTATCCCAAGGGGTAATAGAAATAAACCTTATAACGGTGTTAATAATCTATGCCAAGGATTATACACTACAGAGTTTTTAAGAGCAGCCTTACCTACACTCCCGTTACAGTGTGAGAGATTCGGCCTAAGTCTTAACAATGGCCTGTACACTATCACAAACAGAGTGCTATTTGACCAATGGAAAGCGTTTACAGGAGCTAACCCTGATGAATTCTGGCTTTTAAATTCTTATTTATTGCAACACCACAACGAGCCTAGGCCTATGGCGTTACTCAGACGATTCATGCAAAACACAATTGAAAGTGATAAATACACCGTAGCAGAGATACCTCAATGGAGAGACGGGTGGAAACGTACTTTTGTATTCAGGAGTTTTACCGGTCGTTATGTGATTCCCAGGTTTAATGCTAGAGAACAGAGGTACTACAGAGGTATGGACTTTAGCGCTGGTGTTTCACTGTTGGATATTATCGAGTACATACGGAGGCATAAGAGGCGTGCCTTGTTTTTCAGGCAAGTCGAAATGCCTTAAATCTAGATGCGCTAATTGAAATCTATCATTTATGACTATGAAGCGGAGCAGGAAACAGCAACTGACAAACCGGCTCATAGAGCTGCGTAATGCCATTAAGAGAAAGTATAAAATGTTTAAGGAAGGATCTGAGGAAAGTGATATTATGCTTGAGAAACAGTATAAACCAATTATACAAGAACTTAGAAAAACGACAACAAACACAGCCGACATAAAAACAGAACCCGAAACCTTTAAAGAAGAGCCAATGGAATACGATACGACAGATGATGAAGGAGAAGCTGAATTTATTCCTCAGAGTGTATCTACACCTGAAACCAGCGGGTTAAAGCAAATTGTATCGACCCCTTCGGGACTGGAAACAGCGTCCCAATATATGGAAAATGAGTTTAGTAACCCCATGACGGTGAGGTATATGACACTGCTTTTAAAAGATGCTAGCGGTAAGGTCCGAGTTATTGATCATGATTACGGTCCTAGATACGAAGGCAGTACTTTAATGATGGGAGATAAGGTGTTAGACTTTGACAACGATGGAACTATACTAATAAACAACACAAGATATAGTCCTACCGAAGGTTTGTATGAGCTCATATTTAAGAGAACCCCTGACGAGGATATATACAATAAAGACGATCTTAATACCTATAAGAGTATTATTATCGCCACCAACGCTCACAAGAAAGGATACAAATTCCACAATCAAATTAGAAGGGACAACAATCTAAAGTACAGAAGAATTATTAAAGACTTATTCCCGGCCAGAGTGGGCAAGGGTCTAGCGTGGAAAAATGCTAAATCCCGTGATATAATACACTGGGACGACGCCGACGAATTGGTAAGTAGACTAAGACACATTGCCATGTCAACAGAGACTGGAAACAGAGTCCATAGCAATGAAATACTAAGTATTGTGGAAGAGCTAAGGGAAGCGGGGTATATAAAAGGAGCTGGCAACAGTAGATTTAAAGCATTATTAAAATGACCATTGACAAGTTTGGACGTAGTAGCCGGAAATCCCGAGGTGAGGCCGTCAAAGGCCCCAAGGGAGAGGGTTTCAATTTAACGCCTCAAGGTGACTATGATATGCAAAATAAACGAATATGTAAATTGGCTACACCGTTACAGCCACTCGACGCTGCTACAAAGAATTATGTTGACCATAAATCTATACCTTCTGACGTTCAGAGGTTCAATATGCAAAATAAAAGACTATGGAGTGTAGCTGACCCCATGGAGCCCTCGGAGGCAGTAAACTTGGGCATACTAAAAAAACTAAGTATGACTATCTCCAACGATAAATATGACGCTAATAATAAACAAATAACTAATTTAGCTTTACCAACAGACCCCAGCGATGCAGTTACCAAGTCGTACCTGGAAAAAGAGATATTGCCTATAACCATTAACCTCGCTAATCAACAGTTTGACTTAACCGGTCTCAAGACCAGACTGTCAAAATGCGAAGGTCTAATAACTAGTAATAAAGAATTTCACGAGAAACGGTTGAACAAATTTGGTACCATGCTCTTTAATTATATTAACAAAAAACAAACTGGGAGGTCTGCCACGCCGGGTGAAAATTATGACTTAGACTGGGAAGTTTTGTTTGCTGAAGGGTTAGAAGGTGATGAAGAGCCTAAAGAAGAAGAAGACGTTAAACCTCTTCCGCCTGATACTTATGATCTCTTTATGACTGAAGAGGGGCTGAGTAGAGCTTCTTTTGAAACAAATTAAAGAGAATTTTCATCCTTAGCCCACGGGTATATTTGATGATACTGTTCCCCAATCTCCTCAAGACAGAAGCTGAATATATAATGTCACTTAAACCGGGGAATACTGATTAGTCTACTCTGGACCGTCGAAGATGTTGGTTCTCTTACTACTTGTGTTGCCCCTTACCTCGCGCAACAAGTCAATAGAGTATCTTACATATTACGGCTATCTGGAGAAATATTCCGTGTATACGTGAAACACTGTTAAATAGACTGTACGAGGTGATTAAATATTTACAATAAAATGGCTAAGACCAGAAGGAAACCTCTCAGACGTAAGCCAGCAGTCGTGCGAGGCGGAGGTATTATTTCATCTGTTCTTAATAAGGCCATAGACTTACTACCTGTCGAATTACATTTACCTGGAGGATATCAATTTTGTGGACCTGGCACGAGATTAAAAGCGAGATTGGCTAGAGGTGACAAAGGAATAAACGGTTTGGACGAGGCCTGTAAGGTCCACGACATAGCATACTCCCGGTATTCCGACAACGAGCGACGAAGGCAAGCGGACGAGGAGTTGGCGGAACGCGCTTGGCAGAGATTCAAGTCCAGTAACGCTAGTGTTGGTGAGAAAGCCGCTGCTTGGGCAGTCACTACAGCCATGAAGGCAAAATCAAAATTTGGGGGAGGCCGTAAAAAGAAACGCCCCGCTAAACGTACCAGAGGCCAAGGACTGTATCTAAGACCCTATAGAAAGGAAGGTGCGGGTACTAAGAAAGGTGCAGGTAGAAGAAAGAAAAGGAGAACGAAAAAAAAAGCATCTCGATACCGATAAAACCACTTACAAATTACGATTTAATCAAATACGCGAGGTTGTTAAAAATTCCAAACTTTAGAGGGGTTTACATGAGAGACAGTTTACCGAAACGCCCGAGAAAATATGAATCTGCGATAGTTAACTTGGACAGTACATCTGGGCAGGGTACTCACTGGGTTTGTTACAAGAAGATTGATAAAAAAGCCTATTACTATGACAGTTTTGGCAATTTAAGACCACCACAGGAGATCTCACGATACTTGAGTGGCTGTGAGCTATACTATAATTACAAGAGACAACAGAAGTTTGACTCAGTTGTTTGCGGACATTTGTGCTTAAAGTTTCTCCGTAGTAATGTTCTGTCTCACGGGAGCAACTAGTGTTTTATCCCACGAGCTAGCGTTTCCCGTAGATGTTAGCAAGGGTGAATGGGAACTTGGTTTAATTGAACTGACCACTTATAACTCTATACCAAACATTGAGAAGGACATTAATGATAAGTTTTACTACGGTGATGATAAAATTATTATAATCCCTGAAGGTTCTTACGAAATTGAGGACATTGAAAAATACATTAAATCCCAGCTACCGAAAGAAATCCAGTTTACATTAAAACCAAATAACAACACTTTGAAAGCTACGATATGTTGTTCTGAGAAAATTGACTTTACTAAAGAGCAATCATTGGGAACACTCTTGGGTTACAAAAAACAAATATACGCGGCTAATATTCAACATGTTTCGGAACTACCTGTAGATATAATTAAAGTCAACTCTATACGGGTGGACTGTAATGTCACACGTGGGTCGTACCTAAACGGAGTCGAGGGTCATGTCATACACGAGTTCTACCCTGCCGAACCACCGGGCTATAAAATAATAGAATTACCGAGGAATGTTATTTATTTACCCGTCATCAGTCAAAGGATCAACAACTTGACAGTGTCTCTAAGAGACCAGGACGGTAATCTTGTTAACTTTCGCGGAGAAAGAATTTCTGTTAGACTACATCTCAGGCGCAGTAATGGGGCTACTATTTAGGGGAATGCCGGCGAGGCAGCAGGTCAGTAGTGTTCAGAAAGTCAAGACGTTAAGTTGTAAGAATATAAAGTTTCTCCGTTCTCTCGGTTTTAAAGTAATACAAAATGGCGCTACTAGCGATAGACAGCCAGGCTGTGTACGATGACTTGATAACAGGGATGGAGTTGCACTCACATCAGCCGTATGCAAGTACAACTTATAATAATAATGATGAAATTAGAATACCAATATTACAGCAGGACATAATTACCGCACCTTTTGAAAGTTTTATCGTGATTCACGGTAAAGTTAGCGCTAAAAAGGCAGATGGGTCTGCTCTGAACGTATCCTTTGTAAATAACGCAATGTCTTTCTTGTTTGAAGAAATTCGCTACGAGGTTTGTGGCAAGGAGATTGATAGAACAAAAAATGTCGGTATTACTACTACTTTAAAAAATATCCTATCCATTCGCTCGGAAGAAACAAACACTCTCAAGAACGCCTGCTGGCTAGGCCCCGGTAACTCTGAAAGAGTGACAGATTTTATATATTCTATACCTCTAAAACTATTGCTAGGTTTCGCTGAAGACTATAGGAGGGTGTTGGTAAACGTTAAACAGGAACTTATACTCTTACGCTCGGCTACAGATAATAACGCTGTAAAAACTCCGGAGGCCGGGACTTTAGAATTAAAAATTGATAAAATATACTGGCGTATGCCTCATATAACAGTAAATGACGCTCAGAAGTTAAAATTGTACAAGTTTATTGAGAAAGATCCCGCGATCCATCTCCCATTCCGGCAATGGGAAATGATTGAATACCCGAACCTTCCGAATACTGAAACATTATCTTGGACACTTAAAACATCTAACCAAACGGAAAAACCTCGGTATATTGTTCTGGCCTTCCAGACAGGCAGAAAGAACGATATGGTAAAGGATATGTCACAATTTGATGCCTGCGACCTAACTGATGTAAAACTTTATTTAAACTCAAACTTTTACCCATATGATAACCTTCGCGGGAACACCGCCTTGTTCTATGACATGTTTGCTACTTTCCAAAACTCGTATTACGGAAGAATTGGTTCACCTATATTAAACTTTGATGATTTTAAAGCAAAGTGCCCCCTTTATGTAATTGACTGTTCAAAACAGGACGATACAATTAAAACAGGGCCAGTGGACGTCAGGCTTGAGATTCAAGCTAAAACCGCCATCCCAGCCAATACTTGGGCATATTGTTTAATTCTACACGACTGTCACTACACATACACACCGATAACCGGAGATGTCAGGAAAATCTCGAGTTAGTTTCTCCGACCCGGTAGTTACAAAAATATACAGTTTACCAGAAGAAGGTAGGAAATCAGATTGGGAACAACTGGCACGGGACAGAGCCAGATTTTCAAGGCGTATTAAACTTACACAAGAGAAAATTTCCAGTGTAATTTCTAAACAGTGGACCCTCCGGGTCCAACACTTGGAATGTATGTACAAGGGGGGCGAATCGCCCCCCTTGGGGTGGGGTGGGGAAGGGGTAAAAGATACATCTGTACGTTGAATATTACAGACTGAAGATGGTCAGTAGCAGAGATGACTTCGCCGGAGGCAGACGCTGTGCCTATCCCCCGATTGGTTGAGCCTATAAATTTAATGACCGGAGTATTTTTAAAGTCAGTACATTTCTTGGACCCAGAACTCACCAAATGTGTCGTGTCGGGTATTTTTAAAAATCGAGATAATAGTTTGGGTGTATTAATTAAGGGGAGAAAAGGTGTTGTATTTTGGAGTTACGACTCGTTCTGTCAGCTAGTTGACAGGTTCAATGAAATAACTTTGGCTTTCTTGGGGAATTATCAGTGTTTTATTACTATAGACACGGGGGCTAATATAAAGCTTAGCAGTATTTTTGGTCAGCAGTACGCTTGTGTCTCTGACGGCGAGCACTCCTTGGCTCTCAACCGTAACGAGTGGGATCAACTTGTAAAATATATTCCTTTAATTGGTCGCTCTCTATTAGAATTATTTTATATAGAGGATATTATTAAAGTTTTTATTAATCAAGTATTAACCGATGCTGAAACCTGTACGGATCAATTACCGCCTCACGTAGCTGACCGTTTATATCAGGAAGTCTTATTATGGAAGCTATAGTGGAGTTTCAAGCTTTCCGGAGTAACAATAATAGATTTATTATTAAAGAACTTGCTATAGTTGGGAGGTCGTATAGAACACAGATTGTGTTCCGACCTCCATACAGCTTTGATTGTTTAAATAGTAAAATGCAAAGGACAGCCCGTTGGTTGACCCGTCATTATCACCACATTAAGTGGGACGATGGTGAGGTAGAGTACAGTGAGGAGCTTTTAAGCTCACTCTGTAAACCTTTTGAAACTATTTATACAAAGGGTCTTGAAAAGGCTCAGTTCCTTCGGGAATTTCACCCTAATGTTAAAGAGATTAATATTGTAAATAGTAGCGATAGTTATGAACTTGTAGATTGTATTGTACATGGAAATAAAAATGAAAACTGCGCCTTGATGTCCGCGAAGTACTACGCTCGAAAAATATTTTCGAGTGGGGCCTAATAAAAAATAAGGCCCGGCAGTCGCTCACCCAAGGCAGGGCTAAACCCTTTGTAAGTCCAGGGGTGTGGGGAGGTTGGCCTAAAAAACCGTGAAACCGTTTGTTGTAATCCTCTGACTGTCAGGGAAAAGTGGATGGAAAGGCGCAACAAAAAAAAAGTATAAAAGTAAAATACAAAAAAAGTATAAAAGTAAAAATAAAAAAATAAAAGGAGGTAGCATTTTGTTATGGAGTGGCTACCACTGTGAGAGGCGATGGTTGGGGCCTCTCACCCCAGAGGTTAGGCCTCCAGGGGAAGCTCTGGGTAACCAAAAAGAACGCGCCGACGCTCCTACGGCCTAGCCTAACGGCTTACCGTGGTGTGGAAACGGGAGCGTTCAAAATTATTTCACCGGAGTTATAAATATTTGACGGAAAACATTACAGTCTAAACAAAATATTCTCCCGGTAAAGTATTTTTACCGGACTCTAAAGTAAATGACCAAGAAATTTAAAATATTACTGTCAAATTAATTATATCCCCCGTTAAACAGTTCCAGCGGACTTGGAAACATTTGACCGAGAAATTAAAAACATTACGGTCAAATCAAAATTGTAGCCCCTGGTAAAGTATTTTTTTTCGGACTCTAAAGTTTTAAAAAGGGTTTTGGACAGGCTACAGTCTAGATTATTTATAATACAAATTACTTACGGGTAGTAATGCCCACAAAACCTCGGTGGGTTACGCCGATCCCACTGCTCGGAAGGTAGCCCCGCACATACACAGCATAAGGCATAGAGGAATCCCTTATGGCTCCTCCACAACCTAACACAGTAAGTTTGTTTACTGCAAGAATCGCACAACTCATACACAGGCTGCATGACTGTAACTGACGCGAGAGGCGAGCAGCGCTTGCTAATCGCCAACCACTTCCGCGATAGCGCAGGGAGGGGTACTTGACCGGGAAATTTAAAATATTACTGTCAAATTAATTATATCCCCCGTTAAACAGTTCCAGCGGACTTGGAAACATTTGACCGAGAAATTAAAAACACTACGGTCAAATCAAAATTGTAGCCCGATAATATATTTTACCGGACTCTAAAGTAAATGGCTGGGAAAGAAACATATCTTACCTTAACAGCAACATTCTCGGGACGCCGAGATTTCTTGAAACATCCCGCACTCGAAGCAGTTTTGGGACCGGATGTACGGCCGGTGCAGGCAGTAGCCTAGGTTTTTGGTCCCCAGCCACCAGCCGTCAATGTAAGCGTAAGGCTCGAAACTGTGCGGCGCTAGTTCGTAGATCTGTAAAACAAAAAGAAGAATTATACACAGTCACACAAACAACAACAAAAAGTTAACCTTATTAATAATTGTACCCACCGAGTAACAGTTACTGCAATAGCTCCGCCCACAGATAAAGTAACTTGCTTTATAACATTTACTTTTGTGCTCTTCAATTAGTGATTGTTTGATTAAAAATGGCACGTTTAAATTTTGAATTTGCTGTAGAAATTTGAATTTTAGACAATAATGCTTAAGGCAAATTTGAGTTAGGCTAGGCGGAGTGTTCATCATGAAGTGAGAGAGGAGCAGAGTGTGTGTGGGGCGCGGCTAGCGAGACCTCGCGTAACCTGATTGGCTGCCCTGTTGGGCGGAGCAACAGTCGTCTTGGATGTGATTGGTTGGATGTGTGGGGCGGATGGATTGTTATTGGCTGGGTAGGCATAGCATATGGAGGGAATTTAGTATATATACGGGGTTCAGGCTTTATTTTGTTATGTCGCTATGAACACAGTGATTTTTATAATGGCTATAGTGTTTTTGCAATTGTTTGTCCTCGTCTGTCTTCGCCTAGCGGCAGGAGACAGCGATGAGGAAAATATTCCTCCTTCAACTGAACAGGTTAGTTTTTATTAGTTTATTTTTTAAACTCACATTGATTTCTTTAGACTTTTTTCAGACCCGTCGTTTTTACAGGTCATATAGTTAGTAATAGATTGTTGTTTATTTTTAGGCCTCTGGCAGCAACCCTCCACCAGCTCAGGCACTAAGTCAGGACATGTTCTTTGCTGAAGACCTGGATATCCTGTCTATTAGAGCCGTAAGTATTGTATTGTTGTGGAATTATTTGGTTTTAATAGGTGTGTTGTTATTAGTTATATTTTATAAATTTATTTATTTTCAGAGCGGGACTGCAGTTTCCCTGAGCAATATTTCTAACCTCCACAACCTTTCTCAGGTAAGCATTGCTTTTATTTGACGTTGTTATTTAAGTAAATATAATATTTAATATATGTCTCTTATTTGTTGTATTTGTATAGTAATATATTTTATTTGTTTGATTTATAGGCCAGTAGCTCTGCAGCGAGTTTAACCGAGCTGCGACCTCTATCTCAGGTTAGTAAATTAAAGTAGGTAAGACTTTAGTTTAGGATTATTTTTATAATAGGTGTGTATTCAGTTTTATTTTTCTTTGATTTTAGGAAGAGTACAGTGGCCGCTTAACTCAAATGTTAAGACACTCTGGCCGTTCGAGCCAGGGGGAATTTGTAATTGAGACCAGTAGGACCTTCCTGCAGTCTGGTGCAGTGGTGACCAGGAATAGTTTCAGGGTTAGTAGTTTTTTTATAGCGGGCTTGTTTTAACTTAAGTTAGAAAGACATGTTTTACTTATTAATTTTTTGTTGCAGAACGGCTCAGGGCAGATACTGAGCCAAGAGGATCGTGAGGCAATCCGACAGGAATTGGAGAATGTAAGTCTAAATTTTATTTTATTTGTCTGTTGCAGTATGACATAGCTCCTGAGCTTATAGAGGCTAGCATGCGAGCATTGGGAACTGTAAGTTTTATTTTTTTGTGTAGCTTAGTTTACTAGTCTGATACTTAGCTATGGGTTAGGGGGAGATTTTCGCTCCCCCATACTTGCAGTATTGTTTTCTCAAACTCTATTATTCTTTCAGTGGGAGAGGCCTGCGTCTCCAATTAGGCGAACACCAAGGAACATTGTATACATTGACAACAGAGCTAGGCAGAGTGTGGAGAATGTAAGTCAAATTTACTATCTTTTTATTAAGGTAGAATGTTTACTTTAAAATATAACTAATATGTTAGTATATCAAATATATATATATATAGTTTATGTACCTTTTGTTTTCAGGCTAGGGATCGCTCTCCAGTTGCACGCCCCGGCACTCCAACCCCAGAGTCACAGCCGATGGAGCTCCCGTCATTCAGGGGTGGACGGGAGGAGACTACCCGGCGAGATCGGTCTAGGGAGTTGCCTGACTGGATGACGGCTTCGAGACGTGACTTTCGACAGAATCATCTTGTAAGTATTAACATAAGGTTTAGTAATTAGTATTAATGTGTAATATACATTTTAAGTTTTAATAATAATATAAATATTATTTACAGGGACGGAACATGACAGGAGATGATGAGGATGTTTTCGAGTTTCCCCCTAGAAGAGTTGCCTTGTCTCGGAGAGTGGCTGCACTAGTGGCGAGATTTGAGAGGCCCGGTGTTGGTGGTAGTGAACCAATTACGGGTCCTGTAAGGCGTGCTGATCTATTGGTAGGTTTAATACATTCTCACTTAATACTAGAAGGTTTATTAAATTAGGCTTGTTTATAAGTAACCTAACAGATGCTGCCTTTTATCTTGTTTCAGACTATTCCAGAGCAACAATTCTTTTACAATGCGCGGGGGGAGATACTGAGTTATTTTGGAGCTCGGAATGATCATCCTACACCCCGCAACTTTTATCATCTCCCGCAAGTAAGTTGTAGTGTATTTTAGTCGGGATAACTAAGTAGGGTTTGATTTAATACAGTGATTATATATATTTATATTTTTTTTCAGAACGTTGCGGAATATTATGTGGATCAGATGATCGACGAAGTTGAGCCATCGAGTGTAACCGGGACCTGTATTCACGTACGCGAGCAGCGGGTAAACGGCCGTTGGTGGCGTCTTATTTCTACTATGGTTAGTATACATAGGTTTAAATGGACTACTTTTTGTGCCTGGGATTGTATAGCTGTATTTAGTAATTTTTAAATGATTTTAGAATGGTGGTGAAGCATGGCAGCCTGCAAGGTTCCCCTTTACCAGGGGGTATGGCCGGGAGGCACGGTTTGTCTACGAGTGGGAGTCAGGTCGCACAACTGATATTGAGGTAGGGTAGCTGTATTGATTATTATATTTGTTATTGTTTGAGTAAATAAACCTTGTTTATAATTAACATATCATATACTAACAGGTTTTTTTTTTTTAACTATTCAGAGACTGGTTAATGGAGAGGCAGCAGCAGCAGCAGCAGCACCGGCAGAACCAACGAACCTACAGTGCGAGGAGAGGATGCCAGCAGTTGAGCCAGGGACCTGTGTCAACTGTAGAAGGGAGGATGCTATTCTACAACTGCGAAGGCGAATATTTGAAGAGGTGGGTAATTATGATTAAACTAGATATCCACTCGTCAATTTGTACAGGCTTTACAGAATAATAATAATAACACTTGTTTCTTTAGGGATTCAGTATAATATACAGATATATTAAAGATACTTTATGATTTCAGGAGCGACTGCGGAACGGGGCAGGGGCTGTTTCGTCTGAGACTGGAGTAATGTTCTCCCGCCTCTCCTACGTGAGACACGAGCTGCGTGGCGTGCTGAACCTCGCGTCGAACGTCTTAGAGGACTCAACACCTCCGGATGTGGCAGCTGTAATAACCCATGTATGGGATGAGATCCGTCATACTCTGGAGAACATCCTGGGAACCAGCGGCCCGGTGATGGACTCCCTGACTGAGAGAGGACCTGACCCAGACATGGAGCGGGGTAGGCACATCGAGTGCCAAATTTGTAATGACGGCCTACCCTGTATTGTTCTGCAGCCCTGTCACCACACTCTATGTCCCCAGTGCAGTATGCGGATTTATAGCTGCCCCTTCTGCCGGCTTAGAATTGTAAGTAGGCTAAGGATATTTTTTGAGCAGTAGTTGTTTTATGTATTTTTAGGTTATTATTAAAGGTTAAAATCATTTTATGTCTGTTTTAGAGGTATAATTATTTTGTTTAAACTTAAAGTAAGTCCATTTTATATGAAATTGTTTTTTTGTACAATAATAAGTCAACAAGTAGAGTAGTTTTATGTTTGTTATTAGAAGATGTGATTATTATTTAACAAGTGAGGATTAAAAGCCATTCTGTATAAATATTGTTTTTAGAGGTATAATTATTTTGTTTAAACTTAAAGTAAGTCCATTTTATATGAAATTGTTTTTTTGTACAATAATAAGTCAACAAGTAGAGTAGTTTTATGTTTGTTATTAGAAGATGTGATTATTATTTAACAAGTGAGGATTAAAAGCCATTCTGTATAAATATTGTTTTTAGAGGTATAATTATTTTGTTTAAACTTAAAGTAAGTCCATTTTATTTGAAATTGTTTTTTTGTACAATAATAAGTCAACAAGTAGAGTAGTTTTATGTTTGTTATTAGAAGATGTGATTATTATTTAACAAGTGAGGATTAAAAGCCATTCTGTATAAATATTGTTTTTAGAGGTATAATTATTTTGTTTAAACTTAAAGTAAGTCCATTTTATTTGAAATTGTTTTTTGTACAATAATAAGTCAACAAGTAGAGTAGTTTTATGTTTGTTATTAGAAGATGTGATTATTATTTAACAAGTGAGGATTAAAAGCCATTCTGTATAAATATTGTTTTTAGAGGTATAATTATTTTGTTTAAACTTAAAGTAAGTCCATTTTATTTGAAATTGTTTTTTGTACAATAATAAGTCAACAAGTAGAGTAGTTTTATGTTTGTTATTAGAAGATGTGATTATTATTTAACAAGTGAGGATTAAAAGTCATTCTGTATAAATATTGTTTTTAGAGGTATAATTATTTTGTTTAAACTTAAAGTAAGTCCATTTTATTTGAAATTGTTTTTTGTACAATAATAAGTCAACAAGTGAGGATTAAAAGTCATTCTGTATAAATATTGTTTTTAGAAAATTGTTTTGTTTGAGAAGTTAGAATTGTATTAGTATTTAATTGGTTTTAAAGAAATAAAGATAGTTTATTTAAAATGAATTTGATTTTTTTTTACTTACCAAGTGTAGAGTAGAGGAGTGGAGCGAGCACTGCGCACCTCAACAAAACATAACTGTAGACTGAAGACCAGACGTATTTATAATACAACTTTTACTGCCACTCTTCAATGGTCTATTCATGATGAGTGGTGTATCACGGATTCAAAGACGTTCATTGTACGAGCGGCGGCTGCCGCTCGCGGTTACATGTAACCGCACAGGATGTGTCGTGGTGAGGCAACCACTATCTTGACACGGATAAAGTTGAGTTTCTCTGTATTAACTAAAATGAATTTTTAACAGAGTATTTTCTGGTGATGGTATATTATACACTATTATGGTACATATATATATATATATATATATATATATATATATATATGATTATACACTGTGGCGTTATATATGGTACATATAATTATATATGGTACATATAATTAGCTCTGCTAAGTTGGTAACACTTTGGAGGGAAAAAAGTGGCGGGAAGAAAAGTAAGGTTAGGTTTGGCGCCATTTTTTTTTTTGGCGCGCAAATTTGGCGGGAAAATTTGGCGGGAAAATTTTCTTCTTCTTACTCTTTCCGGAATAACGCGCTCTAACCACTATGCCATTTCCGGTTCTAACGGGGTGCCAATCCTACTACTTTGGAAGTAAATCTAACCATTTAACTCCCTTGTGCACTAAACTCTCTATATAACCAATTATTTAACGAGCTCTGGAATCGTTATACAATAGCTGCCTTAGTTGTACTAAATGTTTGATAGTGATTAATATTTAGCTTATCCATTAATTTAGTAAAATGCTCATTAAAAAACTCTTTTCAATTATCAGATCGAATATTTTAACCCCCTTTGGTAGAATATTCTTTATGGCTTCTGTGACTACTAATCCAGTCTTATTTTTAGTGGAACGGCGTAAGCCTTTTTCGAAAATATGTCTATTAAAGTTAAAATACATTTATTCCCAGAATTCTCTCTCGCATTATTCTGCATATCTATCAAATCTATTTGAACGGTTTTGTTTATACCCAATACTTTAAAAGACCTTCTAAAAAACCTCGCATGTCCCCTCAGCAATCTATATTATATTTGGAGCTTTATGATCGTAATAAAACACGTCTTCACTCTCGTATATAGTTAGTTTGGTGTCTTTAAGTTAATTCAATTTTGGAACTAAACCTTTGTAAAATGTAAGTTTGACTTTAGTATTAATTGATGCTTTTTTAGCGAATTTCTCCTATAGGGAAGAAGCTATTACCGTAGGTGGCATGGTAAGACTTAAGCCCGAGACCACGATAACTTTTCGTTTTGAGGTCCCCAGATGCCAAAAACACTATTTGTTCAAATTTATATATATATGTGTGTGTGTGTGTGTGTGTGTGTGTGTGTGTGTGTGTGTGTGTCCGTTACCGCGATAACTTTTGAAAGAAACACCCGATTTTGATGAAATTTGGCAAAAATGTGGAGAGTAGCATTTATGACTTTAAGTTCGAAAACCAGATCGATCGCACTATGGTAAGGGGTTTTATGCATGTTTACAATTTTCCAAAAATCGGTTTTTTGCCAATTTGACCCCAAAATGTTAAAAACACTCAATTTTGGTTATAGCTATTTTATATAGCTTAAAAAAATAAATAATTTAGTATTTTGAATCATTAACCTAGGTTAAGTGGTTGCGGATAAAATCCAAAAAAACGTGTCCCATGTTAATCTTATGGGAAAAAGGTTTTTAGATTTTTCTCAGATAGTTTTACTAAAAACTTCACATTTCTGTTTATTGTTTAGCTCAACAAACAAAAAATTTGGTGTTTTAGTCGTTGTTCTACGTCCAACCGTTGCAGAGATATTCAAAGTACTAAACACAGTACGTTGTCCAATGTTATCCTTATGGAGAATAAATAAAATTCTATATCTCGATTATTTATGAATGTATATTGATGAAACTTGGTATGTGGCTTCAACTAGTTGTGGTATATTGATATTAGCACAAAAAACAAGTTTTTTGTTGATAGTCCCCTTAGCAGCAAACCTGCATACTCGGCCCCCATGTTATTCATATGGAGAATAAGTAAAGTTGTATATCTCCCTTAATTATGAACCTAAATTAAGAGAACTTGGTATGTAGCTTCACCTGGTTCAGTTATATTGATAATTGCAAAAAACATATTACTTATCATCCTCGTTGCAGCAAACCTGCGTCCTCAACCCTAATGTTATTCTTATGGAAAATAAATAAAATGCTATATATCACTTATTTATGAATGTATTTTTGTGATACTTGGTAAGTAGCTCTATGTAGTAGTGAGTCACATATATATGCATTGGAAATTCGCTGAGTACGCAGGTTTGCTGCGACGGGGGTATTATTTTGTATAATTACTTCAACTTTACCACCAAATACCACCCATACTTATCAATCTTGATACCACAACTGGAGAAGTGGTAATAATTATTATTAATGGTAATAAATATATTAAAAATGTCCGAAACATAAATACCAAATGTTTCACCCAACGCCGAAATTGCATAGTCATGATTGATTCATGGTATTTAAAACTCATAAATATTTTAACATTGAAAGAAAAAAATCATTGCATTTGGTATTGTTCCGCAAAATACTACTTTTTAATTTTCTTCAAAATGCATGGAATTCAGTTACATAAATACATTGAAACTTATAAAATTCAATTATCAATTACGTACACGAATTTCAACGTTTCGCCAAATCATAGACCGCTAACAATAACTTTTCATTATATATTTGTTTATGATTTTACCCGTTTCTAAATGTTGCATATTAAACAGCTGATTTATTCGTAACTAACATAAATAAAGTTACCGTAGCACCGTAGTTACCGTAGTTAAATAAAGTATTATGGATCAGTTAATCCCGCTTAAGTTAAGACTGCTGTGTTAATGTAGCACCGTAGTTACCGTAGTTAAATAAAGTATTATGGATCAGTTAATCCCGCTTAAGTTAAGACTGCTGTGTTAATGTAGCACCGTAGTTACCGTAGTTAAATAAATTATTATGGATCAGTTAATCCCGCTTAAGTTAAGACTGCTGTGTTAATGTAGCACCGTAGTTACCGTAGTTAAATAAAGTATTATGGATCAGTTAATCCCGCTTAAGTTAAGACTGTGTAGTTTCGCTTTAAAATTAGAGATCTTAGCTACTTGTACAAAAACAATTTAGCCTTTATAAATAGAAACGTAACAAAGCTCTCATAAATTATAAAGCCATTATTTATTATAACGACCCCAAGTCGAGTCACGAAATTCTATTTTTATAGCACAGCTTTCGGCAAATTACAAAACGCCAATATTGTATTTTATTTCCCTCACATTCGTTGTGTTAGTCCACCTTTGACGGTTACAGGGCTTGAGGCAACTATCGAGAGAAAACTTTGTATTGGGTTTCACGACAAATGCCATGCTTGCTTTTATATTTTACTAAAGGAAAACGCTGCCCATAGAGTGAAAACAGTAAACCTAAAACACAATATGTCTGACGTCCTCTGACGAACATGACGTTCTTGGAGGGACACATAATTGTTTTTGAAGTTATTCTCAATGATCGGTGCACAATATTAATATCGTACTGATGTTTATGAAGTTCCAAACATCAAATTATTTTCTTGCAACGCATGTTGGTGTTAGCTTAGACAGTTTTATTAATAATACCAAGACGCGGTGTTTATATATTTATGCAAACCTGAAAAAGTATATAACGCTAAATATCGCTAAATTAAACCGAGAAATCGTAAATGTTCTTGTAAATTAATATAGGACTAGTTAAATATCAGAGATTTCTCAATTGAATTTAAACAGTTTTTGGTGTTGTTTAAAACGAGATATGTTTATATTAATAACAATGTAAACGACTAATTATGACGTGTCGAGTTATTACATAGTCTGTGTTATGTATTACTCGCTTCTAAATGTAATTTTATAATTCATCTTATTTTACCTATACGTAAGAACATTTATTTTTCCTTGTTTTTATTTTACAAAAAAGTATTTTTCTAACCCCGACTAAGGAATCTCCAAGAACTTTACGCAAATGAATATGTTGCGGATTATTGGCATTACTTGAAATATTCACAAAGTTACAAAACGTAATTACAACTGAAATTCAAATATTTACTATATACATTTACGTCAAAGCGTAATCAATTGAAGGTTTCATGGACTTGTAGTTGAATTAGTAACATGGACATAAAATGAGTAATATTACAAACGACAGGTAAGGTAACAATTAAACCCAAAGCAACATTAGAGCTTAAGTACACATAAGCTCCCCTCTGGGGGGCGAGTTGTATTAACTGGAAAGGAAAACAATGTAGCTGGAGATTCATACATAGACTTTACACCGTTCGCAAATCAGACAGCTGTTTGATCATCGAAACTTGGATTATGACGTTGACGTCACGAGTGTTGCTGGTGGAACGAAACTCGGAACCAATCGTACACTTAGAGAGAAATTCTTAGATAGTGTGTTTGAATTCTTAGGCCAGGGAAAACGTACTTTCCGAATTTCTTTTAACACTTATTTTTAAATCGTTATTAGCTATGTTGGATCAAAAGTTAATATCCATAGTTCATTAGAATATTAGAACGAGATCGTACGCAGCACGCTGACGTGAGGGAAGTGAATTTCCGCATTAAAACCTTAAAAAGATCAAATAAAGGGTTTAAACTAACACTCGTTACATTTTTTTGAAAATTGAAAAATGTTATTTTTTGGCTGTTCTGATGCTCCTGGTTATATTTAAATTCACTAATAGGATCCCAATGTTGTACATTATACAGTTAGAAGGAGGTATAGTCGGGGTAACTAGTTGGTATATGGGTCTTGGGGTGATATAAACGATATTATGATATGAAAAACAGCCTTTTCCAGTGTAAAATCCCCATAAGACAACGTACTGTATTTTGACAATTAACATTTTCTTTAATAACTTGGTAAGCACTTATGCTAGAATGATGAGGCAGGGCTTAAAATCTTAGGCTTTTTACGTACAATAATTTAATTTGCAATGTGTGTACGTTCGGGGCTTTTCTTACCCTTTTTGGGGCCAAAAACTCAAAATGTTAAAACTTAAAATCCCCAAAAAAAGGGGGTTAGAGTTTTCAGATTGTTTTGCCCAACGAACTTGTCCAACTGATTATAAAAAAGGAATGTCTCTGCCAAATTTGAAGTAAATCAGACAAAAATTGTTACCGCTAGAGTGTGAACACACACACACAAACACATATATATAAAGGTTTTAGAGACCCCTCAAAACGTGTTCAGGGGGTTAGGTTGGGAACTTTTATGGTGGTCCCAGGCTTAAGTCTCACCATGCGGGTCATGCTAATAGTTCACTTTTCCATAGGAAATTCACTAATAACAGTATTTTCCTTAGTTAACAAAATGTAGGCCTAATTGTAAAACTTGTACATTTGCATTTAATTATTAATTTGATGTTTTAACGCGTTCCATCAGCAATTTTATTTTTCAAACATATCAACATAAACCAACATAAACATATCAATATATCAAATTTCTGTAATCAACGAATCAATAAGGTTAATGAATAACAGTTAACATGAATGCTCTTCTTTCAATTATAATAACCATATAAAAATAACTTTTCTACGATTTAAATTAGTATTTTGTATATCTAAACATGAAGTTTAATTTATGTGTTCGAATCATTTTTCATGTAAATATAATACTACTATAACGTTTGTATAACCAACGTCCCCCACGTTGATGTTTTAATGGTTTTATGTTGTAATTAGGTTGTGTTGTTGTATGTGGAAAATAAAATATCTGTTTTGGATGATAACGTGTGACGAAATCATTAAATGTTAAATAACATGTACAGTATTTACATAGTACTAACATAGTAATAACATAGTACTAAGAAATAAATTGAGACTTACTGGGTTATTTTAGAAACCTAATTATAAAACATAATGAATGTAAATAAACTTAGAGATGATTAGTATACCATTAAAATGTACCTCCTCTTAGGGTAAAAATTAAATCTCATCTAAAATAGGTCTCGTATTCCGAGTGCCGAGTAGTGTGAGCGCCGAGGCCAAAAATGAGAGTTAGTAGACACTTGAACTATCCGGTTCATTAAGTGCTGTCAAAACTATAACAACATAGTCAGGTAGTCCGCTTGGCACTCACACTACTCGGCGCTCACACTACCCGGCGCTCACACTACTCGGCGCCCACACTACTCGGTGCCCACACTACTCGGCGCCCACACTACTCGGCGCTAACACTACTCGGCGCTCACACTACTCGGCGCTCACACTACTCGGCGCTCACACTACTCGGCGCTCACACTACTCGGCGCTCACACTACCCGGCGCTCACACTACTCGGCGCCCACACTACTCGGTGCCCACACTACTCGGCGCCCACACTACTCGGCGCTCACACTACTCGGTGCCCACACTACTCGGCGCCCACACTACTCGGTGCCCACACTACTCGGTGCCCACACTACTCGGCGCCCACACTACCCGGCGCTAACACTACTCGGTGCCCACACTACTCGGTGCCCACACTACTCGGCGCTCACACTACCCGGCGCTCACACTACTCGGCGCCCACACTACTCGGTGCCCACACTACTCGGCGCCCACACTACTCGGCGCTCACACTACTCGGCGCTCACACTACTCGGCGCTCACACTACCCGGCGCCACACTACTCGGCACCCACACTACTCGGCGCCCACACTACTCGGCACTCACACTACCCGGCGCCACCCTGCTCGGCGCTCACACTACTCGGCGCCCACACTACTCGGCGCCCACACTACTCGGTGCCCACACTACTCGGCGCTCACACTACCCGGCGCCACACTACTCGGCGCCCACACTACTCGGCGCTCACACTACTCAGCGCTCGCCCCACGTAACCTCTAAAATATTGGCGAGTAGTAGTAAATAAAAATACCCCAACCTTAAGGTTAAGTAATCCCGAAATCCCTTGGTTATAGAACGTTGTGGAGTCGAATCCTTCTTCAGTGTTTCAAAATGTTACAACTAGAATTTATACACAATTTATCCTTCTTATTATCGCCTATAAACTACAAAGACTAGCGGGAGGCTGACGACACCGGGCCGTGGAAGTGTGTCGATATGTCACTGCCAGCACGATGCATCCAACTGCCACTAGGCCGCACTCTTTGTTTCTCCCCCTTTCACAGGGCAAAGAGCACCTGGCAAAGAGAAAATATTATTTCCAAAACAGTCGGACAGCTGAACAGCGTTTTTACGTTATGTTAAAATTCATAGTTTGGCTACACCTGTTCCATAAGGTTTAATATTTTATTTTAAAAGGCTTTGAGTCCAACATTTTACAAAATAATTATTGAATTTATTATGTTGGTATATTTTTAATATTTAAAATGTTAAGTAATTTGTATTGAATCTGTGTTTAAATTTTGGAACTCTTACTTTTAAAACATGAATTGGATAAAATAAACACTGCACTGTTAACTAAAGGTATGCTAAAGGTATGTTCCACTGTAACTGTTTTTTTTTTTTTTAAATCATCATTTTTCCATATAAAATGCATGTAAGCTATACTTAAGGGTGTTTGAACGCGAGGCGAGTCTAGCTGTGGAGAGCAGTAGTTCCGCAAAATTCCGCGCACACCGCTAGGACGTCTGTTTGGCTGATGCGGGCATGAGTGTGTTTGTGTGTGTTGGATGGGGTGAGGGGGAGAGGCTCCTTCTCTCTCTCTCTCTCTCTCTCTCTCTCTCTCCCCCCCCTCACCAAGTTTCTCACCGCCGCGCCGAGGCCTACCTTGTTCTGGCCGGCTGGCTGACTTTAGCTCTGGGGCTACTCCGGTCAGCTCATGGCAAACTATTTTTTTCGCCTTTGTTTTAAATATTTTGCTAACGGTACTAATCTTGATGCAATTAGTATAAAGACTTTTCATTGTTACCAATTGTATTACCAGCACTAAAAATTATGATTGATATACGGAATGTGTGAACTATTTAAAAAATAAACATTTTTCTATACAAACTTATTTATGTGATTTATTATCATATAAACAATTTCCAAATGTATAACATTGTTTGACTAATATTTAAATCTGTTTATATATAAAAATGTATTAAACTTATAAGCATGTAGGGTATAAAATTTGTTAATTTCTAGAATGATCAGATTTTTCGCTTACAATTTCTTCAATTTTGTTCAAATGGAACGTGTTCTACTAAAAGTTCCGCAAACTCACAATAACTCTCGTCATCCTGACTAGCACCAAATGTAGGCCTATCAATATCCATTTCTTCACTCTCTGCCAAGGAGGAGGATGGATAATTCTTTGGTGTAAATTTTGCCATTCCGCCTGACCTAGAAAGTAATAACCCGCATTAAATAACCTGTATAACCAGGGTATTTATTGACATTACAAATATAACTAAATTAGGCTAATTTATTTATTGCAATAATTTGTTATCGGAAATAATATTACTACTGTTATTACTACTTTACAACTGAGGATGTTGTCCAGGTAATCGGGATACGAATTGTGTGTTTACAGAGTGGCCAAAATAATCAATTAGCGGCAGACCCGAGGGGACAAGGTCGTGGGTTCAACTCTCGCCCTCCCACAATCGATATTTTGCAAATATTAATACATACTGAAAACAAATTTTTATTAGTTTATATTAGGGTTTTATTTGTTAATGTGTCACATACTCAAAAAATCGATTATTACATAATGTATCTTACATTACAGCTAAAATACATTGTTATATTTCAGTAATAGTTATGTGTTGCAGCATTGAATATACAGAGTTAGTATATACTCAATGGTTGGTTGCAGGCACCTTACACTGTAATGTATCACTAGGTAACACTTCTATTTTTTAACATAACCGTTTAAAACTTATAGGCAAATTTTATAACATTGTTATATTTAAAAACTAGCTGTGTACCCGTCCTTCGTACGGGCTGTATATAAATGGTAGATTAACTAAAGCAAATACCAATCCACATTGTTTTATAATATTAAAATTAAATTTTACACGTTTAATGTACAGTTTAATCAAAGTTAACTAACGAAATATACAGGCAGATAGTTTGGGTCCTGTTGCTAAGTCGAGGAACTCTGTCGGATAGTAAACGGTGTGTGATTTGTGACTCCAAATCGGTAAACGTAACACTTTGGATTCGCTTTTAGAAATAAAAGAACTCAAGTACAATAAAAATATAAAAATATCGGGGAGGGGGAATTAATATAAAATTGGTGGGGGGATCAAAATATAAAATTGGGGGGGCAAAGAAGAAAATCGGGGGGAGAATACAAATGTAAAATTGGGGGTCAGGCAAAATTAAAAATATATATATAAAATTGGGGGGGCAAAAAAATAAAATCGGGGGACATAAAATAAAAATATAAAATCGAATAGACCACAACCAGATGAAGCCACTTCTGCTCTTTAAGCTGTCAAATCGAAGTGTCCACAGCTGTTCGCATTACAGTTTCTGAATGTTTACTTTCTTCTGAAATGTAAACATTGAAACTTAGGACGTTCACGGGGCGCAGCCCGAGGGGATTTTAAGGAAGTGAATAGGCCTATGTGTTGCATGGGTTCAAGATCTACCATGTGTAAATTTTCAGCCCAGTCGGTCCAGTAGTTTTTGCTAAAGGAAACATTTATCCATATAATAAATACATGGAGAGAAAGGTTATGCTCATGTACAGTCAGACACAATTATAATGTTTATACTTACTCAGAATTTGTCAGAAGTTTATCGAAAACATTTTCGGAAGACTCCTCAGTAGTAGGCCAACATTTTGGTGGACTTGGTGGGGTGAAGGCTTCTTTCTTCTTTTTAATTCCTTCTCTGATCTTGAGGGATCTTTTATTACGTTTATGAGGACGTTTTTTAGGAGCCATCACAAATAACTTGAGTTTACACAAACGAACCAATGTATATCACATAACAATCTCACAAAACATACAGCACGACCATCTCTCACCGACCGGGGATCACTACTGTACCACTGTACGTAAATGGCGCGAAAGACGGAAAACGCGGGAGAGTTTCGCAGAACCGAGAGTATTTGGACGATTGTAACGGAACAACACCTGTGCGTGTGTGATATTGTAGGCGCGTATCCCTCCCCTCGTTGTTGTTACTAACCCTGCTTAGCCTGAAACTTAATTTCATATTATAATTAATTAATGTTATCGATTTTAGCCAATATTTTGATGTATTTCAAAAGCTCTGTAAATTTACCGAACTCTTATCATTTAAGTTACTCTGTTATTTATTGATGCAAACAAGCAAAGCAAGGGGAATTTAACATCTGATTCACAATAATAATTAATCCTAATTACATTATTGATTAAAATAAGCGAGTGTTGAGTTAGGTGACAACGCAGTACAGCCCTATTTGCCGCGAACAGATTTTACACACTTCTTAGCCATCAAGCATTTTTAACAAAATGAAAGTTTGTTTTACCCCAATAATAAATACTCCCGTCGCAGCAAACCTGCGTACTCAGCGAATTTCCAATGCATAATATATGTCTTAATACCATATAAAGCCGCATACCAAGTTTCATAAAAATATATTCATATATAAGCCATATATACAATTTTAATTATTCTCCATAAGAATAACATTGGTGATGAGTATATAGGTTTGCTGAAACAAGGAACAAAAACAATTGGTTTTTATGCAAATATAATCTTACTAGGTGAAGCCACATACCAAGTTTAAACAATATTAAACTTACTTAATAACTTAACTTAATAACTTACTTATTAAACTAGCTTAGTAATTCAAAATACCGTATTATTTGTTTTTTAAGCTCTATAACATGGTCTAAACCAAAATTAAGTGTTTTAAAAATTTTAGGGTAAAAAATGCAAAATACTGATTTTTTGAAAATTTAAAACCCCCATAAACCCCCCTTCCCATGGCCCGATTTTTCTGGTTTTCGAACTTAGTCAAAAATGTCACTTTACACATTTGAGCCAAATTTCATCGAAATCGGACGTTTTTTACTCAAGTTATCGCATTCACGGACACACACATATATATACATATATATAAATTTGAATGAATAGTGTTTTAGTCATCTGGCGACCTAAACAAAATTTGTCATGGTCTCGGGCATAAGTCTTAGAGAGATAGGATGGTAGAGGTGAGCTGGGGAGCGGAGCGGGTGAATAGTGCGGCCTTGAGAGAGAGAGCCGGCCTGGTGGAAGGAGGGGCTGTGACGTGTCGCGACTGAGGGGAGCCGCGCGCGCGTGCCGGCAGCTGCTCGTATGTGAGCGCCGGCCGCGCAGGTAGCCTACTCTTACGATGCAGGCGCGAGATTAGATTTAGTTTTACAAGTCTCCCGAGAAAAGTATATTAGATAAACTTGCAATTTTTTTGTACATTATATACTGTCCATTGGTCTTTAAATTGACATTTGTTTTGGTACAATTGTATTTAAAATAAAGATGAAAAAAAAGTTTTTTCCGAGGAAAAGAAAAATAAGTAATTTTTTTCCTGTTTTCATTTATATTAAAAGTTAAATATGAATTTATCATACATATTCCCAAAATTAAGGCTCGATAGTAAAAGTAGATTTTTAGTGAATGATGTAAGAAAACTAGCATATTTCACTGCTATTGACCTCTATATTTCTTTAGGTAGAGGTCCGAAAATTAAAAAAAATATCTTCCACAGAATAGTCATAGCACAAGTAAGACTTATAAGTATAAAAAATCCAGAAATATTTTTTGACCAAACACCCTTAACCCATTTATAAAAAAGGCCACAGAGTACTTGTATGTGTTACACACAAATAACATGTATTTTATATGGGGAAATGATGATTTTTGTTGGTTGCTTAGAAACAAAAAGAGATACAAGGTTAGTGTAAATTTGATAGTTGCTAGGATTTTTAAGACCTTTAAGATGATATACTTTTTGACATACGTTACTATTTGAATTTTTGGAGTTTTGGGCATATAAACATTTTCAAAAATAGTATGTTTTGTATTTTTGCATTTGTTTTAAATACTGCCATGTAGCATATCAGGGTAACGCTGAGTTTAATACGAGTAAGAATTTTAAATCATAACAAACCTAGGTCTTGTGGGTTAGCAAATACAGGGTATTCCGTCAATGTCAGTATTTTTTTAAAAAATGGCCGCCATTTTGAAATAGAAAAAGATAAGTGAGTTCTGATTCCACCAAAATGTTACTCTGTTGTAGAGCTATGAATTAATTTAGCTATGTTAAATATTGCTGATATTTGCAATTGTGTATAACTTGACATATGTTTATGTTTGAACATTCTGAGATTCGAACTAGTGACCCTCAGTTTTTGGAACACCCTGTATTTTTAACAAACTAAAAATATTTGTATGTTATTCCTTGGGGTCGATTTAGTAGGAAAATTTTTTTTTATCCTTCTAGGTCAATTGGTTTGTCTGCAATCGGTTTGAGACACCTTTAGTGAGACACTCTGTATACATGCATCTTGAGTTGGATGGATGTAAAGTGGAGGTATAGAGGGGGGCCGGTACGGAGCCCCATAAACCATGAAGTATATTTTACTCCCATTTAAAAATTAATTTGGGGAAGATATTTTGAATCCAGTAATTTCTCAAACTTCTATTCTACAGACAGTTCATTACTGGAGTCTGGTATAATTGAGGGACCAGCGATGAAATAAATCTCTCTGTTGATTTTGTATTGTTCTGATTTTAAATCATCAGTTTTTACTAATTTTATAAGATTTAAACAAATCAGAATATTAAGAACATTTATAATTTGAGGTATTTTGCCAAGTTTTACACTTTGATGACACATATAACCAATTCCCTCGGTTTAAAATTTCCTTAGTTCATGTATTAACCAGTATCAATTTAAAACTTATTTTAAAGACATATTTTTATTGAAACACTGAAAAAACTAGGCAGTTAAGTTGTTTGTTTACTATCAATAAAAACAATTGTTAGTCTTACAACATGTAAGATTATAAGATGTAAGTTGTAAGATGTAAGATTATACCTATATCAGCTCACAGGCTAGAAAAAATAGGCCCTTTGTTAGATCCTATGAAATAAGTGTTTAGCGAGCTAAACTATCCTAAAAGCTCAATAAAAAACCTCAATTTGAAAATATCTTAATTTATTTTAGTTCTAAATCAATAAGAATAGCTTTAGAAGAGGATTTTTTATATTTACACTTCTTAGAAATTATTTAAACCCGACCAAACAATCATACTCATTTGAAATAATCTCAGGTATAACCTTAAATCACCCTTTAGGGTTCTAAGCTAATGCAAAGTGTAGCATATGTAAATGACGTTGAAACCTAGAGATGTATGAAGAACTTTTATATTGGAACAGATGAGTTTTTTCTCCTGCCCCCTTGCTTGCAACCGTGGTACAAGCTAATTTCCTCTATAGGGAAGAAGCTATTACCGTAGTCGGCGTGGCAAGACCTAGGCCCAGGACCATGATAACTTTTTGTTTTGAGGTCCCCATATGCCAAAAACGCCATTCGTTCAAAACTGTGTGTGTGTGTGTGTGTGTGTGTGTGTGTGTGTGTGTGTGTGTGTGTGTGTGTGTGTGTGTGTGTGTGTGTGTGTGTGTGTGTGTGTGTGTGTGTGTGTGTGTGTGTGTGTGTGTGCGTACGCATCCATATCTTTGTCGGGACACACACCTGCATGGGAGCAGACAGTCGGGCAAACACCCAATTGTCGGGACTCACACACGTCCCGACAACCAATACTGCATCAAACGTTTTAGTTGGTCTCCAGAAAGACTTAGAAACAAAATTTGAAAATGACCCGACAAGCTCTGTACGAAACTGGTTTCACGTTTGCATATCTTTGTCGGGCCCAAAATATCACTGTACAGTGGCGCGCCAGGGGCGTTGCGGCGAACTACCCGAACTAGAGTGTGTGGCCCGACACTCGCTTCAAATGCTGACTTAAATAAACGCTTGTGATTGGTTGGAAACTCTTTACGTAATACAGCGTTGCCAATTCGATCTATTCCCTTGAGAAGGATTGGAAATTGGAAATTTTGCTTATGACAAGTGCCAGTTGGGCAGTTGCCAGTGTCAGTCGTCACTGTTGTAAGGTGAGTAATGTAACGTAATTACCTACTACACTACTGATAATTAATTACATGTCATGGATATGATTTTGCCTATATACAGTGTGTTAATTTTTTACTTTCTCCCCCTTATACATATGGAGAAAGTATTGTTTTCGTCAAAATTTTCGAATTTGAGTTGTTAGTTGAAATATTCGTTTTGGTGCACCCTGAACCCAAAAAAGTGATTTTTACGTGATTTCTGTGTGTCTGTCTGTTTGTATGGATGTGTACAGAGCTAGAGCCCAAACCAATGGTCCGATTTTTATGAAATTTGGTATGTAGGTACTAATCCACGATATCTCCAGGTGGTTTTTTCATTTTGGAATTTTTTTATTTTTAAGGGTAATTATCCCCCAAAAAACAGCCAAAAATCATGAAAAATTAAGATTTCTAAAAAACGGCTCTACCGATCTTGATTAAACATTAGTCGTTTGTATAAATTTAGTTTTCCAACAAAATTACACCACCCGAATTTCTATAAAACTTTGGGTTCAGAAATTACAAGACTTAAAATATCAAATATTCATTTTTTTTTATAAAAAAATATTATTATTCACCATTAAAAAGAGCTCAAAAAACTAAATAATTTAGTATTTTGAATTACTATTCTACGATTACTGGTTGCGGAGAAAATTTAAATTTAAATGTTGCGGTAAACGCAGTACGTTGTCCAACTTTATTCTTATGGGGAATACAAAAATTACTATTTCTCTCTTATTTATTGATAAATTTCGTTCAAACTTGATATGCGAGTCAAGTCAGCATTGACCAACAGAGGAAATTGAAAATATTTTGCCCCTTAATAAACCTGAAGGGGGGAAAAGGGGGCATTTCTCCTATTAAAACCACGTGCGTAGCGATGTATTCTGTAGTGCCTCCTAAACAGGGATTTGGGTGGATATTTTTGAAAGCAACTTGTTTACAAGATTTTCTGTACATTTGATCGTGCTTTGTATTCTATATTTATTAAATCAAAACTAATTGATTCATTAAAGTTGGGCTAAAAGGGAAAAAGTATGTGTCAGTTTCCTGATACCGTTTATTTATGCTCACTATTGGAATCTCGTAAACCTTAATAGTTACAAGGAAGGTTAAACAAGTAAAGTAGTGCGTCACTAAAAACTAAATAAAATGGCAAAAAGAAATCAAAAATATTCCACCAAACTCGTTCGCTACGCTCAAAAAAACATTTTTGACCAATAACAAAAATTGCTTATAAAACTCTTATTTTCAAGATACAAAATACCCCCGTAGCAGCAAACCTGCGTCCTCAGCAAATTTCCAATGTATATATATGTATCTTAATACCACATAAAGCCAAATAACAAGTTTCATCAATATACATCCATAAATAAACGATTTACGACATTTTTATTATTCTCCATAAGAATAACATGGCGGCTGAGTATGCAGGCTTGCTGAAGCAAGGAACACAAAAAATGGGGTTTTATACAAACATCAGTATAACTCAAGTAGGTAAAGCTACATACCAAATTTTATTAATTTATGTTCATAATTAAGGGAGATAATAGGTTACTTATTTATCATAAGAATAACATAGGGCTGAGTACACAGGTTTGCTGCTACGGGAACTATCGGCCAAAAAATGATTTTTAGTGCAAATATTAATAGACCACAACGATATGAAGCAATATACCAAGTTTCATCAGGAAAAGTTGATAAATATGTGAGATATACAATGTTTCTTATTCTCCATAAGAATAACATTGGACAACGTACTGTGTTTAGCACTTTCAATATCTCTGTACCATTTGACGTAGAGGAATGATCAGAATACCAAATTGTGTGTTTTTAAGCTGAATCCAATGGTAAAAACAAATATTTGACTTTTTCAAAAAATATATGTAAAAAATTCAAAAAAACCATTTTTGGGGTACAAAAACCCCCCCAAAATCCCACTTTGGATGGGTCGATCTGTCTGGTTTTTGAACTTAAAGTCATAAATGTTGCTTTACGCGTTTGCACCAAATTTTATCAAATCGGACCTTTTTACGTGAGTTATCGCACCCACCGACACACACACACACATATATACGATGTATATGTATGTATGTATGATGTATATGCACAATTTCGAACGAATGGTGTTTTTGGGGTCTGGGACCTCGAAACGAAAAGTTATCATTGTCCCGGGCCTAGATCTTGCCATACCGACTACGGTAATAGCTTCTTCCCTATAGAGGAAATTCGCTAAAAATGAACACACTGTACACCTACAGGCTAGAAATCTTTGCTCTGAGATTGTATTTGGTCAATTAATTGCTAATAATGTTACTTTCTGTTGATATTTTAAACTTGCTGATTTTTTTAGTTGGAGGGAATATTGTCAGGTTTATTGGTGCAAAAAAATAGAATTATTTTTGCTCTCTTAGATTTTTTTAGTTGGAGGGAATATTGTCAGGTTTATTGGTGCAAAAAAATAGAATTATTTTTGCTCTCTTCTAAGTCAGTATTTTCATAGAAAAATGTAGCAAGTTAATTTTTTATCTTGGCCTGTAGGGCTATTCTGTAAAAATCTACCAAGTTACCAAGTTTCCTCTCAAATTCTCTAAAGAAGGATAACCTAGAACCTAGGTTCTGATTTATTTTTTATTATTCCCCAAAAGGGAAGTAAGTTACATTATAAACCTCATAGAAGGTGAGAATAACCCTTATTCGAATTTTTTTATCATACAGTTATGTGGTTAAACACTACGTTATCTGCCTTATAACATTAAAATGTATTGTTAAATTAATATAATATTCATTACAGTGTGTATAAAAGTATTACAATAAATCACAAACATCAGTGTAGGCTATTAAACTTAATTAATAATGGAGTGTGTTTGATTGACTTAGACACATTATAGATTGAACTTAAAAGCTCAAACATAAGGCCTCTGTTGGAATTACTGTCTATTAGGCTAGACTGTAGTTGGCAATGTTGGTTGATCTGTCTGTAAATGTACATCATTTATTGGCTCTCTTTATTATTTCATCTGAAGTTTTATAGTTTCTAGGTATCAGTTCTTAAACTTAATTATTAAAGTTGAATGACATTGAAAAGTGCTAAAGCCGTTTAATTGAAACCAGTGCCAATTTAAAATTGCTAAGAAAATAAATGTGATGTTATCAAACCTTGAGCTTAAAGCCATTATAAGCTGTAACTTATGCAGCCATCCTCTAACTTAAAAAGAGGAACCATCCACAGATCATGCATTATTAATTTACATCTCTTCTTAACTATCAACAGACGACTAAAAATCTACTTAAAAGAGGTATGAAAAAGCACCTAATTCTATTGAGTTGACACCCACATTCAAGTGAACAAAAATGAATTTGACCTTGTACAAACATAACCTTAGAAGTGAACAAACATAACCTTGTACTTGGCATCCTTGGAAGTAAAGTTACGTTGGGTTAGGGTTTTTAAGGTTTGGTATGGTAAACTAAACTTACCTGACCTTTTCCAACCCAAGAAACCTAACCTAACAATACCTAACCTAAAATAACCTTTCCTGTATTTTTAGGGTAAACATAGGTCGGATGCAAAAAATAATATTATGATGAGGTTCAGCGTTGAACGGCAGTTTTATTTGACTACCCACATGCCATCCCCCAAACAAATTTTTTGAGCCATTTTCCAGAATTCCCTTACACTTTTCCGGCCATATATCCGTTGTTTTACGTCGAATCGGACAAATTCGTTGATATTCTTAATCTACTCGCTGTCCCGGTATCATTTTCGTGTATCCACATGTGCCATTTTCGACGAGATTTTTAATATTCCAGGGTGTTCCTAGCTTTTCCGCTAAAAAAAACTATAATTTCCAGAATCCATAATCCACCGTGAAATTCCCTACATTTGGGTAAAACAATTTTCAAATTCGAATGAGATCGTTGATCGATGGTTTAACCTCTGAAAAATTATGGTTTTCTCTCTTTGTATTAATATATTAACATATAAATGTAAGACTTATATTAATGTCGTAAACGATCTTTACAAATCCAAAATATGTTTAAGACTATTTTACAAAAATAAATATCTTACGTCTTAATTTAACCTAGGGTGAAGTGGAGTGTTGTAATCAGGAAATCAGTCTTGAAAAAGTAAAAACAGATTCCTAACCTTTCCAGAAATAAAATAGCCTACATTTTTGAATAAACCAAAAAATATTTCAAAAGGATTTGGAAACCATTTTAAAACTGATATAATGGAATAAATACACAGTGTGTCTCAAAACTCCCCCCTCCCCCATATTATGTTTTATGTTTTTATTAATGGAGATAGAAAGCTTTACTGTGAGGAATGTTTATGTGACCGAAGAAAGAGGTTTTTCTAGTACTGTATACAATTTTCAAGCCCTATTTTGGAAATGGGGTAATTTGGGGGCAAGTCTAAGTAAACAATTTAAACGTAAACCCCTTACATTATGTGATCATCACTTTTAAGTCCTTGTTAAAAGAGGAAGAATGGTGCAAATTAAAGGACTCTATGTTGTTCCTATCCAAAATGGCGGCCATTTCAATTTGGAATTTTCTATGCAATACCCCTTAAATAGTATTTTATAGGGATAAAACCCACGAAAATGTACGTAATTTGCACTCAAAGTACCCAAAGTGATTTCGAGTTGACAGAATCACATCCAGGACTTTATACCATACCCTAAATTTCCTAAATGTAACCTTATTTTGCTTTTTTCTAAATAATGAAAATTTGAGGTATGACCTGATTTGAGTCCTGGGTATGATTCTATCATGACTTCAGGTACATAACTTGAATGCAATTCACGTACATTTTCGTGGGGTTTACCCCTTTAAAATGCTTTTTATTGGCAATTTTATTAAACAATTTCAACTTTAAATTAGTGCCATTTTGGATAGGGTCAACATACAGACCTCTAAATTGTGTCATTCTTCTTATTTGATCAAGAGCTTTAAAATTAAGTATCACAAGGTAGGGGTTTGCATTTAAAATCTTTGGCTTACCCACAAATTTTAAATGTTTTTAACAAAATAGGGTTGAAAATGTGTATACTTAAGAAAGTCCCTTTGGTACCATACAAATTCCACAAAGTAGTTTACCTCCATTAATACAAAATAAAATTATAATGTGGGGTGGGACTTTTCAGACACACGGTATAGTGTATTTGTTTAGATTTTTTATCAATCAAATTAATTTTTGTAAAACATATTCTCCACTATTACTGTTACCACACTTCACCTAAATTAACATTTTTTTAAACTCTGATTTTCCTATTCATATATTTAAAATTATAAGAATTAAAAAGTGAGGCTATAAAATAACTAAACTGGTTACTTACAAGAGAAACAACACCGATGTTAATCCCTTTTTCATGCCTTTTAACATCCCCTCTTCTCCCTGGTATGATTGCGATAAAGTATAGTTTGTCTTAAAAAAATTCGGGATATTTTCTAGTTTTACCTTGTTTATAGTTATTATATTGTTGAATATATGAACTTAGTTGAAGTTTTTGTAAAACCTATATTTTACACTAGAACATATAAAACACAATTTTAAATTGTTAGTTGTATGACTATTTTCATTTTGTAGAGTAATAAACTTTTTCTATATGTAAATTTATCTGCATTATTTAACACTTACATTTTACTTCCTGATTCTCCCTCTGTAATAAAAAAAAATCAATCATCCTAAACAATTGAGATCCAGTTGTCTGTCCAGTTCAGGTAATCAAATTTCACTTTTTAAGTCCTAATTAATGTTAAGAGAAACTGCAAATTCAAATTTAAAATTTTGAAAAGTTTTGTCTAAGCTCACTCAGACAAAATGGAGGTAACAAAAATCTGACCACACATAAGGAATCTGTCCATGGATCACTACATGATCTATGGATATACTTATATTTCCCTGCTGATCAGATTATGCCACTTTATTCCATTGAAAGAATATGAGGACAAGGAAGAAATGCCTTATGTTTATCACAGTATACAAGAATTAAATACTCTGCAAGCTGCTTTTATTTAGCACAATTCAAAATAAATCAAGGGTTTGGATTATTTAAGTTAAGATTGACTCTTCATACTCTCTACCAGTGCTACCTTGCATTACAGTTTACTTTTTGAGCCTACAATACAACTCTCATAGAGAACATTTTAGGAGTTAATAAATTGAAACTGTACAATATTTATTTCATTACCAGTTTGGTTTTAGAAATAATAACAATCATCTTCCTGCTTGTAATCTGTTATGAAATTGGTAAGGTTAAAGAATTTTTCATAAAATCATAAGCATACTTCAATAAGTAGGTGTTCTAATACAGTAGTGTATTATGCTGTTAATTTTTTAATCTCTCTTTAAAAAGACACGGAAGGCCATGCTGTGTTATTTTAAAGTGAATACATATTTTTTTTGGCTGTTCTGATGCTCCTGGTTCTATTTACCTGCAATGCTGAGAATACAATGCTGCGCATTATAAGGTTAGGAGAGTGTCCAGTCAGGATTGAAAGTAGGTGTATGGATTACGGGGATGATAAAAATACACCAACTTATGAATAACAGGTTGTTCTAATGTAAAACGCCCATTAGACAACGTACTGTGTTTAGTCCACATACATTTTCTTTAATAACTCGGTAAATATTTGTGCTAGGATGACGAAAGAGGGCTCTCAAGTTTTGCCTCAAAAATCTCCATCATTTTACTTGCATTTTACATCCGGGACTTTTGTTACCCTTTTTGGCCCCAATACCCCAAAATGTTCAACATAAAATCCAAAAAAGGGGGTTAGAGTTTTTCTATTGCTTTGCCCAACGAACTTGTCCAACTGATTATTACAAGGAATGTCCCTATCAAATTTTAAGTTAATCGTAAAAAAATTCGACCGCTAGAATGTAAACTCACACACCCACACACACACACACACACACACACACACACACACACACACACACACACACACACACACACACACATATATATATATATATATATATATATATATATAGGGGGCGTGTGGTATATATATATATCCACAATTTCGAGAGACCCCCCAAAACGTGTTCAGGGGGTCACGTTAGGAACTTCTATGGTGGTCCAGGGCTTAATTTTTACCTTGCGGGTCATGCTAATAGTTAAAATTTCCATAGGTAATTCACTAAAAATTTAGTTTAGAAATATTGCACACATTTTTTTCTGTGTTTTTTCAGTAACAGCATTTTTTTTTAATAAAAAACATAAGATTTATTTCAGGACGATATAAATTGTAATTTTTTCAAGTTTCAAGGGGGGAATATATCCCCCTGACCCCCCCCATCCACATCACCGGTGAGGGGGGTGGGGGAAGTAAGGTATGGGCCTCCAGAAGCAGACCTCGCTGAAAACGCGGTGGCCGTGGGGCTGCTATTGCCGCGCGCCAAGCTCCAGCTCCAAGCCAAGCGCGCCAAGCTCCAGGGCGATATGGCAACACTGGGATGACTCATCTGGCTACGATTCACCGTATTTTAACACACAAACGGACATGTCCTCGATCTATATGTTTGTCGGGACAATAAACACACTATCGTGTTTGTCGGGACATCCCGACAGTAAATTTTCCTAGTTCACTCAGACAAAATGGAGTGTAACAAAAATCTGACCACATATAAGGAATCTGTACTTAAGGATGAACATTAAATATGTTTCAGCTTGAAAGTCCCGACAAGTGTGTTATATTCAGGTGTCCCGACTAAGATACGCATGCGGGTATGTGTGTGTGTGTGTGTGTGTGTGTGTGTGTGTGTGTGTGTGTGTGTGTGTGTGTGTGTGTGTGTGTGTGTGTGTGTGTGTGTGTGTGTGTGTGTGTGTGTGTTATATATATATATATATATATGTATGTATGTGTGGGTGCGATAACCTTTGTAAAAATGGCCTGATTTTTATGAAATTTGGTATGAACGTGTAAAGCAATATTATGACCTTTAAGTTTGAAAAACCAGATGGATTGACTCATTTGAAGGGTCTTTTTAAACCCAAATTTTGGTTTTCACCATTGGATTTACCTTGAAGAAACACACAAATTGATCATTGCTCTACGTCAATTATTTACAAAGATATTAAAAGTGCCAAACACAGTACGTTATCCTATGTTATTCTTATGGAGAATAAGAAAGATTTTATATCTCGGTTATTCATGAACATATAATGTAAAAACTTGGTATATAGCTTCATTTGGTTGTGTTGTGTTCTATTATTATTTGCACAAAAACCCCAATTCTTTTGCCGATGGTTCTCGTGGCAGCAAACCTACATATTCAGCCCAATTTTATTCTTATGGAGGATAATTAAAATGTTTTAAATCGCTTATTTATCAATATATATTGATGCAACTTGGCATATGGCTCCACCTACTTGAGTGCTATTGATATTTGCTTAAAAAAACATTTGTTGTGTTCCTTGTTGCAGCAAACCTACTTACTCAGCTCCAATGTTATTCTTATGGATAATGGTTAACAATTTTATGTATGGCTTACTTGTGATTGCATTTTTATTGAAACTTCGTAAATGGTATTATGTGGTATTAAGACATATTTGTATATGCATTGGAAATTTGCTGAGTACTCAGGTTTGCTCTGACTGAGAAATTTTTCACTTCGTATTGTTACAGGACAAAGATACAAAATTTTGATCTCCTTAACCTCAAAATTAAGTATTAAAAATAATACTAATTCATAATGGTATGCATGCTTTAGCAGAATATAATGTATATTTCATAAATGCGTATTGTATTTGATGGTCACAGTTAAAATTGATTGTAAAGAAAATGCCTTTGCAGCCACAAAAACTAAACTGCATCAATCATGCTGTCTTAGTTGTCGTAATAAAGGTGTTTTATTACGACAACGTGTTGGTATGGTAATCTTAAAAGCATTCTGATGTGGTTATTTGAGCGTGAAAACCTTTTACTGGGGATTTAAATAACACATCCCACCTACGAAGCAGTTAGGAGGGTTGAAATTTCAGCGTGACTTATCATATTGTTATTTCAGGATTTACCTTAATAATTACGAGGTTTTATCTTTAAAGTTTCCGAATATTTTATGAGCTCAGAATATCAGCCCAAACATCAACCATTAAAACGTGTTCGGTTAAATAAACAAATTTACAAATATATAGGCCCTGTTATTAAACGCTTGTAAAGGTTTACCTGTGCAATAGATCTTTTAAAATAAAATTGTTTTACATGCACTTTTTCATGTTTCAGAATGTTGAACTAACAAGATATTTCATAATTACTTTCTCTGGAGGAACATTTTTATTTCGTAAATACATGTTTTATTTTCTAACTAGAAACACAGAGAACCAAATCAAATTCTTATGTCATACATTTTAAAACATCTTTACTCTATTAGGACAAAGGGACTAATTATTAATTTATTAGTAACTGCTTTCATCCACATTCTATTTATTTCTTAATTGTATCAAAATTTGAATATTTTAAGATCTTAGTTGTTTTTTCTTAAACCCCTCGGAACATAAAATGTTGATAAACCCCTTAATTTAACCGCCTGGACTTTTCCACAGTAATTGTTGATGAAGTTAGGTGCAATACATCAAGTTATCTGTTTTACATAAAGTTAAACTGTCCGCCGATCTAATAATGTTGATAGATAACATCTTTTTGACAGATATGATGAGCTTGTATTACTAGTTTTTAAAATATAGACAATTGTATGAGATGTGGTCTATATTGTGGTGTTTCAGTCAAACAGTTAGCTACAATTGTATGAGATGTGGTCTATATTGTGGTGTTTCAGTCAAACAGTTAGCTACAATTGTATGAGATGTGGTCTATATTATGTGGTGTTTCAGTCAAACAGTTAGCTACAATTGTATGAGATGTGGTCTATGTTATGTGGTGTTTCAGTCAAACAGTTAGCTACAATTGTATGAGATGTGGTCTATATTGTGGTGTTTCAGTCAAACAGTTAGCTACAATTGTATGAGATGTGGTCTATATTATGTGGTGTTTCAGTCAAACAGTTAGCTACAATTGTATGAGATGTGGTCTATATTATGTGGTGTTTCAGTCAAACAGTTAGCTACAATTGTATGAGATGTGGTCTATTATGTGGTGTTTCAGTCAAACAGTTAGCTACAATTGTATGAGATGTGGTCTATATTGTGGGGTTTCAGTCAAACAGTTAGCTACAATTGTATGAGATGTGGTCCTATATTGTGGTGTTTCAGTCAAACAGTTAGCTACAACTGTATGAGATGTGGTCTATATTGTGGTGTTTCAGTCAAACAGTTAGCTACAATTGTATGAGATGTGGTCTATATTGTGGTGTTTCAGTCAAACAGTTAGCTACAATTGTATGAGATGTGGTCTATATTGTGGTGTTTCAGTCAAACAGTTAGCTACAACTGTATGAGATGTGGTCTATATTGTGGTGTTTCAGTCAAACAGTTAGCTATAATTGTATGAGATGTGGTCTATATTGTGGTGTTTCAGTCAAACAGTTAGCTACAATTGTATGAGATGTGGTCTATATTGTGGTGTTTCAGTCAAACAGTTAGCTACAATTGTATATTGTGGTGTTTCAGTCAAACAGTTAGCTACAATTGTATGAGATGTGGTCTATATTGTGGTGTTTCAGTCAAACAGTTAGCTACAATTGTATGAGATGTGGTCTATATTGTGGTGTTTCAGTCAAACAGTTAGCTACAATTGTATGAGATGTGGTCTATATTGTGGTGTTTCAGTCAAACAGTTAGCTACAATTGTATGAGATGTGGTCTATATTATGTGGTGTTTCAGTCAAACAGTTAGCTACAATTGTATGAGATGTGGTCTATATTGTGGTGTTTCAGTCAAACAGTTAGCTACAATTGTATGAGATGTGGTCTATATTATGTGGTGTTTCAGTCAAACAGTTAGCTACAATTGTATGAGATGTGGTCTATATTGTGGTGTTTCAGTCAAACAGTTAGCTACAATTGTATGAGATGTGGTCTATATTGTGGTGTTTCAGTCAAACAGTTAGCTACAATTGTATGAGATGTGGTCTATATTGTGGTGTTTCAGTCAAACAGTTAGCTACAATTGTATGAGATTTGGTCTATATTATGTGGTGTTTCAGTCAAACAGTTAGCTACAATTGTATGAGATGTGGTCTATATTATGTGGTGTTTCAGTCAAACAGTTAGCTACAATTGTATGAGATGTGGTCTATATTATGTGGTGTTTCAGTCAAACAGTTAGCTACAATTGTATGAGATTTGGTCTATATTATGTGGTGTTTCAGTCAAACAGTTAGCTACAATTGTATGAGATGTGGTCTATATTATGTGGTGTTTCAGTCAAACAGTTAGCTACAATTGTATGAGATGTGGTCTATATTGTGGTGTTTCAGTCAAACAGTTAGCTACAATTGTATGAGATGTGGTCTATATTATGTGGTGTTTCAGTCAAACAGTTAGCTACAATTGTATGAGATGTGGTCTATATTGTGGTGTTTCAGTCAAACAGTTAGCTACAATTGTATGAGATGTGGTGTATATTGTGGTGTTTCAGTCAAACAGTTAGCTACAATTGTATGAGATGTGGTCTATATAGTGGTGTTTCAGTCAAACAGTTAGCTACAATTGTATGAGATTTGGTCTATATTATGTGGTGTTTCAGTCAAACAGTTAGCTACAATTGTATGAGATGTGGTCTATATTATGTGGTGTTTCAGTCAAACAGTTAGCTACAATTGTATGAGATGTGGTCTATATTGTGGTGTTTCAGTCAAACAGTTAGCTACAATTGTATGAGATGTGGTCTATATTGTGGTGTTTCAGTCAAACAGTTAGCTACAATTGTATAAGATTTGGTCTATATTATGTGGTGTTTCAGTCAAACAGTTAGCTACAATTGTATGAGATGTGGTCTATATTATGTGGTGTTTCAGTCAAACAGTTAGCTACAATTGTATGAGATGTGGTCTATATTGTGGTGTTTCAGTCAAACAGTTAGCTACAATTGTATGAGATTTGGTCTATATTATGTGGTGTTTCAGTCAAACAGTTAGCTACAATTGTATGAGATGTGGTCTATATTGTGGTGTTTCAGTCAAACAGTTAGCTACAATTGTATGAGATGTGGTCTATATTGTGGTGTTTCAGTCAAACAGTTAGCTACAATTGTATGAGATGTGGTCTATATTGTGGTGTTTCAGTCAAACAGTTAGCTACAATTGTATGAGATGTGGTCTATATTGTGGTGTTTCAGTCAAACAGTTAGCTACAATTGTATGAGATGTGATCTATATTATGTGGTGTTTCAGTCAAACAGTTAGCTACAATTGTATGAGATGTGGTCTATATTGTGGTGTTTCAGTCAAACAGTTAGCTACAATTGTATGAGATTTGGTCTATATTATGTGGTGTTTCAGTCAAACAGTTAGCTACAATTGTATGAGATGTGGTCTATGTTATGTGGTGTTTCAGTCAAACAGTTAGCTACAATTGTATGAGATGTGGTCTATATTGTGGTGTTTCAGTCAAACAGTTAGCTACAATTGTATGAGATGTGGTCTATATTGTGGTGTTTCAGTCAAACAGTTAGCTACAATTGTATGAGATGTGGTCTATATTGTGGTGTTTCAGTCAAACAGTTAGCTACAATAGTATATTGTGGTGTTTCAGTCAAACAGTTAGCTACAACTGTATGAGATGTGGTCTATATTGTGGTGTTTCAGTCAAACAGTTAGCTACAATTGTATGAGATGTGGTCTATATTGTGGTGTTTCAGTCAAACAGTTAGCTACAATTGTATGAGATTTGGTCTATATTGTGGTGTTTCAGTCAAACAGTTAGCTACAATTGTATGAGATTTGGTCTATATTGTGGTGTTTCAGTCAAACAGTTAGCTACAATTGTATGAGATGTGGTCTATATTGTGGTGTTTCAGTCAAACAGTTAGCTACAATTGTATGAGATGTGGTCTATATTGTGGTGTTTCAGTCAAACAGTTAGCTACAATTGTATGAGATGTGGTCTATATTATGTGGTGTTTCAGTCAAACAGTTAGCTACAATTGTATGAGATGTGGTCTATATTATGTGGTGTTTCAGTCAAACAGTTAGCTACAATTGTATGAGATGTGGTCTATATTGTGGTGTTTCAGTCAAACAGTTAGCTACAATTGTATGAGATTTGGTCTATATTATGTGGTGTTTCAGTCAAACAGTTAGCTACAATTGTATGAGATGTGGTCTATATTGTGGTGTTTCAGTCAAACAGTTAGCTACAATTGTATGAGATGTGGTCTATATTGTGGTGTTTCAGTCAAACAGTTAGCTACAATTGTATGAGATGTGGTCTATATTGTGGTGTTTCAGTCAAACAGTTAGCTACAATTGTATGAGATGTGGTCTATATTGTGGTGTTTCAGTCAAACAGTTAGCTACAATTGTATGAGATGTGATCTATATTATGTGGTGTTTCAGTCAAACAGTTAGCTACAATTGTATGAGATTTGGTCTATATTATGTGGTGTTTCAGTCAAACAGTTAGCTACAATTGTATGAGATTTGGTCTATATTATGTGGTGTTTCAGTCAAACAGTTAGCTACAATTGTATGAGATGTGGTCTATGTTATGTGGTGTTTCAGTCAAACAGTTAGCTACAATTGTATGAGATGTGGTCTATATTATGTGGTGTTTCAGTCAAACAGTTAGCTACAATTGTATGAGATGTGGTCTATATTGTGGTGTTTCAGTCAAACAGTTAGCTACAATTGTATGAGATGTGGTCTATGTTATGTGGTGTTTCAGTCAAACAGTTAGCTACAATTGTATGAGATGTGGTCTATATTGTGGTGTTTCAGTCAAACAGTTAGCTACAATTGTATGAGATGTGGTCTATATTGTGGTGTTTCAGTCAAACAGTTAGCTACAATTGTATGAGATGTGGTCTATATTATGTGGTGTTTCAGTCAAACAGTTAGCTACAATTGTATGAGATTTGGTCTATATTATGTGGTGTTTCAGTCAAACAGTTAGCTACAATTGTATGAGATGTGGTCTATATTGTGGTGTTTCAGTCAAACAGTTAGCTACAATTGTATGAGATGTGGTCTATATTGTGGTGTTTCAGTCAAACAGTTAGCTACAACTGTATGAGAAGTGGTCTATATTGTGGTGTTTCAGTCAAACAGTTAGCTACAATTGTATGAGATGTGGTCTATATTGTGGTGTTTCAGTCAAACAGTTAGCTACAATAGTATATTGTGGTGTTTCAGTCAAACAGTTAGCTACAACTGTATGAGATGTGGTCTATATTGTGGTGGTTCAGTCAAACAGTTAGCTACAATTGTATGAGATGTGGTCTATATTGTGGTGTTTCAGTCAAACAGTTAGCTACAATTGTATGAGATTTGGTCTATATTATGTGGTGTTTCAGTCAAACAGTTAGCTACAATTGTATGAGATGTGGTCTATATTGTGGTGTTTCAGTCAAACAGTTAGCTACAATTGTATGAGATGTGGTCTATATTGTGGTGTTTCAGTCAAACAGTTAGCTACAATTGTATGAGATGTGGTCTATATTATGTGGTGTTTCAGTCAAACAGTTAGCTACAATTGTATGAGATTTGGTCTATATTATGTGGTGTTTCAGTCAAACAGTTAGCTACAATTGTATGAGATGTGGTCTATATTATGTGGTGTTTCAGTCAAACAGTTAGCTACAATTGTATGAGATTTGGTCTATATTGTGGTGTTTCAGTCAAACAGTTAGCTACAATTGTATGAGATTTGGTCTATATTGTGGTGTTTCAGTCAAACAGTTAGCTACAATTGTATGAGATGTGGTCTATATTGTGGTGTTTCAGTCAAACAGTTAGCTACAATTGTATGAGATGGGGTCTATATTGTGGTGTTTCAGTCAAACAGTTAGCTACAATTGTATGAGATGTGGTCTATATTGTGGTGTTTCAGTCAAACAGTTAGCTACAATTGTATGAGATGTGGTCTATATTGTGGTGTTTCAGTCAAACAGTTAGCTACAATTGTATGAGATTTGGTCTATATTATGTGGTGTTTCAGTCAAACAGTTAGCTACAATTGTATGAGATGTGGTCTATATTATGTGGTGTTTCAGTCAAACAGTTAGCTACAATTGTATGAGATTTGGTCTATATTATGTGGTGTTTCAGTCAAACAGTTAGCTACAATTGTATGAGATGTGGTCTATATTATGTGGTGTTTCAGTCAAACAGTTAGCTACAATTGTATGAGATTTGGTCTATATTATGTGGTGTTTCAGTCAAACAGTTAGCTACAATTGTATGAGATGTGGTCTATATTATGTGGTGTTTCAGTCAAACAGTTAGCTACAATTGTATGAAATGTGGTCTATATTGTGGTGTTTCAGTCAAACAGTTAGCTACAATGTTTAGTCACATTTCATGTACAGTATGCCTACATGATATTACAACAAACTGTTAAACCCACCCCCATCATCATGACCCTCAAATGTGACTATCTCTATCACAGACGGATGAGTCGTGGTCACTTTACATTAGTTTGATCAATCAACAAATTTTGATTAAATTTTTTTTCTTGAGATCTTCATCGAAGCAAATGTCTAACTATATATTGTTGAAACTGCACCAATAACTACTGAGCTAACGAACCTGATTGTAAAGTGTAGGAGAACCAACAAGAAAGAACTTGACATCATTCATTCATCATTAATGCGGATTAGGAAACCCCAGCATAGCTGCTAGTCACATCTTCCACAAGCGGGAATATTTTGCAGGTTATCGGAAGGATAGGATACAGCAGGAAAGGAAAGGGTGGGATGGGACGGCAGCCAAATCGACCCCTCAGAAGGCCAACTCCCGTGCCCCTGTAACAGCTGGGATGAGGCTCTCAAACAGGTCCTGTTAGGACCTGTATTCTGCCCTCCAACTGGTCAACTCAACTGATAGGGTCCATGTACAACAGCCAGGGACCATCCATTCTCAGGTTGGCAGGTTGGGGACCAAACCCGGAAATTCTGTCCCTAGCCGCTGCAAATGGAGGGACCAAAGGTGAAAGGGAAGTTTGTCATAATGGATAGCCAAAAGACTTACCATATGTAATGACAACTTCATTTGCTGTACCCAATGTCAGCCTCAAAACTGGTTTAGACCAGTTTTAAGGTAGTCCTGGGACAAGAACTTGATTTTGTTACGGGGTTCAGTATTTCATCGATTACTTTTCACAACATCTTTAATAGCATGTTTCCTTGTATATACATACACTAGTGATATACCGTTTTTTTCATTAATAATATACCTCCTTCTAACAACTATATTTATTTAAAAACATATATTTAGTAAAGGTTCATCAAAAATGCCTTTGTATAAATTTAAAAAAAAACTGCTCTTCATAGCACAAACGTTAACTAGGAGTGTCTCTTTGGAACATGACTGTTTCCAAAATCCCCTCGAGAGTCTTGCTATTTAATTTTTAGAGTAACAAAAGTATGAAATATATATTAAGCCTCATTTATAATAGTTAGGCAAAGTAGGACATATTAAATAAATAAAATAATAAAATAAATAAATAAATAAAGCGGTAAATATCTTGTTATAGTGTACATACATACATAGTGTAGTATAATAAGATGTTTAAAACCATAATTCGAGTTGCATTTCTTTCAAAACAGTCAGCCAAAGAAGTCTGTTATGTATAAGCACAATTTAAGATATTCCACACAGTAATATTTGTTGTTTTTCTACTAAAAAGCTAGCCGAAGCAGTGTTTTGGATGAAAGTCGAGGTACATAAACACTATCCAAGAACAATGAATTGCGTTTGGACATACCCTATTAGAATGTTCATTATACGAACTGCTTGAGTTTAACTGTTATTCAGGAGACACAACTACTGTATATTACTCTTACAGAGAGCATTTACTGTGGTTTCATGTATCAAACTGCTTGGGCAAAGGATTATGTAGCAGTCACAACAAATATTATTCTCTAAGGGGTTTTATATATATATTAATAATTACACGTGTTACGTCCACTTATTAACAGTTTATTGTTTATATACGCCGATTAAATGTTTTATCGGTTTGATAGGGAACGGCCCAAAACCGGTAATTTCTACCATATAACGACGGCATTTTGTTAAAAAGCATAATTAATCCCAAATGGCAGTTGGGTAAACAATTTGTTTGGCATCCATCTGTCGAACCTCTGATTACGAGATGAGCACGATACATGGAACGCTGGGTCAAGAGACGCAGGCTCTGGCTGCTACCTGCTCCCCACACCTCTAGTCGTGACTGCGGCAGGCGCTCCGGCTGCTACCTGCTCCCCACACCTCTAGTCGTGACTGCGGCAGGCGCTCCGGCTGCTACCTGCTCCCCACACCTCTAGTCGTGACTGTGACAGGCGCTCCGGCTGCTACCTGCTCCCCGCACCTCTAGTCGTGACTGCGGCAGGCGCTCCGGCTGCTACCTGCTCCCCACACCTCTAGTCGTGGCTGTGGCAGGTGCTCCGGCTGCTACCTGCTCCCCACACCTCTAGTCGTGGCTGCGGCAGGCGCTCCGGCTGCTACCTGCTCCCCACACCTCTAGTCGTGACTGCGACAGGCGCTCCGGCTGCTACCTGCTCCCCACACCTCTAGTCGTGACTGCGGCAGGGGCTCTGGCTGCTACCTGCTCCCACACCTCTAGTCGTGACTGTGGCAGGCGCTCCGGCTGCTACCTGCTCCCCACACCTCTAGTCGTGGCTGCGGCAGGCGCTCCAGCTGCTACCTGCTCCCCACATCACTGGTCGTGACTGCGACAGGCGCTCCGGCTGCTACCTGCTCCCCACACCTCTAGGCGTGGCTGCGGCAGGCGCTCCTGCTGCTACCTGCTCCCCACATCACTGGTCGTGACTGCGGCAGGCGCTCCGGCTGCTACCTGCTCCCTAGACCACTAGTCATGACTGCAGCAGGTTCAAAGAGTATTAAGACTAACCTATTGTAAATAAATCTATTCCATTTCCATATCAAATTCCGTTAGACGATTCCCCTTCTGAAAATGTCTATTTATTTAGTAGCCCTTTTGGTTTGCTTCGGGGTCCCTAGGCGATTGTCGGCCACACCACCCCTATGTACGGTTAAAATAGTGAAAAGCAGATTTTAATGTTTAGATTGGAATGTGGGAATATGACTATGAGAGCACGCATTGAGTTCAACTAAATATTTATAAACTAGGTTACATACAATATCCGCATGAACAATTTACATATTGGTGCATGAAAATTTCCTTATTTTGGAACTAAAATCCCATCTTAAGATCATAAAAACGTCTTATCTTCATTACTGAGTCGTCGATAACTTTAAAATAAAAATTAAACACATTATTTCAACATTCTAATTTTTAATATAAAATATAAGTAAATAACTGCTAATCCTCGAATGTATAGAAAACACTTCTAATATGCCATTGCATGTTGTATCTAATGTAATTATTACTATGCATGTAACCGTGACTGTATTTATATGCATGTTAACAATGTTATGTATGTTCCATATGGTAAGCTCGGTGAGGCAAATCTCATAAAGGATTTTAATTAACTTTAATTTACAGTATAAACCCACAAAATACATAAAGTATATTGATTATGTGGGCCGTTGATAGACTCCATCAGTGTAATTTTTTTATATTTTGTGTATTTACATTATAAGTGTGAGTGGTGAACTTGTGTGTTTTTTTAATATTTTTTTTCATTTTAGTATTAATTCAGTTCTCTTTATTTGGCAACAGTACATTTTACAAGCTACGTTATACACTGCATATATATATTACTGACGACAGTAAGGAAGATGTAGCGTTATTTCTTAACAGCAGTTCAGGAGGCAAAGACAAATTAATAAACATTTATGCTATCCTGTTTAACAGACCCATTGCAAAGGAGAGGCTGTGAAAGGAACTGCAATCGAACACTTGGTAGGTCATCCAACCACAATAAAATAATGTCGGCAGTGGCGGCCTCTTGACGGGAGGTCCAGCAGAGACGCATCCATAATTTAACGGGATGAATTACGCATAGAGATTATTATCATATTCCGACCGATGCCATTAATACGAATAGAAACTGCGACTATAACTAACCAGCATTACGGATACGACAGAAAGCATCCAGAAAATAGTCAACTGCAAGGATGTAATACGAGGGTTAGGTTTTCTGGTACCATTGTCCAGAAAGTTTGATTTATTTGAGTTGTTTTATTTTTGTTGTTGTTTTTTTGTGCATGAAGATAGCTGCATGGTTTGAACATTATACAGCTTGTGAGTCAAGAGGATGAATGCATTTAATTAGTATGTTTTTTTCTTAGTTTTAGTGATATGGCCTACTGTAAAACATATACTGGTGGCTGCAATAAATCATTTGAATCATTTGAGTCCATGTATCAGTTTTTTGTATTTCTAGAGTGGGGCTTTAGTGACAAGAACACGGCTACAGTGGCTTGCCCAGATTAATTAAGAGTAGACAGTTACACAGTTACAACATTACGGTCAGGTTCCGGGATGGGCAGAGGTCTTGTAGCTGTGGTGTTAGCAGACGGTTTGATTTAGGTACCATTGTCCGTGTATCAGTTTCTTGTACTTCTAGAGTGGGGCTTTAGTGACAAGAACACGGCTACAGTGGCTTGCCCAGATTAATTAAGAGTAGACAGTTACACAGTTACAACATTACGGTCAGGTTCCGGGATGGGCAGAGGTCTTGTAGCTGTGGTGTTAGCAGACGGTTTGATTTAGGTACCATTGTCCGTGTATCAGTTTCTTGTATTTCTAGAGTGGGGCTTTAGTGACAAGAACACGGCTACAGTGGCTTGCCCAGATTAATTAAGAGTAGACAGTTACACAGTTACAACATTACGGTCAGGTTCCGGGATGGGCAGAGGTCTTGTAGCTGTGGTGTTAGCAGACGGTTTGATTTAGGTACCATTGTCCGTGTATCAGTTTCTTGTACTTCTAGAGTGGGGCTTTAGTGACAAGAACACGGCTACAGTGGCTTGCCCAGATTAATTAAGAGTAGACAGTTACACAGTTACAACATTACGGTCAGGTTCCGGGATGGGCAGAGGTCTTGTAGCTGTGGTGTTGGCAGACGGTTTGATTTAGGTACCATTGTCCGTGTATCAGTTTCTTGTACTTCTAGAGTGGGGCTTTAGTGACAAGAACACGGCTACAGTGGCTTGCCCAGATTAATTAAGAGTAGACAGTTACACAGTTACAACATTACGGTCAGGTTCCGGGATGGGCAGAGGTCTTGTAGCTGTGGTGTTAGCAGACGGTTTGATTTAGGTACCATTGTCCGTGTATCAGTTTCTTGTACTTCTAGAGTGGGGCTTTAGTGACAAGAACACGGCTACAGTGGCTTGCCCAGATTAATTAAGAGTAGACAGTTACACAGTTACAACATTACGGTCAGGTTCCGGGATGGGCAGAGGTCTTGTAGCTGTGGTGTTAGCAGACGGTTTGATTTTGGTACCATTGTCCGTGTATCAGTTTCTTGTATTTCTAGAGTGGGGCTTTAGTGACAAGAACACGGCTACAGTGGCTTGCCCAGATTAATTAAGAGTAGACAGTTACACAGTTACAACATTACGGTCAGGTTCCGGGATGGGCAGAGGTCTTGTAGCTGTGGTGTTAGCAGACGGTTTGATTTAGGTACCATTGTCCGTGTATCAGTTTCTTGTATTTCTAGAGTGGGGCTTTAGTGACAAGAACACGGCTACAGTGGCTTGCCCAGATTAATTAAGAGTAGACAGTTACACAGTTACAACATTACGGTCAGGTTCCGGGATGGGCAGAGGTCTTGTTTCAACTTCTTGCAGCTGTGGTGTTGGCAGACGGTTTGATTTAGGTAGGATGCCTTTGCTGTAATCGTCTAGGAATTAATTTGTGTTCTATTTATATTCCTGTGAATTATTGTGTACTTGACCTTATTATAACAATACTAGTGGCTTGAAGCGGCCATTACCCCTAACCTTTGTTAGATAGTTTATTTTGTTGTTTATATTATTAGTAACATTCTTGTTTGTTTTATACATTTTGCTTTGAAATAAGTTATTAAAAATTGTTATTGAAATCCATATTCCAAATTGCTAATAAAACGATGTTTAAAAGGCTTAAGCTGTTTTAAGCCTACTACGATTGAGTTACGTAACACATTGTGGGGTGTGGGGGGTGTGGTCAAGTGTGCGTTACATGGTGGAGGGATGGGGGTCTGAAATTACGAAAAAATGTGTTACGTAATATGTGTATGGCCCCACACCAATAGCCCAATTTTGCTAAAATGTTGCATGTAGGTACTAACAACATATAGACTTCTCCCAGTATTCTTACTCTAAATTTAGCAACTTGTATGATATTACTAGGTTCTATAAATAATAAAATGATTTACAACTTCATAGCGTTTAATTATATGCCCCCACAAAAATAGTTATTAATTCTAATTACATATTCCTTTATTGTATTTGCCCGTGGTTGCTTTAAGCTAAACTCAGTTCGATAGATACATGATACCAACACTCGTGTCGTAGTACTTTGCCCTAGATGCATTTGACTTCAGTACTTCATTCAGGTTTAAAAATTAAAGACTGGATTTTTAAATTATTTCAAAATTATGTAAGAATATTTGAGTGGATTTATACAAGTGGTGATGTAAGCTTTCGCCTCATATTGGATTTCCCCTTATTAGTGAATTTCCTTTGGAAAGTGAACTATTAGCATGACCCGCACGGTGAAAGCCCGGGACCACCATAGAAGTTCCTAAAGTGACCCCCTGAACACGTTTTGGGGGGTCTTCAAAATTGTATATATATATATATATATATATATATATATATATAGACATATATATGTGTGTGTGTGTGTGTGTATGTGTGTGTGTGTGGTGTGTGTGTGTGTGTGTGTGTGTGTGTGTGTGTGTGTGTGTGTGTGTGTGTGTATGCACTCTAGCGGTCGCATTTTTTGTCCGATTAACTTCAAATTTGGTAAGGACGTTCCTTTCTGTAATCAGTTGGACAAGTTCGTTGGGCAAAACAATCGGAAAACTCTAAACCCATTTTTTGGGGATTAATCTTTCAAATTTCGAGTTTTTGGGCACAAAAAGGGTCAGAAAAGCCCCGGATGTAAAATTAATGCATGTAAAAAGATGGGAATTAGTGAGGCGAAAGTTTTAAGCTCTCTCTCGTCATTCTAGCATAAATATTTACCGAGTTATTAAAGAAAATATGTTTCGACTAAACACAGTACGTTGTCTTATGGGAGTTTTACACTAGAAAAGCCTGTTATTCCTTTGTTAGAGTACTTTTATCATCCCCAGCAACTCACGCCTACTTTCAAGCCTGCCTGGGCCTTCTCCTAACATTATAATGCGCAAAATTGTATTCCTAGCTTTGCAGGTAAATGAAACCAGGAGCATCAGAACAGCCAAAAAATCAATGTTTTCAGATTTCAATAAAAATTGGACAAATGTATGTTTTTCAATTTTAAAAGTTGTTATGTGGAAATTCACTTCCCTCACGTCAGCGTGCTGCGTGCAAACTCGTTTTCCTATGTTATACTACATTATTCTCATATGATATGATTCTTAACAGGTAATATGTTATTCATTTTCAGTGAAGACATTAGATGCACCTGGAGTGCTGAGGTACAATATTAGCTTTATAAACACAGATAAACTCAGTGACTACTGAATGCGGAATTCAGAGAATTAAAATCGGAATTAGTGTTTTCCACCGCAGTTGATTAATTTACACAAGTATTACTGTCACGAAATGATGCTAAAATTACTACCATTTAAGACTTTGATTCATTACTAAACAACTACTTGTTCCAAAGATTTTAAAATAATATCGTACAGGTGACTACTGCTCTTAGAGTAACTATTCAGGTCAGGTTCTTATCTTAGGAGTGGGCTCCAGTCACGTAACATTTCACGTTTCTACTGCCCTTAAGGCCAACGCTAACTTTCAAATCCCGTCCCTCTTCAACAGATTAATATCGTACAGGTGACTACGAGTGATCTTAGAGTCACTATTCAGGTCAGGTTCTTATCATAGGAGTGGGCTCCAGTCACGTAACACTTCACGTTTCTGCTGCCCTTAAGGCCAACGCTAACTTTCAAATCCCGTCCCTCTTCAACAGATTAATATCGTACAGGTGACTACGAGTGATCTTAGAGTCACTATTCAGGTCAGGTTCTTATCTTAGGAGTGGGCTCCAGTCACGTAACACTTCACGTTTCTGCTGCCCTTAAGGCCAACGCTAACTTTCAAATCCCGTCCCTCTTCAACAGATTAATACCGTACAGGTGACTACGACTGTTCTTAGAGTCACTATTCAGGTCAGGTTCTTATCTTAGGAGTGGGCTCCAGTCACGTAACACTTCACGTTTCTACTGCCCTTAAGGCCAACGCTAACTTTCAAATCCCGTCCCTCTTCAACAGATTAATATCGTACAGGTGACTACGACTGATCTGAGAGTCACTATTCAGGTCAGGTTCTTATCTTAGGAGTGGGCTCCAGTCACGTAACATTTCACGTTTCTACTGCCCTTAAGGCCAACGCTAACTTTCAAAGGCCGTCCCTCTTCAACATATTATTCTAAGTCGTTGATTTATCGCTCATTTTAAAGGGCGGAAAGATACCTAGCGATGTCAGTGAGCAAAATGTCGACATCACAAATAATAATCGTTCAGTGAAATTCCAAAATATTCAATTTTCACGAGTTTTTACGATTAAACAGTTGTGATATTAAAGTTCTGGTATTTGGAATCGTAGGTAAATTTCTGTTCTATAAAATGAACTATTAAGCAACAATTTTGGACACTCTGTTGTGGAGGGGCGGGATTGGAAGTCAACATCGGTCTTATGGAAGAAGCAGGTGACTGGAGCCTCGTCTTTTACTACTTCCATGAGGATCGAACCAGGTGGCAGAATCTGGCGAGGCGTGTAATAAGCTTACGCTCGTTAGAACAATCCTGTGACTTAAAGTGATGTCACAAACTGAGAGTTGCACGAGTTGAGAGTTAAGATATCTCCACTAAAAGTCATACAGTAAGTAAAATAATGGTTGTTGAATTCGTCATGTACTGAAATGCGACTGTAATTTCTACTTTCTATTATTGTTTAATATAACATTTATTTCGCTTGAAATATAGCATTAGTTTTATCTGAAATTATTACATTACTGCCGCATATTCTATTGCACCAGTGTGTTACAGTCCATAGTATATTACATTTGATAATGGATCATTACGATATGGTAAGTTACAATTCAGAATGTTATAACCCACTTCTAAAGTTAATGGGAATAAAATCAGTGTAAAATACAGCTTATTGGGACGGAAACAAGACAAGGACGTCTAGATTGCGTTTAGAAACTAAGTTTGGAGAACGAAGTTTTTTGTTTCTCTGAAAGTTATATCGATGGTGCAGGTCGTGACACGATTCCATCGTACGTTATAAAAATGCAATTTATATCATACGATAGGGTTTTGTCTATGTAATTTTCTCCGTCAAATGTTCTCAGAAGGAGGATTTGCTTGCCATTACCGAGTTTTATCACTCTTTTTTAAATTTATTTGGAAAATCCAACTTTTGTATTCATTCAAAATGTTGGTTTTATATAATATATAAACTTACACATTAATGTAAAAGTATACCGAGCTGATTCTACATGCTAAATTCTCTTGAACCTACAGCTGGTTGTATACGACAGATTAATAAACATGATAAAATAAACTACGTCTCACAACACTACAAAATATATTTACACTTATACTGTACTTACATGCAATACGGAAAATAATCCACATAAAGGATCGTCCAAGGCGATAGGTTTCAACCATTTACACCGGTCTTCATCAGGCTCAATCAGAGAACCTGATTGTTGTTTTAACGTGTTTGTTGTTTAATTGTAACAACACGTATCAAAGTATTCTATATTACATTATTTGACTTTAATTGAAAATTAAAAATTTATTACCTGCGATTATTTTATCAGGGAAGGAGTTAATTTTTACTTTCAAACCCCTTGTTCTCAATAATGTATACAAAGTGTTCAGAAGCTACTGACCACCTACTCCACCAGGTTATTCTGCTGCATAATGTATATAATATCTTAAATAGTTTTCTGTCTATCTGTTTCTACGTAATTTTTACGAAAGCCTTGATATCTCGTAAACGGATCAAAAAGCAATTTATGACACTTGGTATGAACCATAGAAGGATAATGAATGTTACATGGCTTTAAAATGCCTTTAAGGTTTTAGTTTCTTAGATAACATTTTTTTAAATAGCGGCAATTGATATCATAGAATTAAATAAACTAGTTAATTCAGTACAGATTTATCAGACACAAAGCTTAGGACAGTTTAAAAGAAAATGCTAATGATGTATCAGTTATAATAATTTAGTTATAGATAAAGAGGAAAACTCAAATTTCATGGTAAAATGTAAAGCTATTTCCGTAATTTGACTATGTATAGCACCACTTGTGACCACAAAACATAGTTTGATTCATCTTTACTTTGTTAAAAAATAGGCAATACTACCCTTTGAGATATTTTCATGATACTTGGCATAAGTCTTTAGATCTTAGATGTCAACAATTTACAAACATATTTTCTCCAAACTTATTAAATTTCAAAATAGCGGTCATTTGAAAATTTTAAAGTCAAATTTAATGAAAACCAGTAATTTAAATCAAATTTTGCAAGAAACAATATATTTAGTACTTTTTAATCCAATGACAACTCAATTATTAAAATCAGTCTATTAAAAAAAGAACCTGTAGTGATTTGAAATTGTATAATTAAACTCATTTTGCTTAACTTGCACTTCAGAATATGTAAATCAATATCCAGCTATTGGAAAGTTATTTTTGACTGCTTTTACAGAACTCTGTTTCAGCTTTTTTGTGTTTTTTTCAGCTTTTCCTATATTGGGACACTAATTTTGTTATGTTCTAGGTATTCTGCTCACCTGAAGACGGGGTCAGATTCCAGATCCCGAAACGTCGTAAAACTTTATTTTTTTTCACTGAGCGATGGCAAAAAATGTCCGCATTAATTCTTTAGTAACATAAACTCACAATCACCATTAATGGATTTTAAACAAATAAAAATTAGTTCCGAAAACTAACACCAGGATGCAATTCCCAGAACATGTAACCTGCTAAATCTGGCTTAAGAGACAGTTAGAACTGTAGTACCTTTTAGATTGTTTTTATTTTTAAGAACTAATTAAATTTGTTAACGTTATGACAAATCATAAACTTTTCTAACACGTTCTTTTGATCCGAGTTATTACTTGTTTCTGGGGTTATTACTTTGTCCTATTAAAGATCTAAAGTCACTAAACAGGGATAAAAAACCCGAAATTGAAAACATGATTACCACCATGATTCCCATCAACCGTCTGTCTCTATAGGTGTTCTAGGTTCAAGTGCCTAACAATTCTTGCGATACAACGTGGCAAGCACAACCGCTTAGAGGATTGCGGCGCGCGGCGCAGTGTTTGCGGCGTTTCGGCTAGGAAATCCAATCCCCCTCGCGCGGGAATAAAAACATTTAACAAATATAAACTCATCACAAATCTCTGTTACAGTATACTCTTTAGACACCATGTGTTTCGTTCATACAATCAACTGATAGTCAAAAATATTGCTTTGAACGGGAATTATAAGGGCAATGTAACAAAGTTAACAAAGGTTTACAAAATGCACAAGAACATTAAAAATAATGATGTTAAAATTATGAAACTTTACAAATGTGTTTATAAATAACCCTCATATATGCCATAAAAATTTGAAGCTGATACGTTTTCTAGATATTTTATAATAATCGTCTAAATTTGAGATTTACTCAAACATTATAAAAAACATCGATATTTTCCACTTTTTTCGTTATATAAATTATAAAAAGTTATGTAAAGATTTGAAACTCCGTAATATAAAATTTGACAATATTTCCGTTCGTTTGATAGGTGTCTCGTTAAAATCAGACACGCCGTTTCGGAGGTGTGATACCGTAATCTCGAGTATCCATAATTTCTGCGCGGACTTTAAGCGCGAGGACGGGACTCAGCGGAGGTACGTCACTGTCATGAACAACGGGGAACCGCCAAGTTGGAACTGATAAAAGGGGTAAGAGCTTTGCTCGCTGAGGCGGATTAAACTTTTACTGTAATCATCACTACTTTCTATCGTACAGCTGGTGCCTACAGTCTATGGTAACAATCGGCACAGCTCGTCAACGGAGACGAACGAGTTCCTGGAAAATATAAAGAACCAAGCTTGTCATGATTGTAAAACGTGGCGAGTAAAAAATTCTGTTATCTGATACTAAATATTAAATCAAAATAATGTTTTTAACATTTCAGTTTGAATACTAAAAAGCTATCAGAAACGAAGTCAGGGAGTGGGTTAGGGAATCCAATCCCGGGATCCCGCATCTCGGGATCCCGCCCAATTTTACGGTTTCTTCCACCCCGGGATAAAAACTACGAATCCCGGGATTTTCGGGATTGCAAAATTGTCTCAGGTTAGCAATACAGGTGATGTTTCTAACTGATATAACCACAATTAATCACTATAAAACCACTTTAATCATATTAATATATAAAAATTGGATGGTGTGTGTCTGTCTGTCTACTTTTTGTTCCTCAATCACTCAAAAACTACTAAACCGATTGGCATGAAAATTTACAGGAATTTTCCTTATGTACAAAATTAACACATAGGCCTATTTTTTGTTTTGAAAAGTTCTCAGGACTCTGCCCTACGGGACTTCCAAGTTCCAATGTTATTCTTATAGACATTCATTTTTGTTTGAGCTGATGAAAATACAAACAGCTTATCTTGATTCGAAGTAGTTGCACGGGATAACTACAGAATGCAGCTCACATAACTGCTTAGTTTTCTACTCTGAATTTTTTCCGCCGTCGCAAAGCACGGGATTAGCAGCAGCTAGTAGTTATAAACTAAAACCTCTTGATTTGATATTTTTTCTTTCTGATATATTAACTTTAGGTTTATATTTTAATCAAATTTCTTTCAGTCACTTGAAACAATCAGATTTTACCTGATTAGGGTACGTGATGTTTGTTAAATAATTATGCCTTTTTATGATGATTGATCTTTTTCCTTTTCATCAAGAACAAATTTAGTTTGTTTTGATCCCAATATAATAATATGTAAATTCATTAAAATAACAACATTGGAATTTTTGTTAAGTAATGTTTACTCGATTAATTTTAGAAAGTTTACTAATTGTTACTTGATTTTATTATGAAAGTACTGTGTTTATTGAAAGGATAGTTTTGTTTCTAGTTTTGTTTTATCAAGTAGGATTTATTCATAACTTGTCTTAGTAATAAATTAATAATTTCATTCATCTGCAGAAAAATACCCCCGTCGCAGCAAACCTGCATACTCAGCGAATTTCCAATGAATTATAACATAACACATTAAGCCACTTAACAGGATTCATAAGAAATATATTCACAAACAAGCGATATTTAAAATATTAATTATTCTCCATAAGAATAACATTGGGGATGAGTACGCAGGTTTGCTGCAACAAGGAACACAAAATAATGGGGTCTTATGCAAAATATCAAAGGAACTCAGCTAAATGAAGTCACATACCAAGTTTCATCCATATACATTCATAAATAAGCGATATATAACACTTTAATTATTTTCCATAAGAGTAACATGGGGACCGAGTACCTAGGTTTGCTGCTACGGGAACCATAGGTGAAACATTTTTTTTTGTGCAAACAACAATAAACCACAACCAGATGAAGCTATATACCAAATTTCGTCAGTTTATGTTCATAAATAAGCGAGATATACAATTTTTCTTTTTCTCCATAAGAATAACATTAGACAACGTACTGTGTTTAGCACTATCAATATATCAGTAACCAATTGACGTAGAGCAATGATCAAGATACCAAATTGTTTGTTTTTTTATGCTGAATTCAATGGTGAAAATTAAAATTTAATTTTAATAAAAATTACATGTGGAAACCCCAAAAAACCCATTTTTGGGGTACAAAACCCCCTTCGGATGGTGCGATTCGTCTGGTTTTCGAACTCGTTCAAATAAATGGTACTTTACACGTTTGTACCAAATTTCATTAAGATCGGACCTTTTTTACGAGAGTTATCGTGCTTACGGACACATATATAAAAATTTGAACGAATGGTGTTTTTGGCATCTGGGGACCTCAAAATGAAAAGTTATCATGATCTCGGGCTTAGGTCTTACCATGAGACCTACGGTAATAGCTTCTTCCCTATAGGGGAAATTCGCTAAAATGTACTTCTACTTCTACTTCTTAGGTGGAAATATTTGTTCATGGATACTTTTTGAAATAGTTTTTCTGACAATTTAAATACACATCAAACTATTAAAAACCCAATCTTGAGTTGCTTTATTAGTTTATTGCATACCCGAAGCCTTACCCAATGTGAGACCAAACGTAATGGTAGACTAATAGTGTAATAAATATTTTTATCTTTCACTGTTGTCATTTGTGCTATTTAAATATTTTTTTTATTTTAAATAAACAAAATAGTAATCATTTTCTATAATTATCGTCAACATAAACAAAAGTACACTTAATCTCATATTTTTCAGGCATTTTGTAAATTACGGCCAATCTCGGGATTGGTCCTGGGATCCCTGGATTGCGTTTTCCAATCCCATAATCCCGGGATTGAAAATATAGTCCGGGATTGGATTCCCTAGTTTAAAATAATTTAATACAGTTTTTCTCGAGTTTTGTAATAACTTAGTATTTTTCCTTTGATAGTTTTTGTTTTATTAGGGTGCCAGTAAAATGGTTCAAAATAATTATTTTAAAATGACGCATTTTCAAGACGACGTCACTTATGTACGTCCCTATAGATTAAGATTCAACCCAAAAAACTTACACCGAAAACTAACAAAATAAACATCTTATTCAACCCGGCTTTATATATTTGTCCGAAAATATAACACGTAAGGGGCAGTAAGTTAAGGTCTTGTGAGTGAATTTCCTATGGAAAGTGAATAACCATTAGCATGACCCGCACGGTAAAACTTAAGCCTGGGACCGCCATAGAAGTTCCTAACATGACCCCCTGAACACGTATTGGGGTTCATTCAAAATTACACATATATATATATATGTGTGTGTGTGTGTGTGTGTGTGTGTGTGTGTGTGTGTGTGTGTGTGTGTGTGTATGCACTCTAGCGATCGCATTTTTTCTCCGATTTACTTCAAATTTGGTAGGGATGTTCCTTTCTATAATCAGTTGGACAAGTTCGTTGGACAAAACAATCGGAAAACTTTAAACCCCTTTTTTGGGATTATTCTTTCAAATTTTGAGTTTTTGGGCCCAAAAAGGGTCAGAAAAGCCCCGGACGTACAATTAATGCATGTATTAAAATGGGGATTAGTGAAGCGAAAGTTTTAAGCCCTCTCTCGTCATTCAAGCATAAATATTTACTAAGTTATTAAATAAAATGTATATCGGCTAAACACAGTACGTTGTCTTATGAGGTTTTTACATTAGAAAAGCATGTTATTCATTTGTTGGTGTATTTGTTTCATCCAAGCAACCTCGCATCTACTTTTAAGCCTGACTGGACCTTCTCCTAACCTTATAATGCGCATAATTGTGATCCTAAAATTGCAGGTAAATTAAACCAGGAGCATCAGAACAGCCAAAAAATCAATGTTTTCAGATTTCAATAAAATTGGCATAAATGTATGTTTTTACACTGGGTTTGAGTTTTAAAAGTTTTGTATATGGAAATTCACTTCCTTCATGTCAGCGTGCTGCGTGCAAACTCGTTATTGATACTAGTTTTGTAAAAACTTCACTGTATTGTAGTAGAATATCTTCAAACATCATCAAATTAGTATATTAATTTCCATTAATTACATTTAAATACTACAATCAACTCTGAAAAAGTATGCAATTACCTTTTATTTGTCAAAGTATATCTATAATCCTTATGCGATTTTATTGGTTATAGAAACACTTGAAAATAACATTTCTTACTGGATGCAAAACAGATGTTATTTCCTAAAAAATAGAAAAAGAATTGTCATGAAGGGTGTTTAGCGAGCCTTGCTTGGTTTAGACTCAAGTCACGTACTTGGAAAGAATGCCCGTTATTACTCCAGCTTCTTGTAGTAGCTCTTTCGTTTATATGAATTCGTATTTACAATAATTAATTTAGTAATTTGCATTTTAGCGAATTTCCCCTATAGGGAAGACTCTATTACCGTAGTCAGCATGGTAAGACCTAGGCCCGGGACCATGATAACTTTTTTTTAAGGTCCCCAGATTCCAAAAACACGATTTGTCCAAAACTGTATATATATGTGTGTGTGTGTGTGTGTGTGTGTGTGTGTGTGTGTGTGTGTGTGTGTGTGTGTGTGTGTGTGTGTGTGTGTGTGTGTGTTTGTTTTTACTCAATTGTAGCATCATTGACGCAGTGGCGGATTTAGGGGGGGGCTATAGGGGCTGTAGCCCAGGGCGGCAAGTTTTTAGGGGCGGCAAATTTACAACAAATTAATAAGTTGTTTACAAAAGAAATGTTGAAACGGGGAACATTTTGATGAAAACGGATGACAATGACGGTGTGCCGCCCTTTTAAAGAAAAAGATAGTAATCAGGGACTAATGTTTTACACTTGCAGTCCCTCACACTGCAGTTCCTCAAAACAGTCATAATGCATTTGTCATTCATCCGTACTAGCGACAAGACGATTACGCTACAGAGAAAGGGCGGCAAGCCACGAACTACGTACCGCTAATGAGGCACTGCGCCACTATGACTACGTCCAACCATAGATTAAACACACTCCTTGTGGTATTCTTAATCTATGGTCCAACTCACGTACTTCCAAGCAGTGGCGGATTTAAGCACTTGCCGCCCTTCCAAGTTTACTTGTACATTCGCTAAGCATTATAATGATTTTTTACACAATATCAATAATGATTAAGGCACACGGATGAGAAATGTTGCAACAATCGAATTTGAGATGACAATAACAAAATTTAGACTACGATGATATTGTCGATTCATTTTCAAACTCAAGGTAACAAAGAAAGTTATTTCAGCCGTCTTATACTTACCATCAAAGGCTACCACACATAATCGTTCTATCGTTCATTCTGGAGGATATTTTTTTAACAAAACATCTGACCAAAGACAAATAAATATTAACATAATTTGTGAAGAGAAGATTTGATTGGTTGTTGCCATGGGAGCATAGTTGACATAGGGTCAAAATGGTGGTCAGCATGTAGGCTGAAGTTTTTTACTCCAGGCGAGACCTCTATATATATATTTTGGGTGGGACGGTGTTAAAATCTCCGATTTCATTAAATGAAAAACTGTGATATTTTAAGTCTTTAAATTAGTATCTTGTCGCATTTTAGGCGACTCATGATGTTAAACTTAACTTTATAATCTTAAGACATATGTTATATGTAATTTTATTGATTATCTCGAAGCAAAGTTATGATTTGAGTTAAATGAAAACATCCTTTTAATATAGCTTTGGAAATAGTGTTGAAAACATGCCGCCTTTGTACATCGAATGTCGTCCCACCAACAAGTTGACACCACAACAGGACAAAATACCAAATATGACGGCACGCTTTATGAAGGTTATTTGTCAGAGAGTATAGTGACTATTGTAGGTATTATCATTGGATCTACAATATCATGGAGGTGAAACTAGAATACGTGTTTGAAAATGTGTAGAGTTTTAGTAAGATTAGGGCTACATCAATTAATTTTGTATTTTGATCGTCTAAAACATATTAACAATTCTTTGTATAAAAGTATAAATTACAAAATTACTTAAAAACTGTATTGAAAAGCGCTAATTCAGGATAAAAATAGTCATAACTTTGAGGCTAATGGTCCGAATTATACGAATTTTAAGGCTACAGTGTAATCATATCTTATTATAGGTTATTTATTATAAATTTCAGTAGTCAATGCGTTGGTGTAAAAATTAATGTTTTGATGAAATATAAGAAGGGATTTTTAGACCTTTGTTGAAGGATTTTCTTGTTAAAAGTAGCACTAGCACTGCTTCACTGCTTTTAACACGAACATTTGTCTCTAGGGCTGATTGTCATTGGAGGAGGCTATATTGAATATTAAACTGTGTTAATGTAAATCAAGTCAATTATACATTATTTTACTGGGTTTTTTGAACTAGGAAATAACAGAAATTTCTTAAACTTATTCAATCAGTTAATTTGTAACTTCTTTAGATACTGTCACAAAATAAGCAAACAAGATATATAACATGTAGGTAAACCTGGGCGGCAAAAAAGACAAAGATATAGTGAAGGGGGGAGGGCGGCAAATTTCCTAATAGCCCTTAGGCAGCAAGTGCTTAAATCCGCCACTGCATTGACGTGTACAGAACCACATCACTGTGGCATCATGATCCAATTGTACACAATAATGCTATAATTTTTGTATAAAGCCCATATTTTTTGTTTCTTGTTTCAGCAAACCTGTGTACTCAAATGCCATGTTATTCTTATGGAGAATAATTTAAATGCTATATGAATTGCTTATTTGTGAATGTATATTTTTGAAACTTGGTATGTGTCTTTATGTGGTAGTGAGAAACATATGCATGCATTGAAAATTCGCTTGGTATGCAGGTTTGCTGCGACTGGGGTATTTGTTTCTTTAATCTATTTATTCAGTTAAAATTTGTTGTGAGCATTGCCTTTTAGATTAAATGATCAATTACACGTTTATAAAATACAAATATTTTACTAAAAAATTCATACTGATTTTGAAATCACTATATCCTACTCCTCAAAAGAAATGGCATAAGTAAGAGTTAAATGACTTGTAGATAATCAATAATCTTGAAAATAGCTGAGCATGAAAATAGCTGAGCATACATTCTACAGTACAAAATATAGGTCATTTAAACAGATTCTTATCTGTTATTAAAGAGGTTATTTCAGACATTTGCCATCACTGATTATAAACACAAATTTCACGACGATTCGGGACCTGTAATCAGACCCAAAGGCCCTCGACGGCTCTCTGACTGGTCTATACTAGTACAGAGGTCGACATTGGGTACAGCAAAATGAAGCTGTCACAGTATTGGAGAGTCTTTTGGCTATCCAGGGTGACCAACTTCCCTTCCTTGGTTCCTCCTGGTCTCTTCTGGGGGCTTGACTCCCAGTTGAGCCTGGATACCCAGTCTAGTCCAAGTCCTTGGAGGGCGGTCCCTGCCTGGTGGACTTAGGGGGACGTCGCGTTAGAGGGCGAATCGTCCTGGGGTTCTGTCACCCACACAGAGCCCGGGAGCTAGGTAAGGTTCTCTCTCCCTTTCTGGAGCGAGGCAGACTGACCCTGTCCTACCACCTTTCCCATCCCTCTTTCCCCTCTTTACGGTGGCTGTACAATATCCCAAGGGAGACGTGCTTAGCCGGCTATGCCGGGGCCTCCTAATCCCCCCAAAAACAAACAACAAACAATCAGACCAAAAATTAAACATATTGTGAACAAGTGTGAAATAAATAAGTAGATATAATCTACTAAACTGTTTTATGTTTAGGTGATCCTTATAAGTATATTTTAGTAGGCTTGTATCCCAAACTAGTGATTTATATATTGTACAACTATAAACTATTACACAGCCACCTTTAGCTAACTATTGGTTAGTATCAACATTAAATTCTTGTACCGACACCCACTTGTTTCCCCAAGCATATTTTAAACTATTACTTAACATTGATCTTAAAGTTAGGGAGTCCTTATTAAACACCCGGTCCATAAAAAACCAGGAACAATCAAATTATTCAATCAGTTGGGCAAAACTGCGCATCAGAGTGAGTCGAGCGAGTAATGAGTATACATCGAGCCGACAACCCACCATTACAGACATTCAGATCCTATCGTGGGACTATAATCGCCTCAACCCGGTACCGGCGTCACTCTTAATTTATGGTTACATACAACTCGCTTCTGGAAATAAAAATCAGCTGTTATTGCAAGGTCAAACTACCCGTTATTCTTCCTCACTGACCACTTAATTGAGTAATCGACACTAAAGACTAAATAATTTATTTTAAATGAAGGGATTAACACGTTAGCTGTTGAAGTCTAAACGTTAACTCCAACAATATGCTACAGTAAATCGATATAGATATTTTGATGATTTAATTTTGTAAATGATCAAAATTCTTTCCAGACTTACAATAATACTAACAAATATTGTTAACAGCAATGAAGAAAGAAGATTCATAGAAGAATCTGACTAAGATACAGAGGCAGAAACAGACTATCGTTTTAGGGGGGGTCATGAGGGGAAAAATATATAAATTGTCATAATAACATAACCTTTATAGTGAAAAAATGGGTAAAATATGTGAAGGTCTGTGGTTTTGGGGGGGCAAGACTCCTATGACCTCCCCCCTGCTAAGAGGCACGATCCACCCAGCAGTGTAGCGATCCACCCTGCAGTGTGGCGATCCACCCTGCAGTGTAGCGATCCACCCTGCAGTGTGGCGATCCACCCTGCAGTGTAGCGATCCACCCTGCAGTGTAGTGATCCACCCTGCAGTGTAGAGATCCACCCTGCAGTGTAGCGATCCACCCTGCAGTGTAGCGATCCACCCTGCAGTGTAGCGATCCACCCTGCAGTGTAGCAATGCACCCTGCAGTGTAGCAATCCACCCTGCAGTGTAGCGATCCACCCTGCATTGTAGCGATCCACCCTGCAGTGTAGCGATCCACCCAGCAGTGTAGCGATCCACCCTGCAGTGCAGCGATCCACCCTGCAGTGTAGCGATCCACCCTGCAGTGTAGCGATCCACCCTGCAGTGTAGCGATCCACCCTGCAGTGTAGCGATCCACCCTGCAGTGTAGCGGAATGCAAGGGTTTGCATGATCAGATGGTACAGGGGTTGCTATAATCTCATGGTACAAAATAATAAATTACTTACTATAGCCATGTTTTTAAATAAGTTATATTTACAAACCCTTTTAAAAGTAGAAAAAGAGGTTTTCAAACCACAATAACTTAAGAGGGGGTTCCAGTCCTCTGTGTCTACCTGCTTCTCCTATAAGACCAATGTTAACTTTCAAAGTCCGTTCCTCCTGAATGGGTTATCCGAAATCGATTATTTATGGTTCATTTTAAAGATCAAAAATAATCTAGCGATTTCAGTAAGCAGAATGCCGTTATCATAAATAGTTCGTACATAAAAAAATCGTAAATATTGAATACTTTGGAATTTTATTGATCGATTATTATTTACGATATCGAAATTCTGCTTACTGAAATCGCTAGTTATATTTTTGCTCTTTAAAATGAGGCATAACTCAATGATAACGGATAAACTGTTGAGGAGGGACGGGCTTTGAAAGTTAACATTGGCCTTATGGGCGGAGCAGGTAGAAACACGAAAAGTTTTGAGTCTTAAGTCAGAAATTTTTGTTATTCTAAAATCGGCAAGAACAACATTTACTTTATTCTTTTATATTCCGTTTTGAGTGGGTTGATAGCATAATTATCGCCAGGGCCGATTTTGAACTCAAGAGCTCCCTATGCATTTCAAAGAAGAGCGGCCCTCCCCACATTCACTTACTATATAGGGAGGGATTTTCACAGTAGTATAATCGTCTACACACAGACGGTCCAACTAAAGTTCAGTCCTTTATGATGGCCAGCTTTGTCTAATTCTTAGTTTCTCTAAACATATAACTGTTATGGGAAAATTTTATAGTGAAAAACACAAAGATACCTTTTAAAAAACCTTATAAAATATGCAACATATTTTAAAATATTTCCTGACAAAAAGCATCAAAGCTTAATCAGAAGGTTTATCAGCTTCAACCTAATGATTTTGTTGTTGTTTTAAGTCATTTATGATTTATTGGTGAATTTCCTATGGAGAGTGAACTATTAGCATGACCCGCAAGGTGAAACTTAAGCCCGGGACCACCATAGAAGTTCCTAACGTGACCCCCTGAACAGGTTTTGGGGGGTCGTTCAAAATTTTATATATATATATATACATACATATATATATAAGTGTGTTTGCACTCTAGCGGTCACATTTTTTGTCCGATTTACTTCAAATTTGGTAGGGACATTCCTTTCTATAATCAGTTGGACAAGTTCGTTGGGAAAAACAATCGGAAATCTCTAAACCCCCTTTTTGGGGATTAATCTTTCAAATTTTGAGTTTTTGGGCCCAAAAAGGGTCATAAAAGCCTCGGATGTAAAATTAATCAACGTATAAAGGTGGGAATTAGTGAGGCAAAACTTTTAAGCCCTCTCCCGTCATTCTAGCATAACTATTTACTAAGTTATAGAAGAAAATGTGTATTGACCAAACACAGTACGTTGTCTTATGGGGGTTTTACATTAGAAAAGCCTGTTATTCATTTGTTGGTGTACTTATTGTACAAATTGTTATTTGACAATTGAAATTTACGTTTATGTATTTTCAGTCAACGGTTCGATTACAGTATATTATTCCTAAATATAATTCAGAACTTTTGTTCCACCATCAGGGACTTTCAAAAATGTCATTCTTCTGTTACAGAAAAATTTCTTGTCAAACATGAAAAAACATAAAAATTAACAATTAAAATCACAAAACATACGAAGATACACATTTTAACATGAATTACTTGTACATATAACTAGTGATTCATGTTTAAATGTGCGTCTATGAGTTTTGAAACATATGTAGGAACAATCTACTGGAATTTAATTGTTGACTCAAGGTTCGTAGACCTATATTTCAAGTGTTTTTAAGGAATTGCAACTCATAAGATAGAGGTATTTTTGACTTGGGAGTCAGTTGACCAGATGAGTTATTAGTGATGATGGTAGAGTACTATTATACTCATATTCAGTTAAGTAATGGCAGGGGCGGCCCGTCAGTTTTTCAGCGCCCGTGCAAAGACCAAACTAGCCGCCCCGCAGCCCCTCTCCCCAACAGCCAAAATCTCACCCCATAGCTCTGAGCATAGCTTATCTCAGAACGCATAGTTTTCCCCTTAATTCCATATAATAGCAATATTAAACTCGAATCATTGTCACTTCAATTAAAGATGATTCAGAACCCTCCAATCCCAAAAACATATGTCAAGATTGGAAAGGAAAAAGCTACTTTCCTCATCTAAGAAGTAGTTTAAAGTATTCGAGGAAGGCGGGTTAAAACAATTAGTTGCATCATGTAACTTGATATTTAACATTGCAATTTTCTTGCATCGTGTTGCAGGTTTTATTCACACTCTCACCAATCAGATTGCCCTGAAGTTGTCACAGTACAACAGAGGTCAAAACAACTTCTCAATTTGGAATAGAGGGGAGCGGAAGTTGTGTTATCTGATATAACAATTTAATGTTTAAGTATAATGAAGGTGCAACATGGAAAATACTAAACTTTCTTCCCAATAATCTTTCAACAACGACTAATATACAACAAAAATCAGTCAGGTTTATATATGTATCTACAAATACTTTATTTAGCGCTACGGATTACGTCCCCCTACCCCGTCATGGGCGCCGAGCGCCGCCCCCCAAAAAGCGCCGCACCCTGCGCGCCCTGTGCTGGAGCACGGCTCGCACTGCCCTAGAGCCGGTACTGAGTAATGGTGTTTAGGGAAAAGCTGATTTCATCTTAACTTGAGTGATGTCTTGAACTCAATTTCCATCCTAAAAGTTGAAAAATAATACCAAATAACTTATAGGATTGACATTTTTTGTCCTGTGATGACAATTATATATTTATAACCCTTGGAATATGATTATACTATGTATACAGTATTTGTCCCAAAAGTCCCGAAATGGTTTAATAACTTTAAAACCCAGCTACACAAAAAAGATACTTTTCACACATATTAGGTCAAAAAAATTACTTTTTGCTGTATGAACAATATATGCCTCTCTGCCCCCAAATTTGTAAATGTAAACTCCTATCACGTGACCTATTCTTTTAAAGTTATTTTAAATAGAAACAAAATGGTGCAAACCTGAGGTCGATAGCACCATTGACTATAAATACTGAAGTAGACTTCTCATTGCCATTATAAAATGTGTCCCTAGTTTTGTGTATGCCAGGATTGAAAGAGGTCGTAGTTTACACCAATCACCAACAGAGTACACTGCTGTCAACTATTACTTATCCTCTCAAGGAGGGAATAATACAATGGTTGGTGTGTCAGGAAGCAAACATAAGTTGATTATCACTTGCTTTCTGGGGTGGAGATGTTTTCAAAGTTAACGTAAATAACTAAATTAAAAAGTTGACAGCAGCGCAATCTGTCGGTGACCCAATCAAACTACTTCAATTCTAGCATACACTAAAAGTGGGACAGCTGGGCCATATGTATGGGATGTCTCCTTCAGTATGTATAGTCAATGATAGCACGCTCCTGTACAAAATTGTGGACATTTAAATATTTAAAAGTGTTGTTCGTTTTTACATAAAAGGAGTTCTCAGATCAGTTTAATAGGTCATAAACTAAAGAGAGGTGATCACAAACATCTTTCACATGATAAGTGAAATCTTGAAAAACCATTTGGTTCCATTGTTGATTATTGCCTGAAATGTTAAATTTTCAATTGAGTGACACCATTCATTTTAAAGGGCTTATTGAGTAAATCAAATCAAATCATTTATTGTCATACAAATCACAGATCATTGACAAAGTCACATCACAGCTCCATTGACAGCCAGGTCCAATATCAGGTAAAAATTACAATATATTTTTAGAAAGCTTATCTCTTATGTAATTTGGTCATTACACTAATAATACTATAATAATAACATTTCCAAGTGGTAATATGAATTGGTAACGAGTTCGCACGCAGCACGCTGACATGAGGGAAGTGAATTTCCACATAAAAAACTATAACAACTCAAAATCAGTTAAAAATATACAATTATTCCAATTTTTATTCAAATCTGAAAATATTGATTTTTGGCTGTTCTGATGCTCCTGGTTCTATTTACCTGCAATGCTGGGAATACAATTTTGTGCATTATAAGGTTAGGCGAAGGTCCAGTCAGGCTTTAAAGTAGGCGTGAGGTTGCTGGGGATGACAAAAGTACTCCAACAAAGGAATAACAGGCTTTTCTAGTGTAAAATCCCCATAAGACAACGTACTGTGTTTAGTCGATACACATTTTCTTTAATAACTCGGTAAATATGTATGATAGAATGACGAGAGAGGGCTTAAAACTTTCGCCTCACTAATTCCCATCTTTTTACATGCATTTATTTTACATCTGGGGCTTTTATGACCATTTTTGGGCCCAAAAACTCGAAATTTGAAAGATTAATCCCCCAAAAAAGGGGTTTAGAGTTTTCCGATTGTTTTGCCCAACGAATTTGTCCAACTGATTACAGAAAGGAACGTCCCTACCAAATTTGAAGTAAATCGGACAAAAAATGTGACCGCTAGAGTGCAAACACATATATATATATATATATCTATCTATATATATATATATATATATATATATATATATATATATATATAAAATTTTGAACGACCCCCCAAAACGTGTTCAGGGGGTCACGTTAGGAACTTCTATGGTGGTCCCGGGCTTAAGTTTCACCGTGCGGGTCATGCTAATAGTTCACTTTCCAAAGGAAATTCACTAATAAAAGAAATTGTACAGTATATTGGTTTGTATGAGTATTCTACAGCAATAGGAAAATCAAACACTGCAGACCTCATACGGAAAAATTCATCCAGTGAATAAAAGGTTATCCAATAGCCGTTGATAATACTTACCAAGAAACATTCTATACAACTTTGTTTAAACCATTGAATATACAGGTAAAACACAACCATGCATACCTTGCTCCTTTTAAAAATATCTGCCTTTTGAAACAGTGGCGTAGATACGGGGGGATCAGTGGGATATACCCCCCCTTGTAACTTGGAAAATTCAAATTTATATGTATCCTCCTGAAATCAAGCTTATTCCTTTTTATTAAAAAGAAATGCTGTTACTGAAAAACAAAAAATTATAAGAGCAATATTTCCAAAACATCTTATTTATATATAAGAATATTGTTCGCTACAATAAATAGTAGCAGATGAACTGCACCGGCACACGGCATGGTATTTGCGCATTGCGTATTTGGGGCGTGAGTCACCGAACAGTCTACCCTCACCCCCTAGCAGCCAGTTCGTCAGCTAGCGCACCTGACCTTGACCGGCTTGACCTTGACGTCTAGACGGACTTAGTGATGTGCTTAACTGCACATGTGTAATTTAATTAACTGCAGGGAGCCATAAATCTTCTTACTGATTTTCAGCGTTCTATAACCGCAAATATATGCAAGGCCCATATACGGACAGCAAAAACGTGACAGCTAAATCACTGACGCTGAACATGAAAAACGGAGCTGTTAAACGAGCGTCAATTTTACGCCGCGTCGTCGACGTCAACCCTCAGTGCTGGAGCTGTTATACGCGCAGAAAAAACGTCGCGACAGTCACCACGGATATAAGGTGGGTTGAGGAAGCAGATCTGCCGCATCAAATCTGCTCGTATAACAGCGACTCGCGTCATTTTTGCCGCGTCTTTGCTGCCAGTCTACCGGTTTGCTGCAGTTTACCGGTCTGGACGCGTTGCCGACGCTGACGCTGAGTTTACAGGGTCCGACGTCCGACGCGATAGATAAAACGCTCGTATAACTTGCACACAGGGAAGTCCATTGCCCGGTAGGCTTGGCGTCTACGCGACGAAAAATCTGTCGCGTTTTTACTGTCCGTATAACATGGGCCTAAAAGTCAACGATATTTCCCGAAGAAATAAAACCAAAGAGTAACAAATAATAGAGGTTAGAGTGAACAGGGAAATGAGGGTTTAGCTTATTTGGCAATCGTTGCATGACGATGAAGTTCCAAACGTAATAGTATATTTCGCACCAAGGGCCGAAAGTGGGGTTTTGCTGACCCGAGATCGTGTTTTATGACCGAGACGAAGTCGAGGTCATAAATCGTTCGAGGGCTATGCAAAACCCTTTCGGCAGAGGTGTGAACTCTATTTTTCACCATACTACAATTATTAACGGGTTAAATGTGATCGATCATAAAACGCGAGCAGCCTCATGCAATCTCGGATTAAAAACAGTTAACCAATAAAAAAATCATCAATAGCACAATGTTTTGAATTTTATTCTCATTTGTCATCAGGTAACGTCGTGTACGCTTGAAAACAAGTTGGCAACACTGGCTAAATAGAGCAGCTGACTTTCGGCCCTTGGGCGGAAAAACTCTACTTTCAGTATTCAAATGACGTTCCGAAAACAGGTGATTACAGCGTAGTGTGGTGAAAATCCATTTTCGTTCACAGATAGGATTTCAAAAAAATGTGTGCTATTCAATGCATTTTTGGAAACAATTTCAAAAAGGGGAGATTTTTAATTTTTCAAGGAAATTCCCCGGAGCTATATTTTTATCTTAAAACTCCAGTAATCTCTTGGGACATCTGGTGACTTGGCAACTCTAGCTTAACGATTACTTTCCAGCATTCCAGTACTGATTACAACTGATACAAGTACTTTTTAGTCCTGTTACAAATACGGATTACTTTGTATCAATGGTTGATGTCTTGGATGTGTAGCCCAATCAATAATTATGAATGTAAGGGACACGTCAATGATGTCTTCAATTTTGTATACCGGTATCAGCTCTAGGCTCTAGTCACGAACACAGTTTTTTGTTTTGTATTCCCTAATGAGACATCCTCCTCCCCCCTTTGACAAAGTTCTATCTACGCCACTGTTTTGAAAGTTATGGTTTCATTATTTAACTAATAAAGCACACTTATTATAACAAGGCATGGAATAACGTATGTTGAAAATAAAATAAAATATATTAATTGCTATGAATAAAATAAATATCTACATTTTTATTCCGTATTAACACAACATTTTTGTTAATTTGTTTTATTCCCAGTTTATATATGCCTTGTGTTAAGTATCTACGTTTTATTAGTTAAATAATAACTTTTCAAAAGGCTGTGACTCTATAAAAGGAGGAAGGGATGACCATAGGTATGCATGGTTATGTTTTACTCGATTAGCCCTTTTAAATGAATGGTCACTCGATTGAAGTTTAAATTTTAAATTTCGGACAACGCCCCAAAATATAATTTTGGGCAGAGGGGCAGGGGGGTTTTATGCAACCATGCAAATAGATTTGTGTTTGTAATTATCTCTCTTTAACTTATAACTTATTCAACTGACCTGGGAATTCCTTTTATTAAAAAACTAACAACACTTTTAAATTTGTAAATAACTACCATTGTGTACAGGAGCGCGATATCACTCTCAGGTTTATACCATTGTGTTTCTATTGAAATATCTTTAAAAGGATAAGTCACTTGATAGGGGTTTACATTTAAAAATTTGGGGCAGCCCCCAAAAAATCATATTTTGGGGGATGGAGCAGTTATGGTACATCCATTAAATAAGTTGTTTTTTGTAGCCAAAGTATGAGTGTAAAATATATTATCCTTAACTGGTTTTGTTTTAAAGTTTTTTAAACATCTCGGGAATTTTGGGACCCACTGTATAATAAATCTGTATCTTTTATTGGTGTAGTTGAATTTTAGTTACAGTTTATATTAATTTCTAGTGGCAAGACACTAGTTACTGTGGTAAGCACTTTATGTAACATCAGTGTGTGTTAATAAATTATTTTATTTTATTTTAATAACCTGCATCAATTTGGCATTCAAGCCCCAAAAATGCAAGACGATTGAAACTTGACTTCTAACAGATGATCTTCTGAGAAACAGAAGTCCTTCAAAGTTTTATGATTACATGATTGATAGTTGAATTAAAAGCATGTAAGTGCTTTAGTTTAAGAATATAAAGATTGTTTCCCACATTTGGTGATGTTACCACAACATCATTTGAAATAGGTGTTTTAAGCTGAATTTTGCATATAACCAAAGCCTTGTACCTTCTTTTGCTATATTTAGGTGTTTGCACAGAAAAAAATCAATTTTGTGTTTCAGTGATATGGAGGCCCGACCATTCAGTTCCCTCAGTCCAATCCTGTCCTCGCGAACAAGGTTGTCCAGCTAGGCCATGCAATGCAATGATTTTGAGCGATTTTTCTTTGGATACAGGACTTAATATAAAACCAGTAGACAATTTTTGTATTAATTTCCCGTAACTGAATAAATAAATTACTCAAGGATCACTTAGTAAAAATAATAAGCTACAAAGGGGTGTCTTCATTTCTTCATGCTAAAAACGCAAGATGCTCAGTTGCTTATTTAATGGTTTTTACTACGCACGCTAAGGAATCTGCTTGGGTTGTCAAAAAACGAAATAAAATTTAATTTATTCCACAGGTGGGTCTAGTTTGATCTGCTGACATCTTTACGATGGAATAATTATCGTGTGTACCTCATAATCGGCCGCTGCCGTCTGTTATTTTACAAAACACGAGAGTCGCGAGGCAGAATCTTGTCTAAAACCTTCAAGGATCTGGAAGGCTATAATTTACATATGTAATTGCCTGCTATTATTGGTACGGACTGCTGATATAAAACTGCTTCTCTCTGAGATTTACTTTTGTTCGTCATGAGGGTGCTTTTGGTTCTGCTGCTATCCAGTAAGATTATTTTTCTTTATTATCTTTAAATATTCCTTATAGTTTATTTACATTGGAATGATTAGTATTTTTAACTGTGATAGTGATTAACTGTTGGACTGTTTTGCATCTTTCATCACACAAAAATGTTAACAATTGACTGATAACAACTTACTTAATATTCTTTAATGATCTGATATTGCAATAAGATTAAAACAAGATCAAAAAATCCATGGATCAAAATCTGAGTTTCTTCATCACAGTTTTACTTTGTCCTTTGTTAGAATGATACACTACCAATAACTACCAAACTACTGATACCTTAATACTGGTACTAATAAATACCAAAAGGGGAGATTTTCAATTTTTCATGAAGTTTCAAGGTAAAAATATAACCCCAAAAATATAAGAGCAATATAGATATATTTAAAGAAACTAATCAGAAACTGAATTGTTTATTCAATATGTTTGTCTGTTTTTTTCACTTCTTTATTTTTGATAAAATTACTAATCCTGTTTTCTTCAGGTATAGATGAAAGAGAGAAAATGTTCATGCAAAATATAACATTTGGCATTATTTTTCATTAATTTATATAAATATGTTCAGTGAAGTCTCCATTATCTTTAAATGTGAATGTTTGCAATTTGTAGCTCTGATTGATATTAATTGTATTAATGTGATCCACTTTTGGACTTTTTCATTAGACGGCAGAAAACCATATCATATTACTTAATTTAAGTCAAATTTAAATTGGTATTTGCCTTAAATAAATAAATGTGGCCTTTTGAATAAATATGTTTCTAAATTAAAGCTTTATTTTTTGTCTTAAATTATCATCCAACACTGTTTTTTTTTTTTTTTTTTTTTTTTCTAAATGAATCTTGTTTATAATTAAAAAAAATAGAGTTAACTTCATAGTTCAAATTAGGTTTGATAAATGTGTGATATGATTTGTAAAATAATCATGTTAAAGAAGTATAAATCATGTTTAGAATTGCACTAGGTATTTTGGATTCAGGCCTATTTAATTTTCATTGTAATGGGAGGGAGTCACTCAAAAATATCAAAATGTCCAAAATGAAACAAGATTTACTATTTATGATTTGAATGTAATATTGGACGGCAATATTTTTAAAATTTTTGGTTACAATTGTATTTGAGCCTTTTTCGCATGCCCGATCAATTACTAAGGGCTCATACTCATATCTCATAACACCTGTTTTTGTAATTTCCTCCTTCAATCATATAATGCAACATAACATCGATGCATGTTTTCCTCCCCCTTGTATTACCTAATTCACTTTTCTTCTGTAATAAACTTAAAATGATACAAGTAAATAAAACATTATAATATGTATAGTATTTATTTTAAAAACTTCTTTACAACTTTTTATTTAAATTACAACTAAGTCGACTTCTACAAGTAAAACATACAACAAATATGTATTAAAAACCAAAATGTTAATATTGAGCTAAATGGTTTTAATTTTTTTGCCTATTGTAATTTTTAATTTAAAAAACCTTTCTGTTCATCAGTTACATTGTTTCCAAGCCGAACATTTTGGAACATGGTTACCTGTTTTCCAAGCCTCGCTGGAACTCTGAAAATGTATTTTAACAATAAAGAGATATTTAATTTAATTTCAAGTATTACTTATATTAAAACCATTTTCAAGATACTAATGGGTTAAGCTACTATTACTTAATTGGTATAAAACAGTTTTTGAATGGGATAAATGGTAAGTTTTACAAATCTGTTAATCCTTGGACCTTCAGGTACCAAAATTGACCGGGATCTCGGGACCCTGAATTCTGGGAAAAAAATCCCTAGTTATGGTCATTCATTGCTACTATAGTAGAATTATAACTTTTATGTTTTTTTTAGTGTGCTAGGCATGTACAGCACCTATAGTGTATATTACAAATATGTACAACATAAATTCGGGCAGGGCTAAAGCAGCAATGTTAATTTATTTTGATCAACTCTTCTATCAACATATAGATCTAAAAAATTGTTTTGTTTTTACATTTTAATTGCAAATATATGGGGAGTTTTAAATAGCCCTGCCTAATACTTTGTTCTATATTTATTAACGTATCGACCCCCAGACCATCACCAATGATGGTAAATCTGTTAAAATAAATAAACACTCCTTCCATCTCTCAAATTTTATAAATAGTGAAATAGTTATAAATTTCATCGATTTTTTCTCAGTTCTAAACAAACATAGGCCTAAAAAAGGAATTGTGCTGGGGAAAACAGTTAAGCCATCAGCTGAGTGGTACTCAAACGACCTGCGTAAAAAGAAAAGTAAATTATTTTTTTAAATAAATTAATTAATGGGCTGCAGGAACCAGATTTTACCTTAATAGAACATTATAAAACTTTGTATCAGCCAGTATGAGGGTGATATAAAAACTGCTAAAATGGCTGAAAATGCTAATTTTATAGAAAATAGTCATAATAAATGTAAAGCTGTGTGGTCTGTAATAAAGAAAACAAACAATAATCTCTCACAGAGAAGTATTCCAGAGATTATACCTGATGTATTTAATAATTTCTTTGTCAGTAGTGTTTTAGATATTAAGAATCAGATTCAGACTCCCATAGCCAATATTGACAAACATCTTGGAAATTCAGCTGCTCTGGTTAGCTTTAAATGGATGACTGTTTTGCCTAGGGAAGTAATTGAAGCCACAAAAAACTTAAGCAACTCTAATAGTAATGACGTGTACAATATGTCGAATAATCTAATTAAATACGTAATTTCTAGTATTGCTGAGCCTTTAACTTACTGTATAAACTGCTGCCTTCAGTAAGGGCTCTTTCCAGAGCAATTGAAATTATCTCGAATCTGTCCTGTTTTAAAGAAAGGCCAAAAGGATAAACCGGTGAGCCATCGTCCTATTGCTATAATACCTGTCATTTCCAAATTAATTAAAGTAATAATACATGGTCAAATCAATAAATATTTTCAGGAAAATAATTTGTTTAACGCAAATCAATTTGGTTTCCGTCAAAAAATGTCCACAGTCAATGTAATAGATAAATTAGTCCGCCATGTGCTTCCAGCTTTTGAAGAGAAGGATTTTGCTCAGGCCACCTTGTGTGACCTATGCAAGGCCTTTGATTGTGTAAATCATGTTGATCTTTTGAAGAAGTTGTCCTTTTATGGCATCAAGGGCAGTGCTCTAAAGTTCTTTCAATTCTAACTCTCTGGCCGTAGGCAGAAAGTTTTAATAAATGGGAAATGGTCTCAGGAGGTGGAAGTTAACTACGGAGTTCCTCAAGGATCTGTGCTGGGTCCCCTTATTTTCCAAATATGTATAAATGATCTTTCAAATGCAGTCCCATGAACTACAATTCTTTATGCAGATGATACTACTTTTTTAGTCCAAGTAGTGAATTTTGTTGCCTTGAAGAAGTAAAACAAAATACCCTCCTTGTTGCATCAAACTGGTTTAAAGAAAACGGTTTTCTCTTGAATGACACTAAAACACAATCATTTTTTCTTTAGGTTAAGACCCCTGCCTCAAGCTCAGTTTTCAAATAATATTTCTCATTCAGTTAAATTCCTAGGTGTACACATAGATAATAACTTAACCTGGGGACATCATATTGACTTCATCACACCAAGGTTATCTAGATCTATTTACTTCCTGAGACGTCTCACACACTGCATTGAAATCAACCATGTAAGAACGGCTTATTTTGCATACTTCCAATCAATCATTAGATACGGTTTGCTACTGTAGGGCAATAATTGCTCCAGAGTGCATGAAATGTTGGTGCTGCAAAAGAAAGCTGTCTGAATAATAACAAACTCTGACCACTTAGATCATTGTAAGCCACTTTTTATTCAATCAAAAATTCAAACCGTAATAAATCTCTATTTATCTGAACTGCTCACATATATATTAAATAATCCACAGCTACTAAGACTTCCTGAACATAATTACAGTACTAGAAACAAAGATAAAGCCTTAACATGCTCAGCCTGATACAAAATTATAGTCAGTTTTTGAACTCCCAGAAATCCCGACGTGCGCCACCGGTGGAGCACGGCAAACTTTCTAAAACTCCGACGTGTACCATCCGTGGCGCACTGTTTCCATTTGATTTGATGACTTTTTAAAGTGCATTCAGAGCTTTGCTGAGTTATTTAAACTATGTATACAAGGTTTAGGTTTATATAGACACACCGTGGCCACCGGTGGCGCACGTGTGATTTTTTGTCAGAATAATGTTCTTGAAAAAATGCTCCATTTGAGAACATTTTGTATACTTACTTCTTTACCTTGAAACTTATCTAATGGGTTTTAAGATAAAAAATAAATAGTAAATAATTTTAATTTTTAAAATGTAAACATTTTATTGAAAATAAAAAATGTTTACATTTTTGCCAAGGCAAACCAACAAAAGTCAGAATGGCGGGAAGAATCGTCAGAAGACCCGGGACGTGCTGCCCTCATACGATTTCAATAACTAACTAGTTCGCCGCTGGGTTGTGCGCCGTGCCATCGGCAAACAGTCCGTGTACCACATAAGGCGCACGGTGGGGATTCTAGAATCCCCACCGGCCGACTTGCGCCACCGGTGGTGCACTTACAAAATTACGTAAATTCACTCCCATAACAAAGTTTCAGTGTATGCGAGACAATATAAATATAGATTTTCTACGATACTGTTAAAATTACCAGTTAATTTAGTTTAGTCTTTTTGTTCAGATTACTGTTTGCTGTTCATATTTTTAATCATTTCAAAAATTCCCGACAGTGGTACACGTCGGGCTGAACGTGTTAATAGATTTTCACAGGTTGAGTAAATCGCAAAACAGTCATACCGTTATGTCCCTTAAAGTGTATAACAAATTAATTAATTTCAGCTGTAAATATAGCTCTAAGATTTTCAAAAATAAGTTTTATCTCTGGCTTCTGCATAATCCTTTTTCTAATTTAAATGAATTTTTTTGAAAGCAGTGTTGATTTTTAGACATAAGTTATATTGTATTGTAGTAATTACTGCCTATAGCTGTTGCTGTAATAATGACATTGCTGATACATGTTTTATCGTCAAATGGCAAATAAAGATTTATTTATTTAATGATTGTGTCATGACATTCACTTTTTTGTTTCAAATTTTGAAAAGTGATAATACAATCTTGAGAAGGAAAATGACAGATATAATGTCATTGTTTTCAGTGTAAAAAATAGTTGAAAATTGATCGGGGACAACACCACCTTATAATTTAAAAGATCTTGTTCCAAGATGGATGATCTGATGATTTGGGGTCAAATCAACTCCAAAATAAAGCTATCTTGATTATTTTTTGTCTAAAGCAACTTCAATGATGCAGAAGTCTTTTTAGCGAATTTCCCCTATACAGAAGTAGCTATTACCGTAGGTGGCATGGTAAGACTTAAGCCCGAGACCATGATAACTTTTTGTTTTGAGGTCCCCAGATGCCAAAAACGGTATTCGTTCAAATTTATTTATATGTGTGTGTCTGTGTCTGAAGGCACGATAACTTTCGTAAAAAATTCCGATCTTGATGTAGTTTGTATAAAAGTGAAGGCAGCATCTATTTTCGAGTTCGAAAACCAGACAGATCTCACCATTATAAGGAGGGTTTTGTACCCCGAAAATAGGTTTTTTGAACTTTTTACATACATTTATATATAAAGCCAAACTTTAGATTACACTATTAAATTCAGCTTTAAAAAAACAAACAATTTGGTACTTTGATCATAGCTCTACCTCAATTGGTTACCGAGATATTGAAAGTGCTAAACACAGTACGTTGTCCAATGTTAATCTTATATAGAATAAGTACAATTTTATATCTCGCTTATTAATGAACATATATTAATGAAACTTGGTATGTGGCTTCATATTGTTGGGGTTTACTGATATTTGCATACAAAACCCATTTTTGAGGTCCCCGAATATATACAATCCTTTACTCTCCTAGTTTTTCTTATGGAGAGTAAATAAAATGTCATATCTCACTTATTTATGAATAAGCTTTGATGAAAGTTGGTAAGGGACTTCAAGACGTAGTGAGGTATGGGGCCATGCACACATTACGCAATGTGTTTTTTCGTCACTTCAGACCCCCCTCCCCCATGTAACGCACCATAACACATGACATACCCCCCCCACCAGCCCCCCCAAATATGTTAGTAACTGAATAGTAGTAGGTTTTAAGATAGCTTAAACTTTCTAAACGTTTTATTAGCAATTTGGAATATAGATTTCAATGAATCATTAAACTTTAAATTACTTTCTTTTAACAATATTTGTTTAAAACTTATTTCAAAGCAAAATGTATACAAACAAACAATACTGCTATTAATTATAAACAACAAAATAAACTATCTCAGCTAAAACGTAACAAATTTAATTAATGACTACTATTACAAATACAAAACAACTTAACAAACTAAAGATGTGGGTGGCAATGCGCAATACTGTATCAAGTCATGATTTCACACCCCCTAAAACAACACAAAAAATAGGTGTAAAGCAATACAGAACCTAATCAAAACACATTATGTATTTATTTTTAGTTTAACTTTTATTAAAGTAGTATGACAGAGTATTTTTATATAACTAACTGTATCCTTTTTTAGATATCAATTTGATTATTTTTTTTAATTTTGGAAGAATTATAACCAGTACTGTATCAATAGATACGGGAGTGCGCCAGCTCTTAGGGTTAATATGTGTGAGTTACGTAACGTTGACCCAAGCCCCCCTCTCCCCCTCTTAAGTGCGTTACATAATATGTGTATGGCCCCTACCATTTGAAATTCACCCCCCAGATGCGAAAAACACCATTCGTTCAAATTTTGTATATATGTATATATATATATAACTGATATATATATATATCAGTATATATATTAACTGGTATATATATATATATATATATATTTATTTATTTATGTGTCCGTAAGCATGACATCTCTCGTAAAAAAGGTCCGATCTTGATGAAATTTGGTACAGACATGTAAAGTAGCATTTATTTGAACGAGTTTGAAAACCAGACGAATCACACCATCCGAAGGGGGGTTTTGTACCCCAAAAATAGGTTTCTGGGGGTTTTCACATGTAATTTGTATTTAAATAAAATATTTATCTATACCATTGAATTCAGCTTTAAAAAAACAAACAATTTGGTATTTTGATCATTGCTCTACGTCAATTGGTTACTGAGATATTGCAAGTGCTAAACACAGTACGTTGTCTAATGCTATTCTTATGGAGAAAAATAAATTTTATATCTCGCTTATTTATGAATATAAACTGACGAAACTTGGTATATGGCTTCATCTGGTTGTGGTTGTGGTTTTTTGTTGTTTGCACAAAAAACAAAATTTTCATTTATGGTTCTCTTAGCAGCAAACCTAGGTACTCGGTCCCCATGTTATTCTTATGGAGGATAATTAAAATGTTATATATCGCTTATTATAACTGTATATAGATGAAACTTGGTATGTGATTTTACTTAGATGAGTTCTATTGATATTTGCATAAAAACCCATTATTTTCTGTTCCTTGTTGCGGCAAACCTGCGTACTCATCCCTAATGTTATTCTTATGGAGAATAATTAAAATTGTATTTATTACTTATTTGTGAATATATTTTTATGAAACTTTGTACTGTATGCGGCTTTATATGGTATTAAAACATTGGAAATTCGTTGAGTACGCAGGTTTACTGCGACGGGGGTATTCTTTTCTAAATAAGGTTTGTGAAAGCAACAATTTGCAAAACGACTTTTCCAAGTGGGCAATATATTATGAGGTTTTATCAAAACTTTATGGTCTATCTCGGACTTTTAGAGGGTTAATGAGGTTATTTTAGCTACCTACCTTACTAAGGCTTACCCTGTTTTCTGTGTGCAGTGCTCGTGGTCGCCACAGTTCGGGGACAGGGTTGCAACCCTCCCCCCACCTGTGACCCCCTCTGGAACCCCATCTGTGCCTTCAGCCCCTCCAAACAGTACCGCACCTTCTCCAGCATGTGTACCATGAACCTCAACAACCAGTGCTACAAAGGAGGTCAGTACCTAGTACCTAGTACCTGTCATGTGCCTTAAACTCTCTAGACAATCGTCTTGTGTCAATTCTTTAATATATTAAAGATCACATGAAGTGATGTGAAGTCATGAAGTCACATGAATGATCATATGAAGTCACTTGATCTTATGTTTGTTACCTGTTTTTAACTATTTCTGAGAGGTGAGGCCTTTATTGAAGTAGGTCTAAGTATGCTTTAAAGTGGTTAGCTATAAAACTTTTCAATTATATTACAAAAAGTTATTATAGGATACACTTGAATCGCACAAAGCCAAGTCCCTGCTTTGTTACTAAAAACATACATGACTGGTGAGTGATTAAGTAAAAATATCTATGTTTAATAAATATATCAACATTAAATATATACCTTCATTGAAAATACTAATATTAAATTGTGTATGGTTGGATTTAAATAATTGAATGGTTACTAAATAATATCTGTAATTTTCTATTTATCTGAAAATAAAAATTAGTGGTTTAAGTGACTCACTCACCCACTCACCCGATTCCAAAATAGGCCCCCTGGCAGAAGTTACCCATGGCTCTTTTATGGCTCATTAAGGCTCTACGCCGGTGTGTGAAAATACATTTTTGAGATAGGGAAAAGGAGCGCTGCGGAGGTCCGCAGGATCCCTCTTTGCGGCTATGATAATTATGTTATCAACACACTAAAAACGGGATTTGATATAAGAAAGTTAATTCTACTCATGCCCGATTTTAGAATTTCAAAATAATGGTTCTGCCTTAAGTTTTTGTAGTTTGAAAAAGCTCATTTTTGTACAATTAAAAGGGCTTGTGAATACAACTCAATGAAACAAATTAAAAAGTAAAAATGTACATTTGAGGATTATGTTTTCCTCTTTAATATTATACTTTAACTTTAATCAAAGGGTTTATGTAGTAGCCATAAAGAGGGATCCAGCAAACTTCATAATTATGTGTTGATTTTTCTGAATCACGTTTGACCATAGTAAAAGATTAAAAATACCTGTAGTCTACCTCGTGATCCTCGTAGTACAATAAACGACAACGCGTTTCGACAGTAAACTGTCATCTTCAGGTCAGAGAAGAATTCATGGGATTTTTTTTCTGATGGTATTGAACGGGTTAATTCAAATTCTAAATAGTTCATTGATTTCAAATATTTTGATTTTGTGTTCGTTTTTAAAACTATGACACGACCGTCCCAGTGATGAGTCAAGATTTGCAAGATCTTCGCTGACGATGAAGATGACAGTTTACTATCGAAACGCATAGTCGTTTATTGTACTACGAGGATCACGAGGCAGACTACAAGTATTTTTAACCTTTTATTACATCCAGCAAACCCTTTCCTAGCGCTGCGCGGAAGAGGTAGACCAAGTTATGGTTTTAGGAACTATCTACTTTTTACAAGAAAACTAGGTTACTTTATCTGTTAGTTTATTAATCTATACTTAATTTAATGTCGATATTTATAGTTCATTATTAATTAAGTAAACTATTTTTGTCATCAAATTAAACTTCATGACACCTTCTATCACCTAAATAATTTAGGACAGTTAATTATGTTTGCCCTGAGTTTTTAGTTGTAATGAAAACACACGTACTGGCCTTGGCTAATAATTCATATGTTTTCTATTTGTTATTTTATATAATATCATGAGGAGTCTTGACTGATTTATATTTTATCATTTTAATGATTAATTTTTGAATACTTTTGTCATTTTCAGATTTCATCCTTGTTTACTACGGAGTGTGTAAAACACCAACTTAAACTGCAAATTGATTTTAAATATTAAACCCAAATGTAAATGAAGATTCGAAAAATGTAAAGTATATTTTGTAAAAGTAGGTTAAAACAAATATTATAGACTTATAAATAAATAGATGAAACAATGTGTTGAAAATCATATTAATTTCCCTTTTTAACCTTTTGATAATTTTTCAGATTTCATCTACATGTATAAGGGCATGTGTAAATCATAAACGGGGCTGTGGTTGCTGAGACATCTTTGTACCTTGGACAACTTATAGCAAATCCTTCAAACTGATCACTGTGTTTTTAATAAACTTATTATAATAGTATATTTCTCAAATCATTTCTTCTTTTCCGTTGCATAATAAATGTCCTCGCTTCTTGTAAAATTAGATTACTTTGTTTAAAGATTCTAACATCAGAACATAGAATATACATTTTATATGAAGTAGCATTATATTAGTAAGTATATAATTGAATAGAACCAGCAAGATGGACACCATGGAGAGCGCGCGCCCATAGTCGGGATATACCAAAATTCGGTCCCGCGGGCTCAAGGTCAAATCTCAAAGTGTAGGACTCGTCGCAGCGCTCAGTACAGCGTCTTATGGGTTATTGGCGACGCTTACTCAGTTAAATGAGGTTTACGGCGCGAGGAATTTTTTTATTGTAAAATGGTTTTCGGAATCGTATTACTGAATAAATTCTTTTTCTTTTTCTTTATACATTCAAATCTATTTAACCCCTAATTATGACGTTAAAACACGCGTAACATTCAATATAAGTATATAAATCTTGATCTTCACGAACTTATTCTTGATTTTCATAGAAAAAAATTAGTTTACGACTCAATGGCTGCCATATTTGCTTTACTCGATACATTCCTCAATTTTTGACATGAAATCAAATTTTTTAACAACTATTGTAGGGCTCTTGGAGAGGCTTAGTTTTGAGTTTTGACATCAAAACATTGTTTCTATATTATTTCATTTATCTTTTAGGTAGAAAGGTTTATTAACAACTAAGTATTCTTCGTATTCAAGTTCCTTGATATGTTCCTCTACTTTCAATGCCAAATATATTTTAATAGGATTGGTTATATTGATGATGTAGAGGAATAGTTTTGAGTTTTGATAAAATAGCATATATTTATTCATTATTTTAATGAAATTTTTAGCTACAACAATTCATTTACGACTAAGAAGCCTTTGTATTTGGAAGGGGAGATGTTTAAGTAGTTTTTGTTTATATAAAAAGGCAAAGTTATGTTTTCTCACTAAGGTAGTTTATTTCATTGTTGATTAAAACAGGTTTTTGCTTCACGAGTAAAATATAATCACTAATCAGATACGTTTATCTTATCATATAAATTTGTATTCTTTCCAACAAATAAGTCTCTTATTATTTGCTGAATAATTTACATTACATATAAAATTATAAGATTCCTCATGAGTCTAATTACGCCTCCATAACTGAATTTTCTATAGAAATTGAAAGCTATGTTAAAAACAATAATCTTAATACAATATGGAGTAAAATGTACATAAATAATATTTTCTAAGTGAAGTCTAAATAAATTGAAGAGCGTTTAACTATGCTGGATGTGGTAGAACAGCGTGGAGCCGTGGTCCGCGATGGCGGCGCGCGTGGAATGAACATAGCGGTTATTTTCATCGGATTGTTGAATAAACTATAAGTTCTATCTAAAATTGTTTTGAATAAAAATTGAAGATCAACTAATTAGCTACAACTTCCTTGCTGGAAGTTTGTTTCTACCTCAAAAATAAAAAAGTTCTCGATTACTGATGTTTTCATGTCATGCTGTTACAACTCTCTAATATTTTCATTATTGAAAATTACAAATCAAATAATTTTAAAATAAAATATATTTATACTGTTGGATGCGGAAATTCATGCAGAAAAGGAATATATAAGTTTCATTGTAGTTTTATTATTATTAAGAGATACAGGAGCGTGTAAACGACAACGCGCTCACCACTCGGCATTACTCAGTTTTGACGTGTCCTACACTTTTGGTTTAGCCTGATAATGCGCGGACCATTTTCTGCTTATTTGGCGAGCTCTCCATGGTTTCTATCTCGCTGAATAGAACTGATATTGTTATGCTTTTACATAATTTTATGAGTTTATTTATCTTAACAACATAAAATATTAGTCAGATGTAATGCCAAACAGCAACATATACAAAAGAACAAAATAAAGTAACCATACAAAACATAAAAAAACAAAATAAAAACATAACAAGAACAAACATATAAATTCATAATTCTTATATAACAATATGTACTAAGTAATCCAAGGTTTAGGTATGTATCACTTCTTCTAGCAGTGGCGAATATGGATAATATCTTTGGGGGAGGGGGGCCTAAGACCGTTTATAAGTTATTAAAGTAGTGACACTAAATGTTTTTAATTAGTTTTGGTGGCCAAATTCAGAGGGTAACTTAGCAATAGATCCTTTGAATATTATTGTTGTTTTAAGAGTTTGAGCAGAGTGAATGATTGACATCACACAAAAGTGGATTATTTATTAATTATAAAATTAAAAATAGAGTGAATACAAACAAAAACGAGTTTGCACGCAGCACGCTGATGTGAGGGAAGTGAATTTCCACATAACAAACTTTAAAAACTCAAAACCAGTGTAAAAACATACTTTTATTCCAATTTTTATTGTAAACTGAACACACAGTTTTTTTTACTGTTCTGATGCTCCTGGTTTCATTTACCTGCAATGCTGGGAATACAATTTTGCTCATTATAAAGTTAGGAGAAGGTCCAGTCAGGCTTGAAAGTGGGTGTGAGGTTGCTGGGAATAATAAAATTGGTATGAAGATCCCAGGGTTAAAATTTACCTGAGAATTATTTACCTGTTTTGACGAGGCTTGACCGAAGGTCCCAGCACTAATGAGGGGTCGAGCTGGGATCCTGAGTCAAGCCTCGCTCTTGGGATTGTCATCGAGTTTGATGAGGTTGACAAGGGGCGCCATAACACCTTACACCTTGGGTCACTTACATTTTGCAGTAATTTAAAATAAAATATTAACTAATGGTTGTAGTTCCTACCCTGTATTTCAGTACAAAACAATACAAAAAACCTAATTCAATCTCCATTATTTCCTTATGTGGGTAGTTTGCTCTTTTTGACTGCAGTTATGATTTTCCCTTATATTTTCATAGATATAAAAAATATATCATACTAATATTCTAAATGTGACAGTTTGGTTGTATGTATAGATGAATGATTCATCACATCCAAATACGACTGAACCTATTAAGGTAACATTGCGCATGAGCTTATATATCACATTAACATAAAGACCTGATAACGTAAACAAAGATTTTATAATGCTGGTCAGGTTAATATTTGTAATGTGGTTTAATTGTTCACGAGTGAAGCCGCGGGTAACAGCTAGTACATTTATATATTACTAGAATGTTCTACGCGCAGCTTGCGCATCCTGTCTTGAGAAGTAAGATAGTAAATAGTTAAATAGTAAACAAAACAATGACAGTCTTTAGTTAGATAAAATCCTTGTAACAGTTGTTTATTTTATTTAATTGAATGAAGAAAAAGCACATGTGACATAAACCAAATAAAACTCTCCTCCATATGAACTTGGAGACTTGGAAGTCCCGTGGAGCAGAGCGCTGAGGCCTATATCAAAAATCTAAAGCCAGTTTCCACATCTGCACACCTAGACGCGCGTTTTAGTGTATATATGTGGGAGGAACGAAAAAGCCTTATTGTTTACAAAGTTTTCATGTAGCGTATTAATAATACAGATAGATTTCTCCATATAGGCTTTTCGGTTCACCATATCTACCTTAAAACTTCATCAAAACCAATAATTAGACAATAAATTTGAAGATTACCTTCACCGCTAAATACGACAAATAAACAAACAATTTAAACCATTAGCCATTTAAATTTTTAACAGTTTTCCGAATCTTTCTATTTCTCAATAAAGAATTATGTATTCTTATTTTGTGGTTAATTATTTGTCCTGTCTTTATCAATGTTGGATGAGGATGTTATTTAAAGACAAAATGCACATTTCGGGATATAATGTAATTACATTAGCCCCAGTTACTATTTCTGTGACATCATTTAAACCCTAGATGATGCAAACAGAAAATGTATTTGCACATTAACTGCAAGATATTAATAGCATTACAATAATACGTTCACTGAATACACAGGTTTTTTGTGAGATAAATATTGTATAAGTATAAAGAAAACTATAAAAGTGATTTTCCTATAAAAAAACACATTTAGAAAACAAAATTATATGTAATTTTGACTTTACTTAGTAGGGTGAAAACAAATTTTGTTCTATTTGATTCAGTTTTGATTTGGTGCGGTTGTATAAAGTTGTACTCCATATAAATTTAATCATAGTCTGGTTGATGTAAAAATAATACATAACCTACTTATTTTTTTGTCTGTTTTAACAGGTGTTCGATAGGTTTAATAATTCAATTTTAAGACTAGCAGAAAAACATAAAGTTTTAGTCTAAGATTTGGAATACAAATCCTATAACACAACTGTGAGCGTGAAACTAATTACGAAGGAGGAGATAGACAGGGCCGTCGAGAACAGCTAGTCCCAGCAGTCCCCCCTTGGCAGGTAGAGACCCGAGTGCCATATACCTCTTTTTCGAGGCTTGACAGAAGATCCCAGGACTATTGAGGGCTAGGGAGGGGACCCTGAGTCAAGCCTCGCCAAAATATTTTACGACCGACCCTTGATCGGGCTACCCTAGGATCTTCAGTCCTACAATCAATAAAATTACACCAACAAATGAATAACAGGCTTTTCTAATGTAAAACCCCCACAAGACAACGTACTGTATTTGGTCGATATACTTTTTCTTTAATAACTCGGTAAATATTCATACTACAATAACGAAAGAGGGTTTAAAAGTTTTGTCTCACTAATTCCCATCTTTTTACACACAATAATTTAACATCCGGGGCTTTTCTGGCCCTGTTTGGGCCCAAAAACTCGAAATTTGAAAGATAAATCCCCAATAAAAGGGTTTAGAGTTTTCCGATTGTTTTTCCCAACGAACTTGTCCAACTGATTATAGAAAGAAACGTCCCAACCAAATTTGAAGTAAATCGGACAAAAATGTGACCACTAGAGTGCAAACACATATATATATACAATTTTGAACGATCCCCGAAACGTATTCAGGGGGTCACGTTATGAACTTCTATGGTGGTCCCGGGCTTAAGTTTCACCGTGCGGACCATGCTAATAGTTCACTTTCCATAGGAAATTCACTAATGAGCCTTACTTAGTATATCGACCAACGAGCTTAACAATGATTACAATCTAGTACTTTGGTATATCAGAGATAATGTAACCAAACGGCAAACGTGAACAAACCATTGCTGCCGCTGAACTGTACGTATATAGCGGCAACCGACTGTAGTTAAGATATCCGTGAATGTACAGATTGCCTCTAACTACAACCCCTTGCCACCAGCAGAGGTCCGAGACTACCGGTGAATTTGCACCAAATAAACCGCTAAATCACAAAACCTATTTAATCACAGTACAGCTATGGTACAGGAGCTATGGTATAGGTTCTGTGCTGCTACCTGTTCACTATTGACTGTGTATCGATATTTTATTTGGTGCATTATGGTTATAATAATGTAGATTAGATCATTTTGCCCTCAATTTTTTCATTTCGGGGGGGGGGGGGCCGGGTCCTGTCTTCTAGTATTTTTAGAAAATCTTAGAACATTTTTTTACTCGTCTTGGACTTTAGGCAGATATATCGGAAATGTTTTGTAATCAGCATACAGGAAGTGGCTTACAGTGGAACCTCTATTAACCGTCACCCTCGGGACCGGGACTATGACGGATAACTGAATAGACGGATAATAGAAACATCATATTATAAACGTGTTCAGTAACTAAATTTTAAAATGTTTGGCAGACAAATGAAAATAAACTGTGTACTAAAGGATAATACTTCCCACTACATACATATTTATGTTGTTTGAAATAATATAATAGGTCATACAGGTGCTCAGACACTGCCGTACGGCACAAATCCTGAGTCTAATAAATAGTAATATCTCATAGACGGACGATGGATAACAGAGATTGACAGTTGAAAGAGTGACGGTTGATCGAGGTTTTACTGTATCTGCCTATAAGGATAGTAGGTGAATGTATGCGCCAATTTATTGAAAAACCTTAATCACGTTTAGATGCAAAAAATCCTTCCACAATGAAAATAATCCACCCCACTAACTATTTCTTTGAACCAACACCCGCCCTATGAATTAATTTAACCTACCCCCATAAATGGCTACAATAGTTGCCATTTTGACGCCTCCAGTACTCTCCTAAAGGAGTCGGTGAGAAGAGGATAGTAAGTAAATAAGTAGACCTGTGTAATATTTGAATTTGTTAAGACTGAATTACTTGAATCAAAATTACTTGACAATAAGGGATTCGTTGTACAGGGTAAGTGTTAAATGCCCTCCCTTCTTTTTGCTACATTTGTTTCAGTATCAACCCTTTTGATGACAACCTATCATTGTTGAGCAGTAAGTACTTCATGTTTAGGAAGTTAAGATTTTCAGCGGTATTGTGATCAGCGTAAATAAAATTGTGAAAATGATGGGTCACAAGATAACCTTTATATTTTAAATTAATTATTTTAATCCAATATGGCAGATCCATGATGGCGGCCAAAAAAATAAGTAAAATTTTAACTTAGAATAAAGTACTTACTACCCAACAGTGATCAGCAGTTGCTTGGGATTGATATTTTACAAGTGTAGAAATAATAAGGGGATATATTTAATAATCACCCTTATATATATTGATAGCCACAGTATTTCTTTTGCAGAAAAACCACAAACAAGTTCTTTTTGTGACAAAATAATGTCAACCAAAAAGGGTAAACAACTTTCTTATCATTTTGAAAGTAATATGTTATTAGACAATCCAGAACATTGCTATACAGTATTATGTTCTACTATCACAGATAGTATAGAATTCCTAGTAACGAGTTTTAAGTAGCAACAAAAGCGAAAATAACATTTTGCAATCATTAAGTTAAAAAAATGTGTATATAAAACTTAAATTGCTCCCTCCTCTTCATTTTAAGATATTTTAAACAGCAATATTAATAATATCCCCATGTAGCAAACCTGCATACTCAGCGAATTTCAAATGGTACTTCACTAAGTCATGAAGCCACTTACCAACTTTCATCGAAGCATATTAATAAATAAGCAAGAGATGACATTTTATTTATTCTCCATAAGAAAAACATTAGGACTGAGTATGCAAGTTTGCTGCATCAGGGACCACAAAAATCTGGTTTTTATGCAAATACCAATGAATGATAAAGCAACATACCAAGTTTTACCAAATTATGTTCATAAACAAGCAAGATATCACATGTTTCATATTCTCCATAATAACATTAGAGCTGCTGAGTACGCAGGTTTGCTGCCATGGGGACAAAAAATGGATTTGGTATGCAAATATCAGTAAACCCCAACCGTGTGAAGCCACACACCAAGTTTCATTATATATGTTCATTAATAACCGAGATATAACATTTTACTTATCCTCCATAAGACTAACATTGGACAACGTACTGTGTTTAGCACTTTCAATATCTCGGTAACAAATTGACGTAGAGCTATGATCAAAATACCAAATTTTTTTTTTTTTTTTAAGCTGAATCCAATAGTGAAAACTGAAGTTTGGCTTTAAAAATAATTATATGTAAAAAGTTCAAAAAACCCAGTTTTTGGGTACAAAACCCCTCTTATAGTAGTGAGACCTGTCTGGTATTCGAACTCTTGAAAATGGATGCTGCTTACACGTTTATACCAAATTTTATCAAGATCTGACCATTTTTACAAAAGTTATCGTGCCTACGGACATATGAATTTGAACGAATGGTGTTTTTGGCATCTGGGGGCCTCAAAACGAAAATGTATCATCGTCACGGGCCTAGGTCTTACCATGCCACCTACACACCTATGGTAATAGCTTCTTTCCTGTAGGGGAAATTCGCTAAAACTGATGATTTTAAATAGGCCAAAATAATCACTATTTTCGGTATATATTTAATAAAATTACATAATTTACTCCAAATCAAACTCTCTTTTGACCTGCCGAAATTTTTGAGTATTTTGGTTTAAGTAATGGTAACAAGCAAGATGATGTTGGTGGTAGCGAATTAGTAAAAAGTAAACAAAACACAACAAGTTACAGATACACAATCCTATTATAATTAGGGGGAATTGCCCCTGGCCAACAGAGCAACCCAGCGGCAAAAGTTGGAACCCTTAGAATTGGTGAAAATCCAAGCATACAGAGTACACTGTTTTGTTTGTTGCTGTAGTCATGGTTGCCAACGGTTGACTCAACGTGGATGAGCATTGTTAAATTGCGATAGGTCCAATCAGACCGAATGTAAAAGTTTCATAATATTCGGATTGTTAACAAATAACTAACACTGTATTGGTAATGTTTAATATCATCAATGTAAAAGTATATCAATCTTAAACAATTTAAATTCATAGGCGTTTATCCTACGTTTATAAAAAAAGAGAGTCAAATTCAGAATCATGAGAATATAATAACAGATACTGAATGAGAATAAAATAATAACAGTTGATAATTGAGAAAAAACAGGTCTGTATCCTATCATAAAACATGTTTCCAACTGAATTAAACATACTTGTAATGTTTTAACCACAATAAATTTATCACAGTGGAAAATATCTCAAGGAAAAAAATTATTTCCTTTGTGAATCCATGTAACAGAAACATAATACATATAATAACAAGTATAATAACAAACAACAAACAGATAAGAACACACTTGACTAATTGTGGGTAAAATGCTGTCTAGTTTTGACCTAAGAGCAAAACTATGATTACAAAATCTTCTTATACAGTAATTGCATTTAGGTCTAATCGAGTATAAGAAATTGTTACAAAGATATTCATAACAAAGGTTGGTTATAAGTTTAGACTTAGATTGTAATGTTCTTGAAAGAATATTGTAAAAACATTCTATTAATTGACAATAGCAATATAGGGGGTTTGGTTAACAGCTAACGTAATAAAGGCTAAAACAACAAAATTGAATCCCCTTATATCTTATATTTTACAGTTTAATATTTGATTATAATTATTTTGTTAATGTTTTAAATCAATACTTAGTTATGTTTGAAGTGACTTACACAAGTCCTATTTTTGGGACTGAAGTTTACATTTTGTTCACTTTTTATTTTGAATAATCAAACTGTACTATGGTAAACTGTATTGTTAAACGAGTTTTTGTTGAATTAGTGTTTTTTTTTTTTTTGTATGAATCCATTAATAAATTATGTTTTCCAACAGTGATTTATAATTTTTTTTATATACAGAACATGAAAAAGGAAGACATATTTACAGGTTATGGCAGTAGATATAATATGTTACTTGGACCACAGGAGGACGAAGAGGACGATTCCAAGAATTAGGGCCATGTGACCTGGATTAAATTCATATGACGTCACTGGGGATCCCCACCAGATGCCCGCCAGCTGTAAACATCAACCTGTGAAGCCAGTTTCATACTAGTACGGTAAGTGATTGCTTGTACAGCAAAGAAATATAAATTTGCAAAATTATAAATAAATTTTGTCGTCATAATTCAATAAATATTGGTTGACTCATGGCGACTATCTGTCTGAGGTCTGTTATCTCGCGCCAAGCTCCGTCTGTTGTGAAACATGATTGGTTCAACACTTGTTATCTGCCGAGGTCATAAGATCAACTGACTCCACCTTCGACGACAACCATTACATAGTCGTGAGATTTTTACTTATAATTTGGTTGTTGAATATTTATACAGTACGTATTTATATTTTTCTGACCTTTTAACCTAAAAATACGAAGTTTTAAATTATATTTTTTGAATTTTACAGTTATAAGAATTAATTGCCCATAAATACTTAGTTCCAACAAACATTTTGCACAATTAATGTCTAAAATATCACCAAAGTCGCTGATTTAGAGTTTACTTAGCAAATATTGCGTGAAATTAACTGTTATTTTCAAGTTTGTATGTTTGTTTGCACTTTATTTATACAGAGTTATAAGGGTTACATAGCTAAATATGTTTAATTTATTAAACATTTTATAGAATTTGCTATCGAAGAGTCAAATATTGTGTGAAATGTTATTTTGAACTTTTGTCAGGTAGCTTGGGCATTTGGTTTTAAGAACTTTTTATCAACAAATTCACAGTTTTATTATACATTTTACCAAGGTTTTCATATATACTACCCAAACATGTATGGCCAGTCCGGCACTGGGTGAACGATTCGTTCATACCTTTGAACCATCAATCTCACACAGTTTATATCAATGAACCAGGCTTTTATTTACTAATTATGAAGTCTAAAAAAGTTCAAGACAACTGACAAAATCTGTAAATATTCCTCATATCATGCACTGGTCAATACATCTTTAAACTGTACTCTTCTTGATTGTAACAGTTTTAAAACAAACCGAAGAGTACTCTAGTCTAAAGTATTACTTGCAACATACACTGACAACACCAAAGGATTTTGGTGAGTTTTAGAATAATATTACTTGCAGTTTGGGTAAATCTAGTTTTAATAAAGCAAGTGGAAGTTCGCTTACAAATGTTGAAAATTTCGTAAATTATTTGAAGTTGAAGGGGGTGATATTAATACACCCCCCCTCCCCTTTACTTATTATATCGTTGGTCAAACCGTATGTTAAAACTAGACACTGCAAATAAATAGCCCACAGAATAGTTAGTTTGGACACAGAACGAGCAAATTCACTTATGCATGTTGTAAATTACCATACAATATGAACCAAGAAAACTATAAAGCATCCAGTTTACGTTATTTTGATCATTAACTATAACATTTTTTGTTAAAACTGACCATTTTACATTTAAATTTGTCTTGTAATTAACAATCTCCAAGTTTAAAATCTAAATCATCAATCAGATATTGAAAATTGTAGACATTTAGGTAATATATAATGGAAAACCCTCAGTTAAAAACTCCCTTTCAACTATGAGTTTGTACAAGTGCAAATTAACGTACAAATATTTAAAATTTCACACTATATTTACCAAACAAATCTTAAATCAGCAATTTTACAATATTTGTATTATTAACTTTTCAGAATATTGGTTAAAACTGAGCACTTACAGGAAAAGAGTTCTTATAACTGAGAACTACCAAGATAAAAGTCAAACTCAACGATCAGAGGTTATAAATTCCATACATGTTTGGGTAGTATATGAAAGAAAAACTTGGTAAAATGTATGATAAAACTGTTGACAATAAGTTCTTAAAACCACGATGCTTGAAATAAAATGTCCAAGCTACCTGACAAAAGTTGAAAATAACATTTCACACAATATTTGACTCCTCCATAGAAAAGTCTATAAAATGTTCAATAAATTAAACAAATTTAGCTAAATAGCCCTTATAACTCTGTAGAAAAAAAAACGCAAGCAAACACACAAACTTTGAAAATTACAGTTAATTTCACACAATATTTAGCAAGTGAACTCTAAATCAGTGACTTTGGTGATATTTTTGGCATTAATTGTGCAAAATGTTTGTTGGAACTAAGTATTTATGGGCAATTAATTCTTATAACTGTAAATTTCAAAAAATATCCTTTAAAACTTGGCATTTTTAGGTTAATAGTACAGAAAAATATAAATACATACGGTAGAAATATTCAACAACCAAATTATAAGTAAAAATCTCACGACTATGTAATGGTTGTCGTCGAAGGTGGAGTCAGTTGATCTTATGACCTCGGCAGATAACAAGTGTTGAACCAATCATGTTTCACAACAGACGGAGCTTGGCGCGAGATAACAGACCTCAGACAGATAGTCGCCATGAGTCAACCAATATTTATTGAATTATGACGACAAAATTTATTTATAATTTTGCAAATTTATATTTCTTTGCTGTACAAGCAATCACTTACCGTACTAGTATGAAACTGGCTTCACAGGTTGATGTTTACAGCTGGCGGGCATCTGGTGGGGATCCCCAGTGACGTCATATGAATTTAATCCAGGTCACATGGCCCTAATTCTTGGAATCGTCCTCTTCGTCCTCCTGTGGTCCAAGTAACATTTTAAATCTACTTATGACTGTAAACAAACTGATGAATTTCAAAACAATGTTATAATCCTAAATTATTTTACTATGAGGTACCAGTAAATGTTTTTTAAATGGTATATTATACATTATAATTTCGCAAATATATTTCATATATACACCTTTTGTTCATAACCCAACTCAGGGGTACCCAGTCTTTGTGTTACTGTGAACCAATTAACACCTTTTTTAAATTGTATAAAACTAACACAACCGTAGTAATCTCAACTAACTAGGACCTTGTTTTCAAAATTTGTTATGGAAATTCATATTTTTATTTTTACATTGAAATTTTGTTAAAAATGTAGTGAATATGCAGTGTATCGATATATTGCAAAGTGAGGAAAATACAACCGTCTTAGAGTTATTGTTAACTTTGGTACAGCTATAGGAGTGAAGGTTAATCGATCAAGACCAGTAATTAAACATAAACTTCTACCTTGTTTGACAATATGAATCCTTGAAGTTTTAAAAGGTGTTATATTGTCAATATAGTTTGGTTTGAGAGGTTAGGTTATACCCAATCTCTTACAATGCTACCTTTATCACTGTGTCTTCTTACCCGCACATCAATGGTAAAACTCAACAAAGAGGGAGAATAATTTAATTTTATAAGTCAGCGTTTGATTTAATTGTGTTTGTACCACTGCCTGGAACCCCCTGCTCTAAATAAAACACTGGACTGAAGGCAAAGAGACCCTAGGGCAGTATTGTCTGGCTATCACGTTATAAGGATCTTCCAACATTGCGAGTGATCACAGCAATGTGGGAAGAGAGGGTCCACCTTCCACCTTCCAGAGAGGGTCCTCACCCCGAGTAGTCGATGCATGATCAAGTTCTACGTCCTCTTCGGGATCCACGCCCTCTGCGGGATCTACGCCCTCTGCGAGACCTTGTTGATTGTTTTCCAATAGTTCCTGTAAAATGTGGTTTTCGATGCCCTGAAACACCATTTCCATAGTATTGATAAAAATGACAATGCTCCCCCTCTTACACCCCAAAATAAATATTAGAAAGCTGTTCAATTTAATATTATGACTAGCTGAAGCCATAAATTAGGTTGTAGTTAAGTGGTCACTATCTCAAAAATTTAACGTCTTTTTGAGGATTTCCCTCTTGCCATTATCTGCAGTTGATACCAAAAATGTTCTAAAATTGTTGGACTTCATAGAGACAACATTGCAATGGGTTTATCTATTTATAAATTAAAAATTAATTGTATTGCAAAAGATGTGGAAACTCAAACTCGACTTTAAAATTACAAATAGGTACTAGTAGCTTGAAAATAGTTTTGGCTGAGGACAATGACTTAAGTGATTTATGTTGGAGGCTTTGGGGCTGAAGCCCCCCTCAAATACACATTAAATATACTTAAACCAGAGATATAATAGTTTAAAACTGAGAAGACAAAGTCATGAGATAAGAGTACATCAAATATTACACTTACTTCGGCAAATACGGTTATTAATACTTGTTCTAGTGTTTTTTATGACTTCTACGTAAAATAGTATATTTCATAACTAGGGCCAAAAGTGACGTTTTTTGATACGAGCTCAAGTTTAACAAAAAATGAGCAAGGATCGATCAGCCGCTTTTAGCCTGAGTGATGTTTTTTCAACTTGTTTACTTTTAAAAATCTCATCCCAAAATGGCTTCCATCTTGTTCTTGCTATTTAAAACAAACAGCTGTTATAGATGTATTAAACTATTGTCTGTTCCGTTTGTGTTAGTGTTAGGTTAGACTAACTATTACGATTGATATATCGAATGCTGAGGACCATCATTAAATCAACAGAAATGCAACAATGAATTAGAATCGATCACTACTCTCGATACTTACAATCGAAGTACACAAGTTTGCAGTTTTACTACATTGATATAAACGACAAAAACAGACAGTTGATGACCTCGACACCAGCTGATTCTTTTTTTCCCTAGGGCTAAAAATAAATACTTTAGCCCCGCAACGGATGTATTGAAAACAGCTGTTTTTGAAGTAGTATGACGAAAAAAATTATACACATCAGTAACTTACATTTACACACCATTATTAATATTATGATCAGCATAAAAGTGATGCTGAAACTGGAGATATTTGACTGCGGTACACAATTATTTGCCAATATGTCAATGCCATACTGGAAGCGCTATGATTTAAAAAGGGATCAAATAAAAAAGTTTAGGTTTTATAAAGTATCCTATTACTTGTAAATTCACCTTGTTATTCCTTATCAGAGTTTTTTGATATATTGGCTTTAATGTCAATTGTATATATGTACATGTGAGTAACTATGATGATTGTTTTAATGTTGTTAGGGTTGTTTATTATGTCAAAGTATGTACTCATGTCAATTATGTTACATATATTGTACTGATTTAGTTAATGATGTTCATGCACAGTTTTGTATTATGCTCTGATATGAATCCTGACTATTGTAATATGACTGACTTTGTCTATTGTTGTGAAGCTGAATGGCAATAAAATATTTATTTATTTATTTATTTATTTATTCAACTTATTTACAGTGGCCAGTAAGTTTTTCTTCAAGGGGATTTTTGGAAAGGAAATGTTTAAGCCGTCATTTCAATATTTCAATATAGGTTTTACAATTGTTATTAATAACTTGTTTTTCATTTTGGAATAAACAGCTAAGACAAACTCAAAAAGAAGTTATGTAGTGTATTTTCTTTGCTATGGTTTGAAATATTATTACAAAGGTGTAGAAGCCCTGACGGGCTATGAATGAAAAGTGTGAATGAGCTTATCAAATGTAGGTTTTTTATTTGAGAACATTTTGAAAGAACGATACATTTTATATACACATGATATTTGTGCTGATTAAAATATTAAAGTGAACTTTTTATAGCACCTAAAACCATAACAACAGAATATGCAGTCACTGAACCTCAGTAAAGCAACTACAATGCACTCCAAGTAAGATAAATATCTGTACGTTAATCACGCTGGAAATTTGTCATAACAATTCTGGAACTAGCCTCCCACCAAATTGCTTTTCTGAATCCACCATTGGCTAAGGATATCTTTACAATTAACTTACCAAAAAACATCATGGCACAAGGTGGAAGAGGAAAATGCTTCGGAAATTTCCTCGCAGCGTGATACACTGAAACAGACAGCAGTAGCATTTTAAGTGGGGTTCCAGTAGCGTGATACACTGAAACAGACAGCAGTAGCATTTTAAGTGGGGTTCCAGTAGCGTGATACACTGAAACAGACAGCAGTAGCATTTTAAGTGGGGTTCCAGTAGCGTGATACACTGAAACAGACAGCAGTAGCATTTTAAGTGGGGTTCCAGTAGCGTGATACACTGAAACAGACAGCAGTAGCATTTTAAGTGGGGTTCCAGTAGCGTGATACACTGAAACAGACAGCAGTAGCATTTTAAGTGGGGTTCCAGTAGCGTGATACACTGAAACAGACAGCAGTAGCATTTTAAGTGGGGTTCCAGTAGCGTGATACACTGAAACAGACAGCAGTAGCATTTTAAGTGGGGTTCCAGTAGCGTGATACACTGAAACAGACAGCAGTAGCATTTTAAGTGGGGTTCCAGTAGCGTGATACACTGAAACAGACAGCAGTAGCATTTTAAGTGGGGTTCCAGTAACCGGCTTTTACTTGCTTCTCCCATAAGGCCAATGTTAACTTTCAAAGTCTGTCCCTCCTCAATGGATTATCCGAAATTGATAATTTATAGTCCATTCTAAAGAACAAAACAATAACTAGCAATTTCAGTGAGCAGAATTTAGATATTCAAGTAGTTTACAAATGTAAAAACATCCTGGTATTAAATAATTGGGAGTTTTATTGAAAGATTATTATTTGAGGTATTGATATTTTGCTCACTGAAATTGCTAGGTTTATTTTAAAATGAGCCATAAATCAATGATATAAGATAATCCGTTGACGAGGGACAGGCTGTGAAAGTTAACATTGGCCTTATGGGGGAAGCAAGAAGCGCCAAAAAGGATAAATCAATAAAAAGTGTTAATTTATGACATCCACCTCATACCTTTGGGAGGTGGGGAGTTGATAATCAATGAATCTTTATCCCAGATGGGGGATGATTCTTCTTCAGATGATGAACCTTTATCCGAGGTGGGGGATGATTTTTCTTCAGACAAAGCGATGTTTGGATCTTCATCACCAGTGGCTACAAAGAAAAAAAGAGTAGAAAGAGATGTGTATATAACAACACTTGAACAAAGAACCTTAATTATTTGCAAACATGCATTTCCAGCCTCACCAGCATGTTTTGAGAGTCTTAATTTCATTACTAACTGTTTCAAACACTTACAAGACAAACATTTTTTTATGTTTCTGTCCCTAGGTGACCGAATTCTTAGATTCCAATATAAAATATTTTATTGATTTAATTGCATTATGATGGTTTTTTGCATAGAACCACTTTTTAATTACCATGTGTGAACAAATGAGGTATTTGATTGATTTTGACTTGTGTGGATGCCGAGTCATTAATAAGAAAGGTAAATTCATGGAGGTAAATTCTCCACAATGATGATTGCTTTTCCTGAGTAAAATGTTGTTTATTACGATCAGGGCCGCCACACCTCTAGGTCGGGCCCAGGGCCACAATCTGGCTGTGTGGCCCCCTCTCCCTATATTTGCGGGCACCGGCCGGGCTCCTACAGGGGCCCAGAGAGACAGTAGTCCTGGTAGCAACCCCCCTCCCCCATGTGGCGGCCCTGATTACGATGTATAAGTTTGTGATTGGACCTAGCTGGCATTGTCATTGGTACATGAATTAATTACAATTTACAAGAAAAGGTAACCTTAGAAGGTAACAGGATCGTGGCTTGGACCATTGCATATAAAAAAAGTAAAATTCTATTCTAGCAGCCCCTGGACTATATAACCACGACTAAACAGATATATACACTACACTGAGACAAAACACGGTAAACATTTGAAATAGGTAGGCCTATATCATGGTGTGTGACGCGGACAGTCCTGGTGTGGGTAGCAGACTGCAGCTTCAGGTTCCTTCCCTTCCTCCCACGTTATCAGTAGGGCATAGGTCAACAGGTGGTAGTTTCCTTGTGAATGCATTAAATATTGAATGTGATTTGAACTGCAGCATTTCATTGATGATACAGTAGACTCCCAGAAATCCGGACTATTGTGGCGGACGGCCGGTCCGGATTTTGAAAAATCCGGATTTAACCGGAGGTGAGCATGAATCATCAGTTCTAACTTTATAGTAAAGAATTTCCCAGGACTGCCTTCAGACTGGTCTTTACCAGTTTTGAGGCTGACATTGGGTACAGCAAATGAAGTTGTCATTACATATGGTAAGTCTTTTGGCTATCCATTATGACAAACTTCTCTTTCACCTTTGGTCCCTCCATTTGCAGCGGCTAGGGGCAGAATCTCCGGGTTAGGTCCGCACCTCCCAACCTGAGAATGAATGGTCCCTGGCTGTTGTACATGGATACCCTGTCAGTTGAGTTGACCAGTTGGAGGGCAAAATGAGGGTCCCCTGTTTGAGAGCCTCATCCCAGCTGTCACAGGGGCACGGGAGTTGGCCCTCTGAAGGGTCGATTTGGCTGCCGTCCCTTCCCACCCTTTCCTTTCCTGCTATATCCTATCTTTCCGGTAACCTGAGCAATATTCCCGCTTGTGGAAGATGTGACTAACAGCTATGCTGGGGTTTCCTAATCCGCAACAATGAATGAATGAACGAATGAATGAATGAATGAATGATGATAGTAAAGAATTATGACAATATGTGTTTACATTTAAGGGCTAATACATGAGTGAGCTTCCAGAAGAAACTTATAACACTCCATAATACAGTATAACCTCACACGATATGAAAACGCAGAGAGAGAACTTCTAGCCTTGTGTGAATTATTGGAGAGAATTTACGCTTAACAGGCAAGTTACTGTTTTCACAGACTGTTCCAGCCTTCAGTATTACAAACAATTTAAAAATGCTTCAGCTTGACTAAACCGTTTAGCACTTACATTGGTAGGTTATGATCTAATTATAAAATATAAACCAGGCAAACATAACACTCTAGCAGATACATTAAGTCGAAATCCAATTGATAAATACATAGAACCAGGAGTGATTCAAAATGAAGAAACGATTAATGTAATAAGAGATGTAAATCTGCCACTGCTACAAGCGAATGACCCATACCTTAAACAAATCAGGTTAGCATTGACGGACATAGATTCTACAAACAAACAAATCGCTCGTGAATCAAGAAACTATCGATTGATTGATGATGTTTTGTATTATAAAACATTTAGCAACAACGAAGCAAAAAATTTTATTGCATTGCCCACTTCTCTAAAACAAGAAATACTAAAAGCATTTCACAATGACTTTAAAACAGGTGCTCACAGTTATTATTTCCGGACCCTATCAAAAATTAAGCCAAGATTTTACTGGAAAAATATGTCTACAGATGTTTCTGACTATTGCAAAAATTGTGTGTCATGTGCAGAACACAATCCTAAAACTTACAAAAATTATGGCCTTTTGCAACCTCAAATTCCATCAGTAAAGCCACGCTTCAGAATTATTATTGACTTCCTAGGACCATTAAACTCGTCATATGGATATAAATATGTATTAGTATTAACAGATGCCACAACAAGAATGGCATTCGCATATCTTTGCAGGCAAGCTGACTCAAAGACTGTAGCAAAACACTTAATAGATTTTTGTACAACATTTGGATATTTCTCAATCATAACTCATGATCAAGGAACACATTTTATGAGTCAAGTAATGAAAGATTTTTGCCAAGCATTAGGCATAGAACAAAGAGCCGCACCAGCATATTCTCAGCATATCCAAGGTTTAACAGAAAAATTCAACGGAGTTCTAGTACGCAGAATTCCCCATTACGTCAATGAACACCCCACGGATTGGTCAAAATATGTACAGCACATTGTGTTCACCTATAACTCAACTAGGAATATTTCAACAGGATTTTCCCCATACTACCTAACATTTGGAATGGAGATTCCTTTAGTAACAGATGTCATCTACCTTCGTCCAGACGCGGATCAAAACATCGTTGAAGCAGCCAAAATCATCGAAGAAGTCAGAAAATCTTTACCATCAATTTTAGAAAAAGCGCAAAGTTCTCAGAAAAAGTATTATGACAGAAATAAACAAAACATAGTGTTAAAACCAGGTGATGAAGTTATGATACATTTTCCACGATCGCCAAATGACAAAAAAGACAAGTTTTATTCACCATTCAAAGGTCCATTCCCGATAATACGAAAACTAAACGAGGTTACTTATTTAGTTCAATTAATTAAATATGGAAAAATTGCTCATGAAGCGATTCACGTTTCTAGAATGAAAAATCTTTCATAAGATCATAAAATAAAACATACTTCTGCAAGTAGATTCATAATTTGTACATTCCAAACTTTAACTTTAAAAGAAATCAAAATGCAAATATTTAACTTAGTTAAACTTTTAGATTGGATATTTTCAATTTTAAGACATAACAAAACATACTTAAAACTGCTCATTCCTGAATTATATCCAATATGCATCCACAACATGGCACAACAAATAATACATTAAATATCAAACACAAGGATTTTGTAACAAACATACTACTAATACTATAAATCTCAATTGGACACTGACACAGTGTAAGACATGTATATAGTAACCTGAATTTTTTCTTACAAGCAGTCTCTTATCTTTCAACAAAGAAACTTAATCCAGGCAAAATGCGTGGGAGAAACACTATCAGGCGTTCTCCAGAAGATGTGCCTTGTCAAACATTACTAAAGTGCTTATCTATGCACAGGTTAGCAGTGAGAGGGTCAGGGTCACCACACTCTGTTTACACTCGCTCATGAATGAGTATAGCAGTTGTTTATAAACTACGCTACAGTAACTTTTGTAAATAAGTATGATTTATATAAGGAAATATAGTAAATATAGTTTTTTCCAAATATAGCAAATGAAAAGGGTTTATGTATAAATGTGAATGTGTATAAGAAATACAAACTGTGAAGGGCTATAAGATGAAAAGGACATTATAAATATGCCCCTAAATAGATAGATAACATGTCAAAGAATAAATGTCAAAGGATAAACAAACAAACAAACAAACAAACAAATGCTGGCCAGCAAACAAAAAAAAGTCAATGTATCTTACAAGAATAATACAACAAAATGTAAATAAAATGTATGTGTATAGATTTGTAGAAAAGCACACATTATTGTCTCTTGAATACATCAAGATATTTGTTTAATTAAATTGCTTAATGCATATTTACTTTAATTTTAGTGTAGCAAATGTTGTTTTAATCTTTTACTTTTCAAAATTGTTTTTATATTTACTCCATTTGTGGCATTTTGCTTTCTAGGGCCCGGAAGGTATGAGTTGCGCAGATGGAAGTAAAAGTTAATATATTGTCGAAGTATTATACCGAGTTTAAGAAAAAAATCTCTAAAAGTTCAAAATACAAACTTACTCTGATATGAAAATAATACACACAAAAATATATAGAGGATTTAGAGTAGAACAAACTGTTGTAAGTAGTAAAAAAAAAAAAAAAAGTAGATTAGTGGTGTCATAAAAAATATAGGAATATTGTACTCACAAATAATAGTGGTGAGACCAATTGTAAAACTAAGGCTAATTTAAAAAATAAATAAAAAAATAGTCATCATCTTCCGCCATGACCACTTTCAGCATAACAGGGTTAGAGTAATATATATATATATATATATATATATTTTAAAAAAATGTATTAGATGTATTAGTTTATTGTAGATTTTAGTAGCAACATATGGTAGACTAACCAAGAGCAATTTAGTAAAATATACCTTTTATTATTGTTTACAGTGTTACCTTCAAATAAAAATATTAATTCAGTGCGCTATATTAATTTAAATAAAAAAACTCGTAAAATAAATAGGTTAATTCCAACAAAAACATTTCTGCAAATCATTTAAATCAAAAAATTATTATAAAATCACTCTCATCAAAGAACAACCCAACAGCAGTAATCCCACAACACAGCAGCAAGGACTCCAAGACGACCTACAAGAACTCCTAGACGACCTGCAAGGACTCCAAGACCACCTTCGAGAACCTCAACCCACACATCCTGATGACTGCAGACTTCCCACTCTCATGATTTTAAACTAACTTACCTCTATTGAGAAGAACCACAATAATAGAATTCGGGACAAATTCGTTTCGGTCCCTGGGGAGTGTAAGAGACTTTAAATTTTCCTAAAATCATTTCCCTTACAATTTCTAACCAAACTAATGAATCTTTCCTTCCTTGGACATTAAACCTTTCTAAGAACAAATTCCTTTCTCAGACAATAGAGCCAGTAAACCTATCCCTTTTGACCCTGAACCCTATCACCATGAGATCCATCCACATTGCACAGTACCCGTGAGAAATGCTAATACAATACTAACTCCAACTTAAGACCTCCCCATATCATATTGAACCAATAGCCTTCTTCCTCTCCATGAAAAATTATACTTAGACAGCCAATGCCAATGATCCACAGCTTTGGAGTGGAAGGGGATGGAAGGAAGATGAAGAAAATTAATTGAGTCTGTCAACATCATGCTAGAACAATGTATTAGAAAGTTTCAGTGACTAGTAGTGCGGGAGTGATGGCCTTGTGCAATTCAAATGATGGCAATGGGCAATGATGGAATGGTCCTTTTCTTGTGATGGCAATGGGCAATTCGAATTTAAGTGAAGTGTCTGTGCAGTGAAAAATCTGGATAAACCCAAAGATACCAGTAACTCTTCTAAATTTATTTATACGCATTCTCTAACAATGAACTGGTGAATTTAGTAATAACATTATGTTTTCAACCTTTTAAATTAATTACATGATTTAGCTCAATGCAGAAAATATGAAACAACTCTTAGATTGGCATTTAATTTTATATAGTTTGTTCAAGTAATATTAAAATCACAGAAGTGCAATACAATTTATAATTATAAGAATAATGTTTCAAAGCAACCATTTATTAATTTGCATTTAATTACACAGTTTACTTTACAGATGAATTCAACTTTTATTCATATGTATACAAAATAATTGTAATATTCATTGATAAAGGAAAGATATTTTAATATACTAATACCAATCAAATAATCTCTGAAAACATTCACAGGAGTTCATAATTATCAAATTATTGTAACTTTATATTTTGATTTATATTATACTTGTTATTGATCAGAAACGTAGCATTAAATTATTTCTGATCCTAAACTCTCCAATCAAGTGATCAGTAGTAACCTCTCACTATTGCCAAGTGCTCTCAATTTTATATTTACTCTAAGTATTAATTTTTGTACAACCTAGGCGGACTATCTTACACTAGTTGAGTTGTGTTACAATTTGAACTACATTTTAACATTGCACACTATGCACAGCATTTTGGGCACAGAATTATAATAATTGTCAGCTTTAAAAAAATATTGTTTTGATAATTTTACTAAGGGCAATCTCAGTGACTGTAAGTATAATATATACAAATTTTCAGCTGATTTGAGTATTTCAAAATATTTTCTACTAAATAATTCACATTTTTATACTGAGAGAATAGCTTGAATTTAAAGTATGTTGTAAATCTTTGAACAGGTAAATTGCTATTTTACTTGGCATTTATAAAAAGTTTTACATTAAAAAACCCTAAATTAGCCTCTGGCAATGTAATTTTTTCTCAGACTTACCCGAGTCATCCCATCCTTTCAACAGAGGCTGGACCAGGGTGGGGTCTGCTGGCCGGGTGGGCTTTGCTGGCTGGGTGGGCTCTACTAACTGGATGGGCTGTGCTGGCTGCGCTAGCTGGAAGACCTGTTCTGGTTGGGCATGCTGCCCTGGCTGGACAGGTTGAGCATGTTGCCCTGGCTGGATAGGTTGGGCATACTGCCCTGTCTGGATAGGTTGGGCACACTGCCCTGGCTGGATAGAAAGGGCATACTGCCTTGACTGGACAGGTTGGGCACGCTGCTCTGGCTGGACAGGTTCAGCATACTGCGCTTGCTGGATTGGTTGGGCATACTGCCCTGGCTGGATAGGTTGGGCATACTGTCCTGGCTGGATAGGTTGGGCATGCTGCCCTGGCTGGATAAATTGGGCATACTGCCCTGGCTGGATTGGTTGGGCATACTGCCCTGGCTGGATAAGTTGGGCATGTTGCTCTGGCTGGATAGGTTGGTCATACTGCCCTGGCTGGATTGGTAGGGCACACTGCCCTGGCTTTACAGGTTGGGCATGCTGCCCTGGCTGGACAGGTTGGGCAAGCTGCCCTGGCTGGATAAGTTGGGCATGTTGCTCTGGCTGGATAGGTTGGTCATACTGCCCTGGCTGGATTGGTAGGGCACACTGCCCTGGCTTTACAGGTTGGGCATGCTGCCCTGGCTGGACACGTTGGGCATGCTGCGCTGGCTGGATAGGTTTGGTATGCTGTGCTGGCTGAACAGGTTGGGCATAATTCGCTGGCTGGATAGGTTGGGCATGCTGCCCTGTCTGGATAGTTTGGGCATACTGCCTTGATTGGACAGGTTGGGCATGCTCCCCTCGCTGGAAAGGTTGGGCATACTGCGCTGGCTGGATTGGTAGGGCATACTGCCCTGGCTGGATAGGTTGTGCACACTGCCCTGGCTGGATAGGTTGGGCATGCTGCGCTGGCTGGATAGGTTGGGCATGCTGCGCTGGCTGGAGAGGTTGGGCATGCTGCGCTGGCTGGACAGGTTGGGCATACTGCGCTGGCTGGACAGGTTGGGCATGCTGCGCTGGCTGGACAGGTTGGGCATACTGCGCTGGCTGGACAGGTTGGGCATGCTGCCCTGGCTGGATAGGTTGTGCACGCTGCCCTGGCTGGATAGGTTGTGCACACTGCCCTGGCTGGACAGGTTGGGCATGCTGCGCTGGCTGGATAGGTTGGGCATGCTGCGCTGGCTGGACAGGTTGGGCATGCTGCGCTGGCTGGACAGGTTGGGCATACTGCGCTGGCTGGACAGGTTGGGCATGCTGCCCTGGCTGGATAGGTTGGGCATGCTGCCCTGGCTGGATAGGTTGAGTATGCAGTGCTGGTTGGATAGGTTGGGCATGCTGCCCTGGCTGGATAGGTTGAGTATGCTGTGCTGGCTGGACAGTTTGGGCATTCTGCGCTGGCTGGATAGGTTGTGCACGCTGCCCTGGCTGGATATGTTGTGCACGCTGCCCTGGCTGGATATGTTGTGCATGCTGCCCTGGCACGATAGGTTGTGCACGCTGCCCTGGCTGGACTGGTTTGGCATTTTTCGCTGGCTGGACATACTGCGCTGGCTGGAAAACCGCTAAGGTATTTCCTTGAGGAAATCCTAAAGGAAGAAAAAATTTTAATTATGTTAGGGTAAATAAGTATGTACAAGCATTATTCAATAAGTATGAATAAATAAATATATACAAATAAAATCGCTGAATATTACTTTTTTGTCCCTAAAATAATTAATTATTTGAGTCGTTGGCGTAGTGGTCAAAGCAATATATTCTAGAACTATGGCAGTGGCCCTGTCGTGGTTTCGATTTCCGGTTCTGGCACAACAATTTTATCGATACTGTACAATTTTTACTGTAACAGCTAATCCCTTGCTTAGCTGGATAAGTTCCACACACAGATCTAAAGTCTATATGGATAGGCAAAGTAGCTAAAAGGGGCTGCAAACCTGTTTAAACAGGAATATAATTTGTTCAGAAGGGATGGGACTCTCCACTTAACCCTTTTACTGCCGACGTGCGCATTTGTGCATGTCGAGAATCGTGCGAAAAATGCCGACGTGCGCATATGCGCACGTCACTAATTGTGCGAGAATCGCTGACGTGCGCAATAAAGCACGTCTAATATTTCTAACTTATTGGCCTTAAATGTTTACCAAATGCCACGAAACTTGAGATACTCGTTGTTAAGACTATGAGGAACATAGAAAAGTACAATTTATACTCTATGACTTGTATAACCTATAAAGTTATACTCATTGATTCCCCCTACCGTCCGTGCATAGTCGACAGTTGCTCTGTGTAGTGAGTGTTGTCTGCCGTCCGTCTTTCAATTGTTGTTTATGTTTACTGGTGTTGGTTTGTTGGTTATGTTTGTGGATTTATCCGTGGTTTAGTGAGTAAAGTTTTGATGTCATTACGAAAATGGACAAGCGGAGTAGATCGCCACTAAGTGAAAATACCATCGTAAATAGGTGTTCACCCTACCCGTTTTGGTGAGCACAGGTGTTGAAAGGGTTTTTTGTGAAATTTTCTCAAATATTCTAAATATTTTTATCGTTGTTAGTTTAATTATTTCAGTATGTTTTTAGTGTTATTTTATGTTCCTTACAACATTTTTCAATTTAGAAGCCAAATGTACATGTTTTTATAAAACAAATATTATCAATTGTATATGCAACTATGTTCAATTTTGAAAATATGAATAAATTTTGAAAAAAAAAAACAGAATTCCTACATTTATCAAGGTAATGGCATGAAAATTTGGGTATGTGTTTACTAATACCTGTTTTACAACATGTATAAATAAAACTGGTTGAGGTATAAGTTTTAGAGGTAGTTTTTATAGTCCAAACTAAAAAATATATATATATTTTTTTATTTGTATATATGTATTTGTATTTTAACTAAAGAAATATTACATACACCAAAGTATATATTTTATTTGAAACAAACAACTCAATACAAATAAAACAAGACCTAACTTATAAATTTCTGATGAAAAATAAAAAAGTTACAAATTTTTTTATGTGAGCGTGAAATTTGGTCTAATTGAACCTGGCAGTCTTGGCAAGTAAATCTTAATAGTGGTCTGGCATTTTTGGTGACGTCATAAAAAAAATGGTCGGCAGTAAAAGGGTTAAAATTTGTCTAATGGGAGAAGCATTTATGATTACAAAATCGTTTGTGATGGAAGTCCTCTTTCAATAAATATGTTGTCATCTGTATTTTTATGACAGTAACATTGTCTTGTAGGAAAAGCAAGTATAAATGTTTAATTTTTGGTAACTGGAGTTCCCCCTAAAGGAAGAATGTTAAGAGTTAAAGTAAAAAGAACTTAGTTAATAGTTAAAACAAAGTCACAGTAAACGCCCTCTTAACCGCCCGGACCGAACCTTGCGTCGGATAACTAAAAGGGCAGTTAAACAAATAACACTTAGGTTAGGCTTTTTGAATGGGCGCCTGCATCAACTGAAAACAATATGCTCAGCGACCATATACTACATACATTCGAGGCTTGTCCAGAAAGTAAGTACCGTTTTGGAAAAAACCATACAAATAATTATTTTTTTCAACAAAATTTATTTCTACAAGAAAGAGGATATCTTAAACTATTTTTCTACATAGTTTCCACCATTGTTTAGACATTTGTCATAGCGAGGAACCAACTTTTCTATACCCTCTTCATAGAAAGATGCCGCCATTGACGAGAGCCATTGCCGAACACCGTCTTGAGCGTCGTCATCGCTGTCAAAGCGGCGCCCTCCGAAATCCCGTTTCAAGTGCAAAAACAAGTGGAAATCATGACAGAAGTGACATGACAAACCCAAGTTTCATCACCTGTAACAATCTTGTTTAAGAATTCTTCTCCTTCATCACTGTAACGGGTGAGAAATGTCAATGCACTGCCAAGTCGCTTCTTTTTGTGTTCATCCGTAAGCATTTTCGGAACCCAACGGGAACACAACTTGCGATAATTCAAGCGATTAACCACAATATCATGCAAAAGAGATTTTGAAATTTGTGGAAATTCATCAGAAAGCATTCTTATGGTGAAACGTCTGTTTTCACGAATTTTTTCATTCACTTTTTCAACCAATTCATCACTCACAACAGATGGCCGCCCGCTGCGAGCCTCGTCATGAACATTGGTTCGCCCATCATTGAATTACCGAACCCATTTTCTTACCATTCCATCACTGATAACTTTTTCTCCATAAACTTCTGTAAGTTGGCGATGAATTTCAGCAGGCTTCACGTTCCTTGCGTTCAAAAATCGTATTACAGAACGCACTTCACAGTCCGCGGGATCAGAAATTGTTTCAAACATTTTGAGTGCACACTAACTAATGTAAACAAAACACAATTTTGCCGGAATTGCGTCAGCTGTTCAACAATGAACCAAGGAGACTAATGCGCATGCGCGGAACATCATCGCTAGCGCTGTGCCGGCAGTAGAACGAAACGGTACTTACTTTCTGGACAAGCCTCGTAATTACATAATAATTGTTTTGTCATTTCAAACCCCTTCTCCCTCATATAACACACCATAACATTTAATCATGCTCTCAACCCCTCCCCCCTCCTCTTGTGCTACATTAAAACGTTAAATACCCCCGTCGCAGCAAACCTGCATACTCAGCGAATTTCCAATGGAGATATAAATGTCTTAATACTACATAAAGCCACTTACCAAGTTTCTTAAAAATATATTCACAAATAAGCGATATATACAATTTTAATTATTCTCCATAAGAATAACATTGGGGCTGAGTACGCAGGTTTGCTGCAACAAGGAACACAAAAAATTGGTTTTTATGCTAATATCAATATAACTCAACTAGGTGAAGTCATTTACCAGTTTTTATTAATTTATGGTCATAATTAAGGGAGACAGAGCATTTAATTATTATCCATAAGAATAACATGGGGCCTGAGTACGCAGGTTTGCTGCTACGGGAGAATTATGCAAAAACAATTTTTTGGAGCAAATATCAATAGACCTCAACGAGATGAAGCTGTATACCAAGTTTCGTCAGTATACGTTCATAAATAAGTGAGATAAAAAAATTGTCTTTTCCTCCATAAGAATAACATTAGACAACGTACTGTGTTTAGCACTTTCAATATCTCGGTAACCAATTGACGTAGAGGAATGATCAAAATACCAAATTGTGTGTTTTTTAAGCTGAATCGAATGGTCAAAACTAAAATTTGACTTTTTCAAAAATTATGTGTAAAAAATTCAAAAAACCCATTTTTGGGGTACAAAAACCCCCCAAAATACCCCTTCGGATAGGTCGATCTGTCTGGTTTTCGAACTTTAAGTCATAAATGCTGCTTTACATGTTTATACCAAATTTCGTCAAAATCGGATAATTTTTAAGAGAGTTATCGTGCTCACGGACACACATATATATATATACAGTATCGAACGAATGGTGTTTTTGGGGTCTGGGGACCTTAAAACGAAAAGTTATCATGGTCCCGGGCCTAGGTCTTACCATGCCGACTACGGTAATAGCTTCTTCCCTATAGGGGAAATTCGCTAAAAGGTTAGCTCTTATACAAATCATCCTTTTATGCTTTTGTATAAAATAGTATTTTAATTAAATTTTGTTTAATAAATCTAACCATTCTTAACAAATGAATTAAATAGTAAACAAACAATTTGTATAAATTAACAACAAAAAATGATTTTACAACAAATTCTTAAAGAGCAAAGCTCTCAAACAATAACCTTTTGATAACGAATTTTAAACAATAAATCATATAAATGTGTAATAAATGGTACCAATATGAGAGCATATAAAACTTAAGAGGGGGCTCCAGTCCTCTGCGTCTACCTGCTTCTCCCATAGACCAACGTTAACTTTCAAAGTCCGTCCCTCCTCAACGTGTTGTCCGAAATTGATTATTCATGGTTCGTTTTAAAGATCAAAAATATATCTAGCGATTTCAGTAAACAGAATTTCGTTTTCATAAATAGTAGGCGCATAACAAAATCGTAAATATTGAATATTTTGGAATTTTATTGATCGATTATTATTTGCGATATCGAAATTCTGCTTACTGAAATCGCTAGGTATATTTTTGCTCTTTAAAATGAGCCATAAATCAACGATATCGAATAATCCATTGAGAAGGAAAGGGCTTAGAAAGTTAACATTGGCCTTATGGGCAAAGCAGATAGAAACGTGAAAAGTTTTGTGACTGGACCCCCCTCTTCAGTCACTTTTCATTTGAAAAGACTCCTAGCATTATAATAAAATTATAGAGATGTTTGAGTTGTGAAATGCTGACCCAGACCCCTACCTCCCAAAAATTACTCAGCGTAACGCTACACCATACCCCCTCCCCCTCCCCTTAAGTTTGTTACGCAATACGTGTATGATTCTTTAGTAGCAATGCACAATTGGATAATGGCTCACATTTGCGGGAATCACTTGTAGCTATATGCCATTACTTATGTTATTACTGTGCACTAAATAAAATATAGCTTAGTATAAATAAAATCAGTGCAAAAATGTATAGTAAAATCATGAGTGGTACCGTATGTCATATGAATAAATGCAACTGAGATTTTAATATGAACAGATATTGTAAAAAATATAATACCTCATAAGAACTTTTATTTTATTGCATCATAAGCATGCAATACTGCAACATTACAGAAATAGAACAAAATTGCAATATCCCAAAGATTAATTTAAATAATCCTTTAAATTGTGGCAAGCCTGCAACTTCCATGATGCTAAACAGAATCATGGCTGTACTGAGGTTATCGTGGAGACTCTGCAGGCACTGTATCAGTACTGAACAAACATTTGGACTATTTTACTAGAAAACTTTATTTATATTAGCCAGCTCATCCCCTTAGAATAAGATAAAACGAGTACACATAAACCCAGATTTATGAGAGTTTTTTAATACATGATATTCAACATTTTTCATGGAGGGGGCACCCCTGGACCTTCTGACCCTCCTCCCCCATAGAGTTTATTACAAAATCTCCTCTTTTTCCCACACTACCATATGGCAACAATACGCACGCGCATTTGATAAGTGAATTTTGGATTAGTATTGTTCAGATTAACGGGACTCGAGTGTATCGGGACTCGAGTGTATCGCTGAAAGATTTTACTGCCGACCCTTTCGGTAAAAAATATCTCCCACCCCTATAATTTTATTGTTTTAGTCAAAATTAATTGTAATCAACTCTCAATACAGTAAATAAAACACAATAATGAAATAGAAAGTAAGAAAGAGTATGCTAATAGAGTGATCACGTTATAAATTTGAGTGGCAGTTAATGGCTCCATTTATATCGAGTGTGTGGAACAGTGGTGTAGTCGTAAATTGTCCAATGTGGGAACGCTAAATGTTTATCTTAAAATTGTCAGAAAAGCAAATTATTGTGATATTAAATTATGGAAAACCAGTGTGGGAACGCCGTTCCCATGCGTTCCCGCTCCACTACACCACTGGTGTGGAAAAGAAAAGCTTAGGAAACAAAAATGATTGTATCGGCAAACATAAAACAGTACCTGCCCTCGCTTGAATACATTACCAAACACATTTCTGGATAATAAAATATTGCTTACAACTAGCAATGTGGCACACAAACAAAGATATTAGATGATGTAGGGTTAAAGGTGGAATCGAATGTGAACTGACAATACACAATAAGAAGTGTTTGTTACCTTTCTCTTTGTGGATCTTCCAGATGACCGGGAGAAGAAAACCTAGCTCGGTCGGCCGCAGGGAAGGGTGTTTTGGTTCACCTAAGCAAAATCCACTCTTTACTCTTTGATTTTATAAGTTAACTAGAAACAAAAGACATTAACTGTACCATTGTTAATGTTGTTTCATAAAATAAAAATAGCAGTGTATTCAATATGGGATTTGGATTATGCAAAAGTAATCCAGATACTTTCGGCAAACTGGTTACTTTTATGACATAGAGTAACCATACGTTACGCCTCAAAATCCCCATGCCTGATAATGCATAGGATACTTATACACTATAATCTTGTGTGATCACAAGAATTCTCTGATTTAGTATAACTGTATAACATATTTAATTTGTAGCTGTTAAATCCATTAGCCGGTGTAATTGAAGCTTCATGACGTCCAATTTTACATAATGCATTGTGACAGTCCTTTTATTTGCCACCTATCCAAATGTTCACTGGCCATGAACATATTATGTCAATTAGTGGAATTTTAGGAGCTCCTTTCCACGAGGATACCACAACTAAACAGTACTGTCACAGCTATTGCGTCCTTGACTCTGCAGGCGTCTCAAATTCCCTGTACGCGAGCTAATTAAATCAACTTGAGCCGGCAGCCACGGCCACTTTGATCTTTGACCACCGCGCCCTCCCCCTTGCCTACCTGCTTGCAACTTCTAACCTGCACTGAAGAACATGAATGGAAGAATTGTTTGTTCTGAAACTCTTACTGATAAGACACTGAATTGTGTGCGCCGTTGTGCCTGACGATTGCTATTTAGCCATTTTGGGATCGGAAGAGCTACAGTGTTCATCTAGTTCGTTAGTCCTGTTCTTTTCCCTCCTGTCCACCAATTTTGGGATTTTTTGCAGAGGTAAGAGTATTTATTAGTTTAAAAATTATTTAATGAAAATTAATTCAGAAACTGGGGTAATATTTGAGAACATAAATTTTAAAGTATTTAGATTAAAACTATTTTGAAAGTTACATTTTACAGGAATTATCTAATGGCCAGACATGCAATGATGGAGGCTTTGGTATAATTATTCAGTCTTATTTAAATATTTTATATTTCTTAAGCATAATATTTTATTTTAATATGTTCTATTTTCTATCGTGTAATTTCCATTCAGTTAAAAGTATTAAATCCGTGGGAACTGATTGGTAAAATATATTTTAATCTTCAAGTAAAATGCCATCTTGAACCTGTTTAGAGCAACCAGACATGAAATTGTAGGCCTACTTGTTAGAAAATTAGTAACCAGTGAATAAATTGTTTCAGACTAAGTATGCCCTAATGTTGTGAATGTAACTCTAAAATTCAGTATAATATTCTATATCAATTGCAATCTTTGTATTTTAAACTGGTAAATGGCAAACTAATATTATTATTGGTATTAACTGTCTGATGTGTTATATCTTTCCTTTTAAATATATGAAACAGTCAATTTTAGGGAAAACTTAATTTATTTGTCAGTAAACTTGTTACATAAAATGTTGAAGTATTTTGAAGTAATAATAATTTTGTTTTTGAACATTCCAAAGCCTCAGGAAATTGTAAGTAGATACTGTGTTTGAAATTAATATGTGTATTGATTATTTAAATAATTTTTAATTAAATTGAGCTTGTATGATAGATATTTTAAATACTTATAGTAGCAAAGTTATATTGCCTAGCAAGTTGATTAATTAAAATTTTTTGGCTGCTATGATGATTTAATTTACATTTTTCATTCCAAGCAAAGTTTCCCTGACATAAAAGACTTTGTGAATATTGAATTTAAATTAATATTGGATAAAATATAAATCAAGAGAAGATATTTTCCTTCTATTTTATTATGATTGTGAAATAATTACTTGTTGCTTATCAAATGTTATTTTAACTGTGTGGAGAATTATTAATTTATTACTTGAACAAGGAAGTCAATTAATTATTAAGCATTTTTAGGGGCCTGTTAATGTCACTACTGTGGTATTTGTGGTTAATTCAAACCATTTGCTGGTTATATGGAATTAAATTAAAATCAACTGAGTGATTAAAATGACTCATGACTAAAGAAGTATGATAATTTATTTGAGAGCCAATAATCTAAATTACCAGTGTAGGAGTGATTCGCTGTGAACTTTATAGCATTCTGTGCTTTTATTAGACTTGTATACTAGTGTGTGTGTGGGATTTTCCCAGGGAATTTATGGACCCTCAGTTTTGGGGCAATAACCTGCTGATTCCACCTTGGTACATTCTGCGATTGGTGTCATCCTCACCGCCTATGCCACTCAACCCTTTGAGACGACTCGACCCAGCATCTGCGCCCCTTGACTTCGACCCGTTGGCGTTTGGTCCTACCCAGTGGAGCCTAGGCCTAGGATACCCCTGCTTTCAGCGACTGGTCTTCACTTCACACCCGGAAGGATAAGAATAACCAACGCATTCCAACACCAGATAGGACATCATTGCCTAAAATGTTTTCAGGGAATATCTGCAGAGATTTTAGATATAAGGATTCAATTTATGTTTGAAGTATGTATTTCTATGTTCTCATGTATATGTTTAGGTGTTAGTGTCGGCCGACAAAATATAGGTTTATTGAAACTTTGTTGATTCAGGTGAATCATAAAGGGCTATTCATATCTGAGCTGAGTTGTGTGATATTCATATCTGAGCTGCTGATTAAATTTAATCTTGTTTTGGCCAAATCTTAGTTTTCATTCAGCTCACCTGGTATTTGCTCTTTACAATGAATGGCCCAGTGATAACAATATTTGATATCTAACCAATTTTGAATTTATCTTGCACACATTCTTAGATTATTAGATCTTTGGAGTATATTTTCATTATTGAGTTTTGCTGATTAGGTTGAACTGTTATATTCTTTTGAGATAAATATTTCAAAATAAATCGTTTAAGATAACTTCTGATCCACTATTTGAACTTAGTATGTTCAAAACATTAATTATTAAATTAATCATTATCTCTGGGTTGATTGGACCTACAGGAAATACTTAAAGAATTTGTTGGGGCCTTAGATAAGATTAACTTATTTTATTATTCAGTCTGGAGTTTATTGATGAAATATTTTTGTGAGTCTGTTTGGCCATTGGCTTAATTTTGGGAATTTAGTTTATATTAGGGGTTACTCCTCTGCCATTACCATCACCTTGAACCTATCCTTGGAATATTTCCTAGTTTGTTTCCTTGGAAATTTTAAAACTAGGTGGCGCCCTTCTTAAGAAGATACAAAACTCTGTCGAAGAAAATTGAACCACACCCAGACTGAGCGACCTGAGGCTAGAGTGTTACAGCATAGCCTACTGTTACCATGGTAATCATTAAAATAAATAGATGCTCAAATTTCATATTGGAAATTTGAACGGTGATCCGATGTAAATCCAGCTCATTTGATTGAGCAACAAACGAACAAATATTCAGATGTTTTATATTAGTTGCATAAGCTAAACTATGAGTGCAAAACGAATAAGAAAATTAATGAATAAGAGAACAATAAGGTATTTAATCATTTTTGACTGTATTATGCTCTGTATACCAGTCAAAACGTGTCCTAACGTTACCTGCGAGCATAAGCGTAATTTGAGTATTTTGATTGGGGGGGGAGAAATGATTATGATTGTCATTAAAGTGACTTTTTCTACATTACAATTATTGTAAGCTCTCCAAATCGTTGGGTGAAATGTCTCTTCTGGCATTTTGGCACTCACCAAATTACTTATGTCTATGGGTCTTAGGTGAATATCTTAAGATCTAAGTTCAATTGAATCCCAGATTCCACTGAAAATAATACAATATGCCTACTTTACCGAAGGGGTAGTTCCTAAAAAATCAGTAATAACAGTTCTAGAGGAAAACATTACTTAGTAATAAATGTAAACAAAAGCTCAACCAATAACTTGCCAAACACCACAACCCAACATGTGTTGGGGATTGCATTAACTTGAATTGGTTCCCTTGTTAAAATTAACAAGTAATAATTGTAAATTAAAGCTCAACTGATAACTTACCAATCACCACGATGCAACAACGAGTATTGGGGATTGCATTAATTTGAATTGGTTCCTTCATTTCTGAAACAATAAAATTACCAAAATTAAATTAAAATTAATAACATTTTGTATATTGTTAATAAACTATACACATCACACTAATTTTTAGGCCTACGAGTAGATTTGCAGTCGTTACTTACAGTTAATACCGACTAGAGTAAAAACAAAAACAATGCAAAAAATGTATACAACCAATAATTTCTTGTCAATAGTCAATGCGTTGGTGTACAATTTAAAATTTATTGTTCTAAGAGGCAAGGCTTAAGGAGGGGTTTTAGGCCCTTTGTTGAAGGATTTTCTCTTCATTAAATCTAACTTGTCGCATATGTCAAGTTAGTTCTATAATATCTTTGGTTAGTTGTTTACTTTTTAACTATAGGAAATAATATAATAACTATTACTTTTCAATTATATGAAATAATAGTAATTACATAAATATATTATAAGTAATACAATTACTTCAGTAAATTTGTAACTTCTTTTAATAAAACTGTGAAATAAACTTCTATCGCCTAAAAATCACATAACTTTATGTAGGCTAATGTTTTTCAGAACCATTTACTCAGGTCCCTGTAAAAGGATTTTCCAATTTTCCTTGCCTGCCAAACCCCCTAAAAAAAAGCATACTCAATACCAACGAGGTTAATACATCAATTTTGACGCGGTCAGCAGGATTCCCGCTCATGTAAAAAGGGCCTTACAGTTCTCTTCTGGGTTGAAAAAGTGAAGCCTCACTATAGAAGATATGTTTGCACAAAAAAACACAGAAAAGCTATGGTCTCCAGCAAATATTTCATATTGATACAGACCCCTGGGCGAACCCAGCTACTGTATCATGGGAAAGGGAGGTGCTTTGCTGGTTGAAACCTAGAAGCTTCAAACACCTTGAGGATAGGAAGGGGGGGTTACACCTGAAAATTGTTACCATTCATTATCTAATTGCATTCCATTACCTGATGATAGCTCCGCACCGTCCACACACTCCTGGAATGGAGGAACTTTTGGGGTTCTCACCTGGGTTACAAGATTGATCCCTCCACCGTTTCCCTTTCTTAACCTAATTATACTTAGCGTTGTGAGAAATCAGGGGGTCTCCTGATTTGTTTTTAACCAGTGTTCCTCCTTCCATTTGGCTCGTGGTCAGCACGGAACTCCATCATCGACAGAGGCGGTACATGAAACAGACAAAAAATCATTAGATGTTTTTATTTGACGCCGCATTGGCTAGACACCTAGTGCGGTGCAATGGTGCCATCCCATCCCCGGGTGAGTGCGCCACTACTCGGACCCTGCGGAGTGGGGACAATGGTCTCCAGCAAATATTTGATCGAAAATATGTTTTATATTAAAGTTATACCTACTTTAAAATTAGATTTTTTCTCCTTGTGTTCCATATTCATTAACGATTCAAATGATTTAATATTAAACATACAAATGTTTAAATATGGCGTTCAGGAAACCCTTTTTATTGCTTGAAGGAAAACTGTTGTCATAAATTGCAGATTAAGTTATTTTATGGTCTGTGGTAAGTTGTTTTGCCACAGGAACGGAGGGTAACCCCACATGGTGCCACCATTTATATAGGCTTAATTTTTTTTGGAGATTAATATTTGTATGATAGCACTAGATGTATTAAGCTTGTTGCTCGATACAATTATTTTCACTCACGACCTCCCCCTAAAATGATACTCTGTATTCGCCTCTGATTATAATAAATCAATCTTATATTGAGTACCAATTATTAGCATATATTGGTGTCATGGGCTTACTCTTGAGTTAGGTATAAAATAAATATTCAGCAAGATAATTCACTGTTTAACGGTAGTGATATGGGCAGAGAGTCCGTCTTTCAGTGCCAACACCCACACTACTACTATGGCAGCCTATACCGAATGCATGAACGAAACAAGTTTCTGAACAAGAAAATGTTGTTTACTACGTAATTAAGTAGGCTACAAGAAACAAAGAGATTAAAAGAAGCAGATTTGAAGGTGAAATTGAATATAAATTGATGCTAAACATTAAGAGGGCGCTCCAGTCACGAAACTTTTTGCGTTTCTACCTGCTTCGCCCATAAGGCCAATGTTATCTTTCAAAGCCCGTCACTCCTCAATGGATTATTCGATATCGTTGATTTATGGCTCATTATAGAGCAAAAATATACCTAGCGATATCAGTAAGCAGAATTTAGATATCGCAAATAATAATCGATCAATAAAATCCCAAAATATTCAATATTTACGATTTTTTATGCGCAAACTATTTATGATAATGAAATTATGCTTACTGAAATCGCTAGATATATTTTTGATCTTTAAAACAAACCATAAATAATCAATTTCGGACAACACGTTGAGGAGGGACGGACTTTGAAAGTTAACATTGGTCTATGGGAGAAGCAGAGGACTGGAGCCCCCTCTTAAGAAGCGTTTTGTTAGCTGTGATAAACACTAACAGACCTTTCTGTTTGCGGGCCCTCCAGATGAAAGGGGCGGCATTCCTCGCTTCGGCCACTGAAGGGAAGACGGTTGCGGCTCAACTAGGTATAATTCATTCTGTACTCAGTTATTTTTATAGTTAAACTAAAATATTAGACATAGTTAATTGTTAATGTAGTTTCTTAAGAACAAAATTTGGATATATCCAATACAGGATTCGGATTATATAATGGAAGTCCGGTAACTTTCCACCCACTATTGACTTTTATTCAAAGAGTGTGACTCTGACAACATACAGGGGGTCATCAATGCCCTTTTTTGGCACTGCAACTTCAAGTAAATTTCAGAAAACTGTGGACATTGATAAAGAAACAAGGTTTTAGCTGACCTCAGGAAAGTCCCACTATTTACTGTTATGTTTTTAATTAAACTAAAATTCGGTCATAGAACTCTAGGCACACCATTGTTGTTATTGTAACTTCTTAAGAAACAATTTCAATACATAACAAGTGAACATTAGCCACTACACAGACTGACTACTGTAGCCATGCACACGAAATAGATCTTTGGATGAATTGTAACAACCATGATTCGAAAGGTTAAATATTGTTTATACATTATGTATTTGTAGTAGGCTAACTAAATCATAAAACTGAAAGGACTTTTAGCGAATTTCCCCTATAGGTAAGAAGCTATTAACATAGTCGGCATGGTAAGACCTAGGCCCGGGACCATAATAACTTTTCGTTTTGAGGCCCCCAGATGCCAAAAACACCATTCGTTAATATTCATGTATATGTATATACAGGGTGGTCTGGACCTAGCGTTAAAAATTTTCCCGCAGTTTTATGTGTGTTTATTTTTTTATTTTTTTTTTTTTGGTGATAGAACTACATAAATGCAACTTAAATACACAATTAAAAAAAACTATACCCCACACATCCACTGAAAAAAAATAATTTTGTATTATATTTTTTAACCGTACTTTTACCCAAAAATTAATAATTTCTGGGATATTTCGAAACATTTGTCAAACTGTAATACTACCATCGTATTCTAAATTAAATTTTAAGTAAGGACAAATAGGTTTTAATGAGCAAGACACTACATAATCACTTATTAAATTCATTAGAAGTGTAAAGTTATCATTTCCTTTAAAAAATTAAAAATTAATATTTCATGCATAATTCTTTAAAAAATTTGCTAAAGAGTAGCAAATGCTATAAAAACTGCTTCAAAATGTGGGGTTTCAGAATATATGATACAACATTTGATTCGTTACCATTTTAGTACAGTTATGCGAGTTTGAGTGGTGTAAAACGAGGTTAGGCCAAACTTACACTAGTTAAAAGTCTGGATTTTAGATAACTAAAATACCACTAATTTAATTTGCAGCACTATTTTAAATAGCATTATTCGAGGTCAGATAAAAAGGACAATGAAATCCTCATTAAAAAAAATAATAATTTAGGGACAGTGATTGTCATGTACAAATCATTATACAAGGATATTTGAAAGAATTCCAATATCTAATAAATGCCCACCTTATCATGAGATAAGTTATCACGCACAGATTCCAATGTTATGTTTTGTTTGGACAAAGTATTTATAGTCCACAAGAAACCGCCGAGACACAAGAATACTATCCACAAGAACAACATGGGGGCTGAGTACACAGGTTTACTGCTATAGGAACCATCGGCAAATAATTGTTTTTCCTGCAAATATAAATAGATCACAACGATATGAAACAATATACCAAGTTTCGTCTGGATAAGTTCATAAATAACCGAGATGTAAATTTGTTCTTATTCTCCATAAGAATAACACTGGACAACGTACTGTGTTTAGCACTTTCAACATCTCTGTAACCAATTGACGAAGAGCAATCATCAAAACACCAAATTTTTTTTACTGAAAGCTGAAAATCAAAATTCTATTTCTTACAAGTTTATATGTGAACAAAACTAAAAAAAAAACATTTTTGGGGTACAAACCCACCCCCCCCCCCAAAAAAATGCCCCTTTGGATGGAGCGATCTGGCTGGTTTACGAACTATAAATATGGCTTTACTCAACCCTACTCTCAATTGTGCCAAATTTCATCAAAATCGGACCATTTTTACGAAATTTATTGCACCCACGGAGGCTCACACACATATAATATATAGTATATATAGTTTTGAATAAATGGTGATTTTGACATCTGGGAACCTGAAAACAAAATGTTATCATGGTCCCAGGCCTATGTCTTACCATTTTGACTTCGGTAATAGCATTGATTATACACGGAAGATGTAATCAATGGTAATAGCTTCTTCCCTATTCGGGAAATTCGCTAAAAATCTGAATGAAGACTTCTCTGCTATTAATTTTCCACATCCATTTTTTCACTAAAGTACACAAAACAAAAACTAAACCAATCAACCAACACAAACAACACCACGTACACAGAGAATACGTCGTGAAAGACCCCGTGTGCAACATGAGAACCCGAGAACACGTGGTTGTAAAGTGCCATTGCGCATGCGCGAGTCGGGCCATCCCCGCTTACAGTGATGTAAACAATCGACTTGGCAATTCTTGCCGCTTGCAGCTTCGCTCACTGCTACCATCCCGGCTACCTGCTAGGCGCGACTGTGCACGTGCCCGTAACAACGCGCGCTTCAATTCTACAACTACAACGCCGTAAGCGACCGGCTAGGCTACCAGCTACCTGCTCTGCTTCACTGAGCGTACCAGGGCGTCGCACAGTGGTCACGGCTGGCGATATAGACGCGAAAAAATCTAAAGACTTTGCAAACTATTTAAAACTCCTTGTGACGCATGAAAAGGGTGTTACGGAGTGGAATACGTAACTATAGCACATATTTCGCCTACTTTATTACATTAAACAAAAAACACTAAATTACTTATTGAAAAAATAACATTATTGAGATGTTTTGCACACACTTAGTAGGTTAATCACTATCACTGATGTTGGTTTCTGAGTTTTCTGACCTTACTTCTACAGATTTGGGTTCTTCTGGAACCTGTAGAAAACTAACTACAGTTGAAGGTAGTTTGCTAGCCCTTTTTCGATGTTTAATTCTACAGCTACTAATTAAAGGATCGGATGACACAAGCAGCACGTGGAACAAGTCCTCCATCGTCTTCTTCGCGAGCATTTTAAATAGATTTTTCTAGGGGTTGAATGCACAATACGACCTTTCAAACAAAAAAAGTCCCCAGTTATATCAGCAGTATAAAACAATATGGTATAAAAACTGTATTCGACAAATTTATCAAATTTAAAATAACTTACTCGTTCAGTGGTAGCAGTTTGCAAAATAATATTTATTGCAAAGGTTTGCAAGAGGTAGCATCTGAAATTAATATGGGTTGTGTAGAATAAAAAGATCTATCAACCAGTAATAAAATGTTGTGCAAAAATCCAATGTCACCAATCCAAATGTGTATTCCGGAATCCTATACTCTAATATGAGTAAGGTTTGCTTGCTTGCTTGCTTGCGACACTGATCTCAAAAATGGCTCCAACGATTTCCTTAAAATGTTCGAAATAACTAATTACTGGGATAAAAATAAGTTCTAGACAGGCCTCATCCCCAGCAAAAATCAAATAATGTAAGAAAACTAAAATGAAAAGTTAAAAAAATTAACATTGGGCTTATGGAGTTTCAAATCAAAACAAAAGAATTGTAACAGCTGATCATAATCAACCAGGGAACTGTCAAAGTAATACTCATGTTGTATATGATTATTAACATATTGTTTCCTGAGAGCAGAGATTGAAAAATGTCAGTGAATATTACATATGTAGAGTATTAAAATAAATCAAAGGGACATTGAGCAATAAATAACAACTGGAGTGACCTTAAAAATGTAGAAAAGAGGCAAATGAGTTATACAAATATGATTATCAGCAGGGGGAAGTGGTGAAATATTACTCCAAGTCATCTAAACTAACTAACTGGCCTTCCCCCGAGCAAAGCTCGGCCCCCAGGTACTTAACTGTAATATATGTATATTTCTTTGATTAAAACTTTTTATGATATGATTCTACAAAAAATTATATATCTCTAAAGGTTGCAAGAGGTAGCAGCTGAAATTTATAGGTGTTGTTAAGTATAAAAAGACCTATCAACCAGTAATAAAATTATGACCAACGATCACCAACCCAAAAAATTATGCACTACTTAAGTGGAACAACCGAATTTTTATTGTTTTAAAAACATTTTAAGGGTTAATAAATACGGTTAAAATATTGTTTAAGTCTTATAATTACGTTTATTGCCTTTCAGGATGTTTTCCATTGCGTTAGGATGATTTTCAGTTTAGTGGAAGAGCAGATTTGTATCGTACAGCAACATTTTCCAACAAGCAAATTTGGACTGGTAATAAAGGAATGTGACTTTATTCTTGGGTTCCCCCAAGAATTCCCCTCCACCCTTCGACCTGTAGGAGAATCAAAAGCAGGTTTCTGGTTTCCCAACCCTTTAGAAAACTCTTCAGTTAAAAATTACACGTTTTTGCAGACATGAAAAATACCCCTTTTTCGCGTGTAAACAGAGGAATTTGACCACTGTGCGTCACGGCGCCGGCGGCCCCTGTCGCTGTCGCCGGCACCGTGTCGAGCGGGGCGCGGAAATAAAATATATTTTACCGAAAAGTAAAAATACTATAAGATAGTTTAATAAACACTTTTACGAGTATTCAAGTCGTTACAACTCAATAGAATGACACGCTAATCTACAATACCCCCGTTGCAGCAAACCTGCATACTCAGCGAATTTCCAATGGAGATATAAATGTCTTAATACTACATAAAGCCACTTACCAAGTTTCATAAAAATATATTCACAAATAAGCGATATATACAATTTTAATTATTCTCCATAAGAATAACATTGGGGCTGAGTACGCAGGTTTGCTGCAACAAGGAACACAAAAAATGGTTTTTTATGCTAATGTCAATGTAACTCAACTAGGTGAAGTCGTATACCAGTTTTTATTCATTTATGTTCATAATTAAGGGAGACAGAGCATTTAATTATTATCCATAAGAATAACATGGGGGCTGAGTACGCAGGTTTGCTGCTACGGGAGAATTATGCAAAAACAATTTTTTGGAGCAAATATCAATAGACCTCAACGAGATGAAGCTGTATACCAAGTTTCGTCAGTATACGTTCATAAATAAGCGAGATAAAAAAAATTTCTTTTCCTCCATAAGAATAACATTAGACAACGTACTGTGTTTAGCACTTTCAATATCTCGGTAACCAATTGACGTAGAGGAATGATCAAAATACCAAATTGTGTGTTTTTTTAAGCTGAATCGAATGGTCAAAACTAAAATTTGACTTTTTCAAAAATTATATGTAAAAAGTTCAAAAAACCCATTTTTGGGGTACAAAACCCCCCCAAAATACCCCTTCGGATAGGTCGATCTGTCTGGTTTTCGAACTTAAAGTCATAAATGCTGCTTTACATATTTATACCAAATTTCGTTAAAATCGGATAATTTTTACGGGAGTTATCGTGCTCACGGACACATATATATATATATATATATATATACAGTATCGAACGAATGGTGTTTTTGGGGTCTGGGGACCTCAAAACGAAAAGTTATCATGGTCCCGGGCCTAGGTCTTACCATGCCGACTACGGTAATAGCTTCTTCCCTATAGGGGAAATTCGCTAAAATACTATAAGATAGTTTAATAAACACTTTTACGAGGTTTCAAGTCGTTACAACTCAATAGAATGACACGCTAATCTACAAAATGTTGTTTTTCGTCAGTTCACTCTAGATAGTGACAATATGATCTTCCGCCACAGGTTCTCCACTTGTTATCACGACTACCCCGACCCAGGAGTTTGAAAGTCCGTACAGCCTCACGTGAGTTTATATTTTAGTCATGACGTCAAAGGCATATAATACCCCCGTAGCAGCAAACCTGCATACTTAGCGAATTTCCAATGCATATTAATTTATCTTAATACCACATAAAGCCACATACCAAGTTTCATCAATATACATTCATAAATAAACGATTTATGACATTTTAAGTATTCTCCATAAGAATAACATGGCGGCTGAGTATGCAGGTTTGCTGAATTAAGGAACACTAAAAATGGGCTTTTATACAAATATATAACTCAACTAGGTAAAGCCATATACCAAGTTCTATTAATTTATGTTCATAATTAAAGGAGATAACACGTTAATAATTCTCCATAAGAATAACATGGGGCTGAGTATGCAGGTTTGCTGCTACGGAAACTATCGGCCCAAAAATGGATTTTTGTGCAAATATCAATAGATCACAATGAAATTAAGCAATATACCAAGTTTCGTCAGGATAAGTTGATAAATAAGCGAGATATACAATTTTTCTTATCCTCCATAAGAATAACATTGGACAACCTACTGTGTTTAGCACTTTCAATATCTCAGTAACCAATTGATGTAGAACAATGATTAAAACATCAAATTATGCGTCTTTTTAAGTTGATTCCAATGGGAAAAATAAAATTTTACTTTTTCAAAAATTGTATGTAAAAAACTCAAAAAAAAACATTTTTGGGGTACAAACCCCCCCAAAATACCCCTTCAGATAGCTCGATCCGTCTGGTTTTCGAACTTAAAGTCAGAAATGCTGCTTTACACGTTTGTACCAAATTTCATCAAAATCGGACCTTTTTTACGAGAGTTATCGCACCCACGGACACGGACACACACACACACACACACACACATACACACACACACACACACACACACACACACACACACACACACACACACACACACACACACACACATATATATATATATATATATATATATATATATATATATATATATATATATATAGGGGATATGTATATACACAGTTTCGAACGAATGGTGTTTTTGGGGTCTGGGGACCTCAAAACGAAAAGTTATCATGGTCCTGGGCCTAGTTCTTACCATGCCGACCACGGTAATAGCTTCTTCCCTATAGGGGAAATTCGCTAAAAACACCCTCTTACCCGCTTTGGCGGGAACGCGGCACTAGTCATTGGTTCGCCGCGCTGCGCATAGCGTAAACGTATTCCGTGATCGTTTCCGTACTATGTGAGTTCATTTTAATGACAATAAAATACTCTAGATCATCATTATACGTTGCAAATTTGTTTCTGAAACTTAGTTGCAGGAAATTTAAATCGAGTTGCGTGCGTTTTAGGGCGTGAAACAAAGTTTCAAGAACGTGCTATCGCAGTGGCGTAACTGATTTTGTTGGGCCCCCCGCAAAATTATTTTCAGCCCCCCCTCCCATTTATCATAATTGTACAGTTTCACCCTATCCCTATCCATTATTCTAGATTCTGGGATAAGGTTGATTGACCCAGACGTTTCCTAACCTCCGAATCCATAACTTCAGTCAGTTCTTGTCTAGTTTTAGTGATTTAATAACGCTCAAAAGGTTTTCATTTAGGCTAGTTATAATGTTGTTTATAGTTTCATCACGTCAATGCAGCATAAAATACCAAAAACTTAAGCCAACAAGTGTCCCACGAGAAGCGAGAAGAAAAGAGAAGCCGACGTGCAGATCCCATAACTTGTTCTGTTCCTCTCAGAATGTGGGAAATGTATTTGGAGTGGAGTTATATTTAGTTTTAAGTAAAATGGCCCCTATAGTATTTACGGTTGTACCTTGAGGTTTTGAAAAAGATCTGATCATGAGCCCCCGATTTATCATTTACCACTATCGTAATGTTGATTCACCTTTAAAAAAACGGTTCAAAAACTTTACTGAAACTACTAACAACAGTTTTAAAATTGTTACGCAAAATGATGAAATATTAGTTAAAATAGCTCACTTTAAACTTTACTTTTAAAGTAATTAGTATTAAAGACAATTATTATAATTTTTTTATAAATTAATATAAAAATATATAATACAAATAAATAGAATAAATTAATAATTATAAATTTTATTCATTTATTTATTATTTTTTATAAGTTATTTAGTGTAATTTATTAAACACTAATCACAAAGAATGAACGATCTACAGTATTACTAGGCTAAAAATAAATTAATTCTCAAAGTTTGACTATCAACATTATTGCTATTTTGAAATGTTTTGAAAATGAAATATAATAGTTTCATCCCATTATGTGGGCCCACCAGAACTTTTCCCTCGGCCCGCGGGCCCCACCGCCTCGGCAGTTACGCCACTGTGCTATCGAGTTGCTCGCACCGGCCCATCGGCTACTGCTTGGCTACGTTACGTGGCGTCTGCTAGCCGTCCGGCCGCGGGTCGCTTGTGCGCATGAGCGCGGTTTCAGTTTCTTGAAACAAAGGTATAGAGTTAATATTCTCCATAGAACCAATGCCCTGCAAGGTGAACAAACATGATATCAGTTTCCTGATGGTTTTCCGGCTTGCAACTGCCATGAAACAGTTTCAAGCCTTGAATCAAAGTTGCAACGAATCAAATGGGTTGCTGGTTTATATTATTTTTGCATATTTAACTTTACTACCCGGAGAAAATTATTCTTGAGACTTGAGAGTGGCAATATCTATTTGTGTATTAACTTGTATTCATTATCAGGGTCGCAACTTGCAGGGGTGCCCACATGGGTAGGGGGATGATAGCGTTGATCGCGCTATAAAATTGTATTTTTTGGGGGGTTTTCTATTTCAGTTATTTAACTGACGCATTGCAATCAAATGAAGGTTACGTTTAAGCACAGACAAAGGAGATTAGTTTCTCTGTGGTTTAAGTTTAAAATAGTCCCTGGAATCAAGGGCGCAACCGGGGGGGTGGGGGGAGGGCATATTATTCCCCCCGCAAAATCTGAAAAATTCGGTGAAAATTATTTACACTACTTATTTAAAGTAATAGAAATTTATAGAACTCATTAACCTATTGTTAAAATGTTCCATATTTTGTATAAATGCTGAATACTTGTGAGCTGGAAACCTGTAGGTATGTCATCGTTTTTTTCTTAAACACCTTCTCATGTAGGCTTTTGTTTTATCAAGCGTTTAGGTGGTATTATGGTTTCTCAATTTGAGAATGTTGTATTGCTATTTAGATTGTTCTCAAATTGTTTATGTTTATACTAGCTGATATACCCGTCCTTCGCCTGATGCCTTCGCACAGGTTTTTGCTTTTCCCATTCTATAGCAATTTGTATTTTAGTTAGCTTAAAACAGCTGTTCTTGATTCTGCTCTTTAAACTGTCAAATGGAAGTATCCACAGCTGTTCGCATTAAAGTTTCTGAATCTTTACTTTCTTCTGAAATGTAAATATTGAAATTTAGGACGTTCACGGGGCCATAGCCCGAGGGGATAAGGAAGTGAAGAGGCCTATGTGTTGCGAGGGTTCAAGATCTACCTTTGAGTAAAGTTTCAGCCCAGTCAGTTCAGTAGTTTTTGCGTTTGCCCCCCGAACATCAGACAGACAGACAGAAACCACCTCTTCTTTATAACATTATAGTTAGATATAGATAGATTCACTCGATTTTAAATACAGGTTAAATGTAAGGTTATGTTTGCCTTTGACGAACGTCATACACTCACAAATAGCAATCGTGGGAGCTATGTTTAAAAACAAACTGTAATACTGTATAAGTTCATATCTTTTAGGGTCTGCACTATCTAAAATTATGGGTTTAAAGTGACAATTTCAATTAGCTTTAAGGGGAGTTAGCCTCCACTATGGTATCTGTGAACATGCTGTTTTAGTCTGATCCAACAGGATACACAAAACGTTCGGCGCTATGCAGTACCGATGTTATTTGTTGTGAAATTTTAACAAATCGTGTGTTTTATTTTGATTGAAATGTGTTCCTAAAATGTAGTAACTGAATCGACTATACAAAATTAGGGATTTGGTTTAAATTGTGGGGGGGGCGCCTTAGAATAGTTTTGCCTAGGGCGCCAAAACCTCTTGCACCCAGTGGCGGATTTAAGCAATTGCCGCCTAAGGGCTATTAGGAAATTTGCCGCCCTCCCCCCCCCCCCCCGCTATATAATCTTTGTCCTTTTCGCCGCCCAGGTTTACCCACATGTTATATATATCTTGTTTGGTTATTTTGTGATAGTATCTAAAGAAGTTACCAATTAACTGAATGAATAAGTTTAAGAAATTTCTTTTATTTCCTAGTTGAAAAATCCAGTAAAATAATGTATAATTGACATGATTCACATTAACACAGTTTAATATTCAATATAACCTACTCCAATGACAATCAGCCCTAGAGACAAATGTTGGTGTTAAAAGCAGTAAAGCAGTGCTAGTGCTACTTTTAATAACAAGAAAATCCTTCAATAAAGGCCTAAAAATCCCTTCTTATACTTAATAAAAACATTAATTTTTACACCAACGCATTGACTACTGAAAATTATAATAAATAACCTATAAATAAGATATGATGACAATGTAGCGTTCGGACCATTAGCCTCAAAATTCGGACTATTTTAATCCTGAATTAGCGCTTTTCGATACAGTTTTTCAGTCATTTTTTAATTTATACTTTTATACAAAGAATTGTTTATATGTTTTAGACGATCAAAATATAAAATTAATTGATGTAGGCCTAATCTTCATAAAACTCTACATATTTTCAAACACTTCTCCTAGTTTCACCTCCATGTTGTTGTAGATCCAATGAATTAAAATATAATACTACAGGAGTCACTACTCTCTGACAAATAACCTTCATAAAGCGTGCCGTCATATTTGGTATTTTGTCCTGTTGAGGTGTCAACTTGTTGGTGGGACGGTGTGATTCGACGTACAAGGCGGCTTGTTTTCAACACTATTTCCAAAGCTATAATAACAGGGTGTTTTAATTTAACTCAAATCATAACTTTGCTTTGAGATAAACAATAAAATTACGTATAAAATATGTCTTAAGATTATAAAGTTAAGTTTACCATCATGATTTGCCTAAAATGCGGCACGATATTAAAGACTTCAATTATCACGGTTTTTCAATTAATGAAATGGGAGATTTTGACACCGTCCCACCCAAAAAATATATATAGAGGTCTCGCCTGGAGTAAATCACTGCAGCCTACATGCTGACCACCATTTTGACCCTCTGTCAACTATGCTCCCATGGCAACAACCAATCAAATCCTTTCCTTACAAATTATGTTATTTTTTATTTGTCTTTGGTCAGATGTTTTGTTTAAAAAAATCCTCCAGAATGAACTATTATGTGTGGTAGCCTTTGATGGTAAGTATAAGACGGCCAGTGTTGCCACTTTTAGAGTAATTACTCTTTTTGGGTAATTTTACTGTTCTTAGGGTAATTTTAGGGTAATGGAGTTTTTAGGGTAATTTTAGGGTAATGGAGTTTTTAGGGTAATTTTAGGGTAATGGAGTTTTTAGGGTAATTTTAGGGTAATGGAGTTTTTAGGGTAATTTTAGGGTAAAATCTAGAGACCCTTATAATTTAAATTTAGATGTTTTGGCAATGTAAAATGTTTTTTCAGGAATTAAAACATTTACATAAAGTGCTGGGTAAATTAAAAGTACTATAAAATATATATAACTTGCATGTACATCGTATATCCTATTGAGTATTAGACTAGAGATGCTTGTAATCACAAAGGACACAGAGTTTAATTTTCGAACAGATAAAATTGAGGCACATTATGTTATGTGTCCAAAATTGGGCATAATATAATAATATAGAATACCCTAAACAGTAAAAATATATCGGGTTAATTTGGTTAAATATAGGTTGTTAGATTTACAGCGCTGTTGTAGAAATTATTTTGACTGAAGATTGTCTCCATTTTGACACATATTTGTATGAAGGAGCTAAATTGTAATTTATACCTTTGAAATCCCCATAGTGAGCCCATGGGTTAGCCACGTGAGCGCACATACAAACATTACAACAAGGCATAACATGTGTAAATTTGTGTGATGTAGTGTTGTATTGCAATGAAACCTATTGATCTAATCAAATAGTAATAAGATGACAAACCTTATTATAAAAAAATAACATTAACACATTTGTACAACTGAAATAAGTTTATAAAACAATAAAGTACTAAGTACTCCCAGTCCCGACAACTTTTAATGACATTTATCAGCAAGTTTCTATTATCAGTGATACCAGCACATTAAGTATAGATAGCATGGAATAAAAATATTACAACAGATTATTTATTTGAATTTTTTAATACATATTTCGTTTTATGTGTAATATAGTACCAAAGACGAGTAATAAATGCTATGCTACCTTAGTTTGTATGCCTTAATCGTGTTTTAAAACCAATCTCGAGTGTATTTTAAGCGTTTATAGAAGAATCAACTCTTAGTGTAATTTTAGGGTAATTTACAAAAGGTTTAGGGTGATTTAGGGTAATTTCACCACACGTTTAGGGTAAAATTTCATCTACCTGGTGGCAACGCTGAAGACGGCTGAAATAACTTTCTTTGTCACCTTGAGTTTGAAAATGAAACGACAATATCATTGTAGTCTAAATTTTGTTATTGCCATCTCAAATTCGATTGTTACAATATTTCTCATCCGTGTGCCTTGGTCATTATTGATATTGTGTAACAAATAATTGTAATGCTATGCGAATGTATAGGTAAACTTGGAAGTCCGTGAGTTGGACCATAGATTAAGAATACCACAAGGAGTATGTTTAATCTATGGTTGGACGTAGTCATAGTGGCGCAGTGCCTGATGTAGTTCGTGGCTTGCCGCACTTTCTCTGTAGCGTAATCGTGTTGTCGCTAGTACGGATGAATGACAAATTAATTATGACTGCTTTGAGGAACTGCAGTGTGAGGGTTACATTCCATTACATACTCAGTAGTTTCTCAGTAGTTTTAGTCTAAGTACCTTTACCTTTAAAAGGGCGGCACACCGTCATTGTAATCAGTTTTCGTCAAAATGTTCCCCGTTTCAACATTTATTTTCTAAACAACTTATTAATTTTCTGTAATTTGCCGCCCCTAAAAACTTGCCGCCCTGGACTACAGCCCCTATAGCCCCCCCCTAAATCCGCCACTGCTTGCACCGGCCCTGGCGTAACTCGATTGGTAAAATGGTCAAGTCGAAGTGCAGTCAACCGTAAGCGGGTACAGTCAGTTTCAGAACTATCGACAACTCGATTAGTAAAATGGTCAAGTCGACGTGCAGTCAACCGTAAGCGGGTACAGTCAGTTTCAGAACTATCGACAACTCGATTAGTAAAATGGTCAAGTCGAAGTGCAGTCAACCGTAAGCGGGTACAGTCAGTTTCAGAACTATCGACAACTCGATTAGTAAAATGGTCAAGTCGAAGTGCAGTCAACCGTAAGCGGGTACAGTCAGTTTCAGAACTATCGACAACTCGATTAGTAAAATGGTCAAGTCGAAGTGCAGTCAACCGTAAGCGAGTACAGTCAGTTTCAGAACTATCGACAACTCGATTAGTAAAATGGTCAAGTCGAAGTGCAGTCAACCGTAAGCGGGTACAGTCAGTTTCAGAACTATCGACAACTCGATTAGTAAAATGGTCAAGTCGAAGTGCAGTCAACCGTAAGCGGGTACAGTCAGTTTCAGAACTATCGACAACTCGATTAGTAAAATGGTCAAGTCGAAGTGCAGTCAACCGTAAGCGGGTACAGTCAGTTTCAGAACTATCGACAACTCGATTGGTAAAATGGTCAAGTCGAAGTGCAGTCAACCGTAAGCGGGTACAGTCAGTTTCAGAACTATCGACAACTCGATTAGTAAAATGGTCAAGTCGAAGTGCAGTCAACCGTAAGCGGGTACAGTCAGTTTCAGAACTATCGACAACTCGATTAGTAAAATGGTCAAGTCGACGTGCAGTCAACCGTAAGCGGGTACAGTCAGTTTCAGAACTATCGACAACTCGATTAGTAAAATGGTCAAGTCGAAGTGCAGTCAACCGTAAGCGGGTACAGTCAGTTTCAGAACTATCGACGACTCGATTAGTAAAATGGTCAAGTCGAAGTGCAGTCAACCGTAAGCGGGTACAGTCAGTTTCAGAACTATCGACAACTCGATTGGTAAAATGGTCAAGTCGAAGTGCAGTCAACCGTAAGCGGGTACAGTCAGTTTCAGAACTATCGACAACTCGATTGGTAAAATGGTCAAGTCGAAGTGCAGTCAACCGTAAGCGGGTACAGTCAGTTTCAGAACTATCGACAACTCGATTAGTCAGCTCTTATTGGTCTAGCTAGGTCTGCTACGTCTGCCGTCGTCGTCGGTTCACCACCCGTAACTATTGCGTGATGAGTATTGTGGACATTTATTTACAGGGACCACCATAATATGTTAGTAGGGGGCATTGGATGGTTCAAAACCAGCAAAGGCGTGCGAGGAGGAATGAGGAATCGCCCCCCCCCCCCCCCCCCCGGTGACGTCAGCCCCCCCCCCCGTGACGTCAGCCCCCCCCCCCGTGACGTCAGTCCCCCCCCCCCGTGACGTCAGCCCCCCCCCCCGGTGACGTCAGCCCCCCCCCCGTGACGTCAGCCCCCCCCCGTGACGTCAGCCCCCCCCCCCCCCCGTCACGTGACCTGGCGGAAACCTAACATAGGCTGGCGATCGAGATGAGGAAGAGGTCGCCAGCCCTCTGTGCAATTCCTCACTCTTGCATTACCGGGCTCAAACTGGCGATCGAGATGAGGAAGAGGTCGCCAGCCCTCTGTGCAATTCCTCACCCTTGTATTACCGGACTCAAACTGGCGATCGAGATGAGGAAGAGGTCGCCAGCCCTCTGTGCAATTCCTCACCCTTGTATTACTGGACTCAAACTGGCGATCGAGATGAGGAAGAGGTCGCCAGCCCTCTGTGCAATTCCTCACCCTTGTATTACCGGGCTCAAACTGGCAATCGACATGAGGAAGAGGTCGCCAGCCCTCTGTGCAATTCCTCACTCTTGCATTACCGGGCTCAGTGGAAAGTCCAACGACCGATTTCTCCGAAACTGCCATGACGTCATCCTCCGCCTACGTGACCGCCACAGTCGGTTTACCCATTAGCGGTTCCAGTGGAAAGTTCCTATTCCCAACCGGAGTGCTATTTAAGAGCACGTCGTCAGAGGTTTCACCAGTTTGTGTTTGGAGCTCTTACTGTGCGGACGAAGTAGTGCTGCCTCTGCGAAACACTTACACAACTTGCTGTTCATTGCCTTTGGATTCCCGTAAAAGTTAACGTAAGTAACATGTAATTTACTTTTTCATCAGAAGGTTTACCAATGCTCTAAAATCTTATTAGCTAAAATTAATATTAATGTTTTGCATATCTCGGTACACTGAGTCTTGTCCTTGTCTCTTTTCAGATGGAGATGAGTGAAACCGTAATGACCTTGGAACAGTTGTGTTTTCTAACGATTAAAGTTAACGAACCAAATTTAAAAAGCAAAATAGACTCGCTTCCACTCCTTTTTAAAAACGTTTTGAGTGAAATAAAATTTGGTTTCGCTTTTAAATCGAACTTTCAAGTGCCTAGTGGAATTATAGACGAGGGCGAAATCGCTATGTGTGAGCGTAACAAAGACAAAGACGTGTACCAGTGTTGGGAATGTCATACGAGCGATTCATGCCATCTATTTCTATCTAACATTATTAAAAGGGTTAGACTCGCCTCGTTCCCAGGGGTATCGCTACCAAAGTGTTTTTGCTGTGACAATTGTGCCTTTGTAGCGGACGGGGAATACAGATACCCGATGTTTTTGTAGATGGCTGGTCCCTGTATGTGTGTGGTCTGCGGCCGCGTGTTCGCAAACGCCGGAAACTTGACTCGCCACACGAGAGCCGCTCACAGCGACCGCCATCTCAACTGCGACGTCTGCGGTAGACGCTTCGGGCGAAGCGATAACCTGCGACGCCACCTCGCCACAGTTCATCTTCTCACTCCTCATGACCAAGCGCCAGGTACGGTTTTTATGTTAAACAAGAATAGGTGGATTGCTAGCCTCTGTGTAATTCCTCACCCTTGTATTTACTGGACCTAGGTAAACTGGCGATTGTGATGAGGAAGAGGTCGTTAGTTCTCTATACAGTTCCTCACTCATCCTCACGATCAAGCGTCAGGCATGGTTTTTATGTTAAACAAGAAACCGCCAGTACTAATGACTTGTTTTCGAGAGAGTAAACGGCTTTAGTCGAGTAAACAGATTCAAGTAGTAAACAAGGGGCTGCCAGCCTCTGTGCGATTCCTCACTCTTTTATTACTGGGCCCGGGTAAACTGGCGCTCGAGATGAGGAAGAGGTCGCCAAGCCTCTATATAATTCCTCACCCTTGTATTTACCGGGCTCAAACTGGTGATTGAGATGAGAAAGAGGTTGTCAGTTCCTCACCTTCGTGTTTATCGGGGTCACTAATAGGACTTGTTTTTCCTGTTCGCAGGCCATCCGTGCCCGTTGTGCTCCGTCGCCCTGGCGGGTCCCGAGGATCTTCGCCACCATATGGAAGCGGTCCACGGTGCGAGCCCGTCTGCTTCAACTTCCTCCTCCTCCTCCGCAACGCCACCCTTCAGAGACCCACGGCCCGAGTGCGACGCGTGCGGGCGGCGATTCTCCCGCGGGGACCTGCTCCGGCGTCACGTGCAGCTGGTGCACGCCAACGAGATCCGCTGTCCCGATTGCGGCGCCCTTTTCCGCAGGGCCGCTTATCTCCAGCGGCACATGGAGAGCGTCCACCGCGGCATGAGGTTCACGTGCGCCTACTGCGACCGAGGCTTCACCCGGCGCTACAACCGGGACCAGCACGAGGCTCACAACTGCCCCGTCGTGAGGAACCTCGTTGTGGACGAGATGCCGCGCCTGCCCGTTCTGTCACCCGAGCCCCGGCCCAGCCGCGAGCCCCAGCCCGGACCCAGCCGCGAGCCCCAGCCCGGACCTAGCCGCGAGCCCCAGCCCGGACCAAGTACGGCACCTGACGGGATGGTGGGTGGTGGCGGACTACCCACGTTCCGCCCCATCCAACGGGCGTTCCGCGGACGGCTTCTGACCTTCGGCCTGTCCCGGCCCATGGAGGACTTCTTGACCGTGGAGGACGCGCTGGTGCTGCTGTTCGACAGCGTCCTGGAACTGTTGGCCGACGTCAGGACTCGACACCCTAACATCAAGGTCAACATGTTCCTGGAATGTGAATTCGCTAACGTCCACGGGGCCACCTGTCTGCGGGCCTTCAAGACGAAGAACGTGCCTCTCACCGCCGCGTCCAACTTGGAGGACTTCCTGTCAGCGTCCTTCCACAAGTTGGAGGAAGAGAAGGAGCAGTGCCTGCTAGTGGGCAGCGGGTGGAGCTATCTCCGGATACGCGACCTGGAGATCCGCGTCAACCTCTACACCCCGTTGGGAGAACGCGGAGCCAGGTTCGTCCAGCTTCCCAGGACCATCTGCGAGACGCGTGCCGTTATCAACGTGCAAAACGTCGATGACATGTGCTTCGCGTACGCCATCCTGGCCAAGTTCGTCGCGCAACACCCGGAGAGGCCCGCATCGTACACACCGGACGTCATGGCACGCTACGACTGGGTCGGCCTACGCTTCCCCGTGGCCGTGAAGGACATTAAGGTCTTCGAGAGGAGGAACGCCATCAGCGTTAATGTGTACGGGATCGAGCGTGCTATGGTGGGGAGACGCCCCGACGGATCGCCAAAGTTCCAGGACCGCGTGTTCCCGCTGAAGATCTGCAAGCGGGAGTTGGAGGATCACCGGGACTTGCTGTACGTGACCACCGGCGGGGACAGTCACTACGCCTACATCACAAACATGAGTAGGCTAGTGCGACACCAGCTGACGTCCCACGTCAACGCCATCCACGTGTGTAAGCGATGCTTCGCTTACTTCGACAACCGGCCCAACAAGCTGCAACTGTCCGGTGCCGAGCGTCTGGAGGAGCACATGCGATATTGCACCGCCAAGGCTCCCCTCCGCTTGGACTTGCCGAAGAAGCAGCAGATCCGCTTCGCCCACCCCGAGTACACTCGGCGCGAGCGCTTTTGTGTCTACGCCGACTTTGAGTGTGCTCTACAGCCCGTCGCCGCTGACCCTGCGGAAGCGCCGCCCGGCACGAGGCCCCTGCAACTGCACGTCCCGTACGCCTTCGCTTACCAGATCGTGGACTCGCTCGGCCTGGAGGAGTTCGAGCCCCGCGTCTACTTCGGGGCAGACGCGTCCAAGGTCTTCATGGAGAGGCTCAAGACGGACGTGCTGGCGCTGTGGGAGTTCCTATTCAGCATGAGAGCTCTGCACCCTTCTCTGACCCGGCAGGAGATGGACGAGTACCTGGCAGCGACTCACTGCTACCTCTGCGGGAAGGAGTTCACGGACCAGGACGTCAAGGTGCGGGACCACAACCACGCCCCGCCCTACGAGTTCCGAGGAGCCGCCCACCGCTCGTGCAACCTCAGGTACCGGGAGCAGCGACACATCAACTGCTACTTCCACAACCTGTCCAACTACGACGCCCACTTCGTAGTGCGCGAGCTGACCATCGACCCCGGCGACGTGGACGTGTTGGCCCACACGGAGGAGCGGTACATCGCTTTTACCAAGCGATTCCACTTTGGTCAGCCCGGGGACAACCAACGACAGAGCAGTTTCGCGGTGCGCTTCCTAGACACCTACAGGTTCCTGTCCATGAGCCTGGCCAACCTGGCGGCGGGACTCCCCACGGACAGGATGCGCGAGACGAGGAAGCGCTTCCCCGACGACCGGCTGTTCGACCTGGTGCGCAGGAAGGGCGTGTTCCCCTACGACTTCGTGACGTCCTACGACACGCTGTACAGGACCAGGGAGTTGCCGCCCAAGGAGGCGTTCAGGAACTCCATGACCCTGGAGGACATCAAGGACGAGGAGTACGAGCACGCCCTCAACGTGTGGCGAGCCTTTGAGTGTCAGCACCTCAAGGACTACGCAGACAAGTATCTGCGATGCGACATCGCCCTGCTAACCGATGTCTTTGAGCAGTTCCGCGACACCTCGCTGGCAGAGTACGGGCTGGACCCCGCCCACTACTACACCCTGCCGTCCTACGCGTGGGACGTGATGCTCAAGACCTGCGGTGTGGAGCTGGACACGCTGCAGGACTTTGACATGTACCTGTTTGTGGAGCAGGGGATCCGAGGAGGCATCTCACAGGCCATCACCCGCTACGCCAAGGCCAACCACGACAGGTGCCCGGACTACCGCCCGGACGAGCCCACGCGCTTCCTCCTGTACCTGGACGCCAACAACCTCTACGGCTGGGCCATGTCCCAGCGCCTGCCTACCGGAGACTTCGAGTGGCTCAGCCGAGAGGAAATCCAGGCGTTGGACGTCGCGGCGCTGGACGCGGAGGCTGATCGAGGCTACATCTTGGAGGTGGACCTCCACTACCCCGCGCGCCTACACGACCTGCACAAGGACCTTCCCTACTGCTGCGAGACGAAGCGCCCGCCAACAGGGAAGTTCCCCAAACTGTTGACGACCCTGGACGACAAGACGCACTACATCTGTCACTACAGGGTCTTGCAGCAGGCGCTGCAAAACGGATTGGAGCTGGTCGCGGTGCATCGGGCGATCTCCTTTCGCCAGTCGCGGTGGTTGGAACCGTACATCCTGATGAACACGGAGCTGCGGAAGAGGGCCAGGACGAAGTTCGAACAGGACTTCTTCAAGCTCATGAACAACGCGGTCTTCGGCAAGACCATCGAGAATGTACGGAAGCGCCTCAACGTGAAGCTGGTGTGCACCCCGGAGAAGTTTTCCAAGTACGTCGCCAGATCCAACTTCCTGGACCGGACGTACTACACGGAGGACGTGGCCCTGGTGCATCTGTCCAAGGTCAACATCGTGTTGGACAAGCCCGTCTACGTAGGCATGACAGTCCTGGAGCTGAGCAAGTGGCTCATGTACGAGTTCCTGCGCAAGATGAAGGAGCGCTACGGTGACCGCCTCACCGTGGACTACATGGACACGGACAGCTTCGTCTTTGACATCGTGTCCCAGGACGTCTACGCAGAGATGAAGGAACACCTGGACGATTTCGACACCAGCGGATATCCGAGGTCTCACCCCTGCTACAGCCCCGTCAACGCCAAGGTCATCGGAAAGTTTAAGGACGAGTGCAACGGCCTGTCCTTATTCGAGTACCTCGGCCTGCGGTCCAAGCTGTACTTTATGGACATCGAGGACGCGGCGACAGGCGGCAGCAAGGCTCTCAAGCGAGCCAAGGGGGTGGCGAAGGGCGTTGTCAAGAACGTCCTCACCCCCGACGACTACAGAGAGTGCCTGTTTGACGGGGTCCAAAAGCGCACCACCAACGTCCGCTTCCAGTCTCACTTGCACCGGGTCTACACCGTGGAAGTGGACAAGCTGAGCCTCAGCCCGACTGACGACAAGCGGTGCGTCCTCCCCGACGGCATCCACACTCTGCCGTGGGGACACAAGGACGTCCCGCCACTACCGCCAGCCAGGAGAGGAGGAGATCGACGGATGGAGGTGGATGGTGAGGAGGAGGAGGAGCGCCAGGACGAAGACGAGGAAGAGGAATTCCCTGTTTAGATTTAATATTAATTTTAAGAAAAATTTGTAAATAGTATTTGTAAGAAAATATAATAGCTTTATGTACAGCATGAACCCGAGTTGTTTATTTCCTCCCCTTTGCTCACTCAAAAGCCGTTAGGCTTAAAGTGTGTGAGAAAGGCGTTATGGGCCGTTTGGCCCGAGCCGTGCAGCTTAAAAAGCCCCCGCCAACCGGGAGCGGTTGGCGGCGCGTGTCGGGGGACGGCCCTGAAGGAGTTGCCCAGGAAGGAATTACTCAGCGGTCTGCTAACGCTCGAGGTTGCACCCTCGAATTGCTCAGCGGTTTGCTGATGTCCGAGGGGTCTCGTGGCGCGCCCTCTTTGACGGCCTTCACTGCCGCTTGGCGGGGGCTCAGCCAGTGACACGCGCCCCTGGTATATAAACCTGAGGTCCAGCCCCGCTGCCTCAGTTTTGCTAATTTTTTTAAATTTAGTAAGGGTCAAGCACTTAGCTTGAGGAGTCAAGTAAGTAAACAAGTTATATAATGAGGGATTTTCCTCCGTGAACATCAAGTCCACTAATGAGTAAACAAATTATTTAATGAAGGATTTTTCCTCCATGAACAACAAGTCCACTAATGAGTAAACAGACTGAGTTTCTCTAAGTTTCAGTTTAAGTCAGAGAGTCAAACTATTGCCATCAATATGAACACTGATAATGTATGGGAGAGCAGTATTCCTGATGAGGACCTCATCAAGATCATTGAGGGAATCGAAGAAAAGTATGCTAATAGCGTATGGGAAGGTAATATCCCTGATAAAGAACTCCTCGCTACCGTTGAGGTGATAGAAGATGAATATGCTCTCCAACTGCGAAGGGAATATGAAACAATGTGGGAACGGATAACTACGTGTTGGTGCTCCCAACCTACATGTGATGAAGAATGGGAACAATATAATGCAGACTGGGAGAGTCTTCGTGCTCTTGAGATTGCAATGGAGGAGTTTCAAGCGAAAGAGAGGGCTGAGACTTCTTCACAAAAGTAATTTTAAGTTTTTAATTTATAATAAAGATGAAGAAAATAAAATTATAATTCATACAAAAATAATAAAATAACTTTCTTTAAGCGATGGTTTTCTTAGGTCACGGCCCGACATGTGGTGAGGTTTCGTCAAAATCGGTTGGTAAACAGCTGAGATCCCATAAGGAAAACGCGGTTTTAAATTAATAGCGGCCTTGTTTAAAGGTGGATCTATGGGGTTCTTACGTCATTCGCTTCCTTGGGGATAGGCCTACCCCGCGCGCGCGACGTTCATGCATCCCCAAACCTAACTTAAACCTGCGTCGCGACGTTCATGCATCCTCAAACCTAACTTAAACCTGCGTCTGTAAACCTAACCTAAACCTGCGTCTGTAAACCTAACGCACGCATTGGCCTACCTTAAGTAGTGAAGTCGTGGACCGCGGTTACGTCATCACCCCGTGCCTACGTGACTGTCCCAGCCTGTTTACTCATTAGCGGCCTTCAGGACCCCTCCGTTCTAGAAGGTTCCGGCAAGTGCGTCGCATGAGGCCTCCTCTTGACTGGAGTGCTATGTATGAGCATGTCATGTGTCGAAGCGCGTGCTAGGGCCTACGTGACTATCCCAGCCTGTTACTCATTAGCGGTTCCGAGAATTGTTTTACTACTTTCACCGCTTACTGTACGGTACGTAGCTATGTTACTTAAGTGATTGTCATCGCTTCCTTCATTCAGTTTGTCTAGTGATGTTGCAAAGTAAACACAAACATGGCTAGTGCAATTGAAGTGGATGAATCAGTCCAGACGTTGTTGAAGGAGTTGGAAGCGATGGAAGGCTACAGCACCATGTACTTTTCTCCACGAAGTCCTGAACAACCACCGCCAGCACCATCACTGAAACGGTCAGTCGCCACACCATCGAAGCTGGCGACCTGGAAATGTCCATACTGTGAGGAGTCGTTCACGTCGCGAGATGGACTTCGTCTTCATCATCGTCAGCACCACCTCTGTGTTAGAAGGAAGCGAAGAAACAATCGTTCCTCACAACCGAGATCGTTCATACAAACCTCAGCAGGAAGAGGTCCGCAGAAAGTCAACACATGTATTGATAGCAGTTGTATAAACGACATTGAAAGTGGCAATGCTCCGGAGATATCTGAAGACTTTGCATCACCATCATCCAACCAAATAACCGAAGGGGGAGGTTCCCAGAACGTCAGCATATGTGCCGATAGCAGTTGCATAAACGACAACAGTAGAAGTGTCAATCACCCGGAACTACCTGGAGACTTGGAGCTTGTGGAAAAAGATTCGAACGATTCACCACCGACTGTCAGTTGGGTAGATTCCGGTTATCAACATACAGTACAAAATCCCGCCAATCAGGGTAATGTGTTCTTGAACATCCAGTTACATCATAGAGGTCAGTATACACATGGTTGCAACTTATATTTGGATGAAAATAAAGACTATGAAATCTATATTATGATTATGAACATTATAACGCGATTGGAAAACCTTTGGGTGGACCGTTATTCAGGAGTCCCCAGAGTCACTGGTTTGACATATACAGTGAAGCCGGTGGTGATAAAGCGTGCAACTGGTAGTAATGAGGGTATCACACAATCGGCGGGGACTGCTTCCGCCCGCGATGAACACCACCCAGATTGAGAAGCGCCTGGTGGTAGTCTCTACAACAGGTATCGACTCCAGGGCTACGGTACTTCTGTTTATGACCACTACTGCCTCACCTACCTGTACTGTCGGACGGTCCTCGATATACCACTCAGCGACTACGTGCAGCTCTTCGACCCGGTCGCTCCCACCATAACGAAGCACTGGTCCGTAGGCTCTTCTACTCCATCTTCGCTTAAGTCTATTTTTGTGTAAATACCTTTTGAGTTCTTGATTGTAATATGTTTGTGTGTATATTCTTATTGTGTTTCAATAAATGTTCTTGTTTCTCGTTAACTGTTGTTTTCACTTGTCTTTCTCTTTAGTATTTAAGAAAGAATATCGAATTTTTAACAATTTTGAAAGTTTTGTTTTGAAAACATGATAGTTTTACAAAATTCAGTTTGCATTAGAAGAGTCTTTTGAAAGTAAATGTCAGGGAAATGCAAGGGGTAGTAACAACACAGATGTATGCTGTAAACTAAACTGTTTGACTATATTTGCTTACGAATACTATTTACAAAATATACTTAATTATATTTAAAAAAAATTAGTCTAGTTCTGTTTACACCGGGAACTCTTCGTCCATGTCCTCCTCCTCATCCACCTCCATAGGTCCGCCTTGCTGCTCCTCGAGATTGTCTCGACTTCTTGCTGCGGGCAGTGGTGGGATGACCTTATGCCCCCAAGGTAAGGTGTGGATACCATCAGCCAAGATGTAGCGTTTATCATCGGCCGGGCTCAAGGATAGCTTTTCTACTTGTACGGTGAAGACACGGTGCAGGTACGACTGGAAACGGGTGTTGACGGTGGTTTTCAACACCCCGTCGAACAGACATTCCCTGTAGTCGTCGGGGGTTAGGACGTTTTTAACAACCCCCTTAGCGACTCCCTTGGCTCGCTTGATCGCCTTTGATCCGTTGTCTTCGTCCTCAGCCTCCTTTCTCTCTTGCAGGCAGTGATCGGTTTTACAGATGACGTCTGAGGTGATGCCAATGTCTGATCACTAGCATTATTGTTCATAACCTCAATCTCCTGAATAAACGATTTGATATATTCGTCCGCAGAAGCGTAAGCGTTCATGTTCACGTCCTTACCGTGTGACTTCAACCGTACTACGGACTGGTGGTGCGTCTGCTCACCCTTGAAGTAAACTGTATGCACTCGCTGTGACACATCTTGTTGCAATAGGTTAGATGTTTGATTTTTTCACCCAACATCAGTTCCAACGGTCTGCGGAATCTTATTTCATCTATTGCGATTTGAGTCCACGATAATTGTTGTACATCCTCAGAGGGCTCGTAAGTGTACTGTGTATTTAGCTCCTCGTTAAATTTAACAGTCTGTTTTGTTTTCTTCATAGTTATATTCTTTTACATGATATTCAATATTTTTGTTTTCTTCATAAGTATTCTGTTTCGTATGATATTTTCTCTCAAACACATCTCTCGCTCTATCCAAAACTAACTTGATTGCGAGCCTTTCTCGGATGTTGTTACGTTTATAACGTATTTTGTTCATTGATATGGTGATTACTTTTCTTGCATCATCCGCACTGGTCATCTTTGAAGCACGTATCGACTGTTACTACCTGACTAGCGTCGAAGGTTCTGGAACGTGTCCACAAGCGCAGACCTATACATTGTCAAAGATATGTTCAACTATATTAATGAAATTGTGCGAGGTTAGGATGTTGTTGTATCTGCAGTCAATGTGCATGCCGTAACTCTTCATAACTTCTTTAGCCTTATTCACTATGTTTATGCCGTTGGGGACATTTTCTCTACAGTAGCACATTGTAAATCCTTCTTCCTTTGCTTTTTTCAAGGCTTGTTTGAAATTCCTCTTCTGTGTTCGAATGCACTTGTATTCACAAACTCCGTACTGCTCTAGAAGGGTTTCCCTAATCATCACACAAAATATATGCTTCAGATTTACATCTTCAGGCAACACTGCCACTTTAGGTGTCTGTTCGATCAGCGTTTGATTCATGGATTGGTTTTCCATACACAATATATCATTTGTAGTTTTAAACTCGGAATTTGTTTGATCTAGCTTTCGGTTATTTGTTATCGACTTTGTAAGTGATTGCAGCAGCCGTTGGTTCTCGTTTATAAGTCTGTACTGACCATTTTTCTTTTTCTAATGGATGGCAAAACTTCTTCAAAGATCCAATCTTGAAACTTCTCGGCAATGTGCATTTTAGATTTCATAAGTAACGAATATAATCCCGGCTCGTTAAGAAAGATTGAATGTTTCTCATTATAGGTTAGGGGGAGATTTTCGCTCCCCCATACTTCAGGAATTGTTTTGCCATATTTTTCTCTAACATGTACTCTGATTGCTTCTTTAGGGTTAGCGTAGCCCAATATTGTAGCTACATCCTTAGCTTTGAACCATGGATTATCGCTGCTGTCAAACAGTACAGACAAAGGCTGATCATTAAACACATAGGCGGTTAAGTGGTTCATTTTATAGGTTAGATCAAAACGTCGGGTGAACACTCTGACAGAACGTCACACAGCAACACTATTACACAAACACACACTTCAAACTCCTGAACAATAATGAGCCCGTGGGTGTTTGACAACTTGTGTTCTGTTGATTTAATTACTAGGAGTGGAGGAGTGGAGGAGGAGTGGAGGGACAGCGGAGTGGAGGAGGAGTGGAGGGACAGCGGAGTGGAGGAGGAGTGGAGGGGTGGTGAGGCTGGAAATGTACCTCGAGGAACACGCTCATTCGTATTATTACGTTAGTTATTTTTTACAATAGTGTACATTAAGGAAAAGTAGGAAAGGGCAGGATCGAATTACTTCGTTTATTTCATTTATTTTTTCGTCTTTTTCCGCTTTTCAGGGATGGCGACAGGGGTGGTGGAAACGCAACGATCCGCGATCTTCCTCCAGGCGGGCAGCGGACTGACGGTCCTGACGATTCCGTTGAATCTAGGCTCTCCCGTCTCGCTGTTGACCAACCATAGGTTCTGCAGCCTAGTCAGCAGATCCGTCAGAATCATGCAGATCTCGTCGTCCCGCCGTTCGTCCAAATACAGGCCGCAGGTCCAAGTCGAGCGACCTCCTTGGAAAACGTTCATCTTCAACAGTACGTTACCGCTGTTGCTGGGGTTCTTCACAGTATACTGACATCCACCAGCAGACCAGCACAGTGATGGGGAATCGATAGGCACTTCCTTCCTCTTTACAGTCCACCCATCGGGCTTCTTCTTTGACGCGCATCCCTGCTGTTGCTGTACTGACGGTATGTTAGCGTTCTCGTCCATTGCGTCCAGCTCCTCTAGGAAAGAGCGGATCGTATGGTCCACGTTTACTACGTCGGTACCGCTTCCGTTCATGGTGACGTCTCGAACAACACTGAGGTCGCGTGCGCGCGGCCGAGCCTCGGTTTTATACCTGTGTCACGCGCGCACTCCAGCGAACCTTCTAGAAGCTTCTAGAAGCGCGGGAGATTGCCTATTGCGCAATAAGCTGGGGATTTTCCATATCCGGGAGAAGCTTCTAGAAGCTCGCTAATGAGTGAACAGGTCCACGTCCGGCACCACCATGCCGCCTTGGTCCAGAGTTAACTGCAGCCCTTGCAAAACCTCGTCCCACTGCGCCGGGTCCCCCGGGTCGTAACGACGGGAGGCCATCACGGGACTGGCTGGACTCCACCGCCCCGGCCTGAGGAAGACGTGGACGCCTCTCCTCATCGCCTCCTCAACCCGAGTCCTTGTGGGAGTAAGGTACTCCGGTCCGAGCAGGAGGTACCGGCTGATGTTGGGGACGTTGACAAAGACTTCCACAGTAAGGGCGTTCATTATGGAAGCGTCTCTGGTCAAGACTGACTAGAATGTGCGCATTCGCCCGGGAGGGTTGTTGACACCTCTGGAGTCTGGGTATTGTCACTTTCCAATGCCGCTTTCACCCGCCGTTGTTGACACCTCTGCTTGGGGGTCGTGCTTGGCTGTACCAGTCACCAGTCACTTCGCCCGATAAGCACGAGGGGTAAGGAACTGGCGACCTCTTCCTCATCTCGATCGCCAGTTTGAGCCCGGTAATACAAGAGTGAGGAATTGCACAGAGGGCTGGCGACCTCTTCCTCATATCGATCGCCAGTTTGAGCCCGGTAATGCAAGAGTGAGGAATTGCACAGAGGGCTGGCGACCTCTTCCTCACCTCAATCGCCAGTTCGAGCCCGGTAGTACAAGGGTGAGGAACTGCACAGAGGCTGGCAGCCCCTTGTTTACTACTTGAATCTGTTTACTCGGCTAAAGCCGTTTACTCTCTCTCGAAAACAGGTCATTAGTACTGGCGGTTTCTTATTTAACATAAAAACCATGCCTGGCGCTTGATCGTAAAGAAGGGTGAGGAATTGCACAGAGGGCTGGCGACCTCTTCCTCATGTCGATTGCCAGTTTGAGCCCGGTAATACAAGGGTGAGGAATTGCACAGAGGGCTGGCGACCTCTTCCTCATCTCGATCGCCAGTTTGAGTCCGGTAATACAAGGGTGAGGAATTGCATAGAGGGCTGGCGACCTCTTTCTCATCTCGATCGCCAGTTTGAGTCCGGTAATATAGGAGTGAGGAATTGTACAGAGGGCTGGCGACCTCTTCCTCATCTCGATCGCCAGTTTGAGCCCGGTAATGCAAGAGTGAGGAATTGCACAGAGGGCTGGCGACCTCTTCCTCATGTCGATCGCCAGTTTGAGCCCGGTTATACAAGAGTGAGGAATTGCACAGAGGGCTGGCGACCTCTTCCTCATCTCGATCGCCAGCCTATGTTAGGTTTCCGCCAGGTCACGTGACGGGGGGGGGGGGGGGGCTGACGTCACGGGGGGGGGGGGCTGACGTCACGGGGGGGGGGCTGACGTCACGGGGGGGGGGGGCTGACGTCACCGGGGGGGGGGGGGCTGACGTCACCGGGGGGGGGGGGGCGATTCCTCATTCCTCCTCGCACGCCTTTGCTGGTTTTGAACCATCCAATGCCCCCTACTTATGTTATAGTTGCATGATGATTTTAACAAGTAAGTAGGCCATTGGCTCCTTAAATAATCACTTATTAGTTTAATTTTGTGCTACTTTTATGGTGCGATTATCGAAAGAAAGTAATTAACTGGCGGAGCGGCCGCGCGGCGACCGAGTTTATGTATAGAAACATTCTATTACGCTCGTGGTTCTAGGGTAGACCGGAGCAACTGGCGGAGCGGCCGCGCGGCGACCGAGTTTATGTATAGAAACATTATATTACGCTCGTGGTTCTAGGGTAGACCGGAGCAACTGGCGGAGCGGCCGCGCGGCGACCGAGTTTATGTATAGAAACATTCTATTACGCTCGTGGTTCTAGGGTAGACCGGAGCAACTGGCGGAGCGGCCGCGCGGCGACCGAGTTTATGTATAGAAACATTCTATTACGCTCGTGGTTCTAGGGTAGACCGGAGCAACTGGCGGAGCGGCCGCGCCGCGACCGAGTTTATGTATAGAAACATTCTATTACGCTCGTGCTTCTAGGGTAGACCGGAGCAACTGGCGGAGCGGCCGCGCGGCGACCGAGTTTATGTATAGAAACATTCTATTACGCTCGTGGTTCTAGGGTAGACCGGAGCCAGGGGCGGCTGAGGCGGAAGCTAGACTGAAAAATAAGCGAGGATCGAAAAGCCACTCTTGATTAACTATATTTTTCGTCATGAGACATTCTATTCAGTACTCGCTGGGCTCGAACGCTAGGCTATATAGAACCTCGATTTTCGAACACCTATATAAATACTACTACAGTAGTATTTCATCGATGATTTCGAACCTCTTCAGGTCGATGAGTGATGGAGGAATGGGAATGGGAATGAATGGAAGCGTCAAGGCGTGGTAGCGTGGAGGGGGGTAGACGGGTGGACCCCTCTCCGAGGTGGACCCCACCAATCAGCTCCGAATGAGAGCCGGCTCGGGCGATGGAGGATGGAGGGCGGCGGCGTCGGTGTTTTCAATCCAAGAGCTGAACATTAACTCTTCAGAATCTTCATCAATGGTAGCCATTTTGGATTTTTGTTCCATAAGAACAATGTTAACTTGTGCATCAGTTACTAATCACTCGATCGTCACAAAAAATGCAGTATCTGAGACTCACGCATGAAAAGTATCAAAAACACCTGCGTCAGGTAGGAGCAGTAGAAAAATAACGGCAAAGTAAGACAAGTAACAGAAAATACAACGGACTGTAGAAAAATATATCACTTACATACATTTTAATATTTAATAACTTATGTTATGTTAATAACTTACATATCATTTTAATGGGAATTGCCAAACCGTAATCACAACCAGGCGACTTCCAAAAAATGACGTAGGGAGATATAATCAACTAACGTTAACATACGTAAAACAATTCAGACAGTGAGTGAACCTGCAAAATGAGGATTACTACACGATGTACGACAATGTTTAACGCAATAGAGACCTGAGGATTACTACACGATGTACGACAATGTTTAACGCAATAGAGACCTGAGGATTACTACACGATGTACGACAATGTTTAACGCAATAGAGACCTGAGGATTACTACACGATGTGCGACAATGTTTAACGCAATAGAGACCTGAGGATTACTACACGATGTACGACAATGTTTAACGCAATAGAGACCTGAGGATTACTACACGATGTACGACAATGTTTAACGCAATAGAGACCTGAGGATTACTACACGATGTACGACAATGTTTAACGCAATAGAGACCTGAGGATTACTACACGATGTACGACAATGTTTAACGCAATAGAGACCTGAGGATTACTACACGATGTGCGACAATGTTTAACGCAATAGAGACCTGAGGATTACTACACGATGTGCGACAATGTTTAACGCAATAGAGACCTGAGGATTACTACACGATGTGCGACAATGTTTAACGCAATAGAGACCTGAGGATTACTACACGATGTGCGACAATGTTTAACGCAATAGAGACCTGAGGATTACTACACGATGTACGACAATGTTTAACGCAATAGAGACCTGAGGATTACTACACGATGTACGACAATGTTTAACGCAATAGAGACCTGAGGATTACTACACGATGTACGACAATGTTTAACGCAATAGAGACCTGAGGATTACTACACGATGTACGACAATGTTTAACGCAATAGAGACCTGAGGATTACTACACGATGTACGACAATGTTTAACGCAATAGAGACCTGAGGATTACTACACGATGTACGACAATGTTTAACGCAATAGAGACCTGAGGATTACTACACGATGTACGACAATGTTTAACGCAATAGAGACCTGAGGATTACTACACGATGTACGACAATGTTTAACGCAATAATGACCTAACCAGCATAAGACGTTGGTGTTCGGAATGCTAAATTTTTATAAAAAAAAATGCGTTTGTCATATTGTTTTAAAATTCTACTTTTTTAAATCTCTTCCCCCCAAAAACATTTCCCCGCTAAAAACTAAAAATCCACCAAAAATAAAATGTTATACCGGTACAGTAGTGCTATTTGCGCTACCCCCCTGGCCCTATAAGCACCCCTGGCCGTGAGTGCACGTGTGAGAGAATGGTCAGGTCCATTTCGCTGGCCTGGCCGTATTTGAAATTTAACATTTTAACTATACCACGAGTTAATACTAGGTTAGTAAAAGTTAGTACTCGAATATGAAGGTTAGTACTCTAAGCATAACAGAGTTATTAACAAAAACGGCCGGGCCAGGGAAATGCTAGCCCGGCCATGTGCGAAAGTGAAAATTTCAAATACACCACGAGTTAATACTAGGTTAGTACTAGTTATTACTTGAATATGAAGTTTAGTACTGTAACCGTTGCCGAGCTATTAAGCAAAATGTATAATGGGGGCCGGAAGTGCCAGCCCGGCCATGTGCGAAAGTGAAAATTTCAACTATACCACGAGTTAATACTAGGTTGGTATTAGTACTCGAATATGATGTTTAGTACTCTAACCGCAAAATGTATAATGGGGGCCGGAAGTGCTAGCCCGGCCATGTGCAAAAGTGAAAATTTCAACTATACCACGAGTTAATACTAGGTTAGTATTAGTTAGTACTCGAATATGAAGGTTAGTACTCTAACCGTTACCGAGCTATTAAGCAAAATGTATAGTGGGGGCCGGAAGTGCCAGCTCGGCCATGTGCGAAAATGAAAATCTTATCTATAATTATTAACCGGAAATTAACTGTCTGATTTATCCATATTTTCAGAATTTATATATATATTTTCGTACATAGTTTTTAAATTTAGGGCCTCAAAAGCAGTAAGGATATTACGTAACGCACTTAATGGTGGGTGGGGGTATGCCGCAGCGTTATGCTGTGTTATGTGAGGAAAGGGGGGTCGGATTTTTGTTACGTAACTCACACATATTAACCCTAAGAGCTGGCACATAGCGTATACATAGGTAATGCTATAAATCTTTAAACAATAAATAACTTAGTAATCAAATTGATATCTAAATAAAGGTTACAGTTTGTTATATAAAAAATATTTCCGTCATACTATTTTAATAACAGTTAAACTATCAAATATAAATACATAAAGCGTTTTGAGTACGTTCTGTGATGCTTTACAGCTATGTTTTGTATTGTTTTACAGTGTAAAATCATGACTGGATACAGTATTGCGCAATGCCACCCACATCTTTAGTTTTAAGTTGTTTTGTATTTTTATTAATCCCAAATTAAATTTGTTAAGTTTTAGCTGTGATAGTTTATTTTGTTGTTTATAATTATTAGTTACAGTCTTGTTTGTTTGTGTACATTTTGCTTTGAAATAAGTTATTAAAAAATGTTGTTAAGAGAAAGTCATTTAAAGTTTATTGATTCATTGAAATCCATGTTCCAAATTGCCAATAAAACTATGTTGAAAAGGATTAAGCTGTTGTAAAGCCTACTAAGATTGAGTTACGTAACGCATTGGGGGGGGGGTGAGGGTTTGGTCAAGCGTTATAGTGCATTATATGTGGAGGGGGGTTTTTAAATGGCGAAAAAATGCGTTACGTAATGTGTGTATTGCCCGTATGGCCCCTAACATATAACACTATTCTATGTAGTTTGATTTTATAGAATGACTTGAAACATTTGATAACATATATGAATCAAATATGACTGTAATCCAATGAGTTAGCAGAGTGTTACGACATTAAAGTAGGAAACTAATTTGAATTACTATTTTAGTACCACAATGTTTTTTTATAGATGATGTTTAGACATTTGTTATTTATGTAAAACAAATTGCAGCGAAAAGATAGGCCTACTTGGTTTTCTTTAAGTTTGTTGAGTGTTCACATTTATTCATTATTAATTCAAATTAAACCAATCTCATCACATCTCATCTAATTTGTATTCTAAAACAGTCACTAAAGACAAGAAAAAACGAATTATTATCAGTAAAACATTATAATGTTATAAAGATCCTGCAATTACAGCCTTTTTTGAGAATATTACGAAGTAACATCGACTGTAGTTCACCTGTGTGTGTGACCTTGAGAGCAGACAATAGATTGGGGTGCGAGATGTTCGTTGAGGGGTGGGAAGGGGTTCGACACTGATACGGCAGATAAGTTGCCACCTTTTATTTCCTAATTTTGAAGCTCAGTTCCAGTGTTTCCACATTGAGGGGAAATTCCCCTTTCGAGGGGAAATCAGTGTCAATAGGGGAAGAAAAAGGGGAAAGAACTTTGGAGGGGAAAACGAGGGGAAATACAAGTATTTGTGAGATAGTCATTTTATTTCAATACAATTAACAATCTCCCAACTTCATAAAATTACATTTAACCTAAAATAATTAATCTTAATAAACTACTACAAAGACAGAGTACAACTTATGTCTTAAAGGTTAAACGTAACATTTTACAGTCAAACCTTGTCATAACGAACCTGAAGGGACTGAATAAACTATTTATGTTAAGGATGAAGTTTATGTTAAATTGAGGTTAGTTTCTGGGGCCATCATAAATTTGTTACATTGTGGTTTTAAACAATATGTATTCGTAATTAATTGTGAAGTATAATTTGCAACATGTTATGGCTATTTCAAGGGGATTTTTTTAAATTGTTTAAATCAAGGAATTCCTTACTTTAAAGGTTCGTAACGTCAAGGATTGACTGTATTCCGTAGACTGTTCCAATTTCAATATATACCTATACTAAAAAGTTCTGTATTCAACCAATGTGTCTGTGAGACGATGTATTTTAATATAGGCAATATATAAAATAAACGATTATACGTTATTAAAGAAGAAAAGTTTTATCACATTGTCAAGGGGGAAATTACAGGGACAATTAATGAGGTAGAGGGGAAAAAAGGGGAAATTTTTAGCCTGGTGAGGGGAGATGCTCGACGTAAAGTGGAAACACTGCTCAGTTCTCAGTTGACACTTCCCAGTGACCGGATTGGTTTTGTCCCGAGTGATGGATTGTAGCTGTGTTGTTGTTTCCGTAGTTTCAGAATTTATTTTGTTTTCAGTTTTCTATACGGTACCACATTAAATCGGCCACTTTAAAAGTAAGGGTTTTACATACAATTATAACAATATAACAATGGATCTTTAATTCCCTAATCTTTAGTCCCTTATTGATACATGAGCTATGAACAGATATAAGTTTAAAATATTAGTACTTAGCAACTACTGTATCTACTATTCGTCACTGCTGCAGAGTCAAGTTTATTGTTTATAATAGGTCGCAACCCTACCTTTACTCTTGAAAAAAAAACTCATTCCAAAATGAATGATAAAAGATGGTGGCCCAAAATGTATTGTTTTCAAAATGAATTAATTAAATACCAGTCAACAATGATCGTGGTAGTTTATGGGCATTCTTTAATGTAATTACGAGACTACGGCCATGTTTTAAGGTTAGGACATTTAAAGTTACATTTATTTAATTTTATTTTTAATTACCAATACCTTTAGAGCGAAATATTAATGTAAAAAATGGATTGCGGCATTGTGTTCGCCGTAAAAGATAAATTCAATATGATGGGGGACAATCATAGAACTCTATTTATAACCCCACCTTTACATTTGATAAACTACTGTATCAAAAATGGTGGATCCAAGATGGCAACCGAAAATATGAAATAAGTCAAAATGAATTATAACTTGATCATCAATGATCGGCTGCAGTGCAAAGCTGATATCTTAAAACCGGTCCGCAATATTTAAAAAGTGGTCCGAAATGATTTCAAAATGGTCTGAAATGTAAACAATGTCATAAAACCGGTCCGCAATAATTAGAAAGTGGTCTGAAATGCTTTCAAACTGGTCTGCAATGTAAACAGTGTTGTCTTAAAAACGCTCCGCATGATTGAAAAGTGGTCCGCAATGCCTGTAAACTGGTCCGCAATATAAAAACTGTCTTAAAACCGGTCCACAATAATTAAAAAGTGGTCCGAAATGCTTTCAAACTAGTCTGCAATGTAAACAATGTCATATAATAGGTCCGCAATGATTGAAAGGTGCTTTAAAGGTGATTTAAAGGTGCAATGCTTGTAAACTGGTCCGCAATATAAATAAGTTCTTACGAAATGTAGAAAAAAGTAGAGGGGACTTATTTAAAACTCACCTTGAAGAATAACCTGACTGTTAAGGAAATTTAATTTATGTTTAATCATTGACTATAAATACTGAAGTAGACTTCTCATTGCCATTATAAAATGTGTCCCTAGTTTTGAGCATGCCAGGATTGAAAGAGGTCGTAGTTTACACCAATCACCAACAGAGTATACTGCTGTCAACTATTACTTATCCTCTCAAGGAGGGAATAATACAACGGTTGGTGTGTCAGGAAGCAAACATAAGTTGATTATCACTTGCTTTCTGGGGTGGAGATGTTTTAAAAGTTAACGTAAATAACTAAAATAAATAGTTGACAGCAGCACAGTCTGTCGGTGACCTATTCAAACTACTTCAGTTTTAAATTCTAGCATACACTAAAAGTGGGACAGCTGGACCATATGGATGGGATGTCTCCTTCAGTATTTATAGTCAATGGTTTTAATTTAATTTTAGTAACGTGTGTTAATTTATGTTTAGGTTTAGTAATGCTAACTACACTAGTGGCATTATCAGTATGGTAAATATGTGCTATTAACTTATATAAAACAACCACAAGTGGTACATTCAAATTAACTAAATTGTAATACATACAAATGAACTTGTGATTTCCTAGCCCGACGCCATCGCCAGTTCACTTCAATAAATAATTGAGGCGTCAAACCTAAGTACTCGCCAAACAACCACAAGTGATACATTCAAGTTAACTAAATTGTAATACATACAAATGAACTTGTGATTTCCTAGCCCGAAGCCATCGCCAGTTCACTTCAATAAATAATCGAGGCGTCAAACCTAAGCACTCGCCAAACAACCACAAGTGATACATTCAAGTTAACTAAATTGTAATACATACAAATGAACTTGTGATTTCCTAGCCCGACGCCATCGCCAGTTCACTTCAATAAATAATCGAGGCGTCAAACCTAAGCACTCGCCAAATAACCACAAGTGATACATTCAAGTTAACTAAATTGTAATACATACAAATGAACTTGTGATTTCCTAGCCCGACGCCATCGCCAGTTCACTTCAATAAATAATCGAGGCGTCAAACCTAAGCACTCGCCAATTTTCCAGTAGTAACTCTAGTAAGTAACTCCACATACTATTAAGTGGAGTACTTCATGTAATAGGGTGTCTCACGAAAGGTGTCTCAGGCAGACGGGAGACGAAGTTAAAAACTTATAAAAGATTGAACCGGAGTTACTCCCAACTAAATCGACCTCAAGAAATAACGTAAATATAATGTTAACTCTTTACAAATACAAGGTGTTCCAAAATCTGGGGGTTAATAGTTTAAATCTCTGGAATATTCTATTGCAAACATAATCTATTTCATGTTATATATATAATTTTTTAAGTAGCCTATAACAACCATCGAAAACCACAAATCAGGTTTCGTTACTTTTTGAAATAGGATAGTAATGCTCACTCCGCTTAACAGGCACTTCCGTTCCCCGCCTTACATTTTGCTTAATAGCTCGGTAACGGTTAGAGTACTAACCTTCATATTCGAGTACTAACTAGTACTAACCTAATATTAACTCGTGGTATAGTTAAAATTTTAAATTTCAAATACGGCCGGGCCAGCGAAATGTAGCCTACCTAGAATGGTCTGTCTACCCTTGCCCAAACCAATGACTATAAAAACTACTTTCCCAGAGGCGGACATGAGGACTAGGTTTCTTGACAGTAGCCATATACTTCATAAAATTATCATCTTCGGTAAATATTTTTAAAATTTGATCGATAGGCTAAACAAAATATTACGCGAACACAAAGCGTTACCCTGCGCAAACCGCTACAAAGACACGTGGTATCGCCAGAGAGAAACGCGCTGTCGCGGAATTAAATTACCACATACGCGCATTTATTCATAGCTTTAATCCGCAATTCATCTGTCATAAGGTATATAAAAATATATATAATTTACAGGGCAATCAAATAATTAAAAAAAGGTAATACATGTCAGCATACAATAACTTAAACGAGTTCGCACGCAGCACGCTGACGTGAGGGAAGTGAATTTCCACATAAAAACATTTAAAACTCAAAATCAGTGTAAAAACATACATATGTCCAATTTTTATTGAAATCTGAAAACATTGATTTTTTGGCTGTTCTGATACTCCTGGTTTCATTTACTTGCAAAGCTGGGAATACAATTTTGCGCATTATAAAGTTAGGAGAAGGTCCAGACAGGCTTGAAATCAGGCGTGAGGTTGCTGGGGATAATAAAAGTACTTTAACAAAGGAATAACAGGCGTTTCTAGTGTAAAACCCCCATAAGACAACGTACTGTGTTTAGCCGATACATATTTTCTTTAATAACTCAGTTAATATTTATGCTAGAATGACGAGAGAGGACTTAAAACTTTCCCCTCTCTAATTCCCATCTTTTTACATGCATTAATTTTACATCTGGGGCTTTTCTGACCCTTTTTGGGCCCAAAAACTCGAAATTTTTTAATTCCCAAAAAATGGGTTTAGATTTTTCCGATTGTTTTGCCCAACGAACTTGTCCAACAAATTATAGAAAGGAACGTCCCTACCAAATTTGAAGTAAATCGGACAAAAAATGCGACCGCTAGAGTGCATACAAATATATATATATATATATATATATATATATATATATATATATATATATATATATATGTCTACAGAATCCCTATATATATATATATATATCAAAATTTTGAACGACCCCCCAAAACGTGTTCAGGGGGTCACGTTAGGAACTTCTATGGTGGTCCCGGGCTTAAGTTTCACCGTGCGGGTCATGCTAATAGTTCACTTTCCAAAGGAAATTCACTAACAATATCTTATGCAATGATCATTTCACACCATGATCTTAGGTTACCAGTAGTTTACAGTATAAATTACATTGTGGATCACAATTTGTGGACCTTTTTGTAAAGATGGCGCTTGCTGTTGAATGTTGAAATAGTAAATAAATTGCAAAATATTAAGACAATTGAATAAATATACTGTGATTTAAAAAATAACTTCACGGTTGAAAAGTAAATGATGTAATAATCAAACCAATCACTATATAAAGTGGAATCCTAATATATGGTTGCGGAAGGAAATATGGTAAATCTGAATTTTTACGCTGGTTTCTGCATCTATCGTACGACCTAGAAAGCTGAAACTTGATACATTCATCGAACATTTCATGGGAAAGAACTGAACGGAACCCAGTTTTTGTCCTTATTTTGCCATTAAAGTGCAAAAACAATATTAAACCTTAAATACCCCCGTCGCAGCAAACCTGCGTACTCAGCGAATTTCCAATGCATATATATGTGACTCACTACTACATAGAGCTACTTACCAAGTTTCACAAAAATACATCCATAAATAAGTGATACATAGCATTTCATTTATTCTCCATGAGAATAACATCAGGGTTGAGGACGCAGGTATGCTGCAACGAGGAAGATAAGTAATATGTTTTTTTTTTTTTTTTTTTGCAATTATCAATATAACTGAACCAGGTGAAGCTATATACCAAGTTTTATTAATTTAGGTTCATAATTAAGGGAGATATACAACTTTACTTATTCTCCATATGAATAACATGGGGCCGAGTATGCAGGTCTGCTGCTACGGGGACTATAAACAAAAAACTTGTTTTTTGTGCTAATATCAATATACCACAACTAGTTGAAGCCACATACCAAGTTTCAACAATATACATTCAAAAATAATCGAGATATAGAATTTTATTTATTCTCCATAAGGATAACATTGGACAACGTACTGTGTTTAGCACTTTGAATATCTCTGCAACGGTTGGACGTAGAACAACGATTAAAACACCAAAATGTTTGTTTCGTTGAGCTAAACACATTAATAAACAGAAATGTGAAGTTTTTAGTAAAACTATCTGAGAAAAGTCTAAAAACCTTTTTCCCATAAGATTAACATGGGACACGTTTTTTTTGGATTTTCTCCGCAACCACTTAACCTAGGTTAATGATTCAAGATACTAAATTATTTGTTTTTTAAGCTCTATAAAATGGATATAACCAAAATCTAGTGTTTTTAAAATTTTAGAGTAAAAAGTTTAAAAAAAACTGATTTTTGAAAAATTTTAAACCCCCATAAAACCCCCTTCCCATAGACCGATCGATCTGGTTTTCGAACTTAAAGTCATAAATGTTACTCTCCACATTTGTGCCAAATTTCATCAAAATCGGGCGCTTCTTTCAAAAGTTATCGCGGTAACGGACACACACACACACACACACACACATATATATATATATATATATATATAAATTTGAACGAATAGTGTTTTTGGCATCTGGGGACCTCAAAACGAAAAGTTATCATGGTCTCGGGCTTAAGTCTTACCATGCCACCTACGGTAGTAGCTTCTTCCAGTCGCTAAAAACTAATGATCAGCTGTAATTATGTATATCCAGGTCCTACTTTGGGCAACCCTACCTTGTTATTCTGCTCGTGCGGAGACTGATTAGTCAAATTTTATTTCAATTACTCAACTTCATCAAAAGTGTTTTTCTCGAAACAAACACACACACATACACGGACGATATAGAAATACAGTCTCTCGCACTCCCGACTACAAAAACATTCCGCGTCTCTTCAAGGGGGGTTTTCAGTAGGGTAACGCCCTAGCTTGCCGCTCGCGTATTCTCTACGAACGACCACGACTGATTATTTATTTATATGTATACTTAGATTTGAGTAATATATTAATCAATAAGTAATTAATTATAGATTTGAGTCGTGTCTGAAAACAAAATACCCCCGACGCAGCAAACCTGCGAACGTACTCAGCCTATATATGTGTCTTAATACTACATAAAGTCACCAAGTTTCATCAATAATATGCATTCATACATAAGTGATACATAACGTTTTAATTATTCTCCATAAGAATAACATGGTGTCTGAGTATGCAGGTTTGCTGAAAAGGGATACACACATTGGCGGATTTAGGGGGGGGGGGCTGTAGGGATTGTGGCCCAGGGCGGCAAGTATTTAGGAGCGGCAAATTTACAGAAAATTAATAAGTTGTTTAGAAAATAAATGTTGAATCGGGGAACATTTTGACGAAAACGGATAACAATAGCAGTGTGCCGCCCTTTTAAAGGTAAAGGTAGTAATCAGAGACTAATGTATTACGCTTGCTGTCCCTCACACTGCAGTTCCTCAAAACAGTCATCCGTATTAGCGACAATACGATTACGCTACAGGGAAAGGGCGGCAAGCCACAAACTACATCAGGCACTGCGCCACTATGACTGCGTTCAACTCACGGACTTTCAAGTTTACTCGTACATTCGCATAGCATTAAAATTATTTTGTACACAGTATCAATAATGACTAAGGCACACGGCTGAGAAATGTTGCAACAATCGAATTTGAGATGACAATAACAACATTTAAACTACAAAGATATTGTCGATTCATTTTCAAACTCTAAGGTAACAAAGAAAGTTATTTCAGCCAACGTGTATTCACCATCAAAGGCTACCACACACAATCGTTCATTCTGGGGTATATTTTTTTAACAAAACATCTGACCAAAGACAAATAAAGACTAACATAATTTGTGAAGAGAGGATTTGATTGGTTGTTGCCATGGGAGCATGGTTGACAGAGGGTCAAAATGGTGGTCAGCATGTAGGCTGCAGTTTTTTACTCAAGGTGAGACCTATAAATATATTTTTTGGGTGGGACGGTGTTAAAATATCCCATTTCATTAAATGAAAAACTGTGATATTTACAGTCTTTAAATTAATATCTTGTCGCATTTTACGAATCATGATGTTAAACTTAACTTTATAATCTTGAGACATATATGTAATTTTATTGTTTATCTCTAAGCAAAATTATGATTTGAGTTAAATCAAAACACTCTTTTAATATGGCTTTGAAAATAGTGTTGAAAACAAGCCGCCATGTACATCGAATGACACAGTCCAACCAACAAGTTGACACCACAACAGGACAAAATATCAAATATGACGGCACGCTTTTTGAAGGTTATTTGTCAGAGAGTATAGTGACTCCTTCCTGAAGGTATTATATTTCAATTAAAACATAAACAATTCTTTGTATAAAAGTATAAATTATAAAATTACTGAAAAACTGTATTGAAAAGCGCTAATTCAGGATAAAATAGTCAAATTTTGAGGCTAATGGTCCGAATAACGAATTTTAAGGCTACAGTGTAATCATATATTATTATAGGTTATTTATTATAGTTTTCATTATCAATGCGTTGGTGTAAAAATTAATGTTTTGACGAAGAATAAGAAGGGATAGTTAGGCCTTTGTTGAAGGATTTTCCTGTTATTAAAAGTAGCACTGGTTCACTGCTTTTAACACCAACATTTGTCTCTAGGGCTGGTTGTCATTGAGTAGGCTATATTGAATATTAAAATGTGTTAATGTGAATCAAGTCAATTATACCTTTTTTTACTGTTTTTTTCAACTAGGAGATAACAGAAATTTCTTAAACTTACTCATTCAGTTGATTCGTAACGTCTCTAGATACTGTCACAAAATAACCAAACAAGAAATATAACAAGAAATATGTGGGTAAACCTGGGCGGCGAAAAGGACTTTGGGGGGGGAGGGCGGCAGATTTCCTAATAGCCCTTATGGATACACAAAAATGGAGTTTGATACAAATATCATTATAACTAAACTAGGTAAGCCACATACCAAGTTTTATTAATTTATGTCCATGATTTATCGATAAAAAATTTTACTTATTCTCCATAAGAATAGCTTTGGACAACTTACCGGTAATATATTTAGCACTTTTAATATATCTGTAACCAATTGACGTAGGAGCAATGATCATAACACCAAATTGTTTGCTTTTTTAGCTGAATGAAATTAAGGAAATTAAAATTTGATTTACTAAAATAGTATATCTAAAAACCTCAAATAACCCATTTTTTACAAAAAAAAACCTTAAAATACCCATTAGGATGGAGCGGTCAGGCTGATTTTCGAAACTTAAGTCATTGCTTGACATGTTTGTACCAAATTTCATCAAAATGGGACCATTTTTACGAGAGTTATCGCACCCACGGACACATGTATAAATAATAACTTTGTAGAACTTAAGGGTGCGCCGTACCTCCCTTCCGCACGCTCAAGTAAGGGGTTTGCATCTCCCTCATTGTAGGCTAAATTGTTAACCAATTAAAAATAATTTGGTGTTATTTAATTCACTAAACGTTCATCTAGAGATCATACGATTTAAAAATCGTGATTTTAATTCAAAATAAGTGGTAGGCCATTAGTAATGTTCTCAAATTAAGCGTTTTTCTAAAGATTCCTAACGTATGGAGAAAAATTATTTTGGAGAAAAGGAACCGTATGATCCCTAGATTGGAATCTGAAAAGTGTGAAACTGCAAATAGTTTGGTAGAAATCTGTAAAATAACAGTGCGATCGAGGAGAACAAAATGGTCTTCAAGCGTAAATATGCTTGGCCCTGCTTGTTGGCGGTGCCGGTGCGGCGCTAAACAACAATGAATTCAATCTGGGTAGGGCGCACCCTTAAGACGATTATAGGCGAAAGCCAATAGCCTCCTCAAGCCACCTGCAACCATCGAGGTAAAACTACTGGAGAGATCGCTAAGTGAGCTAAAAACGGTCCGCATAGGTCTGTGCGGAACAGAAATGGTGGGCCACTGTGTGCTCAGAGCTGTTTCTGGCGTTGAACGCGCTGTCGTTTACACGCTCCTGGACTTCACTGCCATGTTTGAATTGTAATGAAGTTTATATATTCTTTGTGTACGTGAACTACGGAATCCGAAAGTATAAATGTTGTCTTATTTTACAGTTTTTTAATATTTTTAATAATTAAAAACTCTTACGTGTTATTAAAGAGGGACATGAAAAAGTTACTCAGCGAGGAAGTTTTTTATTTTTAGGTTAGAAACAAACTTCTAGCGGGAAAGTTGTAGATAATTAGTTTCTCTAAAACTTTTATTTCTAACATTTTTCGGTAAAGTTGTTGGTTTGCCTACAATTCGTTTTGAAAGATGCTGAAACTTTTCGCCGCGCTCAATCCAAGACGTGCCACGCGCCGTGCCGCGCTGTTAAATTCAACTCAGTGATGCTGTGTTACAACATGGCCTAGTTTTTTGATAAAATACATAGTTATACGACTTTTGTTTTAGTCGGTTTTTGCTAAGTAATCTTACAACATTCTACAATGCAACTGTAATGTGTAATGTAACAGTTAATCAGGAAATAAAAATTAATTTTGAGAAAAATCATTTCATTTAATCCTATGCCTTCCAAAATATTCTTAAAACTGACTAATGCTACGGATACATTTATACTATACCCCATTATTATTATTATACTGTACTTGTATCGTCTCTTAAATCATAATCAATTGTTATCATACACTGAAGATAATTTTTTGGTATTCAATAGCGAAATGTTGTATTAATGCAACATTATGTAATCGTTCTTACTATTATACGTGGACGGGTGAACGAACCATGTTGGTAATTAATGTTTATTAAGAATACATTTGCTATTAAAAATTATTTGTCTTGGTATTCATTCATCAACAAAATTTTATGATATAGGCCAATTAACTTTCATACAATCTACAACTTTTGGCGAACGTCGAAGTTTATATGCTAAAATTCAAAGTTCACTAGTCCAAAGAACGATATTACTGCTCATAAAAAATTCATTCCAGTACCAAAAACTTCAAAACATCATTATTGAACAACACCTAAAGCCTAGTGGATCGTACATTAATTTATATAACTAGAAATATGAATCAGTCATCGAAGAGATTATTTTACAAAACTCCCAACTTTCTGTTATTTTTACGCAACTAACCCTTGGTCGAATATATTTACTTTCGGTATTAAAAATTCGAGAAACTATTTAGGAATACAGATCAGAAGGCCATTTAACCATAAAAAATGTTCCCTGGCTGCAAATTCAATTCAAGTGAGCGCGCGTCGTGTTTTTCCCTATATCCCCCATGCTAAGCGCTGCCGCGGTAGCCCACCATTTGCGGCGCGACCTCGAACGCAGCCGGACCGAAATTTGGTTCGCTTCACCACGGGCGCGAGCGGTCCAGTAGTTTTAAGTCTTTGCCTGCAACAAGGATAAATCACCTACCTAATCACAGAGATCAGACGCGACGGACGCGAAAACTCACAGGAACGTCCTCCTCCTCAGGGCAACAGCGAAGCGAATGGCACTGACACATGACAGCGATTCCCAAATTCTAAACAAACCGGGTGGTGGAGGGGGGTCGACCAATGAGAATCCAGGAGGGCCTTTGGCGGCACTAGACCAGACCCTCTGTAGCTCCACTGCCGCGGCGCCGGCCGACTACGGGGAGCGGATAGGAGCACTGCACCGGGCGACCGGGCACACGGTCCCACGCTCCCACGGTGGAGTTTCCCTTCCAAACGAAGCCTCGTTTCCGGCGCTAGCGCTGGCACACTATACAGCCAGGTACATAGATAATAAGCCCATTTCGTGAAATGTGCGCATTTATCACTTTGTATTTATTGAAATCGTTTGCCTTTTAATTGAGATTTCGCTTATTATACGTCTATGATCCGAATTTTATAAAAGAATAACCCAGTCAAAATTGTTATATTGATCTTTAAAAAAAGGTATTCAATTTTGCCTTTTTACTACAAAATTACTGTAGCTCCTTCACGTCAGTGCGGTTCGTGGCTTGTTCATTAATAATTAGGATGTACATTAAATTCCACGCCGCGTTTCCAGGGAAAATACAAACAGGTCTGTTAAGTTTGCGAACCCAAATTAGCTTATCCACTTTGAATCATTCCAAACGTTAGTTCTTTGTTGGTTCTCGATAGTTCTTCAATATTTCCGTCAGTTCTTAACAAATAAAAAAGTTATGACACATACAAATAAGTGGTTACGTTAACTTCACACTGCAGATTTCCAGCGCGCACCTTAATTTTCACGAAAATGTTAATGACTGTATATCAAACATTAGTTCTTCTAACGTTCTCGATAGTTCTTCAACATTTCCGTTAGTTTTAGCGAATTTCCCCTATAGGGAAGAAGCTATTACCGTAGTGGCATGGTAAGTCTTAAGCCCAAGACCATGATAACTTTTTGTTTTGAGGTCCCCAGATGCCAAAAACACCATTCGTTCAAATTTATATATATGTATATATATATATATATATATATATATATGTGTGTGTGTGTGTGTGTGTGTGTGTGTGTGTGTGTGTGTGTGTGTGTGTGTGTGTGTGTGTGTGTGTGTGTCCGTTACCGCGATAACTTTTGAAAAAACATTTTTGTTTTTCAAAGCTAATTATCTTAAAAACTGTGAAATTTATGAAACAACTGTAAGAATCAAAAAAGTTGTGGCATTTTGTCCCAAAGGTAATGAATGATATGGAGATATTAACTATAGGATAATAAATAATTGAGATGTTGTGATTTGTATAAGATAAAACATGATGTTTCGGCCCAGAAATTACAAAAAATAATGTTTTAACTTATAAAAATCACAACAACTCAGTTATTTATTATCCTATAGTTAATATCTTCATATAATTACTGTTGGGACAAAATGCCACAACTTTTTTGATTCTTACAGTTTTTTCATAAATTTTACGGGTTTTAAGATATTTAGCTTTGAAAAACAAAAATGGCCGCCATTTTTAAATGGTACAAGGCAGAAACTTGATATTTCATACCAAAATGGTTATTATTAGATGTAATACATGTACCAAATTTTAAGTCGATATCTTTAGATGTTCCTAAGATTTAACGTATTAAGTAAAACACACAAACAGACCGATAGACGGAAAACCAGTCACCGGAGACACATGTTTATATTGTGAAATATGTTTGCCTCGACCGAAGGAACAATTTCTATGAGATGTTCCAGAGAGTTCCGGGACACCCTGTATATTAATACGCTAAGGATCTTTTCCTCACATTCATAACTCGAGAACGGCTGTACGAATTTTAACGTTTAAGGTGTCAAATTAAAAGTATTTTTTCGAAGATCTGCCAATATGACTCTGAATTTTAAGAAAGGCATCATTTAAAGACAGTAAAGGACTGAATTTTCTGAACAGTGGCGCTATCCAACGGCGGAAATATTTAAACTGCGTGTTGATTGAAAGTACGTTATCCGCATTACTCTCAGATGTTATCATCCGTTTTAATATCAGATGTTATGTTTGTTTGCAACTAAAGTAACTTTTCGTTGGGTACAAACTTGCTCGGATTCGAGCTACAGGACAACTAGAGATTATAAATGCTATCAAAGTAGGGTTCAAAATTTGAAATCTAATTAGTTACACATTACATATTATGTAATGTTACTTGAGCTATATTTTTAGTTTAAATCGAGTAAGGAATCGCTCTTATAACAATTTAATAAGAAAAAACATGACAATCATTAAACATCAAATTAACATTTGTTTATTATTGATTTATTTGGACTCTACCTATCGCTTATAGTGTTTAAAACTACTCTACGTTTCGGGAGGTAAGGAAACTCCTCCCGTTAACAAATGAACCCTACTCACATCTACATATCTAGGGAGTATAGGGTTAAAAACTTGTAAGTAGGGTTCACTTGATAACGGGAGGAGTTTCCTTACCTCCCGAAACGTGGTGTAGTTTTAAACACTAGAAGCGATAGGTAAAGTCCAAATAAATCAATAATAAATTTAAATCCATCGCTATTATGAGTTTCAAAAATACGGTAAACATATGTGATAATGTCGCAACACTGTTTACTGTTTAATATCTTAATAATTTAATTTACTACTGTGAGATGTAAATGTAAACTCCAGTTGTTATTATAACTCAATGTCCCTTCAGGTAGTATTTTGATTATATGCACATTTGATTCATTTTGGATTAACCACTATAGGTAATCTTCATTAGACGGTTTTTGTCACTTTTTTTAGGAACCTACTTGTTAATACTTAAGAGTATTCCTGTGACAGTTCACTCTCTGATTACACAACTGTTATGATTCGTTTTGACTCTAAACTCCATAAGCCTAACGTTATTTTTAACGAATTTCCCCTATAGGGAAGAAGCTATTACCGTAGTCGGCATGGTAAAACCTAGGCCCGGGACCATGATAACTTTTCGTTTTGAGGTCCCCAGATGCCAAAAACACCATTCGTTCAATACTGCATGTATATGTTCGATAACTTTCGTAAAAATGGTCCGATTTTGATTAAATTTGGTACAAACGTGTAAAGAAAGCAACATTTATGACTTTAAGTACGAAAACCAGACAGATCGCTTTATCCGAAGGGGTATTTTAGGGGGTTTAGTACCCTAAAAGTGGGTTTTTGAATTTTCTACATATAATATTTTAAGAAATCTAATTTTAGCGAATTTCCCCTTTAAGGAAGAAGCTATTACCGTAGGTCTCATGGTAAGACTTAAGCCCGAGACCATGATAACTTTTTGTTTTGTGGTCCCCAGATGCCAAAAACACTATTCGTTCAAATTTATATATATATATATATATATATATATATATATATATATATATATATATATATCTATATATCTATATATGTGTCCGTTAACACGATAACTTGAGTAAAAAACGTCCGATTTTGATGAAATTTGGCTCAAATGTGTAAAATGACATTCATGACTTTAAGTTCGAAAACCAGAAAAATCGGACCATGGGAAGGGGGGTTTATGGGGGTTTTAAATTTTCCAAAAACCAGTTTTTTGCACTTTTCACCCTAAAATTTTTAAAAAACTTAATTTTGGTTTTGACCATGTTATAGAGCTTAAAAAAAACAAATAATTTAGTATTTTGAATTATTAACCTAGGTTAAGTGGTTGCGGAGAAAATCCAAAAAAACCTGCTCATAAAATCTCCCATGTTTATCTTATGGGAAAAAGGTTTTTGCCTTTTCCTCAGTTTATTTTAATGTAAACTTCACATTTGCTTTTACCAATCTGTTCAGTTCCACAAAACAATCATTTTGGTGTTTAAATTGTGATTCTACGCCCAACCGTTGCAGAGATATTCGAAGTGCTAAACACAGTACGTTGTCCAATGTTATCCTTATGGAGAATAAATAAAATTTGATATCTCGATTATCTATTAATGTATGTTGATGAAACTTGGTATGTGGCTTCAATTAGTACTGGTATATTGATATTTGCACAAAAAATTGATTTTTTGTTGATTATTCCCGTAGCAGCAAGCCTCCGTACTCAGCCCCCATGTTATTCTTATGGAGAATAAGTAAAATGTACTGACTCCCTTAATTATGAACATAAATTAATAAAACTTGGTATGTAGCTTCAATTGGTTGAGTTATATTAATAATTATATAAAAACCCATTTTTCTGGTCCTTGTTGCAGCAAACCTGCTTTCTCAGCCCCCATGTTATTCTTATGGAGAATAACTAGAATGTCATATATCGCTTATTTATGTTTGAATATCGATGAAACTTAGTATGTGGCTTCGCCTAGTTAAATTCTATTTATATTTGCATAAAAACCAATTGTTTCTGTTCCTTGTTTCAGCAAACCTACATACTCATTACCAATGTTATTCTTATGGAGAATAATTAAAATCGCTTATATGTGAATATATTTTTATGAAACTTGGTTTGCGGCTGTATGTGGAATTCAGACAAATATTATGCATTGGAAATTCGCTGAGTCCGCAGGTTTGCTGCGACGGGGGTATTAGTTTACACCATTGGATTTGCCTTAAAGAAACGAAAAATTTGGTGTTTTACCATTTCTCTACGTCAATTGGTTACCGAGATATTGAAAGTGCTAAACACAGTACGTTGTCCAATGTTATTCTTATGGAGAATAAGAAAAATTGTATATCTCGCTTATTTATAAACCTATCCGGACGAAACTTGGTATATGGCTTCATTTCGTTGTGGTCTATTGATAATTGTTCAAAAAAACAAAATGTTGCCGATGGTTCCCGTAAAAATTAAAATATTATATCTCCCTTAATTATGAACTTAATAAAACTTGGTATGTGCCTTCCCCTAGTTGAGTTCTATTGATATTTGCATAGCAACCCACTTTTTGTTTTCCTTGTTACAGCAAACCTGCTTACTCAGCTCCCATGTTATTCTTATGGAGAATAACTAAAAAATGGCATATATCGCTTATTTATGAATGTATATTGATGAAACTTGGTATGTGGCTTGGCCTAGTTGAGTTATACTTATACGGTATGTATATTAAAGGAAGTTGGTTTGTGGCTTTATGCGGTATTAAAACAAATATAATCTTTGAAAATTCGCTCAGTACGCAGGTTTGCTGCGACGGTGGTGTTTTGTTTGATTATTAGATTTTTCTGGGGACATGTCCTATTAGCGAATTTCCCCTATAGGGAAGAAGGTATTACCGTAGTCGGCATGGTAAAACCTAGGCCCGGGACCATGATAACTTTTCGTTTTGAGGTCCCCAGATGCCAAAAACACCATTCGTTCAATACTGCATATATATGTGTGTGTTCGATAACTTTCGTAAAAATGGTCCGATTTTGATTAAATATGGTACGCACGTGTAAAGCAACATTTATGACTTTAGGTTCGAAAACCAGACAGATCGCTTTATCCGAAGGGGTATTTTAGGGGGGTTTTGTACCCTAAAAGTGGGTTTTTTGAGTTTTCTACATAGAATATGTCAAATGGCGGGTCGCACAAATAAAAGACGTGTCTTGCTGCTCTGAACACAGGATTTATTCTGACCAGGTTACATGAATTAGGGAACACGCAGGCCAACCTTATCTTTGATCTTTGGCCCTCTGACGTAACATAAAAGAAACTTCTAACATTTAAAATCAACTAAACTAAACGATTATATCACATCTCCCTTTTTCATAAACAAAAAAAATAAAAAGTTACGTTAGCCTCTAAATCAAATTAGCCAATGACATTTCACAAGAAAAATTAAATAATTTGGTAGAAAATACTTACTACACAAAAGCATAATGGAATACATAAGTGTTGTATAAATTTCATGAAGCAAAGCAGCTTAATATTACTAATTGCACACAGTAGTAAAATTAAAACAAATTCATTAGGCCCTATAATATAACTAATATATTAGACCCTTAAAACAATCATACATCATCAATAATCCACTTCTTACAGGTCAATTCTCTGTGGAGGCTTAACTATCCTACCACTTCTAGTCCTATAGGCTATATTGCCATCATGGTTAGGAGATTTCAAATAGCGGTCGTGACCAGGAGAATTTGATTGCGGGGCACGGTTAGGAGATTTTGATTGAGGGGCACGGTTAGGAGATTTTGATTGAGGGGCACGGTTAGGAGATTTTGATTGAGGAGCACGGTTAGGAGATTTTGATTGAGGGGCACGGTTAGGAGATTTTGATTGAGGGGCACGGTTAGGAGATTTTGATTGAGGAGCACGGTTAGGAGATTTTGATTGAGGAGCACGGTTAGGAGATTTTGATTGAGGGGCACGGTTAGGATATTTTGATTGAGGAGTCGGTGAACTCACAGGAGATTGCGGATACAATTTAGCAGGAGAGGCCTTGTTACTGGCAGGTTTAGGTTCATAGTCATTTATATAGGTAGGCCTATGTGCATCATTGGTTAGGCCAGGAAAGGGACGGATGTGAAATCTGTTTTTCACGTAAGATCTACCTGCCATGTTACTTTTAACTATATTAGACCTTGGTTCATTTCTCTTTTGGATTACCTTACCATAAATCCATTTACTTTTGTGCTTCATAAGGATTTCTTCATTACAGCTAAGTGGTCTCATAGGCCTAGATTTTCTGTCATAATAAGCTTTTTGTTTGTTTTGTCTCACAACTAAGTTATTTCTAACGTTCTTAAAGTTTAACTTAGGCCTAAGCCCGGTTGTTTTACATTACAAGGCAAGACACCATTGATTTTTCTGCTAAACAGGATCTCCGCAGGAGATGGAATTGAACTACTAATGGGTGTATTTCTATACTCCAACAATGCCATGTATAAATCAGATTTTTCCATCAAGGATTTTTTTTACAAGATTTTTAACATTTTGAATCGCCCGCTCGACCATCCCATTTTCTTGGGAATAGTGAGGGCTTGTCATTACATGTTTGAATTCCCATTGAACACTAAATTCTTTAAAGGCTAGACCAGTAAAACATGTGTCATGTGCAGTAACAACATGTTTAGGGATACCATGTCTACTAAAAATAGACTTTAGCTGACTTACAACATGAGGACTGGACATACTCTGCAAAGGTACAAGTTCGACATATTTTGAGAAATAATCAACTAATAATAAAAATTGTTTACCATCATAGAAAAATATATCTACTCCTACCTTCTGCCACGGAAGCTGTGGAACAGGGTGAGGCAGCTTGGCTCCTTAAAGTTACTCCTTGCATTGATAGTACAAGTTTCACACTTGCTAACCATATCTTCAATCTGAAAGTTTATGTTAGGCCAATACATCACATTTTTTGCTCTTAACTGTGTTTTAATGACACCTAGGTGAGGGTAATGAAGTCGTTTTAACATTTCAGTTCTTATGCTACTAGGAATTATAATCGCAGTGCCTTTAAAAATCAAACCATTACCATAGGTTAATTCATCCTTTACACACCAGTACTGTCTTATGTTTAAAGGTAACCCTTTCCTATGATTAGGCCAATCCTTACCAACAATAAATTTCAAAAGCGATTGCATTTCATCATCAGTGCTTACAAGACATTTTAGCTTAGTTAAATTGACAGGACTAACGTTAAGGTTATGCTGAACTAAATTTACATGTGCCTCTATCTGTTCATGTTCTAACTCCAGATCAGCTGTATCATTTGCATCATAAGCACGGGACCGAGTATTCGCAATAAAGAGCTCTTTTCCTTTCTTATACACTAAGTTTAAGCTATACTGCTGTAACTTAATTCTCATCCTCTGTAGGCGAGGTGATAGCAACTCTAGGGTTTTTTGAAAAATTCCAAGCAGCGGTTTGTGGTCGGTCTCCACTGTTATACAAGGACAGCCAAAAATGTATTGGTGATAGCGCTCACACGCAAAAACAATAGCTAAAAGCTCACGCTCTATCTGTGCATAACGTCTCTGAACCTCGCTTAATGCTTTACTAGCATATGCTACAGGAAGACCACCCTGGAGGAGGGCTGCGCCTAGTCCACTCTGCGAACTATCAACCGTCAATACAATAGGCTTGTTGACATTAAAATACTGCAAAATAGGCCTGTTGGTTAACATCTGTTTCAATCTTTCGAAAGCAACTTGCTGCTCATGTTGCCATGAAATATTGCGTCTTTTCTCAAAATTGCTCTAAGTGGAGCTGTGTGTTCAGAGAAATTAGGCAAATGTCTACTTACATAGGTCACTAGACCCAAAAATCTGTCACTAGACCCAAAAATCTTTGAAGCGACTTCTTATCCATAGAGGTTATGGCCCGCACTTTACTGTCATCCAGATCGATACCTTTCTCAGTAAATTTAAAACCGAGATAAGAAATCTCTTTGATTCCTATTTTGCACTTCTCTTTATTGAGCTTGATATTTTCTGCTCTTAACCTATCAAGAACACATCTCAAACGCAAATCATGTTCAGCTTTATCACGACCCCAGACAATTAAATCATCTACATAAATCTACACCCTCAAATCCATCAAAAATGTGTTTCATTTTTTGCTGAAAAACTTCCGATGCGGAACATAACCCAAATGGAAGTCTGAGAAACTTAAATCTACCAAAGGGTGTGTTAAAAGTTGTGAAGTCCGAAGACTCGCTGTCCAATTTAATGTGCCAAAAACCGTTTTTACTGTCTAAAGTACTAAAATACTTGGCACCTGCCATCTTGCTTGCAATTTCCTCAAAGGAGGGCATCTTATAATGTGGTCGCATAATAACAGCATTTAATTCTTTAGGATCTAAACACAAGCGTAGGTCACCATTTTGTTTGTATACAATGACCAGTGACTGAACCCACTCTGTGGGTTTTTCTACCCTTTCAATTATTTTAAGCCTTTCCAAAGACTCCAGCTTACTCTTAAGTTTAGGTATTATTGCAATAGGAACCTTTCTAGCAGCATGAATAACAGGTACAGCATCATTTCTTAAAATTATTTTATGAAACCCATGAATGCACCCTATTCCAGACATTAAATCGGGATAATTATTCAAAATATCACTACTATCGCAATGAACCTTATCAGATTCATCTTTGAGCTTACTAGGCCCTGGCCTATTCTCAACTAACTCTGACATAGACCCTAAGCCTACCCCAGTGTTTTTTAGAGAGTTCACTCTCTTTATCAAGTCCAGTTCAACTGAATCTGACAGACCTAAAATGCATGGGGCTTTAGCTTTCGCCACATAAAATACTAAATGGTGATTTCTGTTTTTATGAACTACATTTAGGGTACATTTACCTGTTACATTTAACCTCTGGCCAGTGTAAGAGGATAGGTTCACGTCAGTGCTAGCCATTTTGACATCTGTACACAAAGAATGGAATACATGTTGATTTATGATATTAATCTCGGCTCCAGTATCTATTTTAAAGATCACAGGATGACTTTCCACCATTAATTCAACATTACGGTTTACGGTGTTTACGGTTTTTAGTTGACACACAGTGAATCGTATTAATAGAGCCTACAAATAAATCATCATCACTAGCATTTACATTATCATCAATACTACTTACATTTTTCGTTTTACACTGATTTGCAAAGTGATTCATGATACCACATTTACCACAACGTTTACCAAAAGCAGGGCATTTCCCACTCAAGTTGTGATTATAACCACATTTAAAACACTTTTTAACAGAATTACCAACACCACCGAACTTTCTCAATGAACCAAAATTGTTTGAAGTTGACGACCGGCCATTTTTATTGTTGAAGTTTCTGAAGCTCGCCGTTGAAGTTGATGGTGGGGGACGATCAGCTGATTGAAAATTGGTTGAAAACGTAACTCTGCGCCTGCGCTGGTTGCTCTTGTTCTGACGCCGGATTGCATCTGACGTCATCGTGACGTTGTTGCCTTGCCGATCCTGCTTGCAGGAAATGTCGATTTTGTGTATGTCGGAACCTGCATCTGCGGAACAAATTTCCTGCAACTGTTTATTTGTGGTTTCAGCCGCTCTGCAAACTTCCAAGGCTTGATCTAAGGTTACGTCCTTGGTTCTTAATAAACGATCTTTAAGTGTTCTGTCCTTTATCCCTAAGATTAAACGATCTTTAATAAGACTATCCGTCAAAGTACCGAAGTCACACGTACTACTTAGGTCTCTTAAATCAGTAACGTAACTATCAATATTTTCATCTATCTTTTGTTCTCTTAAAAAGAAAATATGTCTCTCATAAGTCACATTTTTGGTAGGGATAAAATAGCTAGCAAACTTAGAAAGAACTACACTAATGTCGTTTTTGTCTTCAGTTTCTGAATATGAAAAATTGTTGAAAATCTTGAGTGCACGATCTCCTATAACTGACAGTAGAAGGGCAATTTGATATTCACTGCTCTCTTTGTTACTTTTACTAGCAGTCATATAAATTTCAAATTTTTGTTTAAAAAATGACCAGTTTTCAGCCATATTACCTGCCCAACTCAGCTCGGAGGGTACCTTAATTGACGGCGCCGCATTTTGTACCACAATGGCGGCGGTCGTTGTCGTTGAGCTTGCTTTTCCTTCACTTTTGGTAGATTTTTTCTCATCTTCGTCTTCCTTTCCCATCGTTGTAAATTTCAAAATAGTTCACAATATAATACTTATTAAGATCACGCACTTTAGTGAATGTACTTTTGTATTAAACACTTTCACTGGATTTAACCATCTTCGAACTGCGCCATGTCATATGGCGGGTCACACAAATAAAAGACGTGTCTTGCTGCTCTGAACACAGGATTTATTCTGACCAGGTTACATGAATTAGGGGACACGCAGGCCACCCTTATCTTTGACCTTTGGTCCTCTGACGTAACATAAAAGAAACTTCTAACATTTAAAATCAACTAAACTAAACGATTATATCACACAAATTTTAGGAAATCTAATTTTAGTTTACACCATTGGATTTGCCTCAAAGAAACGAAAAATTTGGTGTTTTTACCACTTCTCTACGTCAATTGGTTACCGAGATATTGAAAGTGCTAAACACAGTACGTTGTCCAATGCTATTCTTATGGAGAATAAGAAAAATTGTATATCTCGCTTATTTATAAACCTATACGGACGAAACTTGGTATATGGCTTCATTTCGTTGTGGTCTATTGATAATTGTTCAAAAAAACAAAATGTTGCCGATGGTTCCCGTAAAAATCAAAATATTATATCTCCCTTAATTATGAACTTAATAAAACTTGGTATGTGCCTTCCCCTAGTTGATTTCTATTGATATTTGCATAGCAACACATTTTTTGTTTTCCCTGTTACAGCAAACCTGCTTACTCAGCTCCCATGTTATTCTTATGGAGAATAACTAAAAAATGGCATATATCGCTTATTTATGAATGTATATTGATGAAACTTGGTATGTGGTTTGGCCTAGTTGAGTTATATTTATACGGTATGTATATTAAAGGAACTTGGTTTGTGGCTTTATGCGGTATTAAGACAAGTATAATCATTGAAAATTCGCTGAGTACGCAGGTTTGCTGCGACAGTGGTGTTTTGTTTGATTATTAGATTTTTCTGGGGACATGTCCTATTAGCGAATTTCCCCTATAGGGAAGAAGGTATTACCGTAGTCGGCATGGTAAAACCTAGGCCCGGGACCATGATAACTTTTTGTTTTGAGGCCCCCAGATGTTAAAAACACCATTCGTTCAAATTCAAATATATGTATAGATATATATAAATATATAGATATATAAATATATATATATATATATATATATATATATATATATATGTCCGTAGGCACGATAACTTCGTAAAAATGGTCCGATCTTGATGAAATTTGGTACAAAAGTGTAAGGCAGGATCTATTTTCATGATTTCGAGAACCAGACAGGTCGCTCTATTTTAAATGTTTGTTTTTTTTTGGGGGGGGGGGTTTGTACCCCAAAAATGGTTTTTTTTAACTTTTTACATGTAATTCTTTTTAAACCCAAACTTTTGATTAGACAATTAAATTTAGCTTGAAAAACAAACAATTTGGTATTTTGATCATCGCTCTACGTCAATTGGTTACCGAGATATTAAAAGTGCTAAACAAAGTACGTTGTCCAATGTAATCTTATGGGGAATAAGTAAAATGTTATATCTCGCTTATTAATGAACAAATATTGATGTAACTTGGTATGTGGCTTCACCTAGTTCAGTTATATTTGAATGAAAACCCATATTTTGTGTTCTTTTTGCAGCAAACCTTCTTACTCAGCCTCCATGTTATTCTTAAGGAGAATGATTCAAATGTTATATATCGCTTATTCATTAATGAATATTGATAAAACTTGCCATGTGGCTTCACCTAGTTGAATTCTATTGATATTTGCATCAAAATCAATTGCTTCTGTTCCTTGTGTCAGCAAACCTAAATACTCATCTTCAATGTTATTCTTATGTAGAGTAATTAAAATATCGCTTATTTGTGAATGTATTTTTATGAAACTTGGCAAGCGGCTTTATGTGGTATTAAGACAAAAATGTGCATTGGAAATCCGCTGAGTACGCAGGTTTGCTGCGACGGGGGTATTTTTATCTCGGACATTAGTTATTTCCATCACTTGAAGGAAATAGTTGGTATCGTTTTTGAGATCGGAGTTGCAAGCAAGCATCCAAACAGCAATCCTTAATCATATGAGAGTATAGGATTTTATCAGAATACACCTTATAAAAATATGCTCGAGAGACAACGTATGTCGTTGAAACATACACAGGATTAGTCCTTATAATTCTGAAGAAATAACTTGATGCGATATCCGGTTTCAGGTTTGACGCTTCAGTGCTTGAATATGATTTGTTACTTTGTTACGTAACAATATATGACTGATATGGCTGTAAATCTGTAGAATATTGAACAATGAGGATCGTGTATTAGTCAGAGAGGATAATGTTCGATCGTGTCAACTTAATATCAGTCGTCATCACGAGCTAATTGGACGTAAAACACCGTACAGTTAAATTTTTAAAACCTAATCCATAAATCCATAGTTAAATGATACTATAATCATAAAAATGAAGGTGAAATTTCCAACAGTTCTTAGGTATGGTAAAATGGTTAAGGTTTTTTATATCTACAAGTTATAGCGCTGACTAGCAGGCTATAATATTTCTTGAGATTAAGAAGTGGTTTTTTAAAATAAAAATGAACCTGAAGTGGTCTTATTTAAAAGTGGACCTTCTGTCAAAGCAAGAATCAATGAATGAGTTGAAAGTTCGAGGATGTCCCAAGGACAATGTTGTCCAACAGTTAAGAAAGGATTTGCGAGAAATTTTAAAATTGGGAGTTAAGGAGAATGTGAGTACTTTGGAGCCTTTGAATGTAAAGGAGGAAATAGAGGAGATTGAGATCCGTTTAAATGAAATTGGTGAACTTATAAGTGAGGTGAAGGGAGCTAAAAATTTAATAAGTTAGTGCGCCTAGAATGCAAACTAGAACATTATGCCCGCAGATTGAACTACGCTAAGATGTAAGAAAAAAGTCTGTAGAGAAAATAAGTGAATTGTTTAAGGTGCTAGATGAAATGCAAGTTAACTTAAAGGAGGTAGGATGTACAAAAGAGGAAAAACTAAAAACCAGACTGTTAAAGTACAGAAAGAAGAATTATAATCAAAGTTCGGTAATACAGTATCAATAATCGAACAGTTAACTTTTATTTTGAAACATTGAAGTGATAAGTAAAACCAAGTTTAATTTTATTTTGAATTTTGAATTATTTTATAAGAGAAGAAAGACTTTTAATTTGTTTGTTTAAATAAATACAAGAAGATTTTATTTAGTTCATTTTTATTTAAAAAGTCCACTTCTTAACCTCAAGAAATATTATAGCCTGCTAGTCAGCGCTATAGATCTGCGCCACTCTGCTGTTAAAAAGAAGTTGGTCATTAAAAACAGTCAAAATGGGAGTTTTAAAAGTGGACCTTCTGTCGAAGCAAGAATTAATGTATGAGTTGAAAGTTCGAGGAAGTCCCAAGGACGATGTTGTGCAACAGTTAAGAAAAGAATTGCGAGAAATTTTAAAATTGGGAGTTAAGGAGAACGTGAGCAATTTGGAGGCTTTGAATGTAAAAGGTGTAAATAGATAAGTTAGTGCATCTAGAGTTTAAATTAGAACATTCCAAAAGACTTGTATAATATTCTGATGTGTGATATAGTTAGTTCCGAGTTTGTTTGTGTTTTTAGGAATTTTTTTTTTCATTGTACAAAGTATGTATGGGTGAATGCCATAAGAAGGGCAACCTCGCAGAACTTAATTCAAGTGTTCCAGAACTGCATTTTTTTAAATTTTTCGTTGTGCAAAGAAATAGTGTCAGACAATGCAAGTTATTACAGGAGTGGGGAATTCAGATCATTTTGTTTAATTTGGCTATAAAACATAAAACAATTGTTTCTTATCACCCACAAGCAAATTTAAGTGAACGTTATTTGCGGAACATAAAATCAATTTTGCAAATTTATTTTAATCAAGCCACAAATAAATGGGATAAAAACTTGAGTGAAGTTCAACAAACTTTAAACTCTGGGAAAAGTGAAAGTACAAAGTTCAGCGCACATGAGTTGATGTTTAGCCACCCCCACAACGATTCATTAAGTAACATCTGGGAGTTAAATGATTTAACGCAAGAGGATGTAAATGACGAAGATGTTTGTAATAAATTGAAGGAAGCAATAACGAACAATAAGAAGAGGAATGAGCTAAATAAAAAGTTAAAGTCTACGAGGGAAGTAAAAACCGCCAATTCGAAATCGGAAGCTGGACCTATGTGCTAAATAGGTCCGGTGGAGGTAATGAGAAATTTAATGCTAGGTTTATTGGACCGTGCAGAATCTTGTATTATTTAACTGATATGAGTTGCATACTACAGCACAAAAATGATTTGTTAGATGTTAAATGGGCACATGTCAGTCAATTGAAACCTTGTGTAAACCTTGTTTGTAAATAAACTTCTGTTATATGTGTGTAAATAACCAAGTCTCACAAAGGTGTGTCGCAAGTTTGTAAAATAATGTTTTCAGGTTGTTTAACAAAGTGTGTTTCAGTGAGAATTAAAAAGGTGGTTGTAGTTGGCAATACTGAAGACTTGAAGATATTGAAATGTTATAAATAAATTATATCTTGGACTACATGGATTATAAGCAAGATATAAATGAAGATAATTTATTGAAATAAATTAACGGATATTGCTAATTAAAGAAATCAATCACCTTTCTCCAAGACGACAAGACTCAATTGAAATATATTTTCTTGTGTCTTAGAATACATTTTAGTTAATAAATAATTATAAGGTGGATGAATACAGCGAGTGTATGGACAAACAAAAGGAAAGAGAAACATGGGATTAAATATTTTTACTGGCTAGCTGTGAAAGTTGTTCGAATACCTGGGATTTATCCACATTGGGGCACTCACAATTATTTTCACTGATCACTCAACTACAGCACTTGAAGCACAATAGACCAAACTTCACATCACTCACTCCCCGTTGTCGGATTGATTCATGGTTGACGTTCAATGGAGACAGTGTTGACGCTTTGAGAAATATTTTTTCCAGAGGATTGTCTGAAGAGTAAAACACCTTCTGTGTTAAGCAGTGTGAACGGAATAAATAGTGAAATAATGTGTATAACATTTATCTTCCGTTTTAGATGTTTGTTCTGGGAATTTTTGCTGTGTCAACTGCGAAGACGATTCCGGACGACTGCCCGATCTGCGCAGAACTTCTTCTGCTCATGCTGAGATGACCGTTTACTTGCGCCAACGTCGAGGTGTTGCTGTGAACTTCGGATGCCGTACAAGAACTGAACTGCATACACGAGTAGTGGACGACACTTCAGAGAGTCTTCAATCGACAACGCAGGGCTCCTTAAACCGAGTAGGGGAGTTCCAGTGTCGTTGACCTTCGAGCAGTGATAAGGAGCGAGGCTTTGTTGATTGTTATCGCTCGACTACAGCTGGACACTTTCTACATTTCACTGATGTAAACATTGAGTAGCTACTGTGATTTAAAAATGTATATTTGTTGAGCGATTTTGAATGTAAATATTTTCTTTTGAATTGTATAAATGTTTAGAAAATTGTATATTTTTTGGATTGTATAATTGTTTACGAGATAGAAAATTTGTGAAAGTTTTAAAAACGTAGATTTGATGATGCATTGTAGCAGAGCACCAGCAATTTCAGAAAGTCAGGGGCGAATATAGCGTCCCAATTGCCATTGAAACACTATATATTTAATATACTATTTATGTTATGTAAAAAATAAATAATGTATATAATATAAAAGAAGTTTTGTGAATAATTGCTGACAGTTGCAAATAAGAATTGCTGGTGCTACTTGGTTTTGCAAGTCTGGGCAAACTCGCGATTTTCTTGTTGGGGGATGTCGGAAAGAGTTGGAGACAATTATTTAAATTGTCGCTTGGCCTGAAGGAACTGGAGCCGGGTCACGTGACGGCCGGCGTACTCGGGTTCGAGAACTTTCTGAGCAAAGCTTATGTATTCACGGTTGCTGGGGGGCTGCGGCATTTTACGTATATCTCTGGTGTCGTGAGTTTGTCGTGAGTCTACCCAACGAGACGTGAATTTCTTCAGATTGGAAGGTACAAAAGTTGTTTTAAAATTTAGAGTCTTAATTTAAATCATTGCTCCATTTCACAATTTGTTGTTTTTCAAAAAGGGGAACAGTCTGTAAAACAAATGTTTCTTTTTTGATACTTGGGTTGAAGATAAACTAAAAACCAGACTGTTAAAGTACAGAAAGAAGAATTATAATTAAAGTTCAGTAATATCAATAATCGAACAATTAACTTTTATTTTGAAACATTGAAGTGATAATCAAAACCAAGTTTAATTTTATTTTGAATTTTGAATTATTTTATTTGAGAAAGACTTTTAATTTGTTTGTTTTAAATAAATAGAAGAAGATTTTATTTAGTTAATTTTTATTTAAGTTTTCTAATTATTGTTTCAATGGCAATTGGGACGCTACAAAGTTTATTAATAGGGAAGAACCTATTAATGTAGGTGGCATGTTAAGACTTAAGCCCGGGGACCATGGTAACTTTGTTTTGTCCGTTAACGTAATAGCTTTTGAAAGAATCTCAGATTTGTATGGCATTTATCACAAATAAATAATTTTACAATCATTACTTTAAGATTTAAAACTAGAAAAATCGAACAATGGAAAGGGGTGTTGATGGAGTTTCAATATTTTATTCATAAATCGGTTTTTTGCATTTTTCACTGCACAATTTTAAAAACTAACAAAATTATTATTTTTGATCATTAACTTACATTAAGTTGTTGCGGAGAAAATTCAAGATACATTTTTATAAACTGTGCCGTTTCAACCTGACCTAACTTTTTCACAGTTATTTTATTGGAAAGCTTACTTTTGTTTTTACCATTATGTTCAGATCTAGCATGGAGAATAAATACATTTTAAAATATCAAATTATTTATGAACGCACATTAATTTGGCTTATGGATTGATCTGGTTGCGGTCTATAGATTTGTGCATTAAAACCGATTTTGTTGTTGGTGGTCCCTGTAGCAGAAAATATACATACGTACTTAGTCAAAAATGTTATTGTCATAGAAAATAAGTTTTATGTATCCTTTAATTAAGAACATAAATTAATAAAATTGTTATGTACTTCACCTGGTTGAGTTATATTGATATTTATATAAAACAAATTTGTTTGTCAAGCTTGTCCCAGAAAAGTTACATACTCAGCCATAATGTTATTCTTTAAGACAAATTTAAAAAAATCTCGCTTATTCATGCACATATTTTGATGAAACTTGGTAAGTGGCTTTATGTGGTAGTGAATAAAATATGTATGCATTTGAAATTTGCTGGGTACGCAAGTTCGCTGGAACGGTATTTGAATATATTTTTGGGTAGTAAAATCACTGAATTGGTGAACATGTTGCTCAGATATCGGTGTACATACAAAGGAAAAAAGTTAAACAAAATTGCCGCAGTCATATTGATTACCTCCTCATTTTTGTTGGTATTAAAAAATCGGTTATAAATACTGAATCTACTACAGTAACTGTATTGCTATACCTAATAAAAATAATCAATAAAATTACACTCGAAGGCATGGAAGGTCTTTGAATAATTAAGAAAAATTATGACACAAATTATGGTATAATCGAAATCATTGGAATTTAACAATGGGTTCACCTTAGCTTTTTAACTACTCCTTATTGTAGTATATGGGTTGGACGCCTCGATTACCGAAGGTGGTCTTCACATTGTCGGGTGTGAAAGTCCAATTTATAATGCCGCCGGATTCTTTTGGTCTTCCAACTATAAACGTGGTCTCTGCTACCGAGCATTGTTCCTCGTGCCCGTCCACATGGTTATCGAGCGTCTTTCCCACTTGAAACGTACTTTGCTGTGTATGTCCCCCGGTTGTCCTAGTGATAGTAAACTTGTTGTCCTTGCAGTTCCCGTCGCTGTCCTGCCCCTCGGTGCACGCCAGCGTCAGAACCACCTCTTGCGTCTAGAACCCATCATTCTAGAGACGTACTTTACGCCCACGAACTCTTTCAAGTCTGATGCGATGATTCCAGCGATCAAAAACGTCGCGATGAATATGCAGATCTTCCACATCGTTGACATCGACGACTCACGACTGATCAGTTTATTTGAGAGAATGTTCGACTGCAACAATATGAATGAATGAATAAATGATTCATTTCTTCAAAAAAACACATAAAACAATTACAATAGAAAAGTTGGAAATAAACTGGCTACTTTAACCAGTTGTGTGGTCAGTAAAACTAAAATAAAACTATTAAAATCAAAATAATACTTCAGTCTAGCTCAACATGTAAAGCTGCTCTCTGTCATGTTTGATCAATAAAAAAACAAAGGAGTAACAATGCTAGATTGTAATTAACTTTACACCAACAAAAATATATCTGTAAAATCTAGAATAATATAAAAAGGCTAATAAAACGTTTACAATTGAATATAGGATAAAATCAAAAACAAGCTTTGCTTATAAACTAGATTAAACAAAATACTTCCAATTTTGAGATATGAGAGAGGCCAGCTGATACTGTTACCACTCGCACACAGTGGCGGATTTAAGCAATTGCCGCCTAAGGGCTACTAGGAAATCTGCCGCCCTCCCCCTTTGTCCTTTTCTCCGCCCAGATACACCCACGTGTTATATATCTTGTTTGGTTATTTTGTGACAGTACCTGAAGAAGTAATTACACCGTTTTTTCATTCATGAAAAATCCAATAATTAAAATAATAAGGAGTTACAAATTAGCTGAATGAATACGTTTAAGAAATTTATGTTATTTCCTAGTTGAAAAAAACAGTAAAATAATGTATAATTGACTTGATTCACATTAACACAGTTTAATATTCAATATAGCCTACTCAATGACAATCAGCCCTAGAGACAAATGTTGGTGTTAAAAGCAGTGAAGCAGTGCTACTTTTAATAACAAGAAAATCCTTTATCAAAGGCCTAAAAATCCCTTCTTACACTTCATCAAAACATTAATTTTTACACCAACGCATTGACTACTGAGAATTATAATAAATAACCTATAAATAAGATATGATTAAACTTTAGCCTTAAAATTCGTAATTCGGACCATTAGCCTCAAAATTCTGACTATTTTAATCCTGAATTAGCGCTTTTCAATACAGTTTTTCAGTCATTTTGTAATTTATACTTTTATACAAAGTCCATATGTTTTAGACGATCAAAATACAAAATTAATTGATGTAGGCCGTAGGCCTGATCTTCATAAAACTCTACACATTTTCAAAAACAAAACTTCTTCTAGTTTCACCTCCATGATGTTGTAGATCCAGTGAATTAAAATATAATACCTACAGGAGTCACTACTCTCTGACAAATAACCTTCAAAAAGCGTGCCGTCATATTTGGTATTTTGTCCTGTTGTGGTGTCAACTTGTTGGTGGGACGGTGTCATTCGATGTACAAGGCGGCTTGTTTTCAACAATATTTCCAAAGCCATATTAAAAGAGTGTTTTCATTTAACTCAAATCATAACTTTGCTTCGAGATAAAGAATAAAATTACATATAGAATATGTCTTAAGATTATAAAGTTAAGTTTAAGTTTAACATCATGATTCGCCTAAAATGCGAACAGATATTAATTTAAAGACTTCAAATAACACAGTTTTTCATTTAATGAAATGGGAGATTTTGACACCGTCCCACTCAAAAAATATGTACAGAGGTCTCGCCTGGAGTAAAAAACTGCAGCGTACTTGCTGACCACCATTTTGACCCTCTGTCTGTATGCTCCCATGGCAACAACCAATCAAATCCTATCTTCACAAATTATGTTAGTCTTTATTTGTCTTTGGTCAGATGTTTTGTTCTAAAAATATCCTCCAGAATGAACAGCTATGTGTGGTAGCCTTTGATGGTAAGTATAAGACGGCTGAAATAACTTTCTTTGTTACCTTGAGTTTGAAAATTAATCGACAATATCATTGTAGTCTAAATTTTGTTATTGTCATCTCAAATTCGATTGTTGCAACATTTCTCAGCCGTGTGCCTTCGTGTGACACGGATTTTATTGATGTTGTATACAAATAATTTTAATGCTATGCGAATGTACGGGTAAACTTGGAAGTCCGTGAGTTGGACGTAGTCATAGTGGCGCAGTGCCTCATGTAGTTCGTGGCTTGCCGCCCTTTCTCTGTAGCGTAATCGTCTTGTCGATATTACGGATGAATGACAAACGCATTATGACTGTTTTGAGGAACTGCAGTGTGAGGGACAGCAAGCGTAATACATTAGTCTCTGATTACTACCTTTACCTTTAAAAGGGCGGCACGCACCGTCATTGTCATCCGTTTTCGTCAAAATGTTCCCCGTTTCAACATTTCTTTTGCAAACAACTTATTAATTTTCTGTAAATTTGCCGCCCTGGGCTACAGCCCCTATAGCCCCCCCCTAAATCCGCCACTGCTCGCACATGCATACACACAGTTTGCACACAGTTGGCCCTTGACTCTAGATAGCAATGCTTCTGGCGCCAGCGCTACCCATCGACATGTATACAAACGTTGGTGCACATTAGTGTGTAAACATATCGATGGCGCTACCTCACACCGATACCTGCGGCCATTGCCTGCGGCTGGCCTCGGCTACGATGCAAGCGACGAGCGACAAGTGACGTGAGCGACATCGGTCACTTTTCTAGCTGCATAAGATACCATGTAAATGGAGAGCAGGTGGCTACAATGTGAGCGAAAAGCGATATGCGATAAGTGACTTTTGTGGTTATCGCTCTGCGTCGCTCTAATCGCAGAACCCCGCCAGTATATTTTGTATGGTCGCTGAAATCGCTCACGACTCCGCTTTCAGTTTAGTGCAATATGTCTAGTGAGGCGGATGGTTCTACTGTTCCAAAAGTGAAGAAGCCACGAGGAGGGCGCAAATTAACGGATTCTGTAACTGCAATTTTAACTAGCGAGATGCAGGTGAGACAATGTTTGTGGAATGAACTCAACAATAAATACAACAATTTTACAATATCAAACGAGTTCGCACGCAGCACGCTGACGTGAGGGAAGAGAATTTCCACATAAAAAACTCAAAAAACTCAAAATCAGTTAAAAACATACAATTATTCCAATTTTTATTCAAATCTGAAGATATTGATTTTTTGGCTGTTTTGATGCTCCTGGTTCTATTTACCTGCAATGCTGGGAATACAATTTTGCGCATTATAAGCTTAGGAGAAGGTCCAGTCAGGCTTTAAAGTAGGCGTGAGGTTGTTGGGGATGATAAAAGTACACCAACAAACGAATAACAGGCTGTTCTAAAGTAAAACCCCCATAAGACAACGTACTGTGTTTGGTCAATACACATTTTCTTTAATAACTCAGTAAATATATATGCTAGAATGACGAGAGAGGGCTTAAAGGTTTCGCCACACTAATTCCCACCGTTTTGCATTCGTTAATTTCACATCCGGGGCTTTTCTGATCCGTTTTGGGCCCAAAATTTAAAGTTACATCGGTTGTCTTGAGGCATTTAAGATACATGGTAAATGTCAGTTTCCTGTCTGTTACAGTTTACTTCGTATGGGTATACAGCGATTGAACACGTCCATGTCTCACGATAACACCACCCGATGTTGGCCGCCATGTATTCAAACCATTCAAAGGAATTGTTTGAATTGTAGTAAGTATTCAAAGGAAATTATTATATCTCGTTCAGAAAATTATGGGCCAAATTTATAGGTAAAGGTAATTTATTAGGCCACGGGTACGATACGAGAGGCGAACGGTACATTCAGCGGCTCTTGAGCGACGCGGGTGGCTACGGCAAGAGCGGTAAAATTTTGCCTCTGCGTCTGATGCAGCCGCCTACAATGCACGCGAGAAGAAAAGGCTCGGCCTACGTCATCAAATGCAATCAGAAAAAAATTAGATGCAACTTATTGCTCAAGAAACATATTTGATTAATAGTTAATAGCCCTGAGTAGTTGTAAAAGTATGGTAAAACTTTATAATTGTCTTATGTTATAGGGGTTTAATCGCTGATAAAACACTATCATTTGTAAAATAATTTCGGGATGTAAAAATAATTTCATAAAATATAATTCATGACATAAAACATGACAAAAAAAATTTTGTTGGACACCTAAAGTTCTACAAACCACCAAAGTTAAATTAAAATCGTTGGAGTTTTTGAGAAATTTTGATTTTTTATGTTTTTTTAGCGGTTTTGGGAGATAATCACCCTTCAAAATAAAAAAATTCAAAAAATGAAGAAATTTTCGTGGGATATCGTGGATTATTACCTACATACCAAATGTCATCAAAATTGGTCCATTGGTGTGGGCTCTAGCTCTGTAAACATCCTCACAGACACACACACGGACGCTAAAATAGCCATATCAGTTCACGGACACACACAGACAGAAATCACGTAAAAACCACTTTTTTGGGTTCAGGGAGCACCAAAACGAATATTTCCACTAACAACTCAAATTCGAAAATGTTGACGAACAAAATACTTTCTCCTTATACCACGTATAGGGGGAGAAAGTAAAAACAATTGCCAAAAATGTGCGGACTGCTTTAAATTGTTTTGCCAAGATAAATATATGACAGCACCCCAAAGTAAAAGTAATGATTACATTGATCTTATAAATAGGGGCAACTTGAAATATCCAACTTGAAACTATAGCAAGAACAAGCAACAAACACAAAAAGAAAAAAAAAAAAAAAAAAAAAAAGGGTCAAAGTTTCAAAGTTTTTTTGTGTACTTGAACTTGACTGCAATGAATGCTAAAAGTTGTTAAGTGATAAGTTGTAGATTTCAGAAACAGTTTCTTATTTGTAGTTCACAAAAACAATGACTGTGCCACCCCTGTCCAGAAACTTGCGCCAGTACACTTGAAGAGAACTGAAAAGTGGTAGAATTAAACCTCTGTCCGATATGGTACACGTAGCTTTTCAAAAATTTCTAATATTTTTCTCAGTAACTAATCTAAAGTTAGAACAAACCTTAGTGACTCCAGGTCGTCAAGAAAAAGGAAAGTGCAAATTTAATTCCCTTTTAACGACTGCATTACCATTTCATCACCAAAGGTAATTTTTGAGCTTAATAAAATATAATTTTATGTAGTTTAAACGTAGATTTTAATTTGTAAAATAATCTTGCCGTAAAATAAACTCGAATTTTCAATTATAATGTTTAATTATTATATTATAATTGGTTACTGTTACTTCTACTGTAAACTGTTATAACATAAATATCTCCGTCACAGCAAATCTGAGAACGGTACTCAGCGAATTTCCAATGCATATGTATGTGTCCCACTCAGCGATGTTAATAATACTACAATAGTATAGTAGATGTAGTATTATTAACATCGCTGGTCCCACTGCGACACAAAAAAAACAGTTACCAGGTTGCATAAAAATACATTCATAAATAAGTGATGTAACATTTGATTTTTTCTCCATAAGAATAATATTAGAGCTGCTACAACGAGGAAGAAAATTACTAGGGTTTCATGCAATTATCGATATAACATAATCAGATGAAGCTACTTACCAAATTCGATTAATTTCTGTTCATAATTAAGGGAGATATCGAACGTTACTTATTCTCCATCATAAGAATAACATTCGAGCTGAGTTCGCAGATTTGCTGCTACGGGAACAGTCAAGAAAAACATAATTTCTTGTCAAATATCAGAAGAATGAAAATGAAGTATTTAAGATAATTTATGGTTTAAAGAATAGGAAGTCGACAGGTTTTGATAACATAAATGTTCTTTTAGTAAAATACTGTGCTAAAACCTTTGCGAAAGTATTATCTCACATAATTAATAGAAGTTTTAATGCTAGAACATTTCCAAAGCAGCTAAAATAAACGGTATCAGGAAACTGACACATACTTTCTCCCTTTTAGCCCAACTTTAATGAATAAATTACTTTTTATTTACTAAATATAGAATACAAAGCAGGGTCGAATGTATAGAAAATCTTGTAAACAAGTTTTTTTTTCAAAAATATCCACCCAAATCCCTGTTTAGGAGGCACTACAGAATCCATCGCTACACACGTGGTTTTAAGAGGGGAAATGCCCCCTATCCCCCCCTGGGTTATTAAGGGGAAACATATTTCGAATTTCCTCTGTTGGTCAATGCTAACTTGACAAGCATATCAAGTTTTAACGAAATTGATCAATAAATAAGAGATAAATAGTAATTTTTGTATTCCCCATAAGAATAACATTGGACAACGTACTGCGTTTACCACAAAATTAAAATTAAAATTTTCTCCGCAACCAGTAATCGTAGAATAGTAATTCAACATGCTAAATTAGTTAGTTTTTTGAGCTCTTTTTAATGGTGGATATTATTTTTGTATACGTATGTTTGTTAATGAAAATTCCAAAAAACTGAACTTCTGATGTTTTAAGTCCTGTAATTTCTGAAGCCGAATATTTACAGAAATGCGGGTGGTGTCATTTTGTTGGAAAACTAAAGCTCTACAAACGACTAAAGTTTAATCAAAATCGTTAGAGCCGTTTTTGAGAAGCTTTGATTTTTCATGTTTTTTGGCCATTTTTGGGGGATAATTATCCTTAAAAATCAAAAAGTGAAAAAATTAAAAAACGCCTGGATATATCGTGGTTTACCAAATTTCATCAAAATAGGCCAATTTGTGTGGGCTCTAGCTCTGTACACATCCATACAGACCGTCAGACAGACACACAGACATCACGTATATATATATGTCCGATTTACTTCAAATTTGATAGGAACGTTCCTTTCTATAAGTAGTTGGACAAGTTCGTTGGGAAAAACAATCGGAAAACTCTAAACCCCTTTTTGGGGGATTATTCTTTCAAATTTAGAGTTATTGGGCCCAAAAAGGGTCAGGCAAGCCCCAGACGTAAATGTAATGCATGTATTAAGATGGGAATTAGTAAAGCGAAAGTTTTAAGCCCTCTCTCGTCATTATAGCATAAATATTTACCGAGTTATTAAAGACAATGTAAATCGGCTAAATACAGTACGTTTTCTTATGGGGTTTTTACATTAGAAAGCATGGTATTCATTTGTTGGTGTATTTGTATCATCCCCAGCAACCTGGCACCTACTTTAAAGCCTGACTTGATCTCCTCCCAACCTTATAATGCGAACAATTGTATTCCTAGCATTGCCAGGTAAATGAAACCAGGAGCATCAGAGCAGCCAAAAAATCAAGTTTTCAGATTTCAATCAAACTGGAATAAATGTATGTTTTTACGCTGGTTTTGAGTTTTAAAAGTTTTGTATGTGGAAATTCACTTCCCTCACGTCAGCGTGCTGCGTGCGAACTCATTTTTAAATAAACAGTATGTTGGCTCACTGACAGCTTTTGCGGATGATGTAGCTTTCTTATTTTGGAATAAAGATGCCAATCAATTGTGGAACAGTATTCATGGTACTCTAAATATTTTGAAAAATTGATCTGGTATTAATAAAATGAGTGTAAATGTCTAAAACTAAGTATATCAATTTTGGGCAGAGCAATTTTAACCTCGGTAACAAAATCATATTTCATTCGGATGACTGTGTGCATCCAACAGTCTGTCATTGCCAAGAAATAGAGGAGGTAGATAAGTTTAAATATCTAGGTGTTATAATTGACGACAAATTAAGATGGAACAACGATATAGAATTATTAGTAAATGGCCTTAGAACCAGTGCCAGAAAGTTTTACTATTTACGGAATATTTGTGATACTAATCTGATCTGAAGTCTCTATTATGCACTAATTGACTTGAAACTACAGTATGGAATTCATTGTTGGGGTGGAACGTATAAATATCTAATAAACAAATTAAGAACAATACAGAATCATTTTGTGAGAATTATAATATATAAAAACAAGTTTGATTCCTCATTCCCTTTATATTTACAGCTTAAAATATTACTTGTTCAGCATCTGTTCTTTTACAAAGTGTTACAGATTTTATTTTATTCGTAGTGCTAATAACTCAATAGAACATCTAGGCCCTACAGTACGAGAAGTAGAGCTGAGAACAAAATTGTCAGACCGAAAGTTAAAAAAAGTATTATAACTAGATCTTTCATTTTTCTTGGACCAAAACTTTTTAATGAAATTACTATAAATATTAGCATAGATTAAGCATACTCCTAAGGAGTAGGAGTAGCCTAAGTATGCTTAATCTATGATATAAGGCAACCTCATGCATTCAAAAATAAAATCAAAATTTGGTTATTCAATTTAAAATATATTTTTCAGCTAGCAATGGTAATTAGATAGGGCATATGCGTGTGGCAGTAGGTAAATATTTGTGTGTATATATTTGTTTGTATTTTCTGTATATGTGTTATGTTTTTTTTATACATGTTTATGTATGCGCGTGTGTATTGTATTAATGTATATATGTATTTGTAATATTAAATAACTGCAAAATGCTCCGCTTGATTAAAGTATTATTTAGGTAGACAAGTAAACATAGAATTATATATTGCTAGTCATCAATACTAGATAAAGATGGCTATATATTTGTATGATGGCCTAAGTTATAATGTATCATTTAATGTATGTTTTTTTATGAAAATAAACATTATTTCATATCATTATTTAATTTAATTTCATAGACCACATGAAGGTGAAGCCACATACCAATTTTCATCAAGATATATTCATAAATAATCAAGTTATCAAATGTTATTTGTTCTCCAAAAGAATATGAATGAAATTTAAAGAAAACTGGCATTTCATTCAATCTGAATGAATGAAATTAAAGAGAACTGAAAAATTAGTAGGTTCCAGGAAAATAGAATGAATGAAGCGATAAAATAGAGATAACGCCGGTCAGTCGCCAGGGTGGCAATAGGGTGGCAGGGGGGAAAGGTCGACCACAAGGTCATCTCATCACGCTCATTCAAGGATCAGCGCCTGCAAAATTGAACAAAAACCTACAATACACGCTTGTACTGCCTTCAACATCAATGGAAATGGAAGGCGCTGTTAAGCTAACGCGAGCCTCTGAACAAATGAAGCGATTTCTCAGTAACCGATTGACGAAGGGCAATAACTGAGTAACTGAGAGTATGGAATTGTTTGTTTTTTAAGCTGAATTCAATGGTGCAAACTAAAATTTGGGTTTAACAAGAATTATATGTCAAAAGTTCAAAGAACCCATTTTTGGGGTAGGAAACCCCTTCAAAACCTTTCTGCGGATGGGTCGATCTCTCTAGGTTTCGAACATAAACGACATAAACGTTGCTTTACATTAGTATACAAAGTTTCATAAAGATCGGACATTTTTTGTGAGAGTTATAACACATTTTTGAATAAACCTTTTTGCTTAGATTTTGGTTTGAGTTATTTTACTAAAACTGTTACAATCCTAGATGAGGACGTTTTTATTAAAAACGTCAAAGTTAAATCTAAACCCCACGTAAAAAAATTATAAAATGCAGTATTTGCTGACCAGGGCTGCCATCTTATGTAGAAAAAAGTCTATTCCATAAAGTTAATCAATTCGTGCCAAATCTCTTTGTATAGTGTCAGCTCCGACTTTCAAAAATACATATCGGAATTGAACTACGCTTTTATTGATCAAGGTTAACCTCAAAACCTATTCTATAATCAAATGAGAAAACCAAATAATAAGTCAATGATCCTGTATAAAACATAGGTCTATCAAATAATCCAACATTTATCACATACTATTTTCCTGGGCTTAAAAAAATTAACAATGTAATGAGAGCAGCTTTAAATGTTTTAAAATCTTCTCCTGCCACAGAAATTTGATCTCCAGACTACTACGTGTCGTATTTAAAACGGCCACAGAATTTGAAGAATATGTTGGTGGGATCCTAAATTCAAAATTATCTACCTGAAAATAATTATTCGAAAACCAATCACGGCTGCAAACCTTGCACAAACCTCGATGTGGTATTTGCAAAATTATGTGTGATTCAACTTAATTTAAAAGCAGTGCCACAAACAAACTTTACCCAATAGTTGGTAAATCAACTTGCGACACCCACCGTGAGATTTACTAATTACAATGTAAACAATGCCCAAAAGATTATGTTGGCCAAACATCGGATTCCATGTGAGTTCTTAAAGATTGGCCACCCTTTTGGTGTGGTACATAAAGACAAACGACAACAAATTTACAATCATGCAGCTCACCTCAACCAAAGGTTTGAAGGTTGCTATGAACTCAAAGCCCTTTCCAAAATTAAACCACATCAAACTCCCAAATGTAACCAACTGATATTGGCACATCAGTTGGTATTTTAAAGACCAAGGACTTTCGGGTTAAATCTTAGGTAAATTTTCTTAAGTCTAAAGTCTAAATTGATTCAACTCGGCTGATGTTTAACTTTAAATTTAAATATTATTTTTGTTTACCTGTACCAAAAATCGTGTTTTTTTAAGTCAGATGTTAAGTATTTGTTTAATTTTATTTATTTACTGCTCAAACTCCATTCTTTCTCCTTTATTGCTTAAAAACTTTTGTATGATAAACGAAAATTCGTCAAAAAACATCTTTTTCATAATTTACAGCTATCTTTTTTAACCGACTTCAAAAAAAGAGAGTGCCATGCATAGCTCCGAAAAGCACAACTCCGCCAAGGCGTTTCTCCGACAGATGTGTCGGAGTTGTGCATTTCTGTTGGTTTTACTGTCGGAGTTGTGCATTAGTTTGTATTATTGTGTCGGAGTTACGCCTTTTTGGAGTTATTCTGTTCGACATCATGTAAATGATTTCGGAGCAACGCATAGCACATGAAATACATAAATCCAATACGCCAAAACCCTTAAAAAGTCTGATTTAAAGCTTAAATAAATGTTTTAATTCCTAAATGCACAACTCCGACAAGTTTTGAGCAGTTTGGTGTTACTCCGACACAACTGCAAAGTTAAGCGTAACTCCGACAAAGGCTTCCCGCCTGGGCGCTGTTTCGGGCTAGGACCCGATATTAAATTTCGATACAATATCGAAAAAATTATCGATAATTGAGACTATCGAACCCAGAGTATACAGTGTTTCCTTGTTTTATGCTCACCATTGGGATCTCGTAAACCATAACAGTTACGAGAGTTTTCTCCTTATTTGGTTTTCGGCCGCTAATGCGTTACTCCGACACTTTTTTAAGCAGTTATGCACAGCTCCGACTCGAATCACTCCGTAAAGCATAAGTCCGAAAAACATCCGTCGGAGTAACGCATTGGGGACAACTATCTGTCGGAGTTACGCCAAACGTAAACTTTTTTGTCGGAGTACTGCTTTAGAGCCGTAAAAGTGTCGGAGTTGTGCATTTCTGATTTATTTCAGTTAAAATCCGTATTTTAGTCGGAGTTAGGCCTTGTCGGAGTTGTGCTTTTCGGAGCAATGCCGTGCACCAAAAAAGAGTGGAGGTTATAGATTCGACCCGTCAGTATGTTTTTTCACGTGTTCGCGTATAACTTTGTCGTTTGTCAACGGATTTGGATGGTTTTGGTCTTATTTTATGGGTCTTGAAACCAGGGTGGTCCCACATTTCAAGCTAATAAAATATCAGGGCTCCGCCCTATAGACTTAAAGTTGCAATGTAAATCTTATGGAGGAATGATGTTCAATTGGATTGTGCATATTAATCAGCTGTTGTCAAAAAATTATATACTACCCCAGAGATATTACTCATTATGTAAATAAAAGGACAATACTAATGAAATGGCAACACAACTTTTAAATAGGGTATGAGAGTAAATTTAGAACATAAACTCAGAATGCAGAATACGACATTGTTTTGCCAATATCCTATCCATTTCCGTGAGTAGGATCACAGACAAAGGAATCTATAGATTCGTTTCTCTGCTGTATGATTGATGATTATAAAAGAGGAATTAGGTAAACAATATTTAAAGAAGCAATCTATACTAATGTAAGTATACTCTATAGAAATTCTAAACTAAAACATCAGTGTTTTTTTCTGCCTTAAGAATTTCTGAGATCAAAAGGCTGAGGTTAGTCACCGTGATGCTTGGCCCCTATCACTAAATATAATAACGAATAATTATAGATAATGTAATTATAATGCAATTACATAATTAACTTATATCAACGGTAATTCAAAGGAATTAATTAAATAAACTCGTATTTAAACTTGAGTATTTTGTCGTGGAATAGAACTTAGCCTAGTAATTTCCATGGGTCTGACCTATTGTCAAGCGACTTGCTGAAAAGTTTGCTTGACTTCAGGTCACACAGTTAACTTCCAATTACCCTCCAAATTATGGCAACCCTTCGAATGCGTGAATCGTTTTAGATAACTGGACCAATTCTATGATTGAGTTTTGTGGTATAGTCATTAGTAAAGTGTCATTCTTTTATGGGTTAATCCAGCGAAAGTGGTGGCAACTGAAAACCCGCGTCGCTTTCGTCAAACTAGTTTTCCTGAACTGCTTTCTCTATTGCGTGCAAGTTGTACAACCGAGTTTACCAACTTACCACTCACAAAATCAGAAGAAACAATTTTCAAGAAGTTATCCACGTCGCCATGTTCTCGCGCCTCGCGTCGTGTCGTGGGAACAGTCAAGCCCGCGGTGGCGGCGTGGATTGGGTGGCGCGTCCGTTCCCGCCATCGAACTATATAAACACTGAAACGCGCGCTGCGTGCTCCGAAAACGGTCCGCTGGCCGGCCTGTCGCCATCTTGGTGGGGGGCAAAAACCGGGCGGCCTGTCGCCATCTTGGTGGTGGGCAAAAACCGGGCGGCCTGTCGCCATCTTGGTGGTGGGCAAAAGCCGGGCGGCCTGTCGCCATCTTGGTGGTGGGCAAAAGCCGGGCGGCCTGTCGCCATCTTGGTGGTGGGCAAAAGCCGGGCGGCCTGTCGCCATCTTGGTGGTGGGCAAAAGCCGGGCGGCCTGTCGCCATCTTGGTGGTGGGCAAAAGCCGGGCGGCCTGTCGCCATCTTGGTGGTGGGCAAAAGCCGGGCGGCCTGTCGCCATCTTGGTGGTGGGCAAAAGCCGGGCGGCCTGTCGCCATCTTGGTGGTGGGCAAAAGCCGGACGGCCTGTCGCCATCTTGGTGGTGGGCAAAAGCCGGGCGGCCTGTTGCCATCTTGGTGGTGGGCAAAAGCCGGGCGGCCTGTCGCCATCTTGGTGGTGGGCAAAAGCCGGGCGGCCTGTCGCCATCTTGGTGGTGGGCAAAAGCCGGGCGGCCTGTCGCCATCTTGGTGGTGGGCAAAAGCCGGGCGGCCTGTCGCCATCTTGGTGGTGGGCAAAAGCCGGGCGGCGTGCATTACGTTTGTATAGCGATTCGCCTCTCACGGTTGTTATTTGATGTTTTAAACCTTAATTTAATTACTCGAGTTGCCTTTTGTATTTATTTTTTGCATAAAATGTGCTACTACCAATAATTTCATTTCATAAATCATCTGTTATAAAGATAATAATAAAGGACGAAACTATGCATTAAAGTCAGTTTACCATAAATCTTGGAATATTTATCGTGCAACAGGAGACGAAACGTCTTAAACAACATATAATCATATTATTTTGCTACTATATATATCCTCTTATAATCCTAAAAGTTTAAAAATATAGTTTAATCATAATGTTTTATAGTTTCATAATAAAGAATATGCAAACTGTATTTTTTGCGAAAATCAAAAGAATATTGTTTCAACTACAGTACACTCAAAACTAGTTCTAATTTCTTCTCTGTGTTCTAATGAATTATTAGTGAATTTCCTTTGGAAAGTGAACTATTAGCATGACCCGCACGGTGAAACTTAAGCCCGGGACCACCATAGAAGTTCCTAACGTGACCCCCTGAACACGTTTTGGGGGGTCGTTCAATATTTTATATATCTATATTTTATATATATATTTTATATATATATTTTATATATATATATATATACTCGCTTCGCTCGCTGGGGGCTCCGCCCCCAGACCCCTGTGGGGGGCTTCGCCCCCACGTCGCTGTTTGGCCTCATTTTGAAGTGGCGTCAAATCAAGTGGCCAAGAATCCCCATAAGACTACTACTCATACTAAGAAAACAGACCAATCTTCAGAAATTTAAATATCAGAGCATCTGTATGGCCGTTGGAACTGATTAAACAACACTAGATTTCGATTGTTTCTATCCGCCATTATTAAGTTATTGAGGTAGTAAAACTGGAAAAAGTAAGGCTTAGGAATTTTCTCTTTGGTTAGAAAGTGCAAAGCACATGAATGCCAAATCTGGAGTTCCTAACTTTAGGACATGTAACCGAAATACTACTACTATTAATATAATACTACTTGGATTTAAAACCGAAACCAGGTAAATAATAATATTATTGTTATAATAAGACTCCGGGTTTAATTTAAGTTATTCAAATAATTGAATAACTTTGAAACATTTTTTAGTATGACCTGTAAATAACGATTTTTAAATGTTGTGGATGGATACACCGTCATAACATACCATAATAATAATACATGTGGTGTCTATAGGACATGTCTAACTAATCAAAACAAATTTGTGCTGGTTTTTACCCACTATGTAAGTCTAACATGCCCAAATATCAATGAAAATACCGGGAAATCTAAAAAACTAGAGAATTTTGAAAATTGTTTAGGGTTCAAACAATTCAAATTGGTCATGCGACTTCTGCCACATACTTCCTGTAATGTAGAGATATTCCGTGCCAAATATTAGGACTCAAGTACTATTTTTGAGTGTCAAATAAATAAAAACCACTAGGTTTTGGTGGAAAATTGCTAAAGATTTAAGAAATCTAGCGCTACCTAAGGGTGAAGGGGGTGAGATACGGCAAAATGTCATATGAATAAAGTTGTAGTTTGTCTAAAAATCGTTGCACGTGGTGGTCTTCGTTTTTCGATAGGACAGCCCGTTCTGCCACTAGAGCCCAAATAAAAAAATATTGCATTTTGATTTTTTTATTCACATTTATTTATTTCTTTTGAGATAGTTCAAACTAAAAATAGTAGGATTTGGGAAGAAAAGGTGCAACACACACGCATGCCATATCTCACGATCCTAGTTAAAGTATAAATGGTGATACGTGCATTCTATTTAATAACAATTGTTCCAGAGCCGGCATTTCCTTACTACTTATACTTAGAAAACTGTAAAATATATAGATTTTAAGAGTTTTTGATTTTCCGACAGGTTTAAGTAATAAAAATGGTTATATTTCTGCTGCTATTTACTAAGTGTGATGTAGACATACTGCGTGCCCAATATTAGGCCTCCATCAAGTATATTAACGTGATAGGAAATAAAAAACGGCCACAAAATATAGAAAATATGCCGAAATTTGAGAAATCTAGCGCTATCTAAGGGTGAAGGAGACGAGATACGACAAAAAGTCATAGGACCAAAGTTATAGATCGTCTAAAGCCCGTGCGTCGTAGTAGTCCCCGTTTCTCGATTGCTTTTGAATGTTTTTGAAGAGGTTAAAATAAAAAATTATACCTTTTTGCAATTTTCCTGGGGCTTTCAATAGACAAGCTACATATAGGCCTAATTCCATGTTTCTAGCTTATCTAGAATTACCTGAGTAAGTCGATAATGCAGTTTGTCATTTATAGAATAATTAGGGTTTTTAATTTTTTTGGGATGTTTAATTATTAAAATATGTTAGTTTATCGAGTGTTTCGTGAAGGATAATGTGTAAACATATTGAGTGCCAAATATCAAGCCTTTACATACTAAATTAAAGTGATAGGAAATTAAAGACCACAAAAATAACCGTCGAAATTGCCTGAAATTTGAAAAATCTAGCGCTACCTAAGGGTGAAGGGAGCAAGATACGACAAAAAGTCATAGGAACAAAGTTGTAGATCTTGTAAAATCCGTAGCACGTGGTGGTGTCCGTTTTTCGATAGGTCAATCCGTTCGGCCACTAGAGCTCAAAAACTGTAATTTTAAAATAAGCCTTTTTGGGGGGGTTTTAAATATTTTTTTAGGGGGGTTAAAATAAAAAATTAACAGTTTTGGCAATTTTTCTGGGGGTTACAAGCTATAAGCTACCTGCATGCAAAATTTCAGGTTTCTAGCTAGTCTAGAAGTGGTCTAGAATTCGTATACCTCAGTGAGTGAGTGAGTGAGTGAGTGAGTGAGTGAGTTACACATGCGGCTGTATATATTATAGATATATATATATATATGTGTGTTTGCACTCTAGCGGTCGCAATTTTTGTCCGATTTACTTCAAATTTGGTAGGGACGTTCCTTTCTGTGCAAGTTGCAAGTTCTGTGCAAGTTCGTTGGGCAAAACAATCGGAAAACTCTAAACCCCTTTTTTTGGATTAATCTTTCAAATTTCGAGTTTTTGGACCCAAAAATGGTCATAAAAGCCCCAGATGTAAAATAAATGCATGTAAAAAGATGGGAATTAGAGAGGCGAAAGTTTTAAGCCCTCTCTCGTCATTCTAGCATAAATATTTACCGAGTTATTAAAGAAAATATGTATCGACCAAACCCAGTACGTTGTCTTATGGGGGTTTTACACGAGAAAAGCCTGTTATTCCTTTGTTAGAGTACTTTTATCATCCCCAGCAACCTCATGCCTACTTTTAAGCCTGTCTGGACCTTCTCCTAACCTTATATTGGGCAAAATTGTATCCCCAGCTTTGCAAGTAAATGAAACCAGGAGTATCAGAACAGCCAAAAAATCAATGTTTTCAGATTTCAATAAAAATTGGACAAATATATGTTTTACACTGATTTTGAGTTTTAAAAGTTTTTATGTGGAAATTCACTTCCCTCACGTCAGCGTGCTGCGTGCGACTCGTTTTTGGTATGTCTACTGTAGTAAACATATTACGCAAACATATTCCGGTATTCTTTGCCTGGCATTTTTGAAACGTTTTAGTATGATAGTTTCTTTAATACGTTAATCTCATATGAATGTTTACTTTTGTTAGCTTTGTCATAAAGTACTATTAAAGTAATGAACTAATAAGGAATATGTCAAGAATAAAATATATAGAAAACCTTAAATTTATTTTGACATACTTTATTACAGTTTAGGTATACACATTAACACTGAACTGAAATATCTTATTACGCTTTTGCCTTACTACTAATTTATTCTTTGAGATTGCGTACGTCTTCTGCTTAGCAAAACTGTGACACATTATGCTGTAAAACATTTCCCTATTAATTTTAGCACTGTTAGTTCATGAGTATCTTCACCGAAACCATTTTAGCGAATTTACTCTATGGAAGAAGCTATTACCGTAGTCCGGCGTATGCCCGGGGACATGATAACTTTTCGTTTTGAGGTCCCCAGACCCCAAAAACACTGTGTGTGTGTGTCCGTGGGTGCGATAACTCTCGTAAAAATGGTCCGATTTTGATAAAATTTGGTACAAACGTGTAAAGCATTATTTATGTCGTTAAGTTCGAAAACCGGACAGATCGACCCATCCGAAGTGGTATTTTGGGGGGGTTTTGTACCCCAAAAATGGGTTTTTTGAAGTTTTTACATGTAATCTTTTAAAAAGTCAAATTTTAGTTTTCACCATTGGATTCAGTTAAAAAAAAACGCACAATTTGATAATTTCTCTACGTCAATTGGTTCAGAGATATTGAAAGTGCTAAACACAGCACGTTGTCCAATGGAGAATAAGAAAAAAAATCGCTTACAGTATTTATAAACGTATACTAACGAAACTTGGTATACGGCTTCATCTGGTTGTGGTATATTGTTTGTTATTTGCACAAAAACACAATTTTTACCGATAATTCCCGTAGCAGCAAACCTGCGTCCTCAGCCCCCATGTTATTCTTATGGAGAATAAGTCAAATGTAATGTATACCTTTAATAATGGACATAAATTAATAAAACTTGGAATGTTGGTTCACCTAGTTGAGTTCTATTGATATTTGCATAAAAACCTATTTTTTGTGTTCCTTGTTGCAACAAAATGGCATATATCACTTATTCATCAATTTATATGGATGAAACTTGGTATGTGGCTTCACCTAGTTGAGTAATATTTATATTTACATGAAACCCCTTATTTGTTGTTCCTTGTTGCAGCAAACCTGCGTACTCATCTCCAATGTTATTCCTATGGAGAATAATTCAAATTTGATATATCCCTTATTTGTGAATATATTTTTATGAAACTTGGAATGAGGCTTGATGTGGTATTAAGAAATATATTTTGCATTGGAAATTCGCTGAGTACGCAGGTTTGCTGCGACGGGGGCATTTAGCCTTGTGATCTTTAAAAACATTTCCTACAATCATCCTACATTAAATGTGGTCATATTTTGGATATTCATTCCAGTGGGTGACAAAAATAACAACGAATACATAAATTAAAAATATTCTTTTGGAAAGCTAAAAATTCGTTTACAATACAAAGTGCTGTAAAAATAATCTATGCATTACTTTACTGTCGCAATTCACTGACCGACATTAATTATTGCTTACCCTTTTTATATTATTGGAATAATGTGTAATATAATGTCCACAACACTGAGTTGTTAAGTTTCATCCCACAAAGAAATACAAATTCGGGGAACTGTAATAAATAAGTAGTAAAACTAATATTGAACAACTAACTACAACTACAGTTCTGTTATAAACTACATTAAATCAAACCTAAAATATTCAAAGAAAATTATACCAATGTGTATTAGTTTTTATTGGCTAAACGAAGAATACGGTATGGTATTACTTAATTTTTGACTTTCCTGTAAAACGATATTCCACTGTCTTTTATATATGTAAGTACAGTTATATGCAGAAAATATCTCACCATACTAGTCTTAATAAGTAATGGTGCGAAACAAAATACAAAAATTGTCAATAAAAGGACAACTGCAGTTGCTTTTCCTCACGTGAGCCTAGTGCGTACTAGGCCACTCGGCGTCTCTTGCCCCGCCACAATATGGCGGGCGCCTGGCGCGCCGGACCGTTTTCGAGTCTCGCCGCCCGCCTGAGCGCGCGTTCCGGTGTTTATATAGTTGGATGGTTCCCGCAGATTGTCTGTAAATTGCCAAACATCAAAGGCGCAGGGTCGGGGCGCGTCGCGCCTGAGTCCGGTCCCAAACGCCGCGCGCTGTTCCAACGACCAGACAGGGGGCGCGCGGAGTTCAAATGATAACTTTTGTTGGTAGTTTCAGTAGTCGAAATGAATTGAAGTAGTGAGGTTATAATGGAATTTGTGGATCTGTCCGAGGTGAAGACAGTGATATGGAACCTAGAAAAATGAACATCATAAATATAAGAACTATTACGATGCATGCTATCGCATCCAATCTCAATTTAGTGCCCAGTGTTCACTCGAAGGAATTATAAAAGAAGAAAGACAGTTTGATGTTGACGTACAGGAAGATTTCAAGCGCAATACTCGACTTGATTGAACTTGAGCGCGGTGGCCAAGAATCAATCCACCGCTGTCCCGAGACTTGCCATGCCACCACGCAACACGCCCGGCTTGGGCAGCGCCACGCATCGTGGGAACAAGGCTTTATCAGCGATGTTATCGACGGCAGATGGATAAATCGGCCGCGGCGCCACGAGGCGAGGCTTCCAGACCTAATTTTATCTTCGCCGTACTAACCCTGCTATGCAATTTAGGTACTGATGGTCGCCGGTTCTGCATCACTTAGGCGCACTATTAAATACAGTGGAAGCTCTCTTAACCGACCTCGGATCAACCACCCGTCGGTTTAACCGACCGTCTTCCAAGAATAGACAAACTTCCGCCGCGGCATCCGATATCGCGATATTGTTCCGCAAATAACTTTCAGGTCACAACAGGTCGATTACATTTTTCCGTAGAAGGTCAAATTCAGTCAGTTGCTCTCAATATGTTTACCATACGTCACACTCACAAGTTTGATTGTTTTAAACACCGATTGTATTAATCGGCTTAACCGACCTTTTTCGTTATCCGACCATGGCCCGGTCCAGTAGGAGTCGGTTAACTTCTTCTGTATAATAATTTTAAACGTTCCCTGCATTCTATTTAGCTAATTATGTCTGATGTACAAGATTTTGTAATCCATTATAAAATGATGACAAGAAAAACTCGTGAACTGTTGATGAAGACAGCAGAAGAAGATTTCATCAGTTTAAAGAGATGTAATAATTAACAATGGAGTAATTAATAAAGCGGTCCACCTTCATGGAATTATGGCAGCTACAGTTGCTAAATAATCTAGCAATGCAGTTTTGATATGGTGCCAGAATTTACTTGCTGAATAAGTGGGATGCCTCAATTGAAGTTAACCTAGATCTAAAGACGAACCTTATTGACACTTAAAATGAAAACCTAACATTGCAGAAATGTTTAACAAAAAAGAGCGGCATTATTTGAAGATTCACTGAGTTTTGAAGAAACTATTGATATTGAAATAGAATTGCGAACATCTCTACTCACAAGGGTTCAAAATTGCAAATGTGGACTAGAGCCAAACCAAACATGAAGGTAATTTTAAAAGTGTAAAGTTCTCATCGATATATATAGGTAAAATGTGCCCAAATATGAGATTACTTTAACAAATAAATTTTAAATACTCTCTCAAGCAGCTTGCCCTGTGTTGTTGCTTAGCAACACACATCAACATCAGCACCCACTCAGCATCAACTCAGAACTCAGCATCTGTTCGCAGAATCGCCGCTACCTCAAAAACGTGTTGTGATGACAGAACATGTTTTGCTGTTTTTTTTTTTTTAGAAACTTAGGTGCTACAAAAAAGCTAATAACCTCGAAAATCCTTAACCACACACAGATTGAGTTAATCAGGGGTTAAAAAGTGAATGTCCTATTTGTTGGCTTAAATTGAGCGTTTGTGAACACATAACGCAAATAATTCTTGGAAAGTATTCTTAAGCATAAAGTATTCTCGTTATAATCATTCACAAAATTATTATTTTTTCTAAGGGGCCATACACAAATTTCGTACCGCACTTAACGCGGGAGGAGCATGGATCGGCGTTACGTGGGGGAGGGGGGGGGTTGGATCAACGTTACGAAACACACACATATTAACCATAATATCCGGGACACTCCCTTATCTGTTATAAATCTTTAAAAATAAAAATACCCCCGTCGCAGCAAACCTGCGTCCTCAGCGAATTTCAAATGCAAAATATTTGTCTTAATACCACATAAAGCCACATACCAAGTTTCATAAAAATATATTTACATATAAGCGATTTTAATTATTATCCATAAGAATAACATTGGTAATCAGTACGTAGGTTTGCTGAAACAAGGATCAAAACAATTGGTTTTTATGCAAATATAAATATAATTTAACTAGGCGAAGCCACATACCAAGTTTCATCAATATTCAACCATAAATAAGCGCCATATAACATTTTAGTTATTCTCCATAAGAATAACATGGGGGCTGAGTAAGCAGGTTTGCTGCAACGAGGAACAAAAAAATGGTTTTTTTTGCAATTATCAATATAACTCAACGAAGTGAAGCTACATACCAAGTTTTATTAATTTATGATCATAATTAAGGGAGTCATTGCATTTTACTTATTCTCCATAAGAATAACATGGGGGCTGAGTACGCAGGTTTGCTGCTACGGGAATAATCAGCAAAAAATCAATTTTTTGTGCAAATATCAATATACCAGTACTACGTGAAGCCACATACCAAGTTTCATCAACATACATTCATAAATAATCGAGATATCAAATTTTATTTTTTCTCCATAAGGATAACATTGGACAACGTACTGTGTTTAGCACTTTGAATATCTCTGCAACGGTTGGGCGTAGAATCACAATTTAAACACCAAAATGATCGTTTTGTGGAACTGAACAGATTGGTAAAAGCAAATGTGAAGTTTACATTAAAATAAACTGAGGAAAAGCCAAAAACCTTTTTCCCATAAGATTAACATGGGCGATTTTATGAGCAGGTTTTTTTGGATTTTCTCCGCAACCACTTAACCTAGGTTAATAATTCAAAATACTATATTATTTGTTTTTTTAAACTCTATAACATGGTCAAAACCAAAATTAAGTTGTTCAAAAATTTTAGGGTGAAAAATGCAAAAAACTGATTTTTGAAAAATTTAAAACCCCCATAAACCCCCCATCCCATGGTCCGATTTTTTTGGTTTTCGAACTTAAAGTCATGAATGTCATTTTACACATTTGAGCCAAATTTCATCAAAATCGGACGTTTTTTACTCAAGTTATCGCATTCACGGACACATATATAGATATATATATATATATATATATATATATATATATAGATATATATATATACATATATATAAATTTGAACGAATAGTGTTTTTGTCATCTGGGGACCTCAAAACAAAAAATTATCATGGTCTCGGGCTTAAGTCTTACTATGAGACCAACGGTAATAGCTTCTTCCCTATAGGGGAAATTCGCTAATAAAATTGATATCATAATCAAGGATACAGTTAGTTATAATTATAAAACAAATACTTCCGTCATACTATTTTGATAACAGTAGAACTAAAAACAAATACATAACGTACCTATTTTGAGTAAAATCTGTATTGCTTTCCACAGCTTTGTAAGAGTGTAAAATCATGACATGAAACATTATTGCTCAGTGCCACACACATCGTCTTGAGATCACACACATCGTGTTGTGCGCACACAACGAAAGTCCATGCTCCAAATTGCTAAAGCCGCGTTTACACCGGAGTTTGGAACAAAATGTTTGGAACTTTTTGTTGCTAACACTTGTTTCTAACATTCGTTTGTAACAAAAGTTTACAACAGATAGTGCACTTTTCTTTGATTTTGTTCGAAACAATTCATTCACCGTGTCCGCGTTCCCGAGGACACGAGGTCAGTCCTTCTCGAGGATGTTTTACTGGCCGCGGTGGTGTGTGTGGTCTTATCTAAACAACGGAGACCGAGACGGTTCTGGGTGAGACCGTCACTGCAATCCAGATCAAAATGCAGTGGCAATGACCTATTAGATGATTTAAATAGGGATGATATCGACCTGCTATCGAGAGAACTGCGGACGGACGCGAGTTTCAAAAACCTTTTGAGAATGGCCAGTGCTGACTTTGAATATTTGACCCCTATGGTTGGCCAGAAGATTAGCAAAATTGACACCAATTACAGGAAGGCTATTTCTGTAAGAGAAAAACTTGCAGTTACCTTGCACTTTTTGGCTAGTGGTGACTCATACACTAGCTTGAGCTATTTGTTCAAGATCTCAAAATCGACGATCTCTTTATTTGTACCTGAGGTGTGTGAAGCTGTAATAGATCTTCTTAATGGTTAATGACAGCGCGGGAGCGGCGCGTGGTCACGTGGTGGTGGTTAGGCGCGGGGGATAGCGGGGAAGTGTTGTAAACAGCGTAGAAGTACTGAAACATGTGTTCCAAACAAATGTTTAGAACACCCTTTGATCTTTACCGACTTCTGGCGGGAAACAAAATTTCTGTTGTAAACACTAAAAACCTGTTCCGAACATCAAAATGTTTCTTTTCAAAAAGTGGTGTTTCTTGGTTTGTTAGGAACATTTGTTGTAAACACGTGTTCCGAACTCCGGTGTAAACGCGGCTTAATAAACGATGTCTCAAAGGTTTAAGCTGTTTTAAAGTCTACTGCAGTCTAAAACTGGATCGAATCGTGAGCCTCCGAGTTGTCATTAGGTTGACGTTAAATGGACGACTGAAGGGTTGAGGGCGAGGGCCTAAACAATAACCCCCTCCAACACCCCCGCAATCGGCGTCAACAGCTACAAAAAATTTAGAAGAAATCGCGATTTATCTGTTTTCTGTAATTGTTACGTCTATTTGTCTAATAACCTTTTTTATAGACCATAATTTTCTTAGAAAAATGACATCTAATGCGTCCTGATATCGTAAACAGTTTTTGAGTTAGAAGCAATTTTTTAAATATCACCCGCACTTATTCCCCCTCGGCCATGTTGTGAATCGAAAAGTTTTGATTATGTATGCGAAGAAAGCAGTTATACTCAACCAATAGGAGCACCCACCCAACAATCATAAATCAAAATTCTACACCATTTTAGCACTTATTCAACCCCATTGTGGTGTCGGACTACATTGAAAAATTCGCTCCTGTTATGAAAAAAATACCTTGTATATTTCCTCTTTAGCTGACAACTACTAAAATGTAACTCTTTATCTTAATTAACTCACTTACTTAAAATCTAATACAGAGATGTGGAAGGCTGCTGGGCCCGGGAAACCTTCGTGGATCTCTGAATATGTGTGGGTTGCTTTCAATGAGAACAATAGTTGAAGGAAATCAGTTTATTAAGTATAAGTTTGTCACATGTCCTTTGGAGGAACAAAGAGCCATAAAGGGTGATCTTGAATTATAATTACTTTAAGTTAGGTTATTCAATCGTTTGGCGGATTTTAAGGCCTTACTATTTACTTATTATTGAAGAGTTTAATTGCACTTTAGTAAATTACACAATGTGAGTCAGCAGTGAGATATGGACATAACAGGGTACAGAATAATATTTACTGGCACGTGGCACTGCCGCAAGCGAGTTCCTGGGAATTTAATATAATGTACACTATCTCCACCTAACCTCCAGTACTCTAGCCTTCAACAATTGCCACTAATCCATTTGATGTACTCACAGCATTGACTAGATCGAGGATGACATAAGAGTGTCCTACTATCTGCTTATTTGTGCATATTATTTATTTTGTAAAATCAACCAAACTCATGAATCCTTTGATATTCAGATTTGATTTAATTTACTGGCACGATTTACAGCTCTTACAATAATTCTTTACAATATACTCAATTTAAGCAATTTTAATTTTAAATACTGAATTTCCTGTATGTTTCAATATGATTCCTAAGGGATGAGTTCACACCAGATTATTTCACAGTGTTTTAAAAAAATAACAATAAAATTTCAAGAATTAACAGTGAATAAAGATATGAGAATTAACAATATAACAAATAAGATTTAAATACAATATCCGTCAACAATGATATACTACAATGTTATAGAAACTGTGACCAAGTACTAAAATTACAATATTAAATCTAGTTACTTACGTAAACATTTGAAGTACAATAATAACACACCATAAACTAAATAACGATAAATGATTTTGCACTTCAAATAAATTACTAATCCCCTTTAATTGTTACCTTTGCCCAACTTTTGCCTGACTCGACCTGAATTTTGAAAAGAAATGTGCTCACAAAATTTGTTTAAAGTTACCGAATTGAATTAAATTCAAATCGCGCGTTTATACTTTCCCGTTAATAATTCGCGAAATAGAATTACGTTGGTGGGGTGCACCCGCAAACAAATCGACGAATTTTGAGAGAGTTTAAAGTAGCGATTTAATTTTGAAGAACGAAGTGAAGCACGCGGTCAAGTTACGAGGAATGGGGCGATTTCGCGGTTTCCAGGAGTTTTGTTGGTCGGGCTGTCACGTGACTGCGCCGGTTGCCTGGCTTATTCTCTCGGTCGAGATTACATTGTTGTTTGTTTCTTGCGTTTTCGTGTTTGGCAATGTCTTGCATGTAACAATTTTCCCCCCCTAAAAGCTTTTTAATTTTTGTCCAACCCTGATCTAAAAAAAATTTCCTACCACAAAAATTAAAAATTCCAGAAAATGAGGAGCGCTTAATACTAAAGGTACATTTGACAATTCAATTTCAATAGCAGTAGAGGTGGTGGACTCTTACGGCGATGATACCTGTAAGTTCCACTTCGGTCGAAGACTCACCCCCAAAACTTGGTGAAACCTAACTGTCCAGAGCGATGTTGTAACTAAGTCCATTGTGTTGCGTTGCACTTAACTTAAACTGTACTTCGTTCATAATTAGAAAAAATGCTTTGTGATTTAGGTGAATTCCATCTTTCCTGCCGTTGCGATAAAAATGTTCAATCAATGTTGTGATGTTGTGACCAGAAAAAATTGTTTGTAGGTTGAGGATAAAAACATTCGATTTTGAGTTTAAAGATTGAATGAAGTGGTTTAATTTCTTAATTTTCTTGTTAGATTCACTGTTGAAAAGAGTTTGTGGCACTGTCAAAATAAAAACTGTCCTCCCTGAATAAGTTAAGATGTTGCATATTGTCTTGATGTTGTGCGTGGAGACTGTGTGAGGGATGTTGCGTTTCACGTCATTCGTGCCGATGAGCAGGATACAAGTTGGTTGTAGATGTGCAGTGGATCTGCGCACCTCCGTGACTATTGTATGTGTCGTCGCCCCAGAGATAGTGATGATGGTTGAGGGTGACAGGTGCCAATGTCTCGCTGCTCTGCTCAGATGAGAGTCTCCCACACATGAGAATCTGTTATAATATGGGTTTACAAAATGAAGCTTAAATATAAGGTCAATTGATCACAACAGTTTAAGTGCTAAAAATGAAATCAATTAATTACGTTGAAGGAAAAAACTTTTTTATTTGATCAACATTTACAATCTGTTTGTGAGTTGGATCACTGTCCAAGCTTATCTCAACATTAACTGGTGAAGTAAGTCGAGTTATTGTATAAGGACCCTTCCACTTGTGATTAAGTTTCGCTGTTATCTTCTTGTCTTTGTTACTAAGGGAATGCTTATACAACACGACTTTATCGCCTATTACGAAGGTAGATGGAGTTCGATTTCTGTCGTATCGCAATTTTGTCCTATTATGTGCCCTAGTGAGATTCTGAAATACTGTGTCTAAATTCGGCCTATTTGTGTTTCCGGCTTCCAAGTTCCAAAGAAATTGTAACGGATGTGTTAGCTCTCTGCCCAAGAAAATACTTGCTGGAGTGAACTTTGTTGCTTCATGAGCAGCGGAATTAAAGGCAAGCATTAAATATGGCAAATAAATATCCCAAGATTTGTGGTTCTGGTTGTGAAAAATTCTTAAAGCTGTGACTAAGTTCCTGTTGACTCGTTCCGCGACATTAGCCTGAGGTCTATATGGGGAGGTTGTGATATGCTTAATTCCTAAACCAAAAAGAAATGAAAAAAATTTCTGTGATCTGAAAATGGAGGCGTTATCTGTAATTAATCGTTGCGGAAGGCCATGTTGAGCAAAAATGTTGTTTCGAAGAATATTTATAGCGGAGTCTGACGTTTGTTTCCTAACTGGGTATAAAAAACAATATTTTGAGAAATTATCTACCAAAACAAAAATTGATTCGTTACCTCGCTGCGTCCGTTGTAATGGTCCAACAAAGTCGCAAAACCATTGCTCGTTACAATTTGTGGGAATGTAGGAACTTAACTGACCTATTTTCTGATTTTGTGCCGGTTTTGAGAGTTGACATTGTTCACACTGCCTAACAAAATTCCTAATAAACTGTATCATGCCTTTCCAAATAAATTGCTTCTGTATGTGATTGATTGTTTTGGCTATGCCCGCATGTGCAAACATAGGGTTCTCATGAAAATATTTAACAATAAAAGTGTGCATGGACTGTGGTACTACAATTTTACTCTTTCTGCCCTGTTTACCAAAGTATAAAATATTGTTGCGCAATGAATAGTCCTTAACTGGAATTCTATTTCTCAAGTCTGAAATAATTAAACTAAGTTCTGTGTCCTGAGCCTGTTTCTCCCTAATTGAAGTGAATAATTCTGGAAATAATTGCAGAGTACAACATGCGGAATCTTCGGTGATTTTAACGTTTTTGTCCGTATCACCCTTGAAGACTCTACATAGTGCATCTGCTACAACATTTAACTTGCCCCTAATATTCTCTATTTCAAAATCAAATTCTGATAACCTTAGTTGCCACCTGGATAACTGACTACTAACTTGTTTATTAGCCTTCAAAATATACATTACTGCTGAGTTGTCGGTTTGTAATGTAAATTTGCTATTTAAATATGGCCTAAACTTCTCTACTCCATACAAACAAGCTAAAAATTCTTTTTTGTGCATCGGGTACTTGCGTTCTGTTTCGCTTAAAGTGCGTGAAGCGAAGTGAACTGGTAAAAGATTGTCCCCGTCTCGCATTTGTAAGACTGCCGAGATTGCCTCATCACAAGCATCGCACGTTATAACATATTTTCGCTCAAAATCCGGCAATGCAAGCGTTGTCGATGTTGCTAGAGAATTTTTTAGTTTGTCAAAAGCTTCCTGGTGTACTGTTGTCCATTGAAATTTTACGTTCTTCTTCCTGAGGTTATTTAATGGTAGTGCGATCTTAGAAAAATCCTTAATAAAACGGGAATAAAAATTGACGCATCCTAAAAATCTTTGAAGCTGTTTCAAATTACGTGGTCTAGGATATTGCAGGATAGGTGCTATGCGGTCGGGATCTAAGGAAAGTGTCCGGTTTGAAATAATGTGTCCCAAATATTTAATTGAAGTGTGGCCTAGCTTTATTTTCTCGGGATTTATGGTAATGTTGTACTCCTTGAATTTATTTAAAACTTGTGTTACATGCTGTTTATGAGTTTCCCAATCTTCACTATAAATTAAACAGTCATCTAAAAAATTGAAGACAAACTTGAATTTAAAATCTCCTAATATTTCATCCATGACTCTAGTAAGGGCTTGGGATCCTATTTTTAAACCTTGTGGAACTGTGTTGAATTCAAATAAACCATACGGAGTACAAAATGCTGTATACTGTCTTGATTGAGAATCTAATGGGATTTGAAAAAAGGCATTATTCATGTCCAGTGATGTGAAGTACTTGGCTTTACTTAAAAATTCAAATGCTGAATTTAAGGTAGGTAGCGGGTGAGCATCATAGGAAATAAATTCATTTATTCTCTTATAATTACAAACAAGTCGGTATTTATTTTTATCAGCTTTAGAAACGAGAAATGCTGGGGCACAGTGCATACTTGTTGATTTCCTAATAACCTTATTATTCAGTAAGTCGTCTGTGATCTGTCTCATCGCCGCTAATCTGTCCGGGGGCAAGGGGTAGGGAGGGGAACAAACTGGTTTGGTTGGTAAACAGCTGATATGATAAGGAACAACCTTCGCTTGACCGATGCGCTTAGTTATAACAGAGGGAAAATCACTTTTTAATTTCTGTAAAAATTCTTCTGTTTGATGTGAATGTGCTTTATTTGCTTCCGATAACTCCAAAAATAAAGAATTACTGGGTTGTGATTGCTTGACAAAAATATCTTTCATTGGAAGATTGACATTACTATTGAAGTTAAATCTTATGGTATTACTGGAAAAATCTAAGTTCATTTGTGATTTCTGCATGAAGTTAACCCCTAAAATAATCGGGAAAGGTAGCGAATTTACTACAAAAAAATCAAATGTCCAAGAGAAATGACCTATCTTGAAGTGAAGCTTAACTATTTTCCTAACTGTAGCGCTTTGTCCATTTATTGATTTAACTGACATACTTGTTTTAATAATTTCCTTGACACCTGGTGATGACTTGATATTTTGAAAAAAATTCTGGTCTATAAAACAGTTTGTCGATCCTGAATCTATGAGTGCATCTGTCATTAAACATTGTGGAATAAAAAACTTGACTGTCGGTAGCTGCAAGGAGAAATTCAAAGGAGTAGCAGAAATAGAGGTGTTAATCTGCGGCAATTCAACTACCTCCAGGCCAAATTGCCTCTCGCGTTTCCCTGTCTACAATTGCGTGCGATGTGTCCAAGTTCCCCACATGTGAAACATTTGATAGGGGGTCGCTGCGCAAACTGCTGTTGACTTCCTGAAGTGACAGCGGTCGCTTGTTGATTCTCAGGGAAGGTGTGAAAATAAAATCTGTCCGCTTGAATCGACGCATTCACTGAGTTCGCCAAAGATCTCAATTCCCAAATTGTTTGGGGCTTGTTCTGGAATGTGAAGCTACTGCGCATGCGCGGATTCATGTTTGAAAGTATTACTTCTATTAAATAACTATCCTGGAAATTACACTGTAATGCTGTAGCGGAGGAGATAATATCATTAACAAAACTCGAAAAAGATTCCTGAGGTCTCTGTAGTCGCTTTACAAACCTGTTTGTCACTCGTTCTAACTGTAAGCCAGGAAAAAAGGCTGTTAATATTGAAAAGTGCAAATTGTCCCATGTGTAATTTAATTCTAATCCCTGTGACCAAATCTCGAAAAGAAGTGCTTGAGTTTGTGGCAAAATTAACTTCATGACGTCATAGTGCCCAAAACGAACTATTTGAAAAATTGTGTTAACTTGCTTCAAAAAATGTATCAGATGGGCTTCATCCTCTCCCGAACAAGGCTGTAATTTACGAACTAATTCTATTACCACGGTGCGATCAGTTGTTGAAAGTGTGTCCAAGTGTTGGCCTGTAAAATCACGCGTGATAAGAAGATCTGATTCCGGTTCGTTCGACAGAGTTTGCCTTAGATGCGTTGAATTCCCGCGCGGTGCAAATTGGCGAGGCATTAAGTTCGCGCTGTGTAACCTGTCTTCTAAACTACCACGTGGCGCTGCGGGAGATTGAACTCACTTACTTAAAATCTAATACAGAGATGTGGAAGGCTGCTGGGCCCGGGAAACCTTCGTGGATCTCTGAATATGTGTGGGTTGCTTTCAATGAGAACAATAGTTGAAGGAAATCAGTTTATTAAGTATAAGTTTGTCACATGTCCTTTGGAGGAACAAAGAGCCATAAAGGGTGATCTTGAATTATAATTACTTTAAGTTAGGTTATTCAATCGTTTGGCGGATTTTAAGGCCTTACTATTTACTTATTATTGAAGAGTTTAATTGCACTTTAGTAAATTACACAATGTGAGTCAGCAGTGAGATATGGACATAACAGGGTACAGAATAATATTTACTGGCACGTGGCACTGCCGCAAGCGAGTTCCTGGGAATTTAATATAATGTACACTATCTCCACCTAACCTCCAGTACTCTAGCCTTCAACAATTGCCACTAATCCATTTGATGTACTCACAGCATTGACTAGATCGAGGATGACATAAGAGTGTCCTACTATCTGCTTATTTGTGCATATTATTTATTTTGTAAAATCAACCAAACTCATGAATCCTTTGATATTCAGATTTGATTTAATTTACTGGCACGATTTACAGCTCTTACAATAATTCTTTACAATATACTCAATTTAAGCAATTTTAATTTTAAATACTGAATTTCCTGTATGTTTCAATATGATTCCTAAGGGATGAGTTCACACCAGATTATTTCACAGTGTTTTAAAAAAATAACAATAAAATTTCAAGAATTAACAGTGAATAAAGATATGAGAATTAACAATATAACAAATAAGATTTAAATACAATATCCGTCAACAATGATATACTACAATGTTATAGAAACTGTGACCAAGTACTAAAATTACAATATTAAATCTAGTTACTTACGTAAACATTTGAAGTACAATAATAACACACCATAAACTAAATAACGATAAATGATTTTGCACTTCAAATAAATTACTAATCCCCTTTAATTGTTACCTTTGCCCAACTTTTGCCTGACTCGACCTGAATTTTGAAAAGAAATGTGCTCACAAAATTTGTTTAAAGTTACCGAATTGAATTAAATTCAAATCGCGCGTTTATACTTTCCCGTTAATAATTCGCGAAATAGAATTACGTTGGTGGGGTGCACCCGCAAACAAATCGACGAATTTTGAGAGAGTTTAAAGTAGCGATTTAATTTTGAAGAACGAAGTGAAGCACGCGGTCAAGTTACGAGGAATGGGGCGATTTCGCGGTTTCCAGGAGTTTTGTTGGTCGGGCTGTCACGTGACTGCGCCGGTTGCCTGGCTTATTCTCTCGGTCGAGATTACATTGTTGTTTGTTTCTTGCGTTTTCGTGTTTGGCAATGTCTTGCATGTAACACTCCAACGACATAGTTCATAGTTTACGCACAGGAGCGCGCTGGCGTCGCTAATTGTCCGATTCAATTATTAATAAACTCGTAAAAAACTTATTTCGGATACATTATTACCTTAATATCGAATTATGTATAAGATTAATAATACTATATTAAGTAGAATATTCAAAGTGACATGTTGTATTTTTGTTTTTAGCTTTAAATACTGACTTTTGATACTTTGATTCTCAGTGTGAATAGTGTAAATCCACGCAGTTAATACTTTTAAACTGCCTTCTATTCTTTGCTGGATTACTGTGTAATACAGTACTGCTTTAAGCTTGTATTGTATGGTAATCCAGTCAAAAAAAATCAAAAACTTAAAATAAAAATACCACTACATCATCTGTTGCAGTGTTATTCTCGTATACTGTAAGGTTTAGCGTTCTGATGTCTATGTCATGTGATATATTCTGTTTGCCTCGTAATGTTATGTGGTTTGCTATATACTCTATTCTATGTTTACCGTGTAGTGCAGGTCCTAAGGGAGATAGCCATGCTGTTCAATTGGCTGTTCTGGCGGTGTATTATGTTGTTGTCATGCGGGTTGCGTCAACTGTTCTCGCGTACCGCGTGAAGGCGCTAAACTAGATTTAATTACATTCTGCACTTTATAATGTTGATGAGTTTAAAGTAAGTTAATGTTTTTTGGACAACCAGTAACTCTCAAACCGTCACCACGAGCCGTTTGAAATACATGGCTTATGGCCTACATACTCAAATTGAGCGTCCTATATTCTTGTATAGCATCTCCGTAGGGCCTAATGCACGGTGCACATGGAATAGAGTAAAGGGACCGATACGAAGTGTAAGTAACCTTAGTAGTACACCTTACAGGAGGTACAGTAACCTTATTTACATTATTAATTTGAATATATATAAAAAATAAGCATGTCATAACCAAATAAGAGAGCACCCGCAACTGTAACTTTGTTCCCTTTCCATTATTAGTGAATTTCTTATGGAAAGTGAACTATTAGCATGACCCGCACGGTGAAACTTAAGCCCGGGACCACCATAGAAGTTCCTAACGTGACCCCCTGAACATGTTTTGGGGGGTCGTTCAAAATTGTATATATATATATATATATATATATATATATATATGTGTGTGTGTGTGTATGCACTCTAGCGGTCGCATTTTTTGTCCGATTCACTTCAAATTTGGTAGGGACGTTCCTTTCTATAATCTGTTGGACAAGTTCGTTGGGCAAAACAATCGGAAAACTCTAAACCCCTTTTTTGGGGATTAATCTTTCAAATTTCGAGTTTTTGGACCCAAAAAGGGTCAGAAAAGCCCCGAATGTGAAATTAACGCATGTTAAAAGATGGGGATTAGTGTGACTAAAATTTTAAGCCCCCTCTCGTTATTCTAGCATAAATATTTACCGAGTTATTAAAGAAAATGTGTATCGACCAAACACAGTACGTTGTCTTGTGGGGATTTTACATTAGAAAAGCCTATTATTCATTTGTTGGTGTACTTTTATCATCCCCAACAACCTCACGCCTACTTTAAAGCCTAACTGGACCTTCTCCTAGCCTTATAATGTGCAGAATTGTATTCCGAGCATTGTAGGTAAATAGAACCAGGAGCATCAGAACAGCCAAAAAATCAATATTTTCATATTTGAATAAAAATTGGAATAAATGTATGTTTTTAACTGATTTTGAGTTTTTATAGTTTTTTATGTGGAAATTCACTTCCCTCACGTCAGCGTGCTGCGTGCGAACTCGTTTAAGTTCAGCTAAATAAAACGGAATTGGAAAGTGCGAGTTGTTCATGTTATTGGTTGTTATGTTTCATGGATATAGGAGCCAGCATATTAATACAATTTTATGGAACTCGTAAGTTGTTTTGCGCACTTTGAAGCTTATTATAACAGTATAACCAGCCCAACAGCCGTGCTCGCACTGCTCTGTCCCGGCTATAAGCGTAACGTTTTTGTTAATTACTCATATTTTTTAGAGTATTACGCATCTAGTATACTAACTATAACTATACTATATACCCCCGTCGCAGCAAACCTGCATACTCAGCGAATTTCGAATGAATATATAACATAACACATTAAAACACTTCACAGGATTCATAAGAAATGTATTCACAAACAAGCGATATTTAAAATATTAATTATTCTCCATAAGAATAACATTGGGGATGAGTACGCAGGTTTGCTGCAACAAGGCACACAAAATAATGGGTTTTATGCAAATATCAATAGAATTCATCTTAGTGAAGTCACATACCAAGTTTCATCCATATACATTCATAAATAAGCGATATATAACATTTTAAGTATTTTCCATAAGAATAACATGGGGACCAAGTACCTAGGTTTGCTGCTACAGGAACCATAGGCGAAAAATAGTTTTTTTGTGCAAACAACAATAAACCACAACCAGATAAAGCCATATACCAAATTGCGCCAGTTTATGTTCATAAATAAGCGAGATATACAATTTTTCTTTTTCTCCATAAGAATAACATTGGACAACGTACTGTGTTTATCACTTTCAATATCTCGGTAACCAATTGACGTAGAACAATGATCAAAATACCAAATTGTTTGTTTTTTTAAGCTGAGTTTAATGGTAAAAATTAAAATTTGATCTAAATAAAAATTACATGTGAAAACCCCAAAAAACACATTTTTGGGGTACAAAACCGCCCAAAAATCCCCCTTCGGATGGTGCGATTCTTCTGGTTTTCGAACTCGTTCAAATAAATGGTACTTTACACATTTGGACCAAATTTCATTAAGATTGAACCTTTTTTACGAGAGTTATCGTGCTTACGGACACACACACACACACACAGACACACACACACACACACACACACACACACACACACACACACATATATATATATATATATATATATATATATATATATCTGGGGACCTCAAAATGAAAAGTTATCATGGTCTCGGGCTTAAGTCTTACCATGAGACCTACGGTAATAGCTTCTTCCCTATAGGGGAAATTCGCTAATAGTACTATGGGGCCACAATTATTACAATTATTACGTAACGCACTCAAGAAGGGGAAAGAGGGTGTTTTTCTGCGTTATTTGATGGAGGGAGGGGGTCTAACTCAGCGTTACGTAACTCTAATACTAAGAATGAAATAAAGACTTCCAATTTATGATCTGTTATTTATTATTACTTTAATTTTTTACGTTTTAGCTGGGGTAGTTTATTTTTCCTTTTTGAACCTCTAAAATGTCACTTGCGTCCAAAATGTCAGTGTAAATGTCACCAGCAATGTCACTTATATTTTAGAGTTGATTTAAAGACTTATAATTATTGGTTTTGAATGTTTTAGTGCTTTGTTAATTAAAGTTTTGTCATCAAATACGTTTCTTTGTTAGCGAATTTCCCCTATAGGGAAGAAGCTATTACCGTAGGTCTCATGGTAAGACTTAAGCCCGAGACCATGATAACTTTTCATTTTGAGGTCCCCAGATGCCAAAAACACCATTCGTTCAAATTTGTATATATGTGTATATATAAATAAATAAATAAATATATATATATATATATATATATATATATATATATATATATATATGTGTGTGTCCGTAAGCAAGATAACTCTCGTAAAAAAGGTCCGATCTTAATGAAATTTGGTACAAATGTGTAAAGTACCATTTATTTAAACGAGTTCGAAAACCAGATGAATCGCACCATCCGAAGGGGGGTTTTTGGGGGGTTTTGTACCCCAAAAATGTGTTTTTTGGGGTTTTCAAATTTAATTTTAATTTAAATCAAATTTTAATTTATATCATTGAATTCAGCTTAAAAAAACAAACAATTTGGTATTTTGATCATTGCTCTACGTCAATAGGTTACCGAGATTTTGAAAGTCCTAAACACAGTACGTTGTCTAATGTTATTCTTATGGAGAAAAAGAAAAATTGTATATCTCGCTTATTTATGAACATAAACTGGCTAAATTTGGTATATGGCTTGATCTGGTTATGGTTTATTGTTGTTTGCACAAAAAAACAATTTTTCGCCTATGGCTCCTGTAGCAGCAAACCTAGGTACTTGGTCCCCATGTTATTCTTATGGAAAATACTTAAAATGTTAAATATCGCTTATTTATGAATGTATATGGATGAAACTTGGTATGTGACTTCACTAAGATGAGTTCTATTGATATTTGCATAAAAACCCGTTATTTTGTGTGTCTTGTTGCAGCAAACCTGCGTACTCATCCCCAATGTTATTCTTATGGAGGATAATTAATATTTTAAATATCGCTTGTTTGTGAATACATTTCTTATGAATCCTGTTAAGTGTTATAATGTGTTATGTTATATATTCATTGGAAATTCGCTGAGTATGCAGGTTTGCTGCGACGGGGGTATTTATTATACAACTGATTTGTTAGGCCGTAGTGTGCAGCCGGCCTTCTACCATTGACTATATACATGAGTATATAGTCAATGTATATACTAACTGGTGTAACAGATGTTTATTGTAAAATAAATATAGTATCTCCTTAAATACTATTTTACTTAAATATGTGCAAGATGTTAATTTTTACAAGATTCGAGTGTTTTAACATTTGATATGATTACGTTACGTAACACAAGAGTTACGATGTGGTGTGTTAAATAATGGGTGGAGGGAGGGGGGTTGAAATTACGAACAAATGCGATACGTCGTTGTTCTTCTTTAACTTCTACAGTGCGATTATGGAAAGAATGCGACTGGCGGGCAGTGGAGTATTTATATCAAAATCCTGGCCAAAAAGGCTTTTTTTAAATCAGTTTATAAGACTAAATATGATATTTCTGGACAGCTGATAAACTGGCCTATCTCGCGATATATATTTTTGGGCAGTTTAAACGCATCATGCGACCGCTGAAGGCAGTTGAAAGTAAGGTAACGTTACTACCAGACGCGCGTTCATGAATAACTTTGTTTTGAATAACTTTTTACAACGCGTTTTTTAAATGTTGAATTCCTACGTTGACTTCAATTGCTACCCAGTTGTTAGCGAAGGTGAGTACTTCCGTTATATATATATAATTGATGCTTTTTTATCTACAATAAACAGATTAAACAAATCTTAAATTTCTACTTGTTATTACAAAATAAACAATAGTAAATTTGAAATTGAACAAGACTTTTGATGCATTGTCGGGGCCTGTCGGGCAATATTTTTATCATCATAAAAATAAGAATTTATTAAAATATCGACATCAGAAGAAAAATTTGGCGCATATTTGGCCTTTTTAGCGAATTTCCCCTATAGGGAAGAAGCTATTACCGTAGTCCGCATGGTAAGACCTAGGCCCGGGACTATGATAACTTTTCGTTTTGATGTCCCCAGACCCCAAAAACACCATTCGTTCAAAACTGTAATATATATATATATATATATATAAATGTCCGTGGGTGCGATAACTCTCGTAAAAAAGGTCCGATTTTGATGAAATTTGGTACAAACGTGTAAAGCAGCATTTATGACTTTAAGTTCGAAAACCAGACAGATCGACCTATCCGAAGGGGTATTTTGGGGGGGTTTTGTACCCCAGAAATAGGTTTTTTGAGTTTTTACATATAATTTTTGAAAAAGTAAAATTTTTTTTCATTGGAATCAGCTTAAAAAGACGGACAATTTGGTGTTTTTGCTCTACGTCAATTGGTTACTGAGATATTGAAAGTGCTAAACACAGTACATTGTCCAATGTTTTTCTTATGGAGGATAAGAACAATTGTATATCTCGCTTATTTATCAACTTATCCTGACACAATTTGGTATATTGCTTCATTTAATTGTGGTCTATTGATATTTGCACAACAAATCATTTTTGGCCGATAGTTCCCGTAGCAGCAACCCTGCATACTCAGCCCCATGTTATTCTTATGGAGAATAAGTAACGTGTTATCTCCTTTAATTATGAACATAAATTAATAGATATTGGTATGTGGCTTTACCTAGTTGAGTTATATTGACATTTGTATAAAAACCCATTTTTAGTGTTCCTTATTTCAGCAAACCTGCATACTCAGCCGCCATGTTATTCTTATGGAGAATACTTAAAATGTCATAAATCATTTATTTATGAATGTATATTGATGAAACTTGGTATGTGACTTTATGTGGTATTAAGATAAATTAATATGAATTGGAAATTCTCTGAGTATGCAGGTTTGCTGCTACGGGGGTATTTATATTTGAAATTTAAAAAATATCTTGTTGTTAATTTTTACATAAATATACTATATTTTTCAAATAGTCATAAAATAGCTAAGACAAACTTACGGGGTGTTCCAGAATTCGAGTCAGATACTTTAGGGTGTTGTTCCTGGACACTTAGACAACTCATAAATAATAGGCATTGTTTTTTAAATATGCGCAAGTGGTTGTGTGTCTGTATGTGTTTGAAATAAAATATTTTTTTATTTCAAATATGTTTAAGGTAAATCTTTGAAACTCGGTATATGGAACTTATCAAGATAAAATCGTTTATTTTTTCAAAATTCGATTGATGAGAGTGATTTCATGTTAATGATGTGGAATGAAATTTTTAAAAACAAGTTATTCTTACAGGTTGCAGGTTACCAAGGATAGGCCTACTGTTATGTATGTTTTAGGTATATTTGAAGATTTTAGATTTGAAAATTGAAAGTATTATGTATTGCAATCACAAGTTGTTAGTAATGACATATAAATAAACGGTATCAGAAAACTGACACAAACTTTCTCCCTTTTAGCCCAACTTTAATGAATATATTAATTTTTATTTACTAAATATAGAATACAAAGCACGGTCGAATGTACAGAAAATCTTCTAAACAAGTTGTTTTCAAAAACATCCACCCAAATCCCTGTCTTGGAGGCACTACAGAATCCATTGCTACACACGTGGTTTTAAGAGGGGAAATGCTCCCTATTCCCCCAAGGGTTATTTAGGGGCAACATATTTTGAATTTCCTCTGTTGGTCAATGCCAACTTGACCTGCACATCAAGTTTTAGCGAAATTGATCTGTAAATAGGAGAGAAATTCTAATTTTTGTATTCGCCATAAGAATAACATTAGACAACGTACTGTGTTTACCGCTAAATGAAAGTTTCAATTTTCTCCACAACCAGTTATCGTAGAATAATAATTCAAAATACTAATTTATTTAGTTTTTTCATCTTTCCTTAATGGTGATAAGTAACATTTATTTAGCACTTAACATTTTTATGAAAAATCCAAATTTTGGAGATGTTAAGCCCTGTAATTTATGAACCCGACTTTTTACAGAAATGCGAGTGGTGTCATTTTGTCAAAAATCTAAATTTATATAAACCACTAAATGTTAATCAAAATCGACAGAGCCGTTTTTGAGAAATTTTGATTTTTTTCAGTTCTTAGCGAATTTTGAGGGATAGACCCATAATTACCCTTAAAAATCAAAAATTAAACACATTAAAAACTGCTGGAGATATCGTGGATTAGTACCTGTACCTACATACCAAATTTGATCAAAATCGGACCACGGGTGCGGTCTCCAGCTCCCACACCAGGACACGCGCGCGCGCGCGCGCACACACACACACACACACACACACACACACACACACACACACACACACACACACACACACACACACACACAGACACACCGAGACACAGACATCACTCCGAAAACCATTTTCTTAGAATCAGGGATAATTAAAATAAATTTTCTACTAATAACTCAAATTCGAAAATCTTGACAAAAACAATAGGTAAATGTATAATGTATTTGACAAAATCACTTTCTCCATGTATAATAACAATGTAAAAATGTTACAAATGTTCAATAAATTATCGGATAATTGAGGGTCCGGATGGTAAAATAATTTTAATATCCAAGTTTATTGGCATTTAGAATACAAGTTTGGACCTAGAAAAGATTAGTTATAACTCAATACAACCGTAAGTGTCGTTGATAATTTTGGCCATGATAACATGTCAAATAGTCCACTGAGGGACGGCCGCGCGGTGACCGAGTTTATGTACAAACATTCTATTTCATAACCTCGTGGAAACGTTAAACACATACTTAGAAATTTGCAATAAACGTTATTTAAACAGTCAGTTAAACATGTTTTAACATATGTTTTAAATATTTGTTATCTTATTCCGATGAGTTTATATTAAGAGTTATATTTTTGTTTAACACGAATTACAAATTACGCTCGCGTCCGCTCCGCCAGTCACTTTCTTTCGATAATTGCACTAGCAGAGTCGAAATTTTAATTTCTAAAAGTAGTGTGGGTTTGCCGGTTTTGGACCGGAAGTGACGTCATCCGGTCACGTGACCGGATGCGCTGAGTCATGAAAGACGTCATCTGAGGCTGAGCCAGTGACGTAGGCGGTTTTGTGACGTAATGAGGTAAAGTTCAAGGTCACGGGGAGGGTGTTTTAAAAAAGTACTACCTCGCACGCGTAAAATCCGATTGTGATTCGATAGTTAATCGATAATAAATATCGAATGAAAATAATCGAATGAAACAATCGAATGATACGAATGCGATGTAGTACTATTACAAAAACAACTTTATTTTATTAACAATGTTTGTTCTTAATTACAATACGAAGCTTCCGCCGATGTTGGTTAAAATCGAAGTTGATGATGCCGACGAGTCGCGATCATCGTGTTTTTTCCTGATGAAAGAAGGTAGATACTTCGATCCCTGTGCAGAGTCCATGTTGTTTTTTGTTGCGTAAAGTTCCAAAGATAAATCGTAACCGGACGCAATGAGAAGTCTTAACTCTTCATTAAAAACCTCGAGGTCTTGGAAAGTCGCCAGATGAATAGAGTCATAATGAATACACCTAATTTTGATGGACATTTCAACAGAGAGCTCGATGTACACTGGTCAAGAGCTGGAGGTGTACTGAATATTCGCTAGCTAGCGTTTTGGTATCAAACCAAATTGTGGGGGTAAAAGTGTGGTGGGGCGGAGCAGATGGCAGGCGACAGGTGGTGCGAGGCAGATGGTTGCTACTACATCCACCATCATTAGTCAAACCCTATTAGAGATAACATTATTGCTTCTGCATCAGAAGATATTGTGCTATAAACTTCATGTACTTGTATTTCATCATTTGTATTGTCAGCTTGCTCAATATTAAAAGAAGAACATGTGGAAGAAACCGTAGTGCCTTGTATTGGCGAATCCATGTGAACTATGCAAGAGCCGCAGGTATACTGAAGTGATACAAGCATGTAGGATAGACACTCGTCTTTACCCCCCACCACACCAGTTTCCCCCACCAAGTTGTCACATCGCACAATAACTACGGGACATGCATTAGTTAGAGTCTAGCTCTGACTCTGTGAGGATCGGAGCTCCGTAACTAAAAACATTAACAATTCTTGCTCGACACTGTTTTTACGCAATCATAACAGTCACTGTGATCTAATTTATTGCATGTACTCATATGATGCATCTTGCGTAGCAGACAACTTGCTAAGAATGTTTCAGCCTGGAGTATTCTACGGTAGATTTCTTGGAAACCGAGTGTCGGATATAAGTACAATACCCCGTCGCCCTACTTTTATTCATTGTTCAGAGATTTATAGGGAAAGTAATTGCCTCAATGGTTTAAATTTGGATTATAACGAGAAATAGTACTTTTATATCGCTGATTATTTGAACTTTACTAGATTTGTAGATATTTTAGAGTTCAGACGTTTAGTACATCAAACAAAATCAAAATAACATCCAAGAACTCCATTTGCTAGCCTTACAATCAAAGAATCTAATCAAATTAGTTTTTAATATAAAAGGAAAAAAAGCTATCGCCCTACACCTTTTTTAAAAATGTTCGTAATTTATTTTTCTTTAACACAGTGTTACAAGATTTATTGCAGTTTTACATGTTTTACCCGAGCGCCGACAATTTAATGTAACTAGTACAATGATTCGACGTCAAGCGCTGTTAGAGCGGGCAAACAGCTTGTCAACTACGCGTGATGCTTATTGGTTTATTCAAGGTCACGCCGACTGCAGGCTCCGCCTTTAACAGAGTTCTCTGCCGCAGGGCACTGTACATTACTCACATCCTTAGACCTCAGCTTCGTAACTGAAAACTTCAATAATGTTTGCTCAACGCTGTATAATTATAACAGCTACTATGATCTAAACCAGTGCATGTATTCATGTGCTGCTTATTGCGTACAAACAACTACTTGTTCGTCTGATGCTGTTAACTTTGGAGAGGTTATTTCCATCAATTGTAAAAATATATTCAATTAAGAAGAGTAAAACTAAAATCATTGTATAATGAATTTTTTTTTTTTTTACAAAAGGTGATGTAGGCCTATGCAAGTTTAATTTGACATAACCTCATAGAGGTTTTTAGGAAAAGCTATAAATTTATTAAGTTTACCTACCTTGAAATCCTATATAGTTAACTGTTAAAGATAACAATCAACTTGTTTAATAAAAAAATATCCTGATACTTGTATTGCACTGTAGCGAAAATCAACCAATAATAGTTTACTATTGGGATTATAAATAAATTAAACATTTTAAAAACTTTAATACACCAGATTTTTATAAGGTTCTGATCATATAACCTGTCATATATGTAAATAAAACCGTGTATGAATTTAATGAGTAAATTAATGTAATCTAACATTTTTTTGTTATTGAAATATCATTGGAGCCCACGATTTTGAATAAGTGCAAATGAAAAACATTTGATATCGCTTGTTCTTTAATGAAACTAACAAATATTTTGAAAATCAAGTTTGCTATTAAAGTTTGTACGCCAACAAATGTACGTACAACTACTCCAAAATTTAGTATTGCAGGGTAATCCTATAGTATTTCTTCTTTACAAATTTAAAGTTGCAAAAAGTAGCAGCTAAAACACGAATTTTTGGATTGTGTACAATCCGCCCTTCATGGAAATATATAATATTCAAGGTTCTGGTAGGTTCCTTGAAACCTTTACTCTAAAACACTTTGTAACACATTTATTTTTAAAGATTAAGCAAAAAAAAAATCTTCACATTAAAAAAATAATCAAAACAGGAACACTGACTTACCTTTGTGTTTCTTATCCATTGTATTAATAATAAAATAATAACCTATTTGAAGAACATCACATACTGGGGTCCTACACAGCGACTAATTGACAGCGACAACTTTAACTACTGACCGGCTCCCGCATTATCTGAGTATTTGGCCTTATCTGCACTCTGCCCAATGACAATGCAATTATAATAATCATTGTTTTGACTCTTTTGACTATTTGTTTATTTATATTTTATGTCCTTTTGTTAAATAACAATATTTCTGATAGGTATTTTTGTCCAGCTAGATTATTAAAATTGCCCCACTATGCGACGTTCGACGTCTTGGCCGTATTTCACAATGATATATAATGGGGGGCAGCTCACACTAAAGTAATAATACGAATACGTAAATGCAAAATACCTCAACTTGTTTAATAAAAAAACATCCTGATACTTGTATTGCACTTTAGCGAAAATCAACCAATAATAGTTTACTATTGGGATTATAAATAAATTAAACATTTTAAAAACTTTAATACACCAGATTTTTATAAGGTTCTGATCATATAACCTGACATATATGTAAATAAAAACGTGTATGAATTTAATGAGTAAATTAATGTAATCTAACATTTTTTGTTATTGAAATATCATTGGAGCCCACGATTTTGAATAAGTGCAAATGAAAAAACATTTGATATCGATTGTTCTTTAATGAAACTAACAAATATTTTGAAAATCAAGTTTGCTATTAAAGTTTGTACGCCAACAAATGTACGTACAACTACTCCAAAATTTAGTATTGCAGGGTAATCCTATAGTATTTTTTCTTTACAAATTTAAAGTTGCAAAAAGTAGCAGCTAAAACACGAATTTCTGGATTGTGTACAATCCGCCCTTCATGGAAATATATAATATTCAAGGTTCTGGTAGGTTCCTTGAAACCTTTACTCTAAAACACTTTTTAACACATTTATTTTTAAAGATTAAGCAAAAAAAAAAAATCTTCACATTAAAAAAATAATCAAAACAGGAACACTGACTTACCTTTGTGTTTCTTATCCATTGTATTAATAATAAAATAATAACCTATTTGAAGAACATCACATACTGGGGTCCTACACAGCGACTAATTGACAGCGACAACTTTAACTACTGACCGGCTCCCGCATTATCTGAGTATTTGGCCTTATCTGCACTCTGCCCAATGACAATGCAATTATAATAATCATTGTTTTGACTCTTTTGTCTATTTGTTTATTTATATTTTATGTCCTTTTGTTAAATAACAATATTTCTGATAGGTATTTTTGTCCAGCTAGATTATTAAAATTGCCCCACTATGCGACGTTCGACGTCTTGGCCGTATTTCACAATGATATATAATGGGGGCAGCTCACACTAAAGTAATAATACGAATACGTAAATGCAAAATACCTCAACTAGCTACACAACATAATTATTTTAGTTACAACAAAAGGTACCTAAATTAAATATGAATAGAGATAGAGAATCCCAACCTGTACTAGCGTTCAACAAAACGAGTGGGAGAGTTAATTACCTAGTAGAATGCAACCGGTGCGCAACCCATTAAATCAAGCTGTCAAGGGAACGCCCCGCGCCAGCTGTTACACGCGAAATTAAAAACCTCACTAAATCAGCCGAATTTTGTTTTTATGTCTAGAGCTGCATTACACAACAAAATATCCAACCAAATTACCCTGTGTCGGGAAAATTACCCACGCCCTCCCGCGGCCATATAAGCGAGTGCTCCGGACAGTTCCTTACCAGTCGTCGATCTAAGTCGAGACTGCTCCCATGCAAGTGACCTGCGTATTAAAGTGCGAGGACAATTGCAGTAGCGGGGTAATGCGGGGGGAGGGCGCCCCCCCTCGTAAGATCTCGCTACCTGGGTTCTCTTTCTCTCTCTTTTCCTTCTCTTTCACTCTGTCTTTTCCTGCATGTTATATTGCTGCTTTATTAGTCCGGCTATAGTAGTTAGTTTCTTGCATGCTAGGGTCGTTGCTTTTGCTTTCAGCTTTTGTATTTAAAATCTTCCGCATGTCTTTGCTTTTCTTAACTGTATTGTAGTATGCTGATAAAAGCGAAATTAAAACCTCATCAAACTCAGCCGAGGTAATTTCGCGTCTCCTATATAAGCGAACCATGCAGTAACTGACATCAGTTGCTTGCTGTACAGTGGAGTGTTAACATGGTACCATCTCCACTATTCAGTGCAACTGTCTAGTTGTTCTTTTTATAAGAACAACTGGAGAAATAAGGGGTTAATACTAAGTATGCGCACACTTTTTATTAATCCCTTATACTTTTGCATGTTGCATGTTGTATGTTTGGTTGAACTTTGCTTGCTTGTTTTCTTATTTTGTATTGTATATAGTACTAACTTCTTTCTTTAAATTACTTTAAAGTTTGGCTAGGTTATTTATAAATTTTTTTTTAATTTATTAACATCTTACACACACACACACACACACACATATTAATGACACCCTTCAACTCCATCTCCTTTCCTTGCGAGTACGGCAAGAAAACCGGCTCTCCTTAGCTTTTAAGAGTACGGCCAGCAAACCGGCTCTTGCTTTGCAGTGTTTACGGCCCGCAAACCGATCACTGCACCTTCTTTGCATACCGGATGGGGTTTCGCATTTCCCCGGTTTTCGCTAAACCTCAGTGAGAGGGGTCCTAAGGCTCCTCACTGACTCCTTTATTTTAGATTAGTACAATTTACATTTATAACTCTTGTTAATTGAAATTAATTATTCATCATACAAATATGTAAGATACCCTTTAACTCCATCTCCTTTCCTTGCGAGTACGGCAAGAAAACCGGCTCTCCTTAGCTTTTAAGAGTACGGCCAGCAAACCGGCTCTTGCTTTGCAGTGTTTACGGCCCGCAAACCGATCACTGCACCTTCTTTGCATACCGGATGGGGTTTCGCATTTCCCCGGTTTTCGCTAGACCTCGGTGAGAGGGGTCCTAAGGCTCCTCACCGACTCCTTTATTTTAGATTTGTACAATTTACATATTTGTGTGACTTTATATTTGTAAAATAATAACTCTTCATTGTGACTTGAACTTTAGCCAGACTTTACTGTAAATTATATCTACTTCCCTTTAGGTTTCCGGGGTGTGAGATTCTGTCAAATCTCACACCCCACCCCCCATTTTGGTCAGAAACGACCTTGACCCAGTTAGAAGATGTGGTAGAAGGGGTGATCACAGGCGGGGAATATATCAGTTTGTGGTTATAGTGAGAATCACTTACTGCTCTATTCCCCGTTTTGGTAATATAATCAGACGGCCTTGACCCACTTACATGATGGGTATTAAAGCGCGATGTTGCAGAGTTAATAATCACTTTGGTTGTGAACTGCATCAATAGAGCATCTACCATGGTATACCTCCACTATATTAACTCTACTACTAAAGCGGAGATCTTTACCCAGCGTGTATACCAACTGCTTATGGAGTATCATGATGTTAAGGTCAAAGGATTGGGTATTCGTAAAACTGAAGAGGTAAAAATAGATGTGGAACCAATTCCTTTGAAGAGAGAAATTTATCGATTATTACAAGAGGGGTTTGTTTTGTGTCTTTATTACACTACACGTTAGGTTAGCGACTTTTTCCCGAACAAGACATTGAACCAGCTATATTCATTGTAAAAGAGTGGTGGTAAACATATATAAGGCAGTCGGCTTCGGAGTATAGTTATTGTTCAGCTATGGATAGCCCAGGAGGATCATCTAACTTAGATGTTAAAGGAAAGGAGGAGAATGATATAGAGAAAAGAAGGTGTGCTAGAGAGAGAAAAAGGATTGCAATATTGAATGAAGCCTATAATTTATTACGAACAAAATTACCTTTTCTTGAACCAAACGCTTCAAAACTTTCTACTATAAAACACGCCATAAAATATATTGATATGTTGGAAATGTTATCACAAAATACATCATTTCAACTGCCTGAAGAATTGCTAGCAATGGAAATTGACCAATTTTCTTCAACTAACTAAGAGTCTTTGGAAATACTGAACAGCAGAAGACAGAACGGGGAATAGATCAGTTTGTGGTCAAAGTGAGAATCACTTACTGCTCTATTCCCCGTTCTGGTAATAGGTTAAGGTAACCTTGACCCACTTACAGGACTTAATCATTTGTGTTACAATAATACCTCTTCCCTACCACTTGTACTTTCAACACTTACCCCCACCATTACCGGAATCGGGGTATAAAAGGTGGTTTTGTATTAGTTGTAAAATCAGTCTGCTACTTGGAATCATGTCGCCCAGAGATAACATTTTCCCTTCTAAGAAGACTATACTGGGAATAATTCAAAATATTCCAGTAAATATAAACGAAGATGAAGACGAAGACGATTCAGAGATGGAAGATGAACTGTTTAGTGATCTTGAACTACTGAGTGAGTTTGCTAGCAGTGAACCATATCTTGTAGAGATGGAGCTGTTGACTGACGACGACAACGACGATGATAATGAACCAGAATTTCATCATCAGTTGCTTTGTTTGGAGGAAATGGACCTTGTTGATAGTGGAACCCCTCCAAGCAGTATTAATATTGATGACGTAGTTCTAGATCCAGTCACAGGGAACCTTAGTGTTTGTCGTCGCTTATTTAGTGATATGAGCTCATCATCATCATCATCATCGGAAGAATCTGAATAAGTTTTTGTTGTCTTCAAATAGTTTACTTTAAATACAAAGCGGGGAATAGATCAGTTTGTGGTTATAATGAGAATCACTTATTCTCTATTCCCCGTTTTGGTAATATTGTTGTATGACCTTGAACCATTTACATGACTGAAAAAGTGGGGGTAACTTATACATTTAATGGTGGGGGAACGTCTATTTAATGACGATGCAACAGTGTATATTTAGCATAACGGCATGATGAACCCACCAGGAAACTCCGTTTGTTACAGCTTTCCCCTTATCGATATTGATGATGTGATAAAACTTACATCAATAACAAAACGGTTTGAACTCGAAAGGCGACTCATAAAAGTCGACGTAATTCCACAAGATGTTCGTTCGGCAATGTTGACTATTGAATATGTTAAAGATGAATCTACAACTGAAGATCCCTATTATTTTATGAAATTTTTAGTTGATCGAGATGCAATGTGTACAATCCGACTTCACATCCAAGTTTAAAAATCTATCAAATGTTCCTGTTGAAGAAAATTGTCCTTGTTAAATACAGAGCGGGGAATAGATCAATTTATGGTTTAAAATGAAATCATTTACTGCTCTATTCCCCGTTTTGGCAAATATGTCCAATGACCTTGACCTAAAATACAAAATTTTGTAGCCTCCAACTACAATAGTAAACAGAAAATGTAAAATATAGTAAACCTAACCTAATACTTACCCCCACCACTTCTTCTAGGGTATAAATAGAGGTGCATTTGCAGTCTTTTTTTATTATTGCGTTGACCCTTGTGGAGAGCACACCTACATTATGAATCGCTGCAATATTTGTAAAGCTTCTTTCAGAGATGAATGGCTTTTAACCATTCATAAAGAATTGAAACATAACACCAATACAAATACAGAAGAAGAAGAACCAAATGAAGAAGAATTAGATTCAATCGACCAACAATTAGCAAAACATCAAGAAGAACAAAATGAAGAAGGAAGAAATGAAGAAGAACACAACGAAGAAAAAGAAGAAAATGAAGAAAAAGAAGAAAATGAAGTTTCAAGACCAAGTGTCATTCATTATGCGCCTGGACCATCAGTAAATGTGGAACTACACGCCCGAGCACTTTCGGGTAATGTTGTAACCCACTTTAAAATTGACAATACAAAATTGAAACTTGAAGAATTTTTAAATAACGCAAAAGGATTGGTTAGTAAAACTCTGAAAAATGAATTAAAAAGATTAAATTTTATTAAATTTGGACTATTACTGGATACTTTATTTACAAACATTCAAAATGAAACCTCACCGAGAGGTTTCTTAACAAAAAACCGAACTATTATGTTCTCGTCAGATATTGATTCAACTGTATCTGAATGTTTTGATGAGCTAATGGTGAAAATACAAGAACATGAAGGAAGAGGCTCTGGATGGAGTTTGTTAAGCATCACAGGGCTAGACTTAAGAGTACACAAACACGGCTATGGAATTCGAGGAAGTAGCTACATCCCTCTACCAACAAAGATTAGAAATACCTTATCCTGCGTCAACGTACAAAATCAAGATACTGAGTGTTTTAAGTATGCTATGTTGGCCAAATATGTAACAGACCATCCGGTAAGACCAAGTCACCATTATGAAGAAGTACAACATAGATATAATTTTCAAGGGATAACTTACCCTGTTGCTATAACAGACGTTTCAAAATTTGAAAAACAAAATCCTTCAGCTTCTGTCAACCTATTCGGATTGGATTCGTCAAACAATGTGTACCCCTTACGTATAACACCAAATGAGCGCAGAGATCATACCGATTTGTTATTGATTACTAAAGGCGATATTTCACACTTTGTGTATATCAAAAAATTTGAAAGTCTTGTTTCTAAACAATTATCCAATCATGAAAAAAAAAATGACAATATGCAAAAGATGTTTTTGTCACGTGAACAAAGAACTAAGAAGGGGAGGGTCAGATTGGCTAGTAGAACACCAGCGATTATGTAATGGAAACTATGAAGTAAGAATTAAATTGCCGCATCCTAGCAGAGCGCAGATAAAATTTGACAAAGTAATACAACAATACCGTGTACCTGTTGCTGTTTACGCTGATTTCGAGTCTTCTTTACATCCACTTGAACAACAAGAAGAGGACGTTACAAGAAGAAGCAAATACCAACTTCATTCACCAAACAGTTATTGCATACTAATTAAATCCACGTTGACTGAAGACCATCTTCAAAAATATGGACTATCATCTTCTCCAAAGATTTATCGCGGTGAAGAAGCAGCCAAATACTTTGTCGATGATCTGTATGACATAGCTGCAAAGGTAGAAGAACTGTATGGAACAAAGGTACCCATGTCACCTATGGAAGAAGAAGAGCTTCAACATTATGATTCAACAACAACGTGTTATCTGTGTAATAACACCTTTACACTGGATAACGTTAAAGTTCGTGACCACGATCATCTTACGGGAGCGTACAGAGGTGCAGCCTGTAACGCTTGCAACTTGAACTACAAACTGCCATATTTCATCCCCGTAGTTCTGCACAATCTGAGTGGTTATGATTCGCACTTTATAATCCCCGAACTAGGAAGAGATAATGGAGCAATAGACGTTTTGGCTACGACAATGGAAAAATTTATAAGCTTTTCAAAAAAGGTGGGTAAAATTAAATTAAGGTTTGTTGATTCATTTAGATTTATGCCTTCAAGCCTCATGAAATTATCTGAAAATCTAAGAAGAACAGATTTGATAGAAACAAGCAAAATCGTACCCAATAGTAAAATGGATTTGGTTCTTCGAAAAGGAGTCTTCCCCTATGATTACATCGATGGACTGCATAGATTTGATGAAACATCGCTACCTCCACCAGAACACTTCAAAAACAAACTTAATGATTCGGAAATATCACTTGAGGACTATCAACACGCACGTCGAGTATGGAACGAGTTAGATATGAAGACCTTAGGAGATTACTCGGACTTTTATGTCAAACTAGATGTAACTCTTCTTTGTGATGTAATGGAAGAATTCCGAAACACCTGTTTTGCTGCATACGGTTTGGACCCTCTACATTCGTATACTTCACCAGGATTAGCTTGGCAAGCCATGTTAAAAGAAACAAAATGCAAACTCCAACTTTTAACAGACATTGACATGGTTTTAATGGTTGAAGCTGGAGTAAGAGGCGGATTGACCCAAAGTGTTACCAGACATGTTAAAGCCAACAACAAATACCTTCCCGATTACGATGAAACCAAACCGTCAACCTATTTAGGATATTTCGATGCAAATAACCTGTACGGATGGGCAATGTCAAACCCACTTCCTTTTGATAACTTTAAATGGATTAATCCCGACTCTATTGGCGATATTTTACAAATTCCGAAACATGGTGACACTGGATATATTTTGGATTGCGATTTTGAATACCCAGAAAATTTACATGATCTTCATTATGACCTTCCACTTCTTGCTAAAACAGAAATTTCACCAATTGGAAAACACCCCAAATTAATGATGACATTAAATAATAAACAACGCTACGTGGCTCACTTTTGGGTGGTTCAACAAGCTATCGAATTAGGACTGCGTCTAACAAAAATTAATAGAGTTTTGGAATTTTCTCAATCATGCTGGTTGAAACCCTACATTGATTCAAATACCATCAGAAGAGCAGCAGCTACATCAGACTTTCAAAAAGATTTCTTTAAATTAATGAATAATGCGATATTTGGAAAAACATTGGAAAACAAAAGAAGACATAAAAATGTTAAACTTGTTACCGACGCAAAAAAATTACAGAAACTAGTACAGCAGCCAAATTTTGGAACATCTATAATTATTAATGAAGAACTTGTAGCAGTGTCCATGAAGAAGACGAGTGTGACGATGGATCGTCCTTTGTATATAGGCATGTCAATCTTGGACATCTCAAAAACACACATGTACGACTTTCACTACAACAAAATGGTGGCGTTCTACGGAAGAGAAAATATATCTATTACATATATGGACACTGACGCTTTCATATATCGCATAGTAACATTGGACATGTATAAAGACTTACGTACATTTATTTACAAGAACGACTTTGATTTCTCCGATTATCCAAAAGATCATCCAAACTACGACAATGGCAGACACAAAAAAGTACTAGGCAAATTCAAGGATGAGGCTAATGGTGTTCTACTTGAAGAGATTGTTGCACTGATGTCTAAACTATATTCTTTGAAACTCTATAATGAAAAAGAAGAAGAAGAAGAAAAGAAGAATAGCTATATTAAGAAAGCTAAAGGTGTAAAGAGTTTATATTTAAAGAAGAAAGTGCATTTTGAACACTACAAGCAATGCTTATTTGAGGATAACATCATTACAGCTAAATTCAACACCATCAGAAGTTTTAACCATCAGCTGTACAGCGTGACTGAAGTTAAAAAGGCGCTATCCTGTAATGACGACAAAAGACAAACCCTTCCAGACAAAATCAACACATTGCCATTCGGCCACTACTCCCTCAACCCTATTGACGAGTAACCTTTTCATCGTCCTAGATCCTTTATCCTTTCCCTTTCCGTAAAAAAAGGGGAAACACAGCAATGTTAAGCTGTGTTTCCCCTTTTTTTACACAAGTTTTGAATGACCTTGAACTATATATATATATATAAGCAGATTTATACCAAAGAATATTTAATACCATATCAGCTGCCTTCGTGAAACCATCATGTCAGACCTGAAGGAGAAGATTATTAATGAACTACACAAACCTGCAAGAATAAAGTTTCCAAGAAGAAATACTGTTATAAAAGGGATAAATGATCTATATCAAGCGGATTTAATTGAAATGCGACCGCATAGCAGGATAAACAAAGGATTTAAATATATACTCACAATTATTAATTGTTTTACAAAAGTTGCAGACGCTTTGCCTCTAAAGGACAAGACTGGTAAAAGCGTAACAGAAGCCATGGAAATAGCCATAAAAAGAGATAAAAACAAAATTAAACATTTACAAACTGATGATGGAACAGAATACTTTAATACAAACTTTGCACAGTTAATGAATAAATATAAAATAAATCATTATTCTACAAATTCAGAGAAAAAAGCAGCTATTGTAGAAAGATTCAATAGAACCTTAAAAGGAGCACTGTATAAACAATTTTCAAAAAGAGGTTCTTACGTATGGTATGATGTTTTACCACAATTAATAAATGATTATAACAACAGGTTTCATAGAACTATCGGTATGAAACCTAACAAAGTAAATAGAAGAAATGCAAAAGATGTATTAAAACGCATAAAGAAAAATACAAAGCCTAAAGTAGAAAAAATGCAGCCAAGAAAATTTAATGTAAGTGATAAAGTACGGATTAGTAAATATAAGGGAGTGTTTACCAAGAAATACCTTCCCAATTGGACGAATGAAGTTTTTACAGTGTATAAAGTGCAACCGACTGTACCTGAAACGTATATCTTAAAAGATAACAAAGGAGATTTGTTGGAAGGTGCTTTTTATGGACATGAAATGTTAAAGTCAACAGTAGGTGATGTATATCTTGTTGAAAAGGTGTTACAAAGAAAAAAGGACGCAGTTAAAGTGCGGTGGTTAGGGTTTAACAAAACTGAGGATTCATGGATACCTATAAAGGACTTGGTTTAATGCAAGCAACTCATTTCATCGTTAACCTTTGAGCAGGATGGAGATTATTCACCATAAAGATCGATTCAATATTAATAACATAGATGATTTAACTGTGGATAACGTTAAAATCAACAATGGTAAACACGGTAGTTTACTTCCAAACACTGTTCGATGTATAGTAAGTGGTCCCTCAAACTGTGGAAAGACCAATGTTGTCTTTAATTTGATCACTAATCCGCAGGGATTAAGGTTTAATAACCTATATATTTTTTCAAAGTCTCTACATCAACCAAAGTATAAATTGCTGGATAAAATCCTATCTGATGTGACTGATGTTAATTTTTACAAATTTAACGCTAGTGATAGCATTATGCAACCAAACGAAGCGAAACCGTATTCTGTATTTATATTTGACGATGTATCTTGTGAAAATCAGGATACTATTAGAAACTACTTTGCCATGGGAAGACATAATAACATCGACAGCATATATATAGGACAAACTTATAGCAAAATCCCAAAACAACTTATCAGGGATAATGCAAATATTCTAATTGTATTCAAACAAGATGATACTAACCTAAAACATATATATAGCGATCATGTGAATGCGGATATGCCATTTGAAAAGTTTAAAGAGCTTTGCGGAAAAGCATGGGCGGAAAAGTATGGATTTTTGGTTATTATGAAAGATCAAGCTATAAAAGATGGTCGTTATAGAATAGGTTTTGATAAATTCGTTTTAATACACTGATTAGCGGTATTACTGTACAAGTCGTCAAGGCGTGAAGATGGTTAACCAGGAAAAGCTATTAAAGGAAATAAAATCACTTAGTGATTCTATTAGACAAAAAAACCGAGCTTTAAAATCAGGTATAAATGAAAGAGAGCAATTTTTAGAAACAACATTCAAACCTGTTACTGAACCTTTAAAGCGATTAGCACAAAATATGGAAAAACCTTCAATTCGCTTCGAAGGAGACAAAATGCTACCAATTTCCAAATATGAAGAAGAATTTCAAAATGATGAAAGTTTTGGCCAGTTACATACATCTGAAGAAAGCGACGAGTATGAAGAAAGCGGGGATATAGAGGATTTAAAGGAAAAGGACATTGCAGAAGATACAAGTACAGAAGATACAAGTGCGGAAGATACAAGAGCAGAAGAAGAGGATATCAACCCATCCAACTTAAGCAAATTAGGCACAGATATTATGTTTAAAGGAACACTTGGAAGAAAATATACATTAAAAATGTTACATGGCACACATGCTAATCGAAATTATCATACATATGGAGCTAGAATAGAGGATAAAGGATTAATGATTGGAGATAGAAAGTTAGATATAAACGAAAATGATGATATAGTTATTGGTGATAAGAAATATAAAGGTACAACAGGTTTGTTTGAACTCATCTTTAAAAATAATCCTGGTAAATATACTAAAAAGGATTTACAATTGTTTAAAAATATACTAGAGTATACAAATGCACATAGAAAAAAATATTCCAAAGACCTACCTATTCATAGAAACAGGTCAATAAAATACACAAACATTATATCTAGTCTTTTCCCCTCGAAATCAAATAAAGCTCCAATTAAAAGAAGAGCTTTATCTTCTGCTGAATTAAATGTTTTGCATAAAAAAAGAAAAACAACTGATCCTACTACATCTGGAAGGGGATTATTAAAAAATTTGTATAAAACCAATATAATATATTACAACGATATAAATAAGTTAGTTGATCGAATGAGGTTATTACATGAAGCTATGGAAGCCGGGCACACTGGTTTAGAAAACGAATGGGTAGCTTTGGTTGATGAACTGCGAAAACGAGAAATAATTGTTCAGTAGACGTATATATATATATAGTAAGAACCTAAACGATAGCGATTCAGTTACATCATGAGTGTGGACAAGTTTGGACGGTATTCCGAGTTTGGAGTAAAATCTGGATATAGTGAAAAAAGAGCTGGGTTTCCGTTAACACCTGATGGTAATTATAATTTTGAAGGAAAAGTAATTCAAAATGTTGGTGATCCGCTTTTGTCTTCTGATGCGGTTACGGTACAATACATGGATAAAAGAACCCCAATTGTACACGAAGACCATTGGGGGTTTTCCGGTAAAAGGTTAAGCAATATAAAACATCCCATTTATGATGGTGAAGCAGTAAATTTAGCGACTTTAAAATTGTTAACGATTTACAAAAAGAATGAAACTGATACAAGCTATGATGTAAAAAAATTAAAATTGTCAAATGTAGGTGATTGTGAGCAGGATGGAGACGCTGTAAATAAGAAAATATTTGATATAGTACACAAGAAATGGACTACAGAATATGAAAAACATATGGAAAGGTTTGGTGCAGCTTTATTTAATTATATCCATCGGGCTTCAGGAAGAGCTGTAGCTTCAGATGTTGACAGCCACAACTATTTAGACTGGAAAAAGATACACAATCCAGAAAACCCTAATCAATTAGATAAACCGTCTGAGCCTTCTAAAGCCAAGACATTAGGAAAGGGGGATCAAGTGAATGTGATTAATGAACCAACAGAAAACGATGAAGATTACATAAGAGAAAAAAGAATTTAAATACCCATGATAAGGGATAAAGCATCAGTCATATTCGAGAGATGATACAGAGAGGATGATGGAATCCAATATTACTGCGTGGAGTTTAATATCTCAAGAGCCGAGATTTCCCCAAGGAGTGCTGACAGATGGTTTTGTTCAACGGTTTGATAGATATATGGATTGGGAACAACTTTCCATACACTACCTCTTCACAATGACTATGTTAAGAATTTATTTTCACAGAGTTAACTGGATTCATATTTTACAAAGACAACAGTTTTCAGAAGACTTCCTTGTAGAGATGACATCAAATTTTAATAACTGTTGGGAAGTAATAAGTAAATATCAAAATCTCTCTGAAAATTACATTGACAATTTTAAAGATAAACTAGACTGGAATGTGTTATTTAATTATCAACGATTAAGTGGCAAGTTTCTAAGGGAACATGACAACTATTTAGATTTTATTCATTTTACCGAAAACAACGATACCATCACCAGCGGAGAAACATTTGAAACATCTTCAATTACACCTTATTTCTATTTTTACTACTTTTATTTATTATGTCTACATTTAATTAATTAATCCATTTCTATATAATAAATGGATTTTAAACAGTATATATAATACAAGAAGCCAAGACTAATATTACATTCATTGTAAAACATTTATAGAGTGCACCTACTGATTGTAAGTTTGGCTATAAATAGTCATGCCGAGGGCTAAACGCATCAGTCATAATCGAGAGAGATTACAGAGAGGAAGGGGAATAGCATCAACAGCATTTTCTCTATTAAGTAAACCGGTTGGAGCTATAGTTAACAAGGCGATTGATTTATTACCTGTGGAATTACATTTACCTGGAGGATATCAATATTGTGGTCCTGGAACCAAATTAGAGAAACGGCTTGCTAGAGGAGATCCTGGAATAAATAAGCTTGATCAGGCTTGTAAACAGCACGATATAGCGTATTCCAAATTTGGTGATACAAAAAATAGATCAATAGCAGATAGAGCACTTTCTGAGAAAGCTTGGCAAAGAGTAAAATCTAGTGACGCGAGTATTGGTGAAAAAGCAGCGTCTTTAGCAGTAACAGCAGCAATGAAAGCAAAAACTACGTTTGGAGGAGGAAAGAGAAGAAGGCGTGGGAAAAGACCCGCTAAGAAACAAGGAGGTAATATCAGAAGAAAACGTCGATCTACTAGTGGTAAAGGTAAAAAGAAACCAACAATATGGTCAATGATAAAAAAGGGAGGAGGACTATACCTAAGACCGTATCGTGTGTATTAAATAAGAAAGAGCAATTAATAATTAAAAACAAAGAATTAACCAATGAAGAACTGATTACATATGCTTCTTGTTTGAAAATCCCATTTTTTAGAGGAGTATTTATGAAAGATGAATTACCGGTTAAAATGTGGAAAAATGAGACTGGTATAGTAAATTTGGATAATAGTGAAGGATTAGGCACTCATTGGGTGTGTTACAAGAAACTTGGTGAAACGATTTATTATTTCGACAGTTTTGGAAACCTTCCACCACCGAAAGAACTTCAACAATACTTTCGTGCGGCAGAAAATGTTTTTTACAATTATACAAGAAAACAACCTGATGATACATCCATTTGCGGTCATTTATGTTTAGACTTTTTAGCTAAAAGTGTTAGTCAACTTTAAGATGTCTTCGTATACAGTGTCATTAACCGGTAACTCATGTACTTTGCGCAGTATTCTGTTTCCAGCGCTACGTTTGCAAAAAGGAAGACTATGGGAAGCCGCATTATTGGATTTAACAACATATAACTCTATTCCAAACGTTAGTGAAGGAATTAATAACAAAATACATTATTACAAGACAAAAGATAATAAAGGAAAATATTCAGCTTTGGAAGAATTCAGTTTACCAACAGGAGCTTATGAAATTGATAATATAAATGAAGTTATACAAAAACATATGGGAAAAGAAAATATAACGATAAAAGGCAATAACAATACAATGAAAGCCGAAATTACTTCTAAGTATTATATTGATTTTGGCCAAGAACGTTCAATTGGTAGTTTATTGGGGTTTTCTAAGGAAACAAAGGTATTAGAACCTAATACAACTCATTCTGGGAATAGAACTGTGACGATCATCAAAGTAAACAGCATAGACATTACATGTAACATTATACAAGGATCCTACAGAGATGGAGAAAATCGGCATATATTACACACATTCTACCCATCAGTCGCACCGGGTTTCAAGATAGTAGAAAAGCCTCAAAACCTTGTGTACCTACCGTTAAACACCAGTTTCATTTCAGACATCGTGCTGAACATAGTGGATCAAGACGGAAACCTTATTGACTTTCGAGGAGAAGCTATTACTGTAAGAATACATATAAAATCATCCGCTTAGATAATGGGGTTATCATTTAAAAAGAGAGAGCCAACCAGCAAAGAGGTCAGTAGCTCATCAGCTGTAGAAGGATTAACAAGTGACAACATTCGTTTTCTAGAAGAAATTGGATTAAAAGTCATTAACAATGGATATACTGGATATAGCGCAGGGCCCAACATTCGACGAGACCTTATGGGAAAAGGAATATCACACGCACAACCCTTACGCTTCGTCCAAATTAAACAATAACGATGAAATTAGGATTCCTATACAACAACAAGACATTTATACTCTTCCATGCGAAAGTTATTTATATATTGAAGGAAAAGTAACAAAAGCTGACGGTACTGTTGGAACCACTGTTACGTTCATAAATAATCCTATGGCATTTTTGTTTGACGAGATTAGATATGAAATTTCAGGAGTTACAGTCGATTCAACAAAAAAGGTTGGAATTTCCAGTACATTAAAAGGATTAGCGTCTTTAACACCAAATGAGAAGAATCTGTTAGCTGTTGCAGGATGGGTTGCACCAGACAAAAGTATAATTACTCCTGACGCTTCGGGAAACTTTGATTATTACGTACCTTTAAGATTACTTTTAGGATTTGCTGAAGATTACAGAAGAATAATAATAAATGTAAAACAAGAACTAGTTTTATTAAGGTCATCAAACGATAATGATATTATTAAAGCATCTGCTGGAACAACTGAAGCCAATTTAGACTGGAAACTAACATTAGACAAGATTGTTTGGAGAGTACCACATGTGCGACTAAATGATGAACACAGGATTACATTATTAAGAAAGTTAAAATCCGATCGAGACATTGTAATGCCATTCAGAAGCTGGGAGTTTCATGAATACCCCGTTTTACCTACAACACAACGGCATACATGGACTGTAAAAACTTCTACTCATTTGGAAAAAGCGAGATATGTAATATTTGGATTACAAACAAAGAAGAAAAGTATAATAACTGAAAATGCTGGTGAATTTGACCATTGTAAATTAACAAACTGTAAAGTGTTCCTGAATTCACAATTCTTTCCCTACGACAACTTTAATATTTCTTTTGATAAAAAAAGGTACAGTGTTTTATACGATATGTACGCTAGGTTCCAAAATTCATATTACGGCAAAACAAATACACCTCTACTATCTCCCGTACAGTTTGAATCGAAAGCTCCGATTGTTGTAATTGATTGTTCCAAACAAAATGAATCTGTAAAATCGTCTAGTGTTGATATAAAAATAGAAATGGAATTTCAAGAAAACGTACCTGCAAATACATCTGCGTATTGTTTAATTTTGCACATTTTAATTGTTACATACACACCGTTGACCGGTATTGTAAAGACAGTATTGTAAAACGTTGTACCACCACCGGCACCGCCACTGTCGCTAACCTATAAATAGCGGAGCAACAATGCAGGTCTTCAGTTGATCGTCTATCGTCGCATGGGTAACATCTTCTACAAAATGAGTTCTCCATCTGTTGTACAAGGTGATGCAGAGGTAGCACCGTTATTGGAACGTGATAATACTAGTGAAGAAGAAATCATCAAGGAAATAACTGCATTTTTAAAGTTTGGTAAAAGAGATAGAGAGGAGGAAAGTAATGCAGAACCATCAAAGGTAGTACCAAAGAGGAAGAAGAAAGTTGAAGAAAATATTCCTCCTCACATTTTAACTGAAGTTTTTTTGCGAATCTTTTACCCCATCTCAGCATGCATCAGTAAAAGTGTATCAGTTGGATTGATGAAGTCATTGGATTATTCCCCTACAGTAATGCTACACCATGGAACAAAAAAGGTTTTATTTTCGCAAAATGCTTGGGAGTCATTTTTGAAACATGTACATTTAATAGAATGTTATTTAACTAACAGTTTGTGTGGAAGGAAAACACATATTCGACTTTTGGATTGTGACAATGAAATCGATATTGTTAAACATCGTGGACAACTACAAGTGCGAATTAGAGACTTGACTCAACATGAAAATAGGATTCTACTGTCACGTGAAGAATTCTACGTTTTAAACTACGCAACAGAACCTATTACAAGGTACATGAGACAGTTGGTATTTGCAAGCGCTATTATTAAAGAATATTTGGTCGATACTTTGGAAAAACAACCTGATAGCACCATCGTGTACGGACCTGTGGATACATCTATTTTTAATAGAATACCTCATGAAGTTTGCATGTGGAGAAAGTTAAAGGATTTTGAACCACTTGTAGAAATCGCTACAGAAGCTACAGAAGAAACAACACAGGAAGAAGAAACGGAGAAACAAGAAGAAGAAAACGAAACACAAGAAGAAGAAGAAGTTAAAAAAGACTAAAGTTTGACTTAGTAAAGAAGAACACACGTGGGGTAGGCCTATTGGGGACGGTGCCCACGTTAAATATACACCAACGCGCCTGCAACTGTACGGCCTGGTATTTAACCTACCGTGGTGTGGAAAACAGTTTAGTTGATCGCTAGGTGCCATGATGAGCGGAGGGGATGAAGAAGTGAGTGTAAAGCCTTGTGTAATAGAATTTCAAGCATTTCGAAATAATGATGATAGGTTTATTATCAAGGAATTAGTAATTTTAGACTTGCTTACATTTGTAGCCTACCCATTCATGTTTGATGCTCCTTTTTCTTTTAACAAACTTAACACCAAAGCAAAAAGTACAAACAAATGGATAACAAACTACTTTCATCACATACATTGGTATGAAGGATTTATAAGCTACAGTAATCTGCACAGTATTATGTTTAACTTTTGCAAACAATATTCACATATATACACAAGAGGATTAGAAAAAAAGAACTGGATACAAAAGTACACGCACGGTGATGTTTTCGATATAACTATTAGTAAGGACTTTAACATTAATCTCGGTAATATTTGTGTCGCTGCAAAAGATCTTAAACACGGCCAAACAAACTGTGCATTATACAACGCGTATCGTATGGCTGCTTACTTGAAACAAACGCAGGAATGTGGTGGGGGTAGCGGAGAACAGAAATGTGGTGGGGGTAGCGGGGCCTATAAATACGAGGAGACAGCACCGCTCCAGCACGAGTATTATTCGAGACTCCGAAGAGGCAACATCACAGAAGACACCACAACCACCACTGACGAAGATGGCATCACAACAGTTTCTACAAACACTGGTTGATCAATTCAACACTCATTCAAAATCCGACCTTCTGCTAACTAAAAAGTGTTCAGAACTAAAAGAACAAAAACACTACATTATTCATAACATCAAGAAAGTGGAAATCACACATGGAGAAGCAATTCTAGTTTCATTGAGCGAAGGACCTTTCTCTCCAGGAGATGAGCCGAAGTTTCAAGTATTTCTTCCAAAACGATTTGTTCAACTGCTACAAAATGAAGATTTGCGAGATATTCAACCGGGGACGTTGTATTTGGTATCACACGGTGTAAGCGGCAACAACTCGACGGAACTCACTCTGCACATCACGCATCCTTGTACATAATGTCTTTGTTTGTATTTTTCTGTTTGTATTTCTAGTCATCAATGTTAGACTTAAGCTTATTGTATTGTAAGATGTTTGTTTAATAAAGAAAATAAAAAAAAAAAAAAATAAAAAAATAAAAAAAAATAAAAACAGCAACACAGCAGTATATTATTTTATATACTGCTGTGTTGCTTTTTTTTAAATTCAAATGGATGACCTTGAACTTTCATTCAGGGTTAACTTATGAAGAGGTATAAAAGAGAGGGAGCAGTGAAGTTAGTCTCAGTCTTGTCTAACACACGCTGCAGCTAACATGTCGGTGCCACCTATGAACAATTTATTTTTCGATAACAATTTGAAGACATATTGTTGCGAGTTACAATGTTTTAAAATACCAGGCGAACAAGTTGACGGGAAAGCTTGTCGTAAGTGCAAGTGTTTCAGCTATTGCATATGTAGATGTAAAACGTATCAAATGAACCGACAAGATAAAATACAAGAATTACGCCGAAGGATTGCATTACTGTGGCGGCGAATGTAGTAGCAACCATCTGCCTCGCACCAGCTGCCATCTGCCGCCTGCCATCTGCCGTCCGCCATCTGCTCCGCCCCACCACACCTTTACCCCCACTATTTTGTTTGATACCAAAACGCTAGCTAGCGAATAGTCAGTACACCTCCGGCTCTTGACCAGTGTACATCGAGCTCTCTGTTGAAATGTCCATCAAAATTAGGTGTATTCATTATGACTCTATTCATCTGGCGACTTTCCAAGACCTCGAGGCTTTTAATGAAGAGTTAAGACTTCTCATTGCGTCCGGTTACGATTTATCTTTGGAACTTTACGCATCAAAAAACAACATGGACTCTGCGCAGGAATCGAAGTATCTACCGTCTTTCATCAGAAAGCGAAGTGATGGCCGCAACTCGTCCGGATCAACAACATCGATGACAACGAACAACGGGGAACTATTGTAAACATAAATTATTGTAAACATAACTTATTGTAAATAAAAAGAAAAGTAAAAAAAAAGTAATAAATGAAATAGTACTACCTCGCACTCGTATCATTCGATTGCTTCATTCGATTTTTTCATTCGATATTTTTATCGAATTAAAACTATCGAATCACAATCGGATTTTACGCGTGCGAGGTAGTACTTTTTTAAAATTACCTCCCAGTGACCTTGAACTTTAAACTTTCCCTCATTACGTCACAAAACCGCCTACGTCACTGGCTCAGCCTCAGATGACGTCTTTCATGACTCAGCGCATCCGGTCACGTGACCGGATGACGTCACTTCCGGTCCAAAACCGGCAAACCCACACTACTTCTAAACATGACCGGGCGAGCAAAATGTCCCTGCACAAACGCGAAAATAGGTGTAAACCTTTTTTCTTCAGATTCCTCAATTACATTCTTTCTGAATGCAAAGATATTTATTTGAACTTATTGAAATAACAACTGATGATTCTGATTTTTAGGGTTGCATTTTTATAAGCTTCTTATATTGTTTAGTTATTGTTTGCTGTAACTGTAGGTATGTCACTGATACTGTGTGATTCTTATGCTTGAGAATGAACTTTAACTGCATGGGTCGGCTCTCTGAAGCACAGCGGACTTGACAATCACTAAACCTAAACCTATTATGGAGATGAAAACTAGTCGAAAATAGCAGCAGCTAGCTAAATTAAAAACATTTTATAGTAATCAGACTTGAAAATGCTGAAATTTCAAACGAAAATTCTCATTTCAAGTTAGATTTTCAGTCACATTCAATACTACTTCAGACCTTTTAAAAAATGCGATCTTTAATATAATGTGGTTACCGTAAATTTTGCGGACCTCCCAAAAAGAGGTCTTAAACATTTTTAAGTTAAGATAAAACAACTTCTGGGGGTGAACTGAATCCTTCAGAATGGAAAGACGATAGTTGAAAAAACTTTTTCACAACTACAGATCGATGCCGTGTTCGTGTATCCCATTCGTCGAAATCAGTTTAGAAATCATGGAGGGGTTCCATTTACAAAAACTGCCTAAGCGGACCATAGATGTAGATGGTTAAATATTCAGCCACTGCCGGACCGCGTTGCAATTTACTAGAGAACGCGGTACCCACTAAGTGATACCGGTATTTAAGTTTCGGTGAGTAAATTATTTTAAGGACAATAGCTAAAAGACCGGCTTCTAAGTGTTACAAATTGTTCAATTCAAAACTCGCGGGCCTCAATTCGTGGTAGTACGCGGCACGGCTGCCAGGCAGCGCGACGATCATTGGTCTAGCCAAGTTACGTTTCTTGAAACAAGTATGTTTTGATGGTTTTGATACGCGTGTTCCTCTAATACCTACCGATGGATTATACTTAAACTTGAATATGTCACTCATATTAATACTGCAAACGGCACTGTGTGTTAAAACTTTGAAAAAGTGTTTATTTTACTGGGCAAAATTGTTCTAGATTTTTTACTGTTACTTTAATAATAGACTACGGAAATCCAGCGTTTTGGTGATACCTAACTTTGGATACCACAGTTTAATAGCCATTTTTATTCTCTTTCAAATTAATTACACTAAGGTCAAAGTGTTTTGACAAAAGATAAAGGAGCGTTGAATGTTTAAATTTAAGAGGGCGTTGGAGAGCGGCCATGTTGGCTTTTACCTCCATAAGAACAATGTTAAACTTAAAACCATATATCTCGCTTATTTATCAACATACGATTATGAAAGATGTCTCAAATTAAAGGTATTTTCAAGACGCAGGTGGTTTGCTCACTATTTTCTAAATAAAATAGTACATTTCCAAAAATATAGTAATTTAAAGTCTATATTTTTATACATATTTTGTAGTTTTCCTAGTAATTAAAAAATAAAACTCCCAGCAAACACTAATCAAAACTTTATAAAGATTCAAACAAAATTTATTTATCAATAGGTCAAACAGTAACAAAAAATATGCTTTTCAGTAAAGACATGTTTTGTGCGTTGTAACATTGAAATAGCCCGTAGCGCTAGGGTCAGCGACGATATTTCTTCTGACTCCAACGTTCTCTTAACAGCGTTATTATGGGGCTAAACTCCAAGTGATGCAGATTTTTAAAATATAAAATAATGTGTGAAGAAAGCCATCATCTACGCAATCTCTGCTTCAGCCAAGACAAAGCCATCAGCTACGCACTCTCTGCTTCAGCCAAGACAAAGCCATCAGCTACGCACTCTCTGCTTCAGCCAAGACAAAGCCATCAGCTACGCACTCTCTGCTTCAGCCAAGACAAAGCCATCAGCTACGCACTCTCTGCTTCAGCCAAGACAAAGCCATCAGCTACGCACTCTCTGCTTCAGCCAAGACAAAGCCATCAGCTACGCACTCTCTGCTTCAGCCAAGACAAAGCCATCAGCTACGCACTCTCTGCTTCAGCTAAGACAAAGCCATCAGCTACGCACTCTCTGCTTCAGCCAAGACAAAGCCATCAGCTACGCACTCTCTGCTTCAGCCAAGACAAAGCCATCAGCTACGCACTCTCTGCTTCAGCCAAGACAAAGCCATCAGCTACGCACTCTCTGCTTCAGCCAAGACAAAGCCATCAGTTACGCACTCTCTGCTTCAGCCAAGACAAAGCCATCAGCTACGCACTCTCTGCTTCAGCCAAGACAAAGCCATCATCTACGCACCCTCTGCTTCAGCCAAGACAAAGCCATCAGCTACGCACTCTCTGCTTCAGCCAAGACAAAGCCATCAGCTACGCACTCTCTGCTTCAGCCAAGACAAAGCCATCAGCTACGCACTCTCTGCTTCAGCCAAGACAAAGCCATCAGCTACGCACTCTCTGCTTCAGCCAAGACAAAGCCATCAGCTACGCACTCTCTGCTTCAGCCAAGACAAAGCCATCAGCTACGCACCCTCTGCTTCAGCCAAGACAAAGCCATCAGCTACGCACCCTCTGCTTCAGCCAAGACAAAGCCATCAGCTACGCACTCTCTGCATCAGCCAAGACAAAGCCATCAGCTACGCACTCTCTGCTTCAGCCAAGACAAAGCCATCAGCTACGGACTCTCTGCTTCAGCCAAGACAAAGCCATCAGCCACGCACTCTCTGCTTCAGCCAAGACAAAGCCATCAGCCACGCACTCTCTGCTTCAGCCAAGACAAAGCCATCAGCTACGCACTCTCTGCTTCAGCCAAGCCACGTTCTTCTCAAACAACATAGCGTAACTTTATTAAAGTCGAACTCCACATTTTAAATCTTACTGGATTATTGGTCTTATTAATCTTTTATAATGAAAAACAACCCAGAGGCAGAAACCAAACAAACTCATTCCTAGTATTTTGTTTTCTGTACAGGTAATAGTTCTATGCTGGGCAGTGATTGGACAGCTCAAGAGAGGCTTCAGGGATTTATATAATATAAATTATTGACTTGTCCTGTATATATGTTTAAAAATACTCAATTAATATTAAATTCCATTGTTACTGATAAGAGCAATATAAGGGTCGGATAGCATCAGTAAAGTATACCACCGATAAATTTCTTTGACCAAATAATTTACATTGACCTCAACATAAACCATAACAATTGTAGATTAATCTAACATTGCAGCTTATTTAAGATGCACTTGTTCATTTTAGCGAATTTCCTCTATAGACAAGAAGCTATTACCGTAGTCGGCATGGTAAGACCTAGGCCCGGGACCATGATAACTTTTCTTTTTGAGGTCCCCAGACCACAAAAACACCATTCGTTCGAAACTTTATATACATATCTTAAATATTATAAATATATCTTACATATATATATATATATATATATATATATATATCTTAATTATATGTGTGTCCGTGAGCACGATAACTCTCGTAAAAATTATCCGATTTCGATGAAATTTGGTATAAACGTGTAAAGCAACATTTATGACCAAGTTCGAAAACCAGCCAGATCGCTCTAACCGAAGGGGTATTTTGGGGGGGTTTTGTACCCCAAAAATGGATTTTTTCGAATTTTGTACATATAATTTTTGAAATTTTCATATTGTAGTTTTTAGCTTTGGATTCAGCTTAAAAAACACACAATTTGGTATTTTGATCATTAATCTACGTCAATTGGTTCCCGAGATATTGAAAGTGCTAAACACAGTACATTGTCTAATGTTATTGTTATGGAGGAAAAGAAATATTTTATATTTCGCCTATTTATGAACGTATACTGACGAAACTTAGTATAAGGCTTCATCTGGTCGTGGTCTATTGATATTTGCTCAAAATAATAATTTTTTCCCAAGGGCTCCCGTAGCAGCAAACCTGCATACTCAGCCCCATGTTATTCTTATGGATAATAACTAAATTGTATGTCTCCCTTAATTATAAACATAAATTAATAAAAACTGGTATATGACTTCACCTAGTTGAGTTACATTGATATTAACATAAAAACCCATTTTTTGTGTTCCTTGATGGATCAAACCTGCGTACTAAATGGTTAATTCTGTGTAGTAATTCATTGTGTATAACGATCATATCACCAATCATATTATTCTTGTATCGTAAAAAGATCATATCACCGATCATATTATTCTTGTATCGCAAAAAAAACCTTATAGCGCATGATCCTACAGACTGATATTATTAAACACTTAACTAGAATAATAATTTGTAGTTAAGTGTAGGGCCCATATAATATTTATAGGCTACGAAATGCCTGTAAGGTGATGAAAATGTAATTTACATTTTTTAAGATTGTGAAATCCTCTTAAAAGGCAACTAGGTTACAATTTATGTCCATCCCATTTTTATTTGCAACCAGTGCCGGATTTAGGAGCTGTGGGCCCCTAGGCACAGCCGGTGGTGCGGGCCCTTACCACCCTGGTCAGCAAGCTGGCGACCATTTCTTTTTGCTTGTTTGAGGTTGTTGTATGTGGGATTCGTGTGGTGCGGGCGCTTAGGCGCGCACCTATGTAGCCTATGCTTATATCCGGCCCTGTTTCCAACAATTGTTTATTCGAATTTACTTTAACAAATAATGTTGGATTAAATCAGTAATTGTGAGTCAGCGTTCTATAACTATAGTTTGGTTAGAAAGCCAATATTTTGCACAGTTATAATGATAATGGTCATAAAATAGCCTAGCTATTTTAATCCTGTGGTTCATAGATAGGGGTGCAAAATTAGTTTTCATAATTGCAAAAAAATTTACTTTTTGTTGGTCTACAAAGCAGATTATATGTAATATCGATATTTTACACAATATCGATATTTTGGCCTCGATAGTCCCTGCCCTATATTATTATCAATATCAATATCGATATCCCAACGCTAATATAAAGAAGTAGTCAGTTATATCAGCCCAGAGAAGTGGTTTCCCAGGTCTCCGAGCTTTAAAACAATGTCCATTGTGGACCTAAAGTAAAATGTGCCTTGGCCTTGGTTGCTCTAATAACTTATTCAAAAATACACATTTCCATACGATCGAGAAGGATGCTACTTTTAGTAGATTTGTGATTAAATTGCCAATTTAAACAGAACAAAATCTATTAGAAAGGATTTAATAGTATTTCTTAAAATCATGTCGGTTAAAAAAGTATGTATTCTGCGCTTGAAATTATTTTTTTCTATATATTTTTACAAAATATCAGGGGTATATTTTATACTTCCAATACTACACTAGCTCCAATACTCGGACGAGAAAGGAACTACAGCGGGACAACGGTAAGGTAGATCGTCCGGACGTTTAACAGTATGACAGTTTTTATAGCCATAGCTCATGTTACCGAGGGAGAAATATTTAGTTGTCAAGTTGATGTTTTCTGGTTTAATATTTTGACGTGAGATATATTCGACGTAGGCGTTTTAACATTTATAAATGTAGCAAAACGAGCTTTTCAAACAACAATAATTTAAGATAGAAACATTATTTTGTAACGTTCACAACTGCAAAAGCAGCTTTATCTTCCTTATTTTAAATTCCGTTTAGAGTTTTTTTAATAACTTAATAATTATTGACGTAAACAGATATTCTACTGTTCTTTGAAACGCTCTTTTCTCCTGTTAACATTTTATCTTCACGCGGCGACGAAGATCGCTTGGTAGACGGTTAGACCGAAGTCTTTACGCATAGGATAGTATTAACTTAGCGTTCTGAAATCGATCCTACCCAACTTATTAATATTATGAATACAATTCAACTTATTAATACAACTGTAGGTGGAATGGAGAGTAAATTTACCTAATCATCTACCAGGGCTACAGAAATCCATTGTTTAACTACATAATAATAAAAGTCTATGTTCTCAGATCAGTGTTGTATTACTGTATTACAGCTTACCTGTACTTTTCAAACTAGTTATAACGTTTTAAGATAGTTCATTTATTTCAATATTTCTGCAAAAATGATTTGTTCTGAGAAGCGCTCATGAATAAAGTAATTTTTATTGTAATTTTACTAGTTGCATAGCTTTTTAAAGAATCCCGTGGAACTGAATGTATAAGAGAGGTATCAAATATTATTGAGCAAAATCAGGGATTATCAAACGAGCTTAATAGACCAGGCGGTATCTGTTTTGGATTGGGTAAACCGTACATTATCCGAGATTTTTGTGTTAATGGCTTCAGAATATCATTAAAAAAGATAATTTCACCATGCGTACAAATTCAAACGTGTGCAACATTTTTTATTCAGGAAATTCTTCAAAATGACGCGTTTTCAAAATTTCACGTTTTTCTCCAGTTTTTCTTATATATATCTCTGAAACGATTTAATTTAGACAAAAATAAAGGGCACCAAAATTTTCGTGGCAAAATTTTACATTTAAAAAAGTTGATTAGAAATCCGTAATATTTGAAAAAATAGCATTTTTACTGGAAAAAATGTAAAAAATAGTACAAAGAAGCCAGAAAATTGACGTTTTTTGCGATTTTTTTCTTAAACTTTTACTTTATGTACGACTTTCCAACTTTTTACAGAAACCTTACATCGTATGAAAAATTATTACCCAAAACTTCATCAAAATCAGCCTCACGGTTTTAGCACAATAATCTTTTAAAATATGTACTGCAAAAATGTTTTATAATTTTTAAATTTGTTTAAGCTTCAAAATACGACGCGAATATACATGAAAGCTGCATCAAATATAAAGACAAACTAGGTATTTTGAATAAATTTTAAAATACTCAAATCGGTTGACTAAGAGAGCCTAGGCAAGTGTTTTAATAGAGTCTATTTTTCTGCGATTTCTAGCAATTTAAATAATTTGCATGGTTTTCGAATAAAGTCTAACTTTTTACCCCCAAAACAGTTATTTCAGGCAGTAGCAGTCCCCAACATTAATGTTCTCTTGAGAATGACCTTAATTTCTCCAAGCTCGGTCCTCAAATACAAAAGGGAAACCTTTAATTAACAGTGTACCTCCAACACAATAGAATTGACATTCACTCCCACTGAGCTCGGTCCCCAACTGTAGGAACCCTTTATGTGTTTACCTTCTCATCTCCAAGTTCGGTCCCTAAATTATAATCGTCCCTATTAATATCGTAGTCTGTTTATGGGGTATGGTGGATTCCAGGGAATTAAAAAACGTGTTATATCAAGGGTCTTATTATTTTGAGGTTCGTTATATCAAGGTTATACTCTAAAATTAAAGATTACGTATTATTGTTGGTTGGGCAGAGTTAAGTTTGAATAAAAAATAAAAATCCAGCCCATTACTGTACAGAGCTTAGTGTGAAGGAAAATCCATTCTAATTGGGTATGGGGGGCCGTGCACTGCTCACAGAAGGTAATATTTCCAATTTAGGGACCGAGCTTGGAGATGAGAACGTAAACACAAAGGATTCCTGCAGTTTTAAACCACCATGTTCCTTTAATTAAATAAATATTAAAGATTATCATTAGATAAGTGTTTGACCGGTTGTGATCAAATTTTGTATGACACTTGGTTTGATTAAAATCTAATTACAGTAAAATAATAGTAAAATAAAATGTAATAGTCCGTTTCAAAATGGCGGCCATTTTTTAAGAATAAAAATAACTCAAAAACCATAATTTTGAACTTTTGTACAGTAAATGATGCTGTTTACACGCTGGTAAAATATCAGTTAATTTTTTCAACACCCTGGATATCTCTAATATGTTGGTTAATGATTTCATTGTTGAATAATGTTGTAAGTTGTATTAGCTAATTAGATATAAACGCCAAATGTTTCGTGACTGGAGCCCAGTCTTGACATGGTTAACCATCTGTTCTGGTATGCGTTGCCGACTGATCACATGTGGCGCGGTTATTCGGTGACAATCTGAACTGCTTTGCTGTTCTGCGTTGCCGACTGATCACATGTGGCGCGGTTATTCGGTGACAATCTGAACTGCGTTGCTGTTCTGCGTTGCTGACTGTTCACATTTGGCGCGGCTATGCGGTGAAAATCTGAACTGCTATGCTGCTTTGCGTTGCCGACTGTGCGTACTTGGCGCGGGAAATTTGAAAGGGAAGATCTCTCTCTCTCTCTCTCTCTCTCTCTCTCTCTCCTCGATATTTCGGTTAAATCCCCGCAACTCGGGTCCAAAATCCCCGGTTTTTTCTTAATCCCCGAATGAAATAAAAATTTGGGTCCTAAATAGAGTTAGCATTGCGCTTATGAAGAATCAATCCAATATGACCGACGGGGGAGCGTTTAAGAGGGCGTTGGAGAGCGGCCATGTTGGATTTTACCTCCATAAGAACAATGTTAAACTTAAAACCATATATCTCGCTTATTTATCTTATTAACATACGATTATGAAAGATGTCTCAAATTAAAGGTATTTTGAAGACGCAGGTGGTTTGCTCGCTACTTTCTAAATAAAATAATACATTTTCAAAAATATAGTAATTTAAAGTCTATTTTTTATACATATTTTGTAGTTTTTCGTAGTCATTAAAAAATAAAACTCCCAGCAAACACTAACCAAAACTTTATAAAGATTCAAACAAAATTTATTCCAAATCAATAGGTCAAACAGTAACAAAAAAATATGCTTTTCAGAAAAGACATGTTTTGTGCGTTTTAACATTGAAATAGCCCGTAGCGCTAGGGTCAGCGACGACATTTCTTCTGACTCCAACGTCCTCTTAATTTGTTGATAGGCCTATGAGGTCTTGTGGTATTATTATGTTCATGAGTCAGTATTGGTTTAAAGTGATTGTTTCATTGCTCATAACTGCCTGATTTCTTTAATACAGCAACTGTAACTTGTAACTTTTCAACTAATTGTGCTCAGTATTTTATTTTATCCTGGAGCTGGCTTAACTTTGTAATATTGTTCAGTAACAAGTGGTATTCTGTTACCTTGAATTAAACTTAGCAAATTTTGCTCAGAGATGCCCTGAAGGCAACCTTAAATGTAATTTTGTGTGAATATACTTTTGACTTGTAACTGATTTGAGACTGATAATTAAAAGGTAACTGACATTCCAATATTTTGTTATTATTGCACTCCTTAGGGATCAACCTGTAGGTATACATTTTGTCGTAGTGAGTTAGTATTCAGTAATCAGAATAGACTGACATTTTCTTAATTTTGTAGATTCCATAGTTAACACCAAATCATCTTTTTTTATAAATTTAAGTCACGTCCTTGATGGTTACTGGCAATTTAATAGTAGGCTATTGTAAATCTATGCATGAAATTCTCTGGTGATCACAACCAAACAAAATTTAAAAACTTAAATCGGCCTTACAAGAAGACGACCGCCCAGACGACTGCAGTGGAAGGACTGTTCCTCGTTGCGGCCTTCAGGTGTTCTGCTTAATAACGAGGTGGCGCCCTTAACCATCTACTAGGATAAGCTCTCCCTACAATATCTACAGGTTAACTTCTTGCATGGCTGAAAATTTTGACCTACTACAACACAAAATAGGAAATTATTAGGTACCACAGATAGGAACTTTTAGTATCAGTGTGTCACAACCCGCCCTTCCGCTAGAGGCACTGTCTCTGCCATTCATAGTGTAAGTGGATGATAAGGAGTGTTGTATGAATGATTGACGTTGACGTAATGTTTATTCCTTATGAATGGGTTTATTTATCCCTCTTTTACTGGTCTGTAGGACAAGAAAATGTCTTCGGAAATATTGTCCATCCAAAAAGAACATTAGCATTAGAATTTTCAAGCATCATTAGAGAATTATACATTTGAAGACAACGATAATTTGTTAACAATAATTGTATTTGCTGGTAACAATATGTTCAGAAGATAATTAAAACGAGGGCTAGGATGCCTCACATCCCTCCCCTCCACGTATGGGGGCACCACCGATATTCGCGTGGCTTTACCTGCTGCGCCCGCTGATGCCGATGCCGCCTCACCACCCTCCCCTCCACGTATGGGGGCACCACCGATATTCGCGTGGCTTTACCTACTGCGCCCGCTGATGCTGCCTCACCACCCTCCCCTCCATGTATGGGGGCACCACCGATATTCGCGTGGCTTCACCTACTGCGCCCGCTGATGCCGCCTCACCACCCTCCCCTCCATGTATGGGGGCACCACCGATATTCGCGTGGCTTCACCTGCCGCGCCCGCTGCCCTCTCCATTTCTATTCCGTGCCCGCTTGTAAGGGGCCATAATCGAGGTAAGTCTTTGGGGGCCATACACATATTATTACGCAACGCATTTTTCGTCATTTCAGACTCCCCCCCTCCCCATGTCACGCACCATAACGCTTGACCATACCCCCCACACCCCCTCAATGTGTTACGTAACTCAATCATAGTATGCTTTAAAATAGCTTAAACATTTTAAACATCGATTTATTAGCAATTTTGAATGTGGATTTCAATGAATCTTTTAAACTTTAAATTATTTTTTTTAACAACATTTTTTAATAAATTATCTAAAAGCAAAATGTATTCAAACAAAGAAGACTGTTTCTAAAAATATAAACAACAAAATAAACTATCTCGGCTAAAACGTAACACATTTAATTTATAACTAATACTAGTACAAAACAATAAATAAAATATCCCCGCAGCAGCAAACCTACGTACTCAGCAAATTTCCAATATATATTTATGTACCTTAATACCACATAAAGCCACATGCAGGTTTCATCAATTTACATTTATAAATAAACGATATATGACATTTTAATTATTCTCCATAAGAATAACATGGCGACTGAGTATGCAGATTTGCTGAAACAAGGGACACAAAAATGTGTTTTTTATACAAATATAAATATAACTTAACTAGGTAAAGCCACATACCAAGTTTGATTAATTTATGTTCATAATTAAGGGAGATAACATTTTACTTATTCTCCATAAGAATAACATGGGGGCTGAATACGCAGGTTTGCTGTTACGGGAACTATAGACAACAACATTTTTTTTGTGCAAATGTCAGTAGACCTCAACGATATGAAGCAATATACCAATTTTTGTCAGGATAAGTTGATAAATAAGCAAGATAAAAAGTTGTCTTATTCTCCATAAGAATAAAATTGGACTAGGTACTGTGTTTAACACTTTCAATATCTCTGTAACCAATTGACGTAGAGCAATGATCAAAACACCAAATTGTTTGTTTTTTAAGCTGAATTCAATGGTAATTCAATGGTAAAAACCCAAATGATTTAGGCCCTACTCGAATATTATATGCTCATATTTCTGGGTTACAAAACCCCTTCGGATAGAGCAATCTGGCTGGTTTTCGAACTTAAAGTCATAAATGTTGCTTTACCTGTTTGTACCAAATTTCATCAAAATCGGACCATTTTTACTTTCTCCCCCTATACATAGTATATGGAGAAAGTATTGTTTTCGTAAAAATTTTCGAATTTGAGTTGTTAGTGGAAATATTCGTTTTGGTGCTCCCTGAACCCAAAAAAGTGGTTTTTACGTGATGTCTGTCTGTGTGTGTGTGTGTGTGTCCGTGTGTGTGTGTGTGTGTCTGTGTGGATGTGTACAGAGCTAGAGCCCTAACCAATAGGCCGATTTTTATGAAATTTGGTATGTAGGTACTAATCCACGATATCTCCAGGTGTTTTTTTCATTTTTTGGAATTTTTGATTTTTAAGGGTAATTATCCCCCAAAAACCGCCAAAAAACATGAAAAATCAAAATTTCTCAAAAACGGCTCTTACGATTTTGATTAAACTTTAGTCGTTTGTAGAACTTTAGTCCTCCAACAAAATGACACCACCCGCATTTCTGTAAAAATGCGGGTTCAGAAATTACAAGACTTAAAACATCACAAATTCAGTTTTTTGGATTTTTCATAAAAAGACATAAATATAAAACAATATTACTATTCACCACTAAAAAGAGCTCTAAAAACTAAATAATTTAGTATTTTGAATTACTATTCTACGATTGCTGGTTTCGGAGAAAATTGAAATTTTCATTTTGTGGTAAACGCAGTACGTTGTCCAATGTTATTCTTATGGGGAATACAAAAATTATTATTTCTCTCTTATTTATTGATAAATTTCATTCAAACTTGATATGGTTGTCAATTTAGCATTGACCAACAGAGGAAATTCGAAATATGTTGTCCCTTAATAACCCTGGGGGGGGGAATAGGGGGCATTTCCCCTCTTAAAACCACGAGTGTATCAATGGATTCTGTAGTGCCTCCAAAGCAGGGATTTGGGTGGATGTTTTTTAAAACAACTTGTTTACAAGATTTTCTGTACATTCGACCGTGCTTTGTATTCTATATTTAGTAAATAAAAAGCAATTTATTCGTTAAAGTTGGGCTAAAAGGGAGAAAGTATGTGTCAGTTTCCTGATACCGTTTATTACGAGAGTTATCGCACCCACGGGCACATATATATTATGTACAGTTTCTAACGAATGATGTTTTTGGCATCTGGGGACCTCAAAACGAAAAGTTATCATGATCCCGGGCCTAGGTCTTATCATGCCGACTACGGTAATAGCTTCTTCCCTATAGAGGAAATTCGCTAAAATTTGGGTGGCATTGCGCAATTCTGTATAAAGTCATGATTTTACACTCTAAAATAACACAAAACATAGGTGTAAAGCAATAGGGAACTTACTCAAAACACGTTATGTATTTATTTTTAGTGCATCTGTTATTGAAATAGTACGAAAGAAGTATTTCAATATAATTAATTGTAACCTTGATTTAGCAATTTTATTTTATTTTTTATTTTGAAAGATTCATAACAGTATCAATAGATACGGGAGTGCGCCAACTCTTAGGGTTGATATGTGTGAGTTACGTAACGTTGATCCAAACCCCCCCTCCCCCACATAACGCAGCACAACGCTACGCCATACCCCTCCCCTCCTTAAGTGCGTTACGTAATATGTGTATGGCCCCTAAGAGCAATGTCGAGCATGATCAGAAAAAAGTTCTGGGTTCCGTTGCAACTTATTCCCGACTCCAACGCCAACGCAGTAACGTGAATCTTAAGGCCACGCTCCCCCGTCGGTCATATTGGATTGATTCTCCATAAGCGCAATGCTAACTAAACATCTATTTAGGACCCACATTTTTATTTAATTTTCAATCTGATTTAGGTAATTTTTTTACTACTCAAAATAAATAAAGTAAAGAGTGATTTTTGCGAGTACAAATTCGTATAAGTGTTACAGATTACCGGAAAAAAATTGTCAAACTTAAAAAAATTACTTTTTTTATTAAATATTATAATTCATTTTCATAATATCTTCCACAATAATCACCTGCGATAAGAATATCTTTCAATTGACACCAAAACCAAAATTTTATCTCGAGATAAGCGAAAATTGGGGTCTGAACTTAACATTATTCTAATGGGCGATAAAACCAATATGGCCGTCAGGGTAGCCGGCTCTTAACTATTTAGTGTGTAGCAGCATTGACTATAAATACAACAGTATCTATAGTATCTTCAGTATCTATAGTCAATGGTAACAGTTAATAAATGTAGCTACGTACTCGAAAAAATAATAAAGTTAACTCGCTTGGTTAACTTTAAGCAAACTGATAAGCAGTGCTATTTTGAGAGTTCACAATATCAGTAAGTCAATATCATAATATAATGTATTATGCAAATGCTTTGTTTTGCTGACAAATCTTATCCTTCACCCAGTCGTGTACAATATAAACTGTAAAGATGCACTGGCCAGATATTTTCGGATTAAACATCCATAAAGTCACAACAAATGTAGAATAGCATTTTTGGAAATTCTGCTCCGTTTATCGTTAGTCAGTCTGTTTGTATTTTGTACTAAATTACGTTTATATTTTTAACTGTTAAAGGTATTAAATTAAAACTTGGCATACATTGTGCCTATCTATACCTGATGATGCTTCGGTATTGAATTTAAAGTTTTTAAAACCACCGTTCCGCTGTTTACAAATATAGACTATATATTACTATATTATTCGTGAATTATAACACAGAACATCCAAACAGTGTTTCAAGTTTCCAAAGAAATTTTAGTAGTTTTGTTTTAAACCCTTTATTATATTTTTAAAGATGTAAATGCGGAAATTCACTTCCCTCACGTCAGCGCGCTGCGTGCGAACCCGCGTTTATTAGTGAATTTCCTACGGAAAAGTGAACTATATTAGCATGACCCGCACGGTGAAACTTAAGCCTGGGACCACCATTGATGTTCCTAACGTGATCCCCTGAACACGTTACCCCAAGTGCTATATACCTATATAGCACTCTAGCACTCTAGTGGTCGAAATTTTTCTCCTATTTACTTGAAATTTGGTGAAACCTTCCCTTCTGTAAACGGTTGGACAAGTTCGTTGGGCAAAACAATCGGACAACTCTAACCCCCTTTTTGGGGATTTTAATTTTTCAAATTTTGAGTTTTTCGGCCCAAAAAGGGTCAGAAAAGCCCCGAATGTAACATTATTGATGGCAAATCGGTACTTTAGTATTATACGGATGCCACTATTTTTGGAGGTTAAATTTTTACCGGATACAAAGGATAACTACATAAATCGAAAAAACGTACTTTTATTGACTTAATGTACAAATTTTACACCATTCTGATGAGCGGTCTTTGTGTTGTGCCTCCCAAAAGGCAGCGATGTCCACTAGGATCGTGTTGAATGCGTCGCCGCCGCTAGCAGCCACACCCGATCGCCGCATGTACTCCGCCAAACATACAGCGCGCTGCGGCAGTTATGTTAGGATGGGTTATCGTAAAAATACGTACGGTTTCCTCTTCATTTCGAGGTAAATCCCACACCAAAAGAACGTCACTCATTATGAAAACAAATGCAACGTAGTGCACGGCAATAAATCACTCATGACGCTGACCCAGATACAGGCGATGACAGGTGATGCGCGCGCTCCAGTCAACGACCTGACCTTGGCCTATTTGGAGGGGGTTTGGCGGCCGGAAGTATGACTCATCAGGTATCATTCGATTCGTAATGAAACAAGAAAAGTCCTACAATCATTTTTATGATAACCCATCCTAACATAACTGCCGCAGCGCGCTGTATAAGGGTGGCATCCGTATAATACCAAAGTACCGGCAAATCCAGAAGACGGTTTAAATGTACGGATTGCAAACGTCGATCATTATGGTATTGATCGCGCAACAACTGATATGCGACAAGATAATTGTCATATGTGAGGCTTAGACTTTTGATAAAATTCAATGGTTTGCCATGTATAACGCTACGAAAAAACTGGAATTTCATAACGTTTGAAATGGTAACATTTTAGTGGATTGAAGCGTCAAAAAAAATGATAAAAGCTGCCCACATTGTGAGGTCACCGCAGTCGCCTTTGCTGAGAAGCTATTCCGCCTAGAGGTCAGGCCAGTCGCTGCTCACTCACACACACGCAGAACCCTCCCCTCAACTAACCCCAACCCCCAACCAAGTGGTCAAACTATACGTTGTGAGGTCACCGCAGTCGCCTTTGCTGAGAAGCTATTCCGCCTAGAGGTCAGGCCAGTCGCTGCTCACTCACACACACGCAGAACCCTCCCCTCAACTAACCCCAACCCCCAACCAAGTGGTCAAACTATACGTTGTGAGGTCACCGCAGTCGCCTTTGCTGAGAAGCTATTCCGCCTAGAGGTCAGGCCAGTCGCTGCTCACTCACACACACGCAGAACCCTCCCCTCAACTAACCCCAACCCCCAACCAAGTGGTCAAACTATACGTTGTGAGGTCACCGCAGTCGCCTTTGCTGAGAAGCTATTCCGCCTAGAGGTCAGGCCAGTCGCTGCTCACTCACACACACGCAGAACCCTCCCCTCAACTAACCCCAACCCCCAACCAAGTGGTCAAACTATACGTTGTGAGGTCACCGCAGTCGCCTTTGCTGAGAAGCTATTCCGCCTAGAGGTCAGGCCAGTCGCTGCTCACTCACACACACGCAGAACCCTCCCCTCAACTAACCCCAACCCCCAACCAAGTGGTCAAACTATACGTTGTGAGGTCACCGCAGTCGCCTTTGCTGAGAAGCTATTCCGCCTAGAGGTCAGGCCAGTCGCTGCTCACTCACACACACGCAGAACCCTCCCCTCAACTAACCCCAACCCCCAACCAAGTGGTCAAACTATACGTTGTGAGGTCACCGCAGTCGCCTTTGCTGAGAAGCTATTCCGCCTAGAGGTCAGGCCAGTCGCTGCTCACTCACACACACGCAGAACCCTCCCCTCAACTAACCCCAACCCCCAACCAAGTGGTCAAACTATACGTTGTGAGGTCACCGCAGTCGCCTTTGCTGAGAAGCTATTCCGCCTAGAGGTCAGGCCAGTCGCTGCTCACTCACACACACGCAGAACCCTCCCCTCAACTAACCCCAACCCCCAACCAAGTGGTCAAACTATACGTTGTGAGGTCACCGCAGTCGCCTTTGCTGAGAAGCTATTCCGCCTAGAGGTCAGGCCAGTCGCTGCTCACTCACACACACGCAGAACCCTCCCCTCAACTAACCCCAACCCCCAACCAAGTGGTCAAACTATACGTTGTGAGGTCACCGCAGTCGCCTTTGCTGAGAAGCTATTCCGCCTAGAGGTCAGGCCAGTCGCTGCTCACTCACACACACGCAGAACCCTCCCCTCAACTAACCCCAACCCCCAACCAAGTGGTCAAACTATTTTCTAAATAAAATAATACATTTCCAAAAATATAGCTATTTAAAGTCTATATTTTTATACATATTTTGTAGTTTTTCCTAGTCATTAAAAAATAAAACTCCCAGCAAACACTAATCAAAACTTTATAAAGATTTAAACAAAATTTATTTCAAATCAATAGATCAAACAGTAACAAAAAAATATGCTTTTCAGTAAAGACATGTTTTGTGCGTTTTAACATTGAAATAGCCCGTAGCGCTAGGGTCAGTGACGATATTTCTTCTGACTCCAACGTCCTCTTAAGAAGGTGAAGCTTCATACCTTTATTAATTTAGGTTCATAACTAAGGGAGGTAGGCCCAATCAAACATTAACTATTCTCAATAAGAATATATTGAACGCCTGAACCCGACTAGCAGCGGTAGCGTACCAGGTGATTTTAGAGCCTATGCGCTGGACGAGATAGTTCAGTTTGTGTCTACCAGGTTTCACCACATGTAAGACTCAGACTGCAGACTGAGCGCCTAACGGTACAATCGCTTATGAAGCAGTAACAGTGTTTATTGATAACAGATTCAAAAGACGATATATCGGTCCATAGCACTGAAAGGGTTAAGAAGGTGAAGCTTCATACCTTTATTAATTTAGGTTCATAACTAAGGGAGGTAGGCCCAATCAAACATTAACTATTCTCAATAAGAATAACACTGGGCTGAGCATGCAAGTTTGCTGCTTCGGGGGAAATAAAAAAAATTGTTTTTTATGCAAAGCATATAAATAGGCCAGAACTTAGGTCAAGTCACATACCAAAGTTTCGCTAAAATATGATCACTTTAAAGAAACTGGAAAGATTATTTTTTATTTGAATTAAACGACAGATAATTTTAATCAAATATTTGTTTACGAAATCGAATTAATACAGTTCATATGATAACGGTGTTTAACAAGATCCAGTATAAAATACGATTGAATCACGGATAAAATATCTGATAACAATTAAACACATTAACTCTGAAACAAAGTCTAGGGCATCAGTAAACTACTTGTAGTGATCCTAACAACAAATTAAAATATCAGAACTAGTCGTTTGTTTGCGATTTTAATTTAGCCCACTATATATGATTGGCCTAGTAGAGCAGTGGTTAAATATTTTTCTACTATAGTAAAGTTTGTAAACTTCAGATGGGCCCAAAAAACGGGTGGCAGTTTGGTAGTACCCAGATAGGGAGGGAGGCAAATGGTTTCCAAAAATATACATTACCACCGAGAGATATCCTGGTAAACCATGTCAGTCAGGTCCCGAATCTTGTGTTGCTTGAATTCATTTACAGCAACTTTAGAGACTCATGCGGACAGTTAACATAAAAACAAAAATACCCCGTAGCAGCAAACCTGCATACTCAGCGAATTTCCAATGCATATTAATTTATCTTAATACCACATAAAGCCACATACCAAGTTTCATCAATATACATTCATAAATAAACGATTTATGACATTTTAATTATTCTCCATAAGAATAACATGGCGGCTGAGTAAGCAGGTTTGCTGAAATAAGGAACACTAAAAATGGGCTTTTATACAAATATCATTATAACTCAACTAGGTAATGCCACATACCAAGTTCTATTAATTTATGTTCATAATTAAAGGAGATAACACGTTAATTATTCTCTATAAGAATAACATGGGGCTGAGTATGCAGGTTTGCTGCTACGGGAACTATCGGGCAAAAAATGGATTTAAATGGAAATGGATTTTTGTGCAAATATCAATAGACCACAATGAAATGAAGCAATATACCAAGTTTCGTCAGGATAAGTTGATAAATAAGCGAGATATACAATATTTCTTATCCTCCATAATAATAACATTGGACAACGTACTGTGTTTAGCACTTTCAATATCTCAGTAACCAATTGACGTAGAGCAATGATTAAAACATCAAATTGTGCGTATTTTTAAGCTGATTCCAATGGGAAAAAATGAAATTTTACTTTTTCAAAAATTGTATGTAAAAACTCAAAAAACCCATTTTTGGGGTACAAACCCCCCCCCCAAAATAACCCCTTTGGATAGGTCGATCAGTCTGGTTTTCGAACTTAAGCCAGCTTATATATATCTATATATCTATATATATATATATATAGATATATAGATCTATATATATATATATATATATATATATATATATATATATATATATATATATATATATATATATATACAGTTTCGAACGAATGGTGTTTTTGGGGTCTGGGGACCTCAAAACGAAAAGTTATCATGGTCCCGGGCCTAGGTCTTACCATGCCGACTACGGTAATAGCTCCTTCCCTATAGGGGAAATTCGCTAATAGTCACGGTCCGAGACACTCCGTAGAAACCACAGTTCACCATGTAGGACTGGCTGTCTTTATCCAACTGCACCTGCACATCTTTACTGGAGCGGGGTTCTAAAGACTATTATTGTCCGAAACGTTATTAGAATCTTGGCCAGGCAATAAAGCACGAATTCTACTTGAAATGTACAGATAGGAATCATTAATACTATCTTGATCTTCCGACAGAGTTTCGATAGGCAAAGCGTTATCTCCAGTAATTAGTGAAACTCGTTGTGAGTTAGATTCAAAATCAGCTAGTTTCCTTTCTATTTCCGCAGCATCCGTATTTAAGGTTTGAATGCCAACCGAAGTGAGTTTGTCACCAGTGTCACATAAGCGGTCGACAACAGTTTTAATAGAATTAAGTCTTGCCAGTGTGTTTTGTAAGTGTTGCCAGTCTTTGATAAGTTTCCGCCTTAAACTCAGTCGCACGATTAGTGGGCGACATAACTTACCATGAAAAGTCAACGAGTAAATAAGAATAAGAATAAGAATGATTTATTTTCTCCAATTAAACATGTTACAGAGTATTTCTAATATGCACACATTTTCCTGTTCATTGATTTTGTCCTCAAAATATATAATTAAACATATATAATATTTAAAATAGTCTACACAAAACAAAATAAACAATACTCAAATTATCCTCTTAAATCTGCCTCCTTTTGATTGTCTCTATAACTAAAACAGGAATTAATAAACTAATACAGCTTCACTATTTCACAAAAAGGTATATACAAGTAATTTTAATTTAAAACAACTATATTCAATTTACATTTACTTTTATTTATAAAGTATGTGCAGTTAAACAAATTTGGAGAAAATGTAGGGCCTCCAAGGCATAGCCTGTTTGGAGGTTCCTTTTCTTCAAAATAACCAAAATTATAAACAGCGATCAGATAAAATAAACAAAACGTGATAAACAAAAACGGTCTACAGAATCAAGTGTGCCTAAAGATTTAACTAAAAGAAAAGAAAATACATCCGAAACTTAACTATGTTTAGAGGCTCTCAAACTGCGCACCGCACTTCACCACCAGGCGGCTGATGGCACCTCCCCAGAGACTTGCCTCTGGAGTTGGTCTCCCCAGGTGCCGTCAAAGGTCATAGCATGCAATGCTTAGTCCCTGTGTGGCAAAGCTAGCCATAGTGCGCCTTTATCTGTACAACTAATCCTTTAACCTAACCCTACATCATTTAACTTGAATTTAACATACATCTATTTTATGATTAAAAACAAAAAATTAATGTCTTCTAAACTGAAAAGCCACTTCTTTAAATTGTTTGAAAAAGTATTTACGCTATTTGAATTTTTGAGCTTATCAGGCAATATATTGAATATTTTTGGTGCAATAAAGCTAAAGGTTCTGGTAAAAAACATGTTATGTGGTCTTGGTAGTACGAATTGTTCTGCATTTCTAAGTTTATTTCTATATAAATTTTCATTGGGAGGCCTGTTTCCACTTCTAGTATAAAACATCATTAACACTTTAAAAACAAATAGATACTTCAATGGTAGTATTTTTTTATCAATAAAGAGGGGACGAGATGGTTCAAATTTGCCTTTATAAGAGATTAATCGTACTAAATGCTTCTGCTGGACACTGATGGAATTAAGGTGAGTTTCGTACGCATTACCCCAAAAAATTATCCCATATTCTATTCGACTCTGCACCAGGGAAAAGTACAAAATACGCAAAACTCTTTCAGTTGTCAAATATTTTAAAAAGTAAAAATATCTCAAAACACTATTGATTTTATTTTTTAATTTTATAATGTGCACTTTCCAGCTAACTTCACTATCTAAATACACACCCAAATATTTTATATTACTGGTCTGTCCCACAGCTGCACATTTTTGTATACACATCCTCTGCTCTTCAATACAATATGCGCAATGGTATACAATTTCATTATAAAAGTTAACATGATTTCTAAGATTTAAATTAATAAATTTAGTTTTTTCAGCACTCAGCAGCATGTGATTCACAGTAAACCACACTGCAGTGCGTTGAGATCATTATTCATTGCCAATTTAACCAATTCCCAATTATTTTCTGCATAGCACAGAGCAGTATCATCAGCAAAAGATGTCAGTTTGCCATGAAATCTCGCATCACATAGGTCATTTATATAAATAATAAATAAAATTGCACCAAGAACTGAACCTTGCGGAACCCCGCTCTTAATTACTCCCATTTCACTATATACAGAATCAATTTTCACACACTGTTGTCTCTCCAACAAATAGCTTTTAAACCAATTTTGAGCAACACCCCTTATCCCACATTTATATAATTTGTTTAATAAAATATTATGATCAACAGTGTCAAAAGCCTTTTTTATGTCCAGGAATAGACCACTAACACTTTTTCCCTCATTTAATCCATCATAAACATTTTGCAAAAAATTCAATAAAGCGTGTTCAGTATTAAGTTTTACTCTGAATCCAAATTGATTACTACTAAAGAAATTTATTGAATGGAAATATTTTATTAATTTTTGTTTCATTACCTTCTCAAAAATCTTAGAAAAACAAGACAACAAGGATATAGGTCGGTAGTTATTACAATTTAATTTAGAGCTACTTTTGAAGATTGGTATTACAACAGCTTTCTTTAATTGTGTTGGAAAAACCCCGCTTTGAAAGCTAAAGTTAATTATATATGATAAGACACCCAAAATTTTATCTAAAACCTCCTTTATTACATTTGAACTTACACCATCTATTCCTGGGCTTTTGTTATTTCTTAAACTAGTTATTGCAGCCAAGAGTTCTTCCGGCCTTACTTCATCTAGAAAAAAAGATTTTACCTCACTTTTGCTAGGAAAATAATTTTTATAGTCCAGTGACAGAAAATTCTGAGATACAGAACTATTTAACTCCAATTTGTCAACAATACCTAGGAAATATTCGTTAAATTCATTTGATACAACTTGTGGATCATCAACTATAATACTATTTATTTCCAATTGAATTTTCATATCACGAGCTCTGGACTGGCCTGTTATTTCATTTAGAACCTTCCATGTTTTCCTAGAATTACCCTGACAGTTTTCAAATTGTTGTTTATAATAACTATCTTTTAAGTGCCTAATCTCTGTTTGTAAACTATTTCTGTATATTTTGTAATAATTTTTCAAATTCTCATTGCTTGGATGTTTCTTTACTAAGCTAAAAATCTTATTTCTTCTCTTTATTTTAAAACAAATCGACTCATTCATCCATGGTTTTATTCTCTTTAACTTATTGCTGCTAACTATTAATTTTTTGCATTCGGTTTCATAATTTTGGAATATATCTAAAAAAACATCAAAAGCTGCCGACGCATCAACTTGGTTGTATACATTAGTCCAATTCTCATTATCTAAAAGCTGTCTGAGAAGAGCGCAGTCTGTGCGGTACCGAGCAGGAGGAGGAGAGGAAGCAGCCAACCCGCCTCCCCACCCTCCCCCGCCCACCACCCGCACAACCACGCGACACATGGAGTGGTCCGTGTAACCGGCGTGTATCACCGACGGTTCCACAACAATCCTGTCCTTACTGGACACTCTTACAAAACAGTGGTCGATGCAGGTTTCAGACTTATCTGTTATTCTAGTGGGCTCTTTTATTAAACACTCTAAACCATTTACAGCCATTAAAGAGATATAATTATCAATAGAAGATATACCACTAGCTTCATTTTCATTTACAGGAATAGCAATATTTACATCTCCAATCCAAAATAAGTTTTTAATATTTTTAAAATCATTGTTTGGTCGACTAAAAATCTGCTGAAATTCATTAACAAATGTATCTATTGGTAAGAAAAAAAATAGTTTATGACTATAATTAAATAAGTCTTTTCAAAAGCACACAGCCAAACTTAAGAACTACACAAGTCTTAAAGTTAGTAAACACCAAAAGTTGGTGCCCTTTATCTTCATCACTTTTCATTTACGATCACTGTAAATGATTGAGAGAGCATAACGGTAGACACATAAGGGTAAAAAGATGATTTAATGCAATACCATAACATTGATGGGGAAAAAGTGTAAGTTACTATTATATCCATAAGCATGATATCAGGTTCGACTTGGACCAGTAGTTGGGGGAAATCCAAGCTATGAAAAGCAAAGATGGAATTTATAAGTAATTATTGAAGGACCATCCTTTTTTAATTACTGTAAAAGGAATAAACACAAGATGAAAGAAAATTAAAATACAATACAGTTTGTATAACCTATTTATTCTTTGTTATAACTGAAGTCATGGGAAATAAGACGTAGTACCAAAATATTAGGTGAATCAATAGTAAAAACATAAACTAATTGATATTTGCTCAGCATTGTCCAGCATAGTTCAGATCGGTCATTTTTAACATATGTCACAAAATAACAATGTTTTATTAAAGTTAGAAAATAAAGATCGCACTTTACTAAGAAGTTTAAAGGTCTTTAACACAATTCAGTTGATTTTCATCATCATTTACATGTTAATTGAATGTTCATCCACAAACAGGTAAATAAAATAGGTGTTGGTTTACTCACCAAAGAAAAGTCCGTTAAAAATACAAATTACCCTTGGTTTAAGTAATAATTCGTCATTCATCATTGAGTTTGGGCATGACATCTAGGTTTATATCTGAAAACCTGAAAACGCGTCCACAAAAGTTTCGTATTCACTTTCATTTGATAAAAATCACACTTGGTAAAATTCACTTTATTGATCAAATATCAATTTATTGTTTAAAGTATAAGAATTGCTTTTAAAAGGAAACTATGTTTTTGGGAGAAAATATGGAAATAAGTGACATCTAATTAAATCACATAAAAGAGAATCAAAACATATTTGATGGAAATTAGTTATGTGGGAAAGTTTTAGAAAATAAAGTAAAAAACAAGAATAGCTAATGTGAAAACCTCCAAAGGAACAATGAGAATATTGTATCAAAACAATGTCATATGTGGAAAAATAGATATAGTCAAAACATATGATAATAAACAAACATTTGAGGAACAGTTTTTTAAAGAAACCATCGATTTAAAAATTGGGAAAACATTACTAAAATGTGATTGCCGCTGCTCTCTCACTTTTTATGTAAACACTGAACATGCAGTATAGGATACCGCAGGCAACCATAACATTTCTTGATTGTAACTGATATATTTTTACCCGTAGATTCCAGATATAAAATTTGTTTTCGTTGAAAATTCATATGTAACTGCACTAAACACTATTTGTTGCAATTTGTTACACGTGCTTATATAGAAACAGAAATTTAAATTTTTTTGTGTTTTAAAATAATAAAATCCTGTAGAAAATTGAGAAAACATGCAAGTTGCCCTGTTTTGTTGGAATGTTTATGTGTTGTAGACCACAGTTGCTGAGGAAAATATTTAACCAGTTGATAACAGTGTGAAATCTAAAAATAACTAAACACAAGTTAGAAAAATAAGTTGTGAGTACACACAGTTTGTCCGAGGACTCAAACTAAATATGTTAAGTTTAATTTGGCAATCAAAGATTTGTCCAGCCCTAACATGAATTGGAGTCCAAGGGTCCAAGAAGGCACAGACCAACAAAGCAACATTTTAATCTTGACATATTTTTTCCATCCGAATTGCATTTGAAGATAATTGGATGAATTAATTTAGTTTTGTGTTGCAATAATTCTTTAAAGGTTGACACTTTAGTTCTTTGATAAAGAAATAATAAAATATGTACCAATCAAAACCCGTTATTTATCATACAGATACAAACGTATCACTGTCATAATCAGATTTAATTTACAAGGCGAAATAATGTTTGAAACATGTAACGGACTAAATACCCCCGTCACAGCAAACCTGCGTCCTCAGCGAATTCCCAATACATGCATATGTTTCTCACTACCACATAAAGCCACTTACCAAGTTTCATAAAAATACATAAATAAATAAGTGATCTATAGCATTTTATTTATGTCAATTATTAATATAACTCAACCAGGTGAAGCTACATACTAAGTTTTATTAATTTATGTTCATCATTAAGGGAGATATAAAACTTTCCTTATTCTCCATAAGAATAACATTAGAGCTGAGTGTGCAGGTTTGCTGCTCCTGGGATAATCAACAAAAAATCAATTGTTTGTGCAAATATCAATATGTCATTATTACGTGAAGCCAAATACCAAATTTCATCAATATAGATTCATAAATAATCGAGATATCAAATTGTATTTATTCTCCATAAGGATAACATTGGACAACGTACTGTGTTTAGCACTTTGAATATCTCTGCAACGGTTGGACGTAGAATCACAATTTAAACACCAAAATGATTGTTTTGTAGAGCTGAATCGATTTGTAAAAGCAAATGTGAAGTTTACATTAAAATGAACTTAGGAAAAGCAAAAAACCTTTTCCCCATAAGATTAACATAAGGAGATTTTAAGAGCAGGTTTTTTGGATTTTATCCGCAACCACTTAACCTAGGTTAATAATTCAAAATACTGTATTATTTATTTTTTAAGCTCTATAAAATGCTCAAAACCAAAATTGAGTGTTTTAAAAATTTTAGGGTGAAAAGCGCAAACAACTGATTTTTTGAAAATTTAAAACCCCCATAAACCCCCCTTCCCAAGATCCGATTTTTCTGGTTTTCGAACTTAAAGTCATGAATGTCACTTTACACATTTGAGCCAAATTTCATCGAAATCAGACGTTTTTTTACTCAAGTTATCGTGTTAACGGACACATATATATAAATTTGAACGAATAGTGTTTTTGACATCTGAGGACCTCAAAACAAATACCCCCGTCGCAGCAAACCTGCGTACTCAGCGAATTTACAATGCCTAATATTTGTCTTAATACCACATAAAGCCGCATACCAAGTTTCATAAGAATATATTCACATATAAGCGATTTTAATTATTCACCATAATAATAACATTGGTAATGAGTACGTAGGTTTGCTGAAACAAGGAACACAAACAATTGGTTTTTATGCAAATATAAATAGAATTTAACTAGGCGAAGCCACATACCAAGTTTCATCAATATTCAATCATAAATAAGCGCTAGATAACATTCTAGTTATACTCCATAAGAATAACATGGGGGCTGAGAAAGCAGGTTTGCTGCAACAAGGAACAAAAAATGGGTTTTTATATAATTATCAATATAACTCAACCAAGTGAAGCTACATACCAAGTTTTATTAATTTATGTTCATAATTAAGGGAGTCATTACATTTTACTTATTATTCATAAGAATAACATGGGGGCTGAGTACGCAGGTTTGCTGCTACGGGAATAATCAACAAAAAATCAATTTGTTGTGCAAATATCAATATACCAGTACTACGTGAAGCCACATACCAAGTTTCATCAACATACATTCATAAATAATCGAGATATAACATTTTATTTATTCTCCATAAGGATAACATTGGACAACGTACTGTGTTTAGCACTTTGAATATCTCTGCAACGGTTGGGCGTAGAATCACAATTTAAACACAAAAATGATTTTTTTGTGGAACTGAACAGATTGGTAATAGCAAATGTGAAGTTTACATTAAAATAAACTGAGGAAAAACCAAAAACTTGTTTCCCATAAGATTAACATGGGAGATTTTATGAGTAGTTTTTTTGGATTTTCTCTGCAACCACTTAACCTAGGTTAATAATTAAAAATACTATATTATTTGTTTGTTTAAGCTCTATAACATGGTCAAAACAAAAATTAAGTTTTTAAAAAATTTTAGGGTGAAAAATGCAAAAAACTGATTTTTGGAAAATTTAAAACCCCCATAAACCCCCCTTCCAACGGTCCGATTTTTCTGGTTTCCGAACTTAAAGTCCTGAATGTCATTTTACACATTTTAGCCAAATTTCATCACAATCGGACGTTTTTTACTCAAGTTATCGTGTTAACGGACACGCACACACACACACACACACACACATATATATATAAATATATAAATATATATAAATTTGAACGAATAGTGTTTTTGGCATCTGGGGACCTTAAAACAAAAAGTTATCATGGTCTCGGGCTTAAGTGTTACCATGAGACCTACGGTAATAGCTTCTTCCCTATGAGGGAAATTCGCTAAAAGGATAACATTTCAGAATTCAGAAACGAGCACAATTTTTTTAAAACTAAAATCTACGTTTTTATTACTATAATACTAATGGCTAACCTAATTCCTAATCTTTTACTACAAGATTCGTGAAAGGTCAGGGCCGGTGGAAGAGGCAAAACTATTGCGAGCCCCCCCTTAACCCATAAATCGTTCGGAACGTAATAAGTCTGTGAAGTTAACAGAAAAATGTTGTACTGCTTGCAACCGGCATAAAGTTGAGCACGTTGTCTTGTCACTAGCTATCAAAACCTACCGGAAGACACTCCCCCTGTCCCTAGCCCCCTGTGATGACGTCATCAAAATGGCGGATGAAAAAGTTGCAGTGTTTGGCTTAACATTAATAACTCTTATAATCTATGGACATTTTTAAATGTTGACTGTGTCATTTTAAAGAAGTAAACTTTCACCGTTAACATAAATATTGTTAAGGGTTTTATGTCTGTGGAATTGTTAGTCCTACATATTCTGGTTTTTTTTCGAATTACTCTGCAAAAAATACGCTATTAAAGTGTAGTCGCCATGTTAAGACTCGGGCTTGAAGCCATAATAATGTTTTGTTTTAGTAAATTTAGCTGAAATAAATACTAATTGTTGGAATTTGTAAATTTAGAATTTTGTATATGACCCATTTTGTACGTGTACATATTTTTGTATTTGTGAATGTCCACACTGTAACTTTAGACGGGAAATTTAGATTTTGATTATTTATTTGGATGAACGTGTGAGGCAGTATTTAGAGTCATTGGATGATGGGAGGAGGGTTTTTAATATATTTAAAATATCGTTTTTAGATATTTCATGAAGGCCACCAATAAAAACACTAATTTTGGTTTTTACTGTTTCGTAGACCATAAAAACAAAAAAAATATTTATTAGGTATATTTGAATTAGGTATTTAAATTTAAAAAAATGGCATAATAAAGTTGCAGGCAGCCGCAAAAGTAAACCAAAAATGAACAAATGGTTGAATCGGAAAGCAATACTGCAATGAAAGATTTGAAGCCTCTCTTTTATGTGTGTTCATAAACAATATACTTTATTCAAATTGTTTATACTAATTTAACTTATACATTTTTATCGCATTTCCTGTGTTACTAATCCTCAAAGTAAAAGTGTTAAAATCCAAAACATATTGTTGACATTTATACATATACAATTCAGACAGATACCTCTTATATGTTCACGATTTTTTCCGAATGTTAATTGCACTGATTTAAAATGTTAAAACAACTTATTTCGTCTTAATACTTTTGTTTAGACAACAGGTAATATCTCCTGAATAGTCGATATGCGGTCGTGATGGGGTGCCTGACAGTGCAACGCCGGCGCCGGGCCAGGGCCTACAGTACCACGGCCGGGCGCACAAACTCTCGATGCGTTTGACCAGTTTAACTAAGTTTTCCTAAAAAATGTTTAACATAAACCTATACTAATGCATAGGAATTTTTCCTGGAAGACATATTCTACAACTTTAAGTGGAAGTTTTCAATATTTTGACGTATAAATATGTTGTTGCACAAAAGATAAAACACCCCATGAAAATTTGTGAAAGATTGTTAATCGTCCTAAAATTGTAAAGAATTTAGTGAGCTTATCACAAACGTTCACTCTATAACTGTTTTAGAGAATATATAAAGATTGCAAACATTACCAAGTTGAGTTGTATTTGATGAATAGTGACGGAGTTTCAAACAATTTAGTAAAAGCATTCCGTAGGATGTATAATCAATGGTAAAAACTTGCATTTTCTGACTTTGAGGGGGGATGGGGGAAAGAATAAGGAGGAAACCAGGGGACTGTGAAAATACTTGCCTGTAGGTGTTCTACCACAAGTTGAAAATTCAACTCTTTTGGAATTATTTGCAACGTGAAACCTTCATTTACTGGGGCTGGCGGCGCAGTGGATGTGGATGTAACCGTGAGACGACGTCACAGCGATGTGATGGGGCCGCGGCCGGGGCCTCTCCGAACGGCTCCGTAAGCCAGCCCTACTGTATAGCCCCAGAAACTCACGATCTAAACTCCTCAACTCCCGTCCCGATCCAGACATGTTCCATTCGAACTGCGTCCAGTCCCTTCAAGCAAGCGCCCTACCCTCCTATTACAGATCGTTTGCCGCTAGAGGTTACGTTTTCTCCTAGTTTGACTGTGATAAAAAAAATAGTTACGACCAATTACAATCGTCAAACTTCGTGGATATATTACAAGTTTGGGCCTATTCATTTTCATTTCATTTCAGAGTGGGGCGGACCGAATCCAAAGGCACGTCAGCCGCTAGGGCTTTTTGCGCTCCCCGTTGAATTGTTGGTTTCAGAGTGGCAGGAGCCTGATGAACTGCTGTAACCTGAATACGAACTCCTCCCGACGCAGATGACTACCCCTCACCATGGTTCCGAGAGAGGCATCCCTTACCTCATTCAGAGCGTTGCAGTCAAAGAGCAGATGGTCGGCAGTCTCTTCAGACTGCCCGCACCTCCTGCACGCTGGGTCTCCATCGAAGATACCCATGCGTAACAGTTGTTTACTCAGGTGTCCATGTCCAGTGACTAACCCTATCATTTGTTTAATTTCTCGCCTATTCAGTAGCAGGATGTCAGAAGCCACCCACTGCGATGGCGAGTGAAGGGTGAGCTTGCTTACCCTCAGCGCGGGGAGCTCCGCCCATCTCTTTCGGTGCTTCTCCCGAGCCCATGATGTGATGGACTGACCTGCATACTCACGAGAGATCCCACAGAAGGGTTCAGGGCCTATAAGTGCAGCCGACGATGCCAAGTTTGCCAGCTCATCCGCAGCCTCGTTCCTCCTGATTCCAGTGTGACCCGGCACCTAGCAAAGCGTGACCTTGCTGCGCCTGCCAAGGCACGACACTGTTGAGAGACAGTCCCAGACAATCCTGGATCTGAGTTCCCAGGAGTCCAGCGCCTTGAGGCAGCCTGGGTGTCTGAGAATATGCAGATGCTCTCCTCCCTGAGACCACGTCCCAAGTTCTCCCGAGCACACTCCATGATCGCGATTGTAGGACTGAAGATCCCAGGGTAGCCCGATCAAGGGTCGCTCGTAAAATATTTTGGCGAGGCTTCACTCAGGGTCCCCTCCCTAGCCCTCATTAGACCTGGGATCTTCTGTCAAGCCTCACCGTAATTAGTTTCACGCTCACAGTCGTGTTATAGGATATGTATTGCAAATCTTAGACTAAAACTTTATGTTTTTCTGCTAGTCTTAAAACAGAGTTATTAAAGTTATCGAACACATGTTAAAACAGACAACAACAAAATTAAGTAGATTACATATTATTTTTATAGCAACCAGGCTATGATTAAATTTATATAGAGTATAACTTTATATAGCAGCACTGAATAAAATGTAACACCATTAGTTTTCACTCTATTTAGTAAAGTTAAAACTACATTATTTTATTATTTGAAAACTTTGTAAACAATAAGGCTTTTTCATTACCCCCCCTATGGAGGTGTGCAGATGTGGAAACTGGCTTTAGATTTTCGATTTAGGCCTCAGGGCTGTGCCCCACGAGACTTCCAAGTCTCCAAGTTCATATGGAGGAGAGTTTTATTTGGTTTATGTCACATATGTGCTTTTTCTTCATCCAATTAAATTAAAAACAGCTGTTACAAGGATTGTATCTAACTACAGACTATCACTGTTTTGTTTACTATTTAACTATTTGCTATTCTCGCTTCTCAAAACGGGATGCGCAAGCTGCGCATAGAACATTCTAGTAATATATAAATGTACTAGCTGTTACCCGCGGCTTCACTCGTGAACAATTAAACCACATTACAAATATTAACCTGACCAGCATTATAAAATCTTTGTTTACGTTATCAGGTCTTAATGTTAATGTGATAAATAAGCTCATGCGCAATGTTACCTTAATAGGTTCAGTCGTGTTTGGAGGCGATGAATCATCCATCTATACATACATCCAAACTGTCACATTTAGAATATTAGTATGATATATTTTTGATATCTATGAAAATATAAGGGAAAATCTATCATAACTGCAGTCAAAAAGAGCAAACTACCCACATAAGGAAATAATGGAGATTGAATTAGGTATTTTGTATTGTTTTGTACTGAAATACAGGGTAGGAACTACAACCATTAGTTAATATTTTATTTTAAATTACTGCAAAATGTAAGTGACCCATGGTGTGAGGTGTTATTGGTGCCCCTTGTCAACCTCATCAAACTCGATGACAATCCCAAGAGTGAGGCTTGACTTAGGATCCCAACTCGACCCCTCATTAGTGCTGGGACCTTCGGTCAAGCCTCACTAAAACAGGTAAATAATTCTCAGGTCAGTTTTAACCCTGGGATCTTCAGTCCGTCTACCCATGATCGCAGTGACCTCAGCCTGAAACATCGAGGGATACACGCCCATTGGAAGACAAAAGCCAACCCCAGCCTGCACCCCCAGTATCCCAGCCCCAGTACCCCTTAACTTTGAACCATCCGTGTACCACTCCTGGTCGCAGGGCGAAAGAGGAATCTTTTCTTCATCCCAATCCTCCCTTGAGGGGATGCGCACTTCAAAAGACTTACCGGAAGAGCGACCTGAAGTCTCTCGTCTGCGATGATGGGGGGTTTGGGGTTTCCTTTAACTTTTTTCTTTGTCTAAGATAAAATGTATATATATATATATATATATATATATATATATATAGTAGAAATGTTCTCTCCAGATTCAAATTTTAAAATCTTTATTAATTTTCGTACATCTGGTGAACTTCATCAGATAAATATAAAATAAGGTGTATAAATATGTACATAATTGTATAAAAAAACTAAACAAAATAGGTTAACAACAAAATATAAACAGATAATAAAAATCACATGCAATATAAAACAGATGGGTCATAGATAAAAATAATATACAGGTCAAGACATAAACCAATATTGGACTTTATTATCTTAGATTTAAACCAGACGGGTGCCGTGTTTGTAAGACTAGTTGATGGGCCAGTTCAGACTTACGAAGGTTAACCATTGTAATATTCTTGTTGCTGTCCTCTGTAACTTGTTTTATGGCCTTTAAATTGAAGCAGTCTTCGATCTTTTGTTTATTATGAAAAATAGCATGTTTAGCAACTGGCTTTTCTTCTTCACCATGTACTAGAGCTGCACGGTGACCCGTCATTCGTACTCTTAAGTGGTTTGATGTCTGACCTATATATTGTTTCTTGCAGTACTTGCAGTCAAGTTGGTATATAACATTTTTTGAATTGCAGTCCATCTCACCTTTTATACTGTATTTTTTCTTTGTGGCGCTGCTTTCAAATTTAGTAGATTCTGTCATTTTTCTGCAAGTACCGCACCGTGGTCTTTCGCATGGTTTACACCTGTTTTTTTCGATTACCCTCGACAGATTTATCCGATAAATCAGTTTTTACCAACATATTCCTCAAGTTTGGCGGCCTCTTAAAAATTACTCTAGGTGGTTTTGAGAAAATGTTTTTTGTCTCTTGTGATGACTGGAGAATGTTAAAAGACGTTTTTATCACATTGTTTATTTTATGGCCTGGATAAAATTGGCCTGGATAAAATTGAGTGATGAATTTCGGATCATTCACAACAAAACTATTAGTTTGCTGGTTCTTTGGTTGGTTAATCTGTCTCTTGATAACTTTTTCAGGATAGCCAGACTTTTGAAGGGAAACCGTCAACCTATTTATATAATTCACAAAGTCTGAATTTTCACTATACAGTTTCTTTGCTCTAAATGATAGGCTCTTGGGTATAGATTTTTTTATATAAGTAGGATGACAGCTCATATATATTTATGTATATATATTTTTTTATATATATACATCTGTTTGTTTAAATGTGGCATGTTTATTTCCTGCCCAATAGAACCTAACAATATACTTAGTAGGTTTTTTTATGTCTATGGTTTCAAATTTTGCTGGCAAAGATGACAATCTTTCATTTGGGAAAATCCCCCCCCCCCCAAACAACTTGAGGAATTGACTTTGTACGGTATTAAGATTTATTTATTGTGTCTTTAAAAAAAGGACAGAATAAGTTTATAGTATTGCAAGATTATGATGTAGATATATTTATGGTAAACAAGATCTCGTTGTCATGAGTACCACAACAAGGAAGCTAGACAAGGGAATACATTGCCAATATGGAACAGCTGATTGACAACTGGTTTAGTGACAAGTTCAATCAAACCAGTTTAGCAGTCCTGGTTACATCTATTGTCAAGGGATTTCTCAGTGATTTTATTTTTCTTAGACTCATTTTCCTAGATGTATTATGTTGCTTCGGATTGTTCGTATTCAATATTCTTGTATACATAAACTGATATTTATTACTAAAATTATTTTATAATAAGTATTTTTACTTCATTCTTCGTTATTTCACCTTCGATATTTGTTAATTAACTTAAATATACTATTAATAGACAAAACTACTCAAATGTAATATTAAGCTACAAGTAAAGCTTTCAGTAGACCTTAGTCCGTAAGCCCGTAAGTTCCAGGAGCGGGATTCTGGCGCTCACGGAACCGTAACTTCAACCTGCTGTAAAAGCTAAACTACTTGAGCTAATTTTTTTAAAATATGCTCCATAAAATTTAGTTCATCAGCTGAAACTTTTACGCTTACACTTCGTCTCAACCGAAAAAACAAAAAAATCCCCACAGAACAACTTTTTCACGTCACGTTAAGAAATTTAATTTGAAGTACTAGCTTTAGTAATTTATTTTTACCATTCAAATAATTCTATAATTAATAAAGATTATACCATCACTATCCCAGACTAATAATCTGTCAATGTGTTAAAAACAAAACAATCAATGAGTTTAAGTGCCCCAAACAACAGTGTATTTGAAACACGCGCACCACAATTTTAGTGTAATCTCCAAGCCGTTTGGGCTTTCTAGCCTCTGCCAAGATGGCGGCCACGGCCTCACTTCTCATAGTGTACTGATGAATGCAATGCCCAGTCTAGCCTCTGCCAAGATGGCGGCCACGGCCTCACTTCTCATAGTGTACTGATGAATGCAATGCCCAGTCTAGCCTCTGCCAAGATGGCGGCCACGGCCTCACTTCTCATAGTGTACTGATGAATGCAATGCCCAGTCTATTTTATTACGTAGTCGCTGGTACAAACAAGTAAAGCAACATTTATGACTTAAAGCTCGAAGACCAGACAGGTCAATGAATCCAAACGGGCAGTTGGTGGAGGGAGGGGGGGTTGTACCCGAAAAATGGGGTTTTTCAATTGTTTTCTTATTATCTGTTATAAAGTGAAATTTTAGTTTTCACCATTCCATTCAGGTTAAAAAACAATTTGGTGATTTGTTCATTGCTTTACGTCAATTGGTTGCAAAGATATTGAAAGTGCTAAACGCAGTCCGTTGATCAGTAATGGTTATTTTTATGGAGAAAGAACAATTTTATATCTCGCTTATTTATGAATGTATACTGACAAATCTTGGTATATGGCTTCATCTAGTTGTGTTCTATTGATATTTCCCCAAAAATCAATTTGTGTTGATTCTCCCCGTAGCAGCAAACCTGCATCCTCAGCCCTAATTTTATTCTTACGGAGAATAAATAAAGTTTTATCTTTTAATTATGAACATAAATTATTCAAATTCCTTTTTGTTTAGCCCCTGGACTGTGTGTCAAGACTAAATAGGTTTCTTACCCCCGTCAATAGTCAATATAGGTTATGCCAACATGTTTCGTTGCAAGTGCAACATAAATTAATGAAACTTGGTATGTGGCTTCACCTTGTTGAGTTATTAAAAAAGTGTGGTGTTCCTTGTCGCAGCAAACCTACGTCCTTAGCTCCATGGTATTCTTATGGAGAATTATTAAAATGTTATTTATCGTTTATTAATGAATATATTTTTATGAAACTTGGTAAGTGTTTAAAGTCGTGCGAACCTACGTTTGACGTTTTTCTTATACGTTAAGCTCTCTTACACGGAATTGAGGCTTCGAAACAGTCAATAAACTATTTAAATACTTCATAAAAACGGCTCATAGTAATCACATACTACACTAACAATAACAATTACTGTACACATTCGTAATATTGTTACGATTCCCAGTCTTGAGAACGGCGGGTGCGGGATGCACCTTCCCAGAATAAGCGACGATCCCTATCGTTGAACGATGGCCTGGGTCAACCAACATTTGATCACGTAGCCTGTCCACAGATAACGAGTATAAAACAGTGGTCGAGGCTTAACTCCACACCCCTGCAGAGGTCTCCTAGCTTTCTTCCAAACACAGGCTTTAGGCAGTTATTTGTTGGTGAGTTGATTCTTTGACAGAAAGTTTTACAATTTTAACCACTCTTGATATAAAATCTTGCTGATATCTCTAACCTGCCCTTAGTTGGGTTTGATTTGTGAGTAGTAATCCCATTAAATCAATCTGATGAATGAGATAATCAATATTTATCGGAGTATTAATGAATTTAAAATCTTTACAAATGACGCTAAAAAACCGAATACTTGTAATTTTGGATAAAATTAAAAAAGTAGACTATGTTAATTTATAGTTTATACATAATAAAAAGGCATGTTAGAATTATAATTAGGGTCCGAGTTTTTAATTTGTATAATGGCTTAAAGTGCAAATTAAATTCCAAACTAATACATTGCGCAGATGAGACCATACAACCTTACCAAAGCACAGCAATCTAAATAGTTACAAAGTACAGTTAGCAATGTTTTTACAATTATATAAATAGTCCACGCAAAATACCTTATAGCAGTTTTCACCAATACATTTTTTCAATTAGCTATTATTTTTATTCAACTCATAATTGCTTTAATCTCTTTAAATACTAAAACACAGATTTCTATTTTAAAATAAATTGCAATGATTGTATATTTGTTTGTTATTAAAAATTGCAAGCCTCACATTTTTAAATTTCTTTGGAAAAAACAACCGATGAACTGTTGTAAGAACTTAACGGTGATATAACATCAATATAAGTATTTAAGAGGACGTTGGAATCAGAAGAACATACCCAAGACATAAAACTAAACTCACAATCTATTGGGTTAATTTGTGATAAACTTAATGATAGGAAAAATATTCTGACATGCTTTAATATTAGGACTAATATTAACTCAATTGGTAGGTCATTATTAGTGAATTTCCCTTGGAAAGTGAACTATTAGCATGACCCGCACGGTGAAACTTAAGCCCGGGACCACCATAGAAGTTCCTAATGTGACCCCCTGAACACGTTTTGGGGGTTCGTTCAAAATGTTATATATAGCGGTCTACATTTTTTGTAGCGGTCGCATTTTTTGTCCGATTTACTTCAAATTTGGTAGGGACATTACTTTTTGTAATCAGTTGGACAAGTTCGTTGGGCAAAACAATCTGAAAACTCTAACCCCCTTTTTTGGGGATTTTAAATTTATAAATTTGAGTTTTTGGGACCAAAAAGGGTCAGAAAAGCCCCGGATGTGAAATTAACGAATGAAAGACGGTGGGAATTAGTGTGGCGAAACTTTTAAGCCCTCTCTTGTCATTCTAGCATATATATTTACCGAGTTATTAAAGAAAATGTGTATTGACCAAACACAGTAAGTTGTCTTATGGGGGTTTTACTTTAGAAAAGCCTGTTATTCATTTGTTGGTGTACTTTTATCATCCCCAACAACATCACGCCTACTTTAAAGCCTGACTGGACCTTCTCCTAACCTTATAATGCGCAAAATTGTATTCGCAGCATTGCAGGTAAATAGAACCAGAAGCATCAAAACAGCCAAAAAATCAATATTTTCAGATTTGAATAAAAATTGGAATAATTGTATGTTTTTAACTGATTTTGAGTTTTTATAGTTTTTTATGTGGAAATTCACTTCCCTCACGTCAGCGTGCTGCGTGCGAACTCGTTTAATTTTCATGGCTAGGTTATATGATTCAGTAGTTCTAAAAATGGTATGCAAAACAGTTTAAGAAATGATTATACTATTGTACGTTTTTTAATAAGCCACTTTGAAATTGAGTTTTTAGCCGTTTTAAAGGATTTTGTACAGTTTCAAATTATTGTTTTATCTGTTATATAAAATGTTTCATAGATGTTTCTGTGTTTAAAATCTCTTTAACAAAGTAAATTGAATGGACATCTCTATGCCTTGTTAAATACTTATATTGATGTTTTCACAAAATAATAATTTTGATTTAGGACTAAGCGGCTGCGCAAAAAGTACATTGTTGGGATTGTCAAAATTGTATGTTCTTAAAATGGAATTGTACAGGATAGCCTTATACTGGAATGGGTTACAACTTTAGAATTTCGTTTGTCTTTTAGTCCAGTAGAATTGTACCCTTGCCATGCAAAAGGTGGAGTAATTTTGATTTTCAGGTATGTTATATGTATCGACCCGATGATGAAAACCCCAAGTTTTTTACCTCGTAGTCCTCGTAACTCCCTACAAGATTCATATATGATATTGGCAAATACGACTAATAGGAATGAAGAAAGAAACATAGCTATTAAATCTGTAAACAAATTTAAAAATAGATACAAATCTGGAATTCATCTCATTTCAGCTCAGCTAACTAATTTTCCTTAAGCTGTAGGGTAAAATGCGTAAGATGTTAATTGGAAGTACACAAAATCTCCTACAAGTTACATATACAGTAATGTATCATATATCCAGCAGATGAATAGAAACAAAGGGTCCAAATTTAAATAACAATTTAAAACATTGTAAAGTATAATTTAAACTCGGCTTTCTTGAAGATAACTCATTGCGGCTTACGTTTATGGTTGAATATGTGTTATTTATGCTTCTTAGTTGACATTATGTTACATAAAGCATTGAAACAAAGTTACTTCTGGCTTGGAAATATCAAGAATAAGTACGTTAAGTATGTTTAGTAAAATAGTTAATGTTAAAATTAAGTTAGGATAATATTATTGGTCCGTACAGCTACGAAATCACTATATAATGTAAGGTAAGCTGTAAAAACATTAAAACACGTTGTCTTATTTCTTAAGCTTCCTACAAACTTTGACCGAATCTAGGGAAGTGCCTTGTTGAATTAATTTTATAACTCAAATATAATCAGCCGTAATAAAATGATCGGCAGATTTCCTAATAAAATGACCCAACCACACTATCGCCAATACATCCCGTTCATCTTTTTGCTTGTCTATATTCGTCAAAAGTAATGATGCTACTTTAGAAATATTTTTAAATATCAATAACCATTGTAAAATTATCGGTAATTTTAATGATAATTTTAAATATTGATCGTACCTTTAATCTTAACAAATAAATTGTCTTCTTCAGCGACTGTCAGTTTCTGTCGTTTTGGTCATAGTTTTTTTTCATCTTCGGTATAAACTAAATGTTGTCAAAATTATCGTACTCAAAATTAAACGAGTTCGCACGCAGCACGCTGACGTGTGGGAAGTGAATTTCCACATAAAAAAACTATAACAACTCAAAATCAGTTAAAAATATACAATTATTCCAATTTTTATTCAAATCTGAAAATATTGATTTTTGGCTGTTCTGATGCTCCTGGTTCTATTTACCTGCAATGCTGGGAAAACAATTTTGCGCATTATAAGGTTAGGCGAAGGTCCAGTCAGGCTTTAAAGTAGGCGTGAGGTTGCTGGGGATGATAAAAGTACTCCAACAAAGGAATAACAGGCTTTTCTAGAGTAAAATCCCCATAAGACAACGTACTGTGTTTAGTCGATACACATTTTCTTTAATAACTCGGTAAATATGTATGATAGAATGACGAGAGAGGGCTTAAAACTTTCGCCTCACTAATTCCCATCTTTTTACATGCTTTGATTTTACATCTGGGGCTTTTATGACCCTTTTTGGGCCCAAAAATCCAAAATTTGAAAGATTAATCCCCAAAAAAGGGGTTTAGAGTTTTCCGATTGTTTTGCCCAACGAACTCGTCCAACTGATTACAGAAAGGAATGTCCCTACCAAATTTGAAGTAAATCGGACAAAAAATGCGACCGCTAGAGTGCAAACACACACACACACACACACACACACACACATATATATATATATATATATATACATATATATATATATAAAATTTTGAACGACCCCCCAAAACGTGTTCAGGGGGTCACGTTAGGAACTTCTATGGTGGTCCCGGGCTTAAGTTTCACCGTGCGGGACATGCTAATAGTTCACTTTCCAAAGGAAATTCACTAATGAACGCGCAGCCAAAGTTACACTTACAAATGTGTTCTGTTTGAATGCTTTACAAGGCCATCTCTCTTGAGGCGGGTATAGTCTTGCAAAATCGAATTTCGATCTTTTCGTAGATTTGGAAAAAGATATTCTCAAATTTTCAAAACTACCACTGATATCAACCCTTTAAAAGGCCAAAATAGTGGTTTTGACAATGGATTTTATCTATGCCTCAGAATATTTTTGATATAGGGTGCTTCATGAGAGAAGTGCAACACTTGAACCCTAACTAAAGAAAGCGAAAGTTGTGTTACATCCACTTATTACGGGTAGAAAAAGGAAATTAAAACAAAACAAAAGGGCGTTTCTTTAAACTTAAAACTAATTTTGGAGAAAATATTGTCAGGTATTATCATTCGGAAATACAAATTTTTAGAAGCTAAAGTTATGCAGATAATTTCTTTAAGCAAATATTTGGTGAATGTCAATAATATTTAGCGATTTGGCCTTAGTTCTTCAATATCATATTTAGTTCATCATTAAAAGTAAATATATTTCTGGATTGCTTTTAACTTATAGAGTAATAAAGATGTTTTATTGAAAAACAACTATTATTCTACAAACTAAATATATAATAATGTAATTTTTTATTTGTTATTACCCACCTATTGCATGACAAGGGTACAATTCTACTGGACTAAAAGACAAACGAAATTCTAAAGTTGTAACCCATTCCAGTATAAGGCTATCCTGTACAATTCCATTTTAAGAACATACAATTTTGACAATCCCAACAATGTACTTTTTGCGCAGCCGCTTACTCCTAAATCAAAATTATTATATTGTGAAAACATCAATATAAGTATTTAACAAGGCATAGAGATGTCCATTCAATTTACTTTGTTAAAGAGATTTTAAACACAGAAACATCTTTGAAACATTTTATATAACAGATAAAACAATAATTTGAAACTGTACAAAATCCTTAAAAACGGCCAAAATCTCAATTTCAAAGTGGCTTATCAAAAAACGTACAATAGTATAATCATTTCTTAAACTATTTTTGTATACCATTTTTAGAACCACTGAATCATATAACCTAGCCATGAAAATTAAATAATGACCGGACCAATTGAGTTAATAATAGTCCTAATATTAAAGCATGTCAGAACATTTTTCCTAACATTAAGTTTATCACAAATTATCCAAATAGATTGTGAATTTAGTTTTATGTCTTGGGTCATATCACCGTTAAGTTCTTACAACAGTTCATCTGTTGTTTTTTCCAAAGAAATTTAAAAATGTGAGGTTTGCAATTTTGTATAACAAACAAATTTACAATTATTGCAATTTATTTTAAAATAGAATTCTGTGTTTTAGTATTTAAAGAGATTAAAGCAATTATGAGTTGAATAAAAATAATAGCTAATTGAAAAAATGTATTGGTGAAAACTGCTAAGACGTATTTTGCGTGGACTATTTATATAATTGTAAAAACATTGCTCACTGTACTTTGTTTCTATTTTTAGTTTATATCGGATATGTCATGAAATCAAGGAACAAAACGATAGAAACTGACAGTCGCTGGAGAAGACAATTTATTTGTTAAGATTAAAGGTACGATCAATTTTTAAAATTACCATTAAAATTTACGATAATTTTAAAATGGTTATTGATATTTTAAAATATTTTTAAAGTAGCATCATTACTTTTGACGAATATAGACAAGCAAAAAGATGAACGGGATGTATTGGCGATAGTGTGGTTGGGTCATTTTATTAGGAAATCTGCCGATCATTTTATTACGGCTGATTATATTTGAGTTATAAAATTAATTCAACAAGGCACTTCCCTAGATTCGGTCAAAGTTTGTAGGAAGCTTAAGAAATAAGACAACGTGTTTTAATGTTTTTACAGCTTACCTTACATTATATAGTGATTTCGTAGCTGTACGGACCAATAATATTATCCTAACTTAATTTTAACATTAACTATTTTACTAAACATACTTAACGTACTTATTCTTGATATTTCCAAGCCAGAAGTAACTTTGTTTCAATGCTTTATGTAACATAATATCAACTAAGAAGCATAAATAACACATATTCAACCATAAATGTAAGCCACAATAAGTTATCTTCAAGAAAGCCGAGTTTAAATTATACTTTTCAATGTTTTAAATTGTTATTTAAATTTGGGCCCTTTGTTTCTATTCATCTGCTGGATATATGATACATTACTGTATATGTAACTTGTAGGAGATTTGGTTTATTTCAAATTAACCCCTTACCCATTTTACCCTACAGCCTAAGGAAAATTAGTTAGCTGAGCTGAAGTGAGATGAATCCCAGTTTTGTATCTATTTTTAAATTTGTTTACAGATTTAATAGCTATGTTTCTTCATTCCTATTAGTCGTATTTTCCAATATCATACATGAATATTGTAGGGAGTTTTATAATCTTTAAAAATGATAAGAAAGTGATTGATTTCACCTACGACACGCTTTAAGCGAGTTATTAAGGAAATAGTAAAAAAAGTAGTTTTTAGACGATTTTTTCAAGATGGCGGAAATCGCGGAAGGGCTACGAGGTCGGAAACTTGGATTTTTCATCATGGGGTCGACACATGTAACAAACATACCAGAAATAGTAGTTTTCATTACTAGTCTCGAAAGTGACTTATTGCGGGGAGAGATTGCATTTACGCGCGAGGCGAAGCCGAGCGTGGAAAAAGCTATCGAGCCCCGCAATGGCACTTTTGAGACGAGTATTGAACATTATTTTTCATTACGATATCGAAAAACTTGTAAACAACATGAATATTTTTGTTTATTCAACTTAGTATCAAGAAAAAAAACCGAACTCATAACGCTGAGTTTCCGTGCTTATGTCGCAACTAGTGAAATAATGGAAAAAGCTGATCGGCCTAATACAACAGCTGATCGGTCTGCACCGCAAAATCCCATAACGGTTACTTTCCGTGCACCACAAATGCACAGAAAGTTAACGTTATGTAATTTTGCCGTGCAGTAGCGGGAATAACCTATTTTCTTAGCTCATTTTACGTTTAGAAAGTGTACTTTCGTGTGTAGAGTAATGAAAACCAAAATTACTCCACCTTTTGCATGGCAACCCTTTAAATTGGGATAATTCTACTGGGCTATTTACAGAATATTACAAAATGTGTAAATCAACCACACTAACAATCTACACCAATGCATGAGACAAATGTAGCAACTTGCATGAGACAAATATATTTGTCCTTGCATGAGACAAATATAGCAACTGACAACCAACTTAATTTTATTAAATCAGTAATATTCTGCAGGACTGTTACCTTAAAGTAAAAGCAGGCTGTTTTTGCCTCTTAGCCACAGTTAAGTAGCCTACTATCACAAATTAAACACTCCTTAGGAGTATGTTTAAGTAACTTTTGTAAATAAGTTTAGTTGAGTTCGTATATTTTGTATTATGTAATGAAATGTAAGCCAAACCCTTGCCCATTTCATGATGCTTTAAATAATAATTTAATAAATTTAAATAATATTTTTTAACGAGTGATTAACTTTGATTAATTAGTAGTGGTTTTAATTGCGCCTTTAGAGATTAATATAAAATATTTTGGAGCTAGACTTCAATCGGCATGATTAAAAAAATAATATTATTAATAGCTTTTCCCTCTTTGCTAGTAAATTATATAGGTAGTTTTAAATAACAGCGTTTACATAACGTTAAAGGGTTAACAGCCGAAACCACGCTCATTTATGCAGTTAACCATGTTTTGGGATGTTTTAAGAAAAGTGTATGAAGTAAATTGTGTTTAAGGTTGTAAAAAACTATCATCATGGAGCGCTTGGAATTGGGTTTCAAAATTCCAATCACGCGTTTGGCAGATTGATTATCATTAAATCTTTGCCATGTTCCACATTGGTATTCATCTGAGATATTCTGAATATGCATTAGTCATTGAAAACTGTTTAAACACGGTTCATAATTCATAGTATGATCAGCAGTTAATTACATAATATATTTTAACAATCACAGTACTTTCATTTAAGGTAAATATTCTATCAATTGTTGTAAAACTATACTTTAACACAACAATGTTTATAAAGAAACAGGACTGCTAAAATAAAATGAACCCTTACAAAACAGTAATAATACTCGGTCACCACGGTTATGCTTTTGCTGATGACGCTAAGTGAAGTAAATGATGTTGGCAGGTTTCTGCTACGATGGAACGGCAGGGACGCGGCCTCTCCCGGGGACTGATCCTTGTGGGACTCCTTCTGCAACTGTCCACCAGCGGCAGCGGCAGCGGCAGCGGCAGGACGCCCGGTCCAACCCCGATATCGATAACTACATTTACGGTCTGAAGTATTCCAACGACCAAGTTCTTTCATACAAGGGAGATAGCAAGACGAGCGTCCCAGAAGCCGAAGGAGAGTTAAACAAAAACCGGGACTTCATTGTCATTACGAGAGAGAAAAAAACAGCGTCAAATGGGAAAACCGATATCGGAGTTGTTTCGAGCAACGAGCATCGCTCATTCCCCGGGTCTCTGTTGCTGGCCAACCAGCGACTAGTAGACAACTCCCCTGACCTGCTGGCGGTGGACCGAGCCCCCCTCACCTACACCGTCAACCTACCGGGTCTCACCGCCGACGGCAGCTTCGCTATAGTACCCTCCTTCAGCGAGTACCAGTCCTCCGCCAACAAGGTCTTGAAAACCTGGTTCGAGAAATACCCTGACGATCACAACATTGTTGCTAATTTTCAAAATGACCTGGGCTTCGCCTACAGCAAGGAACTGATGAGGGTTAAATTCGGGTTGGAATTTAAAAACACCCAAATCGAAAGCAACATAGATTTCAGTGCTATGGAAAAACAGGAAAAACTCATTGTAATCCACCGATTCAGTCAGATATTTTACACTGTAAGCGTAGAGCCGACGAAGAAACCGTCCGATCTGTTCGGCCCGAAGGTAACCGTGAGCGAGCTCCAACAGAAAACCGACGACAACAACCCTCCCGTCATCGTCGATAGTGTTTCATACGGAAGAACGATTTATGTTAAAATTGAAACGTCCTCCACCGGTAAGGAAGCCAAGCTTCTTCTCGAGACCCAAATGAACGAACTTAAAAACAAAAACGAAGCGGAAATTTCCAGCAAGCTGCAAAACTTGAACCTTCAAGTCTTCGTGGTGGGCGGATCCTACGAACAAATCGAGTTGATCAATGCAAAGACTCTCAAGGAAGTGAACGACGTCATATTAAAGTACAGCAAGTTTTCCAGAACTAATCTCGGCTACCCTATCTCACATTCTTCCCAGTTCATCAAAGATAACTCGAGAGCCGTCGTTCAGATGAGTACCGACTACATAGGAACTACTCGAACCGTCTATTCGAAAGGTATCATCAAGATCGTGCACAAGGGATGGTTCGTCATGCAGTGGGCGGTCACCTGGAATGAACTTCAGTACAATGGAGACGGCAAGCCGATCACGACAGAGAAGAGCTGGGATATGAACTACCAGGATCTCACTTCCCCATTTGAGCGCGAGATAGAGCTGCCGGGCAATGCTCAGGACATCCACGTGTTCGCCAGGGAGGCCACGGGTCTGCGGTGGGAGTGGTGGCGCACTGTCATCGACAGGAGCGGCATCCCCCTCCTCGACAAGCGGGAGTTCGTGGTCTGGGGTTATCTCTGTACTCTTCCCTGCGTACGAGATCTCACCTCCACTCTAACTATGTATAAAGTAATATTGCAATTTACTTTCGTTCGAATTCAATTGGTTATTTTTTCTTTGATATAAACAAAATAATAAAATTTTACAAAATCATAAACAAATCTCTATTCGGTTTCATACATTATTTATTTCCACATTAAAAGTAATATTATTCTTCAAATGTGTGAAACAGACAATTCATCATTGTGAATGTAATAAATCACATATAATAAGGGTCATATGGATGCTTTGATTATATTTTAGGTCTAAAAAATCCCTAAATTTAAAATAAAACGAGTTCGCACGCAGCACGCTGACGTGAGGGAAGTGAATTTCCACATAAAAACTTGTAAAACTCAAAATAAGTGCAAGAACATACATTTGTCCAATTTTTATTGAAATCTGAAAACATTGATTTTTTGGCTGTTCTGATACTCCTGGTTTCATTTACTTGCAAAGCTGGGAATACAATTTTGCGCATTATAAGGTTAGGAGAAGGTCCAGACAGGCTTGAAAGTAGGCATGAGGTTGCCGGGGATGATAAAAGTTTCTAACATATACTCATATACTCAATTACTCTAACAAAGGAATAACAGGCTTTTCTAGTGTAAAACCCCCATAAGACAACGTACTGTGTTTAGTCGATACACATTTTCTTTAATAACTCGGTAAATAATTATGCTAGAATGACGAGAGAGGGCTTAAAACTTTTGCCTCTCTAATTCCCATCCTTTTACATGCATTTATCTTACATCTGGGGCTTTTAGGACTCTTTTTGGGCCCAAAAACTAGAAATTTGAAAGATTAATCCCCAAAAAAGGGGTTTAGAGTTTTCCGATTGTTTTGCCCAACGAACTTGTCCAACTGATTACAGAAAGGAACGTCCCTACTAAATTTGAAGTAAATCGGACAAAAAATGCGAGCGCTAGAGTGCAAACACACACACACACACACACACACACACACATATATATATATATATATATATGTGTATATATATATACATATATACAATTTTGAACGACCCCCCAAAACGTGTTCAGGGGGTCATGTTAGGAACTTCTATGGTGGTCCCGGGCTTAAGTTTCACCGTGCGGGTCATGCTAATAGTTCACTTTCCATAGGAAATTCACTAACAAGAAAAGTTTTATTTGAAACTGTGAAGGATTAAGTTGAAGCAGGAGTACTCAATTCGTATGAGAGCTCGAGGAATGTTGGCCGGGGGGGGGGGCAAGTAACAGAGATACAGTAGTAGGATCAGGTCCGCCTGTACTCAGCTGTGATAATCAACTCGGACCTCGACATTCCTAATTGCAATAACCATTCAGTTACCCGTTTTTGCTTTTTAAATATAGCAGTTGGAGGAGAATAAAAAATACGGCCACATTGTGAATTTGACAATAATATGTGTAATTTGTAAATTAATTTTGTTGTAACTTATATGGATATAACAATTCAGTGATAAGCGGTTCTGTAAATCTCCACTGGCGGTCTGATTGGTATAGTTCTTTCGGTCAAAACAATGCATCTTGAGGTGTGAGGTATCTTACAACCGTACTCTAACATTCTCAAAACAAGCTGAGCGAAGTGTATGCTCCCTTGCTGGTTACGCAATGGAACTATGTTACCGAATGTAACCGGAAAAGGCCTAAATCTAGAGATGAAGTTTTGAGGGTCCCTTGCGGTATATTTTATAAGTGTCTTCGTGATAAATCATCAGTTCCAACGGGATATTTTTATCATCGCATTTGTTTAAAAAATTAACCCACACATCCCGATTATAAGTCCTTTCACTACCTGAAATCATTAGCAAAACTACGAGCGGAATAAAAGCAGAACCTCTTGGCTTTTTGTGTCTCCAACACTTGTTGACGGATAACCGTGTTGACCCTTGCTACTGCAATATCCACAAAATCCCTTTTAGCGAATTTCCCCTATAGCGAAGAAGCTATTATCGTAGGTGGTAAGACCTAGGCCCGGGAACTTGATAACTTTTCGTTTTGAAGCCCCCAGAAGCCAAAAACACCATTCGTTCAAATTCATATATATATTTATATATATTCATACATACACATATATATATATATATATATATATATATATATATATATATATATATATATATCCGTAGGCACGATAACTGTCGTAAAAATGGTCCGATCTTGATGAAATTTGGTATAAACCTGTAAGGCAGCATCTCTTTTCATTAGTTTGAGAACCAGACAGGTCGCTCTACTTTAAGGGAGGTTTTGTACCCCAAAAATGGGGTTTTTGAACTTTTTACATATAATTATTTTTAAACCTAAATTTTGGTTCACCCCATTAAATTCAGCTTAAAAAACAAACAATTTGGTGATTTAATCATCGCTCTACGTCAATTGGTTACCGAGATATTGATAGTGCTAAACACAGTACGTTGGTGAATGTTAATCTTATGGAGAATAAGTAAAATTGTATATCTCGCTTATTAATAAACATATATTAATGAAACTTGGTATGTTTATATGGTTGGGGTTTAATGCTATTTACACACAAAACTCATTTTTTGTGGTCCCCATGGCAGCAAACCTGCGTACTCAGCAGCTATAATGTTATTCTTATGGAGAATAATAAACTTGTGATATCTTGCTTTTTTATGAACATCAATTTATAAAAATTGGTATGTTGTTTCATCTGGAGGTGATCCATTGGTACATGCATAACAACCAAATTTAGTGGTCCTTGATGCAGCAAACCTGCATACTCAGTCCTAATGTTTTCTTATGGAGAATAAATAAAATGTCATATCTCGCTTATTTATTAATATGGTTTGATTCAAGTTGGTAAGTGGCTTCATGACTTAGTGAAGTACCATTTGAAATTCGCTGAGTATGCAGGTTTGCTGCAACGGGGGTATCTATCGTTGTAGTAGATTGTGCACAAATTTCACTTGAAATTGTGCAATCTTGCGTTGAAATCCCTCAGATAGTTGTACGTGTAGATACCTACCATTATAAGTCTTGGACAACACTATCTATACATCAATTGGTATTTTGGTTGGAGTTTACTGAAACTTGTAATTAGATAAAAATATATAAAAATACACATAACCTTACTATTGCCTACATTTTGAGTTATTTGGGGAGGTTATACTGTTGAAAAATTTGTTTGATATTTTACAATTTATATTCGAGCTTTAGTTTGAATAATTCTAACTGCAGTCCTAGAATATTTTGTTTTAAGGCCGTAACAGCTGTTTAATCAGTACAATTTGAAACACGAGATGTATTTGCAACAGTATCAGTGCGGCCGGAGGAAAAAGTATTTACTTTTTGCAGTAAACCATACAGTTGACGGCTGATGTGCTTATGGAAAATAAATATATCTTCATTAATTTTGTGCTTAATCGACTTAAATTTAAATAATTGGACTTGATATGGATAGCCATTGAAAACCTATAACAACATATAGTTATGGATAGCCATTGAAAACCTATAACAACATATAGTACATCGATTCTTTATACCGGTATTAATTTCTTAATTTATTTGGATTGAGGAAATATTTATTAATTTAGAGTGCATGGTTAAAGTTGATCACCGAATGTTTATACAGGGGGAAATTACTCATCTGTGGGTGAAAATCATTTATCTTCCATTCACTAGATCGCGAATGAGTATTGCGCAAAACCGGTGATTTAAGACTACTTCGACAACTGGCACATAAAACGAGATGAAAGTTTGTACACCTTGGTGAGAAAGGTACAGAAAACTAGACTTTGAGTCAAACGCGTACGCTCTAGCTTATGGGCCTTGTTGATGTGTTAATAGATCAAGGTGATTAAGGTCAAAATTGATTAAAATTGCAAGCAGTAATATTTTGACTGGAATTCTACTTTGAGTTAAGTGAGTTTGCCGCCATTTTGGACCTTCCCTCTATTTTTTAAGAAATATAAGTTATTATCTTTACGAAATGGCTCATAAATAGTACTATTGATTGCTAACCAATTTTGATCAAACTTAAACAGATCAATACAAGACAAAGTAATTTAACTTACTCAGAAGTTTAGCACATTAGGAACCCAAAGCATAGATTCTTTTATATTTTATTATCATATTGGTATAAGTTGTATTACGTACATGTATATTGTTTAATTTAAAATTCCTTGAAAAACTAAAAATTTTGTGTTTTGACTCATAATTCTACAATAACGGGTTTTAGGGGAAAATTAAAAAAATACATATTGGATCAATACTTTGTAACAGTATACTTTCCCTTGCTATACGTTGGAAATGACTAACTTGCTTTATATGAGCACCAGTGGTTTGTAATTGTAACGTACAATTTAAATATATGCTTATCTAACTCTGCTCTAAAAGTTTACAGTTGAGCTCTACATAAGAAAAGCGTAGATGACAACGTACTTTATTATTTCCTGCAGGTTTTTCACTTTTATCCAGAACCACTTAAGAAAAAAACATGATTAAAAATACTAAACTGTTAGTTTATTTAGGTCTACAACATGAAATATATTTAACTAAATAAAACATTAAGTTGTTTAAGAAGAAACAAAAACAAATCCAAATGGATTGTTACTTGTTTATTAAAGCTTGGTATACAAGATTCAGTAGTTTTACATGTATCATGTATCATGTTAAATTGGAGGAAATAAATCATTCTTATTCTTATTCTTCTTATTCTTATGTTCATTCAGAATTTTAGCAATATCACATGAAAGGTTAACTTGTTATGGCACACAACATCCGAATATCATGTCTGCTATTTGCCAATGTAGCGGCGAAAGCTCTCTTGACCTGAAGTAGGAAACTAGGTATTTGAATCAGAATATCTTAGTGCACATTTTCTTGGTGGTGAGCAACACATCTCTACTAACAATTTTTTAATTTTTAAAATATATTTTCACTGGCCCAGTACAAATGGAAGGGGGGGGTTAAATCATGAGGACCTCGTCCATGAGGTGCGCGGTGTTTGAACAGAAAAACAAGGGGAAAGGTCAAGGTTGTTACATTCAAAGGTCATTGAGAAGTCCTCGGTGGTGTAATAGGTAGCATGTTTGACCCAATGGGTTAAAGGATCGGGTTCGATCCCCGACCGAGGAGAAGATTTTTTTAACTACGTTTTATTAGTTTAATGCATTTATTGATATTTGTTACACTTGCCTTCAGCCTTTCATGCTATATTTTTGACATATGCTTGTGGGAAAGGAACCAAATGGAAAACCAAATGGAAAACCAAATGGAAAGGTCACAGTCGATGAGTTGTTAACAGCAATGTACGAAATGTTACTCAATATAAATAAAGATCTTTATTTTTTAACATGAATGCACCGACCGATTATTTCATATGTAATTTAGTGGGAGCGGCTTTATTACACATCATACCGATGGCCCATCGACCCTCCTGTAAAATTTTAATAAATACAAGAGGGTGTAAAGAGTAGAAAAGAGGGATAAGCAGGTACTATCGACCCAAAATGAGTTCTTTATAAAATATACAAATTTAAACCGATGTACCATCAACCCTCTAAATTATTATTTAAAAAACGGGGGCACATCAATATGATGTGCTATAGAACCTGTATTTATAAAGTATTAAAATAAATGTAGTGGCTCTATTACACATCATATCGATGGACCATCAACCGTTAATACTTATAATGTTAATATTTAATAAATACTAAAGGTATATGATCTGATGTGTAATTGAGCCACTATACTTTTATTTGAACACTTTAAAAATACAGGTTCTATTAAATATCATATTGATGGTCCATAGACTCTCTGATATTTATTAGATAAGAACTGGTCCATCGATATGATGTGTAATAGAACCTTCACTTAAATGTTTAATATATTTGTTGTAGGTTCGATGGGCCATCGAATGACCTTGCAATATTTTAAATCTATAAAATATTAATTTGTTTTTAAATCTATAAAATGTTATTCTGTTTTAAATTTATAAAATTGTATTCTGTGTTTAAATCTATAAAACAAAATAACAGGATCGATGAGCCACCGGACCAAACTTAAACAATTCATCTTTAATTTTCAATTGGTTCGATGGCGCTTAGAGCCAATTCTCTATTAAATAATGTTATAGATCGCAGTAGGGCTATGGTACATCGAAACAAAACATATTTTTATTTAAGAGGACGTTGGAGTCAGAAGAAATATCGTCGCTGACCCTAGCGCTACGGGCTATTTCAATGTTAAAACGCACAAAACTGAAAAACATATTTTTTTGTTACTGTTTGACCTAATGATTTGGAATAAATTTTGTTTGAATCTTTATCAAGTTTTGATTAGTGTTTGCTGGGAGTTTTATTTTTTAATTACTAGGAAAAACTACAAAATACGTGTAAAAATATAGACTTTAAATTACTATATTTTTGGAAATGTATTATTTCATTTAGAAAGTAGCGAGCAAACCACCTGCGTCTTCAAAATACCTTTAATTTGAGACATCTTTCATAATCGTATGTTGATAAATAAGCGAGATATAGGTTTTAAGTTTAACATTGTTCTTATGGAGGTAAAATCCAACATGGCCGCTCTCCAACGCCATCTTAAGGTTCGATGGTCACATCGACATGATGTGTAATATACTGAAACGTTTGTATTAATTTAGTTCCATATTAAACTTGAATAGGCTTCAATATGGATGTTAGAAGGGGTTTACCTCCACTCCAGAACGGTGCCGATGAAGACTATCGCCTGGAGTGGCGATATTGGATGATCTTGGAAACTTAAAGATTGAAAAATTATCGGCGCTCGGAACGGGACCATATCTGAACTTCACTTTAATTTAATCAGGCGTTATCAATTCCACACTCAAGCACGGCACCAGGGTAGTCCACAGGTAGGGTAGAGAGATTCCCCCTCCACAACCCCATATATACTCTCCATTCATTATCTTCTTTCCCTCCCCTGAACTCATTAGGTCTCATGTCCCCCATACTCCCGGTTCCCTGACGATCGGGTACGGTGACAATCGGATACGTGCGACATTCGCACAGGACCAGTTGACGAGGGTTAGATGTGGGGGCCATAAAAACCTGCCCAGCGACAATCGGGTACGAAATGTGCCTGGACCGCGGTCAGGGTGTCTTCCTATTTGCGGTCAAGTGTAGTTTTATGAGGGGTGATCAAGGTTCTGGAGGTAGAAGGGTTTCCAGTTTGCGGTAACATCTTGAGAAATAGTTCATTCTTCCCGTTCTTAGAATACCTAGCCACTAAATATATAACAGAATGATTTCACCCTAATAACAAATTAAGTCTAGTTATTTATGGAGCAGCAAGGGTTCTATATTTTATATAAATGCTGAGACTCATATCTTTATGTACGTAGTTGTCTACAAATTGGTTTTTAGTGCTTATATAAATTGACCACAATCAGAAGAAGCCATATACAGTACCAAGGTTCCTCAGTATAAATTCATAAATAGGCGAGATATAAAATTGTTCTTATTCTCCATAAGAATAACATTTGACAACGTTATGTGTTTAGCACTTTCAATATCTCTGTAACCAATGGGCTTAGAAAAATGATCAATGATGATAAATTGTTTATTTTTTAGCCAAAAACGATGATGCAAACTGAAATTTGATTAGTTAAAAAAATCCACGTAAAAAATGAAAACCCCCGTTTTTGAGGTATAAAACCCCCCGTAAACCATGTCAATCGTCCGATCCAACCGGTTTTCAAACTCGTTAAAATAAGTGCAACTTTACAAGTCTTTAGCGAATTTCATCGAAAGCTGACCTTTTACCGAGAATTATCGTGATAAAGGTCACATACATAAATACAAAAATGTTGCTAGTCATAATAATTAAAATTACTAAAATCTGTTGGGACAACTTTTCTAACCACTGATACACAAAATAATCGAAAAATTCGGTTAGTCTTTCATTTGATGGTGCGTGTTCCTGAATACAAAACCACCCTACATCTAAGTCTTCTGGTTTAAAAATGTTAATGCGGCACACATGCAAAGGTGTTGTCTTATTTCATCATTTGTCGTGTACAGAGGTAAAAGACCAACATGTACTTTTCCCCATAGGCATAGGGTAAAATAGAAATAACAACCCTGTATTTTCACAGAAGGAAACACTTCTTTTAGTTTCGATAGCACTTGCTTCAAAATCAATGTTTACAAATTCTGGATTCCAACCTAGAACTTGACTAGGTGCGGATACAGGGGGGGGGGGGTCATGGGAGTCATGACCCCCCAAACCTCAGTCTTCACCGTAAAGGTAAGTTTTTTGACATTTTACATTTGTTCACTCATGACCCTCTCCTCCCCCCTAAAAGATAGTCTGTATCCGCTCCTGAACTTGACGAAGGATTATTCGAAACATGGGAATGTAAGTTTATTTTTTCTTGTTTGTTATAAGGGCAAACACAACCGCTGGCAAATTAGTTTCTGTTACCGTGCTACCCAGTGAACATGGATTGGATATATTTGCTAAAATTGGCAACTACAACTCTTAAGGGTCCCATACATAATAACAATCTTGTTGGCTTGAATTAGGTCTATACCTTTCCCCCCTGCAAAAATAACCTAACCTTTCCCCCTAACTAACCTAATCTGCTGTATGCGTCATCCCCTAGGCTCGCTTGTTCTGCGGCTCACTATACGGGGTTCAAATATGTGACCGCAAAATGGAAAAATATCATTCGATTATCCCTTGAAGATCGAAATGAGCTGACAGTGGAAGGTATAGAAATTCCATTAACTCAGTAATAAAGAGACTATAGTCCTGGAAATGCACCTTAAGAGGGGGCACCAGTCGCGAGACTGCTGGCGTTTCTTCCTGCTTCCCCCATAAGGCCAATGTTAACTTTCAAGTTCCGTCCAGTCATTATTTATTTGTGAATATATAGGTTTAACATTTTTTAGGAATTTTGTACTGGTGATTATATAGAGATTTCAGTGAATACATTTTACATTTACATTTAAAATTCGATAAAAAATTATTCAATTTTTAGAATTTTGCGGCAAAATTATCAATAAATAACAAATAAATTCGAAACTTTGCTCACTGAAATCGCTTCGATATTTTTGCCTCTTTAAAACAAGCCATAAATCAACATTATCCGGCCACCCATTTAGGCTGAATGGAAATTGAATGATGACATTGCTCTTGTGGATTTAGAAATCAACCTGGATTTACTGGTGCCCCCTCTTAAAAGATTGTCGATACAAGTGCGTGCTCTATTCTTCACAGAAAATACGTATACGTGATCAGGGGTTCACGCGTGAGACGTGACTGTACGTGAATACTGTAATATCGTGTACTGTTATAACGACTTATACTGCAAAGCAAGTTATCTGCACTCTAAAATACAAGGAGTGAAAAAAAAGTTTATTTTATTGAATGGATTAGGTGTTCACTCCGAAAGAAGGAGTATGCACTCTCAATCAATGGACAAATTTTAAATTTTTAAAAGAGTGAAAATTTCGTTCGTTAAAAGATGAGTTTTTCACTCTTTCATTAGATGAGTCCTTTGAAAGAGAGGCATCCACCAGTTCGTGGGAGTGAATGGGGGAAACTCTGAGCGGGAATAACCGTAGTTCCTCCATGTTGGTTTTGCGATGTTTAGTCTTGGTGAAGAACAAAGGATGCCAAATCAAGTTAATGAAAACCATTTGTTTTAAAGTTATTTTCACTAGGTATTAGGTATTAGTTTGTCTGATATATTTACTGGTGCTATATTATGATTCAGTGTCAGTTATAGTAAAGTGTATGATTACTGTTCAGATCCATAGTAAGGGAGAGTGTAGTACCGGTAGTACCTAGGGATAGCTGTACCTAGGGACATAAGCCATATCTCTTGCACTATTAGAGGTAAATTTTGGTTGTATAGTGGCAAAACTGGAACTTTTCTAACGAGTGAATGTTCACTCTAAAAGAGTAGCTAGACTTTCTTTACCCCAAAGAGTGAAAATATCAGTCTGAAAGAATGAATATTCATTATTAGTGAATTTCCTTTGGAAAGTGAACTATTAGCATGACCCGCACGGTGAAACTTAAGCCCGGGACCACCATAGAAGTTCCTAACGTGACCCCCTGAACACGTTTTGGGGGGTCGTTCAAAATTTTATATATGTATATATATATGTGTGTGTGTGTGTGTTTGCACTCTAGCGGTCGCATTTTTTTCCGATTTACTTCAAATTTGGTAGGGACGTTCCTTTCTGTAATCAGTTGGACAAGTTCGTTGGGCAAAACAATCGGAAAACTCTAAACCCATTTTTTGGGGATTAATCTTTCAAATTTTGAGTTTTTGGGCCCAAAAAGGGTCACAAAAGCCCCAGATGTAAAATCAATGCATGTAAAAAGATGGGAATTAGTGAGGCAAAAGTTTTAAGCCCTCTCTCGTCATTCTAGCATAAATATTTACCGAGTTATTAAAGGAAATGTGTATCGACTAAACACAGTACGTTGTCTTATGGGGGTTTTACACTATAAAACCCTGTTATTCCTTTGTTAGAGTACTTTTATCATCCCCAGCAACCTCACGCCTACTTTAAAGCCTGTCTGGGCCTTCTCCTAACCTTATAATGCGCAAAATTCTATTCCCAGCTTTGCAAGTAAATGAAACCAGGAGTATCAGAACAGCCAAAAAATCAATGGTTTCAGATTTCAATGAAAATTGGACAAATGTATGTTTTTACACTTATTTTGAGTTTTACAAGTTTTTATATGGAAATTCACTTCCCTCACGTCAGCGTGCTGCGTGCGAACTCGTTTTACTTTCAGAGACTGGTTCAAGTTAGAAGTACAGTTTGCATACAAGTTTACATTGTTTTAAATTATACGCTATTGAAAATAAGAAAATAAACTGTATTTCCTCTGCGGCTTATAGTAGATGTTATTTAATTGAAACAGGACGCTATTTAGAACAAAAACGCGTTTCGCAATAGTAATAAATTGCTAACAAAATATTTTTAATATAATCAGAATACCAATAATCATGCTTCACGTGAACGCATGAAAACATCTGTTAGCTTCAAGACTCCGTGTCTTGGCGCCAAGGATGCTTCTTTATTGCGTAGGGCCGCTTGAACAAGCTTGATACTACTGCGTAAGTCTACAAAAATGGACATGGGCAATATAAACAGCTGAAAAGTTACTCACAAAAAAAGTGTATTGTTGTTGCAACTAAATATTTTTTGTCATATTTAATTTGTTGAGGAAACAAAATATATAGTGTTAGTAGTACCACAACCATTTGCTTGTAGCAACAAAATGGAATTGTTCAAACATTTTGTCTTCCCAACAAAATATTTCGTCCTGATATTTTCTAAAGCTAAAATAGAAAAATGCCTATTAATGTCAATGGTAATATAATATCATATCTAAAACATTATTAGTTGTAGTTAAGTCATCGTACCAAACATTTTGTTCATTCAACAATATATTTTTTGTTAAGATAAACAACAATTGTGTTGCTATAACCTATTAACTTTCAACAAAATAATTTGGTTATTTCAAAAAATATTGTTGCTGTCCGTATTTCAACCAAAATATTTTGTTGTTGTAACTATTTTTTTGTTTTTGCAACAAAATCGTTTTTTGTGATAAGAAAAGTTACTTTTATAAAATAAATAGGGCAAAACACAAAAACTTAAATAAAATCGTGTTTTTTTGTTCTGGTCCTCAAATTGCGCGAAATAGATAAGGCAACTTCATTCTAGACCCCTGTAAGAGTCAAGTTATATATTTTAAGGGAAATTTCGAAATAAATATAAAACTTCCGAAATCTGAATATTCTTTTTTGGTTAATGTAAACTTAACTTATAACCAAAGAGATAAATTAAATGTTTGTTATTACTCTTAAGAAAGTTAAAAAAGTCCGTTGTAATTTAAAAAGTATAACTATAAATATTAATTTGAATCTTGCTCCGGACACGGTAGCTCAGAGGTAAAGTGACTGACTAGTAAGTCAGACGTGGCTGGTTCCGATCCCCGTCCCGGCCGACTCCTGTAAGATCATGAGCGATCACCTCTGGCTTGCCCATGTGACTAATGCCGTCACGGTTCCTCGCTGTCTTTAGTTCACCACACAGGTCAATAGCCTATGGTGACGGGCAAGGTTTTAAAAAAACCTTTGAAACCGGCCGTCCACGGCCCAGGAAGATTTTGTACCCGATTGTCGTTGGGCAAGTCTTGATGGCCCTGGATGGTCAACTGGTCTTCTACCCGATTGTCGCGACACAATACCTGTTGCCTGTAACCTCCCGTCAATTGTCCAACCAGGGGGGGTAAGGTAGTTTTAGTTGGCAGTGTTTTGAAAAACAAAATGGAGAACTTAACTTGGAAGAAGACAGGAAAATCAGGAAAATTCTGGCAGATCATAATAGCACTTATCGAGATTGAGCATATTTTTAACATCGTTAATTTCTTTAACTATAGGTAATTGAGACAACTAGTTCAGACTAGCATAACTAGGCTTTCTTTCAAAGAGCAAGTTATGTTAAATAGATGGATTTACATTTATATTTCTAGTAAAATAAGGATGTTATGAGCATGTATGAAGTTATTTTGTTTTGCATATAAGATGGCTACAAACAAAAAGCGAAGGAACTGTTAGGACCTGCAATTTTCTGATTTTTCTCTGCAATAGTCCATAACTCATAGCCTACATATAATATAATGTTTTTTGTATGATACATAAAATAACACCATTAATACAGCTAGGAGAGGAAGAGATTGGGGGAGTTAACAAAAACACAGTCTTGTAATTTCCGGTATTCTGGTTAAATAACTCAGGGAAAGCACACAGTCCAGCAATTTGTTTACTAGAATAATGTGGATAAATAAGTATACCATGATTGTTCAGAATAAAATGTTCTACAAATCTCGCCAGTTTCGAACCATAAACTTTAATTTTGATTGTAATTTGCAAAAACATGTATGAAAAAAAATACTTGTTCCCATTACAAATTTTTATGATAAACGAAAATTAATTTATTTTTGCTATTGAGAATCTTGCGCGGTACATGTCAAAACTGTAGATCATCCCATAATTACAATAATAACTTCCCAACCGGATAACAAATATGACATAAATCGAACCTTGATAACTGTTTTATTACTCATATCTTAGCATTTATTAGTGAATTTCCTTTGGAAAGTGAACTATTAGCATGACCCGCACGGTGAAACTTAAGCCCGGGACCACCATAGAAGTTCCTAACGTGACCCCCTGAACACGTTTTGGGGGGTCGTTCAAAATGTTATATATTTATATATATGTATATATATATACATATATATATGTCTATATATATATAGACATATATATATATATATATATATATATATATATATATATATATATATATATATATGTGTGTGTTTGCACTCTAGCGGTCGCATTTTTTGTCTGATTTACTTCAAATTTGGTAGGGACGTTCCTTTCTGTAATCAGTTGGACAAGTTCGTTGGGCAAAACAATCGGAAAACTCTAAACCCCTTTTTTGGGGATTAATATTCAAATTTCGAGTTTTTGGGCCCAAAAGGGTCAGAAAAGCCCCAGATGTAAAATTAATGCATGGAAAAAGATGGGAATTAGAAAGGCGAAAGTTTTAAGCCCTCTCTCGTCATTCTAGCATAAATATTTACCGAGTTATTAAAGAAAATGTGTATCGGCTAAACACAGTACGTTGTCTTATGGGGGTTTTACACTAGAAAAGCCTGTTATTCCTTTTTTAGAGTACTTTTATTACCCCCAGCAACCTCACGCCTACTTTCAAGCCTGACTGAACCTTCTCCTAACCTTATAATGCGCAAAATTGTATTCCCAACTTTGCAAGTAAATGAAACCAGGAGTATCAGAACAGCCAAAAAATCAATGTTTTCAGATTTCAATAAAAATTGGACAAATGTATGTTTTTACAATGATTTTGAGTTTTAAAAGTTGTTATGTGGAAATTCACTTCCCTCACGTCAGCGTGCTGCGTGCGAACTCGTTTCATTTAATACAGAAAGTCGTTCCCTCAGTCTCACTGGTGTAGGGTCCTTGCTCATTCATTTCAACTGTATTTTATAGGAAGTTTAAAGTTTATGAACGCCTATTAAAGATAGGAGTAATTCACCATAACTTTTAGTTGTACTCGATCTACAGCTACAGAGCTTGTTATCGAAGATTTTATTCAAGCCGCTTTAAAAATAGTTGTTTTGACTTAATTTAAGTCCAAAGGCAACCTAAAGTTAATATTTTCAATGTTCGGATTATGCAACTGTGTTTGTATTGCTCAAGTGCCAGTAAAGGAAATGTTACAAATAACATTCACGCCGTCAGTTTAAATTAAACTATTCGGTTGTGAAGAATTATAGTAAGGGTATTTAATTTTTGGGAAATAATATATTAAGAAAAAATTCCCAAGTTTAAACTTTCTACTTGGCACAGCATTAACAGGTGCTCTTGTAAAATCAATAACAAATTTCGTAAAAAACTAACATCGATTTATAGATCTTGCGTGCTTAAGTTAAAAGTATGTATAATGAAATAAGGTTTTATTACAGTTTTGGGGTTTTGGCCAAGTGTGGGCTTCGAAAACATTGTTTAAAATACAGGTGTGCTGATTTATTTTAATCCTACCTTGTATTTCCCTTTAGAACTGGGGGAAACTCGTAAATAAAATTGAGATCCAGTCTCACATGAAAGAAATATAGGTTTTAAATCCTCATTCCTCCTGAATGGGAGGTCAGAAGGGATGTTTACTCATGATGTACCATTACACACACGTCACACAAACATCACCATTGCATCTGCTGAGCGTATATCATAAACAAATATAGTCTAATAAAACAATCGCTTATTTATTTGAGGAGAGGAACAACAACAATGTACACAGTACAACAATACAGGTGGTATTACTTGGTACCCTTCTTATTTTTATATTATTTAAAGCTAGCCATAATACATAATATTCCGACCTCGGATAATGGTCTGCCTCGCTCCGTTTCCCGTCTGTATGTAGGAATAAGAAATATTGTCCTACGAAGTACTATAGCTACTGACTTTAAACTTGACAAACGTATTACTCATGTCTAAGAATAACTTGATATTGAATTACATGTTTCCAGCTTTCACCGTTTTAAAATGGCGGCCATTTTAATTTTGAAGGATAAATATTTTGAAAACAGAGTCAATAACAGAAATATTAATCTAATTACAAATATGTTGTAATATAAAAAATTGATTACAATAAGTATTATAAAGACTTAACGCGTTAAGAGCAAAGATTTGCATATGGAATGTAAAACATAAAAATGTAGGGTTTTAAGGATATTCAGCATAAATAGACGTTAAAACGTTAACTAAGTTACGTTTTTAAACTTGAATTTTCTTAGTAAACTAATTGATCACAAAACTTGTAAGTCTTTGGAAAATAATTAGATAAGTAACTATGTAGATGTGTCACCACAGGGTGGTACGTTTATATTTTTGTGGTTAACGAGTAAAATGTTATAAACGAATCCACAAACTAAGTTTGTATTTATTAGTGAGCAAACGTTTGTGAGAATGCAGCTTTCATCGGTAACACAGCATATATGATAACCTGTTCAACTCTGTCCTCACCTCAAAACAGTACAACTCTGGACTGTGTTTTGATCTTTATCAAACGTTTGTGAGAATGCAGCTTTCATCGGTAACACAGCATATATGATAACCTGTTCAACTCTGTCCTCACCTCAAAACAGTACAACTCTGGACTGTGTTTTGCTCTTTATCAAACGTTTGTGAGAATGCAGCTTTCATCGGTAACACAGAATATATGATAACCTGTTCAACTCTGTCCTCACCTCAAAACAGTACAACTCTGGACTGTGTTTTGATCTTTATCAAACGTTTGTGAGAATGCAGCTTTCATCGGTAACACAGCATATATGATAACCTGTTCAACTCTGTCCTCACCTCAAAACAGTACAACTCTGGACTGTGTTTTGATCTTTATCAAACGTTTGTGAGTATGCAGCTTTCATCGGTAACACAGCATATATGATAACCTGTTCAACTCTGTCCTCACCTCAAAACAGTACAACTCTGGACTGTGTTTTGATCTTTATCAAACGTTTGTGAGTATGCAGCTTTCATCGGTAACACAGCATATATGATAACCTGTTCAACTCTGTCCTCACCTCAAAACAGTACAACTCTAGACTGTGTTTTGCTCTTTATCAAACGTTTGTGAGAATGCAGCTTTCATCGGTAACACAGCATATATGATAACCTGTTCAACTCTGTCCTCACCTCAAAACAGTACAACTCTAGACTGTGTTTTGATCTTTATCAAACGTTTGTGAGTATGCAGCTTTCATCGGTAACACAGAATATATGATAACCTGTTCAACTCTGTCCTCACATCAAAACAGTACAACTCTGGACTGTGTTTTGATCTTTATCAAACGTTTGTGAGAATGCAGCTTTCATCGGTAACACAAAATATATGATAACCTGTTCAACTCTGTCCTCACCTCAAAACAGTACAACTCTGGACTGTGTTTTGATCTTTATCAAACGTTTGTGAGAATGCAGCTTTCATCGGTAACACAGCATATATGATAACCTGTTCAACTCTGTCCTCACCTCAAAACAGTACAACTCTGGACTGTGTTTTGCTCTTTATCAAACGTTTGTGAGTGTGCAGCTTTCATCGGTAACACAGAATATATGATAACCTGTTCAACTCTGTCCTCACCTCAAAACAGTAGAACTCTGGACTGTGTTTTCATCTTTATCAAACGTTTGTGAGTATGCAGCTTTCATCGGTAACACAGAATATATGATAACCTGTTCAACTCTGTCCTCACCTCAAAACAGTACAACTCTGGACTGTGTTTTTATCTTTATCAAACGTTTGTGAGAATGCAGCTTTCATCGGTAACACAGCATATATGATAACCTGTTCAACTCTGTCCTCACCTCAAAACAGTAGAACTCTGGACTGTGTTTTGATCTTTATCAAACGTTTGTGAGAATGCAGCTTTCATCGGTAACACACCATATACGATAACCTGTTCAACTCTGTCCTCACCTCAAAACAGTACAACTCTGGACTGTGTTTTGATCTTTATCAAACGTTTGTGAGTATGCAGCTTTCATCGGTAACACAGAATATATGATAACCTTTTCAACTCTGTCCTCACCTCAAAACAGTACAACTCTGGACTGTGTTTTGCTCTTTATCAAACGTTTGTGAGTGTGCAGCTTTCATCGGTAACACAGAATATATGATAGCCTGTTCAACTCTGTCCTCACCTCAAAACAGCTTTCATCGGTAACACAGCATATATGATAACCTGTTCAACTCTGTCCTCACCTCAAAACAGTACAACTCTGGACTGTGTTTTGATCTTTATCAAACGTTTGTGAGTATGCAGCTTTCATCGGTAACACAGCATATATGATAACCTGTTCAACTCTGTCCTCACCTCAAAACAGTACAACTCTGGACTGTGTTTTGATCTTTATCAAACGTTTGTGAGAATGCAGCTTTCATCGGTAACACAGAATATATGATAACCTGTTCAACTCTGTCCTCACCTCAAAACAGTACAACTCTGGACTGTGTTTTGATCTTTATCAAACGTTTGTGAGAATGCAGCTTTCATCGGTAACACAGCATATATGATAACCTGTTCAACTCTGTCCTCACCTCAAAACAGTACAACTCTGGACTGTGTTTTTATCTTTATCAAACGTTTGTGAAAATGCAGCTTTCATCGGTAACACAGCATATATGATAACCTGTTCAACTCTGTCCTCACCTCAAAACAGTACAAATCTGGACTGTGTTTTGATCTTTATCAAACGTTTGTGAGTATGCAGCTTTCATCGGTAACACAGAATATATGATAACCTGTTCAACTCTGTCCTCACCTCAAAACAGCTTTCATCGGTAACACAGCATATATGATAACCTGTTCAACTCTGTCCTCACCTCAAAACAGTACAACTCTGGACTGTGTTTTGCTCTTTATCAAACGTTTGTGAGTGTGCAGCTTTCATCGGTAACACAGCATATATGATAACCTGTTCAACTCTGTCCTCACCTCAAAACAGTACAACTCTGGACTGTGTTTTTATCTTTATCAAACGTTTGTGAGAATGCAGCTTTCATCGGTAACACAGCATATATGATAACCTGTTCAACTCTGTCCTCACCTCAAAACAGTAGAACTCTGGACTGTGTTTTGATCTTTATCAAACGTTTGTGAGAATGCAGCTTTCATCGGTAACACACCATATATGATAACCTGTTCAACTCTGTCCTCACCTCAAAACAGTACAACTCTGGACTGTGTTTTGATCTTTATCAAACGTTTGTGAGTATGCAGCTTTCATCGGTAACACAGAATATATGATAACCTTTTCAACTCTGTCCTCACCTCAAAACAGTACAACTCTGGACTGTGTTTTGCTCTTTATCAAACGTTTGTGAGTGTGCAGCTTTCATCGGTAACACAGAATATATGATAACCTGTTCAACTCTGTCCTTACCTCAAAACAGCTTTCATCGGTAACACAGCATATATGATAACCTGTTCAACTCTGTCCTCACCTCAAAACAGTACAACTCTGGACTGTGTTTTGATCTTTATCAAACGTTTGTGAGTATGCAGCTTTCATCGGTAACACAGCATATATGATAACCTGTTCAACTCTGTCCTCACCTCAAAACAGTACAACTCTGGACTGTGTTTTGATCTTTATCAAACGTTTGTGAGAATGCAGCTTTCATCGGTAACACAGAATATATGATAACCTGTTCAACTCTGTCCTCACCTCAAAACAGTACAACTCTGGACTGTGTTTTGATCTTTATCAAACGTTTGTGAGAATGCAGCTTTCATCGGTAACACAGCATATATGATAACCTGTTCAACTCTGTCCTCACCTCAAAACAGTAGAACTCTGGACTGTGTTTTCATCTTTATCAAACGTTTGTGAGTATGCAGCTTTCATCGGTAACACAGAATATATGATAACCTGTTCAACTCTGTCCTCACCTCAAAACAGTACAACTCTGGACTGTGTTTTGCTCTTTATCAAACGTTTGTGAGTATGCAGCTTTCATCGGTAACACAGCATATATGATAACCTGTTCAACTCTGTCCTCACCTCAAAACAGTACAACTCTGGACTGTGTTTTGCTCTTTATCAAACGTTTGTGAGTGTGCAGCTTTCATCGGTAACACAGAATATATGATAACCTGTTCAACTCTGTCCTCACCTCAAAACAGTAAACTCTGGACTGTGTTTTGCTCTTTATCAAACGTTAGACATTATTTAGCTGTAACTTAACCAATACAACAACGGCAGAATAAAATTCACATACAATATAATCAACTAGATATACAATGCAAATTGCTGTAGGTGACGTATATCCCACGTTTCGGCTCAAATCCCAGTCCTGGCAAAATATTTTTATTAGTAATGTCCAATTGTGTACAATGTACCGGATCAACCCTTGCTTTACTCGAGCTGGACACGTACACACAGACATATAGTCTATGTGAATGGACAAAGTAAGGTAAAAAGGGACAAAACTTATTTTTTACTAACTAATATGTATATTGCTCACAGGTTTCCTCATTCCTTTTTTTCGTTCACTCAAAGAAGAGCGGGTTCACATCGGCCGGTTACGTCATTTGCTTTTGAGGCCATACATATATTACGTAACGCATTTTTCGTAATTTCAGATCCCCCCTTTCACATGTAACGCACCATAACGCTTGGCCATACCCTCTCCCCCTCAATGTGTCACGTAACGCAATCGTAGTAGGCTTTAAATCAGCTTAAACCTTTTGAAAATCGTTTTATTAGCAATTTGGAAAATGGATTTCAATGAATAATTAAACTTTAAATGACTTTCTTTTAACCAAATTTTGTAATAACTTTTTCAAAGCAAAAAGGATAAAAACAAACAAGACTGTTACTAATAATATAAGAAAAATAATAAACTATCTCAGCTAAAACTAACAAATTTAATTTACAATATAAATACAAAACAACTTAAACAACTAAAGATGTGGGTGGTCCTGCGCAGTAATGTATCAAGTAATGATTTTACACTCTAACACAATACAAAACATAGGTGTAAAGCAATACAGAAATTACAAAAACACGTTATGTATTTATTTTTAGTTTTACTGTTATTAAAATAGTATGACGGAATTATTTTTTATAACTTAGTGTAACTTTTGTTTAGATATCAATTTGATTATTTTTTGTTTTTTAAAGATTTATAACAGTATCAACAGTTATCAATCTTATAAGCGCTAGCTCTTAGGGTTAGTTTGTGTGAGTTACGTAACGTTGATCCAACCTCCCTCCCCCACATAATGCAGCATAACGCTACGCCATGCCCCCTCCCCCCATAAGTGCGTTACGCAATATGTGTATGGCCGCTTTCTATAACTGTTGGACAAATCTACTTTGCTCATTCGCCTTCCTGTGAATGCAGAGCGAATTTACTGCGTTGGTCTCTGGGGAAGGCTTCTGTCACTTGTTTGGAAAATACGTCAGTAACATAAAAACAATGTACAACATGAAGCTATGAACATTTTCAAGAAAATTAATTTATTATCCAAGGAGTGTTTAATAGTGTTTTACGAGGGGAATCCTCTCCCCAGAGGTAATATATCGTGTGTTCTCAATTACGGATTATTTAATGATTCTCTATGAGAAGAGCTTGGAAAATGTACGCGTTTAACACAAAAAATGTTTATTTTATCATGAATCACTTAGCATAACATTTCTAATTTGATTAGTTTCATGTCATTTAAGTGGCAATGTAGGATTTTGTTAATAGTATATGTTTTAGGTAAAAAAAAATCAAATAAAAAATGGTTTATGAAATTCATTGGACCTCATAACTTCTGATCCCATATTGCCGATATTTTGATCCCCTCTTATTTGGGTGACATAATTTTGTTCGGGGCCAAAAGAGCTATAAACAATCGAATATTAATCGAAATTGTTACAGCTAATTTTAGGATATCCAAATTTTCATGATTTTCATGACTTTTGAAAGTTTAGACATAAAAGTTAAAATATGCATGACTTCAGGGGTTGTACACTGAGACATTAACAAATTCGAAGGATACTATTTGGGTCCAGTGAGTATCAAAATTAATATCTCTACTAACAACATAAATAGGAAAATGTTTACAAAAACAAACGTTCTCCTTAAACTGTACATAGGAGAGAATGTAAATATAAATAAGTATGATAAGGGATAAGATAACAAAGTTGTTGTTCAATTGAAATAAACCAATCGATAGTTAAAATATATTTTCTGTACGAGACCTTTCAAATACAATGTATTCATCGGCAGGAACAATTGTAGGTTTTAAATAAGGTATTTTTTATATTTGATTATCATACAATTTAGCTGTTCGACTACCTGACAATGATTACATTGGAATCGAAAGGTTTTGTACAGAAAATACAGAAAATTATTGGTTGAGCAAAGATAATAAGTAAAACAAAGGTTACGAACAATGTATCGATGAACAATTGTACTTACGAAGGTTTTCCTACTCATATTTAATAAAACCCTTTAACTGACAACCAAAGGTTATCCACGGTAATTGAAATGACTAGTTCATTATTAATATTAACTTATTGAATTATTTGTTCTGTTAGCAATTACAGTTATAATATACTGTATAGTGATAGAAAAATACCCCCGTAGCAGCAAACCTGCGTACTCAGCGAATATCCAATGCACATATATGTATCTTAATACCACATAAAGCCACATACCAAGTTTCATCAATATACATTCATAAATAAACGATTTATGCCATTTTAATTATTCTCTATAAGAATAACATGGCAGCTGAGTATGCAGGTTTGCTGAAGCAAGGAACACAAAAAATTGGGTTTTATACAAATATCAATATAACTCATGTAGGTAAAGCCACATACCAAATTTCATTAATTTATTTTCATAATGAAGGCAGATAACACGTTACTTATTCTCTATAAGAATAACATGGGGCTGAGTACGCAGGTTTGCTGCTACGGGAGCCTTGGGTAAAAAATTGTCTTTTTGAGCAAATATCAATGGTCCACAACCAGATGAAGCCGTATACCAAGTTTCGTCGTTATACGTTCATAAATAAGCGAGATATAAAATTTGTATTTTTCTCCATAAGAATAACATTAGACAACGTACTGTGTTTAGCACTTTCAATATTTCGGTAACCAATTGACGTAGAGAAATGATCAAAATACCAAATTGTGTGTTTTTTTAAGCTGAATCCAATGGGAAAAAAATAAAATTTGACTATTTCCAAAATTATATGTAAATAATCCAAAAAAAACATTTTTGGGGTACAAAACCCCCACAAAATACCCCTTCGGATAGAGCGATCTGGCTGGTTTTCGAACTTAAAGTCATAAATGTTGCTTTACACGTTTATACCAAATTTCATCAAAATCGGATAATTTTTACGAGAGTTATCGTGCTCACGGACACACACACACACACACACACACACACACACACACACACACACACACACACACACACACACACACATATATACCATACATATATACAGTTTCGAACGAATGATGTTTTTGGGCTCTGGGGACCTCAAAACGAAAAGTTATCATGGTCCCGGGCCTAGGTCTTACCATGCCGACTACGGTAATAGCTTCTTCCCTATAGGGGAAATTCGCTAATATGAATGATAGTTCTTAAAATGATTTTGGATATCCCACTATATTGTAGCAAGTTTCCCCCTTTAGGAATAAAGTTATTGTCACAGTCGGCATGGAAAGACTTAGGCACGGGACCATGCCTAGGACTTTCGTCGTAAAGTCATCAAATGGTCAATAAAACATCCGTTCAAATTCTTATGTGTGTATATATTTATTTATATGACAGTAAGATAACTCTCCTCATGAAGGTTCAAACTTTACAAAATGCAGTACAGATGCGTAAAATGCATCCATTTGAACAAGCTATTTAGATTTATATTGTACGTTGTCCAGTGTTGTTCTGATAAAGAATAATGAAGATTTATTTATCGCTTATTTGTGAACACTTGTTGATAAAACTTTGTATTTGGCTTTATTTGATTATGGTCTATTGATATTTTGATAAAACACAATATTTTATCCCCATGACAGCAAACCTCCCGTTACATCAGCTATAATTTTATTCTTACGAAGAATAAATAAATAAATACCCCCGTCGCAGCAAACCTGCATACTCAGCGAATTTCCAATGGAGATATAAATGTCTTTATACTACATAAAGCCACTTACCAAGTTTCATAGAAATATATTCACAAATAAGCGGTGTATACAATTTTAATTATTCTCCATAAGAATGACATTGGGGCTGAGTACGCAGGTTTGCTGCAACAAGGAACAACAATAATGGGTTTTTATGCTAATATCAATATAACTCAGTTAGGTGAAGTCGTATACCAGTTTTTATTCATTTATGTTCATAATTAAGGGAGACATAGCATTTAATTATTCTCCATAAGAATAACATGGGGCTGAGTACGCAGGTTTGCTCCTACAGGAGCCCTTGGCAAAAAATTTTTTTTGAGAAAATATCAATAAACCACAACCAGATGAAGCCTTATACCAAGTTTCGTCAATGTATGTTCATAAATAAGCGAGATATAACATTTTTCTTTTCCTCCATAAGAATAACATTAGACAACGTACTGTGTTTAGTACTTTCAATATTTTGGTAACCAATTGACGTAGAGGAATTATCAAAATACCAAATTGTGTGTTTTTTAAGCTGAATCCAATGGTAAAAACTAATATTTGACTATTTCAAAAATTACATGTAAAAAAATTCAAAAAAACCCGTTTTTGGGGTACAAACCCCCCCCAAATACCCCTTCGGATGGAGCGATCTGGCTGGTTTTCGAACTAAAATTATAAATGTTGCTTTACTCGTTTATACCAAATTTATTTATTTATTTATTTATTGAAAACAAAATACTACAAAACAGGCATGCGCCCAATTACAATGTAGCATTCGATAATTAAACAGAATAAATGAGAGAGTTCATGCCGGTCCTTTTCCACTTTCTTCATGCACACAACAATGCAACACACATGCGAGATCACGTACTAAACCTACTTAAAAAAAATAGCAAAAATTCATAAATACAAATAAATAGTTATTCATTACAAAATACAATACATAACGTGCAACAACAACAAAAAAATACAAAAAACAGTTCCATAAAAATAAAAATAGTTAGGATGCAGCAATATTTAATCTGGTAATACACTAGATATGTTCTTACGAAACCTTATACTAGAGCAATCAAATAAATCAATATTCACATTTTGAGCAATGGAATTAAAATTGCGAGACATAACATTGAGTGGGGAGTAAGCCCCAAGGTTTGTGCGAGAGTAGTGAGGGGAGAGCAGGAAACGACAACGAGAATTGTGCCTAGGCACATTAAATCGTAGTTTGGACAAGAGAGCCCCGCTGTCTATTGCACCGCTCGCCAGCCCGTGCAGGCATACCAACGCTGATACTCGCCGCCGCTTATCTAGGGAGTCAAGTTCAAACAGCGATAAAAGCTCTGAATAAGGAACGTCCGTCGTGTAGTGACCAAACCTTCTATAGTACAAAAACCTTAGAAACCTCCTCTGTACACCCTCAATTGCGACAGTTAGGTAATGTTGATGAGGATTTCACACCACAGAACCAAATTCCAACCTATATCTCACCAAAGAACAATAAAGAAGCTTAAGGACACCGATGTTTTTAAGAAAATTGCTTGACCTGCGAATAAAACCCATTACAGAAAATGCTGATTTACAAATTGAAGTAATATGGTTTGTAAAATAAAACTTGGAGTCGAAAGTAATACCGAGATCTTGAATTGAAGACTTAACAGAAATTGCATTGCCTTTCATTGAGTAAGTGAAAATCAATCTACTTGCTTCAGATTTTCTTGTAAAAGACATAACAAAACACTTATTGACATGAAACTTTAAATGACGATCACTCCAGGATAATAGCCGTGGAGTGATTTAATCAAAATCGGATCATTTTTACGAGAGTTATAGTGCTCACGAACACACACACACACACACACACACACACACACACACACACACACACACACACACACACACACACACACACACACACACACACACATATATATACCATACATATATACAGTTTCGAACGAATGGTGTTTTTGGGGTCTGGGGACCTCAAAACGAAAAGTTATAATGGTCCCGGGCCTAGGTCTTACCATGCTGACTACGGTAATAGCTTCTTTCCTATAGGGGAAATTCGCTAAAAGTTACATCTCACTCAATACGATTATATTCCGACGAAACTCGGTCAGTGTCTTCATACAGTATAAGATGTGCGATAGAAATTGTAAATTGATAGTGGTACAGTGCATTGGAAATCCACTGGCTACTCAAGGTTTCTGCGATGGGGTATAATGTTATGTTATGTAACCAACTAAAGCCGTGTTTGACACTAGCATACGGGTTATTTATAACTGGCTCAATAGCCCTAACGGACCTATCCTAACTTATCAATATTTGAGCTAAAGATAGTAAACACAATTGTTTTCCCACTTTGCCCCTCCCCCTCTACACAACCCTTATAAGCCCAAGTCTCGCACGGTTCTTCACAATGTGGACCAGTGGGTATCTTTGGTGCAGCAGAATCCAGAATCGTACATCAACCACCGATTTATTTGTAAGCTTTTACTATTTTTAATCTATGCCAGAGGCATTTTGATAGAGATACTTAGTTGTTAAACACTAATGGGGAACGGTCCAGACTCAAATTAATGTTTTCATATTAAACTTGTATCTTCAAAAACCTCTTAATAAGAATGATACTTATCCTATACTCTAATATGAGTAAGGTTTGCTTGCTTGCTTGCTTGCTTGCTTGCGACACGGATCTCAAAAACGGCTCCAACGATTTCCTTCAAATGTTGGAAATAACTAATTTCTGGGATAAAAATAAGTTCTAGACAGGCCTCATACCTAGGAAAAATCAAATAATGTAAAAAAAACAAAAAGGAAAAGTTAAAAAAATTAACACTGGGCTTATGGAGTTTCAAATCAAAACAAAAGAATTGTAACAGCTGTTCATAATCAACCAGGGAACTGTCAAAGTAATACTCATGTTGTTTATGATTATTAACATGTGGTTTCCTGAGAGCAGGGATTAAAATATTTGAGTTAAGATTACATATATAGAGTAGTAAAATAAATAAAAGGGACATTGAGCTATAAATAACAACTGGAGGGACCTTAAAAGTGTAGAAAAGAGGCAAATGAATAAAACAAATCTGATTATCAGTAGGGGGAAGTGGTGAAATATTACTCCGAGTCATCTAAACAAACTGACTGGTATTCCCCCGAGCAAAGCTCGGCCCCCAGGTACTGGAATATAACATAGCAAACAATTATATATTTTGAAGCAGAAGCATGTGATTCAAGAAAAGCATTTGTATATTTGAGCCGTCGATTGCCTAAAGTTTTAGATACAGGTTCGAAGTTTTGATAGTGATTTATAAAGATTAAAACGTGGAAGTTGTGTTAAGTTAAACAAAATTCTAACTTGTAAATTAAAATTAGCATGTATATTTCAATATTCGAAGTATTTTTGTCACCTATACTTGCCCGACAATATTTTGGGAGCGGACACATGTTGTACTGAGACCTTCCCTGAATTTGTTGAAACAAAAAATAGTCAAAACCGACACGAGTATTCTTTAATGAGATTTTTAAATTGAGTATTTTTGGTTTTATTCAAATTTAACACCGGTTATTTGTGGTTGTTGCAATTTCTAAACAGTTTTTTCACATCTAGATAAATACGAATGTTTAAATAATGAAGTATCTAAAACAGCTTTCAGTTATTTGAAATATAATTTCTTAGAACAACTCCTAGTTGAATTTACAAAATCAAGAAATTATAAACGAAAAGAAAAATCAGTTAATTTATCACAACAAGAAACGTGTGCAAGTACTAATTAATTGTACTTAGTAAGTAGTGGAATTGTAGTAAGTGTGGAATTTAAATACAGAATTAACTCTTGAATTTTATTTACTAGAGAAATCATGTTGCTCAGTAAGAAACGTTTTTTTAAACTGCATAAAAATAAAATTAATTCGGCTGAAAAATAAGAAGTACAGGTTAACAGAAACGTCAGATAAAATTAACTTAGCCAATAAAAAAGCCAAACTTACTACAAAATCCGTTGTTATCCATTTAGAGAGAAAAACATAAACTACTTTAAATTGTTACGAACACCGTAGTGATAGTTACTCACAATTTCTATATGTTTAGTTTGGTTGCTTGACTTTCCGGGTGTTTAACTGTTTCTGGTAGTCGCCGATCCAGCTCATAACTAAAAGTAAAGGAAATACATTATGTTTTTTCCGTTATTTCCCAAGAAACATTTTTTATGATTTAGCATTAACGAATCGAAAGAAATGTTGTCATTAAACTATACTCAACTCAAAAGGAATGATTACCATAGTTGTTCCTTTTAAAAACTAAGATTTGGGACAAAATAAGACAAAACTTCCACAGAAATGCGTGTAAACCAGTCAAAACTGTCTATGGATCACAAGTCGGACGTACAGGTACTTTAACCTTTTTCTCATAACAAATGTTCTTAAGTTTAATAACATCTATTCCACTGCAAATTTTTAGTAATATGGTGTTTAGGAAGCGATACGTTACATCGAAAGAGTTTGTTTTAAATAATACCTGTGAAAATTTGAAAACCTTCCGCCTCGAGTCGGGTAGTGGTTAATTGTACTTCTAAGTTAAGTTCATTAGGCGGTAAACATCGATGTAATTTCCTGTCAGAAAACATGTCGAAGTAGGTTGGCAAAGGTTTCCAGCAGACAGGAATGTTCCCGAATGCGTGGTCGCCCCAGAAGCAGGACGAGAATCCTGGCATTTCATTGGCTCCCTCGCTCCTTTGCCTGTTAAACTTATAAAAGGGCCAAGAAACACTGATAAGGCTCAGTCGGTCGTGTTCGTTTTGGTTTAATCTTCCTGAATTTGGTTAGTGATATGAGAAACTTGCACAATTATTCGCTTTAGAACAACATAAAAACTCGTTTCATGGATTTAGAATTTACTGGAATTAGAAATCACTTATTATAATCAGTTAACTAAATAATGAAAACGTCGATTCCTTCTTCCAAAGGGGTTTAAAAAAGTGATCAACTAAAGCAAAACTTTGGAATAAATTCATTATAATTTGGAAACAATAGTAGATTTTGACAAAAACTTAATCACAAACGGTTTATTATTTTTCTATAAATTCAATTTTGAAAGTTACGAAAATATGTAACTCATTTTGTTACAGACGTGGGTTCCAGCTTTGGTATTATCAAGTTTTAATGTAATTCTGAAGTAAAATTTACATTTTTTAATCTAAATTTAATATCATACATTTATTTTTATATAGCGGTGATGTAATATTTTTGGAACTAATTTTGTGGAATTGCATAGGACTACATTATATTTTTAACGCTCCATAGAAAGAACCAGCAGATCAAATTTGCCACTTAATTAATTAAAGGCCTAGAACCTCTTAACATTTTCTTAAAGTTAAAGGAAGACATTTTCCCATACGAAAGGCATTACAAAATTATATATTTTACATTTTCAGTTTAGAGAGCAAAGCATCTTTTAATTTTGTCAAGACTAAACTTACTTACTTACTTTCTTACTTACTTTACACTACGATTTAGAAGTAAATTTGCAATCGTTTTATAATATACTAACTCTTTTTAATCGAACTCCATCTGTTTTAAAAGTATTTTTTGCTTAAAAACAGGAAACACAATTTTTTTGTTGTAATACAAATTTGTGTCTGAGATTCATAAGAAATAGGTGATGGCAATGTTTTTGTAATTTTATTTCTCCCAAATTTAAACTGCGATGAATCTGAGTTATCAAGAAATGCATTTTAGGAATCTGTAAGACTCGTTTTTATCTTTTAGGACTTTTACTCCAAGGAAGAGTTATCTTTTATCTTTATCTTATAGGTACAAAGCAAAAACATCTAAACTTGTAATTGTGATACATATTGTTGTTCACTCTGTTCAAGTAAATCTGAAGTTCCAACGGACCTAATTTAACAATTTAGTATTGGAAAGGTCCGTACACGTGAATTTACAAATTACCATAAAAGTTGGGTGTATTTTATTTATTTATTTACATGCTATAAAACAGGAATGTACCCAATTACATTATAGCCACTACATGAATACATTAAAACATGTTTACATTACATTATTGCATTAATTTAATTTGATATCTTTTAATACTATACATAAAAATTATCCCAAGTTATATAATGTATAGTCATAAATACAGAGTGTCTTCAAAGTCCCCCCCCCAAAAAAGTCCCCTCCCCCCAGTGCATATTAATGAAAATACGTGGGAATACTTTCATGACTAAAGCAGGAGTTTTTAGTGTCTCGAAAACGCTGACCCCCCCCCCCCCAAAAAAATAGGTGATTAAAAGCAAATGTTGTTAAATCACAATTTGTAAATACAACCCACCATCGAGTAATACCTAATTTTTTAGGTATAAATAAAAGAAGATGAATGGTGCAAATAACAGGTCTTTATGCCGGAGACGGCAAGCAATCACAGACAGAATAATTATTCTAGAAACTCTTCATTTTAATTTCATCAATTAATGTAAGTAAGGGCGCATTTGCTAGCTTTTCTAATATAACAGCTGAAGTCCAGTAAATGTTATTCATGTTCTAGATTTGCTATTTGCTCTTGATTAATAAGTTTTACAACTAGATTAGGTCTTGTACTTCATAAAAAACTGGCTAAAAAGGCTAATTTTATCTTTATATTAATTGACTAATGTAATTAGAATTAAGATTTTCTAAAATAATTCTAACTTCGATTGCCTGTTGTTTTAGATAGAGTTGAGTTAAACCCTAGTTCAGACCTCTAGTTCAGACCATTCTCCTTTCATTATTAAGATCTTTAATATGAGGTATTGCTCAAAGGTGTGTTGTATTTAAAATTTTTGACTTTCGGTACCCCCATTTCCCCCCATTTCTAGGGGAAGGGGTCAATATTTTTGATACAGTAAAAAAAACTCCTCCTTTAGTAATGCACTTTCCGAAATATATACACTAATTTCCACTCGTTACAAAATTTATAGGGGGAGGTGCGACCTTTAAAACACTTGGTCGACGAGTAATCAACGAAAGAATGGATTTCGATCCCATAGAAATAAGCTTTAGAGTTTTTGTCATTCACTGTTAAATTTGTCAACCATCCAGCATTTCATGTCGGATATTGATTCAAAATTTAAAATACACTTTATTTATTGCATAAGTATTTTTAAAGGTTATAGCAAAACACGTGCGAATTCAATAATTTATGATAAAAAGTGTGCAAACCCAAGTTTTTGCCGAGGGACTTGTCTGCTGGATACTTTTGGTTCAAAGTTCATGAAGATCTCCCTTAAACACCGGCATTGATTAATATCGGAACATTAAATTCCTCGATTGAGAAATTAAGATTAAATAAGTCATAACAATATTTACAGGTTATAAGAAAGTCATCGTTTTACGTGGTCCGATAACCACTTATAATTTTTCTGCATACAATCGTAACAGAATTGTTATTCAAGATGATTAATTTTACTTTTAAGCAGAATAACATTAAATTCAAATCGAGTTCAAGTCTTTATAAATTTAGCTGCGTATTACATAAATGTTTAAGTCTTCTCCTTGTGGACACGGGGTGTTCTATATAATCTTGCGGGCAGTAAAATAATATGAATAATACGAAATGAAACTGAATTATTTATTTTTATTTGATAAAGTAATATGTCCTTTTCACCTCAGTTTAAAGTTATCATTAGTCGGGTTACACCTAGTAGATAAACGACTAATGTGGGACATCTACAGCGTCGTGGAGGTTAAACAAGGTTTTAATTGATGAACTTCTTTTAGCTGTACTGTTTTTACTGTATTAAACATGCTTTAAGCCCTAGTTTGAAGAGCAGTAGAGTTTTATGAAGAAGCTTATCTTAATTTTACATTTATATGGTTCAAAACATAAACTAATAATTCTTTATATTAAAATCATAACATTTACAGTAGTTTACTAAATAAAAGTTAGTGATCAAAAGCCTCAATTCAGGGTTGACGTAGAATTAGTCGAATAGAAGAACGAACTTTGAGGCTACGTCATCCTACTTTTAGGTTATGTGTTCTACTTTTCTGTAGTCAGTTGTTCTCTTATTACATCTAATAGCCCACTGCCAAGAGAGGGGCACCAGGAAATCCAGCTAGATTTCTAAACCCATAAGAGCAATTTTATCTTTCTAGTTTCATCCAGCCTAAACGGGTGGTCGAATATTGCTGATTTATGGCTTGTTTTAAAGAGGACAAAATAACAAAGCGATTTCAGTGAGTAAAGTTTCGAATTTATTTTGTATTTATTGATAGTTTCGCCTCAAAATACTAAAAATTAAATAATGTTGCTATCGAACTTGAACACGTAAATCGAAAATGTTTTTCTTGAATTCGCTAGATAATCACCAGTACAACATTCCTACAAAAATATAATACCTCCGTCGCAGCAAACCTGCATACTCAGCGAATTTACAATGAAGTTATAAATGTCTTAATACTACATAAAGCCACTTACCAAGTTTCATAAAAATATATTCACAAATAAGCGATATATACGATTTTAATTATTCTCCATAACATTGAGGCTGAGTACGCAGGTTTGCTGCAACAAGGAACACAAAAAATGGGTTTTTATGCTAATATCAATATAACTCAACTAGGTGAAGTCGTATACCGGTTTTTATTAATTTATATTCATAATTAAGGGAGAGAGAGCATTTAATTATTCTCCATAAGAATAATATGGGGGCTGAGTACGGAGGTTTGCTGCTACGGGAGCCTTAAGCAAAAAATTAGTTTTTTGAGCAAATATCAATAGACTACAACGAGATGAAGCTGTATACCAAGTTTCGTCACTATACGTTCATAAATAAGCGAGATATAAAATTTTTCTTTTCCTCCATAAGAATAACATTAGACAACGTACTGTGTTTAGCACTTTCAATATCTCGGTAACCAATTTACGTAGAGGAATGATAAAAATACCAAATTGTGTGTTTTTTTAAGCTGAATCCAATGGTGAAAAATAAAATTTGACTATTTCAAAAATTATATGTAACAAATCCAAAAACCCATTTTTGGGGTACAAAACCCCTCCAAAATACCCCTTTGGATAAAGCGATCTGGCTGGTTTTCGAACTTAAAGTCATAAATGCGGCTTTACACATTTATACCAAGTTTCATCAAAATCGGATCATTTTTACGAGAGTTATCGTGCTCACGGACACACACACACATATATAGATATATATATATATATATATATATATATATATATATATATATATACTGTTTCGAACGAATGGTGTTTTTGGGGTCTGGGAACCTCAAAACGAAAAGTTGTCATGGTCCCGGGCCTAGGTCTTACCATGCCGACTACGGTAATAGCTTCTTCCCTATAGGGGAAATTCGCTAAAACTATATAAAACTCAAATAACTACTGGACGTAACTTGAAAGTTAACTTTGGTCTTATGGGGGAAGCACGTAGAAACGCCAAGTCTCGTGATTGGTGCTGGTGCCTCCTCTTAAACAATAGTCGCTAGGGCTGGTTGTCATTGACATTGGGTATGGAATCAGTTGAACTGTGTTCATGAGAATTAAAACAGATCTACAGTATTTTTCTGATTCAATTTTTCAATCTGGAAATAAGAGTAATTTCTTAAATGTATTAATTCAAAACTTCTTTAAAAACAACCTTATGGGTGAACCCCTACGGCCTAAAATTAATATAACTTAATATGGAAAAAATGGTACGAGTAGTGGTTTAGAAAATACAGGGCATTCCGTAAATTTCAATATTTTACACACAAATGGTGGCCATTTTGAAAGGAATAAAGATAAGTGAATTCTGTTTTTGCCAATTTTTTTCTTTTAATAAGACCTTTAAAATGATGTATACCTTTTCCTATGTTTATATAAGAACATTTTGAGATTCCAACCTGTGACCTTCAGTTTTGGAACATTTGTACATGGATTTGATGAAAATATTTTTAATAGATTGCCCATATACGTTTTAGTTGGGAAGAATTTTGTTTATTGAATTTAGACCAAACCGTTCTCCCGTTATAAATTGCGGACGAATGGTCAGCCTCTCTCTGTATAGTGGACACGTCTCGTTTGTCACAAAGCAGTAAGATCTACATCATCCGCTCAATTACGACCTCCCAAAACATGAAGAGTCGATTAATCTTGAGAAAATTAACACACATTAAACAAATCTCCAGGTTCATCAAGGTGCAGGACCTATTTGTAAACTCCTTAAAAGTTGTACAATTTTAAATAAATCTAAAGAAAATAATTGCATTTAAATGTTATTCGAGTGTTTTAAAAAGTAATCGCCTGGCATTTGATTTATAATTTTGGGTCAAGTGGGTTTCGACAGTGGAAAAGATTGGTATAAACAAAAACATAATGATAATGTTCATGATTCTTTTAACGGTTTATTATTAACGGTTTAATTATCAGGGTGAGAAAGTAATTTACATCGTGCTTGGTACTTGGTTAAATCACAGCGCTGGGACCCCTGCCACGCGACATCGTGCTCGGTACTTGGTTAAATCACAGCGCTGGGATCCCGGCCACGCGACATCGTGCTCGGTACTTGGTTAAATCACAGCGCTGGGATCCCGGCCACGCGACAATTGTTTTATCTGTTTTCTAAACTCGGTCTATTTCAAAGTTTAAAATTATCAATATATAATAATATTGTTCACTCCGTTCATTAAACATTAAAAAAATGGCTCAAGAAACTGACGATCATATTTCAGCCTACTTTAAACCAAAAATCGCTTTAATGTCATATAAATCTTCTCTCTAAGCTGTAAATATAGACAACATAATCATTCTCTAAAAGTGAGATATTGTAAATTATTTATTTAAAGTGTAGCTGGTATTTTTTTAAATAGTTTCAGGAACATTATTACTTTATTTCTAGCTTAATATGAAACTAAAAAAGAACTAAACTTTTTATTCTATTCCAAACTCCAAACTTAAGAATGCAATAATGCATTATGCAATGTATACTTTATATTTTACTAGATAATATTGGGAGTATTACTACCCTAAATGAATATAGGGACGTATTTTTTACAGAGCAGCTGATTTTTTAAACAAGTATTTTGGCAAAGGGATATAATTGTCTGTTTGGTCATAATCTATCAGTTCAGTTAATATGATGAGTTTATTATAAACAAAGATTCAAGTTTTTGTTTTTCTTGGAACAAATAATGAATTGGGACAACCAATCCGCCGAACTGTAAGTGTCAAGGTAGTTGAAACATCACTTATAAACTTAAAGTATTACAGCTATTTAAAGCATATTATATTAGTTCATAAAACAAAATGTGGTGCTTGAACAATTAAGACCTTTTAAAGCCATACTTTTGGAAACTTGTTTTTTAATACATGTACGATTGTAATACAACAACAGTAAATGTAGTTTCATCAGAAGTACAAAATTGTGATTAATTGTTGTACAAACATTTGAATTTGTATACATTTAATATATTAATTTTCATTGAATAATACGTTGGAACGATGATGAAAATACTGTTTATAAAACAACAACAACAATTACAATTTTAGTAATTTATTGTTACTAATATTAAATGCTGTATAACAATTAGGTGAAGCTTCTGTATATTTGGTTACCGGACACTTCGTCCCCAGTTTACCAGCTGTGAGTTTCTATATTTATGTGAAAAGCCGTGGCTGTCGGGCCGCCGGACCATCTTGATTTCTCTCAACGGCCACAAAAATTGTCTCCCCCTAAGAATAGCAAGAGTCTCCGGTGTGTCACTAAATCAAAACTCGTCTTGTACACTCCAAGTTTAGTCTCTGTTCGCTGGCTTTCGGATCCTAGCTACAGGTCCTCCTTCCCACAGGCAAATCCAACTCGAACAAACCATATGCGTCTCCAAATCTGCGTTTATATCATAAGAGAGCGCATACACAAATAATATATATAACTCCCACCTCCCTCCCCATCCACTTATAAACTTTAAAAACACATTTCCTGCTTACATTATTGGTAGGCTACTCAATCGTTGCGTAGCATAATGAAAATACATAAAAGAGCAGGTTGTAAGAAAATCTTCATAAAACTTGCAAAGTAAGAGTTTGAGTAGTTTGGTAACAAGTTAAATAAGAAATCGATTCGGAAACATACAACCTGACTAGAAATCGTTGAATAACCTTTTTAGTTTTCCGAAAGTTAATGTACAAAATTTAATTTCGGGTGTATACTATAGGAACGGTGTTGATTTTCACAGTTATTAATCCAGGCTATAGTTCGAAAGTAAAAATAATACTCTGTATTTATTTGTGGAATTATTATGTAAGGTACCTAACGTCATTTAGAAATTATAAACACAAATGTAGGAACTTTAGGAATTTTCTATGTCGCCAACTGTCTCCACTGCCTGTTGTGGTGTTAAAATTTAAGTATATAAATACCAGCTGTCATCCTCAGTGTATGTTTATGTCTTCTTTCAACCTACCATGACCATATCGGTTAATAATTTCTTGTTCAGCGTGTGTTGTTACAATAACTACGACTGAAATAAAATACGGGAAATTTACACTGAAAGTGGTGAGGAGTGGTGGCTATAGCAGCCAGTAACGCCAAGCCCAACGTGAATATGCTCTGATGTTGTAAGACGTAAATATTATACTACGGAGGGGATTTATATTCGGTAGGCGTGATGAGAGTTTATCACAATAACAGTGCATGATGGTGCAACACTTAAACAAATTTTAAAAGTTCAAATTAAAAAATTTAAATATTCATTGGTGACGGCGAAGTTGAGAAATTATCACTGATCCCTGATAAGAGAAAAAGGATTCACGACGTTTCGGGAACCTTTTCGTGTTTCACTCCGACTTTGCATCGATTGTCGAAACTAATTTTTATTATGTTCCTACTCTTCCTATTCTTCGCATCTGAATACCGGATAAATTTTGTACTTAGTAAAATAAAATTAATATAACAACAAAAATATAAATATAAATAAATAATAAATAAATAAAAAATATTTGTTATTCGATGGTCTTTCATACTTTGATATTGTTACAGATTCGAAGTGGAGAGTAGAATGGAGACGCGTAAACGGAGCCCGCAGATTGCTCTCATAGCCCTCGAAGTGCTGCTAGTGGTGGCAGGAGTACTAGGCGAGTCCAAGGAGATTGATGACTACATATCCGGTCTAAACTACGCTCGAGACCAGGTTTTGGCATATCCGGGGGAGCGCGTCACGGGCGCACCGAGAGAAGGTAAAGTAGACGACAAGAAGACTTTCATCGTCGTCGAGAAGAACAAGCGAACTTTCACCAGTGCGAAGACCGACATAGGCGTCGTTGCGAGCAACGAGCACCAAGCGTATCCTGGAAGTCTGCTGCTAGCCAACCAGCGCCTCATAGAAAACACCCCGGACGTGCTAGCGATAGACCGAGCCCCTCTCACTTACACCGTCAATCTGCCGGGCTTGACCACCGACGGCAGCTTCAAGATAGAACCCACCTTCAGCGAGTACCAATCCTCCGTCAACAAGGTCTTGAACACGTGGTTCGAGAAACACCCCAAAGATCATGATGTCATTGCAAATTTCCAAAGCGATCACAGCTTAGCTTACAGCAAGGAAATGCTCAGAGTCAAGTTCGGGCTGGAATTTAAAAACACCGATATAGAGTCTAATATAGACTTTAGCATGATGAACAAACAGGAGAAACTTATAATGATTCACAAGTTCAAGCAGATATTCTACACTGTCAGCGTAGAGCCGACCAAAAAACCCTCCGACTTGTTTGACCCGAAGGTAACCCTCAAAGACGTGCAACAGAAGACGGACAGTAAGAACCCTCCCGTACTCGTCGATAGCGTCTCTTACGGAAGAACGATCTACGTCAAAATCGAAACCTCATCGACTGATCAAGAGGCTAAGTTCCTTCTCGAAAACAAAATTACGAAATTCGACATATCCAATGAAAACGAGATGGAATACTCTAAAAAACTGAAGAATCTCGCCATCACGGTGTACGTCCTCGGAGGGTCTAGCGAGCACATCGAACTGATCAATGCCAACAAGTTCCAAGACGTGAACGCCGTCATTATCAAGTACGGAAAGTTCTCCAGGACAAATCTAGGATACCCGATCTCCTACTCCACCCAGTTTATCAAGGACAATTCCCGAGCCACGATCAACTGCTTCACGGAGTACATCGAGACTACAAGAACCGAGTATCCCAGTGGAATCGTCAAGCTCACCCACAAAGGTTGGTTCGTGATGCAGTGGGAAGTCACGTGGAAAGAGATCGGTTACGATAAAGACGGCAAGAAAACCACAACTGAAAAACACTGGGATAAAAATTGGAAGGATTTGACAGCTCCGTTTTCAGAGTCGATAGAAATGCCAGGTAACACCGTAGACATCCGTGTGTTCGCCAGAGAAGCCACTGGACTGGTGTGGGAACCATGGAGGACCGTGATCGACCGCAGTGGAATACCTCTGATCGGCCACCGTGAGTTCACCGTCTGGGGAACTACACTTTCACCACAACACAGCATCGAACCTGAGATCACAATGTTCTTTAAAACGTCCAGTCATTTCTTTTAGTTAATATTTTTTATGTCAAGCGTGTAATTTTATATGAGTTTTAAATGTAGATTGTTTGTCCGATTCAAACAAATTGTTAATGATTTTTAAAAATAAGGTTGTTATTGTGACTTTAATATCTTTTAAATGGCAGCTTTCAAAGCCGCTTAAACATTTTAAACATTTTATCGGACTAGCCAATAAATACATTAAAGTGTTAAGCTAAACATTATAGCATGTAATAAAGACCTTTAATTGTTATTTGTTGAATTTATTTCCAATTTAAATATTCCTAAAAATAAAAGTGTTATGATTCATTAAACTATAAAATTTGACTATTTTTTTAATTAATTAAGTTTACTTATTCGAAAGAGTTTATTTTAGTTCTTTTAGGTACATTTATATAATTAGGCTTCATTTAATCGTGATAATATTTAGTAGTTGAGTAATTTATTTATAAAATATAAATTTATTTTTGATTTATCGTACGGTCATCACATTGAAGTTAATAATTGTTCTGTGTTATTGATACTAATGTAACAGTTGTTCCAATTGAAAAAGTATATTTTAAATTTATTATTGCGATTTTCATTTACATCGTTATATTAGTAATATTTCACAGTTCAATTCGAGATAACACTATAAATATTCTCAATTGCACATATTAATCATATTTGTTTTATAATTCAACCCTTCATTATTTGTCTATGCACTATTCAAGGACTATTCCTGAATCTGGTATATTAAAAAATGTCCATCAATTAAAGAAGTAATATTTCCCCAAATTTTGTTGGTAGAAACGTTTGTTTGGGTAGTTTTCCGTAACTTCTATGCGACAAAACTAGGAAATTGCTCATAATGTAGTCTTTTCTAATTGCATAATAATGCAGGTACTTTTGGTTAGTGGTAGTACTACAAGATCGAAGCCTACAGAACAAGATTCAAGTATTACTGTAATAAGTAGGAAGGTAAGTTAGTAACTTTTAAATACCATCACAGAGAAACGATAGATTCCTTTGTCTGTGATACCATCAAACTTTGAACTAAACTTAGATTGAAAATTTGAATTGTTAGGTTGTATATTTTCAAATTCAATTCTTATTGATAACTATGCAAATACAGTATCATTCGCATTTTTAAACATATATCTTAGCCTTTTACTCTTTATTGATTGATATTATTACCTAATGTCAAACAGCCAAAACATATGCAATAGATTATTTAAACTTATTCCGTTACTCATCACTACTGTCAAAATTTATTCCAAAAAGTTTATTCGAGTTAAAATCTAAACTCATCTTCAGCCTAGGAACATACTTGAAAAAGAAAACAAAAATACTAGAAATTGTATATATTTATAATTCAAATAATGTGTTTAAAATTAAATTACTTACAGTAAGTTGTTAAGAAAATTTAGTGACTCAAGAGATTCAAGACATTCAAATTTGTATAAAGGCACAGGCAAAGGAATATAAACAGACTGCGCGACCGCGTGCGCTTTGACGTAGTTCAAGTAAATCAAGTAAATCGGGCAAAAATTACGACCGCTAGGGTACGAACACACACACACACACACACACACACACACACACACACACACACACACACACACACACACACACACACACACACACACACACACACACACACACACACACACACACACACACACACACACACACACACACACACACACACACACACACACACACACACACTCACACACTCACACACACACACACACACACACACACACACACACACACACACACACACACACACACACACACACACACAAATATATATATATATATATATATAAATATATATATATATAAATATATATATATATATATATATATATATATAAAGTTGTTAGGGACCCCCAAATCTTGTTTGGGGGGCCACGTTAGGAACTTCTATGGTGGTCCCGGCTTAAGTTTCACCGTGCAGGTCAATAGTTCACTTTTCCGTAGGAAATTCACTAATAAACTCGAGAAACTCATAAATATATAAACAACTTAAATATACTGCAAACAAATTTAATTCTTGCATAACTCCTCTACAATTTGTCTGGAGTGGAAGTTGTAAAATTGACCCAACTGCCATATTTTACTTGGAGAATATAATTTAAGGTACTGTATTATTTTGTTGCGATTATTTTAACGCTACGTTTATAGAAACACTTTATAACAAAATGAATGCTTTAGGTAAAAATAAAAATAAAAACTTTAAAAGCTTTCACGTCTTATAATATTTCAACATAAGATTTCCCAGCCATGCGGGAGAATAATTTGAACAATAAACTAAATCATTAGAAATCACCACATTATTTATAAAAATTGTAAGCCGATATAAATAAATTTATAATGCAATGCAATGCATTCATATAGTACAATATTGAATTGAGTGCAATAAGTACTGGTATCAGACATGGTGTTATTATTCCGTTAAATATTTTATCAGATTTCTTTCAATCAGACATCAATGAATACTCGATGAAAAATCTTTGTATTTTTTTGAGCGCAGTATTTTTTTGTATCTTTGCAGTTTTTTGTTATTTTAATTTTGGAACGTCCGTACGCAGCTAGTTTTATACGACGGACGACTGCATTCAACTGCCTTGTCCTCAGAAAACTTAAATGGAAAATTGTTGAAAAGTTATTACTCTCATGCTGTTGTACAATTATTGAAAGTTTAATGTATCTTCTTTTCAACATTTAGGGTGGCAACGACCGGCGACGCAACGGCGGCATCGCGCAGTGATCGCAGCAAGGCGAGAGTAAGAACAAGACTAATTGGCACATCAAAAGCGATCGAGATTCTGCTCACTGAAATCCATGGTTATTAGTGAATTTCCTTTGGAAAGTGAACTATTAGCATGACCCGCACGGTGCAACTTAAGCCCGGGACCACCATAGAAGTTCCTAACGTAACCCCCTGAACACGTTTTGGGGGGTCGTTCAAAATTTTATATATATCAAAGAATTAAGAGCGTAAAAAATGTAAATGAGTTATGGGGTGCAATTAAGCATTTAAGAACGAAAAAGCACTTTGTGGGAGGGAATATAAAAATTGAAGATTGGGTTTTCCATTTTAAAAACTTGCTTGATCCGCCCTCAACTTCTGCAACAATTTTGTATGCAGAACCGATGTTTTATGATCCGTTTTTAGATAACCAAATAGATTTTGCCGAAGTAGTGGAAGTTATACAGTCGGCCAAATTAAATAAAGCTGCAGGTTTCGACCGTATACCATATGAGTTTTATAAGTTTGGTCCCAGTAAATTGATAGAGTATTTAGTTAAATTATTTAATGCGATAATGGATACGGGTGAGGTTCCACTTAGTTTTAAGAAATCAATTGTCTATCCTCTTCACAAAAAGGGAAATATTGATCACGTGTCAAACTATCGCGGAATTTGTTTTATGGATGCAATAGCTAAGTTGTTCATGGGGGTAATAATTAAGCGGTTAGAAAGGTGGGTTACTGATAAGAATTTACTCTGTGAATATCAAGCAGGCTTTCGCAAAGGTTATTCTACTGTTGATAATATTTTTTCTCTGGCAGCTACGATCAATTTAAGTTTATCTGTTAAAAAAGGCAAGTTGTACTGTTTTTTTGTAGACTTTTGTGCAGCTTTTGATAAGATTGACAGAAACTCTTTATTTTATAAACTGTACGGTATAGGGATTTCTTCCAAGATTATTAGATTTTTGCAGTGTTTTTATAGTGGTACTTTAGCAGGAGTATGGTGCAAGGATGGTGTGTCAGAGTGTTTTGAAACAGCTAAAGGCTTGAGGCAGGGCTGTTTGGGAAGTCCTTTGTTTTTTTCCTTATTTTTAAATGATTTACATGAGGTACATGATGGTGGGTGTAATTTTGGAGGCAATAGGGTAAAAGTTCTGTTGTACGCGGACGACATTGTTTTGATTGCCCCGTCTCCAGTTGGGTTACAATTGATGATTAATAATTTACAGACGTACTGTAACACGTGGGGCCTGGAAGTTAACCTGGACAAGTCAAAAGTAGTAGTCTTTAGAAATGGGGGTAGGCTAAGTAATGACGAGTGTTGGCGTTTTAAGGGGCAAACAATTGAGTGTGTCAACAGATATAAATATCTTGGAGTCTTTTTTACGTCAAAGCTCTCGTGGCAAAATCATTTTGAATTAAAATTATCATCTGCAAAAAAGGCAATCAATTCAATGTGGGCGAAGGTTTTTACAAACAAACATGTTTCTGTCAAATATAAGTTTGAATGTTTCAATGCAGTAGTAAGATCGATTATGTGTTACGCGGCGCAGGTATGGGGTTTCAAGCAGTACGACACGGTTGAGCAGTTGTTGCGTTTTTTCATTAAGAAGATTTTTGCCTTACCACAGTATACGCCGAAGTATATTTTACATTTAGAGACTGGTCAGGATCCAATTTTTTTATTTTCTTTAAAATTACATTTTAGTTATATTTTGAAAGTTCTAGAGTTGCCCGATTCACGTTTGCCTAACATTTTGGCTAAGGAAATAATAAGAAAGCGTGTATTTTGGTTTAGTGAGTGGCAGCAGTTAGCGGAGAGGCATTCAGTACGCTTATCAGTAGGGCAAGAGACATTAGATGAGACCAAGGATCAGCTTGGTTGTTTGTTGATTGCGGTTCGCGATAAAGCTCGGCAACAATGCGTTCAGGCGGCCTTGGCCGCTCGGCATCATTTAATTTACAAAACACTTGATTTTGAGCTTGAAAATAACAATTATGTTTTTGGGAACTTGGATTTGGTTTTGGTAAGGTGGATTTTTAAATGCAGGGGGGAACTGATTCGTTTAAATTACAAACCATGGAGCTTAGATTGTAATCAAAATCAAAACTGCTCACTATGTAACCTTAATGAAAAAGAGGATTGTTTCCATTTTGTGGCCAAGTGTCCTGTATTGCGTGATTTTAGAATTAAGTGGTTTGGTTCAGCTGAACTTTCGATGAACGATTTTTTCAATTATTTAAATGGCGCAGATTGGATGCGGTTTGCCCGATATCTTCAGCAGGCTTGGGGTTATAGAGGGGATTTGGTCCAGGAATTCAATTTTTAAAGTTAGAATTTTTTTTAAGTTGTATTGATATTGTTTTTATTTTTTTGTTTTTGCTTCAAGGCACTCAGTTATATACATAAAAAATGTTTTAAGTGTTGCCAGCCCGGCTGACGGCCTTTTGGCCATGCTGAAAAATGCATGTAAAAGATACAAGTACAGAATTGTTTTAGTTTTATTTTTGTTTTTATCCAGTCTACAGTGAATGAATGTACTGATAAGAGGACTATGGTGATATGTGGACATGGATGATAATTGAAATATTTATTGTGATGTATTTAAGATTGTATAATAAAGCATTTATTCATATATATATATATATATATATATATATATATATATATATATATATATATATATATATATATATGTGTGTGTGTGTATGCACTCTAGCGGTCGCATTTTTTGTCCGATTTACTTAAAATTTGGTAGGGACGTTCCTTTCTATAATATGTTGGACAAGTTCGTTGGGCAAAACAATCGGAAAACTCTAAACCCATTTTTTGGGGATTAATCTTTCAAATTTCGAGTTTTTGGGCCCAAGAAGGGTCAGAAAAGCCCCAGATGTAAAATTAATGCACGTAAAAAGATGGGAATTAGAAGTCGAAAGTTTTAAGCCCTCTCTCGTCATTCTAGCATAAATGTTTACCGCGTTATTAAAGAAAATGTGTATCGACAAAACACAGTACGTTGTCTTATGGGGGTTTTACACTAGAAAAGCCTGTTATTCCTTTGTTAGAGTACTTTTATTATCCCCAGCAACCTCACGCCTACTTTCAAGCCTGTCTGGACCTTCTCCTAACCTTATAATGCGCAAAATTGTATTCCCAGCTTTGCAAGTAAATGAAACCAGGAGTATCAGAACAGCCAAAAAATCAATGTTTTCAGATTTCAATAAAAATTGGACAAATGTATGTTTTTACACTGATTTTGAGTTTTAAAAGTTTTTATGTGGAAATTCACTTCCCTCACGTCAGCGTGCTGCGTGCAAACTCGTTTTTTCTCTTTAAATGAACAATAAGATCGATTTCTGATAATCTGTTGAGGAGAGACGGACTCTGAAAGCCAAAACTGGTCTTAAAGGGAGGGGCGGTATATAAACGCAGAGGACTGGAGCCCTCTCACTGTTTTATTTGTTTTAGCGAATTTCCCCTATAGGGAAGAAGCTATTCCCGTAGGTGGCATGGTAAGACTTAAGTCCAAGACCATGATAACTTTTCATTTTGAGGCCCCCAGATGCCAAAAACACCATTCGTTAAAATTTTTATATATGTATATGTATATGTGCGTAAGCACGATAACTCTCGTAAAAAAGGTCCGATCTTAATGAAATTTGGTAAAAATGTGTAAAGTACCATTTATTTCAACGAGTTCGAAAACCAGATGAATCGCAGCATCCAAAGGGGGGTTTTGGGGGGGGGGGTTTGTACCCCAAAAATGTTTTTTTTGGGGTTTCCACATGTAATTTTTTTAAAATCAAATTTTAATTTTCACCATTGAATTCAGCATAAAAAACAAACAATTTGGTATTTTGATCATTGCTCTACGTCAATTGGTTATTGAGATATTGAAAGTGCCAAACACAGTACGTTGTCTAATATTATTCTGATGGAGATAAAAACAACATTTATATCTTGCTTATTCATGAAAATAAACTGGCGAAATTTGATAGATGGCTTCATCTGGTTGTGGTTTATTGTTGTTTCTACAACAAAATTGTTTCGCCTATGGTTCCCGTTGCAGCAAACCTAGGTACTTGATCCCCATGTTATTCTTATGTAAAATAATTAAAATGTTATATATCGCTTATTTATGAATGTATATGGATGAAACTTGGTATGTGACTTTACTAAGATGAGTTCTATTGATGTTTGCATAAAAACCAATTATTTTGTGTTCCTTGTTGCAGCAAACCTGCGTACTCATCCCCAATGTTATTCTTATGGAGAATAATTAATATTTTAAATATCGCTTGTTTGTGAATACCTTATTTCTTATGAATCCTGTTAAGTGTTTTAATGTGTTATGTTATACATTCATTGGAAATTCGCTGAGTATGCAGGTTTGCTGCGACGGGGGTATTTTGTAACGTAGAAGGCTAACTGGTTGTACGACACAGAAACTGTTTTAGGTAGTGCTAATGCACAATGTTTAAACTGTACCATATGTTTAAAATATTGTATTGTAGGTTTGGTTTAGACATGGTAAAGCAAAATCAGGTAAATTAATATTGAGGGTTATCTTAGATTTGATCAAGTTAAAATCAGACAGGGTCAAAGAAGGCACACTCCAGGGGGAATTACTGTTTTTGTTAACGATTTTTAATCAGTAATTGAGAACTCTATTCAGTATGTTATGTATTTTGAAAAATGGGGTCTGGGGGTCTATTTTTCAAACGGGTGAGTGGTGAGTCACTCAACTCACCTACCAGCTGATTTTAGCTTTGTTTAAATTCACCACGTGAGATATGAATTACGTGTCAAATCAAAAAGCCAAATGTAAACTTTGTAAACATTGACCAATATACAAATTTGTAAACCTTCTGTTGCTTTAACTTAAGTAAGTGGTATATTTTTAAACATTTACTTACTTTTTGAGCATTTTAATAATAAATCATACGTTATTTAACTGTACTTACACATTTTGTATTGTAAAGCAAACATAACCTAGTTAGGCAGTTTACATAAATTCCTTCTGTCATTTCCTTCTAATATGAAGAAAAAGAAGGTTGTTTCCGGTCAAATCACCCATTTTCAGTCACCAGCGTTTTGCCTGGTGAGTAGAAATGGTTGGGTTGGTGACTGATTCAGTAAAAATATCTATCTATACTAAATCTATCAATGTTAAATATAAACGTTCATTGAAAATAATAATATAAATTTGTTGTGGTTGGATGCAATTAACCGAACGATTACCTAAATAATATCTGTACTTTTATCTGCCGATCTGAAAATAAAAAATAGTGGTTTGAGTGACTCACTCACCTGCTCACAACTCACCCAATTCAAAAATAGGCCCCCAGATGTCCCAAAGAAAAGAGAATCAAAAAAGGTATATGATGAAGAGTACACCATCAGACCCAAGTAAGGTACCTGTCATCAAAAGTATATTTATTTCCTAATATTGCATGTTTTGTGTGATATGCCCATATGTAACGAATTGGCTGGTCACTGAAGTTTAATTTGTGAAAAAGCCTGACCAAATTGTAGTTTATGGTTTAAAACCCTTCACGATACTCTAGGTGCTCTCATTGTATCCACTTGAGAGTAAGTGGTCACGTTGCTGCATTTCACAGACAAATACATCTCCTCCACACAATTTAAATTAAACAATGCTAAGGTTAATTACATAACAAATTACTGAGTGTGTAAAAAAGGTATAGGATGTGCAAATTTTTGTTTTTACATTCTATCTTTACATTTTAACACTTAACGTTTTTATACGTAACATTTATCCTTTTCCAACGAAGCTCACCATCACTGCCGCTGCCTTGCCTCTCCATTTCTCTCTTCGCCCCGAGCATCACAGAAAGCAAGGTTTCTTAGAACTAGGAGACAGCCTACAACCTGAAACGAGATTTAAACTGACATTATTTCCCTAGAAGTGTTGTTCTCACTTTGGTAATAAATACACCAGTCGCAGCAAACCTCCGTACTCGAGAATTTCCGACTCATAAATATGTGTCTAATTATAATATGTCTTGATATATCAATAAAGCTTCTTATCGAGTTTCATAACAATACGTCTTTAAATAAGCGATATAAAGGGTGATTCAGAACAATTTACCGATATTTTAGGACATTGTTCCAGGGCCAAACCTATATTTTAGGACATTGTTCCAGGACCAAAATCAAATGTAAATATCATAATTAAATTGTCCGAAAGTCCCCAGTTACTCACACAGCCGCCATGTTGTGTTTTTCACTTATTAATTTGTTTACAAAACACTGTTAAATATAAGAAATTGAAATTTTGAATACACTTTTATATTAACTAGAAAAAGCTATGAAAAATTAATCAATATTTTCTGACAACCAAAAACAAAATGGCGGCCGTTTAAGTTTTTATTTTTTAAATAACTTAAAAACGGCTAATTAAAAACATATTTTCCAGGAATAGTTTTTTTAGATATTTTTATTACAAATCTATCGACACCTTATGTAAGAAGACCGAACGAGTATTAACCGAACTGTGTGAGTTTTCGTGGTATGCGGCCACTGGTGCCTGGTTCAGTCCTTGTCTGTGACAACAATACAACAAAGGGGCCGTATACACGAAAACATACACAAATCGGTTAATTTCGTTATCTTATAAGTTCAGATAATTTGTGTATTCATTGGTATTATGTTAGATATTTCTTACGTCTCTTTGATTATTCTTCCATACAGTTCCTCTATGTTTTGTATTCATTTTATTATGCATTTCCTCTATTACTAATATATACTGTTAAGGTTTTCTCTAGAGTATATTTATTATATAACTTACTTTTCCATTACGTATTCATTGTCGTTGATTAAGTATACTTTTGTTTGAATTGTTTATCGGTCGGTTATCTCTGATCCGAACGATAATTATGTTATTATTGATCTTATATCCATTAAAACTTGTACATTTTCAATTCCAGCAGTGTAAAGTTCTCTTAATTAATAAATGTTCATTGTATACCCTTCGTCTATAGACTTGATAAAAACAAATTTCAAATTAATCGTAAATTGGTGTAAGCTGTTGAGCGAATAAATCAAGGAAAACACGTGCGTAATAACACGTGCGTAATAACACGTGCGTAATAACACGTGCGTAATAACACGTCCGTAAGTATCAAGTAACCGTTTCCAAACGACCCGATTACAAGGCAGTTTAAAACAACGCACTTGTTTCTTGATACAAGGGTAAACCAGGTAAAACAATACGGCCGCTAGTCAACGCAGTTGTCGGAGGAGCAGAGAGGAGCGGGAGGTTTCCCCCAGCTAATAAAGTAAGTTACTGATAACCCTAAATAGTATCATAGAAATTGTAAAAATACTGCATTTTACTTTATTTTGAACAGTGTATAGCGTTGGTGCTGATTTGTGTGTAAATACAAAATCAGTGATGCAGACTTGTTGCAGATAATAAACACACTCCAGTCAGTAGGTTCTTTGTTACATTATCTTGTAGAGAGCAAATGACGACAGTAATCATCAAGAGTCTAAATAACCATTATCAGAAACGAACACAAAATTCCTTCCTTTTTACTTTCTCCCCTATTGTATATGAAGAAAGTATTGTATTCGTCAACATTTTCGAATTTGAGTTATTGGTGGAAATATTCATTCCAATGATCCCTGATTATAAAAAAAAGGTTTTCGGAGTGATGTCTGTGTGTGTGTGTGTGTGTGTGTGTGTGTGTGTGTGTGTGTGTGTGTGTGTGTGTGTGTGTGTGTGTGTGTGTGTGTGTGTGTGTGTGTGTGTGTGTGTGTGTGTGTGTGTGTGTGTGTGTGTGTGTATGTGTCTGTCTGTCTGGATGTGACAGAGCTGGAGACCGCACCTGTGGTCCGATATTGATGACAATTGGTATGTAGATACTAATCCTCGATATCTCCAGACGTTTTTTCTTATTTTTTCGAATTTTTGATTTGTAACGGCAATTATCCCCCAAACCCGCTAAAAAACTGAAAAACATCCAAATTTATCAAAACGGCTCTAACGGTTTTTATTAAAAATAGTGGTTTGTAGAACTTTAGGTTTCCAACAAAATGAAACTACCCGCATTTCTGTTATTAATTTGGGTTCAGAAATTACAGGGCTTAAAGTTTCAAAAATTCGGTTTTTTGGGTTTTTGATAAAAATTTTAAGTGCTAAATAACATTTACTTATTGCCATTAAGGAAAGCTCCAGAAACTAAACAATTTAGTATTTTAACTTATTATTCTACGATTAATGGTTGCGGATAAAATTGAAACTTTCATTTAGCGGTAAACACAGTACGTTGTCCAATCTTATTCTTATACGGGGAATACAACAAATACAATTTATCTCTTGATGAATGATCAATTTAATTGAAATTCTGTAATCAGGTCAAGTTCGAATTAACCAACAGAGGATATTCAAAATACGGATTTCCCTTACCCTGAGGAGGGGGAAGGGGGCGATTCCCCTCTTAAAACCTCTGTGTGTAGCAAAAGATTTTGTAGTGACTCCAAAAGTGGAATCTGAGTGAACATTTCTGAAAAAAAAGGTTTTTTACAAGATTTTCTGTGCATTATACCGTACTTTATATTCTATAGTTAGTAAATAAAAAAGTATTTTGTCATAAAGAGCCGGCTACCCTGTCGGCCATATTGGTTTTATCGCCCATTAGAATAATGTTAAGTTCAGACCCCAATTTTTCACTTATCGCTTGAGATAAAATTTTGATTTTGGTGTCAGTTGAAAGATATTCTTATCGCGGGTGATTATTGTGGAAGATACTTTAAAAATGAATTATAATATTTAATAAAAAATTTAATTATTTTTATTAAGTTTGACAATTTTTTTCTGGTAATCTGTAACACTTATATGAATTTTTGCTCGAAAAAATCACTCTTTACTTTATTTTGAGAAGTCAAAAAAATTACCTAAACCAGATTGAAAATTAAATAAAAATGTGGGTCCTAAAATGTGGTCGTAGCTGTGGAGCGCGCTGGCGCCACCTACGAACTTGCCGTTAGGGGGAGCGTGCCCTTAAAGTTGGGTCAAAAGGGAGAAAGTATGTGTCAGTTATGACACAAGATATATTTTAAAGTTTTAAAATAAATTTAGTGGCTCTATTACACATCATATCGATGGACCATTGACCCGTTCTTGTTTCATAAATGTTAGAGGTTCGATGGTTCATCGATATTATGTGTAATAGAGCGAAGAATGTTAACACTTTAAAAATATAGTTTCTATATCACATCATATTGGTGGAATAATTTATAGGGTCGATGGTACATCGGACCGAATTCGTATATATTGAAAATAACTCATTTTGGATCATTGGTCCATCGATCCAGATAGTCAATCAATCTTTAATTTACTTAAACTGTTCCATTGTTTTTTGTTTGTTTAATTTTTACAAGCGGGTCGATGGTCCATCGATATGATGTGTAATAAAGCCTTTCCCATTGCAACAACAGCAACGAAACAACAAATAATCAACCGGCTTATCTATCCAAAACGGACACCTAAAATAAATGAGACTGGGCCAGGTTTAAGATGATTTTACACATATTCAATTTGGAACCAATTTATTCGATATGGTCGGCATTATTTTGAGAGATATCATGACAGTAACGCTTAAATTCCTAGTCTGGTTTGATATTGTGAGATACAATATCATGAGATACACATATTGGCAAAAGTATATTAATACTTACTTGTAAATCAGTAATATTTTTCATATCGATTTACATTTCAAATGTTTTTCTTATGTAAATGACATGTCCTTATAATTAAATAAAAAATAATTCTAAAGCTTAAACCACGTAAAAACGAATGGAACAAACGCTTTGGGATCACAAAAACTGGAAGACCCCATCGTCTTTATCTTTTATATTCTATTTTGAGTAGCAGAACCCAACTATTGTCGGCGAGAATCGCAATCCAGCGGATCTTACAATGCAACTTTCACGGCTTCGAAACATTTATCGTAAAGTAGAGCGCGGAGTCTTAATTTTACATAATAACTATTACTAGGTAAAACTATTTGATCACCACATAGTCTACTCACTAACAACCCCCGTTCTGGCTTGCTAATCTATTCCTCAGAGTATCGCTGCTTCGTTTTCCTGTTTGGCATAACGAACAATAAAAGCCTAATTAGTTTACATCAAAAACGATTTAGTGACCCCCATATATACCCGCCCAGTGAGTGCAGCAACCACCGAGGGCTTCCTCCACTTCGAAGTCTTACAGGTAAGGGGTTTTTCAGACTTCGTGTTGGAAGGTTTTATCATGGATATCCTTAAGGCACTCTATACTGTAGTTTTCAGTTTTCTTTCCTCTTTGTAAATTACATAGAAATATGGTTAAAACATATTCCCGTTGTTTCTTTGTTCAAATATGAACAATCCGTAAAATGCTTCTGTTATAAAATCACCGAGTTGGGCCAGGTCGGACAATAGATTGGAAATGTGTTCAGAGTACAATTTTGGTAATAGTTTAGATTTTAAACCTGCTTTTTTCTCGTTAGTTGAGGAGTACTTCAAAGTTCATCAATGATGCACAAAAGGCCCCCTTTAAGCTTTGGGGCTGCAATTTACTTATCCATTTAGCACAAATTTACTTGAAATTTTCGTTGTTATCAATATATGCATACATTTTATTAATAATTAATTATAGGCCATTATTAAACAAATAAAATTTAGTGCAGGGATACTTACGGTTGTTTTTTCGAATGGCATTACTGACTTAAATACTTAATATATTTACAATAACGACACGATAATAACCAACAAAACTATAAAAATAGTTATATCGGGTGTCCCATAAAGGTCCCCCCTCTCTTAATTTGTGAACGACTGAACAATTTCAAACAATCGTTAGTAAATGTTAGTAGGATAAGTCAAAGTATTTTTTAAGTGGTTAAGGGTTTCAACCCTCACCCCTAAATAGGGGTTGCTGGATATAGTTTTTATTTTTTAAATAGCAACCCCTATCAAGTTGCATATCCTTTTAGAGAGGACCAAAACAGAAAATGAATCCCACAAACTGGACCTCTCTATGTTTATTTAATCTAATGTTAAGGCCAGCCAAAAATGTATTGATTTTGTTATTTATATGCCTCTTGGAAAAAATAAAGAAGGTTTTAAAATGACTCTCTTACACTTTAAATGGTCTTTGTTCAAAGGTATTATCAAGGGAAAGTTGGATTTGCCCACTTTGTATCTGATTCCTGGTAAGGAGGCGAATCTTAGCAGTTTAAATAACAAAATCAATACATTTTTGGCTGGCCAAAAACATTAGATTGAATAAATATAGAGAAGTCTAGTTTGCGGGGTTCATTTTCTTTTTGGACCCCCTTTAAACTGTTATGCAGCTTGATAGGGGTTGCTATTTAGAAAATAAAAACTACCCCCATCAACCCCTATTTAGGGGTGAGTGTTGAAACCCTTAACCTCTTAAAAAAATACTTTGACTTATGCTAGTAGCATTTACCAAAGATTGTTTGAAAATTTAAAGCCGTTCAAAAATTAAGAGGGGGACCTTTCTGGGACACCCGGTATATTAATTAAATTAAACATAAGGGAGAGGTTAGTTGGGCCATTAATAATGGTATAGTGGCTCGTTAAAATACCCCTCTCGCAGCAAACCTGCATACTCAGCAAATATCCATCGCATATATATGTCTTACCCATAAAGGCGCTTACCAAGTTTAATTAAAATATATTCACAAATAAGCGATATATACAATTTTACTTATTCTCCACAAGAATAACATTGGGGTTGAGAACGTAGGTTTGCCAAAACAAGAAACATCAAATATGGGGTTTTATGCAAATACCAATATAACTTAACTAGTGAAGCCAGATTACCAAGATTTATCGATATACATTCATAAATAAGTGGAATACAACACACTCACCACAGTCCCCTATGTAACTCGTTACATTGGTTAACTGTAATGGGGATGTCAAAACGAAGAGTTATCATGGTCCCGGGCCTAGGTCTTACCATACCAATTACGGTAATAGCTTCTTCCCTACAGGGGAAATAAGTAGTGAATAAGTAGTTTCACTTATTCGAAATTCAGGGGACAGCCAATCTATTTCGAATTAAAGGAAGTTAAATTTATCGGGTAGGTATACGCATTAGTTAATGTTTCAACGGGATTGTTTCTGCTCTTAGTTCGAATTTCAGAGGCTTACGGTATCACAGTTCGTACTGTAAAGGTTGACTTCGAATTTTAGAGGTAATGTTTCGAATCTCAGCAACAAAATTCGAATTCTAGAGGCCCGAGTATAAACATATTCGAATTTTAGAGGCTTCATCATGCGTTAGGGGCATGCCCATATTACGTGACGCATTTTTTCGTAATTTCAGACCCCCCCTCACCCAAGTAACGCGCCATAACGCTTGAACATCCCCCCTTTGTGTTACGTAACTCAATCGTAATAGGCTTTAAAACAGCTTAAACCTTTTAAACATCGTTTTATAATTAATTTGGATTATGGATTTTAATGAATCATAAAAATTTAAATGACTTTCTTTTAACACAATTCTTTAATATCTTATTTCAAAGAAAAATGTATACAAACAGACCAAAACTGTTACTAATAATATAAACAACAAAACAAACTACAGTATCTCAGCTAAAGCGTAACAAATTTAATTTATAACTAATACAAATCCAACTAACACAACAACTTAATACAACTTACAAAAACTAAAGATGTAGGCGGTATTGTTGTATCGAGTCATGATTTTACACTCTAAAACAACACAATAACTTACTCAAAACACTTTATGCATTTATTTTTAGTTTAACTGTTATTAAAATAGTATGACGGGTGTATTTTTTTAAACAAACTGTAACCTTGATTTCGATATCAATTTGATTAAGTTTTAATTTTGTAAGATTCAGAACAGTATCAATAGATACGGGAGTGCGCCAACTCTTAGGGTTAATATGTGCGAGTTACATAACGTTGATCCAAGCCCCCTCCCCCACATAACGCTTCGCCATACCCCCTCCCCCTCTTAAGTGCGATACGTAATATGTGTATGACCCCATAAAACAATATGAATTATCGGTATATTATTTTTCGAATATTAAAAGTTTTTTGAAGGGAACAGACAAAAGATACTGATTATAGAGGTTTCGAATTAGTGAGGTTCTACTGTATAATATTTTACTTATTCTTTGTAAGAATAACATGGGGGCTGAGTACGCAGGTTTGCTGCTACCTCACCATTGGTAAAAATTGTTTTTTTGTTGCAAATGACAATAGACCACAACCAGATGAAGCCATATACCAAGTTTCGTTAGGATACGTTCACAAATAAGCGAGATATAACATTTGTCTTATCCTCCATAAGAATAACATTGGACAACATACTGTGTTTAGAACTTTCAATATCTCTGTAACCAATTAACGTAGACAAATGATCAAAACACCAAATTGTGTGTTTTTGAAGTTAAATACATTGGTGAAAATTAACATTTGACTTTTTCAAATATTATATGTAAAAAAATCTAAAACCCCATTTTTAGGGAACAAAACCCCCCAAAATACCCCTTCGGATGGGTCGATCTGATTTCAAACTTAAAGTCATAAACGTTTGTAACAAATTTCGTAAAATCGGACTTTTTTACGAGAGTTATCGCACCCACGGACACATATATACATACAGTTTTGAACAAATGGTGTTATGGACATCTGGGGATGTCAAAACGAAGAGTTATCATGGTCCCGGGCCTAGGTCTTACCATACCAATTACGGTAATAGCTTCTTCCCTACAGGGGAAATTCGCTAATAAAAGCGTATGACCAAATGAGCTAAGCGAATTCGCCCAACCTGGTCGGGATGAAAAATTAAATTATAACAAATAAAGTGACCTTATTTGGGCGAAGCACGGCCTCTTAATTGGTGTACTACAGTTCAATAATATTACTGTAAAGATAAAACGCATTGAACTGTTGGAAAAAACAGTCAATATTTTCCTACCGAAGATAGATAGATTTTGAAGTGAAGACTAATTAGCAAATATATACAAATTTTACCAACCGTTTATTTTTACTTAATCGACTTTTCCAAAATTAAATATTTATATTAATATTAAAATTAAATATAATTCCTTCCATTAGAACCGTGTTTAAAACTGTTACATATTGAAAATCGCCTAAATAATTTTAAATAATAACATAATACAATTTCTCACTCTTATATCTATCACGAGTGTTGATATTTGTAACCTGTTTTCAGAATATTCTATTTTATCTAAAGTATTGACAATTTTTCATCGTGGACAAAGTTAAAATTAGATTGCATAATTTGTAAACATTACTTGGTATACCTAGCACAGAATGGCGAATATTTTTTACACAGGTTAGAGTAAAACATTTTTTTATTTACATGTCTTTGATACATTTAATTCTAAATACATATACGAGAAAACAGTTTTTCATGTTTTATTTGTTACTGATATTTTTGTGAAAAAGGAAATTTTAAGTTCTGGGATATATTAAAACCTTACAACTATCGTAATACAATATTTAAACTGAAAATTGATTATACAATGAACATTTATACAAGGCTTATTTATAAAACCTTAAAAACTGACATAGAGCGTATAACAATAAAAAAAAATGAAATATACTATAACAAAATTGTTCTTATACCTATTCCGGGTCCGCCAGCTGTGTTCAAGAAGCTAGCCACCGAGTAAAAGTAATACCACCATATTAATATATTTATTTCATTCCACTGGAACAAATATTTAAATTTACAAAATAAGTTTACAATTTATAAATAAACATAACTACTAAATTGATCACAGTTCACGAGTTCAGTGCATATAAAAATGAAAGATCGACAGTAAAAGTAGATCAATAGATTATAAGAACAATGGATAAAGCATTAACTGTAAATAAATAGCAATATAAATACAATCCAACAACAGATAAATATCTGAACAAGTAATCAAATAATTTAACGACATTAATAAATAATATAATTTGTAAAACAATTGTAAAATATAGTGATTGTGACAAGTGGTTGGTAGAGCAGACTTGACTTTGCAAGCATTGGACAGTTAATTTATTTTGCAAACTTGGGCGTTTCATAAACTGAAATATGAAATCCTACTTCTATACAAATTACGTCATAATCATCCATACGCCACCCCTATAAACTACAGAAAGATTGCGATTTGCGCTGATTGACACTTCAAAGTCGGCCGTGCATTAACTGCGCAAAAGAGTTCCTTAATTGAGCAAAGCCCTAAAAGTGTCCCTAAAAATGTTCCCTAACTGCGCAAAGCCCAGGCCCAGGTATGGGTGAGTTGTCGGCAGAAGGAATTTCCTTGTTTACGTGTGGTTTTTACCTCGCTGGTGTCATATCACGCCCGCATACCAAAATCTGATCAAACACCTGGCTTCCACGCAACAGCAAATTCTTTCACACCGTACTATAATGCAAGCTTCCAATTCTGCATATTGTTTGGGATTTCCAAAAACAACCCCCAGCCTATTTTCATGGTTTGTAGATCAGCTGTGGTAAAGTGTTAAAAGTGACATCACCTCCAGTGGTTTTAGTTTGTTGCAACACATGTTTTTTTAGTGTATTAATTACTACGCTTTTTAACCCCCCCCCCCCTATTGCTATGGTTACTTATTATGTATGCGTTTGAATAACATGCATTTTTGTCACCGTGTTGAAGCCATGATGTTTTACTTATCACCTAAAGGCGCATTTATTTTCATCCAGTTTCCATTTTCCATCCATTTTTTGCGCAGTTAAGGAACGTCTCTGGTGGCTCCCTGGAGTGGTTTGCGCAGTTCAGGATACCCCGGCTACCTGACTCAGGTCAGTTTGCGCAGTTCAGGATACCCCGGCTACCTGACTCAGGTCAGTTTGCGCAGTTCAGGATACCCCGGCTACCTGACTCAGGTCAGTTTGCGCAGTTCAGGATACCCCGGCTACCTGACTCAGGTCAGTTTGCGCAGTTCAGGATACCCCGGCTACCTGACTCAGGTCAGTTTGCGCAGTTAATGCCCGGCCTCAAAGTCAACTATTGTAAGGTTTTCCATAAATTCATCCATATATTAGTTCAGGTATTTGTGCTAATATGACATCAGTGAAAAAACTGTAAATCCACTGTTTTGGATTTACAATTTATTTACTGTTTATTGTTCCTTTCTTTTTGGTCTACTGCTTCTCATAATCGTCGTTTTGTGTTCCCAGGTTCAGACCACCATAGAGATGGGGCGTTCCGTTGCACTTGCGCTCGTCGTAGCCTTCTGCTCGTTCAACCACGAAATCCATGGATTCAGCAACTCCCGAGTGACCAGAGCTAACAACGACATTGACAATTACGTCTTCGGTATGAGCTACAGTCATGACCAAGTCTTGGCTTACAGGGGGGACAGCACGGGTAGCGTCCCGGTACAAAGAGAAGGCAAGGTGGACGAGAAGAAAAACTTCATCGTCATAACGAGAGAGAAGAAAACCGCTCAGAATGGAAAAGCTGACATCGGAGTTGTGACCGCGAACGAACACAGGACCTACCCGGGTGCCTTGCTGTTAGCGAACCAACGGCTCATCGACAACTCCCCTGACGTGCTGGCGGTAGACCGTGCCCCCATCACCTACACCGTCAATCTGCCGGGTCTCACCGAGGAGGGACACTTCACAATCAACCCTACATTTGCCGAATATCAGTCCGCAAAAGAGAAAGCTCTTAAAACTTGGTTCGAGAAGTACCCGAATGATAACACCGTCAACGCTAACTTTCAAAGCGACCTCAGCTTCGCTTACAGCAAGGAATATCTCAGAGTCAAGTTCGGTTTGGAGTTCAAGAACACACAGATCGAGTCTAGTATCGACTTTAGTGCGATGACAAATCAGGAAAAACTTATCATGATTCATCAATTTAAACAAGTTTTTTACACAGTCAGTGTCGAGCCTACCAAAAAACCTTCCGAGCTTTTCGGACCAGGAGTGACCTTAGCGGATTTGAAGCAAAAGACCAACAGCAGCAATCCCCCGGTGATAGTGGACAGTGTCTCTTACGGGAGGACCATATACGTCAAGATCGAAACGTCTTCTACTGACAACGAAGCCAAAACTGTACTTTCCAACAAGCTGACTCGATTCGACATTTCGAACGAAAACGAGCTCGAAATAAAAAAACAACTGAAGAACCTCAACATGCAGGTGTTCGTTGTGGGAGGAAGCACCGAACATATCCAACTGATCAACGCTCAAACATTCAAAGAAATCAACGACGTTTTAATTAAAAACAGCAAATTTTTGAGAGACAACTTAGGATACCCGATCTCTTACTCGTCTCAGTTTATCAAAGATAACTCCAGAGCCGTCGTTCAGATGAGTACCGACTACATCGAGACCACCAGAACCATCCATTCCAAGGGAATCATCAAGATCGTCCACAAGGGATGGTTTGTGATGCAATGGGCGATTACTTGGAAGGAGGTGAACTACGACAGGAACGGAGCCAAGGTAGTGAAGGAAGCCTCCTGGGAAAGGAACTGGAAGGACTTAACCTCTCCTTTCGAGCGAGAGATCGAACTGCCTGGTAACGCCGAGGACATCCATGTGATCGCCAAGGAGGCCACGGGTCTGGCGTGGGAGTGGTGGCGCACAGTCATCGACAGGAGCGGCATCCCCCTCCTCGACAAGCGGGAGTTCGTGGTCTGGGGCACAACACTTTACCCGCAGCACTACATATCTCCAGGTGTTTAAAACTTCTACTGCCTCCGAGTTTTGAAGTGGACTGTATAAACGACGACGGTTGAAACTGGTATGATTTCGCGGATAACAGAACACAAAGCTTCGTTTACCAATAGTAAAATTCACTTTGCCCTAATTAGATGCAATTTTAGCTGTACTAGATACAATTGTTATGTCAGATTTAGCAATTTGCGAGCTCGTATTTAGCTCGAATTATATTAATAAAATGATATAGCGAACAAAAGATGAGTAATAAATCCACTATTGTAATGTTCATCAAATATTTTATTGCAAATATAACACTTCATCGATGATATTGTATTATGTTTCCATTATTTCTTCGAGGGTTTAATTTCTAAAGAAAATAATACTTAGAAATATCTCAGATCATTTGGTACTAAGTTTTATTTCAGTAATCAAATGATTTTAAGGATAAAATGTGCATTTAGCCATTTTTGATATCATACAGTGTCGAAGTGAATCAACTGCAGTAACTGCACGTATTATTATGTAAAGTTCGTTCACGGAGCATGATGCGGGATCAGGAGGTGACTAAAACTGTGAAAATCACCCTACCCAAGTGTACGCCGTTACTTTACGATAACCACCTGCCTCCGTGCACAATCTCGTACCTACCGTTTTTTAAATGTTTCAGTTTTTTAATAACTGGAATTCTAAACTCAACTGAAAAAAATTGATTGAAAAAATATATATTTTTTGCTTTAAACCATTACAATTATTTCTTTCACATTCTCAGTCATTATAACCGGAAACGGATAGCTGAATCTAAGTAACTACTGCAGCTAAATCAATAAACATACAACTCCACTTTTTGTAGCCTTAATAGGATATGGTATTCATTTCGTGATGGTAGTGGTAGTAATGGTATTAATTTCGTTTTTTATTCCCCGATAATCGTGTAATTCCTTAAAAGGTTCTGAAGCCGACAAGAGGGCAGGCGAACGAAGAGAGACGTATTGATTATTTATTTTTAACGGGATTTGATTAAACTTAAAACTTTATAGATCGTTATTAAATATTTTATTTTATTTTTATCATAATCTTTTAAATTAACAGCAACGTAAGGCAACAGTTAGAGTTGAAGGTCCATTATTTAAGCTACGATGCAACAAAATATCGCCATAGGTTATATGTACTACAAAATTGGTATTATTTAAAATAATTCATATATCTCAATTTGCATCCTCAAATATCATTCTTGGTAAAAACTTGGGCATTTAATTATATACCATCTGTCATATATTTCATCTGTCTGTCTATCTGTCTGATGTTCCGGGTAAACGCAAAAACTACTGAACCGATTGGGCTACCAATTGGGCTGAAACTTTACACAAAGTTATATCTTTAACCCATGCAACGCATAGGCTTATTCGCTTCCTTAAAATACCCTCGGGCTACGCCCCATGGTCGTCCTAAGTTTCAATGTTTACATTTCAGAAAAAAGTAAACATGCAGAAACTGTAATGCGAACAGCTGGGGACACTTCCATTTGACAGCTTAAAGAGCAGAAGCAAGAACAGCTAAATAAAATGCCAATTGCATTGACTATAGAACGGGTAAAGAAAACACCTTTGCGAAGACAGGCAGACAGACAGACAGATAGAAACCACCTCTTCTTTATAATATTATAGATAATTAAATGCCCAAGTTTTTACCAAGAATGATATTTGAGGATGCAAATTGAGATATTTGAATTATTTAAAATAATACAAATTTTGTAGTATATAACCTATGGCAATATTTTGTTGCATCGCAGCTTAAATAATGGACCTTCAACTTGAACCGGAGCCTTATGTTGCTGTTAATTTAAAATATTATGATAAAAATAAAAATGTAATACGATCTATTGTAGAACTTTTACACAATTCGTTTTTGCTTACTTTTTCAATAAATTGGTATAGTTTCCTTATACCATATTGGGAATGATGCAGTCAATATTTACACTTGAAAATTGACGGGAAAAGTATTTTTATACAGCCCTCAATTCTAAAAATAATTTTGTTTACTATTAAGTTGCATTTCAAACAGGCACTTTGATTATACGAGAGGTAAAACATCCACACCAAACATCCTTAACAAAATTGGCCAAGCTTAAAATAACACTGTCTTTATCCAAGTGAGATAACAGGACTTAAAATTAGCTTGTCAAGCTCGCTTTCTAACCGGAGCCACGGCGTTATCTTAATGGTTCTGCTGCAGGCTGCAAAACAGTCGTGTTTCTCTCAGTCCATCTAATCAGTTGGAGAAGGGCTTCCTTGAGCCGGATGTAGGGATAGGGCAGGGTTTAGGGATCATACACATATTACGTAACAGAGAGGGTTTGGTGTTTACAGTTGCGCATCGTTCGTATATTTTAATTCGAACAGGAATTTCGTTTTCGGCCCATCACCTCGTAATTTCTAAACGAGTTGTAATTTTAAATGTTGTAAACTGTAGATTTATAGGAAAATATAAGACCATAAAATAGTTTGTTTAGCGAATTTCCCCTATAGGGAAGAAGCTATTACCGTAGTCGGCATGGTAAGACCTTGGCCCGGGACCATAATAACTTTTCCTTTCAAGGTCCCCGGATGCTAAAAACACCATTCGTTCAAATTTGTATATATATATATATAAGTAGGAATACGTCCGTAAGCACGATAACTCTCGTAAAAAAGGTCAGAACTTCATGAAATTTGGTATAAATGTGTAAAGTACGATTTATTTGAAGAAGTTCGAAAACCTGACAGATCCCACTATCCCAAGGGGGGTTTTGTACCCCTAAAATTTTTTGGGGGTTTTCAGATGTAATTTTTATTCAAATCAAATTTTAGTTTTCACCATTGGATTCAAGTCAAAAGAACAAACCATTTGTTGTTTTAGTCATTTGTTCTACGTCAATTGGTTACTGAAATATTGAAAGTGCCAAACACAGTACGTTGTCTAATATTATTCTGATGGAGATAAAGACAACATTTATATCTTGCTTATTTATGAAAATATACTGAAGAAACTTGGTAACAGCTTTATCTGGTTGTGGTTTATTGATGTTTGCACAAAAATCCAATTTTTCGCTGATAGTTCCCATGGCAGGAAACCTGGGTACTCGGTCCCCATGTTATTCTTATGGAGAATAATTAAAATGTTATATATCACTTATTTATTAATGTATAAGGATGAAACTTGGGATGTGGCTTCACCTAGACGAGTTCTATTGATATTTGCATAAAACCCCATTATTTTGGGTTCCTTGTTGCAGCAAACCTGCGTACTCATCCCCAATGTTATCCTTATGTAGAATAATTAATATTTTATGTTTCGCTTATTTGGGAATATATTTCTTATGAATCCTGGTAAGTGTCTTAATGAGTTATTAATATTCATTGTCCTAATATTCATTGGAAATTCGCTGAGTATGCAGGTTTGCTGCAACGGGGGTATTTATATATTGACGTTTAAAAAATGTTCTCAAATGTTATTTAAATGGGAGAACGCATTTGAAGGAAAACTATCCCTTAGTTTGGGAAAACCAGCCAACGTGTGGTTATGACAATTGTACCAATTTGAGGCCCGCGTCTAAAATATCCCATACCTGCTACTGGCTTGTTAAATCCTCCCCACAACTTTTTTCAAATTTCGGTTGGGGGAGTGTCTACATTTCCCGATATCCCCACTATCCCTGATATTCAATATTGTGATAGAGATACTTATAAAACTATTTTAATCGACTCTGGCGCGATATATCAAAGCAACAATCCGTCGTCCGGACGTCTCAAATCTAGTCAACGGTTTGAGTGGATAAAAGTGATTAAACCTTTGTGGGAGGAGCTTCGATCGGAGAATTTACGCGGAAAACCAACGGGAGGTGGCTTAAAAAATATCAGAGCACTTGGACTTAAGAGAGCTATGGGATCTGGTTTGCTGAATGGTACGAACAATCATGTTGAATATATATAAATATATAAGGAAATTTGCGGACCTTATCGAAAGGCTCTATTTCCTACAGGCAGAAGAGAGGACAATAACAACTTCCATAATGAAAAGATGGGCGTAGCTCAATTTATTTAGATCGACTAATAGAATTAACAGAAAACCAAACGGACACAAGTAGGCCTACATTATGCGATGTGTGCTTGTTCTACCGAAACCTTCAGCGAAATTTGTGATTGATGTAATACAAAATACAGTTCATAACCCAGCTGAATAGGTAAATGATATTATTAATTTTATCTCTGGGAAATTCTCAAACAACATATTGACCTTCCAGATGGTCCGATGTATTTGGCGCGATGTTTGGATTCTTTACCCGAGAAAATAATAGAAGGGTCTGGAATTTTAAACTATATTACTAACCCTCTGAACTTTATGTGCCGGGTATGAATTTTCTAGGACGAAACTCCAAGAACGCCTAGGTAGAGGTGATAAAGGTGTAAATCCTCTCGGTGAAGCAGGAAAAGAACACGATACATGGTATAGTAAACACAAGAGAGCAGAGGATAGATGGAAAGCAGATAAAATACTAGGGGATAAGGATTTGAACGCGTTATTGCACCTGATGCCAGTCTTGACGAGACTACCCGGGAGTTCAAGGCCAGTAAAGCAAGTACGTTATCCTGACGTTAGCACGCTAGGGTATTACTGAAAATTAATAATTTCATATGTGTACAAACACTCGATGTACGCGGGTTTTTAAGAGTCTTCATCACCGGAAGTTGCCGGACGCCATCTTGATGTTTTGTTCCATAAGGCCAATGTTAACTTTGTGCCTCCGTTACTGACCTGATCGTCACAAACAATTAATTTTGGTGTCAAATTAAAGGTTTCGTCGTTCTCTAGGGAAATACAATAGTCGAATTTGGATTTTCTTACAAATGAATGAGAACATGTACAATGTTTCAGTTCAAAATTAAACTATTTATTATGAAATTATGATACCCAAATTAAGGAATTTGACATTGTATTTCCCTAGAGGACGACGAAACCTTTAATTTGACACCAAAATGAATTGTATGCGACGATCAGGTGAGGAGAAATGTAGGCACAAAGTTAACATTGACCTTATGGAACAAAATCTAAAGTTGGCGTCTAGAAACTTCCGGTGATGAAGACTCTTAAGAAAAATACTCGAGTACTTGGATCACATCCCTGATCTCTACTCGGAGCCATCGATATAAATACTACTGGATCGGCAGGTCCGCTCCGCAAAACAAATACTCGAGTACTTGGATTACATCCCTGATCTCTACTCGGAGCCATCGATATAAATACTACTGGATCGGCAGGTCCGCTCCGCAAAACAAATACTCGAGTACTTGGATCACATCCCTGATCTCTACTCGGAGCCATCGATATAAATACTACTGGATCGGCAGGTCCGCTCCGCAAAACGAACTGACTGCCGGTGGTTGCGTTCAGGACTTTTGAAGGCGGAATGGGCAAAGAGCGTCTCGCCGCGCATTACTCCATCATTGTCTCAGCGCCTCTCCCAGACGTTTTAGGCTTTACAAATACGTTTGAAGGCAATTTTACTGTGAATAATCATTCTTAACGACATGCTCAGTTTGTAATACTTCATGAAAAAATCAATTACAATAAAATATGAAATAACACTAAATGGTGAAGTGTGGGATAAAGTGGGATTTTTTGTAACAGCTCGTGGGATATTTTTCACCGCTGAGAAGAAACCTTGGATCCAGTGGTACTTAAATCGATGCTCGTAGCAGCTGCTGCGCCGGCGCCGCACAGTGGTCGTTTCGCTGCAAAAACCCCAAAAAATGAAATTTCACGAAGGCAAATAACTTTGTTATTTTTTTGTAGAGAAATGTCCGAACAATATGGATTCACCGTACAATTTGACATTTTTAATGTGTAAATAAAGTATATATCGTCGTGAAATACATATTCAACATAATTACAATTTAATTCATCATTGCCCGTAAAAGTTGGACTTTTCTACACTTATATAAAGATCTGGTTTATTGCGAAAACCTAATTTTATTTTATATGTATGTGTACGGAATTTTATAATCTTCAAGAAAACATGCATTTTTATTTATTCATTTCAACTTTGAAATTTAGTTTGGGTCAAATTTAACACAGTGTTCAAATTTTAAAATAATATTAATTATTATAATTTATATGAGCCGGAGAAAAAACTGTTATCGACAGTCGCCCTGAGAATAGGTTTGTCATAGAGGACATACATTCAGGTAATTGCAATATAAATTTCATCGCCGCCCTCCGCCGCCGGTGTTCAGGACAGCCACCGAAAGAAACGTAAGCACGGCGCGGTAGGCGCGCGCGTCTCATCGCGATAAGGCCCGTACTCTATTGTATTGGATTTTCCTTGTTATCTACAATTTGTATTGAATTGTATCACAATATTTGATTAAATATTTTCTGTAGAGTCTTGCTCATTTTACGTTAAACGTTTAACCTGTGCGTGTCAATGTATTAATATGGCAGAGTTTACCATTGCTTATAGTGATCTGTGCGAACTGTTGTTTAATTGTGGGTGTGCAATAGAAGAGGGTTTACATAGCAAACATCCTCAACTTTCCGACGAACATTTATCACTAATAAGTGAAGAGATAAGAAATAGGTTTCTGTCTAATTTTTATAGAAGGAAGAGAGAGGTACAGCACATCAAAGAAAAGTTCTTGCATAGGAACAGTGAGTGGTTGAAAGATAAGATATCCAAATTGGTGGTTTGTAAATTATTTTTTGAATCAGTTATTTACAGTACTTGAATGAAAAATTGCATTTATCTTTATAGCTCCAAAAGACAAGAGATTTTTAAAAGTTAATTATATTTTTTAGGGTATGGAACAAAAGTGTGGTTTTTTTTCTTAAGCCACTATATTTTTTACGAGAGTGCTTACTGCATAAGCTTCGTTCAGTTTAGTTTATTTTCGCATTATACTAAGAAAATTATTGCCCGTTAATACCTAACGAAAAAGCAACAAATTAATTTTCATTTATAAGTATAAAACAATTACATTAAAGCTTTTACGGATGTCAATATAGTGAATAATCTTAATCTCCGTAATTCGATTATTCACAATGGTGGACAGTTGCACTAAATCTAGATAATTATTTGTTACTAATAAGTGTTTTGTATGTTTATAGCCTTTTACTAACAAGTTTTTAATAAGACAACTATTGTTGTTTCCTCTCTAGCATCTTCCTCAGTCTACATATTCATATAAAAGATGTAAACTTTTTAGGTATTGTAATAAACAGATTTTTCTGCCTTTCGTAGTTTGGAATATTCAAACTACATCTCATCCAAATTTGTACACTCCATTAACGGAATAGAGGCTAACATTTTTTAGTCATAGATTTTTTATTTTTAGGTACTTTTGTGGTTAACTTAAAGAATGATTAGCATCCATGATTAGCTAATTTTTTTGTGAAATATAAAACTTTACTTATTACAGTATATAAAAATGCAAGATTCAAATTTAGCGTATAATCAAAACCACTGTTAACGCGTAATTCGGATTACTGAAGGTTCGGATAACCGTGACCACACAGTAATATGATTATAATTGATCAGAATAATCTATATTGCAATCAGCATTCATTTATTAACATTAGTTTTAGGCTAGGTCAGTGATTACGGTCAACTGGAGGTTTTTGCACTAAAACGGACTTTTTCGACCACTGTGCGGCGTTGGTACCGATAAAACGTTTTACCATTTAGTAAAAACGTAAAAAACTACGGCTTCTATGAATGCGTGTACAATGATGTTCAAGGAGGTAAACATAAATAAGTAAATAGTGCATATCCTAATTATGTAACAAATGAAGAAAACGTGACGTAATTTGATAAATCTCTCAATGTTTTTTACGTATATGGACATATACGTTCGATGCCATACTTCTACTGTGAATTATATTCGAGGATTTTTTTGACCTCCAACAATTTGAATTTAAATTCACAAGATCACAACTGACAGTGTGGCGAGTGGCGACAGAACACGACCGTTCACGACAGAACACGACCGTTTAGTCGAGTCAGTGAACGAGCGTCTATGCGCAGGAATGCCGTGCAGCTGTTACCCACTGAATTGAGAACAACCGTTCCTGAAAGTAGCCGGTTTCGACTGCCGTGCAACTGTTACCCACTAAATTGAGAATGTCCGATCCTGAAAGTAGCCGGTACCGGTATCAACTGTTATAGGCATTCTAAAGACTTTGAACGTCACTAATTTCGTTCAAACGTTTTTTGATGATTGCTTCATATTATTAATAAACTGTATATCTTTAAAATCATGTTACCTTGAAGCTTCTATTGATTCTACCTTAACTATAGCAAAAACAGGTTTTAATAAAACTGAATTTTATTAGTGACCTTGAAGCTATTCATAACTCAATTTTGTTTTATAGTATTTGTAATTATTCTTTCAGGCCAATGATTATTATAATGAAGTTAAAAACAACAGAAGCTTCAGGGTTACACTATATTTAAATAATTTTTAAGATGCAGTTAGCGAAATTCATGTTTTAAGTAGGTATAAGCTCCTATGTCCCGAAATAGGATGAAGCGAGGATTTGTAATACCACCATAATAGGCTGTATCGGTGCCGGATTAATTAAAAGTATCTAACCTCACCTAGGCCCACATTAATACTTCGACTAGCCTACCACATTCCAGTTTATTGTTGAATGTAGTAGGCCTATTTAGGTAAAGAACCAAAATTTAATCGCCCTGAAAAAGAACTACTTACCACATAAACGTTCCTCTCAGAATAGTCATTGTGTGAACAACTTGTCTTTGAATTCTGTATTGTTAATTTGAAGTGGATATAAATCAGCTATAGGCAAAAGGCATATATTTGAACATGTTTGAAGCCATATACAAGGTGTACATAATTAAAGTCCCGCACGGGTTTAATATTTTTTGAATGATAAGAGATAAATCAATAAGATTTGGTACATCAACACTACACCTAAAAATCTACTTTTTGAAGGAACTATCAGTTTTCTGTCATATCATGGGGACGTCCCGCAAGGAGTCAGAAGGAATTTTTAAATAGGAGCATAGGTCAATATGCACATCACTTTAAAGGGCTTATCTAGCAGAGTTTAATGCCGCAAACCGCACTAAAAAAGGTTGATCCAGTAAAATTGGCGGCTGTTCAAAGGTTTTACTTGGTTACATTTTATTAGTAGCCACAACCCCATTAAAGCAAAACTGCAACTAAATGAATACTGCAGCTAAATACTACATTATGCCTGTCAATACAGAAGTGAATTATGACGTTAGTTATCCTCAAGGGTTACAAATTTGGTCAAAATCTATTGATAACGGGGAAAAACTGGTAACAGTAACTATTAGAAAGATCTTTTCTTTTTTTTAATAAAACCTTTGAACAGCCGCCATTTTTTACTGGATCAACCTTTTTTAGTGCGGTTTGCGGCATTCAACTCTGCTAGATAAGCCCTTTAATGTGATGTGCATATTGACCTATGCTCCTATTTAAGATTTCTTTCTGACTCCTTGCGGGACGTCCCCATGGTATTACAGAAAACTGATAGTTCCTTCAAAAAGTAGATTTTTAGGTGTAGTGTTGATGTACCAAATCTTATTGATTTATCTGTTACCGTTCAGAAAATATTAAACCCGTGCCGGACTTTATGTACACCTTGTATATAAATTTGAACGAATAGCTGAACTAACAGCTCGATGAGGAACTGGAACTGCAACTGCAACGTGAAAACGGAGCAGGACCAGCTAGTTACCAATATGATGTAACAGTTACACCAAGAAAACGCTACTGCGTAGTATGCGCATGCGCGGCATTCCTGTGCTTTGCTTAGATGGTCTTGTCGTGTCAGTGAGCGTCGCCCGTTGTCAGAAGAAGGAGTGAAAAGATGTATTGCGTAAAACGGTGATCGACAGTTATTTCTTTGGTAAGATTTTACTGACTGTTGCGATTTAATTTAAAACTTGGTTGTCAAATTTAAACTAGACCTAAAGGATGAATAAACAAATAGGATGATGAACCATTGGTAAATCCAAAGCCAAAACTTGTTATTCATGTAGGCCTAATTGTAATTGCATGTTGATACTTGTGTGAAACTACCAGTTGATTTACAATTTGTTACATGTCTAGCCTTTTTAGTCTTTGTCTTAAGAATAAATGGTATCCCCAGGTAGGCTTGATCTCAGATGCTTGTGGTTTTAAGATAACCAAGGCCTACATATTTTTGGAGAATAGTCTACTTTTATTTCAATAAGTATTTGGCCCTTCAATAACTAGCACTATTATGTAGGGCCTAGGCTATGTCATGCAATACAACTATCAGTTCAAACCAAACAAATCTTGCAGGAAAATTAGGCAAGATCAAAGTCTATGCAAACAATAAATTAGCCCCATTCTAGGCTACCTTGCCTTTCCAGTCATTCAGTCCCAGGCTCCTTTTAAATAATGTTATAAATAATTGCTTTAGGTTTGAAAAGGCATAGGTGTAGACATTTTATTCTTCTCATTTTCAGTAATGGGCTGTGCCAATGAGGCTACCGTAGTGTATAATTTTTTTCCCGGCATGCGATCGTGTTTTCTGTGCGAAGCAAGTGCGGGAATTTGATCAAGTGCCAGAAATGCACGTTAGGTACCTAGGATACGAATCTAACTTATACTGCTAACTAAATGAAAAAACTTAAGAACAGCTGATGGCTGCAGTTTAGTTTACGGCCACATACATTCGATTGAATTTTTGATTAAAAATATTGATATATTGAACTACTGGCGATTGAAAATATCGATATTAAGAAGTATCGGTTATTATCAGCTGTTTTTCTATCACACAAATTATAAACTCATTGGATACTTTTCACGGAACGGTTCCGTGATGGCCGTTTTGGCCCAAAATCTTTATCACGGAGTGGTTCCGTGATGATGTAATACCATGTTTTTTTTCGAAAATCTTTAATTTTTTTTAGCGAATTTCCCCTATAGGGCTTCGGTAAGCCTATGGCTCTGGGGTTTGAAGGGTTCTGGTAATTATTTTTTAACCACATTTTGTTTACCCCCTATTTTTGGGGCGAGAAATTCATTAAAACCATCGCCAACCCCCTACGACCCCCCCTTTTTTATTTAGGGGGTGTAAAAACCCCCCTTTTCCACTTTTTTCCAAGCTGATTTTTTCATTTTTTATTACATCCTAAGGAACACAAAACAACTTTAAAAAATGATACTGCCCCCCTAATTATTGAATAGGGGGGTAAAACAGTTATCTGAACGTCTTTTATAGGTGTCGGGGGGGTCGGGAAGACCCAAACAAGAAGACGGCTTCAAATTTTGTATACCCCCTATTTTTTTGGCGAGAAATTCATTAAAACCATCGCCAACCCCCTACGACCCCTCCTTTTTTTATTTAGGGGAGGTAAAAACCCCCCTTTTCCATTTTTTTTCAAGCAGATTTTTTTTATTTTTTATTACATCCTAAGGAACACAAAACAACTTTAAAAAATGATACTGCCCCCCTAATTATTGAATAGGGGGGTAAAACAGTTATCTGAACGTCTTTTATAGGGGTCTGGGGGGTCGGGAAGAACCGAACAAGAAGACGGCTTCAAATTTTGTATACCCCCTATTTTTGGGGGGAGAAATTCATTAAAACCATCGCCATCCCCCTACGACCTTTCCTTTTTTTAAGTTGTTTTATTTTTATTTTTAATTGAAAGACGTTCAGATATCTGTTTTACCCCCCTATTCAATAATTAGGGGGTAAGTATCATGTTTTAAAGTTGTTTTGTGTTCCTTAGGATTTAATAAAAAATAAAAAAATCAGCTTGAAAAAAAGTGGAAAAGGGGGGTTTTACCCCCCCTAAATTAAAAAGGGGGGGTCGTAGGGGGTTGGCGATGGTTTTAATGAATTTCTCGCCCCAAAAATAGGGGGTATTCAAAATTTGAAGCAGTCTTCTTGTTCGGTTCTTCCCGACCCCCCAGACCCCTATAAAAGACGTTCACATAACTGTTTTACCCCCCTATTCAATAATTAGGGGGTAAGTATAATGTTTTAAAGTTGTTTTGTGTTCCTTAAGATGTAGTAAAAAAATAAAAAAAATCAACTTGAAAAAAGTAAAAAAGGGGAGTTTTTACCCCCCTAAATAAAAAAGGGGGGGTCGTAGGGGGTTGGCGATGGTTTTAATGAATTTCTCGCCCCAATAATAGGGGGTATACAAAATTTGAAGCCATCTTCTTGTTCGGTTCTTCCCGACCCCCCAGACCACTATAAAAGACGTTCAGATAACTGTTTTACTCCCCTATTCAATAGTTAGGGGGGAAGTATCATGTTTTAAAGTTGTTTTGTGTTCCTTAGGATGTAATACAAAATAAAAAAAATCAACTTGAAAAAAGTAAAAAAGGGTTTTTTTACCCCCCCCCTAAATAAAAAAGGGGGGGTCGTAGGGGAATGGCGATGGTTTTAATGAATTTCTCGCCCCAAAAATAGGGGGTATACAAAATTTGAAGCCGTCTTCTTGTTCGGGTCTTCCCGGCCCCCCAGACACCTATAAAAGACGTTCAGATAACTGTTTTACTCCCCTATTCAATAATTAGGGGGGAAGTATCATGTTTTAAAGTTGTTTTGTGTTCCTTAGGATGTAATAAAAAATAAAAAAATCAACTTGAAAAAAGTAAAAAAGGTTTTTTTTTACCCCCCCCCTAAATAAAAAAGGGGGGGTCGTAGGGGAATGGCGATGGTTTTAATGAATTTCTCGCCCCAAAAATAGGGGGTATACAAAATTTGAAGCCGTCTCCTTGTTCGGGTCTTCCCGGCCCCCCAGACACCTATAAAAGACGTTCAGATAACTGTTTTACCCCCCTTTTCAATAATTAGGGGGTAAGTATCATGTTTTAAAGTTGTTTTGTGTTCCTTAGGATGTAATAAAAAAAAAAAATCAGCTTGAAAAAAGTGGAAAAGGGGGGTTTTTACCCCCCCCTAAATAAAAAAGGGGGGGTCATAGGGGGTTGGCGATGGTTTTAATGAATTTCTCGCCCCAAAAATAGGGGGTATACAAAATTTGGTTAAAAAATAATTAACAGAACCCTTCAACCCCCCAGAGCCATAGGCTTATCGCTTCGGTAACCATAGGTCTCATAGTAAGACTTAAGCCTGAGACCATGATAACTTTTCGTTTTGAGGTCGCCAGATGCCAAAAACACCATTTGTTCAAATTTTTATGTATATATATATATATATATATATATAAATGGTACTAATAAATAAATGGTAATAACTGGTACGGTACTTTACACATTTGTACCAAATTTCATTAAGATCGGACCTTTTTTACGAGAGTTATCGTATATATATGTGTAAGCACGATAACTCTCGTAAAAAAGGTCCGATCTTAATGAAATTTGGTACAAATGTGTAAAGTACCATTTATTTGAACGAGTTCGAAAACCAGATGAATCGCACCATCCGAAGAGGGGTTTTTGGGGGGTTTTGTACCCCAAAAATGTGTTTTTTGGGGTTTTCACATGTAATTTTAATTTAAATCAAATTTTAATTTATACCATTGAATTCAGCTTAAAAAAACAAACAATTTGGTATTTTTATCATTGCTCTACGTCAATTGGTTACCGAGATATTGCAAGTGCTAAACACAGTACGTTGTCTAATGTTATTCTTATGGAGAAAAAGAAAAATTGTATATCTCACTTATTTATGAACATAAACTGACAAAATTTTGTATATGGCTTGATCTGGTTGTGGTTTATTGTTGTTTGCACAAAAAACAATTTTTCGCCTATGGTTCCTGTAGCAGCAAACCTAGGTACTTGGTCCCCATGTTATTCTTATAGAAAATACTTAAAATGTTATATATCGCTTATTTATGAATTTATATGGATGAAACTTGGTATGTGACTTCACTAAGATGAGTTCTATTGATATTTGTATAAAAACCCATTATTTTGTGTGCCTTGTTGCAGCAAACCTGCGTACTCATCCCCAATGTTATTCTTATGGGGAATAATTAATATTTTAAATATCGCCTCTTTGTGAATACATTTCTTATAAGTCCTGTTAAGTGTTTTAATGTGTTATGCTATATATTCATTAGAAATTCGCTGAGTGTGCAGGTTTGCTGCGACGGGGGTATATTTGTTTGTTGTAATTGATTTAACTTTAATCTTATATCCATGAATGTCTTTTTTAGGTAAAATATTGCATTGTGGTCCATTTTTGGCAAACTGGTAAAAATATAAATTACCGTATTCAAGAAAAAAGTGGTTTTGCAAAAAAAATCATAAAAAATTGTTTTTTTAGACAAAGTACAAAATTAAAAGGTTTTATGTAAGGAACTAGTTTTTACACTTTACTAGACAACTGATAAGACATTTATTTTACTTATTGTTTTCACCCCCCCTTTTGCATGGGGGTTTTCCATACCACCCATAACCCCGCTCCGTGTGTGACAGTGTCCCTTTTTTCCTTTTGTTGATCTGGTCACCCTAGTGATAGTTGCCAATGAATTCAGTAGATCTGGTATCTGTAGAAAACTATTTTACCTTATTAAACTAGAACGTAAGCCTCACGTTCATTAACTATACAGTTATTTAAAAAAATAGATATTCCTACCATAAAATAAAAATATATGAATTTCAAGATGGAATAATTGAGTTGCGGTAACTTAACTTTAAAATAAATTTCCTTCTCGTACATTTCAGCGACTACCAAACACATCGCGGTGGTAGTACAACTGATAACGCGGATGCTAGTGTTTGGAGTGGAGGAAACCAACCTAACGATCATCGTCCGGCATCTTATCTCTCAGCTTTGAAGCTCAGTGTCGATCGCTGAGCGATTATCATAACAGCCGCTCCGATCAAAACAGGCCTTAACTGTGAACAGTAAAGTACCTGAAGTAAACTCATCAAAAGGAGTATTCTGTCCGATATAGTTTTTCTAATAATTTTCATCAGCTTAAATACCTATATTTAAATAAGAATTGTTTTGATAGAGTCATTGTTTTGTTTCAGTCTCCTTCCCAGCAGGAAAAGTATAGGAAGAACAGAGAAGAAATACACCTAAGATATCTCAAATATTTCCTGGAAGAGGAAAATGCCGAATTGTTGACAGAAAACGAGATGCTCACAAATCAGAACCATGAGTTAAAAGTGGTCGTAAAAGAACTGCGTGAGTATACTTTGTGGACTGTAGAGCGCAGTCCATTTGAAATTTAATTCAAAACATACAGTTCTCAAATTTGTCCTTGACATAGACATTCAATAACTGAGTCATTCAGTCATCAGATTCATAGTACTACTGCTGTTCATTGATCATTACACCCTTGGTTTGATCTCAGGGCTGATTTTGGTTTGAAAGAAAGGCAGAGCATATTTAAACTTGAAAACTTTGCTTTTAAATTTGAAATTTTGTAAATATTCAAAATAACTGCACTTGTCGTAGCCTCGCCCACAACAAATTAAAATATAAAAAATAAATAAATGATACAAAAACTAGAAAAAAGGTAAAAGAAAAAATTAGTAACTTGTTTACCTCAGCTGCTCGTCACCTTTGGATTTAACATGTACAGTGTTCTAAAGATACTTGAGGTACTGTAACGGCATTTGTCACAAATGCAAGTCAATAGTGATCGCTCGTAAACCAATATCACAGCAGCTAGCTGGGATCAAGCTGGCACCTGTCTACGTCTGGCTTGTGAGTACACCGTTTTCCTTTCAGCTACATTGTCTGGATCAAAATAAACGTTATTAGGGCCTGCGGTCTATACAAAATAGTGGACAGTGGCAGGCAAATTTACTTCAATCATTATTTTGTAAAGGGTTATTCTTGGCGAGCGAATTCAACTTATCATCATTATCATTGTTGCGGATAAGGAAACCCCAACATAGCTGCTAGGTACATCTTCCACAAGCAGGAATATTGCGCAGGTTACCGGAAGGATAGGATATAGCAGGAAAGGAAAGGATGGGATGGGACGGCAGCCAAATCAATCCTTCAAAGGGCCAACTCCCGTGGCCCTGTGACAGCTTGGATGAGGCTCTCAAATAAGGGACCCGCATTCTGCCCTCCAACTGGTCAACTCAACTAACAGGGTATCCATGTACAACAGCCGGGGACCATCCATTCTTAGGTTGGCAGGTTGGGGACCAAACCCGGAGATTCTGTCCCTAGCCGCTGCAAATGGAGGGATCAAAGGTGAAAGGGAAGTTTGTTATAATGGACAGCCAAAAGACTTACCATATGTAATGACAACTTCATTTGCTATACCCAATGTCAGCCTCAAAACTGGTATAGACCAGTTTTAAGGTAGTCCTGGGACGTGAATTCACGTTATGGTGAAGAAGAACATAATTTCTTCTTTTATTTATTTACCTTCAAAGTTTGCTGTAGTGTGCTTATTTGCCATCAATTTGAACTCATTGAACGCTCATTGTTTTATCTACATTTTTCTGCACAAATTTTTTAATATATATGAGATATTACATATTTATTATTGATTTATTTGGACTTTACCTATCGCTTCTAGTGTTTAAAACTACACTACGTTTCGGGAGGTAAGGAAACTCCTCCTGTTATCAAGCGAACCCTACTTACATCTAAATATCAAGTTCTTACACTTAACTAACCTACATTTTTTGGAATTTTTATTTTTTCCTTTACATTTTGTTTACACAAACACAAAACTAACAAATACAGACACAAAAAAACAAATACCATACACTAACACAACATGTATATACACAAACAAATGGAAAACTGACTATACATTACCTGTTCTTCATCGTTGCCTCCAAGCTGACCGTAAAATAGAAAAACTGCACTACCGCACTGCGCACTTGACTAATGGCTAATGGTAGTGGAGGGGGGTGAGCTGTACCCCCTCCTACTGCCAGGGGCACGTGACGACACAGCTGTGGCTACCGACCCATCTGTGTCGACGATAACATAACACTGAAACCAAAAATTGTATGATTCCTCCTAGAATGCTATACGGGCACTAGGATAATGGGAGGAGTTTCCTTACCTCCCGAAACGTTCTGTAGTTTTAAACACAAGAAGCGATAGGTAAAGTCCAAATAAATCAATAATAAATTCAAATCCATCGCTATTATGAGTTTCAAAAGTACAATTTTACATATGTTAACAATTTTGCAGAAATGCATCTAAATGAAAAATCAGAACAAATCGCCTCACTTCAGGAAGAATTGTGGCAATATTCGAATAACGGCTCTTCAAGTGAAGCTCTTGAGGAGCTTGAAAAAACATTGAAAAATGAAATTCACCACCTTAAAAAGGAATTGATAGAGGTCCAGTTAGAAAATAAAAATATGCTTGAAGAAAGTGAAAAATACATAAAACAGGTAGGGGCTATGTGATTTTATTTCTTGTATCTTGTGTGCATGTGTAATACATTTAGCGGTTTTCAAACCTTTTGCCAAGCCCCCCTAATAACATTTAATAGTTTAGAAATAACCCCTGAAGACAGAATTATTACAATGAAATATTTATTTGTTTTGTTGGGATAACTGTACTATACTAACCGATTTATTTTGCATACACCCACTTAGGCCTACTGTAAGTAAAATAAAGCCAATCAAAACCAAATGTCCCTTGCACAGCTTGCATTTTAATTATGGTTGCTTTTGCAGTCGAAGAAAGGTGTACACTTATCTCAAATAATATGAGATAATAAGTGAGTTTCGCGTCACAGAAAATTCAGTTAAAGCATTTTTGACCTCTAGCAAAATGGGCTAGATCTAAAAATTTGCTATTTGGCTGCACTTACAATATTGCCCTATATTTTGGCAGAAACTTCATTAAACAAAATTTAAAATATTTAGGATTAAATAGGACCTAGGCATTGATATTGATACATTTTACGGTTTCAATATTTTTAATAGCAAATCCATTACTTATTTTAAAATATGTTTAGGAAAAACACAGGCGTAGTTATTATAATGAAGGAAAAAGTCCGGGCCACAGCTAACTAACTGGTAAAAAAATGATTTGTTGGAACGCTAAAACACACTTCACATTTGTTCATCGGTTAAGCCTCATCAAATTAATCTAACGAGTGGATTTTTCAAACTTACAGTTATTTTTCAGTGTTTCTGTTTTCTTACAGAACACTGGTCTAGAAGTTACCCTAAAGCAAAGAGAAAATGGTCTTGTTGAAGCAATTAAATTTATCTATCAACTAGAGCTAAAACTTGAAGATTATGGAACAAAAAACGTTTCTTTGGAAAATACAATAAAGGTAAGGTTGAAGTTAGTCAACAATGATAATGTTAGTTCTCTGTGTATATATTTTTTAAATTTGTAAAATACAATTTATTTGAGCTTGTTATTTGTAGTAATTTTTAAGCAACAACTTGACTATCTACCATTATTCACTCCATGACACAGATTCCTTTGGTGTTGGTAAATTATACAAGTTATGTGAATATTTTAATTTTTACCTAGATTTAAAGAACTGAAAAGTAAATATATCTGTTTAATTTTGTATTATTTAAATTTGAAAATTCATTAATCAATTTAGTATAAAGATAATTCTCAAAAAGTTTTCTGGAAACTTTAAAACTCTGTTTGTTTTTAAATATTCTTAGGCAAGTTAAATAAAAGTGAGAGGTTCTTATAAGGTTCCTTGTTTTCTCAAGTAGAAATTATATTTTACCCAAACTGTTACAGGAATTGAGACAGACCATTGAGCAGTATGAAGAAGAGAGATGCTCAGAAGAAGAGCTTAACATGTCATTTCCCAGAGTCGAGGAAAACCTGGGGGTAGTTTTTTTAGAAATTGAACTCAAAGAGAAACAAGAAGAGATAAAACAGCTGCAGAACCAAGTCAAGACCTTGGAGCGTGTTTGCGAAGAAAAGGTAGGAACTTTTAATACAAATGAAATATCTAGCTGCCATTGGTTATTGGGCTAATTAATGATCCTGGATAAAGAATAAGTTGGTTGTAGTCAGTAACAAGGCTACACAACGCATCTCGGCCATTCTACACTCGTCATTCAATCATATTCGCCTTAAAATACACCCTAATTGCGTTGGCGTCTTGCACAGTAATTAGGAGTGTGCAAGTAGTGATTTTTTTTAACCGAGTCGAGTAGTGCCAATTATTTTTGAGTTTAGAGTATTTTCGAGCGAGTATTTGCCATCAGTTGGTAGTTTCAAATACAGGGTGTCTAGCAGTCGGGGAAGTCGGGAATTTGTATAGAAATTAATAAAATGTCGGGAAAGGCGGGAATTAATACATAAAATTGTTATTAAGTCGGGAAAATGGATAAAACTTATAAACAGTTATATCAAGGTACTAGTATTTATAATCAATGGCAATTGCAACAAGATGTACGTGCAAGTGCTTGGCCCATAGTTTTTCGGAGAAATTAAGAAAGCCAGTCAAGTACATGCTGTTACTATGGCAACGCGAAAAGGAAGATGAGTCACGAGGGGGAGGGGTGGAGAGTAGTGACCTTGAAGGTACCTCTACACACATGCCCGCGTCTTCGTTTGTCCGCCATCGCTTGGCTAGTGGACTCTGGACTTTGATACTGATAGACAAGTTCCGATACTTCCGATCCGAGTAGGTATCGAAACTTTGTTTTCGGAACTCTGGGCATCGGTTAACCGATATTATCGTGGTATTGAAAGAAAAGTTGGAGTATCGGTATCGGAATAATAGTACATTTTTACGTTGTTAAAACATAGATTAGTTTTTGTTTAATATACTTTCAGCAATAAACACAAATAATAACTTCAAATATAGTTCTTGTAACTTATGATAAAGAGAATCGACTCCAAGCTACCTCCCGCGTTCCTCTTACAGTAACGGGTATCAATACTTTGGTTTCGATTCGTAGCGATACCAAATATCGGGTCCAAGCCAGTACTTCGTATCGGAACGTCCCTAGACTGACTGATTCTCACACGCACACGTCGAGTCGTCGTAGTACTTGCGCAGTTGCGCGCATTGACGCATAGTGAAGCATTGAAACCTGTAGGTTAAATATTATTCACGAGGGAAGTGAGTTTAAAACCGGGATTTGTCCGTAAATATTGAATAATGCCTGCAAATTATTGGCGGTACAACCTATGATCTATTCTTATTTCCCTTTACATTCCAACAATGCTTCAAATTTTGTTCAACGGTGAGCGTGAGCAATACACACTTAAGTTAATATTTTACGTGTTAAAACTTTTAAGTTTACGTTGCAATTTACTTCGAACACGGCCGAATTTCGTCGTCTGCACCGCTTGCACTATGGTCTGGTTTCCACGGAACGGGGCGAAGTAACTCGCCCGACAGTTGTTAAGTAGTATTAAATTATACAATTTTATAGTTTTAATTACAGTTGTCAACTATTTCTCAGATCACCAGAAGACCATTAACAGTGGCTTAGTGACATTTGAACAATGTCGTAAATGGGCATTTATATCTTGAACACTTTTATTTTCGCGAGTAATAAGTTATGTTTTACCCTCTACTAATATTATTTCAAATTACATTTTTTAAATCTGTAAAATAGTTACCCTAGGCTCTATAACTTATTAGGCCTATATTTTAACGAAATTTAGTGAACTTTTCCCCAAGTTTGATAATAGGCCTATGCCCATGTTAGGCCGTTAAGAGTCTTCATCACCTTTGAGAAAAGTTTGACCGTACAGTCTGGTTTGATTCCAAAGGACCTCGTATAGTCAGGTGCGCCAGGCTAGGACGAGGGGCGAAGAGGGGGCTCTTTTCTAAAAACATCAGACTATCTACCACCGCGCCGCCACGCCGCCGGCCGTCGCGGTCGTCCCAATGGGTCGTCCTTCCCTGACTGCTACGCTACCCCAGCTCGCCATGTAGAGCTCGCCAAATGGACAGAAAATGGTCCGCGGCATTGTCAGGCCAGACGATAAGTGAGTAATCCCGAGCGGTGAGCGCGTTGTCGTTTACACTTTCCTGTACATCGTAATAATAATAAAACTTCAATGAAACTTATATATTCATTTTCTGCATAAATTTCCGCGCATCCAACAGTAAAAATACATTTAAGTTTACAATTATGTGTAATTTTTAATAATAACAATACTAGAAAGCTGTAACAGCATGACATGAAAAAGTCAGGGGTAGACTTTCATAAGTGGGGCCAAAAACAACCGAATGAAAAAAATTGAAATTTGTAATATCGATATTTTATACCGATATATATCGATACGATACGATATTAAATAACATTCAATTGTAAACAGAAACAAAACAAATAACTTTATCAAAAAAAATAAGAATATAAGAACATGGTTCAAAGAAAAAAACTATACATAGTCCAGGATATAACATTTTAGTAGATTTGATGAAGTGTAAGAATCCATCTTTGTCCGTCATCTTTACTTCACGGCGATAAAGATACTTGCAAAGGTGTTCTGCAAGGTACTCGGATCTGATTCCGGTCACATTTTTCATCACTACATTCGATCATAAGAAACTCATAATTGGTGACATTTCTTGAGAAATAGTACATAATTGATATGATATTTCTTAGACTGAATTTGGAATTAGCAAAGAATGTTTTTTCAAGCGCATTGCAATGCTCGTCATTTTTTATTCGGCGTCGACATTCAAACTGTACACTTGTGGGTCCTTTGACATAAATTTTCATTTGTCTTCCGCATATGTCACAATCGGGAGTTTTAGGTATCAATTCTACCTCTTGCAAATATCAAAAACATTGTAAATCATCCTTTAAAGCTAAATTAGAAAGCTTACGAAAATTGAACGTCATTTGTATAAAAAAAAATAGTTCAACTTTGTTTATTTACAATTTTTATTAAAATATCATATGTTTTAAAATTATTATTCAAAATCGATTATTAATATCAATATATCGATATTACAAATTTCGATTTTTTTCATTCGGTTGTTTTTGGCCCCACTTATGAAAGTCTACCCAAAGTCAGCAAGCGAGAAACATTTTTATTTTTGAGGTAGAAACAAACTTCCAGCAAGAAAGTTGTAACTAATTAGATGATCTTAAATTTTCATTCAAAACAATTTTCGATATAACTTATAGTTGGTTCAATAATCCGATTAAAATAACCGCTATGTTCAGTTATAAGCGCGCCGTCGTCGCGGACCACAGCTCCACGCTGTTCTACCACATCCAGCATAATTAAATGATCCTCATTTTACTTAGATTTTCACCTGTAAAATATTAATTATGTACATTTTACTCCATCTTGTATTGAGATTACCGTTTTTTAACATAGCTTTCGATTTTGATAGAAAACTCAGTTATCGAGATGTAATTAGGCTCATGAGGAATCTTATAATTTGATTTGTAAAGTAAATTAGACAGTAAATAATAAGAGACTTACTTGTATGAAAGAATAAAACATTATTTGATAAGATAAACATTATCCGATTAGTGATTGATTATATTTTACTCGTGAAGCAAAAACTTTTTGGAATCAATAATGAAATAAAATACTTCAGTAAGAAAACATAACGTTGCCTTTTATAAAACAAAACTTACATCCTTTGAACCTATCTGTTACTTAAACATTTATTCCCCCTCCAAATATGAAAGCTTCTTAGTCGTAAATGAATTGTTGTAGCTACAAATTTGATTAAAATGACGAATAAATATATGTTTTATATAAAAACTTAAAACTAATCCTCTATATCAGCAATATAACCAATCCTATACAAATGTGTTTGGCAGCGGAACGTATCAAGGAACTTGAATACGAAGGATACTTAGTTCAGGGTTTCTACAGAATTTCAATTTTCTATTTCCCTGACTTTCCCTGACCCTTCTGTCAAACTCCCCTGACCAACTTTCATTATACGTCTTCGCAATCTCGCTTTATAAACAAGCGTGTGTGCACAGTTATTATATATTTAATATGTAAAACATTATTTTCTATATCATGTACGTCATAAATGTTAATAGAACAAAATTAAATAAATTGATTTCAATAAAAACTCAATAATTGAGGATTACAAGATGTTAAGAATAAACTCCTAGGAATCCTTAGATCATCAGCCAACCATTGGGACTCCACCTGAAAAATAATGCTACAACATATTGTATACAACCTGGAGCAAAACATTTCCTCAGTTTTGTCATCATCGGGGATCAGATGGAAAATAAGAAGCACCGAATTATCATGTAAATTTTGTATGATTCCTCACAGGAAGTTATTCTTGTTGTGATAATGCATAACCTATTTTGAGACTTAACAAAGATTACAAAATTAATTTTGAGAAGTAGCATTAAGGTGTAATAGTAATCAGTATTGTCTATAAGCTACAAATTTATTTTCATATCTTTAGCACGTGGGGTCGATACTTATTAAAATAAGCTTTATTACTGGGTTCCCTGACTTTCCCCGACCTTCCCTGACCAAATTTCTATTCCCCGACTTTCCCTGACTTCCCCTGACCTCCCCTGACAGTAGAAACCCTGTAGTTGTTAATAAACCTTTCTACCAAAAATATAAATTAAATAATATAGAATCAATGTTTTTATCTCAAAACTGAAAACGGTCATGTTCCAACGTCGGTAATAACTTTAAAATTAGTTTTTGTGTGAAATGTTATATTCATTGTTATTATGATCCTGTGTTTCCTATGTGCAACAACCACAGAAATTTTAGCTTTGCTTTAAATTGTGGATGTTGCCGCTGAAGATTAGGGGAAATTCCCTCAAAACAGCGGCAGATCTAATGAAAATTGATACCTGAAGGCATATTGCGAGAGTAATACATTAAAACAAGTATATCTATTATTTCATTTTTCAATCGTCCAAACATACTTTTTTTGTTTTTGCATTGCTATTTGCAGATTGGTTGTATAAGTATGTCTGTACTCATATTTGGAGATGCACGCTACTTGTGAGGGATCACAAGCATTCAGGTGCGTGCTGAATCTTGTGGTTGTGCAAGCAATCTTGTGGCTGAATCTTGAACTGTAGAGGAATTCCCATCTTGTATTAATGAAGTTAAATGTATTGTGTTAGAGAGTGATAAAATGAAACAATTAGAAATAAACAAACAGGATATTGAAAGCAAACTACAGTCTGAGTGCCTTAGATTCAAACATTTGACTCGTGACTCGTCCGATTTGCAACAGCAGGTGCGTGCCTTGTTTGCCAAGAATGCAACGTTAGAAGAAGAGCCAAAGACTTAAAACTACTGGACCGCTCGCGCCCGTGGTGAAGCGAACCAAATTTCGGTCCGGCCGCGTTCGAGGTCGCGCCGCAAATGGTGGGCTACCGCGGCAGCGCTTAGCATGGGGGATATAGGGAAAAACACGACGCGCGCTCACTTGAATTGAATTTCAAGCCAGGGAACATTTTTTATGGTTGAATGGCCTTCTGATCCGTATTCCTGAATAGTTTATCGAATTTTTAATACCGAAAGTAAATATATTCGACCAGGGTTAGTTGCGTAAAAATAACAGAAAGTTGGGAGTTTTGTAAAATAATCTCCTTGATGGCTGATTCTTTCATATTTCCAGTCATATAAATTTATGTACGATCCACTAGGCTTTAGGTGTTGTTCAATAATGATGTTTTGAAGTTTTTGGTACTGGAATTAATTTTTTATGAGCAGTAACATCGTTCTTTGGACTAGTGAAACTTTGAATTTTAGCATATAAACTTCGACGTTCGCCAAAAGTTGTAGATTGTATGAAAGTTAATTGGCCTATATCATAAAATTTTGATGATGAATGAATACCAAGATAAATACTTTTTAATAGCAAATGTATTCTAAATAAACATTAATTACCAACATGGTTCGTTCACCCGTCCACGTATAGTATTAAGAACGATTACATAATGTTGCATTAATACAACATTTCGCTATTGAATAACAAAAAATTATCTTCAGTGTATGATAACAATTGATTATGATTTATTTAAGAGACGATACAAGTATAGTATAATAATAATGGGGTATAGTATAAACATTAGTATAAACATGGGTATCCGTAGCATTAGTCAGTTTTAAGAGTATTTTGGAAGGCATAGGATTAAATGAAATTATTTTTCCCAAAATTAATTTTTATTTACTGATTAACTGTTACATTACACATTGCAGTTGAATTGTAGAATGTTGTAAGATTACTTAGCAAAATACGACTAAAACAAAAGTCGTATAACTATGTATTTTATCAAAAAACTAGGCCATGTTGTAACACAGCATCACTGAGTTGAATTTAACAGCGCGGCGCGGCGCGTGGCAAGTCTTGGATAGAGCGCGGCGAAAAGTTTCAGCATCTTTCCAAACGAATTGTAGGCAAACCAAGAACTTTACCGAAAAATGTTTGAAATAAAAGTTGTAGAGAAACTAATTATCTACAACTTTCCCGCTGGAAGTTTGTTTCTAACCTAAAAATAAAAAACTTCCTCGCTGAGTAACTTTTTCATGTCCCTCTTTAATAACACGTAAGAGTTTTTAATTATTAAAAATATTAAAAAACGGTAAAATAAAACAATATTTATACTTTCGGATTCCGTAGTTCACGTACACAAAGGATATATAAATTTCATTACAATTCAAACATGGCAGTGAAGTCCAGGAGCGTGTAAACGACAGCGCGTTCAACGCCAGAAACAGCTCTGAGCACACAGTGGCCCACCATTTCTGTTCCGCACAGACCTACGCGGACCGTTTTTAGCTCACTTAGCGATCTCTCCAGTAGTTTTACCTCGATGAGAAGAGCTGGCTAAAGCTCACAAAGACTCGTGAATCGTCCGATTTGCAACAGCAGGTGCGTGCCTTGTTTGCCAAGAATGCAACGTTAGAAGAAGAGCTGGCTAAAGCTCACAAAGATTTTACTTAGTAAAAAAAAACTTAGTAATGTTTAATTTTTTGTTTTCCAAGAAAAATTAATTTTACCATTTGAGGGTTTGATAATCATGTTTACCACATTCTTTTCTCTTGGGTTTGTTCCATCTGTTATGTGTTTACTTTAGAGTTTGAAGTAAGTCCAATATGATAGTAGGTCTAATAGTTTTTGAACATTTTTTAAAGCAGAAACATCATGTTTTTAGGAAGGTAAGAAGTAAATCATCTTATTGTAAAATAACGGATTTCAAATTATAGTTTTTAAGTGTTGCACAGTCATTTAAAGAGCCTGATGAAATGTTGTAGACCATGGAACTGCGGAACGTCGCCTCCCCGAGAAAGGTTTTCCGAGAGCTGAACGATGAGAACAGAAAGCCCAGCAGTCTGTTCTCCAACATATTCTCAGCCAGACTACGCAGAACCAAGGTGAGACAGCATCTGTACCTTTTGTGTCTAAATAATTGTTAAGCTGGATTCAACTTATGTTGTTGAAATAGAGGCTTTTGTAGGTGTTTCCTGTCCACATATAGAATCACCTCCCTGATGTGAAATGGAACATCTGTCATGATGTTTAGTTGTGTGAAAGCTTCCCTGCAACTTTCCCTCCACTCGAGGTCTACTTGAAAAACAATAAAATAATATCTTATTAGAAAATATCACATTTGTTTTCAGATAGGGAGACAGTTTTGTGTTCAACAGAATTATTTAGTACGTTGTTAATACGGTGAATACCGCGTCGTCTGCCTACTTGCAGATTGCAGCTGTGCGGATGATTTAGGCCTGGTTCTGGTTTCCACGGTGCAAAGGAACTCGGGCAACAGTTGTTAAGTTGCTGGTGTTAGCGAATTTCCCATATTGGAAAGAAGCTATTACTGTAGTCAGCATGGTAAGACCTAGGCCCGGGACCATGATAACTTTTAGTTTTGAGGTCCCCCGACCCCAAAAACACCATTCGTTCGAAACTGTATATATATACATATATATATATATATATATATATATATATATATATATATGTGTCCATGGGTGCGATAACTCTCGTAAAAAAGGTCCGATTTTGACGGAATTTGGTACAAACGTGTAAAGCGGCATTTATGACTTTAAGTTCGAAAACCAGACAGATCGGTCTATCCGAAGGGGTATTTTGGGGGGCTTTTGTACCCCAAAAATGTTTTTTTTAGTTTTTTACATATAATTTTTGAAAAAGTAAAATTTTATTTTTTCTCCATTGGAATCAGCTTAAAAAGACGCAAAATTTTGTGTTTTAATCATTGCTCTACGTCAATTGGTTACTGAGATATTGAAAGTGCTAAACACAGTACGTTGTCCAATGCTATTCTTATGGAGGATAAGAAAAATTGTATATCTCGCTTATTTATCAACTTATCCTGACGAAACTTGGTATATTGCTTCATTTAATTGTGGTCTATTGATATTTGCACAAAAACTCATTTTTTGTCCTATAGTCCCCGTAGCAGCAAACCTGCATACTCAGCCCCATGTTATTCTTATAGAGAATAAGTAACGTGTTATCTCCTTTAATTAACAACATAAATTAATAGAACTTGGTATGTGGCTTTACCTAGTTGAGTTATATTGATATTTGAATAAAAAAACAATTTTAGTAATCCTTATTTCAGCAAACCTGCATACTCAGCCGCCATGTTATTCTTATGGAGAATAATTAAAATGTCATAAATCGTTTATTTATGAATGTATAGTGATGAAACTTGGTATGTGGCTTTATGTGGTATTAAGATAAATTTATATGCATTGGAAATTCGCTGAGTATGCAGGTTTGCTGCTACGGGGGTATTTTTTTCACTGTCAACGTGTCAACTGACTTAATGGCACTTGTGTAAGACCGTTTATACGTCTTCTTTACTGTATGTCAGTTGCCTGTTGTTTTGTATTAGTTGGTGTAAACAAGCGACAGTAGACAGCTACTGTAACTATACAACTGTCGCGTCAGTAACTCTCCCATTCCGTTTACACTGTGCGTAGTCAGCGTTGCCAATTCGAGGGAAATTACCCTTGTCGGTGATAATTTTGAACTTCGAGGGTGAAAAGGGGTAATTTTACTAAAGCCTTTAAAAATACACAAATTTATATTATACTCTGTTATATACTTATTATTACATTCTTTGTTTTTTATTTATGATTAAATTAGGCCATTTCTCTACTTTATCGACCCTTCCGATTTTCGTTACTCTGACAAATACTTACGAACTCCATGACAGGAATGAAGCTTGAGTAAGGATTACATGTAAAGTTATCGTGTCATGTTAAAAATGTGGAAGAACAACACATAACAGAGACAACAAGACGAGTGCCAGGACAACAAGAAGTCCGCTAAGTTGCAGTAATGTCTGCAAGTTTTAACGTCAACCAGACAATAAATAACAAAAATAGAAAATGGGGATTATTGTCACCTGTCTCTGCCTACCTAATCCTAGCAGTTAATAATAGAGTGAAAGATAGATAGCGTTAGCTATTCTATAATTGGTGTTAACAACATTTCATCAGCTGTTAGTCATTTATATACTGTGATTTTTTAAGCAGTAAAATAAATTCTGAGAAAAATCTGTTATATCTCGCATGAAAAAATTGAGACAAAAAAACTGGCTGGCGTGTGCAACTTCTATTTTCATTCTTTATTCTAAACTTTAACATTAATTATACATCAGTGACATCTATAGGCGGCTCCCTCAAACCTATCAAATTTCAAGCACATCTCCTTTATTTCATTAGTACTCTTTACTTAAATACAGGAGTTTAGATTTTGAGGGTAATTTTGACGAGGATCAAGGGTAATTTGGGAAAAAGTGATTGGCAACTCTGAGCGAAGTAGAAATCACCAAACACCAGCAAGCATCCGATAAGTGATAGACCAATGACATGACTCATGACGACAGTAAAACAATAAGAAACTCTAAAATAGTTCTTATTTTTTAAAAGGTTCACTTGGGATGCATGGTATGGTTTTATGGTTCTGTGAAATCGTAATTAGAATGTTGGAAAGTTTTAACTAGTATTTGACCGCTGCGCCGCGTCTGCGTTGTTGTTTTGCGACCGGTATAGGTTATGTTTTTTTAATATTTCGACCATGAAATTGACAATTTTTAGACCTTGAAAACCGTGAAAAACCCGTGAATTTGATTATTAAGTTTGGGTGGGAACCCTGTAATGTAAACCCGCCTTACGAGTAGCCTGTTAAGAGTGACCATCACACAGCCTATTTATCAGACCCCAGTTGGAAGTACTTCCTATGCCGCCTATTAAGAGGCTATTTTAAAATAAAACTAATTTTTTCTCAATGTAATAAAAAATTAATGTAATGTAATTATTATTGATTTAATAATGTTAAACTAATAGGTTTACTAATTGTGTAATTAGTATATTATTAGGCTAAACACAGCCTATTATTACTGTAACGGGTACAGGAGTCGTTTACTAGTCTTTTTTATTTTCAGAAAAAATATAAGCTACCCCCATTGACGAAGGTCTAGCTAGCTGTCAAAAAATAACCACATAGTAAGAGACTCCATTGCACTTTGCACTCTCCTCAATTTTCACAGATTTTGTTAAATTTTATATTTGTTACTTGTGTATTTTAATTATACTAATTGTACTTCATTTGTAATTTGTATAGTTAACCTGCGTGTTAACAATTTTACCATTGACGAAGGTCTAGCTAGCTGTCAAAAAATAACCAACATAGTAAGAGACTCCATTGCACTTTGCACTCTCCTCAATTTTCACAGATTTTGTTAAATTTTATATTTGTTACTTGTGTATTTTAATTATACTAATTGTACTTCATTTGTAATTTGTATAGTTAACCTGCGTGTTAACAATTTTAAAAACTATATTTTAAGTAAAATTACCAGGTTCATTAACAGACGGGTAATACATTAACCACTGAAGTCCATGTTTGCATCACCATAGGATTAAGATAAAGAAATTTCCATAAACTACAAATTTCCCTTTTAATTAAAAATATAAATATAAAAAGTTTGATAAAATTTTCTAAATATGATTCTAATTACTGATAATAAAACTAAGATTAACATATAATTTATATTTCAACCAGCTGGCCCGACAGACTTGGGATGCATGGTATGGTTTTATGGTTCTGTGACATCGTAATTAGAATGTTGGAAAGTTTTAACTAGTATTTGACCGCTGCGCCGCGTCTGCGTTGTTGTTTTGCGACCGGTATAGGTTATGTTTTTTTTAATATTTCGACCATGAAATTGACAATTTTTAGACCTTGAAAACCGTGAAAAACCCGTGAATTTGATTATTAAGTTTGGGTGGGAACCCTGTAATGTAAACCCGCCTTACGAGTAGCCTGTTAAGAGTGACCATCACACAGCCTATTTATCAGACCCCAGTTGGAAGTACTTCCTATGCCGCCTATTAAGAGGCTATTTTAAAATAAAACTAATTTTTTCTCAATGTAATAAAAAATTAATGTAATGTAATTATTATTGATTTAATAATGTTAAACTAATAGGTTTACTAATTGTGTAATTAGTATATTATTAGGCTAAACACAGCCTATTATTACTGTAACGGGTACAGGAGTCGTTTACTAGTCTTTTTTATTTTCAGAAAAAATATAAGCTACCCCAAGCTACATAACCAAAGTGAAATCCAACAGTTCAACACAGAATGAATTTTCAATAAATTAATCTACACACAAATCAAGGTAAGCCTAGGTTAAGATATTTACAACTGATAAGACTATTTTTTTAACAACGTTTCATGCTGAACTTCCTACATGAATTGTTATTCTATTTGGCTATGGTTGGTCATTGGTCGATAGGTCTATTATAAATTACTATGGTAACCTAAATAAAATAAACGGTATCAGGAAACTGACACATACTTTCTCCCTTTTAGCCCAAATTTAATTAATAAATTACTTTTTATTTACTAAATATAGAATACAAAGCACGGTCGAATGTACAGAAAATCTTGTAAACAAGTTGTTTTCAAAAACATCCACCCAAATCCCTGTTTTGGAGGCACTACAGAATTCATTTCTATACACGTGGTTTTAAGAAGGAAAATGCCCCCTATTCCCCCCCTAGGGTTATTAAGGGGCAACATATGTAGAATTTCCTCTGTTGGTCGATGCTAACTGGACAAGCATATCAAGTTTGAAAATCTTTTAGTAATTCGAAATACTAAATTATTTAGTTTTTTAGCTCTTTTTAATGGTAAATAGTTATATTTTTACATTTATGTTTTTTATGAAAATAAAAAAAAATGAATTTTTGATATTTTAGGTCTTGTAATTTCTGAACCCGAATTTTTACAGATGCGGGTGGTGTCATTTTGTTGGAAAACTAAAAGTCCTACAAACGACTAAAGTTTAATCAAAATCGTAGAGCCGTTTTAAAGAAATCTTGATTTTCATGTTTTTTGGCGGTTTTGGGGGGATAATTACCCTTAAAAATAAAAAATTCCAAACAATGAAAAACTGGAGATATCGTGGATTAGTACCTAAATACCAAATTTCATAAAAATCGGACCATTGGTTAGGGCTCTAGCCCTACACATCCATACAGACAGACACACAGTCACCATGTAAAAATCACTTTTTTGGGTTCAGGGAGCACCAAAACGAATATTTCCACTAACAACTCAAATTCGAAAATTTTGACGAAAACAATACTTTCTCCATATACTATGTATAAAGGGGAGAAAGTATAAACATTGTGCAACATATAAGTTGCTATACAAGGTTTTTTAAACCACAAATGCCTGGGAGAAATATTGAGTTTGTGCTAGGCTGAATACCTAGCACAAACGGTACCAAAAAGGTACAAAAGGTTGTTACCTTGTAGCATAAACAATTTTTCTTGTAAGTTATTTCATGTGATATTCCAAGAAATATTTTTATTTTAGGAACTAATTACTCTAGTGGTATTATTTTCCTCTCCACATTAGTTTAAATTATATACAAAAATAGTAAAATATTAGGGGTGTGCGAGTTCTCAAAACTTCCGAGTTTTCGGCCGAGTATTTCAATACTCAAACTCGACTCGAAGTTTTTGAAAAATACTCGAAACCTCGAGCGAGCATTTCCCGCTGATTACCGGACAATCGCTTACGATCGCGTCCGGCCAAAGTGCATAGTAATGGCCGCAAAAGGCGATCGCATCATGTTAATTCGGCCGAAAATGACGATCGGACCGCGTGATTACGGCCTTAAAATGAAGACAGAAAACATAATATCAGCAAAGTGGCGACTGGGCCACTTAATATCGGCCATAACTAACGATTTCGTCATCTAATATTGATTATAAGCCATGTCTGGACCAGGTGATATTGGCCAAATGACAATCGGACTGTGTTTTATTGGCTGGAAACAAATGCCAAACCGTATTTTGTTTGTCAATACGTAATCCAGTCTGACTGTACTGGCCAAAACTTTGTATTACTACTCATATATTAGTGAGAAACCATGTTTAGATTATCAAACCCAGGGTGGTGTCCAAATCACATTACACCATTTGAAACTACCAACTGATGGGAAATACTCACTCGAAAATAATTGGCACTACTCGACTCGATTAAAAAAAATCACTGCTCGCACACCCCTGTAAAATATTAAAAGCAAATTGTACTTTCAACAGTCTTCATATTTTTTGTGAATTTCCCCTTTAGGGAAGAGGCTATTACCGTAGTCGGCATGGTAAGACCTAGTCCCTTGGATCCTGATAACTTTTCGTTTTGAGGTCCCCAGTTGCTAAAAACACCATTAGTTAACAACTGTATATGTCTGTGTCCGTGGGTGTGATAACTTTTGTAACAGTGGTTCGATTTTGATGAAATTTGGTGCAAAGGTGTAAAGCAATTCCATGTGTGGAGGTTTTTTACTTTCTCCCCTTGTACACAGTATTTGGAGAAAGTATTGTTTTCGTCTAAATTTTTGAATTTGAGTTGATAGTGGAAATATTTGTTTTGGTGCTCCCTGAATCCAAAAAAGTGATTTTTACATGATGTCTGTGTGTCTATCTGTCTGTATGGATGTGTACAGAGCTAGAGCCCTAACCAATGGTCCGATTTTTATGAAATTTGGTATGTAGGTACTAATCCACGATATCTCCAGGAGTTTTTTATTTTTTGGAATTTTTTATTTTTAGGGGTAATTATCCGCCAAAAAACATGAAAAATCAAGATTTTTCAAAAACGGCTCTAACGATTTTGATTAAACTTTAGTTGTTTGTAGAAATTAAGTTTTCAAACAAAATTACACCACCCGCATTTCTGTAAAAATTCGGGTTCAGAAATTACAAGACTTAAAATATCAAAAATTCAGTTTTTTGATTTTTCATAAAAAAACATAAATATAAAAAATATTACTATTCACCATTAAAAAGAGCTCAAAAACTAAATAATTTAGTATTTTTAATTACTATTCTACAATTACTGGTTGCAGAGAAAATTTTAATTTTGCTGTAAACGCAGTACATTGTCGTATGTTATTCTTATGGGGAATACAAAAATTACTATTACTCTCTTATTTATTGATCAATTTCGTTCAAACTTGATATGCTTGTTTACTTAGCATTGACCATCAGAGAAAATTTGAAAAATATGTTGCCTCTTAACCCCCCCTGAGGGGGGGTAATAGGGGGAATTTTCTCTCTTAAAACCACGTGTGTAGCGATGGATTCTGTAGTGCCTCCTAAACAGGGATTTGGGTGGATATTTTTGAAAACAACTTGTTTACAAGATTTTCTGTACATTCGACCGAGCTTTGTATTCTATATTTAGTGAATAAAAAGTAATTTATTCATTAAAGTTGGGCTAAAAGGAAGAAAGTATGTGTCAGTTTCCTGATACCGTTTATTACTTAAGTAGTCAGCTGATTGTAATGCAACTATTTCAAAACATCTATGTCTTTGCCTGTGGGATTCCCATGTGGAGAACAGGACACCTACTATGGTTAAATTTATTTGCTGCAGGTAATTTAACATGTAATATATCAAAATACACCTGAATCTCCAACTTGGCTTAGTAAACAAAGCTAATAAATAACCAGCAGCAAACAAACCTATAAATTAAATCTAGTAACTTTAAGCATACTAGTTACAAAAATAAATTATATTTGATAACAACGGGAAAACTGAACCAACAAGGGTTTCCACTTGAGAGTTTTGCTTTTACAGTCGCGCAATATTTATGGTCAGAGAGCTGTAAATGTGTTTTGGTCGCTTGAGGTCGGGCTGTGGCTTTTAGTGAACTTTAAACTTTTGCAATAATGTCCATTTTATTGTTCACAATTACTCTTTCTTTTGTAAAATAATTGCTTTACCACTATCTGTTAAATGCTTTAGAGGTTAAATATGTAAAAAGTTGCATAAACACTACGATTAAAATATAGTTTATTGTTTAGGAAGCTTAACACGGCTATTAAAACTTGTAGTTTATATATTATAAATTTGTTTAAAATAGTTGATTTTATATTAATAATTTTGGCTTGCCATTTGCATTTTGAAGAAAGTGTGTTTAGTTACTGTAGCAAAATTGTAAGTACGTATTTATAAGGTTATAGCATTGAGAGTAATCATTCACTGATGCGGAGGGCTTGTTTATTGTACATAAGTCAACATATGAATAAATTCCTATTTATTTTATATTCTGTTTTAAATGGCTGAACCCTACATAAATTTGATAGTTATTTAATAAATTATATGCACCAACAGTTCAACAGTTCAGTAGTAAAAGGGAAAGATAAAATTCATATTGAATTTTTGATGTACCGGTAGCGCGAGTTGACATATAATTTCAAAACCGAGGTTCCACCGCGTTTATAGGTCTATATTTGAGAAAAGAATTTTGTTTAATAGGTTTTGATATTATTTGACAACTTGCACTACCAGTACATACAAAATTCAGGAAGAACGGAGTTCCCTAATTAATTGTGGGGAACAGTTCTCACAAGAGGGTGTTGCTTAAAATTTCCTCTATCAGACTAGCAGCTGTCTCAGACCAGATGGTATTGTAACATACATGTTGGATTAGTCAGTTCCGTCAGTGTTTATCAGGCTACAACATGTTAGACCCAGACCACAGACAGTTCTTTTACAGAAATTAACCATGTTTTTAGGCAGATCCAAAAGCCAGTTTATTTGCCTAAATTAGGCATATTAGGGATCAAACATTTAACATTTTGAGATTCAAATTTATTTGCAGTTAATCATTAAACTCTTCCTGCAACTGTTAACGTATCCAACTGCAGTCAGGGATTAAATAAATTAACACAAAGATATTGTACGTAATGCTTTATATTACAATTTTGTAAGCATAGAGGATAGATTAAATTGAATACTTCCAATATGAAAACTTGGTAATTGAACCATAAACTAGTCAATAATATAAGAGTTTATTATTTATAACTTAGGATAAATTTAGGATAAATTAGGATACTACTTGAAGTTACAATGTCAAACTTACCAGTATTCATTGATAGGAACAGTAACTATAATATTTTATACAAACACAATTTTATAAGTATAGTAAAGACAAAGGCAGATTATTGAAAAAGTAATCATTAGCAGTTGTTGACTTTGGTGATGCAGGGACTGAGAGCGAGGCAAGTGAACAGGATCACTATGGCTGCCACCAGCAGGAACACGAATGAAGGAGCGACAGTTGCAATAGTAGACTTGGGTGATGCAAGGACTGAGAGCGAAATAAACATACAAGATCACTATTGCTGCTACTAGCAGGAATAATGTTCCAACTATCTTTTAGTTACTGGTACTTGTTAAAGAAAATTACCTCTTTAAATTATAAATTCAGTGTGATACCTATATTGAGATCATTGTATTAAAATAATATCTTACGAGTACCGTATTGACGATTAAAACCAAAGGCAAAAATTCTGATACTTACCCAGTGAGTACATGTGCACGGAAGGTCCACAGCTGTCTCTCATATCCTTGTTGTTCCACCCCAAGGGGTGGACGATCAACCCTCCACCAGCAGGCCTGTTGTAAACATTCGATACTGAAGTTTTTCACATTATCTTGCGATGCAATAATAATCCTGGCACGGGAATTTTAAGAATAACTGAACACTTTTACTAGCGGGACGTAATAAAAAAGTTTTACAACACTTCAAAATATATTTACACTTATACTGTACTCTCTCATTGGTCTAATGTCTGGTCAAAATCGATAGCCTTGTACCATATTTGATGTATGTTTACCCGTGAGACTGAGAGTTTCTCAGAGGGTTTCTCTGTTGAAATCGATAGCCTTGTACCATACTTTATGTATTTTTACCCGTGTGACTAGTTGAAATTGATAGCCATGTGTCTTATTTTATGTACGTTTACCCGTGTGACTGGTTGAAATCGATAGCCTTGTACCGTATTTTATGTATGTTTACCCGTGCGGCTGGTTGAAATCGATAGCCTTGTACTATATTTTATGTATATTTACCCGTGTGACTGGTTGAAATTGATAGCCTTGTACCATATTTCATGTATGTTTACCCGTGTGACAGGTTGAAATCGATAGCCTTGTACCATATTTATGTATGTTTACCCGTGTGACTGGTTGAAGTTGATAGCCTTGTACCATATTTTATGTATGTATACCAGTGTGACTGGTTGAAGTCGATAGCCTTGTACCATATTTATGTATGTTTACCCGTGTGACTGGTTGAAGTCGATAGCCTTGTACCATATTTATGTATGTTTACCCGTGTGACAGGTTGAAGTCGATAGCCTTGTACCATATTTATGTATGTTTACCCGTGTGACTGGTTGAAGTCGATAGCCTTGTACCATATTTATGTATGTTTACCCGTGTGACTGGTTGAAGTCGATAGCCTTGTACCATATTTATGTATGTTTACCCGTGTGACTGGTTGAAGTCGATAGCCTTGTACCATATTTATGTATGTTTACCCGTGTGACTGGTTGAAGTCGATAGCCTTGTACCATATTTATGTATGTTTACCCGTGTGACTGGTTGAAGTCGATAGCCTTGTACCATATTTATGTATGTTTACCCGTGTGACTGGTTGAAGTCGATAGCCTTGTACCATATTTATGTATGTTTACCCGTGTGACAGGTTGAAGTCGATAGCCTTGTACCATATTTATGTATGTTTACCCGTGTGACTGGTTGAAGTCGATAGCCTTGTACCATATTTATGTATGTTTACCCGTGTGACTGGTTGAAGTCGATAGCCTTGTACCATATTTATGTATGTTTACCCGTGTGACTGGTTGAAGTCGATAGCCTTGTACCATATTTATGTATGTTTACCCGTGTGACTGGTTGAAGTCGATAGCCTTGTACCATATTTATGTATGTTTACCCGTGTGACTGGTTGAAGTCGATAGCCTTGTACCATATTTATGTATGTTTACCCGTGTGACTGGTTGAAGTCGATAGCCTTGTACCATATTTATGTATGTTTACCCGTGTGACAGGTTGAAGTCGATAGCCTTGTACCATATTTATGTATGTTTACCCGTGTGACAGGTTGAAGTCGATAGCCTTGTACCATATTTATGTATGTTTACCCGTGTGACAGGTTGAAGTCGATAGCCTTGTACCATATTTATGTATGTTTACCCGTGTGACTGGTTGAAGTCGATAGCCTTGTACCATATTTATGTATGTTTACCCGTGTGACAGGTTGAAGTCGATAGCCTTGTACCATATTTATGTATGTTTACCCGTGTGACTGGTTGAAGTCGATAGCCTTGTACCATATTTATGTATGTTTACCCGTGTGACTGGTTGAAGTCGATAGCCTTGTTCCATATTTATGTATGTTTACCCGTGTGACTGGTTGAAGTCGATAGCCTTGTACCATATTTATGTATGTTTACCCGTGTGACAGGTTGAAGTCGATAGCCTTGTACCATATTTATGCATGTTTACCCGTGTGACTGGTTGAAGTCGATAGCCTTGTACCATATTTATGTATGTTTACCCGTGTGACAGGTTGAAGTCGATAGCCTTGTACCATATTTATGTATGTTTACCCGTGTGACAGGTTGAAGTCGATAGCCTTGTACCATATTTATGTATGTTTACCCGTGTGACTGGTTGAAGTCGATAGCCTTGTACCATATTTATGTATGTTTACCCGTGTGACAGGTTGAAGTCGATAGCCTTGTACCATATTTATGTATGTTTACCCGTGTGACTGGTTGAAGTCGATAGCCTTGTACCATATTTATGTATGTTTACCCGTGTGACTGGTTGAAGTCGATAGCCTTGTACCATATTTATGTATGTTTACCCGTGTGACAGGTTGAAGTCGATAGCCTTGTACCATATTTATGTATGTTTACCCGTGTGACTGGTTGAAGTCGATAGCCTTGTACCATATTTATGTATGTTTACCCGTGTGACTGGTTGAAGTCGATAGCCTTGTACCATATTTAATATGGTACAAGGCTATCGACTTCAACCAGTCACACGGGTAAACATACATAAATATGGTACAAGGCTATCGACTTCAACCTGTCACACGGGTAAACATACATAAATATGGTACAAGGCTATCGACTTCAACCAGTCACACGGGTAAACATACATAAATATGGTACAAGGCTATCGACTTCAACCAGGCACACGGGTAAACATACATAAATATGGTACAAGGCTATCGACTTCAACCAGTCACACGGGTAAACATACATAAATATGGTACAAGGCTATCGACTTCAACCAGTCACACGGGTAAACATACATAAATATGGTACAAGGCTATCGACTTCAACCAGTCACACGGGTAAACATACATAAATATGGTACAAGGCTATCGACTTCAACCAGTCACACGGGTAAACATACATAAATATGGTACAAGGCTATCGACTTCAACCTGTCACACGGGTAAACATACATAAATATGGTACAAGGCTATCGACTTCAACCAGTCACACGGGTAAACATACATAAATATGGTACAAGGCTATCGACTTCAACCAGTCACACGGGTAAACATACATAAATATGGTACAAGGCTATCGACTTCAACCAGTCACACGGGTAAACATACATAAATATGGTACAAGGCTATCGACTTCAACCAGTCACACGGGTAAACATACATAAATATGGTACAAGGCTATCGACTTCAACCAGTCACACGGGTAAACATACATAAATATGGTACAAGGCTATCGACTTCAACCAGTCACACGGGTAAACATACATAAATATGGTACAAGGCTATCGACTTCAACCTGTCACACGGGTAAACATACATAAATATGGTACAAGGCTATCGACTTCAACCAGTCACACGGGTAAACATACATAAATATGGTACAAGGCTATCGACTTCAACCAGTCACACGGGTAAACATACATAAATATGGTACAAGGCTATCGACTTCAACCTGTCACACGGGTAAACATACATAAATATGGTACAAGGCTATCGACTTCAACCAGTCACACGGGTAAACATACATAAATATGGTACAAGGCTATCGACTTCAACCTGTCACACGGGTAAACATACATAAATATGGTACAAGGCTATCGACTTCAACCTGTCACACGGGTAAACATACATAAATATGGTACAAGGCTATCGACTTCAACCAGTCACACGGGTAAACATACATAAATATGGTACAAGGCTATCGACTTCAACCAGTCACACGGGTAAACATACATAAATATGGTACAAGGCTATCGACTTCAACCAGTCACACGGGTAAACATACATAAATTTTATGTATGTTTACCCGTGTGACTGGTTGAAGTCGATAGCCTTGTACCATATTTATGTATGTTTACCCGTGTGACTGGTTGAAGTCGATAGCCTTGTACCATATTTATGTATGTTTACCCGTGTGACTGGTTGAAGTCGATAGCCTTGTACCATATTTATGTATGTTTACCCGTGTGACTGGTTGAAGTCGATAGCCTTGTACCATATTTATGTATGTTTACCCGTGTGACAGGTTGAAGTCGATAGCCTTGTACCATATTTATGTATGTTTACCCGTGTGACAGGTTGAAGTCGATAGCCTTGTACCATATTTATGTATGTTTACCCGTGTGACTGGTTGAAGTCGATAGCCTTGTACCATATTTATGTATGTTTACCCGTGTGACAGGTTGAAGTCGATAGCCTTGTACCATATTTATGTATGTTTACCCGTGTGACTGGTTGAAGTCGATAGCCTTGTACCATATTTATGTATGTTTACCCGTGTGACTGGTTGAAGTCGATAGCCTTGTACCATATTTATGTATGTTTACCCGTGTGACTGGTTGAAGTCGATAGCCTTGTACCATATTTATGTATGTTTACCCGTGTGACTGGTTGAAGTCGATAGCCTTGTACCATATTTATGTATGTTTACCCGTGTGACAGGTTGAAGTCGATAGCCTTGTACCATATTTATGTATGTTTACCCGTGTGACAGGTTGAAGTCGATAGCCTTGTACCATATTTATGTATGTTTACCCGTGTGACAGGTTGAAGTCGATAGCCTTGTACCATATTTATGTATGTTTACCCGTGTGACTGGTTGAAGTCGATAGCCTTGTACCATATTTATGTATGTTTACCCGTGTGACAGGTTGAAGTCGATAGCCTTGTACCATATTTATGTATGTTTACCCGTGTGACTGGTTGAAGTCGATAGCCTTGTACCATATTTATGTATGTTTACCCGTGTGACTGGTTGAAGTCGATAGCCTTGTTCCATATTTATGTATGTTTACCCGTGTGACTGGTTGAAGTCGATAGCCTTGTACCATATTTATGTATGTTTACCCGTGTGACAGGTTGAAGTCGATAGCCTTGTACCATATTTATGCATGTTTACCCGTGTGACTGGTTGAAGTCGATAGCCTTGTACCATATTTATGTATGTTTACCCGTGTGACTGGTTGAAGTCGATAGCCTTGTACCATATTTATGTATGTTTACCCGTGTGACTGGTTGAAGTCGATAGCCTTGTACCATATTTATGTATGTTTACCCGTGTGACTGGTTGAAGTCGATAGCCTTGTACCATATTTATGTATGTTTACCCGTGTGACTGGTTGAAGTCGATAGCCTTGTACCATATTTATGTATGTTTACCCGTGTGACTGGTTGAAGTCGATAGCCTTGTACCATATTCATGTATGTTTACCCGTGTGACAGGTTGAAGTCGATAGCCTTGTACCATATTTATGTATGTTTACCCGTGTGACTGGTTGAAGTCGATAGCCTTGTACCATATTTATGTATGTTTACCCGTGTGACTGGTTGAAGTCGATAGCCTTGTACCATATTTATGTATGTTTACCCGTGTGACTGGTTGAAGTCGATAGCCTTGTACCATATTTATGTATGTTTACCCGTGTGACTGGTTGAAGTCGATAGCCTTGTACCATATTTATGTATGTTTACCCGTGTGACTGGTTGAAGTCGATAGCCTTGTACCATATTTATGTATGTTTACCCGTGTGACTGGTTGAAGTCGATAGCCTTGTACCATATTTATGTATGTTTACCCGTGTGACAGGTTGAAGTCGATAGCCTTGTACCATATTTATGTATGTTTACCCGTGTGACAGGTTGAAGTCGATAGCCTTGTACCATATTTATGTATGTTTACCCGTGTGACTGGTTGAAGTCGATAGCCTTGTACCATATTTATGTATGTTTACCCGTGTGACAGGTTGAAGTCGATAGCCTTGTACCATATTTATGTATGTTTACCCGTGTGACTGGTTGAAGTCGATAGCCTTGTACCATATTTATGTATGTTTACCCGTGTGACTGGTTGAAGTCGATAGCCTTGTACCATATTTATGTATGTTTACCCGTGTGACAGGTTGAAGTCGATAGCCTTGTACCATATTTATGTATGTTTACCCGTGTGACTGGTTGAAGTCGATAGCCTTGTACCATATTTATGTATGTTTACCCGTGTGACTGGTTGAAGTCGATAGCCTTGTACCATATTTAATATGGTACAAGGCTATCGACTTCAACCAGTCACACGGGTAAACATACATAAATATGGTACAAGGCTATCGACTTCAACCTGTCACACGGGTAAACATACATAAATATGGTACAAGGCTATCGACTTCAACCAGTCACACGGGTAAACATACATAAATATGGTACAAGGCTATCGACTTCAACCAGTCACACGGGTAAACATACATAAATATGGTACAAGGCTATCGACTTCAACCAGTCACACGGGTAAACATACATAAATATGGTACAAGGCTATCGACTTCAACCAGTCACACGGGTAAACATACATAAATATGGTACAAGGCTATCGACTTCAACCAGTCACACGGGTAAACATACATAAATATGGTACAAGGCTATCGACTTCAACCAGTCACACGGGTAAACATACATAAATATGGTACAAGGCTATCGACTTCAACCTGTCACACGGGTAAACATACATAAATATGGTACAAGGCTATCGACTTCAACCAGTCACACGGGTAAACATACATAAATATGGTACAAGGCTATCGACTTCAACCAGTCACACGGGTAAACATACATAAATATGGTACAAGGCTATCGACTTCAACCAGTCACACGGGTAAACATACATAAATATGGTACAAGGCTATCGACTTCAACCAGTCACACGGGTAAACATACATAAATATGGTACAAGGCTATCGACTTCAACCAGTCACACGGGTAAACATACATAAATATGGTACAAGGCTATCGACTTCAACCAGTCACACGGGTAAACATACATAAATATGGTACAAGGCTATCGACTTCAACCTGTCACACGGGTAAACATACATAAATATGGTACAAGGCTATCGACTTCAACCAGTCACACCGGTAAACATACATAAATATGGTACAAGGCTATCGACTTCAACCAGTCACACGGGTAAACATACATAAATATGGTACAAGGCTATCGACTTCAACCTGTCACACGGGTAAACATACATAAATATGGTACAAGGCTATCGACTTCAACCAGTCACACGGGTAAACATACATAAATATGGTACAAGGCTATCGACTTCAACCTGTCACACGGGTAAACATACATAAATATGGTACAAGGCTATCGACTTCAACCTGTCACACGGGTAAACATACATAAATATGGTACAAGGCTATCGACTTCAACCAGTCACACGGGTAAACATACATAAATATGGTACAAGGCTATCGACTTCAACCAGTCACACGGGTAAACATACATAAATATGGTACAAGGCTATCGACTTCAACCAGTCACACGGGTAAACATACATAAATTTTATGTATGTTTACCCGTGTGACTGGTTGAAGTCGATAGCCTTGTACCATATTTATGTATGTTTACCCGTGTGACTGGTTGAAGTCGATAGCCTTGTACCATATTTATGTATGTTTACCCGTGTGACTGGTTGAAGTCGATAGCCTTGTACCATATTTATGTATGTTTACCCGTGTGACTGGTTGAAGTCGATAGCCTTGTACCATATTTATGTATGTTTACCCGTGTGACAGGTTGAAGTCGATAGCCTTGTACCATATTTATGTATGTTTACCCGTGTGACAGGTTGAAGTCGATAGCCTTGTACCATATTTATGTATGTTTACCCGTGTGACTGGTTGAAGTCGATAGCCTTGTACCATATTTATGTATGTTTACCCGTGTGACAGGTTGAAGTCGATAGCCTTGTACCATATTTATGTATGTTTACCCGTGTGACTGGTTGAAGTCGATAGCCTTGTACCATATTTATGTATGTTTACCCGTGTGACTGGTTGAAGTCGATAGCCTTGTACCATATTTATGTATGTTTACCCGTGTGACTGGTTGAAGTCGATAGCCTTGTACCATATTTATGTATGTTTACCCGTGTGACAGGTTGAAGTCGATAGCCTTGTACCATATTTATGTATGTTTACCCGTGTGACTGGTTGAAGTCGATAGCCTTGTACCATATTTATGTATGTTTACCCGTGTGACTGGTTGAAGTCGATAGCCTTGTACCATATTTATGTATGTTTACCCGTGTGACTGGTTGAAGTCGATAGCCTTGTACCATATTTATGTATGTTTACCCGTGTGACTGGTTAAAGTCGATAGCCTTGTACCATATTTATGTATGTTTACCCGTGTGACTGGTTGAAGTCGATAGCCTTGTACCATATTTATGTATGTTTACCCGTGTGACTGGTTGAAGTCGATAGCCTTGTACCATATTTATGTATGTTTACCCGTGTGACAGGTTGAAGTCGATAGCCTTGTACCATATTTATGTATGTTTACCCGTGTGACAGGTTGAAGTCGATAGCCTTGTACCATATTTATGTATGTTTACCCGTGTGACTGGTTGAAGTCGATAGCCTTGTACCATATTTATGTATGTTTACCCGTGTGACAGGTTGAAGTCGATAGCCTTGTACCATATTTATGTATGTTTACCCGTGTGACAGGTTGAAGTCGATAGCCTTGTACCATATTTATGTATGTTTACCCGTGTGACTGGTTGAAATTGATAGCCTTGTACCATATTTTATGTATGTATACCCGTGTGACTGGTTGAAATCAATAGCCTTGTACCATATTTTATGTATGTATCCCAGTGTGACTGGTTGAAGTCGATAGCCTTGTACCATATTTTATGTATGTTTACCCATGCGGCTGGTTGAAATCGATAGCCTCTTGTACCATATTTTATGTATGGTTACCCGTGTGACTGGTTGAAATCGATAGCCTTGTACCGTATTGTATGTATGTTTACCCGTGCGGCTGGTTGAAATCAATAGCTTTGTACCATATTTGATGTATGTTTACCTGTGTGACTGGTTGAAATCGATTGCCTTGTACCATCTTTTTGTATATTTACCGTCTTGTATATTTTAAGTAAAGTATATGTTATAAGAATAAATATATGTTTTAGTGTTGTGAAACGTAGTTTATTACATAACACATACACATATTACACACACAACACATATTATATATGCTACTTAAGAAGTCATCGATTTATTCACAGATGGACAGATGTAATGATTATTTTGTTTAATTTGAAACTTCATAAGCCCAATGTTAAAATTAAAAAAATATATTAATTTTCCTGTGGTTGAGATTTTAGCATTTGACTGTTTAGATCCAAAAGTAATTTTTACTTTAATTCCAAAGTTGCCAACAAAATCGTTCCACTGGATTCCAAAATAAGTTTTGCAAATAACAGCCAGACATTGCTCTTGTTAGAGTATAGGATATATTTTTAAGTGTTGTCTTTTATTACATCCCGTAAGTAATACCAAACTTACAATGCTAATCATAAATTTGCTTTACTAGATAGGTAGAAAACATGAAAGGGGATGTTTAATGAACCCAACTGTCTCATAATCCCATTACTAGCCGCAGCTCCCCTTGTGTCCAATAACACTAACACTACACTCGGCGATCCACCTTTACGACTACATCCTTTACAACTTTGTGTAAAAAATAGTTTATTATTGATGTAGTAAGTTTTTATGGTGGATGCTTTGTTGTTTAAGTGTTTAACTGCATAATTACACATTGTTTACCACTTACTGACCTACATTTGTACAAAGTTATGAGCAAGCAGTAGTGAAAATAATATTACACAATTTAAAGTAATACTACCTAACAATACAAGTTAGAAACTGGAACGTGTTTTTGCAATTAATAATTTGCCAAGTATGATAAACAAATTAAAATCTCAAACCTTAAATCATTTTGAGCACAAGTGTTTGTTGAATTTTTAAACACAAACTATATTAATAACACACAATTAAAAATTAGAGCAAAATATAGACTTATGATAAAATTTTAAGAGTCCCAACAAGAAATACAAGATCAGCAGTCTACTTAGAATTAAGAACCTTCAAATCTTTGTGAAACCATGGGTAATTAACATAAAGTACCTGGTGACCAAGCTTGGCTCAGAAAAATCACACATTATTACTTACTTATTACCAACTAGAAAAGGTAATCAAGAGGCATTTGATAGGCATAAATTATCAATGTTCAGGAAAAAAAACCTCTTTTAATGGTATACAATTTTTCAATAACATACCTGAATGTATTAGAAATATACCTAATTATAACTTATTTAAAAAACATGTAAAAATATTCCTTGTTGATAGACTGTTGTACAAATCAGATGACTTATTTCTTTAGAATTGTAAATGAGTTGTAATAATAGATTTAAGAAAGATAAATCATGTTCTAGGTTAGTTACATAACTCTTTTCAAATATATATATGACACCATTCTTTTCTTTGTGCTTTATGAATAAAGTGATTTTGATTTGTTTTGATTTGATTTGATTTGAAGGCCAGTGTTAATTTTCAACTCCTGTACCTTATCAAGGCATTATCCGAAGTTGATTTATGGCTTATTTTAAAAAGTAAAAACTACCTAGCGATTTAAGAGAGCAGAATTTTGATATCACAAATAATTAAACCGTAAAAAATCAGAAACATGAATATTTTTAAATTTTATTGAACGATCAAACAAAATTCTAAATTTATTCGCTGAAATCGGTAGGTGTTATTTTGCTCTATAAGTTCATAAATCAACAATTTCTGATAATGCATTGAGGAGAGACAGTATTTATCTTATGGAATAAGCAGTCGACTAGAGCCCCCTCTCAAAATGTGTATTAGTGTTAAGAACATCAAACTAGTTAGATTAATTTGAAGATTGCCATTGCCTAGAAATGTCAGGGTCGTCATAATTTATTTTAAATATAAACTAGGTTGATGGATTAAAGAAACGTCAACGTGTAGAGGGTTGAGTTTCCTGCTTGGCCATTCTTAGAAGGGTTATTTTTATAGCTTTAAGAAAAATAAGCTGCTTGACCGGGCTGAAGGGTTAGTCGGTTAAGCGGTACGTTATTGTGAGAAGGTAGGATTGGCGTTCTTGTTCTTGTTCATGTCCAAATAGCAGAGGATTTTGTTTCAGAGACAAAATTTGAACGTTAGTAACTTAAAAATTTGAATGAATTCTGAGAATTCTGTGTGGGGTTTTAGTAAACGACTGAAGTTCCTTCATGATAAGAGAACTGATCGGGGTCCATCATTCATGACTAAGGAAAAGTACGGGAGAATTTTTAACTGCATTTTTATAAGTAAATTCAATTAAGTAATTTTCATGCCAAGCAATAATAAAATGAATAATTATAAAATAAAGGTGAAGGATTATGTTACGATCCTGGATGGGTAAAAATGTATGCCTTTAAAGAGCACTAGACAATACTGCTTCATCTATCTATACCTATAAAAAGGTAAAGCCCTCACTCATCACGAATTCTCCTACTTCCCATTTACCTAGATAGTTGAAATTTTGTACACTGATTCTTTAGGCATAAAATAGGAAAACATAATGGTTTCCATCCTGATCCGAGCTTAGGGTTCTGCCAAAGACCCCTAAAAAGTTCCCATGTATTCCTTATGGACATTAATTTTTGTTTGAGCTTATCAAAATACTACCAGCTGATCTTGATTCGTAGTAGTTCCACGGGCCAGCCACAGATGCAGTACACACAACTGTCATAGTTTTTATAAATCATTTGCAGGGCGAAGCCTGTGGATAACAGCTAGCTGTTTATAAAACAATTATTGGAACTAACACAAATGAAAATAAAAACAAAACGTTGTTCATCAAAATAAATACAAATTTGTTTTAATTAATTTAAAACAAAGTTTATTCATCTCGTGAGCACGTTGAAAAACACGTAAAGATCGAACAAACTCCATAAATATATTTTATTTTGTTTGGAAAAGAATTATGATTCAAGTGGGTTAGTGGGTTGAAGTCAATACCTGGAAAACGTGACAGAACCAACGCTCAGCCATCAAAGGAGGGCGGTGAAACAGTTTGCAATTAATTCGGCGCGGCAAAAGCGGAAGTGGCTTAAGAATTAAGTAAGGCTAGTTTTCTACTATATTGATTAATTATGTGTAAAACTTTCCAAATCTTATCGCAGAGTTATATTTATGCCAAGCAGTACAGCTTTGTGATTACTTTAAAATGCTGGTTATTTATTAAACAAGAAACACACGTCCGTCAGTTTTGCAAATTACTGTTAACTCCTTCCAAATGTCTGTGGACATCCTACACAGATCGATAACCTACAACAAAAACTCATTTATTTTATTTTTAAAACATTTAATGTTTTTTAGTTTCAATAAAAGTTATGTTTTATTAATGAAAAAACTTTGTTGAATACGTAGGACAAACAAAAAACTGCAGAAATTATTAAGAAAACACCCTTATAAATCACAAGTCCTTGGAAAAAATAATGTGAATTTTTTTGACAAAATATAAAGACCCCAGGAAATAATTGGACAAGAACAGTCCCGGTATGAAGGCAATTGGCAGCGGAACGCGAGTGACCAATGGCAATAAGGGAGGCCTTCAATTTGGTAACGTTTCAAACTGGTCCCATTTCAATTTGGTAACGGAGACCGCCATCTTACCCCCAAACCCACCAGAAGTACCGCCCCCTCCTCTCCCTTCTGAGAAATGGGCATGGCATCCCAGGGATGCACACAATCTGTTGTTACCGGAACATCTGTCTACCACAACCCGACCCAAAAAATTCCCTCGACCGATCCGAAATTACCCGTACGCGTTAAACAACTTAACAAACGGATAGGCCTAAGATTGTTCTCATTTGTTCTGGGTTTACAACAATCCTACAGTATATTAATACTCTAGAGGGTTTTTCTTTACAGACATTACACGATAACGGCGTAACGGATTTTAAAGTTGAGGTGTCAAATTAAATATATTTTTACGTAGATTTTCCAATACGTCTCAGAATTGTTAGAAAGGGCCTCACTTAAATAAATTAAAGGGCTGAATTTTCGGAACAGTGTCGCTATCCGACGCGACGGCGCCGGCGCCGGCGGAAGTGTAAACCACGTATTGTTTAAAAGTACGTTATACGCATTATTCTCAGATGTTATCATACGTTTAAATATCAGATATTTCGTTATGTTTGTTTACAACTGAAATAACCTTTCGTTAGGTACAAACTTGCACGGATTCGAGCAACAGGACAACTAGGTTGTTATTATTTTAATTTTAATTTGTTTAACTTTATAAACGGGTTGAAAAAAAATACCTTTCAGAATTTTGGGATACAATTCCTCATATAAAAAGAAAGAACTAAGTTCATAAGAAGGTATGTCCTAGAACTCTTAGTTTTCATTCTATCTGTATATATGTGTTCTTTACTTAATACGTTATATCTTATGGATATCGGAAGATATCAACTTTAAAATTGGTACATGTATTACATGTAATAAGACTCATTTTGGTATGGAATATCAAGTTTTTACCTTGTAACTTTTCAAAATGGCGGCCATATTTGTCTTTCAAAGCTAAATATCTTAAAAACCGTAATACTGTATTTAGAAAAACCTGTGCGGGATAAAAAGTTGTGTCTTTTCGTCCCAAAAATAATTACATGAAAGTTATAACAATATGTTACAACAACGTCAAACATCATTTTTCTAATGTCAGGTCCGATAAAGACGCCTTCTTTAAGTTTAGTTTCTGAAAGGTGTGGAAACTTTTGGCAGAGATACTTGAAACATGGTCCATCTGTAGGTAAAGCCTTTACAAACTGTTTCATGAGGCATAGCTTTATATATGGTAGGAACACGTTCTTCTAAAATTAAAGGTCTTGATCCCACAGGGATTCGGGAACAAATAGCAGGATTTTAAGAGTTATCAGCAAACGAGGAATAACGCAAAACATTTCCCATAACAAAAGGATGGGGATTTAAATACCCCCGTCGCAGCAAACCTGCGTACTCAGCAAATTTCCAATGCATGCACATGTTTCTCACTACCACATAAAGCCACTTACCTAGTTTCATAAAAATACATAAATAAATAAGTAATGTATAGCATTTTATTTATTCTCTATAAGAATAACATAGGGCTGAGTAAGCAGGTTTGCTGCAACAAGGAACACAAAATATGTGTTTTTATGCAATTATCAATACACCTCAACTAGGTGAAGCTGCATACCTATTTCAAAGCTAAATATCTTAAAAACCGTAATACTGTATTTAGAAAAACCTGTGCGGGATAAAAAGTTGTGTCTTTTCGTCCCAAAAATAATTACATGAAAGTTATAACAATATGTTACAACAACGTCAAACATCATTTTTCTAATGTCAGGTCCGATAAAGACGCCTTCTTTAAGTTTAGTTTCTGAAAGGTGTGGAAACTTTTGGCAGAGATACTTGAAACATGGTCCATCTGTAGGTAAAGCCTTTACAAACTGTTTCATGAGGCATAGCTTTATATATGGTAGGAACACGTTCTTCGGATCTACAAGGTGGCACCCAAGATTTATCCTGATCACCAAGTTGAATTTCAAAGTATGATAGATAAACCTTTTTCACAAAGTCTGTAATGTATCTTTGGTGTTTTTTAATCACAAACTCACCACAAATATAACAAAAACTGTCAGCAGAGTTTTTACAACCGCGATAATACATTGTACTTAACACTTGCATAGGAAACGTGAAAGTGAGATAAGGTTGACTTTAAAAAAAATAAGCTATTAACAGAGAAATAGAACCAACCTTTTTTGTCCAGCAAATGTGTTTCAGCAGTGATACCAACATCATATACCTCCATTTGATATTTACAACAATTGTTTTAACTATATAAAAGCTATTTAATTCATTAAAAATTTGCTTAATTTAATAAATTTCACTATAAAATATGAAAAAAAGTTGGGAGATACAGCTTTTTAAGTATCATATTTGGATTCCGCACCACCTTAAAAACATAAGAATAAGGTACTGTATTTTTAGTGAAAAAACTTGTTCATCGTTGGCCTGTGTAATTGGAAAAAGGTTAGGTGCTATGGCCCCTTCAAGCCACTTGCTATACAAATTCTATAAACGAAATTATTAAGTCTAAATTGTGGAAAATTGCAGGATGATGGGAGATGACTAAAATTAAAGGTCTTGATCCCACAGGGATTCGGGAACAAATAGCAGGATTTTAAGAGTTATCAGCAAACGAGGCATATCGCAAAACATTTCCCATAACAAAAGGATGGGGATTTAAATACCCCCGTCGCAGCAAACCTGCGTACTCAGAAAATTTCCAATGCATGCACATGTTTCTCACTACCACATAAAGCCACTTACCTAGTTTCATAAAAATACATAAATAAATAAGTAATCTATAGCATTTTATTTATTCTCTATAAGAATACCATAGGGCTGAGTAAGCAGGTTTGCTGCAACAAGGAACACAAAATATGTGTTTTTATGCAATTATCATGTACCGTAATTGCCATTGGTACATTAATTTAGTTATTATAAAATATAGAGTATTAATTTAATTTTTGCCAATATTTTAAAAGTTCAAGTAAAACTCGGTAAGCCAAAGGATGACTCACAATACCAGTATATACAGGATACTAGATAATAGGATTAGTCATGTTTAAGTCTTGCTGAATCTAGAATAAGACAGGATTAAGTTATATAAGACAGCAAGAGGGGGTAACCCTACCAGGATGGGACTCCTCATTCAGAAGGCGGTGTTGGCGTGCATCTAGTCGGCGATCTTCGTCGTCGACTGAATCGCTGGTCTCGTAGTTTTCACCCTTTTTGAAGGGTTCAAGAGTATGGGGAATGAGCTTCAGAACGAGCAATCCTTTCTATTCCCTATCTAATCCAAATTAATAAAATATTGTATAAGTAAAAGGGGTAGCAATAATGATAATGATATTATTTTTTTAATGAAAAAGGTGTTATTATTTCATGGTAATATTATGACAAGGTAAATTGGAACAAGTTTAGTTTTGTTAACTTCAATTATTTTCACATAAATAAAAAAAGGCATTTGTAACAGCATAATTTGTATATTGATTTTAATTTTAAAAACCTCACGAATTGTCTCTACCTGCCAGTGTTCTAAATTATATTTAAGATGTCAAGGTAATAAAAAGGCACTGGATTACTGAAAAGTGGTTTCAGAGAATTTATGTGATAGTTGTCGAAATGTAGAGGGCAATTACCATAAATTAAGGTAGGGTACAAAAAATGTGCCACTCTGCTTATTTTATGCAAATATGCTGTATTTAATGCAAATGATAATGCTAGATTGTAATACTGTTTTTGCCCTGTAAATTCAAAATGGTTAATGTTTTAAAAGATTAGTTATAAAAATAATTCCTGTATTTTGTGAATCGTATATTTTAAAGTTGTTGTAAAACTTAATTAAAATCCAAAATGCCTGTGAAAGTAGATTTGTTATTAAAGGACGAGTTAATTTACGAGTTGAAGTTAAGAAATATTAAGTTGAGTGATGGAAGTACAGTTTCTGATCTTAGAAAAATGTTGAGACAAGTTTTAATGCAAAAGGTTCCGGTAAATAGTGAAAATATAAAATGTACCTTAGTGCCACAAGACGAAATTGAATGGTTAAGTAGTAAGATTAGCTTAATGGAGGAAAAAGCGCTTGAACTTAACAATGGTAGTAAATCAATCGAAATTGCCAGACAAGATGCTAGAATAAATCATTGTAAACATAGAATTGCCTCGCTAGGTATTTGTGACCTAACTAATGACCAAAAGAAAGAATGCAAAGAGTTATGTGACCGATATATGATAGTTAAAAATAAGTTTAATGAATTAAGTTTTGACCGAAATGTAGTTGAATCTACTGTTCGCAAATTAAGTGAAACAAATATGGAGGAGGAAAATTTGGAGGAGGTATTTGATAAGAATTCGGAGGAGGTATTTGATAAGGAAACTAATGTAACTGTACAGTCCCCTATAACCAATCCAAATCCGGAATTTTCGGCTGGACCGAGTAGGCCAAAAAATCCAATTCCTATTGAGTCAACCTGTGCAGCGTCCACTTCTGCTCCTTTTGATCCGAACCTGTACAGAAAATTACCCAATCCGCTAGAAACTTATTTAAGAAATGTAACTATTTGTAATGGACTAACAACACCAGATTTAATCCAGTTTGTAAAGGTATTATTTAAAGTTCAAAAGGAAACTAGTTTGTCTGATCAACAGATAATAGATATCTTTGTAACAAAAACCCAGTCACCACTTCTTGATGTTATGCTGAGTCATAAAGATAAGAGCTTGGAGAATTTAAAGCAGGAAATCCTACATTGTTTTGTACCTATAAGTGTTAGGGAGGATTTAGTCAGGCAATTTGTCACCCGTCATCAAGAGAGCAACGAGCCCTTACCACTATACATAAATAGAGCAAAGGAGTACGCTAAGATATTAAATTGCATGTACACAGAACCAGAAATTGTTGAGCTAATAATAATAGGCTTAAATCCTAAGTGCAGAGTAAACTTGTCATTAGTAAGAAACATTACAACAATAGCCGATTTAGAAAACATGTTTGCATAGCCTAAGTGTTGATATTAAAAATAACTTACGTATCAGAGAAGAAAAGGGTAATCCAGTAGAGCGAGGTATAAATGTGCATTCCAGGTCAAAAGGTGATAAAGTGTGTTTTTCCTGTGGTAGGCCGGGTCACATAGCCAAACACTGTTTCAGGCGACAAAATCCAAAAAACTAGATAGTAGGGAAAATTCTTCTAATGTAAATAGTATCAAACAGAAAAATAATGTATATAATTTAAATAAGGAGCAATTTTCCCGAAGAAATAAGCAATACATTTGTCAAAATGAAAGTAAGTTTAGAAGTAAAATGATTTGTAAACAAAAAGAGTGTAACAATACTGTCAGAAATAATCATCGAGGTAAAACTACTGGAGAGTTCGCTAAGTGAGCTAAAAACGGTCCGCGTGGGACAGTGCGGAACAGAAATGGTGGGCCACTGTGTGCTCAGAGCTGTTACTGGCGTTGAACGCGCTGTCGTTTACACGCTCCTGGACTTCACTGCCATGTTTGAATTGTAATGAAATTTATATATCCTTTGCGTACGTGAACTACGGAATCCGAAAGCATAAATATTGTTTTATTTTACCGTGTTTTAATATTATTAATAATTAAAAACTCTTACGTGTTATTAAAGAGGGGCATGAAAAAGTTACTCAGCGAGGAAGATCTTTATTTTTAGGTTAGAAGCAAACTTCCAGCGGGAAATTTGTAGATAATTAGTTTCTCTAAAACTTTTATTTCGAACATTTTTCGGTAAAGTTGTTGGTTTGCCTACAATTCGTTTGGAAAGATGCTGAAACCTTTCGCCGCGCTCTATCCAAGACGCGCCGGCCGTGCCGCGCTTTTAAATTCAACTCAGTGATGATGTGTTACAACATGGCCTAGGTTTTTGATAACATACATAGTTATACGACTTTTGTTTTAGTCATGGAAGTCGGGTTACGTTTTAGTATCGCTTTTACCGTTCCCAATTAACTAAGTAAATTAACAAACCATCATTCAATTTAATCACATTTGATCAATGAAATTTAGTTATAGATCTAATAGTAACGTTTAACGTTGGTAACCATGTTGGTAATTAATGTTTATTAAGAATATATTTGCTATTAAAAAGTATTTGTCTTGTATGGTATTCATTCATCAACAAAGTATTATGATATAGACCAATTAACTTTCATGCAATCTACAACTTTTGGCGAACGTCGAAGTTTATATGCTAAAATTCAAAGTTTCACTCGTCCAAAGAACGATATTACTGCTCATAAAAAATTCATTCCAGTACCAAAAACTTCAAAACATCATTATTGAACAACACCTAAAGCCTAGTGGAATGTACATACATTTATATGGCTGTAAATATGAAAGAATCAGCCATCGAGGAGATTATTTTACAAAACTCACAACTTTCTGTTATTTTTACGCAACTAACCCTGGTCGAATATAGTTACTTTTGGTATTAAAAATTCGAGAAACTATTCAGGAATACGGATCAGAAGGTCATTCAACCATAACAAATGTTACCTGGCTGCAAATTCAATTCAAGTGAGCGCGCGTCGTGTTTTTCCCTATATCTCCCACGCTAAGCGCTGCCGCGGTGGCCCACCATTTGTGGCGCGACCTCGAACGCGGCCGGACCGAAATTTGGTTCGCTTCACTACGGGCGCAAGCGGTCCAGTAGTTTTAAGTCTTTGGAAATAATAGTACAAAAAATAATAAGTGGTGTAGTGTGCATATGTTTAGTAGAAAGGATTTGTTAAAGATAAAAAGATCCAAACGTAGAATCATGAATAAAATAGGTTTAACGGAAACATGTAATATTTCTAGTTTGCCCGAGTTAGCCGTGCATTTGTCCGGAAGTCGCAACAATAAAGATAGTCTCATTGTTGACGCACTCATTGATACCGGTGCCTGTTTGAACGCTATTAGTGAAAGGGTATACAATATGTTATGTCAAAGGAAATTAGTTACAAATATAAGTAATAGTGAGGCAGCTTGTGTTACAGCTGACAGCAATGTAATTAAAATAATGGGACAATGTGTAGTAAAAATTAAAATAAGAGAATTTTCTTGGTATGTTAAATTTTCTGTGATTCACAAATTAAATTGTGACATGATTTTAGGCAGTACGTTCATTAGAGAAAGTGGAATGTTAATTGATCCAAGCAAAAATCAGTGTTACTTTAAGTTTCGACCAAATGTAAAACTATCATTGAAAGGAAGTAAAAGAAACCGAGTCTGTTTATCTAGTCTAATAAACAATGTACAATCAGAGCAAGATTTAGACATAGGTTGTAGTGATATGAGAGGCACTGTTGAAAGGTTAGTCAAAAAATATCCCAATGTTTTTACCACTCAAATTGGCCGTGCACTTAATTTTGAATTTGATATACAGCTCAAAGACAAAGAGGTAGTTAATCAAAGACCATACCCTGTACATCCTAGTAAAATGAAAGAAATGAAGGGTATGTTAAGTGATTTACTTAAGCAAGGAATAATTAGGCCAAGTATTAGTAATTACTCTAGCCCTTCCTTTCTTGTTCCAAAACCGGATAAGTCTCACCGTTTAGTAATAAATTACAGTAAGTTGAATGAGAAAATTGTACGTGTTAATTATCCTCTAGGGAATTTAGAAGAATTTTACCAGTACTTACAAGATGCTGAAGTGTTTTCAGTAATCGATTTGTCAAACAGTTTTATGCAAATACCTCTTACTGAAAGAAGCAAACATTTAACTGCATTTAGCAATGGAGTGTCACTCTTTGAATTTAATCGAATCCCATATGGACTTCACTGTGGTTCCGGGCTTCTTAGCTCTTATCTGGACAATGTATTTAGAGATATAAAGTTTGATTATGTACTTAATTTTGTAGACGATTTGTTAGTATTTTCAAAAAAACAAAGATGAACATTTGAAACATGTAACAGAAGTTTTAGATAGATTAAGTAAGCACAACCTAACTGTCAATCCAAAAAAGGTCAAACTGTTTTATAATGAAGTGAGTTATTTAGGAAATTTGATTTCAAAAAATCAAATACGAATCGATCCAAGTAGGACTGTAGCTGTTCGTAATTTTAGTACTCCTAAGAATAGCAAGCAAGTTGGTACGTTTATTGGAATGGTAAATTATTTTTCAAAATATATAAAAGATTATGCTAAGATAGCTGCACCATTGAATGAGTTACGTAAGAAAAGAGCAAAGTTTGAGTGGACAGAGGAATGTAACAGTAGTTTTTGTAGACTTAAGGAAGCTATTGTAAACCCACCTGTATTAGCAATCCCCAATTTTCAGAAACCATTTTATTTGTTTACTGACGCAGCTCAAAATGGAGCCGGGTCAACTTTGTTGCAATGTAATGATAACGGAGATAAAATGCCGATAGCGTATTATAGCAAAAAGTTTACCGATGCAGAACGTAATTTAAGTATTTATGAAAAAGAGGCTTTGTCAGTAGTTTTAAGCATTAAGAAATTTTACATGTACTTAGAACTTCAACCCTTTTATCTGTTAACTGATAACCATGCCTTGTCTTTTGTTTTGCGAAACTTCAATAAACATGGTAAATTATCGCGCTGGCTTGAACAAATTATAGTCCTACCTTTCAAGGTGCGCATGTTAAGGGTAAAGATAATCCTGTAGCGGATGCATTATCCAGAATGAATATGTCTAGTGATAGAGTTGAAATTGTCGAAGTAGATTCCGATCCCCGAGATGAAAATGTAAGAATAAAAAGAAGTTTAGCTCTGTAAGCAAGAAGTTTGTAAAAACTAGTTTAAATGTCATTTCTGATATACCGTTAGCCTATGTAAATATTGCTGAACATCAAAGGGCAGACCCAGAATGTATACAAATCATTCAAAGTGTTAAGGACAAAACAAATAAGGATAACTTTTATATAAAAAACGATGTATTAATGTTTCGTAGATCTGATAAGCACAAAGGGAAAGTGTATGTACCGGAAAATTTAATTGATATGTTATTTGAATATTACCATTGTTCTAATTATGGAGGTCATCAAGGTCAGAATAGAACAGTAAGCAAAGTGATCGAGTATTTTACTAGGCCTAACTTGATTAATGAAATCCGTAAAAGGGTAAAGAGGTGTGAAGTATGTTTGAAATCAAAACAGCCGCAGCAGCGTTTTGAAGGTAAATTGATTTCTGCAGTACCTAAAGAACCATTAGATTGTTTGTATGTAGATACAGCTGGACCGTTAGTGAGATCCAAATTAGGAAACAAACACATTGTAATAGCTGTAGATTCATTTACTAAATATGTTTGGTTAATGCCTGTTAGGGACATTACGTCTAGCACTGTAATTAATTGTTTGGAAAATGTAATTTTCAATAACTTCAGCTCATGTAGGAAATTAGTATCTGATAACGGACCATGTTTTAAAAGTGTACAATTTAAGCAGTTCATGTTTAGGTATTCTATAGAACACCATAAGTTAATACCCTATAGACCAAATCCAAATATAGCGGAGAGATTTCTGAGGAATGTTAAGCAGCAGATAATAGCGTACCACCATGACACCCAAAATAATTGGTGTGTGAATTTAAAACACATCCAAACTAGCTTAAACACTTCTGTATGTGAAACCACAAAATGTACAGCTTTTGAACTAATGTTTAATCATAAGCCGAACCATAGTCTGAGTAATTTATGGAAAATAAATGACCTGTTGGATACTAGTTTAAGTAAGACCGATGTCAAAACCAGGTTTGATCAAGCCATTCGAAATTGTAAAAAATCAATAGGTCAAAATAAAAATAGGGATAGATATAATACTGACAGAGTAAAGCATCCGTATGTTATTGGTAGCACTGTTTATTTGGAAAGTCAAACGCTTAGTAACAAAGTGAATCGTTACCAGGCAAAAATGAATTTTAAATATACAGGGCCGTATAAAGTGATTTATTTTCTCTCGCCAGTCAGTGTGCTATTGCAAGTAGTAGGGAACCCTGAGGTAATTAAGAGGGCGCACATAAGTCAATTAAAACCCAACAACAAACCCTGATGAAAGATGTGAAACAAAGACCAGTTATGTAAATAGTAGTTAAGGTATGACGTCATGTAAATATATTGTAAAATAACCAATGCGCATTGTAAATAGTAGTATAAGATAAATTGATCAATTATTGTAAATAAAATGTTTGTGAAATGCTAACCTATCATTTGATATGAAGGTAGCCGTCCCAATTGCGAAAGCAAGACGAATAAACTGTAAAAAATGAGGACATTTGACATGTGCCAATAAAAACAAAGTACAGACATTGTTAATGTTAACGTACAAAATAATAAAGTGAGAATGACATGTAACAGATTGTAGCCATTTAAGCGCAATTGTTTAAAATGTTATAAATAGATGAATGAACATGTTCTAGTAATACCGGAAATGACGTAATAAAACAAAGGTGTAATAAAATTGTAAAAGTTATTAAAGGAAGTAGAGGATTAACGGAGTAGAATGTTTGGAGGTGAAACTGTGTATAATGTATGTTGTAGGGATGATTACGTGGAAAATGTTAGCTAATATTTAGTAACATAAAATGTAAAATGTAACAAATATATATGAGTTGATTTATAAAACTTTAAATCAAGGAAGCCAAGACGGAAGATTATTTGTTTCGTGTTTGATAATGAAAGACTAGCCTTGCCAAGTGGAACAGGAAAGTTTCAATCTGATAACAGATAAGCAAGTTGGACACTGAGAACAGGGTTTAGTAAAATATAATTGTGAAATAATATTTGCTTGTAGCAAATAAGGAATATAGAATGATTATTATTGTTGTAAATAAATGTTTTCACAAATATAAATTAGTTAAAAGCTTAGTAAAATTTTGATAGGAGTACACTTTTAAGTTTATGTAATTATGTATTGTTACAAGAATTAGGGATAAATTTAAACTTGAAAATCTTGAATTATTATGTTAAAGGAAATATAGAATGGAGATTGCTTTATTTTGAATGAGGAAAGGTTTTATAAGCGATTAATTGACGGACGTAACGACGACTGATGTATGCAAGACTGAATGATTCTGATACGAATGATTGTATGAATGTAGACTGTAGTAGTAAAATTGACAATATATATTTTTTTTTTTATTATTTATCCACTGTAAGACTAGACACATCACTGAATCACTGCACTTCGCTTATATTAATCAAAGCATAATTTAATTTTAAAACTGTAAGAAAACAATGTACTTTATTTTAGTTATGAAACGTGAAAGAAAATTAATAAATGTTAAAATGTAATAACGCGACCTGACGCTAGGTAGTTCAGGAACAGACTGAATATATTTGTATTTTGAGAAGGAGGGGGAAAACAGTTAGTTTATTTTAAAAGGGAATTGTCCAATAATTGTACATCCTAACCTGCCCCAAACCCTATTCTTTTCCTTATCGGCGCTGGAATGTCGACGTCCGACTGTCTGCTACTCTACGCTCCACGCACAGTTGGCGTGTTGTGAACTTCTAAAGAACTGTCTACCTCGTCAAAAATGTGTTGTTTTGAATAACTTTTGAAGTGTATTCTTGTATATTATGTTAAGATATGTGTGTTGAATATTTAGAAGAAAGATTTGTTTAGTATTAGAAGTTCAAATGAATAGGATTTAAAATATTGCCAAAATTTGAAGGGGGAAGAATGTACCGTAACTGCCATTGGTACATTAATTTAGTTATTATAAAATATAGAGTATTAATTTAATTTTTTCCAATATTTTAAAAGTTCAAGTAAAACTCGGTAAGCCAAAGGATGACTCACAATACCAGTATATACAGGATACTAGATAATAGGATTAGTCATGTTTAAATCTTGCTGAATCTAGAATAAGACAGGATTAAGTTATATAAGACAGCAAGAGGGGGTAACCCTACCAGGACGGGACTCCTCATTCAGAAGGCGGTGTTGGCGTGCATCTAGTCGGCGATCTTCGTCGTCGGCTGAATCGCTGGTCTCGTAGTTTTCACCCTTTTTGAAGGGTTCAAGAGTATGGGGAATGAGCTTCAGAACGAGCAATCCTTTCTATTCCCTATCTAATCCAAATTAATAAAATATTGTATAAGTAAAAGGGGTAGCAATAATGATAATGATATTATTTTTTTAATGAAAAAGGTGTTATTATTTCATGGTAATAATATTATGACAAGGTAAATTGGAACAAGTTTAGTTTTGTTAACTTCAATTATTTTCACATAAATAAAAATAGGCATTTGTAACAGCATAATTTGTATATTGATTTTAATTTTAAAAACCTCACGAATTGTCTCCACCTGCCAGTGTTCTAAATTATATTTAAGATGTCAAGGTAATAAAAAGGCACTGGATTACTGAAAAGTGGTTTCAGAGAATTTATGTGATAGTTGTCGAAATGTAGAGGGCAATTACCATAAATTAAGGTAGGGTACAATCAATACACCTCAACCAGGTGAAGCTACATACCAAGTTTTATTAATTTATGTTCATAATTAAGGGAGATCTAAAACTTTACTTATTCTCCATAAGAATAACATTATGGCTGAGTATGCAGGTTTGCTGCTACCGGGAAAAATCAACAAAACACTTTTTTTGTGCTATTATCAATATACCACAACTAGTTGAAGCCACATACCAAGTTTCATCAATATACATTCATAAATAATCAAGATATCAAATTGTATTTATCCTCCATAAGGATAATATTGGACAACGTACTGTGTTTAGCACTTTTAATATCCCTGCAATGGTCGGACGTAGAACAACAATTAAAACAACAAAATGATTGTTTTGTAGAGCTAAACTGATTGGTAAAAAGAAATGTAAGGTTTCCATTACAATGAACTGAGGGAAAGCTAAACACATTTTTCCCATAAGATTAACATGGGAGATTTTATGAGCACGTTTTTTTTTTATTTTCTACGCAACCACTTAACCTAGGTTAATGATTCAAAAAACTATATTATTTTTCATTTTAAGCTCTATAAAATGGTCGAAACCAAAATTAAGTGTTTTACAAATTTGAGGATGAAAAATGCAAAAAACTGATTTTTGCAAAATTGTGAACCCCCATAAAACACTGTTCCCATGGTCCGATTTTTCTGGTTTTCGAACTTAAAGTCATGAATGTCATTTTACACATTTGAGCCAAATTTCATCGTTATCAGACCTTTTTTACTCGAGTTATCGAGTTAACGGACACACACACATACATAAATATAAATTTTGTTATTCATACATATTTGTTATACATAGGTGTCTATATGTTATTTTGTTTTATAAGTTTATAAATTTGACAGCAGGGTGGCATTCTAGCTATTCACTGTAATTGTAGTTTTTATGAACTTTTTATAGTTATGTGCAAAACTGAATCAAACATTTTTGTTAACAGCGATGGTAGTCTTTATACTCCCTAAAATGCAATTTGTATATCAGTGTAAAAAGGTAAAGATTTATTAATTAAAATGATATAGATGCAAGGATGGTAGTGATTTAATAAAAGTTATGATAGTTTACAAACCTGCCTACTCAGCGAATTTGCAATGCATAAATATATCGCATAGGCTACCACATAAAGCCGCTTACCAAGTTTCTCTAATATGCATTCACAAATGAGCGATGTATAACGTTTTAGTTATTCTCCATAAGAATAACATGGGAGCTAAATACGCAGGTTTGCTGTAACAAGGAACACCAAATACAGGGTTTCATGAAATTTTGTTTAAACTCAACTAGGTAAAGCCACATACCAACTTTTATTACTTTATGTTCATTATTAAGAAAGACTATATTATTAAAAGAATTTCTTGATTTTTGTTCAGCAATTTTCAACCCCTAAAATGATTATTTTGTATACATGATTGGTACCAATGAAAAGCTCTTACTCTCTAGATGTGCCTTTTGGAATTTTGAAAAAACCTCCAACTTCAGAGCTTTGTCCCATAGTCTTTCAAAGTTCCAATGTTAATCTTATGGAGTTATGTTTTATTACGTCAGCTAATTATAATGTAAATAAAATAGAAAAACCTCTGGCTCTATGCCTGATACATCCCCGTACGGAGAACGGGACACCTGCTAGTAATATTTTACTTATTCTCCATAAAAATGACTTTGGAGGTGAGTACGCAGGTTTGCTGCTACAGGAAATATCGGTAAACATGTTTTTTCTTTTGCAATTAACAATAGACCACAACCAGCTGAAGCCATATACCGAGTTTGGTCGGTATTCGTTCATAAATAAGCGAGATGGTACCTGGGGGCCGAGCTTTGCTCGGGGGAAGGCCAGTCAGTTTGTTTAGATGACTTGGAGCATATTTAACCACTTCCCCCTACTTATAATCAGATTTGTATAACTCATTTTCCTCTTTTCTACATTTTTAAGGAAAACTCTGGTTGTTATTTATAGCACAATGCCCCTTTGATTTATTTTATTACTCAATATATATGTAATCCTCACCCAAATATTTTATCCTCTGCTCTCAGGAAACCACATGTTAATAATCATAAACAACATGAGTATTACTTTGACAGTTCCCTGGTTGATTATGAACAGCTGTTACAATTCATTTGTTTTTATTTGAAACTCCATAAGGCGAATGTTATTTTTTGTAACTATTCATTAGTGAATGTTAAGAGTTGTTCATGTATCATGTTGTAATTTTAGCAGATAAGAGGTATTTGATGAATAACACAAACTTTATGCAGTAAAATTAGTGTAACTCTTATTTATTTGATTTGATTTATTATCCAACGGCAGAGCCAATGTACTTCAAAAAACGGCTGTAAGGCTGTTATTTCTTGTTAGGTGGGACAACTGTCAGATCACACTATTACAATGAATACACATGTATTAATCTGTTATACTTTAAAATCTTATACAAATTCCCCTTTATCCACATTATAATGTAAAATGGACGTATCACAACGGTTTTACATGTAATAGAATAATGTCTGTAATGATATTCCCCGAGTTTGGGGGAAGTTAACTCGTCCGTGAAACACTTCATAAAACCTTCATAAAAGTAATCGTTCAGGACTTTATGAAAGTCAACAGCGATTACAGTGTGCAAAATCCGCAAAGCAGTATTTGCAGAAGAAATTAACGCAAAAGCTGTGAATACTACATTTTAGCGAATTTCCCCTATAGGGAAGAAGCTATTACCGTAGGTCTCATGGTAAGACTTAAGCCCGAGACCATGATAACTTTTTGTTTTGAGGTCCCCAGATGTCCAAAACACTATTCGTTCAAATTTATATATATGTATATATATATCTATATATATATATATATATATATATCTATATATGTGTCCGTGAATGCGATAACTTGAGTAAAAAACGTCCGATTTCGATGAAATTTGGCTCAAATGTGTAAACTGACATTTATGACTTTAAGTTCGAAAACCAGAAAAATCGGACTATGGGAAGAGGGGTTTATGGGGGTTTTAAATTTTACAAAAATCAGTTTTTTGCATTTTTTACCCTAAAATTTTTAAAACACTTAATTTAGGTTTAGACCATGTTATAGAGCTTAAAAAAACAAATAATATGGTATTTTGAATTATTAACCTAGGTTAAGTGGTTGCGGAAAAAATCCAAAAAAACATGCTCATAAAATCTCCCATGTTAATCTTATGGGAAAAAGGTTTTTGGCTTTTCCTCAGTTAATTTTACTTTAAACTTCACATTTTCTTTTACCAATCACTTCAGCTCCACAAAACAATCATTTTGGTGTTTAAATTGTGATTCTACGTCAAACCGTTGCAGAGATATTCAAAGTGCTAAACACAGTACGTTGTCCAATGTTATCCTTATGGAGAATAAATAAAATTTGATAAGTTGATTATTTATGAATGTATATTGATGAAATTTGGTATGTGGCTTCATGTTGTACTGGTATATTGATAATTGCACAAAAAATAAATGTTTTGTTGATTGTCCCCGTAGCAGCTAACCTGCATACTCAGCCCTAATGTTATTCTTATGGAGAATAAGTAAAGTTTTATATCTCCCTTAATTATGAACATAAATTAATAAAACATGGTAAGTAGCTTCACCTGGTTCAGTTATATTGATAATTGCATAAAAACTCATTTCTTATCTTCCTCGTTGCAGCAAACCTGCGTACTCAGTCCTATGTTATGTTTATGTTATGTAAATGTAATAAATCACTTATTTATGAATGTATTTTTGTCAAACTTGGTGAGTGGCTTTATGTACTAGTGAGAAACATATCAATGCATTGGAAATTCGCTGAGTACGCAGGTTTGCTGCGACGGGGGGTATTAATAAATTCATATAAGTGGGTTGGGGCAGATTATATTGTTGTTATCCACACACTCCACACATAGCGACAGTAATGCGACAATGTTGTACGTTGTACGACGATAGCGAAGGAGGGAATTTGGGGAGAGGAAGTGTAACGTTTACATAAAATAGATGAATCTGGTAACATTTGAAAGATGGTAAAATTAAGGCGAAGGATTTGCTAAAATATTTTTTGCAAAAATTAATTCGGAATGCACTGAGTGTACATATTTCCTGCGAATGGTCTGTTATAAGAATCAAGCTATTACAGTTGATATAATAACCAGTTAATATATCCAGTTATCCAGTTAAAATATTTACTATCCATTATTAACTTATTTCAGTCATATTGTAGTATAATGTATTCCTAATTGGTCAACTGGAAGATGAGAACAGGATAATTAAGAGCAGATTTGGTTAATAGTACCTCAAATCCTATTTTTATATATAGATCCACAACATATATTTGTCTAAACATGTTTTATACTTGCATCTTACCAAGTATTGAATATAACCAACCGACTAACCGGGCGCTCAATGTATGGACTATCTTAAACAACTACTATCTTCAAAGGACAAAATAACTACAGAGTTTAAAATTGTTCATTAATCAATTTCATGCACTTTATGTTACAATTTATTTATTTAAAACAGTACTAAATTATAACACTCCGTACATAAAACTAGAACAAAACCCATTTCTCAAAATATGATTTAAAGCAGTATGATTGTTCAGTACTTTGAAAACAAAACAAGATTACTATAGAAGTAAGGATATGGTTATAACGAGAGTCAGGACCATCAAAATTTGTACGTGTATAGATTGTTTATATGTTTCTACTTCCCCCATTGTGTTACGTCAGAATTCTATGTATTTACCTTATTCTACTTCTGACCATGATATGTTTTATTTTCACCATCCGTTTATAGTTCAATTACTTCTTCTGTTACTTTGTTTTTGTTCTTTTTTTAACAGAAAATTGTTTGGCAAAACGCCAAACATCTTCATCTTCTAGATCTTCATATTCTAAAAGAACTAGGGATTCCACGAGTGTAAATAACTTGTAGGTGAGTCCGTAAATTCTACTACCTTTGTGAAATAGGTGGCGATCTGTCGGGGTGGCTACTTGTCGGCGCCATGCGAGTGCGAGGTGGCGATCTGTCGTTAGCGTACCCGACAGATCGCCACCTCGCACGGCTACGTCAAGTCGCCACCCCGACAGATCGCCACCTTCTTTATTCCGAGGTGGCGATCTGTCGGGTACACTACCGTCAGATCGCCACCCCGACAGATCGCCACCTCCAAAATAATTTGAGAAGGTGGCGATCTGTCGGGGTGGCGATCTGACGGGGTGGCGATCTGACGGGGTGGCGACTAGACGCGGTCCCGTTGGTAGTAAACTAATGGTGGCACATTGGGGGGTTTAGGACGCCTTCAGAATGTCCTCGGCGACCTCGGCACGCCGATGCTAAGCGTATATAGAGTCCTGCAAATGCAGGCAGTGTGAAGTCTAGGATTAATTTTTTGTTTATGAATTATATTATATATCTCAATCTCATTATAGTAAACTTAATGGGGGGCGGCCATGCTGTGTGTAAACCTAATGATTCAACGTTAAATTTTCCTTTGGCACTTGTACAAAAAATAACTTAAATTTTCCAGATAATTCAGTAAACAATGCAAATCAATTTTCTCAGAATCCAAAAATATTTGATTCATCAGCAGGTGGAATTAAAATTTTCCATCAAAATATAGTAAGTTTGGTAAGTCGTGTAGGGCTTCTTGAAATAATAATGTCTGAAATTGATCCTAATATTGTAGTTCTTTCTGAACACAATGTCAAAGAAAATGAAATAAATAACTTAAAGATTAATGGTTTTAAAATTAATGCTTTATATTGCAGGAAATCTTGTTCCAAAGGTGGAGTTATTATTCTGTCTAAAAATCATATGGAGTGCACACAATTGGTTGCTCCTACTATCGGTGGGTTGTGTGAGGATAAGTTGTTTGAATTCTGTGCTGTAAAGTATGCTTTTAGTAATTTTAAATTTATTTTGGTCGGTATCTATCGCTCTCCTAGTTCCAATACCTCAGTTTTTCTAAATAAATTGAATACGTTAATTTTAACCCTGATTACTAAATGTAAACATGTTATTATTGTTGGAGATTTGAACATTGATGTTTTAAAAGACACCAATGAAACTAAAGATTTTAAAACTTTGTTAAGGAGTTATGGCTTCAAATATTTAGTAGATTTTCCCACTAGGGTGTGTGATACCACTCAAAGTGGCATTGATAACTTTATTACTAATATACCTCAAGCAATGCTAAAAATTGAAGGACTCATTACTGTTCTTTCTGATCATGATGCTCAGGTTCTTGAAATAAATTGTCCAGATGTACATTTAAAAAGTAAATCTGTCACATTCCTTAAAAGAAAATATAATGAAAGCAACAAAAAATTATTTTTAACAATGATATCCAATGAAAATTGGTTAAATGTATATAATTCTTCAATTGAGACTAAATTTGATACGTTTTTTGAAATATTCTTTTACTATTTTGACTTTTGTTTTCCTAAAGTTACAAGTAGGTTATATGATAAAAAAATGAGTGGATTTCAGCTCCATTGATAAAAGCTAAGAATGAACTCATTGCTCTTACAAGTGAATACAGACATACTAAATCACATAAACTTAAAATATTGATAAAAAATAAGAAAATTGATTATAGTATGAGAGTTATCAAGGCTAAGAAAGAATTTTATAGTAAACTTATAAGTAGTTCTAGTAACATTTGTACATCAACTTGGAATGTAATAAGGAATGAGGTTGAAATGAAAAAAGGAACCAAAAATGACAATATTAAGCTGAGACACAATGGTTTATTGGTTGATGTACCTGAGACCTAAAACTTAACCAAGATTTTTCTTTTTTCAACCAAGATTTTTCTTCTTTTGTACCTATAACTGAGAAAGATATTGAGGAATTAGTTAGTGCATTTAAAAACAAGTACTCAACAGGTTGTGATGAGATACCCATACCAATTATTAAGCTCGCTATAGACTTTTTAAAAAAGCCTTTGGTCCATGTAATCAATTCATCTTTTGTTTCTTGTATCTTTCCAAACCGACTCAAAGTATCTAAAATTACACCACTTTTAAAGTCCGGTGATCCTGAAATCGTATCCAATTATAGACCACTATCATTAATTTCCTCCTTTCCGAAATTATATGAGCGTGTCGTTGCTAGGCAATTAACAACTAATTATTTAGAATCTTACAATCTCATGTCCGTAGAGCAACACGATTTTAGAAAAAACAAATCTGTTATAACCGCAGGCATTGAATTCATTGACTCGATTATTGAATCTGTTGATAAAAATGAACAATCAATTGGGATTTTTATGGATTTAAGTAAAGCATTTGACAGTGTCTGTCATGGAAAACTATTGGATATACTCTCAAACCTTGGAATTAAAAATAGGGCCAACTACTGGATTAAGTCATATTTGAGTGACAGAAGTCACTTTGTTGAGTTGAAATATCTCAATAATTATAATAGGTTGACTTCATTCCACTCTTCAAGAACCCTTGTGAAATATGGAGTTCCACAGGGCTCTATATTGGGCCCGTTGTTGTTTTTATGTTACATCAATGGAGTGCCAAAATTATCAACATTTAGTAAAGTCATATTATATGCAGACGACATTAATTTAAAAATTTCAGGAACCGAAACCAATAGTATTGAAGTATCTGCGTTTACCCAGCTAACGGGTATTCAACAATATTTAGCTGGTTTGAATCTCTTATTAAATCCTTTAAAAACTAAATTCATTTCCTTCTCAGCTACTGAAAATAAGCCTAAAAGACTATCAACTAATATCTGTCCAAACGAGCATTTTTTGGAAGAGATTAATGAAACAAAATTTCTAGGGTTTTACATTGATAATCATCTTAATTGGAATTCACATATTGCAAAAGTTTGCAATAAAATTTCCTCTGGAATTTTTGTACTAAGAAAAATATCACCAGTGTGCGATTTGGCAACTATGAAATCTGTATATTTCGCATTCATCCATTCTCACGTCTCTTTTGGATTGGTTATGTATGGCAGTACCTCCAATGAAAATTTAAACAAAATTTTAGTTTTTCAAAAAAAAAAGCTCTACGGGTAATGTTGAAATTAAATTGGCTCGAATCAGCCAAAGAACATTTTCCAGCATTAGGAATCATGACTGTTTTTACCTTATACATTTTTGAACTGATTATGGTAGTTAAAAGGAACTCAAATGACCTATGCTTATTGGGGTCTTATCACAACCATAACACCAGATATAGGAATAATTTTAGTTACAACAGACACAAATTCAAATTCTATGAGAAAAAGCCACGTTATGCGGGTATCAGGTACTTTAATGCCTTGCCTGCTGATTTAAAAAATATTTTAGATTTTGATCAATTTAAAAACAAGTTAAAGCAATTTATGGTTTGTAAATCTTTATATTCTTTGGAGGAGTTTTTTGAATAGTTCATATAATTATAAGAAACTGTGCAATAAATAACAATGTTATTAAATTATGTACCTTAGTATTAAGTTAAAAAGCTTGTATTTTTATGCTATGATTGACGCCATTCTGTACTATTGTATTGCAATGAATAAAGATGATTTGATTTGATTTGATATCTTAGTTAAATTGTAATAAATTATAAAACCACTTTTATTTAGGTGATTTGCTATACCAATTGATACCCCCACACTAACATTTAAAATAGTTACATTACCCGGATTACCCATTAATGGGATATATTTTGTTTAAATGTATTTGGGTTGGCACACCTGTTTCCTGCCGCATATGGTAGTCCCGCCCTACAATGTATTTATTTATCTCAAAAACGATCAACCAATAGCATCACAGCTGCTGAAGTCAGGGCGTGATAGGCATAGCCGGGACCAGTTTGATAAATCCTCAAATTATCAAATTGGTAACGTTACCAGTTTGAAATGTTACCAGATTGAGGGGATCCCAAAACTGATTGCAAGAAACTATTTTATTTAAATCTAAGGAAAAACATTACAACATATACATGCCTAAATCAGAGCCGGAAAAGAGTATTTTAAATTAATCTGAAATGGATCACCTTAGAGGTTATGGTTTTGGTCGATTTCTGGCCTTTTTAGTTTTAATATTTTTTTTGTATTTTGTATTTTAAATAATCAAAAGCAGTTCTCAAGTGAAAGTTTCAAGTTGTGGTAATCAGGAAATCCTAGTTAATCAAATGGTGGTTCGTAAAAACAAGCGAGTGGTCGGGAATAAATAATAATATTCTAGTCCTCCTAACTAAACCTCCTGACCTCCGACACACTCTATCCTCCTATATCATTTTATCACCAAATAAAATTACACATTCGAATGATTCATGATTAACTTATTAAAATCTGTTGTGAATCCTGATTTGAGCCCAGAACTGCAAATGAATTAATTTTATACTCTTTTTTTTTTAATCAACCAAACAGTAACACTCTGTTATATAAGTACTCACAATTATTTTAGATTTGAGACAATATTATTAAATTTAAATATTTTTCAAAAGTATTCTTGCTTAAATATAAATTAATTCTTGTACAGCAATTATGTTTTCAAGTTAAATTACAATAAATAGAGAGTTGCGTTAAATGATCTGTGAATATGAAATTACATCAAATAAATTAACAATGATAAATGAATTCAAACTTAACAATTATTAAACATTGATCAGTACCAATTATGACATGTGCTCTGGTGAAATATGACCAAGTATGTAAAACAAATAAATATTACTTACATGACCATTGTAGAAAATTACATACACAATACGCACACAATATAAATACACTGTAACACTATTAATGCATTAAATACTAATAATACCAGTTGTTTAATCCCCAAAAAACGACAAGAATGGCAGTGTTAAAACCTGCTCTTAGCACGTGTAATTTTGAAAAAGTTTGATAAATTAATTTATTCAAATGCGAGATTGTACCGCGAATTTCGGCCTTTTCTTTAAAATAATTCGCGAAATAGAGAACGTATGGGATGCACCCCGTTAACAAATCGACGAACTTTTAGAATTGGCAAAGAAACGCGGTATTAATTTAGAAAAATGTTTTAGATGCTGTTACGCCGAATTGTTCCGAGCTAAGAGAACGAGTAGCCGCGGTCAGTCAGTTTTATGAGCGAGGCGGGTCACGTGACTGCATTCTTATTAGGTCCTTCTATGCGTGTTAGTGTCTTCTAGATGTTTCCGATATGGCGGCAAGTTTGAGTTTGAACTTGTAACAAATTGAAATGTGCTGTTAATAAATAATAGATTCCGGTTGCTTCAAACAGTGAGTCACTTCCCTTTTAACAGCCATTTATACCACATACTGAGCTTGAAAAAATATCCATTTCTAAATAAGTTTGTATCACATCAAACATCTTTGTTGAACGTAAAAAAAGTATCGAAAAACATGGTGTTTGTTTAAATAATTCCAACAATATTCTCGATTCCTATTCGGCTATGATTTCTACCAATAGCCCCGTCTACATTGCATCACATTTAGAGCTAACAACTGCGTCTCCGTGGGTCAAGAAATACTACTTGAGTACTGATTTAAGAGATTGTTGTTAGAATGAATCAACATTTTTAACAATAAAACCTATATTATTGACATTTTATGGTTTTATTTTTTAGTTGAAAACCATACGAATAGTTTTTGTTGTGGCGAGCTAATAAGCTATAGTAAATTTAAATACCTGCCAATTTATATACGGGAAAAATCGACTACACATAAGATGCCAAAGCTATTTTTCCGAGAATTATTGCGAGACAGTGGAGGGCATTCACCAGTAACCATAATAGAGATGATATTTTTCTTCTTTAACTTTCCAGTACACTTCCCCCCAATTGTTTAATACCCCTCTTTAATCAAAACACTGCGGAAGAGAAGCCGAATTTAAGGCAATGTAAAGAACAATTATAACCTAATTACAGTGTAATGTTATTATATTGTACACAAAGAACGAGGTGGTGGGGGGGAGCTGCGATCTGATTGGTCCAAGCAACAATGATCTCCCGGGACGGCGCTGAGTCGGAGGGGAAAGTCACTTCACTTTCGCTTTCTGCTCGTACCAGACGTGAGCGGCGCCGCTTTTGGATTTTGTGTCTCGATATTGTATAAGGTAAAATGACTTTATAGTAGTTTACAACTGTCTTCAGTGTTGTCTGGAGAGCTACTTAATAAATGTTATACCAGTTGTTTAGTGAGTTGATTTGTTTACCGGCAAAATAGCCCTTGTTTTGACATCAGGTGGTACACACCAGAGACTAACTATGAACTGCAGGAAAAAACGACAAAGAAACTGTCAAATTTAGTTTTGTTTTCGGCTTTCCAAAATATTTTCAATAGCAATTCTGTACTGTGAGGACCTAAGTGGTTTTGTTGGCTGGGGCGCTGTTTTATAATCCCTAAACACAGTAATTTACAAAACTATGATAGTCTTTTTTATCTTATCGATTTCCTTTTTTGAGTTCTTCAAGAACTCATTTTGAAATTGAGCATTGTAAAATTTTAAAATACAGAAATTGCAAATCAGGTAAACGATTAAATAATGGTTACGTTTACTTTGGTACTACTGAATTCTGACTGATTTGTCAAGAGTTAAAGTAGACAAAGATCACCAGTAGCCAAAGATTTGTTGTGCTATGTGATGTCTAAACCACTGGGAGTTCAGTCTAGGTAGAGTTGTTCAATTTCGTTTACAAAACTCATTAATTTAATACAAGAATCGTTATAAACTTTATAAATAAATTATAAATGTATTAAACGTATCATTTGAGTGTTTTAAAGCAGTTATACTCTTTTGCGAACGTCCACCTTGTGAATCACAATGCAATTGTTATTTGTTATAATAACTATTTTCAAATCGTATAGCTAAATCGTAAACACTGTTAAATGTTGATTAAGAATTCATGTAAATATTCTGATCAGAAATAATTGCAGTTGTTCTGTTATAATATACATAATTCCGTTTAAGTTATATTAATTTGATTTGAATTCTCATCTCTCAGTGTGAAAGTTTTATACCTCGTGCTTTTTACATCGATCGAAAGCCGATGGACCATTGTCCGTTGACAATTGAAGGGTTAACGAGTGCTAAGGAAATTGGCTGAACACTGCTTTCACACCGAAAGCAGTGTTAATTCTGTGTGTTAAAGCAGTGTTAAGCAGTGTGATAATTCACTGTTTGTAAATTATCAATTTACAACAGCTGATCCGGTGGAGGCTATAACAGCTGATACGTTGTATAAAAGATAATTCGGTGTATACCAGCTGATAAGTGGTATAACAGCTGATTCGGTGTATAACAGCTGATTCGGTGTATAACAGTTCAAATATTGTGTAAATATAAATATGTAAACATAAATATGGGACCTTCTTTAAAACAATTGCAATTATTGGTTTAAAACATTTAAGTGAAACACTTATTAGTGAATTTCCTTTGGAAAGTGAACTATTAGCATGACCCGCACGGTGAAACTTAAGCCCGGGACCAACATAGAAGTTCCTAACGTGACCCCCTGAACACGTTTTGGGGGGTCGTTCGAAATTTTACACATATATGTATGTTCTTATATATATATATATATATATATAGAGAGAGAGAGAGAGAGAAAGAGAGACATATATATATATATATATATGTGTGCACTCTAGCGGTCACATTTTTTGTCCGATTTACTTAAAATTTGGTAGGGACGTTCCTTTTTATAATCTGTTGGACAAGTTCGTTGGGCAAAACAATCGGAAAACTCTAAACCCCTTTTTTGGGGATTAATCTTTCAAATTTCGAGTTTTTGAGCCCAAAAAGGGTCAGAATAGCCCCAGATGTAAAATTAATGCATGTAAAAAGATGGGAATTAGAGAGGCAAAAGTTTTAAGCCCTCTCCCGTCATTCTAGCATAAATATTTACCGAGTTATTAAAGAAAATGTGTATTGGTTAAACACAGTACGTTGTCTTATGGGGGTTTTACACTAGAAAAGCCTGTCATTCCTTTGTTAAAGTACTTTTATTATCCCCAGCAACCTCACGCCTACTTTCAAGCCTGTCTGGACCTTCTCCTAACCTTATAATGCGCAAAATTGTATTCCCAGCTTTGCAAGTAAATGAAACCAGGAGTATCAGAACAGCCAAAAAATCAATGTTTTCAGATTTCAATAAAAATTGGACAAATGTATGTTTTTACACTGATTTTGAGTTTTAAAAGTTTTTATGTGGAAATTCACTTCCCTCACGTCAGCGTGCTGCGTGCGAACTCGTTTTAATTATGTGTATTCAACTTTCGCTTGGTCTCCATCTGGTTTATAATCTTTCGAGTAAATTAACGGTGAATAACTATAAACACACATCGAACAAAAAACTATGCACGGCGTTAAACTAAGTGTTGGGTAATAATTTAAAGTACTATATCTTTATATCTAATTCTGTAAGCGAAATTTTTAAGTCAAAATTGTGGGAGTTTGGAAAATCGTAGGATGATGGGAAACAGCTCAAATTAAAGGTCTTGATTCCAGGGACTCGGGAAAAATACCATTATTTCAAAATACCCACGTCGCAGCAAACCTGCGTACTCAGCGAATTTCCAATCCATATATATGTGACTCACTACTACATAGAGCTATTTACCAAGTTTCACAAAAATACATTCATAAATAAGTGACATATAGCATTTTATTTATTCTCCATAAGAATAACATTAGGGTTGAGGACGCAGGTTTGCTGCAACGAGGAAGATAAGTAATGTGTTTTTTTTTGCAATTATCAATACAACTGAACCATGTGAAGCTATATACCAAGTTCTCTTAATGTAGGTTCATAATTAAGGGAGATATACAACTTTACTTATTCTCCATATGAATAACATGGGGACCGAGTATGCAGGTTTGCTGCTACGGGGACTATCAACAAAAAACTTGTTTTTTGTGCTAATATCAATATACCAAAACTAGTTGAAGCCACATACCAAGATTCATCAATATACATTCATAAATAATCGAGATATAGAATTTTATTTATTCTCCATAAGGATAACATTGGACAACGTACTGTGTTTAGCACTTTGAATATCTCTGCAACGGTTGGACTTAGAACAACGATTAAAACACCAAAATGTTTTTTTTGTTGAGCTAAACACATTAATAAACAGAAATATGAAGTTTTTAGTAAAACTATCCGAGAAAAATCTAAAAACCTTTTTCCCATAAGATTAACATGGGACACGTTTTTTTGGATTTTCTCCGCATCCACTTAACCTAGGTTAATGATTCAAAATACTAAATTATTTGTTTTTTTAAGCTCTATAAAATGGCTTGAACCAAAATTGAGTGTTTTGTAACATTTTGGGGTCAAATTTGCAAAAACCCGTTTTTGGAAAATTGTAAACCCCCTTCCCATAGTGCGATTGATCTGGTTTTCGAACTAATAGTCATAAATGCTACTCTCCACATTTGTGCCAAATTTCATCAAAATCGGGTGTTTCTTTCAAAAGTTATCGCGGTAACGGACACATATATATATATATATATATATATATAAATTTGAACGAATAGTGTTTTTGGCATCTGGGGACCTCAAAACGAAAAGTTATCATGGTCTCGGGCTTAAGTCTTACCATGCCACCTACGGTAATAGCTTCTTCCCTATAGGGGAAATTCGCTAAAAGTTATCAACGAACGATAAATAACGTAAAACATCCCCCATAAGAAAAGCATGAGGATTTAAAAACCGTCTGCTTCGTTTACATTAAACATGTGATTAAGTGTCCACTTTGTTTACGAACTGACATGTGTTCCTCCACTGAGCAAGGTTAGGGGCTACGGCCCTTCAAGCCACTAGTTCTTACTATTTATTTTAAACTACACTATGCTTTATTTATAATCATAAGATTCTTCTGTTTTATGAAACACGTATTTTAAAAACTAATAAATTAATAAACTGTAAAGTAAAGGTAGGTTCATTTGCATTGGCAAAGGTTGCATCGACAATATGCTAAGCAACGAGCGTGAGACATCAGTGCGTTCGTCGTCTTGATATGTTGTGCCATAGAAAACAATAAATAAATTGAGCCATATTCTCTGTAGGCGTTTAAACTTGTTTAATTTATTGAAAGCATTAAAAATTTGAAGTCAGCCAGGGAATTTGAAAACTGAGCTGGAGTTTAAAATTTATTTTAAGTTGATTGTAATTTTGAAAATTTGCTGTATCTAAAATTGTCAGTCAAAATATATTACATAGTATATTTTAAAATCGTTTTAAACAAAAAAAAAACGCTGAAAGGTTTGTCCTCACACACATTACTTCAACAATTGTTAGTTGTTGTTTCATTGTTAGTGGTATGAAAGTACGTTGGATTGTGTTTCCGCGATAAACAAATTATGTTAAAATTATTTGTTCATTTGTTGTTTTAGGATAATTTAATTAACAACAAATTCAGTCACTTTGGTTGGTTGTATTTATTAACACTTCAATGTGCTATTAAATATATACCTTCCATAACATCGATTCAAAATAAGCCAGAATAATTGCAATTAAAGTAATTGTACATTGAATAAAACTGTTCCATGTCATTCCAGATTGGACTTAGCTGAATCCGTTATTATAGAATCTTTCTATGGGCATTCATACTCCAATACCCTTCTAACTGAAATTTGCTAAGTTAAAAGATGACAATTCGCCAACAGCCGAGACAAAAATTAAACAATCCAGCAGACGACAATGGGATTTCCCTGCGCATCCTCAGAGAAGATTCTTACAGTTGAAATGAGGATTTTGATAACAATGATGAATTCATATTGATTGACCTATTAATTTGCACTCTGTTATTTTAAAACACGCCCATTCCCATTCATGAAGATTTGCGGACTATTATTTTAGGAGAAAATCTACCTAACTTACCACCGTCGGCAACGTCTCTCTCGACCCTATAGCGAAGGTCGATGATGCAAAGAATACTGTAAGATATTAAATAACGTCAATATTTAATAACTGGAACTGGAACTGCAGTGCATTGCACGAGTAAAAACCCTAGCCCAATGTCTATAAGCCCAATGTTAAAATGAACACTATTATTATGGACGGTTATCCTGGTTATTCACTCGTGCAACGCATTATAAAATTATGGAAGCAGTTATTGCTCATGGTAATTTAACCAAAAATTGTGTTTGAACACAGTCTGAAGACCCCCAAACCGAGCGTTATAGGAGTGTTGTAGTCAGAAATGCGCGACGTTTACATAATGGCGATTGGTAAATAATCTGCCACAGAATGATTGTAACGAAAGCAGGACGATCGGTGTAATTTTTCCAGCTTCGTTCGGCGGCTTTACCAACGCGTCATTTAATCGATTGTGTATTTTTCAAGAGAATTTTTGTAATTATTTCCGCCTTTAAGTCTGGGTTTTACTTGATTTCGTAAATCTTCCCTTTCCTGTTAGTCATCATATTTGTTTTTCCCAAAACTTCTGCGCAAACGAGGAATGATTATTAGGAGACATTTTAATATTTATTAAGTCTCTGGAATACTTTTAAATAGGTTACTCACAATAATATTTGCAATATCTATATTCGGACACCGCAATGAATTCATGAGCAGATTACTAAAAAGCATTCGAAATAAACTGAATTAAATGTTTGTAAACTTTTTCCACAGGTTAATAAGAATCATTTTCACCGTCAGTTTACAAAATGATAGTACTTGAATGCAACTTTCCAAGAGTTGCCGCACCATAAGCGTAATTTCAGTATTTTAATTGGAGGGGCAAAAATGGTTGTGATCGTGATTATTGTGACTTTTCACATATTACATGAACATTTCCTCAAAATTATTTTGAAGGGGCAACTGCCCTCCCCCTTGCCACCCCCGCATTACACCTATGCCACACGCGCACATGCGCCAGTATAGGATAATTATTTTTAATTTGTACCTGATAAATTGTTGGCTAGTTGTATTGTGAACAGTTAGTCAGGCATAAATTAGTTGCATGCGTGACATGTTTTATTTTCTATCATACAATGAAATAATAAACAAAGTTTAAGGCATATTTAAGATATTTATATTCTGGCTGAGGCAAGTGTGGTACAGTATATAGTAATATTAATGTATATATACTGTATCACATTAGTTGTAAAACATTTGTTTTATTTTTTGTGTTATTATGGAGTTTTGTGAAGACGCAAACATTAAAAAATCAAATGTTTTCAAGAAGCTACAGTTTAAGAATTGAACTCTTAATTTTTAAGATTTATAAGTTTTCCCAGTTCTTAATAGAAGACCACATCAGAATCCCAATCGCTTGCATTTATGAATCCAGACTATAATGATATTACTGCCATACACCAGTTCTGTAGCCAAAATTCATTATACATTTTCACAGAAGGAACATTTGCAGTTATATTTGTTTGAACTTAAAAACGTATAAGTCGAAGGATAGATCCTTGGGGGAATCCTTAGTTGATAATCTGTTTGCTGGTTTTGCTTTTGCCACATTTTGCCCTACGTCGCCAAAATGTACGGTAAACAAAACAATATAATTGGCAAACATATAAAGGAATTTAATCGCCCTGTAAACCAAACAGCTCCAAATATAAAACACTTGTTTTAGTCTCGTTCATATTTATCCTCACCCTAGGTGACTTGGTCTAGGTGACTAATTATTAGATATGCACGTGTTTTCCACACGCCTCACTGCAAACAAACAATCTCCCTTTCACTTTGACAGATTAGTTTTTTACCAGTGGTGGACAACACTGGCGGCCCTAGGCGGGTTGACCTTTAGCTTATTTTAGGTTTTGCAATGTTGTGTCGCCGCCAGTCCCCGTGTAGTGCGGTGTGGCCTTGACCGGCTTGATCACCAGCGACACGAGCTTTCCCCGCGCATCCTACCGTCTTATCTGGGGTTACTTCAGCGAAACTTCCTACAGGGAATACCATTGCGGTGACTGTGTCATGGGTTTGGTGGTGTTGCAAACAGACTGGAAACGATATTTTGTAATTTACATATACGCCGGACTGCTTGGCTACTCCAACGATAACGGAGCCACAGTATGTTTACAATGAAGGTTTGCCTTATCAGTATCAAGTTAGGTGCCGTGAATCATCAGTTCAATAAGAGCAGTATAGTTGGTCGCCGCCAGGAGAGATGGACCTTAGACCACACCATAGTCTACACCTACAGCATCGCCTCCATTCTTGTACCAGCACACTGCTGAGCTTTAGTGTTGCTATTGGAACTCTCTAGGCTGTCACCCTGTATTATGAGAAGTTTGTTGATTAATAAGTGTTGTAGTTTTCTTCAACAAAGTTTTATCTTCAAAAATAAGATAATTTGTCAAACGGTTGTCAGGTGGCGCAAGTGGTTGCGTATGTCCTTGGAGTCCAAGTGGAGGACATCAGAGTGAAGCCAACACTTTCTCTGACTGCCCCCAACACCGCCGCGACTGGGGGAAGCACGGGCAGTGAATCCGCTGTTTACGTAAGTACAATTTTCTATTTTATTTTCGTCTGCAATTTTTGTCTGGGTAATAAGCAATAGGAGATGTGCAACGGTCCACTCACTCCCCACCAAAGTATGAGACCAAACTCATTGCTGAGCGATCACGCGTCTTGTTTCTACAGCGGTTCAAAATAGCGGCATCAGTTGAAAATCCTGTGAAATTTGAGATCCACAGTGTTATCGGTTTCTGGATGTGCAAAATGTCTGTCTTACTGAAATTTATAGACAAACACCAAAGAAAGTTTTTCATGAAAGTGCAATAAACAAGTCTTCAGGGAAGACACAGTGTATCAAGATAAATTAATGAATTTGATCGTGAACAACGATGATCAGAGTTGCAGGCTATCGTTCGTTACAGATAATTTGAAAGAAAGAGTTGAGGGACAAATTTAGAAAATAGGTGTTACACCGTTAGCACATTACATGAATCCTTTCCAGAAATTGCAATATCTTGTTCAATTCACTTTCACCGTAAACTTCCTTTGAGGTTTGCCTACAAATTTCAATAGGCTGGACATATTGCACATTCAGAAACTGATAACACTGCGGATATCAAACTTGGTGGGATTTTTGATTGACACAGCCATTTGGAACCTCTGTAGAAACAAGACGCATAATCGCTCAATGAGACTGGGCTCACACTTTGTCGGGGAGGTGAGTGGACTGCCGCACACGCAATCATGGTGGTGGGGGAGCTGTGCTAGGCGCAATGTACCGACGCTCTTTACTTTCTGGATGACTCTCGTAGCTACTTTTGTCACAACTTGAAACTTTAGTAATTTTAACCGCTATGCAACAAGAAAGATTTTTTTGATCACTATGATTTATTTTGTCATGTTTATTTTATTCATGGTCAATTTTATTGGGACATAAAAATTTTTAATGTTTTAATTAAATTCACCTGTGGAACTTCATAAAAGCAGAGATTAAGAAATGCCAATTTAAGGGTGACTTTTTTGTTAATTACAAAACTGTCACCTTTAACTGATTGAAACAAGGCACTTTGCTTGTCTCTGAAATGTAACTTCACTTATTTTGGCAAATACTTCAACTAATTCTTCATATCTCATTAATAACTGATCCCGTAAGTTTATGCTGTTTATGCTTTTTTAATGTTCAATTTGATAACTGACGATAAAATTTGGATACTTTTTGTACCGTTATGGACAATTTATTGTACATGACATCTGTTTCACACAGAAAGTTTAGTAAATTTATTTCAAACGTTTCCAGGCAGCTAAAAAAGCTTGTGAGGAGTTGATGAAACGGTTGGAACCAGTCAAGAAACAAAATCCCGGCGCTTCTTGGAAGGAAATTGTTGCTAAGGCCATCCAACTTCAAATCAACCTGAATGCATCTTATATGTTAGTATTATTTTATTCTAAATATTTTCAGAAATTTGTAATTTTGTTGTGCCAAAAAACATGATATTTCAGAATGATCTGAAAATAATATCTTTGTTTACCAGCCCTGCCATCTCTGAATTCACAATTAATATAAATATTACCTAATTTATCTTATATATTTAGTACGAGGGTCATCCAGAAAGTAAAGAACGTTTGCTTGCTGCGTCTAGCACAGCTCCCCCATCACTGCCATTGCGTGTGCGGCAGTCCACTCACCTCTCCACCAAAGTCTGAGCCGAGTCTCGTTGCTGTGCGGTCACACGTCTTATTTCTACAGCAATTCAAAATGGCGGCGGCAATTGAAAATCCCGCCAAATATGGGATAAGCAGTTTTATTCGGTTTCTGAGTTAAAAAATGTCTAGACCATCAAATTTTTTAGAAAAACACCAAATAGAATTGGTGGTGAAAGTGCAAACAAGTCTTCAAGTCGAGTTTTCAGGGTAAAAAATGGTGCAACAGGTTTAATGAAATAAAATCCATTATGCACGACGAGGATCGGAGTGGCAGGTCATTGCTCGCAAAAGACGATTTGAAAGAAAGACTTGAGGGAAGATTGAAGAAAAACAGCTGCTAAAATCTTAGCACATTACATCAATTTTAAGATTTGTTTTTTTTTGCACTTTCATCATTAACTTTCTTTGGTGTTGTTCTACAAATTTCTTCGGTATGGACATTTTTTTACTCAGAGACCGATTGACACTGCTTATCTTAGATTTGGCGAGATTTTTGATTGCCGCCGCCATTTTGAATCGCTGTAGAAATAAGACGTGTGACCGCACAGCAACGAGACTCGGCTCAGACTTTGGTGGAGAGGTGAGTAGACTGCCGCACATGCAACGGCGGTGATGGGGGAGCTGTGCTAGACGCAGCAAGCAAACGTTCTTTACTTTCTAGATGACCCTCGTATTAATCTTACAAACAAATGTTAAAGATAAGCTCCAGTAAGGGTGGTTTAATGTTATATGTGTTTTTCTCTGTTTAAAAATATTAATGTGGCTTGAAAACTTGAAAGTTTTAATTAAAAATAATATATTAAAAACTTGTTATGAAAATAAAACATCAAATATATTTTACAATTACATCATTAATACTGCTATTTTGAATAACGGAGCGAACATTTGATTTTCTTTGGATAAGATTTACGATTATAAAAGGAACATCATTAAAGCTGTACTCCTCCATATATCTTTACAATTTAAATATTATACTTGAAATATAAATTAAACCCTGAGGATTTAAAAACTAAAGCATTTTAATTTACTCACTTGATTCTTTTTGCGTCAGGGACCACTAGTTAAAAAGAATGAAACTTATATTTTGGGTAGTACACAAGTCAAAAAGTTTACTACCAAAGGTTGTTATGTGTGTGTTTTTTTGTATTACACTTTATTTTTGAATATTATACTAAATGTTTATTAAATTATTTCAAATGCCAGGTTCACACCTGCAGATGACGGTAAACCCTACTCCATTTATGGCACAGCTGTGGTACAAGTTGAAGTTGACATTTTGACTGGCCGTCACCTAGTAAGTGATAGTTTCAATTAAAACAAATACAACATTTTAGCATTGACTATGAATACTGAAGTAGACTTCTCATTGCCATTGTAAAATCTGTCCCTAGTCTTGTGTGTGCCAGGATTCAAAGAGGACGTAGTTAATAATCACCAACAGAGTATACTGCTGTCAACTGTTACTTATCCTCTCAAGGAGGGGATAATACAACAGTTGGTGTGTCAGGAAGCAAACATAAGTTGATTATCACTTGCTGTCTGGGGATATTTTAAAAGTTTACGTAAATAACTAAAGTTTACGTAAATAACTAAAATAAATAGTTGACAGCAGCACATACTGTCGGTGACCTAAACAAACTCATCCACTTCAAATTCTGACAAACACTAGAAGTGGGACTGCTGGGCCATATATAGGCCTGTCATTAGTATTTATAGTCAATGATTTTAGTGAAATACATCTTGCCCAGAAGCACACAAGGAAATTCAATGGTATATTTCATCAGTAGTATCGATAGTGGTCTTTTCTGGTTTGCGATCGTGTTTTTGATCAAGCACCGGAACAATACTTTATGTACGAGTTATGAACGATATTTTTCATCACAGTGTAAATAATAATACTAACAAAACATATTTTTCAGACATTTTTATCAAATTTGCTGTGTTACCTATATTTCTCACAACATATAATGACAACAATAGTGTTTCCCGAACACAATAACATACAAACAACAATGGTGTTTCCAGAAACGTTGTGTAACTTTGTTTTTTCTAATAAGTGATGGAAAAATGTCCGCAAAAATTCTTTAAACAACAATAGTGTTTACATTGTTTATATATGTATATCTGTTATCTAGACAAATAAGAACAGCTGATTTTCAATGTGTCACTAACATATCTAGGTTTGGACCTCTTTCCCTAAAAGCGTTTACGTGATCTCTAACAAAAATGCCGTTTGCGTTGAAAAAACACAACAAAAACAAACAAACATAGAAGCATAAAGCTTAACATATCTTAAGTTCTCATACACATCTTAATCTCAAATAAAAGTGAAGCCTATGTGGTGGCCACCATTTTAGCTAAATTCATAAACAGTATACAATACAAACCCTACCTTGTCCATGGTAACCCCTTTCTTTGACCATTTGTTTTATTTATGCAGAGAGAAAAATGGAAGCCACCACGTCTTCACTTTTTTACCCCTGAGAAGAACTTTAAATGTATTAATCTCGCTGGTTTTCCTAGATCCTGAGAGCGGATGTCCGAGAGGATGTGGGGATCAGTCTGAGCCCTGAAGTGGACATTGGTCAGATCGAGGGAGCTTATATCATGGGGCTGGGACTGTACACCAGCGAAGAACTTGTCTACGACGACCAAACTGGCAAAAACTTAACCAACCGCACTTGGGTAAGTATACCACATTTGGCTTTAGTAAATTTAAAACCACTCACCGATTCTGTAAGGTGATTTGAATAAAAGCAGCGAACATTATAAAATATGTAAAGAGTTAATAACAGTTTGAATTGCAATCGGCGTCTTAAAAATCCATGATTTTATTTTGAAGGTTTTACCCATTTCAAGTGGTTGTATAGAAAATTATACGGTTGAATAAATATATTTTCCAGAGTTGTTTATAAGGAGAATGAATACACCGCATTTATGTATAAATATATTTTGATACAACTTTGGATGTTGCTTCAACTAGTTATATTCATATTTGTGTGAAATACTGTTAATAATTTATAAATTAATGTAATTTTAAAGGTTAAAATAATGTTTCAATTTTAATTCTTATCCTTAGCATGTTGGGAGCGTTGGGACTACATCTGACAACTTTTTTTAATGCTGTAAAATTTCTTTAAAAATTAAAGTTTTAAAGGTATGTTTCTTTAAAAGTCATAACTACCTGCTATTTTATAGTCGTAAAATATATAAACTCTAAACAATGTCTAAAACAAAAAGTGCTTAGTTTACGTTTACTTATGTTTATGTGTATGGGATGTGTTGACTGATAGCTAAACTAGGGCTCCTAACATACGGAAAAAACACATTCAGATACACAGCCAGAATTTGTTTGCTTTTAACCCTAGAAAAACCTTCCTCAAATTTGTGTACAGAGTTTTTCAACACTCTTAATCACTTGTGTCTTTGACACGAGAGCTGCAGATATCCAGGAAGTGGGAATCTAACAGACCACGCAATCACGACACTGGTTGTGACCAATCACAAGAGGTTTGACGGCAGAACAGAAAGCGGAGGCTCAACTTGAGACAGAGTTCCTAATTAGATTTGAATGAGATTACATCTGTTCCCAAGCTCCATGTAACAATGTGTACAGTTAATTATGTACCTATTTCCGCAGTATAAACGTTTCAAATTTATAAATCTCTTGAAGGACCCTCAGATTGTGCAGTAGTAGCAGCAGAAAATTTCCACTGAGTAATTGCCATTTCATTAATTAGTTAAACCTGCAAGAAGTGGAAGACGGGGGAAAATATCAGGGGAGTGGTACCATATCACTCCAAACTGCTACACCCCCCCCCTACTGCTACTGCTACTGCATCCCCCTCCACCACTAGCTACACCCCCCCTACTGCTACTGCTACTGCATCCCCCTCCACCACTAGCTACACCCCCCCTACTGCTACTGCTACTGCATCCCCCTCCACCACTAGCTACACCCCCCATACTGCTACTGCTACTACATCCCCCTCCACCACTAGCTACACCCCCCCACTGCTACTGCTACTGCATCCCCCTCCACAACTAGTTACACCCCCCTACTGCTACTGCTACTGCATCCCCCTCCACCACTAGCTCCACCCCCCCTACTGCTACTGCATCCCCCTCCACCACTAGCTACACCCCCCCTACTACTACTGCTACTGCATCCCCCTCCACCACTAGCTACACCCCCCACTGCTACTGCTACTGCATCCCCCTCCACCACTAGCTACACCCCCCCCTACTGCTACTGCTACTGCATCCCCCTCCACCACTAGCTACACCCCCCTTCTGCTACTGCTACTGCATCCCCCTCCACCACTAGCTACACCCACCATACTGCTACTGCTACTGCATCCTCCTCCACCACTAGCTACACCCCCCTACTGCTACTGCTACTGCATCCCCCTCCACCACTAGCTACACCCCCCCTACTGCTACTGCTACTGCATCCCCCTCCACCACTAGCTACACCCCCCTACTGCTACTGCTACTGTATCCCCCTCCACCACTAGCTACACCCCCCTCCCCCCTACTGCTACTGCTACTGCATCCCCCTCCACCACTAGCTACACCCCCCCTACTGCTACTGCTACTGCATCCCCCTCCACCACTAGCTATACCCCCCACCTACTGCTACTGCTACTGCATCACCCTCCACCACTAGCTACACAACCTCGTCTGAAGTCAACGTAGAATAATATCTAAGCAAAGTGTGTATGTTTATAGAACTACAAGGTTCCTGGTGCCAAAGATATTCCCATCGACTTCAGAGTTAAAATGAGGCAAAATGCTCCTAATCCTGTTGGAGTTCTCAAGTCAAAAGGTAAAAATCCATTTTTATTAGCCCCTGGACTGTGTTCAAGACTAAATAGGTTTCTTACCTCCGTCTATAGTCCAAAATGTTTGACATATAGGTTATACCAACATGTTTTGTTGCAAGTGCAACATTTTCAAGGCTTGCAAGTTGTCAAGATGTTAAAATTTAAACAAAACAAAACACATACACGAACGAATTACAACACAAACAAATAAACATTTAGATAGCGCTATCACGGTCACGGGCATCCCGACCACCAGAGTCTGCCAATCTGCTACCAGTGCCGGGACTTGTCGGGATGCCCATGACCGTGATAGCGCTAGCTAAATGTTTATTCGTTTGTGTTGTAATTCGTTCGTGTATGTGTTTTGTTTTGTTTAAATTTTAACATCTTGACAACTTGCAAGCCTTGAAAATGTTGCACTTGCAACGAAACATGTTGGCATAACCTATGTGTCAACCATTTTGGACTATTGATGGAGGTTTGGCATAACCTATGTGTCAACCATTTTGGACTATTGATGGAGGTAAGAAACCTATTTAGTCAAAAGGTAAATTGACACAATATATGAATTTGTTATCCAAAATAAGAGTAAGTAGAGAGCAAACTGGATAAATATAATAGAGTTTAGGTGACACTGATTTTAGAGTAAGTAGAGCCAATAAAATAAATATAATAGAGTGGACTTGACCATCTAGAGTCTAGTCAGAGGGTGAGCGCTAGTGGAAAGTTTAATTTCACTTCACTTTAAGTTCTTTTATGCACTGAAACCTAGGTGCATAATACAACTTGATAGGATCTGGACGACATAAGGTAATTTAAACCACTTATTAAGTTCAGTTGATTGGCAAAACTGGCAAACTAGGATACTACAAAAGAGCCTTCATAATTAAAAACTTTGAAAATCAAATTTCTTGATAAATTTAGTATTTCCTGCTCTACTTTAACTTGCCTATTTACTCCCATGATTATTGTGCCTCTATAAATGGTATAGTACATGCAAATTTAAATTTCCAAATTTTATTTTTAATATTATAAATCAAATTTGTTTAAAAAAACTAAATAAAGGTCAGAGATACCTCAGCTGTCTGACTGACTATCAGTTCATTGTTGTTATCAGTTCATCAAATAAATTTCTCTACAATATTTTTGTCTAAAGAATCCAGAATCCAGCTGAAAATTATGATTTCCAAGGACAAAATGGACACTTTCTACATTATCACAGCCTTTCAACATGTTGAATGAAACGTGTCAGCCACCATGAAGGTGTTAAATACTGTGTATGAAAAACCCACCCAATACAGTTTTCTTTGTCAAGTGTGATTTCCTATACTATACTCTAATAAATATGAGTCAGGTTTGCGTGCGTGCATCCATGCTTGCTTGCTTGGGACACTTATCTCAATTAAGGCACCGACGATTTCCTTAAAATGTTGGAAATAACTAATTTCTGGGATAAAAATAAGTTCTAGACAGGTCTCGTTCCCAGTAAAAATCAAATAATGTAAAAAAACGAAAATGAAAAGTTCCAAAAATTAGCATTGGGCTTATAGAGTATCAAATCAAAACAAAATAATTGTAACAGCTGTTTATAATCAATCAATGAACTGTCAAATACTAATGTTGTTTATGGTTATTAACAAGTGGTTTCCTGAGAGCAGAGATTAAAATATTTGAGTGAAGATTACATATATAGAGTAGTAAAATAAATCAAAGGGACATTGAGCTATAAATAACAACAATGTAGAAAAGAGGCAAATGAGTTATAAAAATCTGATTATTAGTAGGGGGAAGAGGTGAAATATTACTCCAAGTCATCTAAACAATCTGACTGGCCTTCCTCCGAGCAAAGCCCGGCCCCCCAGGTACTGAGATATGACACTGAATGATTAATATTCATATTATTTATACAGAAAAGAATACACTGCAAACATATTTTATACTTCTATGACTTATTGACAGATGTTGTAAACTTCAATAAATCAATATCTTTAAAATATTACTGATAATCTGAACCTGTGTTGCCTTGTTAATAAAACAGTGGTGTGCGGCAGGTGTGGTTTGAATCACAAATTCAGAATATTTACATCACAAGTAAAAACCAACTAGATAGGCTTTTTTTGGTCAATAAAATTCCAAAACATTCAATAACAGTGATTTTGTTGGCTAACTGTGAGTTATATAGAAATCCTGCTCACTGGATTCACTAAGGATTTTAAGAGCCATAATAGTTATCTTGAGTAATCCATTGATGGTTTTATGGGGAAAGTAGGTATAAACACAAAGCCTTTCATGATTGGAGTTTTCTCTTGAGTCATTACAAACCTGCTACTGTAGAGTGGTGATTGTATATAAAACCATCACAAGTGTAATTTGAGTGTTTTAATTGAAGGGGAAAATGATCGTGATTGTGATTGTTGTGACTTTTCCTACATTACAGTAGCATTTGCTCTCCAAAGTATTATAGGGGGGCAACTGTCCCCCCTTGCAATACCCAAATCACGCCTAACCAAATATTTCTAATGAAGACAATTTTAGAATAATTTTATGAATGCCTCCTGAAATAGCTGAAATCTTGAATGACTGAATAACTAAAAATGGATACTAAAACAAGTTTTTAACTAATTTATTTTTAAAGGGAAATATTCTAACAGAGTAAATGTTGTAATTTTGTAAGTGGTGATAAGAGATAAGCTGTAAATCTCCGTATTTCAGCAACTGGAGAGCCGCCCCTCAACATGAGCATCGGGATAGTGTTTGCGCTACGCAGAGCCTTGGAGGCAGCTCGGGTCGATGCAGGTCTCCCGGACAAATACTTCCTCATAGATAAATGCAGGAGGGGTCAAGGTTGAACTTTTTACCTGGATTGTCCTTTGAACGATAAATGCATTATGTTAGGTAGAAGTCTAACATAGGACAAAAGTTTATTTTTAATACATTCATGAAAAGATAAAAAAACAATTCAGAACAAGATTTTTGACTTGTTTTAAATATCTTTTTATTGCAGGATTTTTTGTGAATGTCCTTTAATTCTTTAAAAAAGAGACACTAATTTGCTGATTATATCTAGAGTATCTTCTTTATTTATTTTTTTGCAGGCATAATATCTTCTATATCTATAAATACGAAAACCGATCACCCCACCTGCAATCACAAAATTTGGCACGTATACTCTTTCCATGAAGCAGGTAACCACTAAGAAAGGATTTTAAGAAATTCCCATAGGGCTCCGCCCCACAGAGAGTCAATGTTCCAATCCAATGTTATTCTTATGGGGCTGTACTTAGGTATGAGATGATGAAAATTCAAACAGCTGATCATGATTCGTAGTAGTTCCACGGGTTAACCACAGAATGCAGGACACACCACTAGGGCCAAAACCGCAGAGTGCCCTTACATTTTTTTCTGGAGCACTAGGATTTAGTAAGGTGAACCTCAGATGCCCCATGAATTAACCCGTATCTGATAAGGTGTTCTATTAGAGCATCGTGTCCTGTCTTGACTATTTTTACTCCTCCTATTCACTTCATTCTGTTTACCGAATATATTCCAGATGAAAGATTCTTCGTGAGTTTGTGTGCGTGGTCTGTCCAGGAGATGTAGGCATCGATTGTCAAATACAGTAATTTTATTTTGTTTCTATGGTATTTGTTTATGTCTTCTGCTAAAGTTTATCTATGTAGTTTTGGAGGGATTTATGGCCAGATCGTTTTGAAGGCAGTATTAAAGGGTTTTGTCGGTGGATGAAAGGATATCCGAGTGTAATTCTTGAGTTGTATTATTTATGAGTAGAAGAGTTATTGTGCCATCTGCATACATTATGGTTTCTATGTGGTTGTCATTGGTGAAACTGGGGAAGTCGTTTGTAAACAGTACAAATAATAAACGGTATCAGGAAACTGACACATACTTTCTCCCTTTTAGCCAAACTTTAATGACAAAAATATTTGTTATTTACTAAATATAGAATATGAAGTAGCCTATAGATAAATCTACAGAAAATTGTCTAAAATAGTTATTTTCAGTAATATCCACCAAAATCCCTTTTTGGGAGGCACTATAGAGTCCGTTGCTACACACAGTGGTTTTGAGAGGGGAAATGCCCCCTTGCCCCCCCAGGGTTAAATAGCAACACATTTCGAACATCCTCTGTTGGTCAATGCTAACTTGACCTGCATATCAAATTTTAATGAAATTGATCAGTAAATAAGAGAGAAATAGTTATTTTTAATTGTATTCCCCATAAGAATAACATTGGACAACGTACTGCGTTTACCGCTAAATGAAAATTTCAATTTTCTCCACAACTAGCAATCGTAGAATAGTAATTTAAAATACTAATTTATTTAGTTTTTTGAGCTCTTTTTAATGGTGAATAGTAATCTTTTTTAACATTTATGATTTTTTATGAAAAATCAAAAAAACTGAATTTTGGATGTTTTAAGTCCTTTAATTTCTGAACCCGAATTTTTACAGAAATGCGGGTGGTGTCATTTTGTTGGAAACCTAAAGTTCTACAAACCACTAAAGTTTAATCAAAATCGTTAGAGCCGTTTTTGAGAAATTTGGATTTTTCCTGTTTTTTGGCGGTTTTTGGGGGATAATTACCCTTAAAAATCAAAAATTCAAAAAAATGAAAAAAACACCTGGAGATATCGTGGATTAGTACCTACATACCAAATTTCATCAAAATCGGCCCAATGGTTAGGGCTCTAGCTCTGTACACATCCACACAGACACACACACACACACACACACACACACACACACACACACACGGACACACACACACACACACACACACAGACAGACATCACGTAAAAACCACTTTTTTGGGTTCAGGGAGCACCAAAACAAATATTTCCACTAACAACTCAAATTCGAAAATTTTGACGAAAACAATACTTTCTCCATATACTATGTATAGGGGGAGAAAGTAAAAAGGGGCCAAGGACAGTTGCTTGTTCCTGTAGAGCATTCACCTTTTAATGTTGAATAGACCTTACACAGTTTTAACACGTTCAGCCCGATGGAAAATGATAGTCAGTTTTTGAACTTCCCAAAAATCCAGATGTGCGCCACCGGTGGCGCACGGCAAACTTTGTAAAACTCCGACGTGTACCACCCGTGGCGCACTGTTTCCATTTGTTTTAATGCCTTTTTTAAGTTGCATACGGAGCTTTGCTGGGTTATTCAAACTATGTATTCATGGTTTAGGTTTATATAGACACACCATGGCCACCGGTGGCGTGGCGCAAGTGTAATTTTTTTGTCAGAATTATGTTCTTGAAAAATAATGCTCCGTCCTTTTGTTCAGATTACTGTTTGCTGTATCGTATTTTTAATAATTTCAAAAATTCCAACTTGTACCACCGGTGGTACACATCGGGCTAAACGTGTCAAAGCAGATTGGAAGTTGCCTCCTTCTTTTGATGGTAAGAGATTTCATCAAGACCAGCTGACTTTTTTATTTTCAAGTTCATAATAACTTATTTTATTTCTTTATCATATAATTGATCTTTTGTGCTTTATTTTAGTCGGCAATATATGTACTCCCAATGCAATATTCTGTTGGTTTAACATATGTTGTTTCATATTTCAGATCTTCCTCTGACCACTGAGAGGGTGTGGTTGTACTCCGGTAATTCCATTGACCAGTTCAAGCTCTAAAAACTTTGTGGACAACTTAAACTTCTTGTTCCTCGGATGAAAGAGGACTCGAGCGTTTACCTAATAGTATTAGAAAAAAAAAGATACAGAACTTCATGGTGCTTTACAAAACTATTTTATTACCGATTTAATACAACAACAATACAAAAGTTAATTAGATACTTAACAAGACATAGTTTTCGAACATCATATTTTCAACACTTCAAAATATGTTGAAATATGTAGTAACGGCTCATATAAAAAAATTTAAGAAGTCTTAGCTGTAAGATCATTTTTTATTTCCACTCAGAGTGGGTAAATGTTCAATAAAATATCAGGAAGAAATAATTAGTGTTTTTTAGGCATTTTGATTTCAGGAAGCAGAGTAATATAAATTAAATTCAGGTATTATAAACCAACATAGTATACCCCGATACTATAATGCATGGTTGAAAATATGACTGAGAATATGTCTTAACTTAAACGGGTAAGTATAAGAATTTTGATTATTATATATACATTACAGCACACCCTTTTAAAGGAGTACTTGCATAAGTGTGATATTCAACTTGTTACGCATGTTACATATTGGTCCTTCTGGTGATATTTACGGTGCTTTTATATTAGAGCTAGTAAAAGAATTTGTTGCTGTTAAAAATTAAACTAGGAAATATGGAATAAACTATAATACCTAAATGTCTCTTTTAATTTTGTTCCTACTTCTTCTAGTCCAGTCAAGTTAGACATTAAAAAGGGCCCTTGCATGCAAAAGATCATGTAGTTCTAATTTGTTAGTATGTTGTTAGGACCTATACCACAAGTAAGACACCAAGTTTGCAGCTTCGAAAGACCTGTGCTACTGGCGTCGTAGCCAAAAAACAGTCAAATTTTTGCACTTTTTCAGTTTTTGCTAAATAACTCTGAAAGTATGCCTCTGACAGAATATGTTGTCCTATCCTTTTTTAAACTGGATGAAATACGCCAAATTTTCAGGTGATAACTATAGTAAGACTATAGTAAGTCCATTATTAACCACGATATAATACTTAAAAAACCTGTAAAAATGAACAAAAAATTAACATTTTTGTAATGGTCTATTTTTGGTGGCGTATTGTCAACAACAAAATTGCATATCTCGCTTGTTTATAAACATATACTGATGGAACTTGATATATGGCTTCACTTGGTTGTAGTTTATTGTTTTTTCACAAAAAAACACATTGCTGATGGTTCTCATAGCAGCAAACCTGAGCACTCAATCCCCATGTTATTGTTATGGAGAATAATGTTATGTCTCCCTTAATTATGAAGAAAAATTAATAAAACTTGGTATGTGACTTCACCTAGTTGAGTTATATTGATATTTGCATAAAACCCCATTTTTGTATTCCTGCTTGCAGCAAACTGCGTACTCAGCCCCAATGTTATCCTTATGGAGAATAATTAATCTGGGTTGAGTTTTTAAAGTATTGTACCTTAGTAAATAATGGACGTACTGAAGTCGTTATTGTCTCAAAATGTAGCGAATTTCATCCAGTTTAAGAAAGGATAGAACAATATATTCTGTCAGAGGCATTCCTTCAGAGATATTAAGCAAAATCTGAAAAAGTGCAAAAATTTGACTGTTTTTTGGCTACGACGCCAGTAGCACAGGTCTTTCGAAGCTGCAAACTTGGTGTCTTTCTTGTGGTATAGGTCCTAACAACATACTAACAAATTAGAACTACATGACCTTTTGCACGCACGGGTGTTTATTTTGGCTGGACTATTCTTGTTAAGTTTCTACAGTTAAGTGAGGGAGAGGATAACTGTATACTGAGGCTTAGCCCTGAACTGCATGCGAGTGTCAATCTATGACTTCCGCCATTGGAAAGCTAATAGAATTACCAGCTTACACTTGAGGTAATCCAGCCTGCTCTTCCTATGAGCTCAAAACAACCGCGAGATATGACAGAGTTAATAGACTTTGCAATAATAATTTTTTCAGAGAACCAATAAAAGTCTAGAAAGCAATCTAGTCTTGAGATTTTAATGGTAAATGAGGATTATATATTTTATTATCATATGGTTAGGATTATGAGGTTATGTGCATTATGTCTCCCAGCTCCTTTAATGGGCAGTCTTGCCAACTGCATATGCGTCCGTTATATACAATTACTGTTTGTTATAGAGTGAAATGTATATTCACTGATTTTTTTTACTTGAAAGCTCAATTTTGTGATGGTTGACTTTTCTTAATTATTTTGTTAATATCCAGCATCAGTAGGCTTTTGAATTGTTCACCGTACATGGATGGTGAGCTGAATAAAATAACTTTCCAGGACCACACCAAGGTCATAGATTTCAATCTCAGTACCAAGAATAAAACTGTTTACACTTTATAAATAAAATAAATTGTAATTATGTTCTTTTTGATGATTTTTGCATTTTGCCTACTTGGATGACTTAAGAGAGGCCAAGTCTTAGTAATTCATCTAAATAAATTGGATTGAATTACATTAATAAAGGATCATTATCAACAAAGAAAGCCATAAAATACCCCCGTAGCAGCAAACCTGCGTACTCAGCGAATTTACAATGCATATATATGTATCTTAATACCACTTAAAGCCACATACTTAGTTTCATCAATATGCATTTATAAACATATTATTTTTGACATTTTTATTATCCTCCATAAGAATAACATGGCGTCTGAGGATGCAGGTTTGCTGAAACAAGGTACACAAAAAATGGGTTTTTATGCAGATTTTGTTATAACTAAACTAACCAGGCTGAAGCTAGCTGACGAGTATCTGACGAATACCAAAGTTATAAAAACGTCAAGCAGGTACCTCAACAGTCGGTTTAAAACCCTATAGAGTACATTACACGAGCCGGGTAAAACTATCTTCAGAGATGCTTTAAAATATATTTCTATTTGTAGTTTCGATACTATTAGATGGTAGAACCGAGCTCCAGCCGCACTCCCTTAACAATCAGACTGCATAATCCGCCCGCTATTTGGGAAACAACGATTTTCAACCACTTGTCCATAGTTAACAATGGTATATATATATACAACTTTGTTTTCAGAACTAGTTAAAAGAATGCACTATGTACTATTTGAAAAAGAGTTGTACTTATATCCTTATACTTACCAAGTACCCCCGGTCTTGTTATTTTCAAAATGTTAAATAATTGCTTTTGAAATAAATGTTGTCACAAGTCGCCTATCATTTTTGTAGAGTTGTAACTGTAGCCATAAAACACAAATCAAGTTTGCTCATATAAAAAGTGGCCTCTCAATGGGAAAGGCGCCATTTATCTGGAACACTCTGAAATTATTCTGTTTTGAACAAGGGTTCTAGCCTAACCTACAATGGGTAATCTGAATTAAATACCCTTACAATTGCTATGTAATTTGCAACGTTTAATGCATCTTCTTCAAAATAAGTAAAATCCTTTAGTAAGATATTAATGAATTATAATTATATAAGCTTGGGAAGACGTGTGTCGAATTAATCCATTTCCTGGAACCGTTCTCGCCCCCTTCAACCTGACTCCGTGACATTCACCACCTAATACCTGCTGTCTGATTTATCTATTCAGAATCTAAAATTTTTAAAACAAGCGATTTTAATTCCATTTAAAGTCAATGTTCTAAATTACAATGGGATAAATAAACTACGTCTCACAACACTATATTTATATATAATCCTGCGTAAGCAAAATTTTTAAGTCAAAATTGTGGGAGTTTGGCAAATCACAGAATGATGGGAGATGGCTCAAATTAAAGGTCTTGATCCCAGGGACTCAGGAAAAATAGCAGTATTTATATAAAGTTACCAGCAAACGAGAAATGATGTATCACATCCCCCAAAATGTACTGCAATAAGTAAAGCACGGGGATTTAAAAACGGCTGCTTTGTTTACATTAAAACATGTTACAATATTAAGTGTCTACTTTGTTTACCAAATTACACATGTGTTCCAACTTATATCTTTTTATTTTCCACAGCATGCAAATAGGAAAAATATAAGATTAGGGGCTGTCGCCCCTTGAAGCCACTGGTCAGGTATATTTACACTTTTACTATACTTTTAGCGAATTTCCCCTTGGGACGAAGCTATTACCGTAGGTCTCATGGTAAGACTTAAGCCAGAGACCATGATAACTTTTCATTTTGAGGTTCCCAGATGCCAAAAACACCATTCGTTAAAATTTTTATATATGTATATGTATATATATATATATATGTCCGTAAGCACGATAACTCTCGTAAAAAAGGTCCGATCTTAATTAAATTTGGTACAAATGTGTAAAGCACCATTTATGTGAACGAGTTCGAAAAGCAGACGAATCGCACCATCCGAAAGGGGGTTTTTTACCCAAAAAATAGGTTTTTTGGGGTTTCCACATGTAATTTTTATTTAACTCGAATTTTAATTTTGACCATTGAATTCAGCATAAAAAAAAACAATTTGGTACTTTGATCATTGCTCTACGTCAATTGGTTACTGATATATTGAAAGAGCTAAACACAGTACGTTATCTAATGTTATTCTTATGGAGAAAAAGAATAATTGTAAATCTCGCTTATTTATGAACATAAACTGACGAAATTTGGTATATGGCTTCATCTGGTTGTGGTTCATTGTTGTTTCCACAAATAAAACAATTTTCCGCCTATGGTTCCGATAGCAGCAAACCTAGGTACTTGGGCCCCATGTTATTCTTATGGAAAATAATTAAAATGTTATATATCGCTTATTTATGAATGTATAGGGATGAAACTTGGTGTGTGACTTCACTAAGATAAGTTCTATTGATATTTGCATCAAAACCCATTATTTTTTGTTCCTTGTTGCAGCAAACCTGCGTACTCATCCCCAATGTTATTTTTATGGAGAATAATTAATATTTTAAATATCGCTTGTTTGTGAATATATTTCTTATGAATCCTGTTAAGTGTTTTAATGTGTTATTTTATATATTCATTGGAAATTCGCTGAGTATGCAGGTTTGCTGCGACGGGGGTATTACTGTATTGTACATACAAGATGGTACAAGGCAATCGATTTCAACCAGTTACACCAGTCATCATCAAGCCCAATCAGAGAATGTATACATATAAAACATATAAAACTAGGCGAAGGGTGACAGTTAAAAGTAAATTTAACCCAAAAGGGGTTTACATTAGGACATTTTGAGCTACCCCCAAAAGTTTTTCTGGGTCCTCAAATTGTAAATATTACCAAGAGACCAGTTCTTCATTTAATAGCACTTCTCCAAGAGTCGTTTCAGTTTTAAGTCACCAAAGGTGAAATGAAGTCCAAAAGTCTTAGACGCCAGGTTTCAAGATTGAGTTGTATTCAAAACTTTGACAAACTGCCATTTTGGATAGTAACAGGTTACAGACCTCCATTCTCCACCATTTGCATATTTTTTAAATCTCTTTAAAATGAGGGGTCACATTTAAAAATTTTGAGTTGCCCCCAAAATCCCCCATTGTTGTGGACACTCAAAAATTCCGATAACGTCAAAAGATACTTTGGGTTAAGTTATTATCGTTCCCCAAAGGTGATTTGTTTGTTTTAACACACAAACAAATTAAATGGGGCGGACTTTTTTACACATTGTGGGTAAAATATGTGCATTTATTGACTTTTACAAGATTTATCAATAAAAAGTATACATTTTTTTTATTTTCATCCATTTGTTTTTATCCAACTTAGGGTTGTAATTCCCGAGCGAATATTTCCCGACAAGTTTAGGAAGAACAATCCTGCTGTCATAAATTTTGGGAGGAAAACATTAAACCCGTCCCGACTTAAAAATCCAATCCCGTGCATCCCTAATTGTATCTTAATTAAAGCTGAAGCAAAATTTTAAAATTTTGTTTATTTTCACAATTTTTATCCTCCAACGATAGCTTGAGATAAAACACTATTTATTATATATAGCTTAGTATACAACCGTTTGAAAGATCCAGGACTATTTGTTAAGCTGTAAAAGAAGTGCAGGACCGCAGCATTAGGCTAATTAAAAACAAAAGCAAACAAAAAATCATAATCTTGTGCAAAAACTGCCAAACTCAAGTTTTGATCAAACTAAAAAAAAAAAATAAAGCAATTTGAAAGAATGGATTTTTGAAAGAAAACTGATTGAACAAAATGAACAAAGTGTTTATTCCAATAACATTACTGCTTTGTTTACAATTTCCCTTATATAATATAATTATTACTAATATCTGTACTCTACTATGGAAGTCTTAACTAGAAATTTAAAATAAGCTGTCGTAATAAAAACAAAAAATATGTTCATGGGAATCAGCAGACATGTAGGCCTGCGCGTGTGCTGCGTTGCTGTGAAATAATAATGTGACCCTCTTATTTTGAATATTAGTAAATTGATTGAATTTGGAATAATTTAATGCTTTTAATCGGTTAAAAAAACTAACAGGAGAAAATGAGAGAGATAGAAATGGGTTTAAAATAAATATGGAGTAATTAGTTTAATTTTTACTGAGCTATTGATTTAAATGGTGACAGTGCACGATTTAAGAAAATGTCATCAACTGGACGAGCTCGGGTCAGAGCGTCAGTCAGGTATTGTATACATTTACCAAAGCCAACCTTCAAAATTGGTTTTTGAGCAATATTTAGCGGTGCAAGCACACTTCTAAAACATCCATCCCACGCTACAATCCCAAAAGATAACAAAATAAGCCATTTTAATTTCTTTGACTGATAAAATTCCTCTAAGGTCTAAAACCAAAAATATGTATCCTGACCTTATTTCTAACAAACTGAATATGATCAGTCCATTTTAGTCAACAGTAAAAAAATCACTAAAATATTTACACAAAACAATTTTATTGATACCTTCAGAAGCCCAGTTATTACTTTGAAAATTATTACAAGTGTGAATTATGAGGTCGTGTAGATTATATTCGGTACTTTTACTGATAGAAATCGGCAAGAATTTGGTTTTTGAAATATTTAGACAGAATATTTTGGTCAAACCATTCTAACTGTCATGCGATCGTACAATGCTTTTTCCCACACCTCGGGCCAAGTCTTTCCTGAAGGAATATAATTGTATTATAGGCACACAAAAAATTGGTAACTTTTTTGTGTGTATATCTACGCCAGTGGCATTTTTAACGTTTTGATAGGGAACGGTCCAAACCCTCTGATATAATCTTTATATAAATCAAAAATAGGTCCTTCCCGATTTTAATTCCTTGGACCACCCCGTCGTCTACCGGTATAACATCACTATTTGTACCGCAAATAGAAACAAACAGATCTCTGTTGTACAGATAACTTTTAAAGCACGCGAGGGCCGAGGGCGTTGCCACGAATTCCAATTGCTTATAGTTTACTCAATAAGTTTGATTGTTCAACAGAATCAAAAGCTTTTTCATAACTACCAGATCAGGATTCCAGGATATGAATCTTAAAGTCCTGTACGCGGTTTTGCAAATTTCAGTGATACAACTTGAAAATAAAAACTATAATCAAAAATGATCTTGAATGGACAAAACCTGACAAAATGGAGTTATCTATTTTATTAGGAAAATTTCAGAGATTGTGGTTTTTTTAGAGTACCTTACAGCAACACATTACAGGCGAAGATACAGACGAGCTGGTTACCCAAATGTACCGCGATATGCTTGGGGTCGAACTGCCAGTGGACGCCATATCTCGTTCACACCGAGTCGGCAGAAGACAGGAAGCGGGACCTGACGGCCAGACACGACACCGCCCGATAATCGTTCAATTTGCCACCTACCGAGCTTGGCGGACGGTATTCCAGTCAAAGAAGCAGCTGAAGGGGACTGGTGTCACCATCAGGGAGGACCTGACGTCTCATGACCAGGAGGTCTACAGGCGAGCTGTGTCGCAGTTTGGTGTGAGGAAGGTCTGGACCCAGGATGGCAGGGTGCTGTGGTTGGACAATAGGGGCAAGAAGGGAGTGGCGACGCGATTGGCAGACTTAGTCACAATTCATTTTCTCTGATTCCAGATAAGAACTTTTTCATTTTGATTTTAGTTAAGTTAGTTTTTCAACCATTTTTTCTCATGAAATAAATCATTATATTATTTGTTTATACTCATGAAAATACTTTTTCTTTTTGTTTTAATCATACAAATTCAGTATTTAAATTTATAAAATCAAAGTTTAAATTTACAATTTGTTCTGTCAGCCAATGACATTAGAATATATGTAGTGTAAAGGAATTAACGTAATTCAGATCTATAGTTTCATTCAGTGTTTATTTATTTAGAGTTCAAGTAAAAATACAACATTTATTTTGGCTTAAAAAAGAGCAGTTAATTTATTTGTTTATTAAATTGTTATCACTTATACAATTTTCATTTTGAGTCGTAATTGCTTAGTAAAAATATATATATTTTATTCACTTCATTCAAACTTATTTTGATTAATTTATTTGCTCAAGTGAAGCATGCAAACAGTCTACTCAATTTATAGTTGTAGGAAATGATTTATAATTTATGGTATTTAAACTTCCATTCTTTAAATTGTTTGTCTGTTATATTACTGATTTTAAATGCTGTTTTTTTTATTCCTCTATTTCATAGTTTTTAAATTGTCATTAAATTTGGAGCCTCATTGAACGTTCACCTAAGTTGTTTTGTAGTTTAATTAAGCTGTTTTGCCTGAATTTAATTTTTAGGACGTGTGCGCGTGCGCGTGTGCGTGCGCGCGTGTGTGGGTGTGTGTGTGTGTGTGAGTGTGTGAATGTGTCAGTGGTTCTGTCGTGGGCGGCCGCCTGGGATGCACCTGTCGTGGTGCCACAACCTGTGGACCCGGGATAGTGTACTGATTTTTGATTAATGAAATTTCGTTATTTTATAGAAACATTATTGTAGATAGAGTAAATTCAAATGAAATTCAAATGTATATTAAAAATCATATTATTACTTTATTATTAGCTAATTAATTATAAACATTTCATTTTACCTGTTGGCAGCACTGTAGAAACAGCTGATGTATTTTCAAACTAAACCAATTAGGATAATTAAGTTCATTAGATGGCTGATTCCCAACTAGCAAACTGTACCCGTGAAATAGTAAGTTTTAAACTCAATTTATTATATTTAAAGGAATTTGTATGTATTTGTATGTAAATAATTTCATTGCTAAATATATCTTTGTTGTTTTGTATAATTGAATTTTGTTAATTTCTGAGTAATAATGATATAAATGTAAAATAACCAGTTGTGAATTTTCCTGTAGTGTTCATGTTTTATTCTGATGAAAAAGCACATTGTCACAATTTTGCAAAACTTGAATATTAATGTTAAAATCAATTTTTATGTATCAAATGATGTTTCACTATGTTTTATATTTAATTAACCAGTTATTATTAAGTTTGGATTTTGTTCCAGACGGGTTTATCTACTTTATCTACTTTTCTACTACATGGGATCAGCCAAGTTAATCACCAAAAACTGTAAGACAAAATTATACTGATATAGTATAGAATATTTATTCATTTAGACAGTGTATTGCAAAGTATAAAAGTTCAATTTAATAAAATGAAAATGTCAATAACTACAATGAATTGCTTTATACATCAGTTATCCGACTTACTATGCTTGTAGTCTTGCATACCATCCGATGGACAACTGGAATATATAGGCTACAATTCACTACAAGTTATAAGCGGTTGTTCAGTTATTCTAAATTAAATGCATATAAGTGCAGCACTCCTGAAATTGGCAATCTGTGTAGGGGGTGTTGTACAATAGCGAGTCCACTACCGCAAGGTGCTCGCCACGCCGCCGGCCGGCTTATCACTCCTCCCTCACCCGCCCCCTTACACCACTGTCTACCGCTGACTGTCTCTCTCACTCCTTATCTCCGTATCCAAAGAAACTGAAGGCAGCACACATCAATGCTCAGTCGTTGCGTGCTCATATTGATGAGGTTAAAGACATTTTTCGGCATAATAATTTTGATTTGATTGGAGTTTTGGAGTCCAAGCCGAATATTCATTGTAATGAGGTGTCTCTGCCCGGTTATGCCCTGCAGCGTAATGACAGGACTGGTAAACAAGGCGGAGGTGTTGCAGTGTATATCAGGGAGGGTATACATTTTAAAACTGTCCATTCATCGCTTTCTGAGTACTCTGCACTGCAAAGCCAGAATTTTTATTCATAGAAATTTGTTTATCTGGAGCTGATGTCCTATTATTTGGAGTATACTACCCCCCTCCCAGGGCGGGACATCTGCTGGATTTTGAAAATTCTCTTTTAAATTTGATGTTTAGATATAGTCATGTCTTGATCATGGGTGACTTCAATACTGATTTACTATCGACCACCCAAAATTGGAAATACAGACAGCTGACTACTTTGTTTGATTCATGTAACTTAACTATACTTCCACTTGAACCTACACATCATGCAACCAAATCTGGCACTTTTCTTGATCTAATTGTTGTATCCAACCCAAAAGACGTTATCCATCATGGGCAGCTTCCAGTTCCTGCAATATCTAAGCATGACCTCATCTACTGTGTGTACTTGATCAAAGCTCCCAAGCCCAAAATTAGGTTTATCAAATACAGGGATTTTAAGAACATGAATTTGGCTGCTTTTATGTTAGATGTTCAACAAACACCATGGCACATTATAGAAAATTTATGTTCTGTTGATTAAATGGTTCACGAGTTCAATGTTACTATATTAAATCTTTTTGATAAACACGGTCAAATTATCACAAAACATTTAACAAAAAGACATCATGTGCCTTGGATGACCCCTGAAATTCTTAGTCTGATGGCTAAACGTGATTGTGTTTATACAAAAGCAAAGACATTTTCAAAATCAAATGCAAATGGATCAGTACCGTCATCTTTGAAATTGAGTTAAACAACTTTTACGCAATTCAAAACTAAGATACATTCGTAAGCTTTTTGAAAATAAAAAACAGTTATCTAGAGTTTTATGGCACAATGTAAAAAGCCTTGGGCTTGGGAAGCAATCTGATCTGCAACCAGTCAGTATTCCTCTAAATGAATTAAATCAATACTTTTCTTCTTGCATTCAAAACTTCAGTCAGCATCAAGTAAGTAATTATTTAAATGAATTAGTTAATTCACTGATCCAAAATTTGAATTATCCGGAAATCAATTTCAAACCTGTTATACAGTCTGATATGTTGAAAGCTATTCGTCGAATTCACAGCAATGCTGTTGGATTTGATGGAATATCAGTATGCTTTATCAAAGACATTCTCTTTGCTCACAGCACTGAAAACTGCACTTCTTCGTGTTACAGACGACATTAGACTTTCTATGGAACGTCGATAGGGTAAGATTCTCACTCTTTGATTTTTCAAAAGCATTTTAATGTGTAAATCACAACCTTTTAATAGAAAAATTAAGGGCCATATGGTTTTTACAAAATGTCCTTAAATGGCTGAGATCTTATCTGTCAGATAGGCGGCAATGTGTTGAGATTGGAGACGTGAGATCTGACTAGGAGACTGTTACTTGTGATGTGCCTCAGGCATCAATCCTTGGGCCTCTGCTATTTGTATTGTATGTAAATGAGATTAACTCTTACTCACTGTAATTATCACATGTATGCTGATGACCTGAAAATGTATGCTCATTTCTCAGTAAAAAATATAAATGATTGTGTTTTGAAAATTAATGAAGACATATAACGAATCATTACATGGATTGAAAAACATGGACTCTCATAACTTGCCATTCACGTTTAGGAAACTCAATTGAATTTAATGCCACAAATTTAACTACGGTCAACGGACATATTCTTCCCTACTATGACAAAGTAAAGAATCTAGGACTAACTATCAACTCAACACTTAATTGGGTGACGCAGTTGTGGACATCCGGCAGAAGGTTTCTGGCCTCAATTCACTCACTAAAGAAGTTACAGAATGTTTTGCCATTACATATTAAACACATCTTATTAAAACTCTTGTGTTACCCCACTTTACTAGCTGCAACTCTGTGATCCACGACATGACTGTTGCTCGTACTGATATGCTCCAGCAGTCTCAGAACTACTGTTTGAGATATGTTTTTGATCTGGGACGCGAGGAGCATATAACACTTTACTACCTTGAGTCTCGAATATTGAAACTAAATGACAAGAGATCAATCAAAATTCTGTCGTCGACTTTTTCAATCTTAAAAACTGGTTTTCCAAAATATTTGGAAAATGACTTCAAATTTGTGTCTCAAGGTAGTTTAAGAAGCTCTCGTTCTGCTTTGTCCACATTGCGAATGCCTCAACATAGGACCGCAGTCTACGATAGGGCTTTTGTTGTCTCTGCTTGCCGTCTGTGGAATGACTTGTCCAGTTCCATCAAATCCCTAGATAGCCATCCCCGGTTTGTGGCGGCACTGAAAAAGTCATACTTTGAGCGGATGTCCTTGGCCGGTGTGTTCTAGGGGGTTGTCGTGTTAGAGAGAATGAGTAAAATTGTTGACTTTTTCCTGTTAAAAACGTAGTTTTAAGCTTTATTATTATTGATTATGCTGTAGATATATACCATCTCCATTTGTATGCAGGTTAAGTGTAAGAAAGGGCCACGTGGCCCTAACTTTGCGTGTTAAAATAACAAATTTTTCATTTCATTTCACATTTATCAGCAGTAGTTGTATCGTCTGTCTCTATGAACGATAGATATCATGTCATGCAGTATACATAGAACTATAAACAAGGAACGCTGGGTCAAGCGACGCCGGGAGGCCAAAACCAAGCCGGCAGCTACCTGCTCCCCCCACCACCAGTCGTGTGTGCGGCAGACCCGAGGTTGTTGTCGCCACGGCAATTGATTGTAGTGCTCATACATACACTTTTTTGAATGATTTTTTTCAACACAACCTTAACATGCCAACTAGCGCGTGGCCTACAACTGCAAAAATGATTTTGTAGGATGGGAAGAAACAATCAAGTTTGTTAGAATTATGGATCAACTATATTATTTCTTTCTATTTGATCATTTGGGACCCTTATGGCGTAGGTTTAAAAGAGCCAATAACTAAAATGACTCTATTCAATTTTAAACAAACTTTGGATACGTTATATAAGTAAATAAGTAAAGTAAAATGGAAATCAAAGGTGTAAATGTTTTGAAAAAAGCTAGGAAAACCTTCGCTCTTGGATTTTTAACGTGTATAAGTTCAATCAGACTGTTAAGTTAATAATGAGGTATGTATTAACATACACGTTTTCACAAGAGCCAGGGGTGGGCGAAATATTAACCCAAACGTAGTTCAGTTTAGATTGGCCCTAAAGGCAGTTACTGTTTAGGAACCAAGTTTAGCCATTTGCAGGAAGCAATTGCTTGTTTTTATTTGTATTGTATTGTTTGATAACCATCATCAAAATTCAGTCTTAAATTTTCCAATTACCGTTCGATGCTAATAACATGCATGACGTTTGATGATGAAGAAATAGAGCCATCGTAGAACGTATTAATGAATTAAAAAAAAAAAAAAACAGTTATTACAGGGATAACATTTTACATTACATAAGTAGGTTAGTTGTAAGTAAAGTAGATGAGTATATGAAATGTGTCGAATGCACTAAGTGTTTACACAATGTTTCCCAAATAAGTACTTAATTATGCGTATGCCAAATTTACTTCTTTGGTCTCAAGGAGGTCATCTAGTTAAAGCATCAAATGATGTTTTCAAGTTGGTGAACTATTTTTTGTATTTAATTTTAATTAATAAGAAAAGCCCAATTTTGTTCAAAACAATATATCTTACAAGCTTGAATGACTTTTAGATCTTGAATCTTTGAGAACCTATATTTAATAATCATCCTTTATTTAAATGGCGAGTTTGGTACCAAAAGTCATGAGTTTTCAAAACTGCATGCTTTTCATATGTTAAAGAAAAGACGATTTTGTTGAATAAATCCAAGCTCGGCATACGGCAACAGCTCAAAATGTGTAGGTTAAGTTTACTACTGTCTGTGTTTTACTGTCAAGTATTGTCAAAAAAAGAATATTTATGAAAAATGCATTGTTTTAGTAATTATTCCCACTAACTAATACCAATAGAATGATAAGAATGCAAATTCAGTGGTCTTAGTTTTAAAATTTCTCCAAAAAAACTGACGAAAACAGCTTGAAATAAAGTTGCACCCATTGTAATGTATGGAGCTGCGGCCCGCCGAACCCCGGCTGGTGGTGGGGGGAGCTCTGTGGCCGCCGCCATTTTTTCGCTGCAGTGGTCCGGCTTTCCATGGTTATAGTTCTATGCCTGTATATTGATAACCAGGATATTTTAGTTTAATTTACTTGTTTTATTATGACTTATAACATCAAAATGTATATAACCACCGGTAACATCAGATAATAATGTGTGTACTGTGACAATGATCGAAGCAGCATTGCAATTTTTTAAATCTTCCTCCGCAAGAGCAAATTTGTTGTCTATATCACTTGAGTATAAAAGATCCACAAATTCAAAGAATATGTTGGAGAGGCTCAATATCAATACTCTCAGCCTCAAAATGGTGTGGCGAAGCATATTGCTTGGCAGGACTCGTTGCTGGAAATGCCAAATGTTGAACTCGAAGCAGGTAGAAAGGGGTTTTCCTATTTTGGACAGGCTCAGTTCAACGCAATTCCTAGCCAGCTGAAGCACTGTCTTACACAAAATTTAAAAGCCTTGTACAAAATGTTTAGTTTTAATGTTTGTTCTTGAACTGTATTTTTGTATTAGATTATAAGGATTATGTTTGACCTGAGTCAATTTGTAAAACAGTTTTTTTAACTGAAATTCGCTTGGAAATAAAGACCTTATTTATTTATTTTAGGGACGAGTCGATTCCAATTCCTAATAATAAGTGAGATAGCAAAGTAATGTTTTTAAAATGATTAAAGACAATAAGATAGTAATTGATTTTTATTTAATAAATTGAGACAATCAGTTGATTGGTGATTATTTTTCATTAATAAAATAAATTTACGAAAATAAATAATAATAAAAAATAAACTATGTTGAATTGCATGTTTATTTTTCATATAATTTTTATGCTTTAAATGACATATATCTCCCATGATATTTTTTGAAATTGGTTTTCTTGTGTTATAAAACAATCACTTTGGATGTTAATAATTCTTGACCTACAAAAATTAATTTGTAATGTTAATGTTAAATTTAGGGTTTTAATTTTTGTATAAAAGTTAGAAAGCAATTTTTGTTTGTTTATAATTTAATGATTGTAGATCAGCGTTTTTAAATAAACTGTAATGTTATTTAGCAGCTGTTTGTAGATCATTTTCAAACTAATTTGTAATGTAATTTGTACATAGTTTAATGTTAATTGCACTAGTACACTGTAGTAATATAGAAAAAGAAAATCTGTTTAACATTTAATATAAATTCATAATTTATGGGGAAAACCGTGGTTGTAAGATAATGACTCAAAGAAATAATTTTCGTCAGCCAACTGATTTATTGCTTTCAACCAGACTCCACTCCTCCCCTCCCGTCCTGTCTTCTTTCCTTATCTCCAAGGTCAGATTTTTTGCCCCCGACCCAAACACTTCCCGTGCCCTTGTCTTACTTCACAGGTAAATAAATAACTCACCTGTCATTGTCTCCTTTCATATGAGCTAAAAATAGATTTTAGGCTTATTTTTTTTTATTTCAGTCATATATTTTGTTAAATATTAGTTAGCGGCGTAAATCTGCGTAAACGGCGGGAGTAGCTAGAAAATTTTCAACTACTCGTATCAAATTTTCGATGGTTAACAGCGTAAATGGCGAGTAATCGGCGGGAGTATCGACGGCCTGGAATCGGACTCGACTTTGGCTATCGATTCTCGATTCCGATTCTAAGCCTGAGAATTGGTGGAATCGAGAATCGACGCTTCCCTAATTTATTTATTACGGTTATAATTCTCACCATAAGCCCCAGGTGGCATTTGCAAAATGAAGTCTAGATCCGTTTTATTAAAAAGCTGTGTAAAAAACTAAGTTTACCCAGTACAACTTCAGTCAATCGACTTACAACAACAACAATATGATTTACCAACTATCATGGTAGGGACGTGTTTCATTAAGGCAATAGATAACAGATATGTCCATCCGTACATCTCACCACAAACGTTTTGAAGGTTACTGTATTTCAAAATCTTTCACAAAATTAAAACCATATAAAAACTTCAAGTGTAATACAAGGTCATCAAAAATGGTTGCAGTAATTTTAAAAATCGGGAAATCTGCATACTAGTCGCGCACCCATTCTGCGTATCGGCTCAAGGTCACGGGCGGAGTAGTCACATCTCGGTGTGTTGAAGAATAAAGACATTCTGAATAAAAACTCCAGGCAACATTTATTATATTTCCTGCAAAATATTACACGTCTTAATTATTACTCTAAGCCGAATGTTACATTGATTACTTATGGTTCAAGTTAAATTTTATAACAAATTATTTTCACTAAACACGTTGTTAGAGAAAATAAAAAACAATCTTTTTCAAATAGGCAATTGCATATATACAGTAGATGCTCGCTAATCCAGCACGTTCGGACTTTGGTGGATTACTGAGCACCACCTAAAAATAGTTGTTATTGCGAGAATATAAATCATTGGTTAGTGGGCCATTATTCCATCATTTATTGTGCTTTCTCTTATTTCAGTAGTGATAGAAAATGCTAATAACAAAAATATATTTCAACCAGAAAATAGATGTATTATATTTGAATACTTAAAAGGACAGTTACTTCTGCCAATAACCCTTAGTCCGATGCCGGATTATTGAAAGTTCTGGACCATCGGATCCCGGATTAGCGGGCTTTTCCTGTAGTGAGGTTCAATTATAAGCTTATATTTTAGCTTGGGCTAATACTAAGTGTCATTCAGGTTTATTTGGCTGGTTAAAAATAGGCTGCAAAACGATTTTCATAAGCGAGAGTTTGCAAAAACCCAGCCAAAAATGGTTGGAAAACATAGTTTGTTCATGTTTGAAGATATTTTTTTTTAAATACAAACGTAGCGACCAACCACATTTCTTAATTGTTTTTATGAATAGCACTATAAAGGATTTTATACCTGGGATTAATAAAAATAATTAATGATGTATAAAATTTCATTTTATTTTGTAACTGAAAGTTTATTACATACGACAGGTGGCTGATATTGATCAGCAAATAAGTAATTACAAATTAAAACTACAGAATACATAAAAATTGGCCGATCGAATCAGCACAATTGAAATAATACATATATTTATATATATACAATGAAATATTTACAATTTGCTAATAGTGTACAGTGTTGGTTACAAAAGATATTTACACATTTTGAATAAAGAAAAAGCCCACCAATAAAACTTTTAATTGTAAAAATATCACAAGCCTGAACAACCAAAATTTAAGTATGTTGATATCGGCAATTATTCTTATTAAATAGCTAAAAACCAATTAGACGATACAAATTTTAAAATTTAATTATTAAAGCAATAAATATTCCTAAACTTGGAATAGATAACTTTATGTTTATCGCATATGTTGCACCTTTCTGTCCTTATAAGGTAGTTGTTGATATATATACATAAATATGACAGTCCTGTGAAAACTGCTACACAGTAACAACATTCAACTTAAGATGTTGAACTGTAAAGCTGGTATGGCATGAATTTCCAGAAGAATTTGACTTTTAATAGTAAACAATTTTGTAACATCAGGGTTCTTCTATGAAAAATCCTTCCTAGATGCAAGTCCTAATGAACTGCATCTAGGAAAGATTTAAATTTAATTCCTGTGGGTAAGGTTTGTTTAGTGACATTAGAAAAAATTTATTCTTACTTATCATTTTGAAAATGGTGTATGGTAAACACCTCTAATCTGAGTGTTTTAGTAATGAAGTGCCTCACAACAGGTAGAAACTGATATTCATACTGTTATGCACGTTAACAATTGGGTATTAAACCATACAATGAGGGTCTTGAAAAATGGCAGGGGGAGGGGTGACTTGCATACTCCATCGCTCACTGCTTATGTCTAGGGTCCAGTCAATTTTGCCGAAGATTTAAGGGCATGACCTTGGTGAAAAGGAATCAAGTCATATTGCAAATGTCATAGCTTGAGATAGGTGCTGCCTAATATATCGCAAAATTTCCTGCATCTTGATTTTTCCAATATCACAAGCTGGCTGAAAAAGTGGGCTAGCCAACAAATTTAATATTGAAAACTCAAAGGATAGAACAAATATCTCAAATTGATTACAGTAATTTATACTTTTTCTATAGGCTATTTGATTTTTCTTTGAAACCAACTGCTTCTATCTTAGTTGTTAACAACATGTTAGAAATCAAATTTAACTGTCGACTTAAGCGGGCAAATAACTAGAAACTTAAAAAGGACCTCGAATGTAAGATAAGTAATAAAAATAAGTTAACAGATACAGGGGGGGAAATATAGATTATTAATTTGGATGGATAACTTTTCCGAAACATTTTCTTTCACTGAATAAAGAAGTAATTAGTTGAGGATTCTTGAGTTGTTGAAGTTAAATGTATAATTCGATACTACTATGATCTACTTCATTATCATTTTTTGCCTCCAGCCAACTACACAATTGAACGAGGCTTTATTTACATTTATCAAATTAATATAAAACACTTACTTTAAGAATATCTGAGTTCTACCTCAAACTTTATTGGGTACAATACTGCCTATGCGGCTAAAAGAAACTCTCGCAAAATTAAAACCATTTGCCCAGGAATGTAATTTGAAGAAAATGTTAAACGTAAAGAAAGTTATTACTTTCACATTGGTAATAATTAGATGATTCTGTAAAGAGTATGAAACCAATGGGACCAAATAATTTGCTTTTTCAATGTTGCTTGGCTAATAAATTTTGAATGGTAATAGTATAAGAGCAATTTTAAGTAACAAACCTCTTGTTCAATCCATTAATATTTCTTTTTTATCCCAACAGTTAATAAAACAAATGAAAATAAAACAAAATTTGATCAGGAAAAAAAGAACAAAATGGAATTCAACCAACAGAATAGAAACCCCTCAAGCAAAATACCAAAACCCTTCGATATCTAAACAGTCTGGAAACGTAAAACTCCTCTAACCATCCATATATTGGTATTAGGGATGTGTTGGTTTTGGTTCTCTAATTTATCAGTTTTTTAAGTTAGTTTTGGTTCTCTGTTTTATCAGATTTTGAGTAAAACCTATCATTGATTTTTGCTTTCGTTTTATATCCGACGGCCGGATCATGTACTATCGGCTGTAAATGACTAGAGGAACGCACAAGATCTGTTGTAACTAACCATTGTAATGCGGAATTTTGCCATAAATGATGACTACATCGTGATATCTGGGCCTTAAATGACGATCGCACTGCAATCGGCCATAAACAACAACCGGGCCATGCAGGGGTGCAAAACAAGTCTGATCCCTTGATCCTAGATACTGAGAATTTGTTCTATCATGCTATTAGGGGTGCAATTAATAAAAATGAGGAATTTTTCCCACCGATTTGTGGTGGATCGCTAATGATAATAAGCTGCCGAACTGTACAACATCGACACTAGCGATGTGCGAACCGCATAGAGTATGCCGTAAGTGACAACATGCCATGTTTAATATCTTAAACGATGATTGAATTGTGTTAATATTTCCTGATAACAATGATTAGATCATGTAATATCAGCAGTAAATGACCATCAGATTTCATAGTATCGGCTGTGACAACAATGTCATAATGGCTGGATGGCAACCAGCCACATTTATCTCAGCCAACAATGACGGCAAAACCATGTCTTATAAGCCAAAAATTAAAAACTGACTGATACCGAACAACAATTTTATTGCTACATTAATATTGATTCCTTAGGAATAAAGTTGAATGGAGTATCCGGCAAGGTATCCGGCTATATACCTAGTAAAACCTCGTTAGGTGACAATACAAATTCAATTAAATTTATTTCTGTACACCTATATCTCAAATTAATATTGATATTTCCTACATACAACGAATAAATTTAAAAAGGGTGGATAAAACTTTGGGGAAAATTTCCTATATATGACAAGATCTGGGGAAATTTTAGGGGTCTGAACATTTTCTGCACCCCTGGGACCATGTATCATCACCGTAGAAGTCAATGGAACCTAGTAATACTGGCCGTAAATGAGGATCAACTACATAATCGACCGAAACGTCTTCAGTGATACCACATTGCATAGACAAACAATACACAAATGACAAAAGGTAACACTGAATGAAACTGCTACCGGAAAATAGTTCATTAAAATAGAGGGGTTGTTGAGCTTTATATATGTACTTAAGATAATGACAGTCTTGGTGAAAACTGAATTTAAAAATAATTTATGTAAAAAGAACTAAAAACCAATAACCAATTACTATTAAAAGCTAAACCGCGACTGAACTAACGAGAAAAAACTACACATCCCTAATGGGTGTCTTGCATTACGCTATGTTCATATGTACCACTAAATACAAGCAATTTAATTATTATGAGCTCAATACCCTAAGTACGTAACTTTCATTTTAATTAGAAATCTGATTCAAACATGGTATTAACATACATAATATGGGGTTTTAAGGATTGGAAATAGTATGTGTAACAATTTTTGTTGCCATCCAATTGCTGACAATTCCTGATTATGGTGCCACACCTAACTTAATTTGCAACATCATGAACTGATTATAATAAAAATAATAGTGGAAAACAAATATTACACTATAAACACATGTACGTTGGACAATTTGTTTGAACTTCGGTCAAGAGTGTTTGTTTATATATTTTATAGATCATATTAAATCACTAAACTTATCATGAATTTCTTTCTAATAGATAAACGTTTACACCGGAGTTAGAAAGTAGTTTTAACAAAGAAAGTCACAAGTTCATTAATGACGGCGCTCGACAATTAATCAGTAATAGTCTTGATCTAATATACTCGGGGTTCCATTGATAAATAGACTTATAACTAATTATTAATTAGTCGTCGAAATACTAATCATAACAAATGGAAGGGGTTTACAAGCTTTGGAAATTGTTTAGTTACTTAAGCGAGAAAAACATCCAAAGCTGAAGCTTGCTTAAATAAGTCAAAAAACAATTACAATTTTATGGGGAAGAGTACACCTTTTGTTATTAATTTGAGTAATTAAAAATAAAACATTTAATAAATCAACTAACGTATACATTAATGATAGGCTTGAGTTACAACCGAAAATATTCAGCATTTCCTACCTAAACTAGTCTTTTGATTCAAGAATACAACAGCTAATTTAAAAAAATCTCTTTCCAACATAAATTTTAATATTAGTCATCGACTATGTTACATTCATAAATATTTAATAATGAAATTATTTAAACAGCCATTCTATTATTTTTGATTAGTAAAACATACAATTAATTTGAAAAATCGTTAAGTTGAGACTGCATTTCATTACCATTTTTTATCCCAACCAAACAGGTTATATTACAATTGAATGAACCATCAATCGATCGTCATTATTTCATCACTGGGCATTAGTCAGGAAGCTATGCTTTCATCGAATACAAATATTTTTAATGTCAATATTTTGTAGTATCCCTAGATGATTGAACTATCAGAACAGCTTGTATTTCTCAAAATAAAACAAATATCGGTGTAGAATTCTATACACAAAATAGTAAATAATCAACAAAGAGAAATGGAATAAAGACAATATATTAAACTATATTAAATAGGTGTTGTTCTATATACATTTGTAAGTATTTACATATAATCACAATAAATAAAACTCTACTAATGTAAGGGTGTTGAACTATAAACACACTAATAACAAATTTAACGACAGCTATTTCAACCGGCTAAATTTACAAATGAAACAAATTTCGAGTGTCATGCATATGTTTTCATTTGAAGAATTAAATAAATTATATAAACAAATAACTGTACTCAATTAAAACGTAAAATAATGCAATAATATTAAAACTGAGATAAATAAGTGCCAACTGGCAATTGTTATTATTAAAATCACCCGATTTTGACATTTTATTAAACATATAATTAAAATACACTCAGCAACTGGATGTAAAAAAATAATGGCCCTCTGAACATAAATAAGCAACTATTTTATAACACGGGTTACCCCTCAAATTAAACTATGAATTACAAATAAAACAGTAAAAAATATTTCATATAATACTAAAACTCCAAAATCAGGATTTATGATTGCAAATTGTAGACTATGGGCCACAATAATTACATTAAACGGAGGTCGGATTGGTTCTCTGCAATCAGATTGCGAAAACTGACCAACTCGGAGCTACTAAAGACACTCGATAAGACAAAACCAACTGGTGGACCCTTAACGATATTAACTACAGTAAAGCCTGGTTACTCAACCTCAGCCTGTATTAGCCAGCAGTCATTCGAGGTCAATAAAATGTGCTTAAAATATACCTGAGGTATTTTGTCATTCTTGTATAGTACCAGCAACACTGCCGAACATCACCTTACTGTCTATGTATGGTAAGGAAGGTCAATCAGAACCAGACGCATACCAAAGGGGGAAAACCATTTGGAACCAAAACGGAAACATTATTTCTCAATAATTCATCCGGGTTGTCCAATGAACCTGAGAAATATATGCAATTAAATTTCTTGGTAATTGAATGAAGGCTAAACTGAACAAAATAATGACCGTTTGCAGCAGTAAAAAAAACTTCAGATTTTGTTTTATTCTTATTGTTCTATTTAAAAACCGGTTGATTTTAGATGACTATAGCAGATTTTATATAATTTATTTATAAGTCGCATGTGAAATGTGCAAGTTATTTTCATTTCCTATACTGCATATTGGCAGATTTCATCAACATTTTGAGCGAGCAAATGCAATTTTTACCAATTTTATAAGTTATAAAGATCTAATACACAGTCTAGTCAGAGCAAACCAGACTTTACTATACTAATAACACAAAATGTATCATTACTATAAGCTACAAAATTATAGAAATTATTGACTATGGCGGAGAGTCAGATGAAATCAACTTGTACTATTGTTTACATATAACTATAACCTTTTGTAAGTATGAGGTAAGACTAATTGTGAGGTCAGAATTTACTGAAGTAACATGAGCTTTTAAACAATTAAATTCTTACAGGATGCAATATGTAAATAAATTAAATTAGAAAGCATTCCAGTAACACAAAACATATGTAAGTTGGTTCTGTGGGAGAATTTTAACCATATAATTAATTAAGAAATTTTTAAATTTCACAACAATTAGACCATCTTAAACTGTGTTTGGCTTAAAAAAATACGTAAATAAAAATACCAAAAATCTTCTATTATACATGCATAATACCCCTGTCGCAGTAAACCTGCATAAGTGAATTTCTGTTAAATTTTACCAAGAAAGAGACTGCATCTTTATATGAAGCAACCAATATACTCCACATAATTTATCTGTTTTGAAAGGTCCAAGCTGAAATAACACTTCCAAATTTAATAAAAGTTTAATGAACAGTTTTTAATGTGAATATATCAATAACAGTGAAAAGCCTCTTAATACGTTTTATTAAATGATCCCCACAATTAGATAGGTGAAATATAAAATCACATTTTGCTTTCATGGTTCCAAATATTAATTTTTTTTGCTTTTTCAGGTGACCCAAACCAAAATTGTACTTTTGAAGTCTTTACACTAGAAAATGGAAAATGTTTTTATTAGGGGTGTGCGAGTAGTGATTTTTTGATTTGAGTCGAGTAGTGCCAATTATTTTCGAGTTTACAGTATTTTCGAGCGAGTATTTGCCATCAATTGGTAGTTTAAAATAATGTAATGTGATTTGGATAGCACCCTAGATTTGATAATCTAAACATGGTTTTAACTAAAACATGAGTAGCAAAACAAAGTTTTGTCCAGTACAATCAAACTGGATTACTTATTGACAAACAAAACACGGTTTGACATTCATTTCCGGCCGATAAAACACGGTCCGGTTGTCATTCGGCCAATATCACCTGGTCCAGACATCGCTTATAATCAATATTAAAAGACAAAATCGTTATTTACCCAATATTAAGTGGCCCGGTCGCCACCTTTGCCAATATTATGTATGCCGTCGTCATTTACGGCCAAAATTACGCGGTCCGATCGTCATTTTCGGCCGATTTTACGTGATGCGATCGCCTTTTGTGGCAGTTAATACGCATTTTGGACGGTCACGATCGTTAACGGTCGTCATTTTCGGCCGATTTTACGTGACGCGATCGCCTTTTGCAGCCGTTACTACGCGTTTTGGCCTGTCGCAATCGTTGGCGATCGATCGGAAATCGGCGGGAAATACTCGCTCGAACTTTCGAGTATTTTTCAAAATCTTGAGTCGAGTTCGAGTATTAAAATAATAGGCCGAAAACTCGAAGTTTCGAGTACTCGCACACCCCTAGTTTTTATTTAAGACTTAGAAAAAACCATCTTTTAAAAATTCAACAATCCATGACAGGATGTGCCAAATTAGAAATGTTAAAACCAAATATTACCAAACTATGATTTTATGAAAAATGACCCGTTTCCTGCCTAACTACACCACCTATGGTATTTTATATTGGTATATTCCCTATTAGGCAAATTCACTGCAGAAAAATATGTAAATGTTTTTTTTTTATCCACAGACACATATTACTATGTCTAAATTAGCCTTTATAAATATAATACTAGCTCAAGACACATTTTAGATGATTTAAATTGCCTTAGAGAGTACACTGCTAGCCCATGCGTTGTTTCAATTTACATTCATAAATGAAGTAAATGAACACGCTGTCTAGTTATTCTCGTCCAGGGCTGGCCTAAGGGGAGAGTGCTGGAGTGTGCGCAGAGTGAGTGATAGCTACTCACACCCGCCAGTCAAAAGAGGTTACTAAGCTAAGTCATTAAATTTTAGCTAACTTTAAATGCTTCTTCCTATATAGTTATTCCCCACATTTTTTTAAAATAATTTTAACAGTGATGATTTTTGTGGATTGAAATCAAATCCTGGCTTAAAACATTTTGAAAACTACACCTGATTTCACTGAAAATGTACTGATCGAGTGTGGTTATTTGTTGTAAAATGAACAGATATGAGCTCGTTTTCCTCGAATGCAGCCACAATATCACTCAGCTCAGGCCAGCCGCCCAACAGGTTATCGGTTTAAAATTTCAGCGTTACAATGGGAAATGTGAGAATATTCATTTTCCAACGTACATAAAAAGAACTGTTAATCTGAATACATTTTTTTCCATTTAGGTAGTAAATGAGAATCAAAAGATATAAATAAATGGACTAAACAATCGAGTGTGAGTAACGTAACTCAACAGCGACAGAAGCACAGCCAAATTGCACCCGTCACGTTATCACGACGTGCAGCCGAAGGTCTACGCCCTTCATCAGGTGACCTCCATCGGAACCTGTGTCGACTTCCTAATCAGCACTTCGTTGGTGGTCTTGTCAGACATCACTTGAGAGCTGACAACAGTCGTTTCCAGCATATCTCCTCTGAAACCGATAAGACAAGTTTACATGTCGGTAGTTTCAACAAAAGCGTCTTGTATATCTATCACTTCTCCTAAGGGAGGATGACAGAGCTAGTACTTCTATTACGGATGGGACGGTTACGACTCGACACCTTTGACTCCAGTGCTATCGAGGATACGTCCACATTTCATCACTACGGCTTTGATACCGATTTCAACACAAAATGACTGATTCTTAAAAGTTAGCAATAATTGTAAAACCAGTTAGCCAGAAAGCTACCACAAAGCTTCAAAACTCAATAAAATATTCTAATTCAAACACAAGTTTAGTATAATTTAACCTAGTTTCAAAGTAAAGAGAAAATAAAGTATGTAGATATTTAATTTGTTGTTAGTCTACTAGTTAAACAATCCTTCATTATGTTTTATGATAAGCAGTTTGGCCTAGAACCCTTACAGGGGATTCTATCAACTTTTACAGTTTTAGCACTTTTTCAAGCTCTGTAATGACCTCTTGACAAAGTTCCAGGGCTGTAAGAACCCTGTATTCAAGTAAAAAATTGTGGCTATCTTGACCTAACAACTTTTGATAATATAACTGCCATATTGAAAGGAAAACCAAATTTGACAATATTCCATATACTTTCTATATACTCAAATTACTACATCTTAATAAAAAAAAAACCACTTTCTTAACTTTCATTGGTACAAAATGTTGGATTTGGTCCAAATGTTTTTACTCCTCATACAGTAGACTCCCTCCAGTCTGGCCTCAGCTGGTTCAGCCAGACCTCATGGAAATTAGTCAACTGCGGTGGGAGCTTCCCACAACAGAAATTGACAGGAGTCAACTTGTTTGTTTTGTTTCCGGTTAAAATTAGGGGTGTGCGAGTAGAGATTTTTTTAATCGAGTCGAGTAGTGCCAATTATTTTTGAGTATTTTCGAGCGAGTATTTGATATCAGTTTGTAGTTTCAAATAGTGTAATGGGATTTAGATACCACTCCAGATTTGATAATCTAAACATTGTTTCTAACTAGTACATGAGAAGCAATACAAAGTTTTGGCCAGTACAATCAAAATGGATTATGTATTGACAAACAAAACATGGTTTGACATTTGTTTCTGGCTGATAAAACACGGTCCGGTTGTCATTTGGCCAATATCACCTGGTCCAGACATCACTTATAATCTATAAAGTGTGCGAATTCACTGAAGTTATTTAAAAAAAGGTTTATTTAAGTTTTTATGTAGTAAATTTTGCTATAAGGTAGATGATTTTTTTCAGCTAGTATACATTTAAAGTTTTGATTGTAGTATTAACTTAAGTGACACTATTCATGTATGAAATGTACAAAACGAATAAAGGATGTTCTGATTTTGAATTAGGGGAGTGCGAGTACTCGAAACTTTGGAGTTTTCAGCCGAGTATTTCAATACTCGAACTCGACTCGAAGTTTTTAAAAATACTTGTAAGTTCGAGCGAGTATTTCCCGCTGATTTCCTGACGATCGCAAAAGATTTTGACCCGCCAAATCGCGCAGTAACGGCCGCAAAAGGCGATCGGCATCACGTACAAGTTGACGACCGAACTGCGTAATTTCAGCTATAAATGACGACGGAAAACATAATATCGGCCAAAAATGATGACTGGATCACGTAATAAAGGTCGAAAATGACAACGGTTTACATATTATTGGCAAAAGTGGCGACCGTGCCCCTTAATAACGGCCGTAGCTAACGATTTCGTCATCTAATATTGAACAGGTGATAATGGCCAAATGACTGTGTTTTATCGGCCGAAAACGAATGTCAAACCGTGTTTTGTTTGTCAATACGTAATCCAGTATGATTGTACTGGCCAAAAAATTTGTACTTCTACTCATGTATTAGTTAGAAACCATGATTATCAAATCTGGAGTGGTATCCAAATCCCATTACACTTTTATTTGTAACCCATCTTTCAAGTTGATTTTATGTTCAGGTACATGTTGTAGATCGGTATTTAACATTTATAAAATACCGCCTGTTCGTTGTGACATGTTTAAATTGGTAAAAACCAATATGGTGGACAACATGAAATTTCAAATGCAAAAACCTACTTTTATGGTGTTTTTACACTAATAATTTTCAGACATCTTTTCCTAAACTTAATTGGCAAGGAAAAGAGGCGACTTAAGTTAATCTTTAACCCTAGCAGTGGCCTAATGTTGAAGTGGGAAATGACCAAGCAGATTTTGCGATTTTGCAGACCTCTCTTCGAAAATTCGTATAAATTCAACCTTAGAAGTAAACCTAGCCAACCTCATATTCATTTTGATCGGAAAGAACAGGAGAATCTATCAATACTAAAATAAAAGAGATACAGGAAAATATTGTTTCGGTAAAGTGAAAAAAATAAAAATAGATTTAATTTTAGAAATTTCAAAAACGGCCTCGGTAAAATTTTCTCGACAGATTTTTTTATGGAAAATTCATTATATACATTTTTTAAACAATCTAATTCCCTACATAGAAATATTTAACATGTTGTGGAAAGAATTTTTTTGTAAGTTTTTGGGGCGTAATATAATAATAAACGGAAACCCGAAATATGTGTAAACTGCACAGTGTTAGTTTGTGTTGTAAAGATTAATAATCCAATTAGCCTATGACACATCATCAGGAAAGTCGTTCAGCTCAATATAACTGCCTATATCACCCTCTAAATCGTCATCAATGTCACTAATACTTTCTTCAAGAGCATCCCGAATGTCACTACAATCCATTTTTGCGTAAATTCGGCTAAATGAATAACTAAAACACTCTTACACAACTGATAACGGTCAAACAATAACATAGCGCGCCATTTTGGACTGGGACTGGACACTGCATATTTCAGATGTCATGACATATTGTCAACAAAAACACAACACATCGAGACAGATATAGGAAGCAAGGTTCGTAGAGCTTTCAGACAAGGTGTGCTGAGTCGATCTATTTAAGGTTTTCTACTTTACCGGAAGAGACCTCGTAAAAACAGCTGGAAGGTCACGTGATCACCAATCCAATCTGCAGTGTTGCTGGAAACACGATATTTATCGTACGAGTACCATATTTTCCTCATCAGTGTAATTAGAATTAACATTGTTTAACTGCTTACATTCTATGATAAGCTGTTATGTTATGAAACTAATATATTGTTTTGATTTATTTGTATTATTAGATTAATGGATTAAGGGTTTAAATTTTATTTTGCATGTCCAGTGACAATTTAAAAATAGCTGTACCATTATTATACCCTTAAGGTTGGCCACACTTTATGGTATGTTGTTTATTTTGGAATCAGCTGGACGACCTCGTAAGACATCTTTGCTGCGAACATTGCTCTTATGTAAATAAGCACACCTGGTCTGAAAGCTCTATGAACCTTGTATAGGAAGAACGCCTGAAATCAGCTGTTTACAGTGATACCAAATACAATACAGTTTGGAGCGAGCCAAACAAACTGACTGAGACTTCGTAAACAGCTGCGCAGTTGCCGATTAGGCAAAAATGTGACGTAATGAAACAATTCCTTGGTGATGAAGCCAAGGGTAAACCGTTCTGCCAATGGCAAAACTAAATTACACTACATTTCTTCCTCTTCAAAATAACATATTATTTGACTAGTTACTATAACATACACTGCATATAAATGCAATTTTCTGATCTGACCAATTTGGTCGGTTAGAGCATTATACAAAAAACCAAAAACACCTGTTTTCAGAAAATCATATAACCTGTTCAATCAGTATTTAATTCTAAAAATCAATACCATCATAAAGCGCTACTCTTTCGCTGTGCATTGGTACCAGCCGCATCTTCCTGCGAAAAAAATTACCCGATCTGGGTAATTTCAAAAATATCGTGTTTTGCCATTGTCAGAGCGTCGGACGCAGCAACTGCGTTGTGCCAAAACTTCATTCGATTTCTAATCGTTGTAACAATGTTTTACAGCTGCTACACGATTCATTTATGTAATAAAATGAAAGTTCAGAATGTGATCTTTCGAATGATATATATATTAATCACTTTTGAGTTTATTATTATTGGTTTATTAACGTTACAAAATTTTCAGTAAAATCTGACCAATTTGGTCGGTGGCCACAAAAGGCAACATAAAAATCTGACCAAATTGCTCGGAGGGCCGCTGCTAGGGTTAAATTATAAATGCATAGAGCAAACTATGACAGCCTTCAATCTGAAAACTGTTGGGTTGGGTAAAAAATTAGTCAGAATGAAAATTTCTCACATTTACATTTGGTTTTCACATCAAAGGAAATTTGTCTTAACTGTATTTTTGTTTAGTTTCCTGCCAAATTTTTGTAGCAATATTTACCCTAGGAGTGGCCAATGGCCGAGATTCGGCCCTATTTTGTGCAGCCTACTGTGGCAGGGGCCGAGAATCGGCCATTCGGGACCGAAAATTTTGTAACATAAAAAACCACTAATAATCAACTCAAAAGTGAACAATATATATATCATTCGAAAGATAATATTCTGAACTTTCATTTTATTACATAAACAAACCCTGTAGCAGCTACACAACAATGTCACAACGATTAGAAATCAAATGAATTTTTGGCGGGATGCGATTCTAGCAGCCGATGCTAAGAAAATGTCAAAACACTACTTTTTTGAAATTACCCAGCTCGGATAATTTTGTCGTGGGAAGTTGCGGTTGGTACCAATGCACTGCTAAAGAGATGCGCTTTATTGTGGTATTGATGTTTTGAACGAAATATTGATTAGACAGATCATATGATTTTTTTTAAATAGGCGTTTTCTGTTTTTTTTGTACAATGGCAGATGGCCGAAAAAGGGCCATCAGGAAAATCGGATTTATATCTAGTGTAAGTTATAGTTACTAGTCAAATAATATGTTATTTTGAAGAGGAAGAAATATAGAGTAATTTAGTTTTGCCGATGGCAGCACTGTTTTATTCTGAAAATCATCACCAAGGAATTGTTTCATTACGTCACATTTTTGCCTAATCGGCAACTGCGCAGCTGTTTGCTGTTTACGAAGTCTCAGTCAGTTTGTTTGGCTCGCTCCAAACTGTATTGTATTTGGTATCACTGTAAACAGCAGATTTCAGGCTTTCTTCTTATATCTGTCTCGATGTGTTGTGTTTTTGTTGACAATATGACATGACATTTGAAATATGCAATGTCGAAGTCCCAGTCCAAAATGGCGCGCTATGTTTGACCGCTGTCTGTTGTGTAAGATTGTTTTAGTTATTTATTTTGCCGAATTTACGCAAAAATGGATTGTAGTGACATTCGGGGTGCTCTTGAATAAAGTATTAGTGACGATGACGATTTAGAGGGTAATATAGGCAGTGATATTGAGATGAACGACTTTCCTGATGTTGCGTCGTAGGCCTAGGCTAATTGGATTATTTATCTGGTAGTGGTGAGTTATATATTTATATGTATACTCCTATGTATTCTATGTATAACATGTTATATATTTCTATGTAGGGAATTGAATGTACTACAACATGATTATATTGCTTTGGGGGCAAAACATTAGACAACAAAGTTATATACTAAATACTGTGAAATCTTTTTTTCCAAATACACAAAAATAGCAAAATATTCTTTTATTTACATTTATTTATAAGTGATAACAATGGTTTACCATCAACTTTATGACTTTTTTGGATTCCTTACTTCATTAGCTTTACAAATATGTATATATCATTATTAGTATATACATATATTACATGACTTATTTACAACACAACCTAACACCGTACAGTTTACATATATTTCGGGTTTCCGTTTATTATTATATTACACCCCTAAAACTTACAGAACAAATTGTTTCTATACCATGTTATATATTTCTAAGTAGGGAATTAGATTGTTTACAAAATGTATATAATGAATTTTTCATAAAAAATCTGTAGAACAAATTTCACCGAGGCTACTTTTGAAATTTCAAAAATAAAATTCTAATTGTTTTTCTTCTTTTCACTTTACCAAAAAAATTACCTTTCTAGATCTTTATTATTTTAGTATTTCTAGATTCCCCTGTTCTTCCTGATCAAAATGAATATAAGGTTGGCTAGGTTTACTTCTACGGTTGAATTTATACGAATTTTCAAAAAAATGTCTGCAAAATCGACAAATTTAGCCTGCCATTCCACACTTTAGCATTGGGCCACTCCTAGGGTTAACCCAACGATTTTCATAATAAAGGTTACACCAAATTTATCTCCTCACCAGTTAAGTTTAGGAAAATACCAGAGAAAAAGTCTTAAAATGATGTCCAAAATATAAAAACACCTTTGAAAATGGGGGTTTGCATGTGATATTTTTGAGTTGGATGCTATATTAGAAAATTACAGCAACATTTTGAAATTCTGATTTTATACGTTTAATGTGCACTGAAAAGTAAAGGAGGTCCCCTACTTAAGTACGATGATACTATACAGGTAAGTCTGGTGGTTTCTGAGATACCAGAGGTGGCCAAAATAAAATGAACACAACAGTATAAAAGGTCTTATATTAAATAAATTTAATATAAAACTGAGAAGATAAACTTACGTATTTTCTGGAATCCTCATGATTAGTTTGTTGTTCAGCCCGTGACTATGCAAGTGGTTGTTCTTCTTACGGTGTGGCGAGTAATGTCTAGATGTGTGGTGACGATTATTTGCCACTGAAAATTCAATATGATTTATCACTATACAAAATTCACTAGGGGGGTGAAAATTACATTATCATAAGAATAAGATCAGTCAGTAATATAATAATAGTAATATAGTAATATAAAAATACTAAATAGTTTTTAAGTGGTTGAAATAGTGATTACACAACCAACATTATTTTAAAAAATCCTGACAAAACTTCATCGAATATCGCGTTTTGGAGGGTAAATCTGTCACAAAACCATTTCTTACAACTTTATACATTTATTTAGGTATGCAAAATCATGAAAAATCATGGATTTGCTACATCTATATAGGGCGAATGACCCTATATGGATAGGACTGTGACTGGTTAACAATCAGTTTACTACAGTCAACTCCCGATCATCCGGGAGCGGGTTGATCGGGTTGCGGTTTAACCGGGGCCACGGAAGGTTTATTTTTATTATTTTAGCGAATTTCCCCTATAGGGAAGAAGCTATTACCGTAGGTGGCTTATAAGCCCGAGACCATGATAACTTTTTATTTTTAGGTCCCCAGATGTAAAAAACCCTATTCGTTCAAATTTATATGTATATATATATATATATATATTAGGGGTGTGCGAGTAGTGATTTTTTTTAATCGAGTCGAGTCGAGTAGTGCCAATTATTTTTGAGTTTCGAGAATTTTCGAGCGAGTATTTGCCATCAGTTGGTAGTTTAAAATAGTGTAATGGAATTTGGATACCACCCTAGGTTTGATAATCTAAACATGGTTTCTAACTAATAAATGAGTAGCAATACAAAGTTTTGGCCAGTACAATCAAACTGGATTACGTATTGAAAAACAAAACACGGTTTTACATTCGTTTCCGGCCGATGAAACAGGGCTCGGTTGTCATTTTGTCAAAATCACCTGGTCCAGACATCGCTTATAATCAATATTAAATAACGAAATCGTTAGTCACAGCCGAAATTATGCGGTCCGATCGTCATTTTCAGCCGATTTTACGTGATGCGATCGCCTTTTGCAGCCGTTACTACGCGTTTTGGCCGGTCGCAATCGTTCGCGGTCGTCATTTTCGGCCGATTTTACGTGATGCGATCGCCTTTGGCAGCCGTTACCACGCGTTTTGGCCGGTCGCAGTCGTTCGCGGTCGTCATTTTCGGCCGATTTTACGTGATGCAATCGCCTTTTGCGGTCGTTCCTACGCGTTTTGGTTGGTCGCAATCGTTAGTGATCGTCCGGAAATCGGCGGGAAATACTCGCTCGAACTTTCGAGTAGTTTTCAAACCTTCGAGTCGAGTTCGAGTATTAAAATACTCGGCCGAAAACTCGAAGTTTCGAGTACTCGCACACCCCTAATATATATCTATAATTCTAAATAGATTTAAAATACCTGAGTACCCTTTTAAATTAATTTTACTGTGCTGACACGTGTTTCGGCTATAATGCCATGTTCACAGTGTCTTAACTCTTTTTATACTTAACCTATCAGGATTAATGATTAACCTAGGTTAAGGTGTTGCGGAGAAAATCCTTAAAAAACGTGCTCATAAAATCTCCCATGTTAATCGTATGGGAAAACGGTTTTTTGCTTTTGCTCAGTTAATTTTGATGTAAACCTCACATTTGCTTTCACCAATCAGTTCAGCTCTACCAAACAATCATTTTGGTGTTTAACATGTTATTCTACGTCAAACCGTTGCAGAGATATTCAAAGTGCTAAACACAGTACGTTGTTCAATGTTTTCCTTATGAAGAATAATTAAAATTTGATATCTCAATTATTTATGAATGTATGTTTATGAAACTTGGCATGTGGCTTCACCTAATACTGGTATGTTGATATTTGCACAAAATAAAATGTTTTGCCGATTTTCCCCGCAGCAGCAAACCTGCATACTCAGCCCCCATGTTATTCTTATGGAGAATAAGTAAACTGTAAGGTCTCTCTTAACTATGAACATAAATTAATCAAACTTGGTATGCATCTTTGACTTGTTAAGTTATATTGATAATTGCATAAACACATATTTTGTGTTCCTTGATGCAGCAAACCTGCGTACTCAGCTTTCAATGTTATTCTTATAGAGAATAAATAAAATGCTATAAATCACTTTTTTATTCCTGTATTTTTATGAAACTTGGCGAGTGGCTTTATGTGGTAGTGAGAAACATATACACGCACTGGGAATTCGCTGAGTACGCAGGTTTGCTACTACGGGGGTATTTACATTTTACTGTTTTACAAGCATTGGTGCTTTTCTGACCTTTTTGGGCACCAATACTCAACTTTTTTTAAATCCCCAAAAAAGGGGGTTAGAGTTTTCCAATTGTTTTGCCCAACTGATTTTCCCTAACAAAGCAATTTCCCTACCAAATTTGAAGTAAATCAGACTTAAAATCTGACTGCTAGAGTGCAAACATTAGTCTGCTATATATAATAGGTACCTACATATAATTTTTAACGATCCCCCAAAACATGTTCAGGGATCACATTAGGAACTTCTATGTTGGTCCCGCATTTAAGTTTCGCTGTGCGGGTCATGCTAATAGCTCACTTTTCCTTCAGAAATTTGCTAAAAAAGGGTAGTGGATAAAGGGTAGTTCTGCACCAGAAATAAAAACAGGCTTTAACAATTCATTTTGCAAAGTACCCAACCACGAGACGTGTTTTTAAAGTAAGTACAGTTTTTAAATTCTGCCGTTCCAGCACTGCGATTAGCATACCTGTGTCTATTGTTTACTATATATATAATGGTGTAATTTTAGCGAATTTCCCCTATAGGGAAGAAGCTATTACCGTAGTCAGCATGGTAAGACCTAGGCCCGGGACCATGATAACTTTTCGTTTTGAGGTCCCCAGACCCCAAAAACACCATTCGTTCAAAACTGTATATATATATATATATGTGTGTGTGTGTCCGTGAGCACGATAACTCTCGTAAAAAAAGTCCGATTTTGATGAAATTTGGTAAAAACGTGTAAGCAACATTTATGATTTAACCCTCCGAGCGGCAGCAAATTTGTTGTCAGTGTTTTCTGTAGTGGCAGGGTCATTTTGGTGATTTTGCAGACTAGTTTTTAGAAAATTGTATAAAATTCAATTTTGAAGTAAACATATGGATATGCATATTCGTTTTGTTCACAAATAACAGGGGAATTATAAAATGGTAAAATAAGTGAAATTTAGAGGAGTGGTTTGAAAAAAAATTTAAAAGATTGAAAAATATTTTAAGTTTTGGTTATAATATTCAAAAGTAAAACGTTAAAGTAAGTAAACTAATTTTGTTATGTAAAAATAAAAATGTTCCAAATGTTACTTATCTAATTCCCTAAGTAGAAATGTAGATAATTCATAGAAGAAAAAATTGCATACATGAATTATATAGAATAATTTGAGACAAGTGCAAAACGGATATTTGTGCATCACCAATTTGGTATGCCAAAAAAAACCTCTAACAATACATAAATATAATAAAACCTTATTTTATTTGAAGGTTATAAAATTCTATAAACAATGATACAGTAGAACCTCGGTTGACCGAGCCTCGCTTATCCGAGATTCCGGGTTAACCGAGGCGGTCCTAATATGTGTACAGTATTATAAATTTCAAAGAGAAAGTAACACGCTCAAATAAACGAGCAATTGACAGCGTGCGCCTTCACTTACCGCAACCGCAATACGCGCGCTGAACTGTATTGTGTTTGCATTCAACTACAGTAAACGTCACCAGTTGTCGGGGTTGTTCGGCAAAGTTCGTGCGTAGCAGACAGTGCAATTCGGGACCGTTGTCGTTAGTCTGCTGAAGCCGCCATTTCGTGTTGACAGCGATTTGTTTACTCAGTTCTGTTTTTCGCTGTTAACTTAGCGTGTGCGTGTTAATTAGAGAGATGAGTGCCATTATAATGGCAATGTTACGATATTTCTTGTACTAATAAACTGAACAAAACTCAAATCATTGTTTTATTTCATGGTTTAAACATATCTTGAGCTATTTATAACCCCAATTACAATTTTTAGGTTACATTCCGTGTTATCCGAGATTTGACGTATCCGAGGTGGCCTCGGTCCCAATTAACTCGGTTAAGCGAGGTCCTACTGTATAAGAGTGAGTAGTATAAGAAATGTTTTTCAAAATATTATTATAAATTAAATTATAAAATTTATTTTTTGAAAACAAAATTTGTGTTATTCAATGTAAGATAATTTGTTTATAACACCTAATGCTCCTAAATGAGCTATGTAATATGATTTAGTAGTTATTCCCCTACTAGAAAATATACAGGGTGATTACAAATGAAATAGACAGTTTGGATAGCTTGTAGAAAATTAATTATTTAAAAGTTTAGATCATTACTTACATGATTATATAGAAGAATTCTTTAAGTTTTGATTGAAAATATTTACAGATGTTCAATGTGTGCACCATTTGCAACACGACAGATATCAACACGGTAGTCGAATTCTGACCACACACGACTAAGCATCAACTGTAGCAAGAGCATTTGTGATTCGTTGTTTAAGATCATCGATATCAACAGGAAGCGGTGGTACGAAAACTCTGTCTTTTACATAGCCCCACAAGAAATAGTCGCAGGGCGTTAGGTCCGGACTACGAGGTGGCCGCGGCTGAAACACGTTTTCCTCACTTGCACGGCCGATCCATCTTCTAGGAAGATGTTCATCCAGATACCCTCTGACGTCTGAGTGCCACTGAGGCGGAGCTCCATCTTGTACAAAAATGAAGTTACAACTATCTTCATGGAGTTGAGGCATTAACCATTCGGTTAACATGTCCAGATAAATTATTCCGGTTACTGATGGTTCTTGGAAGAAGAACGGCCCGTAAACCTTTTCACAAGATAAAGCGCAAAACACGTTCACTTTAGGAGAATCGCGTATATGCTGTACAGTCTCTCTTGGGTTTTCTGTTCCCCATATTCGAACATTATGTCTATTAACTTTTCCACTAATGTGAAAATTCATCACTGAAAATTAGGTGATTAAACAATGTGTCGTCATTTTCAAGACAATGTTGCATCTCCTGACAAAAATTTGTACGTACAACTTTATCATTGTCATTTAAACTTTGTACTAACTGTAATTTATAAGGTGTCATTTTCAAACATTTCCGCAGAATTTTCCACACAGTAGGTTGAGGAGTTTGCAATTCTAAACTTGCTGATCTAGTCGATTTTCCTGGACTTCGTACAAAAACATCACGACCACTATCAATTTTTTCTTCTGTAACAGAAGGTCTTTCAGTACTCTTCTTCTTACACACACATCCACTGCTCTCAAAACGTTTATACCAGTCATAAATTGATTGCCTTGTTGGTGGTGGTTTACTGTATTTTGTTCTGAAATGACGCTGCACAACAGTAACAGAGTTTGTTTTGGCTAATTCAAGAACACAATAAGCTTTCTCCACTTGAGTAGCGGCCATATTGCTAAACTGGTTGTTGTAACAGGAAGCAGCCAACAACAATAGCCAGTAACAGTTGTACCAACATAAACTTTAAGAAATTCCCTACAAACCTATATCACTTACTATGTTGAAATACACCAGTTTAATTTTGTAGAGGCTATTGAAGTTGTCTATTTCATTTGTAATTACCCTGTATAGTTACCTATACTAATGTATAAAAATAACATTGTTATCACGTACTTTATGATAATAGAACGTACTGTTTTTCAGACGAAAGATCAAAATAAAATACCGGGCCAAAACAAAACACCGAATGGTCTAAATGACGCAATTTCCTGTCTGACAACCTTGGCAATACGGGCTGCCAACCTCATAGATAAATATTCTGCGTTCTTTCCTCTACAAAATGATATAAGAACATACATGTAACATGAATAAAAACTACTTATAACAAGTATTTTGCTATTCGTTCTAATAGAACGAATTGCCATTTTTTGAAGAAGTAAAATATGACGAGTTTCTTATTTTGTCAGGTGTCTGTCTGATTATATCTCTGCGTTATTCCGGATACCAGCAAAACGGGAATTTTTCCCTTATTGCAGTGGTACCACTCGTTTCTGGTTAGGAACAAAATTTACCTTGCCATGATTTTTTGAAACGTACTGTGTTTAGCCATTTCCCGACACAAACATGGCGTAGTCGACCTCGCGCCAAATTTTCATTCAAATGTAACTTTGGATTACATTGTTTTACTGCTGCTATAAGGTTCATTCTTGTAATAAAGTGAAAGTTTGGAATGTTATCTTGAGAATGGTATAAAGATTATCCGATTTCAAGCACTTTTTCAATGCTATTTATGCAAATGAAAAAAATGACGGAATTCGTTCTAATAGAACGAATTGCCGTTTTTTGAAGACGTAAAATATGACGATTTTCTTATTTTCCGAGATGCCTGTCTGATTATATCTCTGAGTTACTTCGGATACCAGCAAAACGGGATTTTTTTCCTGATTGCAGTGGTAACACTTGTTTCTGGTTAGGAACAAAATTTACTTTGCCATGATTTTTTGAAACGTACTGTGTTTAGCCATTTCCCGACACAAACATGGCGTAGTCGAACTCACGCCAAATTTTCATTCAAATGTAACTTTGGATTACATTGTTTTACTGCTGCTATAAGGTTCATTCATGTAATAAAATGAAAGTTTGGAATGTTATCTTTAGAATGGTATAAAGATTATCCGATTTCAAGCACTTTTTCAATGCTATTTATGCAAATGAAAAAAAAAAATTACGGCATTCGTTCTAATACAACTAATGCCGTTTTACAGAACACCTGACATTCGTTCTATTAGAACGAATGCCACTCGGAGGGTTAAAGTTTGAAAACCAGACAAATCGACCCACCCAAAGTGGTATTTTGGGGGGGTTTTGTACCCCAAAAATGGGTTTTTTGAAGTTTTTATATGTAATATTTTAAAAAGTCAAATTTTAGTTTCACCATTAAATTCAGCTTTAAAAACACACAATTTGGTGTTTTGATCATTTCTCTAAGTCAATTGGTTACAGAGATATTAAAAGTGGTAAACACAGTACGTTGTCCAATGTTATTCTAACGGAGCATAAAATCAATTTTATGTCCCTTATTTATGAATGTATACCAACAGAACTTGGTATATGGCTTCATCTGGTTGTGGTCTATTATTATTTGCACAAAAACACAATTTTTACTGATAGTTCCCGTAGCAGCAAACTTGCGTACTCTGCCCCCATGTTATTCTTATAGAGAAAAAGTAAACTATTATATCTCCCTAAATTATGAACATAAATTAATACAACTTGGTATGTGCCTTCCCCTCGTTGAGTTCTATTGATATTTGCATAAAAACCCATATTTTGTGTTCCTTGTTACAGCAACCTGCTTACTCAGCTCCCATGTTATTCTTATAGAGAATAATTAAAATGTTATACATTGCTTATTTATGAATATATATTAAAGGAACTTGGAAATTTGCTGAGTATGCAGGTTTGCTGCAATGGGGGTATTTATTTATCCCCTTCTAAACATAAACAGAGCAATAAGAAACAATTTATTTTGTTGAATTATCTCCAGAATCGTATTTAATTTACTTTGTTTATCAGAATAAATACTATACAAACAATTTAGTAAACACAACATAATCTGAGAGTGTCATTTCGCTAATGAGCCATGGGCGCGTGATGGGGAGTGATGACCTTGACACTGCATGGGCGGTCGGACGCGGACGTCTAAAAATAGAAACATCTCAGAACAATCACCCTTCCCGCCGCTGTTTGCCCTCAGCGACGGACAGACTGACGGTCGGACAGTCGGACGAGGACATCTAAATATAGAAACATCTCAAAACAATCACCCTTCCCGCCGTTGTTTACCCTCATTGGGGTTTCCCCCAGTGCGGAATTAATTGGCATACTGTTCGGTGTAGTTTAGAGAGTTCGGTGTTTAGAGATTTTTAACCTATTAAATATCATTCGGCGTTTTGGATAGTATTACTGCTATCAACCATTGATAGTATTAACTATTATTATCTTGATTGTTTGTAGATGGTATCACAATTTAAAGATTTTAAAAAGTATTTCATTTACATAAATATATCTAAAATGACAGTAAAACACAATATGTAGTGTAAAAATGTTAATAAACCTTTATTATTTTCGTAATATTCAATTTATTTAATGCCTTTGTTTTAACCATGGTTTTGGGTTATCCGTGACCCTCCAACCGGTCATTGCCCCAGATAATCGGGAGTTGACTGTACGTTACTTGGTCCTACCACGTTATTATTAGATTTACAAGATCAAAACTAATACTGTCTTTTGCCACCTTTCTGAGGTATTAGGGATATACAGGGTGGATATTTGTCATGAGACATAGGATTTTAGATGTCAGAATAATTAGAACATAATTATATGTCTTTAAACACAAAAGAATGTTTAATGGACATGGCCAATAATAAAATATTTAACTAGGATACAAATTTGTCATATTTGCATTTAAGTCTAAAAAAAAGTAAAGGAAATTATAATAAAAATAAAGGTTTTCCAGCATAATACACAGTTACATAAATTGTAAAAAACACCCATAAACTAAAATGTCCATTAAATATAGAAAATCATTTGCGCTGTAAAAAATGTTATCAAACAGGAATTTATTAAGTTTCAGTTTTAAGGATTTAAGGTGTAAACTACGGAACTCCACAGATAATTTATTAAACATTGTTATTTGTCTTCCAATTTTTATAAATCTACTTATATAAAGCTTATGGGTTCTTATGGGTTCACTGACTCACTGACATAAATTATGAGGCACTTCCCATACTCGAATCCTACTCAACCTCATACTTGAATTAAAGCTATTGACTAGAAACTCACAGAAAAATTGTCAACAGTTAACATTTCTGAGTTTTGGAGGCACTTTTTGGGCAGGAAAAGTCCACTTTTAAAAGTTTTTTTTACACTCTGAGCGCGTTTTGTATGAAAACGGTAAGAGATGGCAAAAAATGTTGAATACAAAAGTCGTAACATTTAATTACAAACTAACAATTTGTTGTTAGATTTAAGAGCTGATCATCAGTTTAGCCACTATTCATCCGAGAAGGAGTAATTTTGAGTGTTTTGGCCCTTTGAAATATGTATTAAGTTTTGGATGTTTTACAAAAGCACACTAACTTCGGCTAATATCACATGTTTGTAACAGCTGATTTATATAAACCTCCCGTGTAGGCGATAATGTGCTCACCTTGAGGTTTATACCGAGTGTCCCAAAAGTCCCACTCCCCCCTATTATTTTTTTAACGACTGCATATATCGAGATTATGTTCTGGGGAAGTCTTAGTGACCTAAGAAAGAAACTTTTGATGAGTCCAAATTTTCAACCCCCTCCCCCAAAATAGGGGTTTAGGGGGATAAGTCAAAAAACTTAATGGTAACCCCCTTGAGTGATATATCATTTTAAAGGGCGTACAAAAAGAAGAAGAATGACACAAGTTAGGGGTTTATAGCTTTGTTCTATCAAACGCAGCAGCATTCAATTGAGTTTTTGAATTTTAAAACGTCATTTTGCATTATTTTTGCATAGCAGTAATTTAAATTCTCCAAAAACATTTCAAAATAATAGTAATGGCCTCTAGTTTGCACCATTCATCTTCTTTTATTAAGACCTTTAAAAAGAGGTATCACTCAGTAAGGGTTGCTATTAAACAGTTTTGACTTAGCCCCAAAAACCCCTATTAGCACCTCTTTGAATCAAAGTTTTACCTGAAAACCCTCGACGAACCGAAGTTGTCTCGATATATCAAGTAAAATGTAGACAACCTATTGATAACTGAGGGAATATCGTTGATGATGCTTATCGTAGATACTCACGTTCAGAGTTGATCGGCCCGTTGGTGTGGTGACTCTGGTTGTTGAGCCTGTGTATGCTGGCCAGTGGGGGAGGAGTCTGGGCCTCCTTGGGAGGGGTGGGGGGTAGGTGGGAGATCTCCTCCACGGTGGCAGTGCTCACATCCGCCGAGTCCTCCTGAGACGGCGGCAACACGGCGCTCGGTTCCGGCAGGTTGCCTAGTCTCGGGTCGCACCAGGCGTTTGAGGTTCTGAACGCCGAGCATCCGGACCGGTCTCCTACGAACGGTTCCAATGGGGCCGGCTGTTTCACTTTCTTCACCGGTTCGGGGGGAGGACTCTCGAACCTCGCCCACCGGTCTAGTAAGGAACCGCTTTGATACTCTTTCTTATCGATGCAAGCCTTTTTAAAGTTCTTAGAAGAGACATCAACACCGGAGTCAGAATTTTGACTGGGAGGAAGCGACTCGGACGACGAGAGTCGAGACAGTACCGTCGATTCCGAGGATGGTTGTTCGCTGTCTTCTAAATCCGAGTCTCTGAAGGGTAAGTTCGGGAAGAGCTCACTTAGGTTTAGGTGAACCTACAACAAAAGAATTGTCAGAATGACTCATACACTTATACCTATTTTAAGTCCGATTGTTTTTGTTAACAAAATTACACTTTTTGAAAGATTCTTCTAGCAAATTACTAATTCTACTTTCTAAATCTGATTATCATCATTTATCTTTAAAAATAGTCGTTAACAAAAAGGGACATGCAATACACAATCACTTAATTTTTTAGTGTCTTCATATTGTATTAAAACTGAGTATGAACAGCACTGAAGATTCAAAAAAAACTATCGATGGGGGGGGCTTCTAGCCCCTTACAGCCATCACACGAGTCCGGCTCAATGTGTCAGTTTGACACTAAATTTTGACATATGAACTCAGAATCGAGATTGTACCATTAATTTAACAAAGTAGTCTTCATAATAATACTTTTGGGAATGTGGTTAACCTGTTGTTTTAGACATTTTTATGAATGTTATCATACTTGATCTGACAATGGTTGTTACCCATGTTGATGTTTAAGGTTTGTTTGTGTTCAATCATGGAACAACGATTTTTATGAGTTCCGGAATTTGATAGAGTATTACAGATTATGAATTTGGAACAAAAAATACAAATTAATGATTACTTTTATGTTGAAAGCTTACTATTAACTGCTTTTAGCGAATTTCCCCTACAGGGAAGAAGCTATTACCGTAGGTCTCATGGTAAGACTTAAGCCCGAAACCATGATAACTTTTCGTTTCGAGGTCCCCAGATGCCAATAACACCATTCGTTTAAATTTGTGTGTGTGTGTGTGTGTGTGTGTGTGTGTGTGTATGTGTAAGCACGATAAATCTCATAAAAAAGGTCCGATCTTAATACAATTTGGTACAAATATGAAATGTATTTCATTTATTTGAACGAGTTCGAAAACTAGAAGAATCGGACCATCCGAAGGAGGGTTTTTGAGGGGGTTATGTATCCTAAAAATTTTTTTGTGGTTTTCCCATGTAATTTTTATTTAAATCAAATTTTAATTTTTACCATTAAATTCAGCTTTAAAAACAAACAATTTGGTATTTTGATCATTGCTCTACGTTAATTGGTAACTGAGATATTGAAAGTGCTAAACACAGTAATATTATTCTTATGGAGAAAAAGAAAAATTGTACATCTCGCTTATTAATGAACGTAAACTGACACAACTTGGTTCATCTACTTGTGTTTTATTGTTGTTTGCACAAACAATTGTTCGCCAATGGTTCCCATAGCAGCAAACCCTGGTACTCGGTCCCCATGTTATTCTTATGGAGAATAATTAAAATGTTATATATAGAGATGTGCGAGTACAGGTTTTTTAAGTCGAGTCGAGTAAATGGCAAAAGATTCGAATCTCGAGTTCGAGTCGAGTATACAAATAAAAAAACACATAGGTCGAGTTAAATTGGATCAAAACAGTGTATAGGGCTCCATTTATAAATGTTGTTATTAAAATATACTTTTCTAGTCACTATGCCCTGAAAATAATAATAGTAAGTCAAATAAATGGATTCCTGCTTCATTGGAAATAGATAAGTACATTTATCTGAAAATAAATCATACCAAAGTTATTGCCTAACATTTTGCCATGAAGGTCAAATACTTTTAATATTTTGGTATTAAGGTTTTTATAACCTATATGGTATTAATTAACAGTTTCATTAAAAAATTATTTAAGTTTTTTATTGTATTTCCTATTTTTTATTTATCCTACATTTTATTGTATATTATGTTTAGGCCTAAGCTACATCTTTCTACGAATGGAGGAAATAAAATTACATTTAGGCTTAAAAGTTAAAATAAACTTTATGTTAATATTTAAAAGGCCTATTACATGGTAAAGCATTAACTTACCACACAAAATATATTTACTAACATATCTTAGCATTGATTTTAACACTAATAGTCCTAATAAGAACAATCAGTTAATGAAAACATTAAAATACTATGTTTGAAAGTGCCCGGCAAACCAATTGATAAAATTGAAGCCATGTCTTAAATAGAGTTTCAAAATATTAAGAATGATTTAAAAAAATCATTAATGAAACTTAAACGAAGCCTAAACAAATCACTTGTCTTTAAAATCAGCTCAATGCCAAAGGACAATAGTTGAGCCTAAAATTAATGGATGGAATTTTGTTTAGTCTCTTTTGACTCAATTTCAATTGCTATGGAACAAAAAACAAGCACAAACCACTTATACTTACCTATTAGATTTCATTACAGATTTGTTTTTGATATTTTAATTTTTTTTACAAAGTTAGGTTAACCTAAAAGTGGACTATGACTATACAGGCAGTGTTCATACAACTCAATCTGAAGAAGGTCCTGGTAAATCTTCCTTTTTGGTATAAAGAGTAGGCTAACACAAATTTATAAGCCACAACTTACTTATTTATTAATAAAACACGAAAATTCACATCACAACTAACTCTTAACACCTCAAATGCATTGACACTCAATTTGAATTTACAGACGACGCGCGGCCGCGCGGGTAAACGGCGGGAGTAAACTCGCTCGAAATCTTCGAGTTTCAGTAAAACCTCGAGTTTCAGAGCCGAACTCGGCTCGAACTCGAAATTTCGAGTACTCGCACATCTCTAGTTATATGTAATTTATTTATGAATGTAAATGGATGAAAGTTGGTATGTGACTTCACTTCAATGGGTTCTATTGACATTTGCATAAAAACCCATTATTTTGTGTTCCTTAATCGTTGAAGCAAACCTGTGTTCTCATCCCCAATGTTATTCTTATGGAGTATAATTATTATTTTAAATATCGCTTTGTTGAGAATATATTTCTTATGAATCCAGGTAAGTGGCTTAATATGTTATTAAGATATATATATATATATATATATATATATATATATTCATTGGAAATTCACTGAGTACGCAGGTTTGCTGCTACGGGGTATTTAATTTAATTTGACTAAGAACGGAACCAAAAGATATTCCTATTATGTATCAGACCTAAAATAATTTAACCCATTATTGACTTAAAATGACGTGCTGGAGCCGTCATTAACTATTGACTTTTCATTTTTAAACCTATGAACTGGAATGGACAAAATTATGTTTTTAAATGGATTAATGGCATATTTTAATTAAAATATTGTTTTCTTTCAGTTTAAAGAGTCTCATTGGCACACACACAGTAGACATAAGTAAAAAGAAGCAAAATCAGTATTGACCATGTGCAACTCACAGAGAATTAACCGATCCCGTCAACTTCCAAGCAAGCCTGCCACCGTTTACTTAACTTGGGCCCTCCCACTAACATTGCCACAGACCGGTTAACTCATTGAGAGTTGCACAACTGGTCAGTTTTGGTCGTGCGCGGGAATCGAACCCACGAACATCTTATCAGCACCTGGCCAAGGTGTTTCCACGACGTAGCCAACTCAGCTAACACGACCGAAGGCCTAGCGGCGATATTAATGTTTATCAGTCAGTCCGCTCCCCTAGAAGAGAGAACTGTAGACATCCACAGTCATTAGTTACATATATTGCTACTAGAGTGCAGCACCAATCAAATCCCGTTATAGGCTATTACGAATAGAATAAAATTACTACCTTAATGGGTTAAACATTTGTCATCATATTACTATACCATCCAATATCTACTTTGTTCCACAATTCCATCATTCAGAACCAGTAGTTTTGATAGCAGAGGTTTTATGGTGTTGAAATACAAAAAATAACTACTACAACAGATTTTATACTGACAGGCAAGAGATCTGACGTGGGTTCCGCCAAGTCCTCGACGACCAATGATAGAGAATTGCTGCTGAACACATCTGCTGCTTCTTCTTCCTCCTCTGGTTCTGTCTTCAACGGTGACTTCGGACGGAAATGAGGCCTGTAATACCCATTTCACAATAATAAGTTATATTAACTCTAGATTGGTATTGGTATGTGGCTAGACGCAAAATATATTGCTTCATAAATTGTATGCAAGTAGTAAAAATAACAACTCCATGTAATATATAAATTATAAACAAAAACAAGTTATTACGTAATATGAAAAATGTCAATTGTAGCCCTATGTTGGTTTTATTTTGTACTAAGAATTGGTAGTACTGAGTGGTTACCAACTTGGCTGTTGATGCTGAACTAAATTAAGTTAATATAAAATAATTTACTGCTACCAAAAACATTTATTGGAAGGTTCTGGAATTACCCAAAGGTCGGATTGTATTTAACCCAGAGCTGTGTTACACCTCGAATTTGGCAACGCGCAAGTGAAAGTTGTGCTGTCAAGGTCACTCACCCTGTCTCCCTCGCCCCCGACAACTTCACACGGCACCTAGCCTAAGCAGATTGGTAGACTTACTCTCCCACTGATGTTATTGTCACCGAGTTTCCAATCCCGATTCAGATTACGTGCATCATATTATGTACTATTATAAAGTCTTGCTCGCATTATCATTCAACTGTATTCAACTATTTTTAATGTTGCCAGAAAAATAATGTTTAATGTTGTTTACAAATGGTGACCAATTAAAATGTATTGCTTGAAATTTTAACTAAAAGTACTGCACTTTACACTATTTATTCTATAGTCCAATTATCAAAATAAAGTGACTGTTGGAGCGGCGACCAAACATTCCACTTCATAAGCTCGTGGAAACGTAAAACACGTACAAAGTACATATTTCAAATATTTTATATCCTACTCCGATGAGTTTATATTGATAGTTATATTTTAAAAAACACAAATTCAGAAATTTGTAATTGTAATTCATGATTTTGAAAATATAACTATCAACAAAAACACATCGGAGTAGGATACAAAATATTTTTAAAATGTGCTATTACAGTGTTTAACTAACTATTTAAATAACGTTGATTGGAAATTTCTAACCCTGTGTTTTACGTTTCCCCGCGGGTATGAACTAGAATGTTTGGTCGCCTCGCGGCCGCTCCGCCAGTCACTTTCTTTCGATAATCGGACTTAAAAAATATTGTGTTACATTCAAAATATAACAAGTTTCCACATTCCTCAGGCGCTCCACGGCAAGCAGCTATACTACCGCGTCGCATTCGGATAGTCATCCACTGAGCATGGTGGGAGGAGGGGGTGACTCATTGCTTTGCGGCTGTAAATAACTAGCGCGGGAGAATAGTGCGCAGAGGGGTAGTGCTGGTACGTATACTATTTGATACTTAATGCTTGCGCTGCAATAGCAACGGCACACACAATTTCCCAGTCCCCAGTCCCTCGCTGCTCACTCCTACCTAGGCCCCTAGACTTCTCATACGTGAAACTGAAATTGTGAAGGTCACTGGCCTTGCTCTAAATGTAATATTATTGATTTTATGTTTTTTCTTTGACTATATGATATGAGTAATTGGTTTTCCGATGGTTGAAATTTCTCTGAATCTGTTTAATATTTATTACAAGTAAACTTGTTTAAGTAGGCCTAACAATAAAAGAGGATATTTTAAGTTTAAGTTCAATAGTGCCAATACAACATTTAATCTGTAATGTAAAAGGGTAAGGCAAACGAGTTTTTAACACCTGTGTTACAAGACGAATAAGTAAGCTGGACATAAAGTACACCTAAACTTGTTAAATAGTAAAGACGTTTTTGTAAAATAAAATCTATTTTGTCCACTTTAACAAACATAATGTAATTTAGATTGGATGAAAATATAACTTTCAGTCGTCCTTGTTGTTATGATATAAAGCTGTAAATGTACTCATCTTGAGTAGAGGAACCTCTCAAAATAACGTAAACCAGAGCAGGTCCATGATCAAAGCAGACGCGTGGCGAGTCGCGAAACCGTAGACAGCAGACAGCAACTGGGTAGTTAATGACCTTGAGTCTGAGGGCGGCGCGGCGGCTACATGCACTGACTTATTGAAGGGTTGGCGCGTATTGAAGGAGTCAAGGCCACGGTCACGTCTTCACTATTTGACATTTGTTAGTTGCGTTCAAGATAACAACTTCTCATACGATTTTTGTTGACACTATGTTTTGACTGATTTGTTATGCTATTTAGGCTATTAATTATTGAAAAACAAAAAAAACTTATTCCCGGTTTTTGCTCAAAATTCCCGGGTTTTTCCCAGTTTTAAAAATTCCCGGTTTGTTCCCGGTTTTCCCGATTTCCCAGCTGAGTGGACACCCTGCTGAACCAAAAATTATATGTAATTCAAAAGAAATTGATTGTAGAACCAACACACAATTCTTACGGTTACCCCTAGACCAACACCTGAGATGGGACTTTCACACTGATAAGGTTTTATCATAAGTAAGCTCTGGAATTTATTCACTCTATAGAATGTCTTTCTTTTGCAATAAAAAAATATTACGAAACATTATTTTGCAAATTTTCATTCTCATATTTCTTTTGGTCTACGTCTTTATGGTGCAACATCAAAAAACAACATGGATAGTATTCTAAAACAACAAAAAAGAACCATCAGAATTATAATGAAATTAAAATATGATGAATTTGCAAAGGAGCATTAAGAGTTAAAAAGTTTCACAGGTGTCGTTAAATAATTACAGATGACGGACTACAAAATATGTATGCAAAATAGAAACCAAATATACCTAATATTGTACTTGGCATTTCAGAATTTCTGGTAGGCTTAATTACATTGTACCACATGAAATTTCAAGCACAATTTAATATTTTATGATCAATTTGTGCATTGTGTCATTTAATATATTCTATTGTTTTTGATGTTAACACCTAAAACGAAACATCGGTCAAATTGACCGATGGGTAATTTTGCGCTGTAATAGTGGCTAAACTGCTTGGCCTTGAGGGCTGCCGCTCCCCCTACCTTCCTCCCCCACCCTTCTCTTACCTCCAAGGCCATTTTCACTCAGTTTGCCCGACGGCTTTGTATTGAGCAGACGCTTTGTGTAAAAGCGGTCGGTCAGATTTACCGCGTGTTTCGCTTACCGGCTGCCACTCATCGGTCAAATATACCGTGTGTTTCGCTAACAGGTTGAAGTGAAATGTGTTGTGTTTTGCTGTTTTTGTAAGAAACTAAAACGTCTCGTGATACAAAATGGCTAGCGGTGGTCCTAGCCGTGGTATAAGACTTAGTGACCCAGATTTTAGTGATCAGATACGAAGGTTGATGGTAGACGACAGTGAAGATGATAGTGTCTTCAGTGAGGTTGATGATTCGGATGCCGATCCGGACTATGTTTTGTCTGATGATGAAGGCCAGCAAATTTCCAGTTTATCAGAAGATGAAGATGATGCTGATTTGCTCAATCTTGAGAACAATGCAGGGAATATAATAAATACAGTTGCTGAAGGTGTTGATCTTCCTGAGTATTTTTGTGAACGTCTGAAGAAGAAAGAAATTGGACCACCGAACGCATGGAAAAGCAAACCACGTGCAACAAACGTAAGAACGCCTGCCAGAAATATAATAACAACTAGATTACCAGCAATGAGAGCACCAGCAAGGGCCTTAGGCAACAATCCCTATATGCGTGAAGTTTGGAGTCTTTCATTTGACGATGAAATAATTTCAAGTATAGTTAGAAACACTAACATAAAGTTGGCCAGTGTTAGGCTACATCTGTCAGCAAATACAAATAAAAGCAATTACCGGGATACCAATGTGGAAGAGGTGAATGCCCTGATTGGCCTATTATTACTATCATCAATTCTAAAGTCAAATGACGAGAAAATGAAATCCCTATTCACGAAAGACGAGTACAGCCGCCCCATATTTCGCGCATCCATGTCTGCAAAGCGCTACGAAATACTAATTGGGTCCTTACGATTTGATGACGCACAGACACGTGTACAAAGGAAGCAGGATGATAAAGCTGCTGCAATTTCAGAAATATTTTATAAAGTTATTTCTAACAGCCAGGCAGCCTATAGCCCATCTGAGTTTGTAACGGTCGACGAAATGCTTGTTCCGTTTCGAGGGCGTTGTGGATTTCGTGTCTACATGCCTAAAAAGCCTAAAAAATATGGCATAAAGGTGATGTGTTTGACAGACTCAAAGACCTCTTACCTCGTAAATGCATACATTTACACTGGAAAGAACAGTGACGGAATGGGATTGACAGAAAAGGAAAAAGAGATGCTAGTAGCAGTACAGTGTCTTACAAGACTGTGCAAGGTTATCGAAGGCAGCAAACGCAATGTGACAGCCGACAATTGGTTCACTTCATTGGATGGAGTGGAGCAGCTTGGAATGATGAAGCTCACCTACGTAGGTACCATCAGGAAAGACAAGCGAGCAGTCCCACATGAGTTCCAGGCAAACAAAGATCGACCCGTTGTCTCAACATTGTACGGGTTTAGAGGTGAAATGGTACTTCTGTCCTTTGTTCCAAAGAAGAATAGGTCAGTTTGCCTCATTTCAACATTTCACGATAAAATCGAAACAAATCAAGAAAAGAAGAAGCCGGAGATTATTTGTTTCTATAACAAAAACAAGGCAGGAGTGGACATCTTAGACATGAAATGTGCCGTATTTTCGTCCAGCCGAAAAACTAGGCGGTGGACGCTAGCCATGTTTTATTGGCTGATCAATATTGCAAGTTGCAATAGTTTCATCGTCTATATGAGCTATTCTGGCACAACGATGATGAGTCGTTTCGAATTCATCAAGATGTTGGCCCACGATTTGATTGTGCCCCATCTGCGTAGAAGAATTGAAGATGTTCCAAATCTTCCACGTGACCTGACAACGGAAATCGGAAAGATCTTACGAAGTCCTCCAGCAGCTCCCGGTGCCCTTAGTGATCTGATGGACAAAAGGAAAACCTGTGGTAAATGCCCTCCCGGAAGTGACCGTAAGACACAGCACAAATGCTTCAGATGCAGCACCCCGATTTGCGGTCGATGCCAAATCAGGTCATGTTTCAACTGTGCTACTGACAACGAGTAAACGTGAAGCGGGACAAGGTGATACATATAATGTCTATTTGGACTAATATGATGATGAGGTATGCTTTTTTTTCATTATAATCTTGTTACAAACTTGTTGTAATAATTTGTATGTAATATAGCAACCATATAACATTTCTATATACCAAACTTGTTTATATTATTACATTTTTAGATTTTACATGTAAAGTGTATAGTATTTTTTTTTTATTAATTTTGTCTAGTTTTTGTCAAATAAAATACGATTTGTCATAAAATGTTGTAAAACATCATTATAATGCCTGTGTATGCCTAGTAATACATAATTCCAATTATAAACACCCAAAATAACGATTAAATACTGTAACGGTCAAATTGACCGTATGTTTCTCTTAGCGTTTTAAAAATCATGTTTCGTTATAGGTGTTAAAATTTAGAACATTTTCCTGTTAACACAGATTATATTTTTTTCATTACACATAGTGGACTAAAACATACCAGTCTTGGAAGGAATCTGAGAGCAAAGACTTTTCATCGATGTGAGGCTTTTCCTCGAAGAGCTTATCATCGCCAACAGGAAGTTTCTCCTTGCTGCTGTCGTGAATCGTGAAGTCCAGAGATGCCCAGAAGTCATCCATTGGGGGTCCAGCCCGATCAAGGATGACTCTGTTAACAGGTAACGAGTACTTCAACAACAAGTTACGAGTATTTCAACAAGTTGTGAGAACTCAATGAAAGATTCTTACAGTACGTTGCTCGAGTGAAAAACCAGGCCGTCCATAAGAAATATGTTAAAATTAACACTAGTTTTATGGACAGCCTGGTTTTTCGCTCGAGCAACGCACTGTAGAATGGAATAGGTAAATAAAACTGAAGTAACCTCTTTCTTTTATCGACATTATGACAATTAAAAATAAAACCAATACTTTATTAGGACAACAAATTACAGTTTGGCCTTGAAGTCATGCCCGCTTGGTAATATTTCACACACAAAGGGTGGCAGCAGTGGAGAAGTGCTGTTGCCCAGTTCTTCCCCCGCTTCATTAGAATTCTCCCCCTCTAAACTCCTGCTCTAAGGCTGCAGCCTCAAATAAAACCATGTAAAATATAAAGGCGGTCCCACACTTCTCGCGAACACGCCTGAACATTCGGCCGAACTCCGAATGTTCGGAGTACTCGCGAGAAGTGTGGGAGCTGCACGAACTTTTGAATACATACGGGAACATACGGGTCGGAATGTTCAGTGAACATTCGGGAGAATGTTCGGCCGAATGTTCAGGCCTGTTCGCAAAAAGTGGGACCGCCTTAAAACTAATCATCAAAACATTTAGTAATTTGACTGATCTATCAAAGAACTCCATTATTACGTCAATTTGTTAAAAAATAGCTACAAGAAACAATCTTCGAACAATGGAGGATAATGGCAACGGATGCCAGCTGGTCATAAACTAAAGAAAATAATACTACTGTCAGTAGGTAAAATAGTCACAAAAGCTGGTATTCTCAATAGGTTACATTCATTTTTTTTATAATAGGTTTGGGATGAGTCTGAAAAAGACCTTTATAAGACATTTTATTTTTCAAAAGTTTTTAATTTTGAAGCTGTGTTGTAAATTGATTTCTTGAAAAATATTGATGTTTATGATTTCCAATTTTATGTGGTTGGTGTGTCATTATATACCTAATTGATTGTAAAATGAGCAAACCATATACCATTAAAATTCCCAGTTCTTTGAACATTTGTTTAACTTGATACTTTTGGTCCTACACCGAGCATGGATTTTTTTAAACAAGACAAACCATTTATTCTTGTATGTTAATTTTAATGCTTTCTATGAATACTTACTTTTTCTGCATTAGTAAAACTGTTCAAATTGCTAATTACAGGAAACCCGCTTTCTGAAAGGAAACTAACAATGGCAAAGTCTCTACCATTATATCTCTTGTTGATAGCAGATCTACCACACAACGGTGAAACTTCACAGACCTGACCATCTTAACACGTTCGCTGCGCATGTTCCCATAGAAGGACATCCTTGCATATTTTCGCACGCTCGTGTGCGTATATGGGGACAAGCCTCTTTTTAAACTAAACCAGTCAGTCTGAGCTGAGCACCTGGTCGATTCACATGATATGTTGTGAGCGTGTAGGAGGGGTCCCGTAGTGTTGCCGGGCGGCGTCAGTTTCCAGAATTTGCGTCTGTCTCCATTGACCTTGGCTGCACGCCGCACGGCCGGAAACGGTTTCGCGCTTTTTATTGTAACTAAACCAGTTAGTGTGAGCCCATAACTTGTTCGAGGCAGGTGATTCCCTGTCTGTGTGTAGTGCGGGTCACGTTGTGTTGTCGGGCGGCGTTACTTTTCGTATCGGCCGTGTATTTTGTGCGTTTTTTGGCGCATTGTTCTGCTTATTTCGAATAGTGTTCCTGTGGTGTTATATATTGTTTTATAATGGCTTCCACTTCACGAAATGATGACTATGATGAAACCGGTAGTGATCCTGACGTTTTTACCAAATAATAACATTGTGACTGTCATTTCATGTGATTGTAACTATGTGTGTACACTCAACGGGTGCTACGGTCCTGAAATCGACCGGACCTTTATGAAGTCATTAGCGGCAAGTTCTGGAATGCTTTTAAACCACATGGTCGGTATTCTATTTGTCATAGGAAAGTAAATCAACAATAAAAAATTTTCAGCATCCACAAAAAATTCAAAACTTTTCGTGCGCAGCGAACGTGTTAATGTCTGTGAAGTGTAAAGTACATCGGTTATATCTCTTGTTGAGAGCAGATCTACCACACGACAATGAAACTTCACAGACCGTCCTGACCATCTTAATGTCTGTGAAGTTTAAAGAACATCAGTTACACCTACATTCCTGCATTAATTGTATCTATATTTTTAAACAGTAGCAACATTACATACTGCTGTCCATATTTAAAAAAATTTAAAAATAACTTTCTCACAAGTTTCTTATCAGCATTTTACAAAACACTGACATTTCCCTTTTATAGCTCAATAGATCAGTTTAATTTACAAACTCTATTTACGTAGCTCAACAAATTTTTCAAAATTTAAGTCAAAATTACAGAATCAACTGTCTTTTTAACTCCCCATCAATTAATATTTGTTTGAATCGCTCCAATGACATTTTGCACACTATTGGTATTAATGAGGCCGAGGAGGCTCTTATCGGGCCTAACTATTCCAGACGCAATCCTTGACCCCACCCCCTCCAAATAAACAGTTCTTGAGACAAAACAGATGAATTATCGTTGGTTGTTGTCGGTAAATTAAAATTATTAGTAGGCTATTTTTTTCCATTATTTATATTCATTTACAGTGAAATTCAGCATTTTATTTAAGCTCATCTCATACTGCACACATTATATGCTATCCCCATTATTATTAGTAGATATTAATGATTTTCAATACATTTTGGCCTTTCTTCAACTAAATTAACTTAAAATTGACAACTCTGGCCTACGCCCATCTAAGCCTATTCCTGTTATAATGGCTTAACCCTTTGCACTGCGGCCAAAAATGTTTGGTCATCACGAAAAACCCTGGCCACTCAACAGAAAGTACTAGCTAAAAACTCCAGACCCTTTTGATCAATTTTGCAAAGGTTTAGAAGAAAATTTGTAACTTTTTTGTTTTACTAGATAAAGCACTAATTTTTGTTTTGTTTTATTTCTTAACACGTTGACTACCGATCGTCACGTATATGTGACGCAATGTAAAAAAAAACCCTTAAAATAGACCAGCGTCACTTATACATATCGCTCAGGCTGATTCCAGTGGACTGACGACACGTATACAGGACGCTCAGGCCAAATCCAGTGGACCGACGACACGTATACAGGACGCTCAGGCCAAATCCAGTGGACCGACGACACGTATACAGGACGCTCAGGCCAAATCCAGTGGACCGACGACACATATACGGGACGCAGTCACCGTTCAGTTAAATGACTTGCCACGTCCATACGGTACACTATATCGATCTGAAGCCTGTATATCGGTCTATAGGAATGTGTGGCACGTATGCGTGTCGCTCGGTCTCGGGGTACGACCTCAATTTCTTTTTTTACAGATTTTCAAAGTTGGCCATCCTGTCTGCCCACATGATTCCTGTAGCGTTTGTTTACTTACTCATTCTTCGTGGTCTTTTTGATTGTGTGACACATCTAAACTATTGTCCTTTACTTATTAGTGAATTTTTAGTCATCCAAAGTTTGAAAACTCACGTCACATATGTGAGACAGTCGGAGTCTATCACAAAAAATATCATATCAAATTTTACTATAGACCGACGTTACACATACGTGACACAATAAAAATGCTAAAATAGCATTTACTCTTATGAGTAAATATATATATTCTACTTCAAAACATAAAAAAATACGGAAAAAAATGTTGGTCTCTGGGTTACAATTGGTCACAATGACTTGGTCTATATGGTGAGAGTTTTGTGTATTAGGTTTGGTCTGCTGGGATCTCCCGGCGACCCGAATCCCGGACCGTCGGTAGCCAACGTGTTAAAGCTGAAAATAGGCCTATTAATAATACAAATATTTTAGCAAACAAAAAAATTATAATTCTTTTGTATACCTGACATTTTTTTACATTTATTAAAGTTGACTTTGAACTCTTATGACTACAAGGATGTAAAGAAAAATAAGGAAATTTCAGCTTTATCATAACACAAATAATAAATATACATTTTTTGTCCATAAAATCTGCTGCAACTTTGTTGTCAACTCAAACTATAACATGATTTCATGATACAGTAATATGATATGATTAGGGGTGTGCGAGTGCTTGAAACTTTGAGTTTTCGGCCGAGTATTTTAATACTTGAACTCGACTCGAAGTTTTGAAAACTACTCGAAAGTTCGAGCGAGTATTTCCCGCCGATTTCCGGACGATCGCGACCATCACGTAAAATCGGCCAAAACTGACGACCGAGAACGACTGCGACCGGCCAAAACGCGTAGTAACGGCCACAAAAGGCAAACGTATCACGTAAAATTGGCTGAAAATGACGACCGCGAACGACTGCGACTGGCCAAAATCGCGTAGTAACGGCCGCAAAAGGCGAACACATCACGTAAAATCGGCCGAAAATGACCGCGAACGATTGCGACCGGCCAAAACGCGTAGTAACAGCCACAAAAGGCAATCGTATCACGTAAAATCGGCCGAAAATGACGACGTGAACGATTGCGACTGGCCAAAATCGCGTAGTAACGGCCGCAAATGGCGAACGCATCACGAAAAATCGGCCAAAAATGACGACCGCGAACGATTGCGACCGGCCAAAAACGCGTAGTAACGGCCGCAAAAGGCGAACGCATCACATAAAATCGGCCGAAAATGACGATCGGACCGCGTAATTTTGGCCGTAACTAACGATTTCGTCATTTAATAGTGATTATAAGTGATGTCTAGACTAGGTGAAATTGGTCAAATGACAACCGGGCCCTGTTTCAATGGCCGGAAACGAATGACAAACCGTGTTTTGTTTGTCAATACGTAATCCAGTTTGATTGTACTGGCCAAAACTTTGTATTGCTACTCATGTATTAGTTAGAAACCATCTTTAGGTTATTAAATCTAGGGTGGTATCCAAATCCCATTACACTATTTTAAACTACCAACTGATGACAAATACTCGCTCGAAAATAATTGGGACTACTCGACTCGACTCGATTAAAAAAAATCACTACTCGCACACCCCTAGATATAATTTTGCTGACGTCAGAAATTTCGGATGTCGGAGTTTTTGGCAAAAACGACGACATAGTACAAAGGGTTAAAATACAGTTGTAATATAAACATTGTTAGCAACTGATTTTGTATTTAATTGTAAAAAAAAGGATAGATAAAAGTTTTTGATTTCATCTAATTTTTTCAGTGAGTTTACAGACCTGCCACCTCTGCCGACCCTTCTCCTCGCCAGGCCCACGCAGCGGCTGGTGGGGGATGTGACGGACGCAAGGCTGAACCTGAACCTCTGGTCTGCCAGTCCCCCGTCTTCCCTACTGCACCAAGGCCAGTTGCCCAGTCCCGTTGACAGAGGCTGCAAACATCTCACGTTATATATCTATTCACTCGCCAGACCCCCGCCAGGGTTTTCCCCTATCAAAGTTGTCGATTGCATCTTTTCCGCATGTTAGGGTCGCTCCAGTTGTTATTATAACTTAATGTCCCTTCAGGTATTTTTTATACAGTATACTATTCATTTGGGATATATCCACTCTACATGTAATCTTTATTCAATGGTTCTAACACTTGTTTATTTATTCTCTACCATGTGAAAGTTACCTTGACAGTTTACTAGTAAATTTTTACAGCTGTTATGATTCTTTTGTTTTGATTTGAAACTCCATAAGCCCAATGTTAAAATTTCCAATTTTCAAGAAATTACAGGTTTAAAAACTAAAAATTTAACGTTGGGCAATTTCTAAGGAGTTTCTAGGTACAACGTACGTGCATGCCAAATTTCAGAATCCTAGCTCATCTAGAAGTGGTCTAGAATTTGTACACCTCAGTCAGTCAGTTACACATCTGGCTGGATAGTTATTTAGATAGATATATCTATCCATTAACAATAGAGCCCCTCTTAACGGACCCTCATAGTACCATGCGGATAACGGTAAGAGTCAGTTAAAACAAACTACAAAATGTAGCCTAAAACATATTATTTAGTAAAAAGTACAAAAGACCTAGGAATATGAATAAGACTAGGCGGCAATTAGGGCTGCGTCACTCTGTATAAATAAATCAATCGCCGCACACTAACGGCAATAGTCTACATTATGTTAAGGCTTTCATAACAGTGGTGGGAAATGTGTCAAAAGACAAAAGACAGCATAATATCAGCATTTAATGACAACTGGATTGGGTTAGATCAGCTGTCAATGACAACCGGACTGGAGAAGTTATATTAACACAACTCAACGAGATCATATTTATGGTTGTAGTTTATGTCACACAAGTTACTCCCACTCTGTATGAAAGATTTTGATTTTTAACAGTCTACTGGAGTACACCAAGCGTCACATATATGCGGCTTCAGCAGTGAACTTTTTCAGAATTGTTACTTAAAGCTAGCATCACTTCAAGAGGTTAAAGGAAAACCATCTTTTCCAAAAGGCCCCAATATACCCATCTACATACATATGTTGGCTCCGAGCTCACACTATTATTTATTAACAACTAATTTCTACTGACTACCAGATTATTATTGATTCCCAATGCCAAGGCAGGGGTGACTATTTATGTTTTCAAAAGCCAGTAAGTAACTCATTTTTTTACAAGTGGTACAAATTATTTTTGATCAATTCTTAACAATAAACTCACTCAAAATGAGAAATATAAACAATTTCCATTTTAAATTGTTGAGCTATCTTTAATATTGCTATCATTACTTTTGCATTCCTCTGGTACAAATCAAAACCAGGTGTGAATTTGAAACACCCGATGACATTCCACAATTCACAGTTGTACTACTCACAGCATGGTAGAGGCATTGACGTTTCCGTCTGAACACGAAAGGTGCGTCGTCATGAGCGGGTGACACGGGAGGGATATTCAGCCCGTCGTCATCCCCCGATGAGAGCACACCTGTCACCTCGTTCATCACCAGGCTGGAGTTAAGGTTTTTATGTTTCCTCTTCTTGTACTGTCGTTTCTCTTTGCGGGGCAAGTAATCATCCTGCAGTATATAACAGATTAAAAGGCTAGAGAAAAGGATTGGATATAAAACAAATTGAAATATAACTAGTCAATTTTAAATTAAAAATACATCGATCAGTAATTAATTTTTACTTCTGATCGAGGCTTTTCAAATACATTTGTAGCAGTTTTAGTTGCAAATACACCATTATTGAAAAGCCTTGTGCAGAAATCTATAGTTATAAAAAAGGATGTTGGTTTGTTTGTTTGTATATATATTTGAAGTTTATGGACTCGGACATCGTTGGACCGTTTGCTATGAAACTTGGTATATATAGGTAAAATTCCATGGATGTTTGCTAGGCCATATTGTACCTATATTTTAACATCAAACATTTTTTCATGATCAACATTTTTGGCGACAATAATTTACAATTCTAGCAATTTATAGCAATTTTTTTAAACTTTGATCTGATTATCAAAAAAACATTACCTCAAACTCAAATTTCAAAGATTTCTACAGCTCTACTATTTGTTACAAAATAACATTTCTGGTGAAATCTTTGGAAGAAATAACTACAGGTATTTCAGACTAATTCATAGATTTAAATTTTATAAACACCAAACTGATGCAACAATTTCCAGTTTCAATACCGTATCTAAGGAAATTATCGATGGCAAACCTTATGTTTTAGGTTGTAAAGGAGCTGTCCCCAAATATTGGCAGTGTTAAAAATAAAACTTAAACAGCCTATACTGAAAATAGTAATAGGGATGGAATTACAAATTAATTCTCTGGAAGTTGTTAATGTGCATTTGGACTAGGCAATTTAGTAGTGCAATTTCATACGCAACCAGTGCAAAAGTATATCCACCGAACAAATCTAACAAAATAACTGTAAAAGTGACCATAGAACAAGCTATATGAACCCCAAAGTTGCATATGTAAGCAGCAATGTCACTCTCTAAAATTGAAAACTGCTTTCATAATGTGTATTCCATTCCATTCAATGCCATATATAAAATATTTCGGAACTCTATTGCAATTAAAGAAGAAGATTTACAATTCAAGGGGCTTTGGATATTGCTTATTATTTCTTACTGCCCATCATGAGTTGCAAGGCTACCTCTAGTTATGAAACTGTTCAATCTAAAAATGCACCTTTAGAACAAGTGTATTTTAAAATCCGAAACAATAAAACGAGAACTATACCTTAACTGGTTTGGCCCAAGACGTTCCGTGGTTGTACTGATTTGTGTACAGAGGAGCAAACGCCGGTCTGGGAGTCTTCATCGCCGATACTTCAGCAAGAAGAGAACCAGTGAAGTCTTGCGCTTGATACCTGTAGACAGAAAACAAGCCTAGAAAATTGGAACATTTTTAGGACAAATAACTGATAATTCCAGTAACATTAAATGTATATTTAGAATAAGGGGTGTGCATTTACTTGAAACCCTTGGCTCTCAAGTGTTTTAAAAACTCAAAATGTTATGAATCTTGATGAAAACTGGAAGCAGAAAATGGGGGAAATGTCCTAAACACTAACAATGTTGAAAAAGCATACAATAAACACCTTCACAAGAGATTTGGTCTGCACATGTCCGTACAGAAAGTCAGAGATTACCCATACATTGCGCACAAAGGCAGTCTACAATAAAGAAACAATGATCCTGAAAGAAGAATTTCTTAAAGCACAAGAAAAACACAGACTGACAGTAAACCAGGAAGACAGCCTTAAAACGTTAAAGTCATAGACAAGAAACAAACGTTTACTGAACACATCTCTCAGGCTAGTAACAAGAGCAACGCAATATTAAACAGTGAATGGAAAAAAGCACATGAAGCATGACACAAATTTAAAGGTAAGCTTAGGGAATTCTTGGTCAGCCATGGTTATTATAGCCTACCCCCATAGTCTCTTTCCCCTTCCTTGAGAGGTCGAACTAGGGATTACGAATGTGACGTATCGCATGCCTGGAAGGTCTAAGCGATGAAGACGCCAGTAAGTCAGTAAGCATCAGCAGAATCTTTGACATGCTTGAAAATTGGAGAAGATAAAGTGACAAATGCTACAAAAATTACAAATTATATTAATTCTTATTTCACCAAAATTGCAGAAGAGGCATTTAACAACCAAGTGAGGCATAGGCATTCGGAGGAGAACCACATTTTAGTTGAAAATCCTCTATATGTGCAGCATTCTGCAACAGCTGAGGAGGAAGAGAAATCATAAAATCCATGAAGTCAAAATCCTCAGCTGGAATTGATGATTTATCAAAAAAATAATCAAAATATGTAGAACAACTCTCGACTCCCATTTTAGCCATTTGTAATATGTCCCTTGAGCAAGATATCTTTTTATTCAGACTTAAAATTGTCAAAATATATCCCAAACACAAACAGGGAAAGAGAGATGAATCAGCCAACTACCGGCCAATCTCCCTCTTACCTACAGCTTCAAAAATTATAGAAAAATAGTACTAGCTAGACTACTCACACACTTTCAACAAAATGGCCTCTTAACAGACAAACAACACAGCTTTATAAAAGGAAAGTCGACAACTGCAATTGATCTTGTGGAGTTCAGAGTGGAGAGCATAGAGTTTGGCAACACCATCTCCAGCGTGACCTGGGCGACTGCCTTGGCCATGACCTCTTTTGACCAAATTAAAAACACTAGGCGGCGTCGCAGAAACAGCCTTAAATTGGTTCGGAAGCTACTTGAACGGACGGACGAAACCAAGTAATAGGGATTAAGAAAAAAGAATATGGTACAAGTACTATGCGATCCAACCTCATACCAACGGACCCTTGGGGGGAGGGGGTCCTAAGGCCAATACTATTTATTCCATTTATGAATGACCTGCCAAAGTACATGGAACCCTACAGTGAAACAATTATGTATGCCGGCAATACAGTGCTTTTACTAGCCACTAAATATGGAACAGTTGGAAATCGACACGAACATTTCTGTCAACATTGCACAACAACATTTATTGCATAATACCTTGTTCTCAATGAAAATAAAAGTAAACAAATGTATTTTGGAGGAAAAAAGAACATGTCAACCGAGCTTCCTAACCTCCAGAATGTGGACATGCTGAAACACCTAGGTGTAACACTTGACAGTGACATGTCATGGGACAATCATGTGGATAACTTACGCAATAGACTAAGCTCTGCAATATTTGCCATAAAGAGAACCTCAGCAGTAAGTTCGCCAGAGGCCACAAAAATATCTTACGATGCCCTTTTCCAGAGCCACCTACAGTATGGAATAGTTGTATAGGGAGGATCTTTAAGTGACAACCTACTACGTTTACTGAAATTACAAAAGAGGGCCCTTAAGAGTAATGACTGGCCAAGGCCCAAGAGACAGTTATTAGTGAATTTCCTTTGGAAAGTGAACTATTAGCATGACCCGCACGGTGAAACTTAAGCCCGGGACCACCATAGAAGTTCCTAACGTGACCCCCTGAACACGTTTTGGGGGGTGGTTCAAAATTTTATATATATATATGTGTTTGCACTCTAGCGGTCGCATTTTTTGTCCGATTTACTTCAAATTTGGTAGGGACGTTCCTTTCTGTAATCAGTTGGACAAGTTCGTTGGGCAAAACAATCGGAAAACTCTAAACCCCTTTTTTGGAGATTAATCTTTCAAAATTTGAGTTTTTGGGCCCAAAAAGGGTCAGAAAAGCCCCGTATGTAAAATAGATGCATGTAAAAAGATGGGAATTGGAGAGGCGAAAGTTTTAAGCCCTCTCTCGTCATTCTAGCATAAATATTTACCGAGTTATTAAATAAAATGTGTATCGACCAAACACAGTACGTTGTCTTGTGGGGATTTTACATTAGAAAAGCCTGTTATTCATTTGTTGGTGTAATTTTATCATCCTCAACAACCTCACGCCTACTTTTAAGCCTGACGGGACCTTCTCCTAACCTTATAATGCGCAACATTGTATTCCCAGCATTGCAGGTAAATAGAACCAGGAGCACCAGAACAGCCAAAAAATCAATGTTTTCAGATTTGAATAAAAGTTGGAATATTTGTATGTTTTTAACTGATTTTGAGTTTTTATAGTTTTTTATGTGGAAATTCACTTCCCTCACGTCAGCGTGCTGCGTGCGAACTCGTTTATTTATTCATATGATTCTTACTGTTATTTATATCTACATCTTGGAAACTGTTCTCTTCTGTGTAAGAAGAGATCTAACAAGGGGTAGAGATGTACATGGTTACAACACAATACATGCAGGCAATTTCCACCTTCCTGGACACAGAACAACTACCTATGAAAAAAACCATCTTATGCTGGAATGAGGATGTACAAGGCGCAGCCTGAAGACATGAAGAACTACGACCGGGAAAACTTGAAGAAGGCTATGCGGAACTGGCTTACTGGTTAAAAGCCTGGACAGCCTGGAAGATTTCTTTAACTGAAGGGAAAATGCATGAATACACGCTTAAGGGAAAAAATTATCTATGTTGTATTTACTCCAGTAAATAGCAAATTGACATGTATTTTAATGTTGTAGATTATGAATAAAGAATTTATGGTTTTTAAGCAAGTATTTCTGATAATTCCAAAAAATTTTAAAAATGCATATTTATGTGGAAAATATGTTCACAGATCTACTGTCTAAAAACGTTTTAATAACAACAAAAATTTAGATTTTCAAAATCTTAATCCTTCCAAATTTAAAATGTTTGAAATGATATTAATTTTGTACAAAAGAAACCTGATCAAAAAAATCAAATTTGTCACAAAAGGTTGCCAAATGACAAAACAAATCAGGAATTGTGTTAAATTAAACATATGAATTCATATTTATATTAATTTTGTCAAAAGAAACCTGATAAAAAGAATCACATCTGTCATAAAAATTTGTTAGATGACAATTCAAAATATAAATTACCTCTTTTCAAATATTTCAACAGTAAGATGAAGCAGTTCGCGTTTTGAGTTTTCTCTTCTTTTGACCAGCTCTAGTAACGTTACCGCTCGACTAAGATCCCTTTTTAACTTGACCATCTTTTCGTACGTAGATTCATCGTTCTTCCTGTTTTTCCTCGTCTGCATTTTTTCCGTTCTCCTTCGAAACGCCAGGTACGGGTTGTTGTTGCTGTTACTCCCTCTGTGAGCTTCAGTTTTGACACAGGGTATCAAAGCTTGTTGCTGAAATAACAACTATTTTTTAAGCAGTTAGAATTACCCTTGACAACAGGGATCCGTGGATATTTAATTTCAATTGTCCTGACCTATTTTCCAAGTTTTGCTTGACTTTTGAGTGACTAAATTTTATTTGGTTGAATTAACTTTCTGAAACAAGTTACGAAAGCAGTCGGCAATCATGTTAATAAAAATGAAAATCACTAGTTTACAGAAAAAAACAACTATAATTACCTGTAAGCAGTTTTAACAAAAATATATGGGGAAAATACTGAGATATTCAAGTAAATTTTATTAACATGTACGTTGCAGCGCAGTTGCTTTTGACCGGCCCGGGCTGTGCGCGGACGAAAGCGGCCTCTGCCTCTCTTGAAACTAACCCAGTAAGTGTGAGCCTAGCATTGGCTAGAGGCAGGTGATTTGTTGCCCGAGTTTTGTAGAACTACGTCCAGTTGTGTTGTAACGCAGTACAGTGTTTTTGTCTTTCGTTAGCCAGGAATTCAAAATGTGAGCACACCTATCGGAACAGTTGCCGCATGGCGGGAACAAGCCCCCGGGCGTTCCCCGCAGCGAATGTGTTAATAAATCAATTCGGTTGGATTATTTACAATTTCTTGATAAGTGAGTATATGTTTTTACAATTATATAAGTTGTACAAAATTACATCTTTCAACACTGTGTATCCTATGTGTATGAGTACATAGTGTAAGAGAGGGCTTTATAGCTCAATTTATACAACTTTCAACAAATAAAATCTAAAACAGTAGGCTCCTAGAAATGCAGACTATTGTGGCGGACGGCCGGTCCGGATTTTGAAAAATCAGGATTTCTCGGAGGGAGGCATGAATCAATTCTGCCTCTGTAGCGAACAATTACGACAATATGTTTTTATGTTTATGTGCTAATACAAGAGTGAGCTTCCAGAAGAAAGTTATGAACACTCTGTAATACAGTAGAACCTCGTTAATCCGTCACCAACGGGACCGAGAGCTTGGTCGAAACACAAAAAAAGGTCGGATTAACAGAGGAACACATTTATTACTTGAAAACATGATAAAACTGTAGTTTAAACAGAAAATATTGAAATGTATGTACATTTGTAAAGATTTGATTTAACATTGTAAATCATGAATAAAGTATACTGTAATAAAACTCTCACCAGTCTTATAAATCATCGACAGAAGAAGACCTGAACGGAGTAGCACACCGGATACGTAATCAATAACAACACCAATAATGGTACGGAAACACAGAGCGCCTGACAATGGAAACTACATGGCATTTGAGTAATGCGAGATAATCGCTTGAAAACTGAAGGCGCTAAACCGTGAAGTTCCGTTTTTCGTTATTATTTGCAAAAATAATTTTAAATTATCGGTCCGGATAAGTGCGATACGGTTTTCCAAGAGTCTACTGGAATTAGTTTGTCAGCTGGGAGCATATGAAATAAATATCCCCCTTGGAGTCCAACAAAATATATTTATTGATAACTTGCATAACGTTCCATTTGCAGCTCTTTTAAATCACTGGCAAAATTCAAAAATACAAAACTCTTAAAACTCACTAAATAAAACAAGTTTCTATTTAATTTTTCTTACAATATCTAATATGGTTTTTGCTCTCTTAAATCTATTACTTGTAGCCAATAAAATTTTAATATATAATTAAATCATTAGGCCTAGTTAAAACTACCTAAAATGTAGTTTAAAAAAATAATATCGTGCTTTACCACAAAAATCATTGTACTAAGTTAGTTAAAAACAAACAAAATATAGCCAATAGATTAAATAAATATTTTTGAATTCGTTACACATTGATTAAAATCTCTTTAAATGTATTTGTATTAAAATACTGCTGGATGGGATGTATTAATATATTACATAGTACTTCGTTATTTACGTATAGACAGTAAAAACGCCTTCTTTTAATATCATGATTTGGCTGAAAATCGTTTTATTAATTCAAAGTCAAGACGACACAGAGTATCATTTTCTATACTTTTCAGGATACTTAAAGCTTTTAATCAATCTTGTTTTAATTTAAAAAATGTTATTCTGCGGATGCATTTCAAATTATGATTCACAAAAACATTCTTAAAGGGATTTCAATATTTGGAACTGAAGTAAAAGGTCCATCCTCTCGCAGGTGTTTGTACATCATTTTCAAGTTAAACTTACATGATGATGACAGAATGAAACACTGTATTATCTTCAAAATTGGCTTCTTCCAACGTTATTTTTAATTGTGTATGGTTTAGTCAGAAAATTCCGTGTTGGCAGCACTAACAAACAAAGACCCCACAACCCTCACTGAGGCCGGTCAGTGCTGAATCTGAATGTATTGAGTAAATTGATTAAAATCAAACACCTTTACCTTCAAACTATTAGACCCTATCGAATCCAGAAATATAATATAGAAAACAGAAAAAAAGAAAAAAGAGGCTACAAGCTACCCTACTATTATTATTATCATCATCATTATTATTAATTGTATTATAATCTCTGTTATAACCTCAAAGATTCTACAACTCAATCGCCTACGTGAACTGACTTTCGTAACCATAATTTTGGTAGTGTACTATTTAATTATTTTCTAGTTGGCTGTTTGTTTATAATATTTTATAATATATATCAATTGAGTTTTGTACAACAATATAAACTTAAATCGGCTTAGACAGAATATGCATCTTCCAAGCATGGGAGGTACTTAAAATATACGGGGTTAGGGGATCAAACATTACGGCTCAATATCAAGATCATATACAAATATACAATACCGACAACTCATAACATTAAGCAAAATAAGGTATCCTACAATACCGTCAGTAGTTATATTTCAAATCTTACATGTCTTATTCCTGTTACGGATCAGGGCAAAATTATCAAATCCGCATACGGTTTTTGATATAATAAAAATTAGTGAATGATTTTGGGCTTAATAGTTAGTTTGAAAGTTCACATTTTACAGTTTAAAACTATACTTTTATTATTGTCAATTAAGAAAGAATAAAATGTTTTCACATCAAAATTAAATCACTGTCTTACAAGGTCCCTCCTAATGGCGTTAGGGAGGGCCTGGGGGCCTGGGGGCCTGGGCGCTCGCCCCGTGCGCCCTAAGGAAAAAACAGCCCTGCACATACATCCCTGTCTACTTGAACAGGAAGTGCAGAGCTTGGATGACGATGGAACCTGCAAGAGCATTCATACTTAGCTCTTCGACTAGGGGTTCAATTTCATACCTGATTTTCAATCCCGGTATTTCGGGACTGATTTAGGTCAATACCAGGATCTCAGGATCGATCACGGGATTAAAGTAATTATTTTTGTCAGGAATTAAGTAACACCTGAAACTGTTGGGATAACACAAAGGCTGGGCGATTTTACTCTGCTCAAACAAACAGTTGGCTACGATACAGTCGGAATAAGCTATAAGGAGGTTTTCCTAGCTGCTGAATAACGCTGCGATTTTACGCTAGGGTATTCGGCACTCACTTGATACACTGGAAGTAGGTACATCCGTTTTCCTAGGTGCCGAAGTCTGCAGCGACTATATGTCGCAGCAGGCTGCAGGACAGGACACAATTTAACCAACTCTTAATACACAATACAGATGGTAAACGTTACTCAAATTACCACTTGGTATAACCCCGCTGCGATTTTTAAACGTTGGTTGTGAGTGATTTATTTTCTTTGTACCGAGTGTTGATTAATTTTAGTAACGTTAACTCTCTGTATTGTGTATTAAGTGTTGGTTAAATTGTGTCTGTGTGTTTATGTCGTCAAAGCAGCTTAAACTTTCCACGTCCGAGGACGACCAATTAATTAAACTAATTGCAGAACATGAGTTGTTGTGGATTAACGCTAAGAATGCTTTGAAAAGAGACATGCTACGGAATGAAATAGGAGGAATGTTGAGCAAAACTGTTAAAAGAAATATAACATTTATTTTGATACATTGATAACAATAATTATTACTGTCACGTTACCTATTTTTAACTGGTAGAAATTTCTGATCGATAACAAAATCTTTTTTCTCGTCCAAGTATTCGATGAGCGAAGACTACACAACACCACAAATTGGTCTTATTTTAAACTTACCTAACACATGCATGGCGACTATGACCGTCAAAAAAGCTACGAAACCACTCCGCATATAATATCGCAGTTTAGGAAAACGCTCTTGCCGAAAAACACAGGTGCACAGAACATCCTGCGAGATTCAAAATACGGAACCGAATTCAGCAGCGTTATTCGGTAACTAAGAAAACCTGCCGTATGGCAAATGTATGATCAGCAGAGGAGTAATTTCTCCCCCACCTGCTAAAGGTCTGTCAATTCTGGAGGCTCCATTTACTCTAACTTCGACCTAACCTCTAAAACCTCCAACTTTTTGTAAGTATGTTTTAAGTTACATTTAACTAATAAAAGACTCTCTTCTAGAATCATAAAAGAACCTCAGCGGATCTTAGAATCTTAGTGTGTTGAGTTAAAAAATATTAGTAAACAAATGATCAAGTGAAAATCCGCTGTTCCAAATTTGAGCGTTTTGACGTGATAAAACCCTGACTTGTAGCATATCAATCTGTTCATTATAAATTCAAAATGTATCAAAATACGGAAAGTAGACATGTATAGCTGTATAAGCAAGACATGAAATTATATTCTTCTCCACCAGAATAACATTAGACTGACTACACAGGTTTGCTGTAAGGAAAGGATTTTTGTAAATTACAAAGGATCTCAACCAGATAAAGCCATTAACCAAATTTCATCTGAATATATCAGTCACTAATCGAGATATTAAATTATATTTATTAACCTAAAGAATAACGTTGGAAAACATACTGTGTTTAATTTAAATCATCTCTGCAATTATTTCATGTAGAACACAAAAATCAGAAACCGAAATAAGTATTTTTTGGAGTTGAATTCATTGATCCATCAAACCATAAAGAGGTTTTCATTTAAATTAACTGAAAAAAGTAAATTGATATTTCCCTCAAGATTAACATGGGGTATTTGAATAACAGTTTCCCGGATTTTATCCTCAACCAATCAACCTAGGTTAACAATTAATTTCCCTAAGTTTGTTTTACAAATTGTTAGATAGCAAATTTTAAAAAGTGAATTTTTTCCCATTTAAAACTGCATAAAACCCTCTTCCCATAGCCCAATTTCTTTGGTTTTCAAACTCATGATACAGTAAATACCGTCTTGCATGTTTATACTAAATTTAATCAAAATCAAACAGTCACCTTATCCAAAAATATGTACATGTAAAAAGTGAGCCACTTACAAAATTATACATATACAAATTCCAACAACTAGTATTTATTGCAGCTAGCGAGATTAAAAAAGAGTTACTATGGGCACAGGCCAAGTCTTATTGTGCTGACTACATTAATAGTAATTAGTGTATATGCCCTTTAAAAGGGTGTAAGTAGTAAGATCAGGCCTTAGAGGAAAGGGTTATTGAATGAGTTAACAGGCACTTATTCAAAGGTCAGGGCCTAATCTTCAAATGCTTATTTAATTATTTACGGTATACACAATTGGTTACCAATTTGAACAACAAATACATTCCAAGATGGATGCAACATGTGTAGTATTGCCTTAACATGGGTGAAAGTGTTCTACAATTATTGAAAATGTATTACTTAGCTTATGAAATACTTTAGAATGCGGTACTACTTTTAAGTTCAGTAATTCATTTAGGAATTCATTTTATAGAAATTGTCTTTACTACAGTTTTAGTTGCGACTGTTTTTTTGCTACAGAAACCCAATTAAAACACAGAAATGACAAACATGTTTGAATGTTACTCAAATTGTGTATGGCTAAATAAATTAACTTCTGACCACTGGAAAACAAAATTATGACTTTAAAACTGTAACAAAATTAAATTAAAAGTGAGTATGTCTTATGAATTAAAAAGACAATTCAGTTGAACATTTGTCCTATATAAATCCTACTTTTAAGTACTGGTGAATGGTTCAGCCAAATGAGTTTCAACGACTTACTATAGGTTCAACATCAACAAAGAGACTAATATATTTTTTTATAATCAATATGTGCAATAGGGTACTTATGATCATAATGTAAACTTATGTTTAGTTAGGAAATAGCGACATAGCACTTGGAAGTCTGCCTTGAAGTAAAATAAAAATAAATTTTATCCAGTAAACACAACTTTAAATTTGCATACAAGCTAAGGAATGAACTATATTTATGTATGCATAGCATGTATGTATATTGTGAAATTATTTCAAAAATAACATGAGGGAATTTTTTTACAATTCTTAAACTATAAAGGTATCGGCTTGGTTCAAAGTCAATCTGTAATATCAGAGAACACTGCTACGATTATAATGAACACGTGCAAACACCTGGTCTAAAAGTGTCTCCAGGCTTGTTTACAAACACACATACAATCAATACTGAGATAACTTTAAAATGTTACTTTCTATAAGTTGTATTGTTTATTATCAGAACTAAGAATTATGCAAAATCTAAAACTTTGTGAAATACATAGTCACAAAACAACATTGTGGTTCTAGAGATGAAGAATAGCTCAAACTATAAAATAATACTGTCATACAAAATCTAAGCCTTATATCTAACACTAAGTACCCTAATCCAACATTTATTGAACTTACACTACCTTAAAACCTGCTAGACCCGGACAGGGGGGGTTTACCCAGACACGGTGTGCATATTTGTAAACATAAATATTTCTAAACTAACCTGCAAAGTTGAGAAGTCGATCGTTATACATTCGTTTAGAGTAGAAGACGCTCTACACAGCTGTATAGGTTATAACTGTGTACAATGGTTTTTTGTTTTATTTTGCAGGTTGACCAACTTATGACTTTTCGGAAAAAATGTATGTCTAACTAAGACATCTAATTTTTGTCACGTTTTTCCAATTTTTTCGCGAAGGCATATTTTTATTTGAAATTTAAGCGTGCATAATGCCATGCTATTTAAAGCTATATACAACATATATGTAAACAAATATTTCACATTTACGTATTCCAGTTTTGACCCGGACACTTTAATTATACTCCGTGGATGTGACTCGTGCCGACCATTGCTACTAAATTGCGACGTAAACACAGTATTCCCACCGTAACTAATAACAACATTGTGGTGTTCAGCCCTGATACGGTACCTATATGTGTTTGTTATTAAAATTTGTACTTTTAATTTATGAAAAATTGTTTGTACAGTCTCCAAGATGAATGAAAATCACTCGAGAGCTAAGGTGTTAAATAAGGAAAGTTAATGTCATGATCATGATCAATGATCATGTCTGTGGAAAATATAATGGGCCCCATGGGAAGCAGACAGTTTTCGGCCCACAGGAAGAAAATGTCATCGCTGTCCATGTTGAACAAATACAGTATAACTCGTATTACTCTTTGTTTCAAACTGTATTTTAAACACCTTTTCCCCTTACAGTTCTTTGTTTTGTTTCATTTTAGCTGCAAAGAATAAACAGCTGAAAACGTGACATAAGAATACTCTTTATTCATCCACAACCCATTTTTTTAATGGGTTTTTTTCAAACAGTTATTTTTACTAAGCCTTTGACTGGTGCAAAGGCATCTGCAGACCTAAAAGTACCTTCCGACTACGAACAGGAGAGGTTAGTTTGTGCGTTATAACATTATTTAGGTGGGTGTCCAGGTCAAGACCATTTGTGGAGGTTGACCCGGACATTTTTATTTACTTTTTATTTTTGTTATAATAACATCCAACATATATAAAGGTACAGGGATGTAGTAAATGATACATACACTTTACAATGATATGGTTTTTATTGGTGACATCGTTGATGGGAAGGCACTGTACCTGAAAATAGTAAAAACGAGTCCAGATCTAGCCTGGTTTACGGTACTGACTATTGCTGAACGCCACAGGAAGAAACTATTTTCATGATAATGGTTATAAACCAATTCAAAAGTGCACTCTTTGCCAATTGGAAAATATATCCAGCTTCTCTAACCCAGGCATAGGAATCATTAACTGCAAAGTTGGATTAGCCTAATTAATTTTGGTTTAGGTTAGGGTGACCATAACGGGTTTGGTCGAAAACAGGGCATCACAACACGGGGGGATAGGTCCCTTACCAAGAAAGGAAAAAGGGAGGTTGGGAAGTTTTGTAAATTTTACAGGATAGCAACGTTTCAGTAAATTTTAAGATGAGAGGATGTTACACCTAACTGATCTACCTTCAACTAAATAGTTCTTGATATTAGATAGGTAAAGTTAAAATCAAGATCATGTTATTTACATTTATTACTAACTCGGCCCGAAAATTGAATAACACATTTATTTAATTACTTAAAACAAAACCTAACTTAGCTATTAAAAACCTGGACTGTTTAAACTTATATTTTACCTAAATTTTAGATTTAACGAAAAAAATAGTTTGTCTTAAACATTTTTCATTGTGGTAGAACAGTTTCAGCCAACATTTCAACCAATTTCTTTCACTTGAGGGTTCTGTCTGTTTTTTATTCCAAATGAAGACTTATTTCTCAGAACTCCTGATCAGTTTGAAAACTTACTTGTTTTCAAACAAGTCCGTAGAGGGCAGCAGAGAACACATGGCAGCAATGTGTACCACTGGCATCAAACTCATTCATAAATCTCAAAATTGAATTAAGTCCAAATTTACTAAACCATCAATATTAAATTAGTAGTTTCTATTTCAAGATGTGATTTCTCGACAGAACATAAGTTGCTCATTATAGAAAATATTCATTCTACCTATACACCTATGTAGATCGAAGTTAAGACGAATAATCAACTCAAATCTACTCTGAAAAGATTTGTAGTGGAAGCGAATTCTCAAACAAATTATGTTAGCTTATAAAATATTTAGTAAAACATACGCTTCAAAATTCTTTACGTAAAAATTGTTTTTGATTGACACAAATTATGGGAAATTTTCAGAGGATGCTCACAAAAGCCTGAAACAGCAGGGACATATGCCCGCCCTAGTTTGGGTTAAATGGTTTACGAAATTAAAAAAATGTTATTGTTTTTATTGTTTATTATTTTTTTAAATAGTAATTACTGAAAGATAATTATTTTCAAGAGAACTTACCGTACGTAGTCTTTTATTCAGCCAATAGTCATAAACAGCAATTATCAGGTCATCGTCTTCCTTCAACAAGACTTTGGCTTCAGCTTGCGTTACCACAGAGTGTCCACTGTTCTTTTCCAAACGGTCCATCATCTCTTCAAACTGTGAAACAAACTGTAATCATGTAATCAAAGGTGCGTTCCAAGAATAATAATCCACAGCTTAACTTATGTAATCAAAGTTGTGTTCCAAGAACAATAATCCACAGCTTAACTTAGCTTATAATAATACTAAAATAATACAATGGAGAATTAGTTGAGAGAAATTACTTTACATAATTATACAACATACGTATTAAGCTCAAAATAGGCTTGAATAGTTATAGAGTTGAAATGCAAACAACTAACTTATTTTAAATCAAAGACCAATAAAATAATATAAATAGGGGTGTGCGAGTAATGATTTTTTTAATCGAGTCGAGTCGAGTAGTGCCAATTATTTTTGAGTTTCGAGTATTTTCGAGCGAGTATTTGCCATCAGTTGGTAGTTTAAAATAGTTTAATGGGATTTGGATACCACCCCAGATTTGATAATCTAAACATGGTTTCTAACTAATACATGAGTAGCAATACAAAGTTTTGGCGCCAGTACAATCAAACTGGATTACGTATTGACAAACAAAACACGGTTTGACATTCGTTTCCGGAAACAGGGCCCGGTTTTCATTTGGTCAATTTCACCTGGTCCAGACATCGCTTATATTCAATATTAAATGCCGAAATCGTTAGTCACGGCCGAAATTACGCGGTCCAATCGTATTTTCGGCCGATTTTACATGATGCGATCACCTTTTGCGGCCGTTACTACGCGTGTTGGCCGGTCGCAATCGTTCAAGGTCGTCATTTGCAGCCGATTTTACGTGATACGATTGCCTTTTGCGGCCGTTACTACGCGTTTTGGCCGGTCGCAATCGTTCGCGGTCGTCATTTTCGGCCTATTTTACGTTATGTGATCGCCTTTTGCGGCCGCTACTACGCGTTTTGGCCGGTCGCAATCGTTAGCGATCATCCGGAAATCGGCGGGAAATACTCGCTCGAACTTTCGAGTAGTTTTCAAAACTTCCGAGTCGAGTTTGAGTATTAAAATACTCGGCCGAAAACTCAAAGTTTTGAGTACTCGCAAACCCCTAAATATAAATCACAAATGAACATATATCTAGAATTTAAAATTAATGTTTCTAATTTTTCCAGACCGAATTTCAGAATATTTCTTGCTTCCTTACCATTCGGGTATTAGGGTATAGCTATGCAATGCAACTTGGGCCTACGAAAGTGTATTGTTGCACCCTCTCAAGTTTCAGCCCACCACGTTTAGGCTTTTACAGTAACCTATCCGCTGTTGGGGTGCCCATCTCTCTAATTTCTTCAGGTCTAAGTAAGACCTTTCCTAGGTTTTTCAGCCCTTCCTGGGCCAATGCTGGACAAGATCTGACTGAGCCACAGAAGAGCTATGGTCCTGCTTAAAGGGTTTCTGAGCCCTTTCTTGCCATATACCCTTTTGTTCCGGTATTCATGCCAGTTGGACAAAATGATTTTTTGTCATAATATTCAATAAATTCTGCAGCTCGGCACTAGCTTCGGGTTCCACAGCACTGGCATCTAGTGCCTTTAACACAGCCTGGCTGTCTGATACCATGTGAATCCTTGCCCTACCAAGCCTTTCTAGCTCAGGATCCTCACACAGTTCTCAATGTCAAGGGCTTCTGATTGGAGCGCCACTGCTGAGCTCCTAGGGGCACTTTGCACTGGTTTCTGTTTCCATAGACCCCAGCCCTGACTTCCCATGATTTGTGAACCATATGTGTAGCACACGAGGGCTGTCCTGCCCATGTTGTACCCTTTCATATTTTAAGTTAACTATACAAAACCATAAATTTTATACCACACATATTTTAAAACAAAACTTATACATCCAAGTTTTAGAAAACTCTTGCTTGAGCCGCCTAACATTCATATTCGAGTCTAACATGGCAGTGTAACACTAACCAAAATGTAATTTTGGATTTGGTCTAAAATACCAGCCAAATTGTAGCACAAAGGCCATATTTAAGTATAATTCCCCTGCCTCAGGATTACCAGTCAAATTCTCAGACTTCCACTCTGCTTGATATACAAATACTACGATAAATCCAGCATTGGTTTTCAAAGCCTCATCAGTTTAACAAACCACAACAGCAATATCCATGTTCAATAATATTTCTTCTCACAACAAAACCAGTCACAGTGTTTCATGAAAAGACTGAGTGAAAATTGTGAAACAGTTATTTTAAGTTCCATATTAACAATACCCTAAACAATGTTTTGTTCTAAAGCTATAAATCACTAATAAGATGACTCTAAACTTTAAAGTTCATTCCATTTTCCCATTATTAATTCTAATCACCAAGATTTGCTGAAAGTCTGATTCTTAAAGGTCCAAAAATTATTCATAAACATCTGTTAGGTGCCAAATATTTTCTCTAAATAAAATTTTCTAAAGATATTAACATTTTCATTGTCCTAACTTTCCTTTGAGTAATTTTTCAGAAATACCCATGAATCAACTTTTCCTGAAATAAGGGACACTTTTCAAACCGAGTCACCACAACCCTACATCAGCTTGTATATACAGATCTAAAACTCACAAAGACAACAGACAGAGGGAATGTGCTCAATTGTTCACACTTTTTCAGGATTTGGATCTTGTCTACTATTCCAGCAGGCCTTAACCTTTTTGTGTAATAACATACCAAAACATCACATGCACTAATATAAGTTCAGAAAAACTCAATTAACGCGTTGGCTGCGGCGGACCATGATCGGTTTTTTTTCTCAACATAGAAACTTATGCAAATTTCATGTTTAAACATGTTTGCAGCAGCGAAAGTATTAAACCTGGCTTTGTAATATAACTCGTAGTGGCCAGTTTAAATGCCATAATCATATCTTATCAGTGCAGCATAGTTAACAGATTGGTGACTGAATGTGCTAGACTCTGCACCAAATGCTCAATAAACTCAGTTTATTTTAAGCGTATCTGTGTGCAACATAACCATGTCTCGATTTAAGTTAGGTTAGGTTAAGTTAATCTTTTATACAATACAATACAAGAAGTAGTAATCAAGCCGTATTTAGATTACCCAAAGTAAACAAAACATTATTTAGGCACTCTTATCAGTACAACGGACCTAAATACTTCAACCAGCTCCCACAAGAAGTTAAAAACTGCTTGAGTCTTAAATCTTTTTCTGTGCAATTAAAAAAATGGCTTTTCAAAATTTCTAATGTTGATTTCATGAATAATGTATTAATTTAAACTATATTTGCTTATTGCACTACTTAAAACTTATATTGAAACTATTTTTTGATGTCATTTATATACTAAGTGTGTTAAAGTTTACTATTATTTGGAGAGATAAATATTAAGTTGATGTCATGTCAGACGCCACGGAGAGCGGCAAATTGTGTTTATACATAGAAGGACTGGACTACGTTGTTAATGTAAAGTTTATTTTGTTTGTTTTTTTCAACGTTGTCACAATAACTGGTTGATGTGACAACGTAATTCCAAGAAAATTAATGTGTTTGATTGTTGTAAGTTTGGGTGGAATAAATCATTATTTCATTTTCAGCTAATTAGATAGAACCACAAACTAATTTATTAAGATATAGGCACACATGCGTTTTTGAGACCTTGACAATAAACATTGATGTATATAATTTAGTATTCAGTAATTATGTTTGGTTTCTGTAGTAGTAAATAATTTTGGAATATCTGTTTCTGAGAAATTAGGACTAGCTTTTTGTGCCAATAAAAACTTAATATCATGCGACTGTAGTCCCATTAGTTCTCATATTTTACAGCCTAACCCTCTATTTCCTTCAGTGCGGCGTGCGGGAGTTCCGATGGTTGCTTAACAGGGAAATAAATGAAATTATCATAATTAAACATTATTAACCCAGTGAACGTGTTAATTTACTTCAAAACACAAAATTATTTATGTACCTCGCCACCTTATTATAAAGTAAAATGTTATAAAAGTAAAGTTAACTTGTTAGCCTATATATGATATATAGGCTACCTTTCGCCTAGATACTCGTAGTTTTACCTTGAAACAAAAATTATTGCAAGCACATTACTTGATTGCCTGCCCCAAAAAAGTGAAAACCTTAAAAGTGAAACACATAACATATTTTGTTTAAATAATAGTATATGCTAGAGCAAAACTGGATTCAGCTGCCATTTGTCCTTGGGCTATTAATTATTTATGCTTTCTAAGGATTTTAGGTAGCAACCAGACCAGGGACTGTTCCCTGTCTAAAATGTTAAAAAAATGCCACTGGCGTAAACAGGCGAATATATACAACAATATCCTGTGCAAGATTAGACTTATATGAATGAAGACACACCTTTAGTTCATCAATGTCCAAGTTCTTGCGATGAGCTGCAAGCCATTTTTCATCCTCAGAATCCATATCGTAATCCGGAATATCTTGTTCCATCGTGAATGCTGAAAGTACCACATAAAATTAGTTTAACATCTTGTAAATATTGCAAAGCCATTTCATTGTTAATGTATTTATGAGTTTGAAACAATCTTTTGGTTCAATTTTTATAACCAATAAAATAACAGTTTAAAACAAGAGGATGCTCTAAAGTTTCCATTCATATAGGAGTTAATTACTATTCATGATCCAACATTTTGTGTCTCAAATGGGTTTGTTTGTAAACCCGCCAAACATCTATGATCGAATAGGAAGTGGAAAGAGAGTCTAGAGCAGAGGGCATTCATTATGTTTTGAAATTCTCAAAACGAATTTTCAATACTGACTGTGCACAAAACTGTACTTTAGTGCCTTGTACAAAAGTCTAGCAAATTTGTCGGCCCGAGAAAGTGAAACACCAATAGTAACTAACCTAACCGATAAAACAGATGGCATGCCACTTCTTGGCTACTTTTGAATAAACAAACCCATTCTTAAACTAAAGATTTTAAAGCTACTCAAATCATTAGCCTCATTTAAAGTACTAAGTTCTGGACGAATTTATCTAACATCTAAAATTATTTAGGAGTGAAAAATTAATACAGAATGCCCTCTACTTTTGATGGAACTTTTGCTGAAGCAATCTCGTTTATGTGCTACAGATGGTGTAGTGATTGCACTGTCACTTCGATACCATGGCTGGATACCACCTCTTCACAAGAATGATAGCACTAACCTCCCTAAATATCATATAAGTGAGCAAACAAAAGTTACATATCAAGCACAAGCAAACATAAACCAACACTTCAGTTCCAAAACAGGTTTGCATACATTTTGACTACGACCTCATTAAATAAATCTGAATGATCACCCATTCGGTACAGATCCCACCACATTATGTGGCATTTATAGAAGGTAGTGTGAGAGAAATGATAAATACTCCCCGACCCCAACTCCCCTGCATTGGCTGCGTACAGTCAATTAAATATCAAACCAAGGGCTACCACTAAGAAAATAGTAACCTTTCAATAACACATAATACTTGGACTGGTTTATGTTTGGTCTGATTTTCAGTTTACAAATTTCAAACAGTGACCAAAATAATCATATCAATTTTGACATATAAATGTATATCGGTAAGCTGACTGTACTAAGATGCATGGAGGGGGAAGTCGTTAATTAGCGTACACAAACCAGCCACCAGGCACTGTGAATGAATCTTTTAAACGACAATACGTTTAATAATTGTAGTTATATTTTACCATAGGTGTAACATTGCTTGTGTAATGTGGTTATCTCCAAAAAGTGGTTGAAATGAATAGTACCTCATTTCATGTGCTAACTCACATGCCTCCTACTCTATTATGAGTTAACTTTACGATATTAATTTTTAACTTAAGAGTCTGTCTGTGTGTGTGAATAGAAAATAAAGACCAAGAGAGTGGAATCAACATTTTTTTACGTTAAAGTTTCGTAACCCTGGAGTGAAGTGTGTTAGCAGATTAGTTGCCATAGTAATGATACACAGATCATGGGAATTTACATATAAAGCCCACCTGAATTTCATTTGGAAACATCAATTTTCAATTCTATGAACTGTAGTTAACTTAAATACCCCCGTCGCAGCAAACCTGCATACTCAGCGAATTTCCAATGAATTATAACATAACACACTAAGCCACTTAACAGGATTCATAAGAAATATATTCACAAACAAGCGATATTTAAAATATTAATTATTCTCCATAAGAATAACAATGGGGATGAGTACGCAGGTTTGCTGCAACAAGGAACACAAAATAATGGGGTTTTATGCAAAATATCAATAGAACTCACCTAAGTGAAGTCACATACCAAGTTTCATCCATATACATTCATAAATAAGCGATATATAACACTTTAATTATTTTCCATAAGAGTAACATGGGGACCGAATACCTAGGTTTGCTGCTATGGGAAACATAGGTGAAAAATTGTTTTTTTGTGCAAACAACAATAAACCACAACCAGATGAAGCTATATACCAAATTTCGTCAGTTTATGTTCATAAATAAGCGAGATATACAATTTTTCTTTTTCTCCATAAGAATAACATTAGACAACGTACTGTGTTTAGCACTTTCAATATCTCGGTAACCAATTGACGTAGAGCAATGATCAAGATACCAAATTTTTTGTTTTTTTATGCTGAATTCAATGGTGAAAATTAAAATTTGATTTTAATAAATATTACATGTGGAAACCCCAAAAAACCCATTTTTGGGGTACAAAACCCCCCCAAAACCCCCCTTCGGATGGTGCGATTCGTCTGGTTTTCGAACTCGTTCAAATAAATGGTACTTTACACGTTTGTACCAAATTTCATTAAGATCGGACCTTTTTTACGAGAGTTATCGTGCTTACGGACACATATATAAAAATTTGAACGAATGGTGTTTTTGGCATCTGGGGACCTCAAAATGAAAAGTTATCATGGTCTCGGGCTTAAGTCTTACCATGAGACCTACGGTAATAGCTTCTTCCCTATAGGGGAAATTCGCTAAAAACTGAGCACCTGCCAACAAAAAGCTAGTTTAAGTTTAGGCTATTTACGTTTTGTATGATAATAAACTATTTATATTCCACATGGTATTTTTGAATAGCCATAGGCTCACAGAAAGTTTGTGGTTTATGAACAAAACCAACTTTGCCAAACAGCTTGGCTTGTTCACCTGATTTCAGTTTTACAGTCTTTGAATAAAATCACAAAGCTGATCAAATACCAATATTTAAAAATATGTTTAACTTGGGACTTTAATTTGATTGATAGCCTTAGGAGAGCGTTCGTAGAAAAACTAATATTTGTCCTCACCAAGACCTTACATTAAAGTATATGGTTGACGGGAGTCAGACTTTGGGCTTTCTCAAAGGTTCTTGGTATGGTTTTGCTTTACATTTAGATAAACTGGCGTTAATCATAGACATATTAATATTTCAAACCTTATCTCTGTTTTTAGGTAAATATTATAATAGAGTTTACACTAAGACAGAGTGCAATATTATTAATTAATTAAATTCCAAGCCTTTTCCCTCGATCTCTGAGGACTTTATCCAGGACAATTTCAAAACCATTCACAGATTAATTTAATATAAGTTAATATTTGAGTCGTAAAGTAAATGATTTAAAGCATCACTAAAATTATCAAATTATTGATCAATGGTTTACCATGACCCTGTCATATGATCTTTCGAGTCATTATTGTGTGATATGGTTAAAAATGAGTTTTTTATTTGGCTTGTAGGATTTATAAATGTGAATATAGTTTCAATTGTTCCACATCATGATAGTTTTTTTTCCTAAACCTCAATAAACATATTTTACATTTATTTTTGTATGGTGAAAATTGCTAGCAGTTTAGTTGGCTGCACACAAAAACATTGTGGGCTTGAAAATGGCTGGTCAATTTTGGTAGGTACTTTTATTGCATCAGGAAAAATCCAGGAATATTCCTGGATTTTTTAGGGTTTTACAAATTTAGACATACACAACATTAGTGTAACTTGTAACTTTAAACCCTAAGGAAGATGGTTTAACTGAGCTCCAGCCTCGAAATGAAACTCGCATCATATTTTAATTTGTTAATGGCTAGATGGCTAGATAGTTCTGCTTGATAGTGGTTAGTAAGCAAGCTACATGCAATGATTGAGCCCAGGGGCATAAATGCAGAATCTCAGTAGGATCATGATGAACCGCTCAATCTGGGAAAACAGATGCCACAAAGCTGAAAGGATTGGGAACCAACGACTTATGGGGTATTTTTTGGCACTACTCGGAGCTCTAGGCATTCTACCACTAAGATGAGTTCCAAACTCAGGTTTAACCGGCAAAATGACCAAGCATAACATTATTTAAAGCAACTGAACAACATAGGGTAGCCTCATCAAAAACTGGACATTGCTCTTAAGAAAATAAGCAGATGTAGCGCATTCTCTATTGATCTTGGGTAAAAGTAATGAAGTCAACTAAACTACGGCAACAGTGGCTGTAAGCACTACACAACCTACCTACTCTTCCCTACAGTATAGTCAAGTCTTCTAGGTGTAACGGGGTAAATTGTGTTTGAAGTTCAAAGATGAACTTTCAAACTGTTAGACGAAGCAAAAAATAAACATGAACAGTTTTGTTTTTGTTTTATATTGGCCTATGAGTAAAAGAAAAAAATATGGCCTGAAATGAAAGGGTTTCTAGACATCAGCAAAGAAATAGTCTAAATTAATGTGATTTTACAGTTATGAAAATAAATAGTAATCATAATAATTTTACTTCTTTATCCCGCCCCCTCCCACAACAAATGCTGACTTGGCAAAGACTTTTTACTACACTTCGAGCTACATGTTTTGAGCAACTACCAGCAGTCAGACCTTTTATCCAGGGTTCGAAAACGTTTTGCCTAATTACACTGCACTTAAATGGAATAGGGAGCTAAATAAAACTGCTGCAAACTTATATTTTGAAAAAAAAATCAGGACATGCCAAACAAAAAAATGAATATTGTCTTATACATATCTAATTGGACTATCTAAAAGTGGGAACATCATGTGAATACCCCACGCAGTAACCTGTGCAAGGAACATAGCTTGGCAACAAATTTAGTTTGCCATAAGAAAACAGTTTAGGAAACTACCTTTGTTTTAATATCATTTAAATGTAATGATCACTGGAGGTGATGTGACCGGGTATAAGCTTGTTTCGCCTGAACAGTTAAAATTGAAAAAAAACTTTTTTTGTAGATACAAACACAGTAAGAGGATGGGTAGAAAGTAGCAAAACACCTGATCAAATATGAAACTCAAATTACTCCCATCTCCTAACCCATCCCATCCTATTCTATCATCTTGGACCTGTGCCGTCAACCGTTAGCTTAAGCCCAACCGTCCACCCTCCCCTTCAACTCTGCCAGAGACAGGTTGGTTCTCATGTTGAGTTGCACATAAAAACTACCGACTGTGACGGGACTCAAACCCTCGATCCAAGTGCACCCCCCGGCCAGGAGGATAGCGCCTTAGACTGGACAGCCACTAATCAAGCTAGCAGCTGTAGTGGACCGAACGGTGTAGCAGAACGAGGTAGGGCCTAGCTCAAATTGTGTCTACCAGGTTACAACACGTCGGATGCAGACAGAGCTCACAACAGAATAACTGTTTATGCAGGAATTAACAATTTTTTTTGGTGGCAGATTCAAAAGCCAATATATTGGTCTATCAGACTCAAAGGGTTAAAGAGGAAAATTTATATTTTTTTATTTCAGATACATTTATGAATAGGGTATAATTCCTTTCAACCAGAAACTCGCCCAAGATTTTATGAAACGTCCTTGAAAGTTTGTCTACCTGTGAATGCATTTATAAGTTATCTATCATAAAAACTCTAGTGATCTTTCATAGCAAAGGACTTTATAGCATGTATGATTCACTCCTTTCAGCCAATTTATTTTCCATAACAGAAAAGAGTTCTGATAATACTTTGCTGACTAAAAGCTTTATATCAAATCACTTATTATGAGATTAGAAAAATATGTGAATTATAATTCTATTTAACAAATTTTTGCTACACAAATTGGTGAATAAACTCTTCGCCGGCCCCTAATACTTTTACTTTACCTAGTACTTTACCTTTTACCTAGTACTTATCACTCACGTTGAGAATTATTGAGAAAATTTATTATCACTAGTTTCGAAATGACTGTTTACAGTGATTTCACACCAGACCAACAGAGGGTTAGGCACTTACGCTGCATATGGATCAACTGCCTCGGCACCTTGTAGTTGGGAGCGTACAGACGGTTGTATGCAGCCATGTCTCCGATGTGGATTACCTCTGGTGTCGGGATGAACTGGCCAGTTACAATTGCCCTTTGAAGATGGTGTTCCTGGAAAATCATACGTGGTTTCACACTCTGTTTCCAATATAAATACAGCCTTTTTTAATTGACGTTAGGAATGAGGGTGTCAAAAAATGCATGTTTACTTTTTGTGGAAACTTTGATTTTCTTTGTTTTATTTATTACTTTCATTAACTATTATAAGTTAAAAACAAATTGGTTTTACGCAGTGTACATTATTTAATATTTAATCTCACCACTGATGGATAGCAAAAACCATTTCTCATCCGTCAAATCTAAAATCAGCTTGTACTTTAAATTTAGTTATTCTCTTAAATCGGACATCTCACAGATAGCATGACAATTACCAGCTGTCTGGTCGTTTAACAGTGTATGCAACTTCAACACATCTGACTTAAATGTGTGGTCATTAGATATTTAGCAGTAACAAAATTTTGCTCATGGAAGATAAAATACACTAGTGAAGCGTTTGGTGATTTCGGGAATCTGACCCAACATCAGCTGCTCACAGGGGGTGATTTTCAAGCAGAGAACTTCTACTTCGGTACCATAAAGATTTGTTTCCACTATGCCTTTTTCATGCATCTTGTGCCTTGCGCCTAGGTGCACTGGAGACGCCCAGTGATGCATACAACGCCGCATGCCCCATAAATAGTGGCACGGGTAGCCGGAAGTAGGCGCATGAGCTCCCCGAGACCGACGGGGAGCATCTTGCAACAATCATGCCTCACTAGTAGTTGACAGCAGATCTCTACGGTTATAGTTTTGCCTTTCTCCACGTTTAGTTTTTATGTTTACACTAGCTGTGTACCCGTGCTTCGCAACGGACGATTTGTGGTACTTACATAGCACTTTAATTTTTCATTATCAATATATTTATTTCAGGAAACGAAATTCCCAAGAAACCGGTGTGCTGGTAACGATGCTCGTTTCCCATAGAAAGTTTTTTTTCAGGCACCCTTGCCTCATTAACTCGGCTCTGGTAAGGCTGACATTCACGTGTCATTGAGCAAATGTGTAACCTATCCCAGTTAGCAGAGGCATGATTGACGATTTCAGATCGTATATTACGGGACTGAGCGATAGACCCTGTCATCGCATAAGATAAGGCAGAAAAAAGGCAGGCGCCATCACCAGGTATAATATTAACCCTATGAGGGATTAAAGCGCCGTTTATTTCAAGGAGCTCAAGGTCCGCCATCACCGATTCAAAGCTTCAAAATCTACTATATATTTGTCAAATCCACTGACTCACTCACTCACGTATCATCGCACGGGACTGAGCGATAGACCCTGTCATCACATAAGATAAGGCAGAAAAAAGGCAGGCGCCATCACCAGGTATAATATTAACCCTATGAGGGATTAAAGCGCCGTTTATTTCAAGGAGCTCAAGGTCCCCGCCATCACCGATTCAAAGCTTCAAAATAATTTAATAACTTCAAGGTTCACGGTAAGGCCGATGAGCAAAACTGGCTTAGACAAACGCTAGATGAGGGAAAAGAGCCAATAATGTGCGTCAATCCTTGGGCAAACATGTATGATTGTTGTAATTTACTCGCTGGTGAGAACTAAATATAAATATTACAAATTTTACTTTTCAAAACGAATTAAAAGTATATTTTTAGTTATGAATCAAATTATGACCAAACAAAGAGATTTCTTGTCAGCAAATAATATCAAAATTAGCAATTAATTTAATTTTAATAGCTAAAAGTCTGCACACTGCAATGTGGACAGCGATTAAATTTATATGGACTACATTATCGACACTGTTTTCAATTCCGGCCGCCGCCACACGCTCACGGCACGTTTTGCTAAATAACTCGGAAACCATAAGAGATACATAAAAAATTTATAGGACAATAAATGTTTAAAATTTATTTTCACACTAACGTTTTTCAATCAGATTGAAGGTAGGTTCACTTGTTTAGGCGCTAGAGGTGATAGTGTACAGGAAGTACAGTCCTATTTTTCCTAAAACTTCAACCCCCGAAAACCACCCTAAAATTTTGAATTTTGTAAAACCCGTTTTTAGTGGGTGCCTACACCCTAAAAGGAACGTCCATGCAAAATTTCAAGGTTCTAGGTCAAGTAGTTTAGGCTGTGCGATGATATGTGCGTGAGTGAGTGAGTGAGTCAGTGGATTTGACAAATATGTAGTAGATTAGTTACACATCATCTTTCAGACTAGTTAATGCTGTATCCATCTTTGACTCAAAATTAAAGAACTTTCCTAGTTCATATCGAGCACCCCATGTTTTCGCTTTGAGCATGGGTAGTGGAAACACAGAGACAAGCGCATGGGACAAGCCGCAAGACGCATGTTACAAGAGATATGCAACTTTGCATGGAATAAGTTATTGCAGAGAATCAGAGGCATAGTGGAAACAAACCTTAAGTTCTTCCAAAAATAAATGGATTTACTTTTTGTGTATTTATCACTTAAAATGTGTTTCAAATATCGCCAAGTATTTGCGTGGTTTTCTTTAATGACAATATTCAGGTGGCTGCGGCAGTCAGCTGGCCAATCAGCTGTTGTTGCGTTCATGTTCCTCCCCAAAATGTTCTTGCCATTGAGTATAAAGATAACATAGTGCTCTTGTGGCCAGATTTTCATAAGTTTTAGATGCTGTGTATGGGGAACGTTTGTGTTACGGTAAGTATTAAAAATGACAAAGACCTACCAGAGTACTAAATAACAGATTTTTTATAATCTTAGCATCCTAATATTTAAAACTAACATTGACAGTAGCTCTAACAGAGTTTCCTGTTGTCTTGGCACACATGGCTTGCCCAGACTTGGAATGCACACGTGATGGGGAATCAATATAAGAATCTTTATTTAATGATCTTGCAAATTTTGTAGTATATCTGTGTTTAAAACCTTTTAGTGTGCCTTTCTATCAATAGGTCTATAAGTTTATAATGTCTGGTTCCCCTCCGCAATTACTTGTGTTTTCTAGGACTTGATATCAAAACATTATTATTTAGGCCTATTTCACATTTTCTAACTCCTTATTGTATTGATCAAATTACTAATATATATATATATATATATATATATATATATATATATATAAACAATAATATATTTTCCTAAGTTTTAACTTCAGTAGGCCATTTTTGGGACTGTAACTAGTCTTCACTATGCCTAAGCTATTACACAGAAGGCTTGATTAATATGGAGTCTTTCAGTCTTTCAAGGATTAGTTGTCTGAAGGTGAACAAAATTAATAGCGGATAGGGACTTATGTTTGCTTGGGCAACAAGGCCTCAAAATCCCAAAATTTCCTCAACATTTTCTAATTACCAATAAACTTTATTTATGTTTTTAGTGTTTTAGTAATTTTTAAACTTCAAAAAGAAAAATAAGAAAATTGTTGGTAATTTTTTATTTATCTTTATTTATGGTAGGCCGAACATGATGAGGCAGGTACGGAGATTTTCTCCCGCCAGACCAATAACACTGATAACGGAGCTTTCTTCCAGCCAAATTTATGTAATAAGCTACAGCATTAAAATGTAATGGGTTATCAAATTATGTCTCTTAAACTCATCCCACCACCCTAAATCATAGGACCATACTAATGAGGGTCAACTGATTACACGCTTCACTGGATTCTGCCGCATGATACGATGCTCCTGGAACTAGTTCCCAGGACAGGATCCTGCACTAAATCGCTATACTTTGAACAGTAGTAGGTGTGGCCACCTCTATGTTTGTATTTTCAACTTTAAGTAATCTCGTATAATAATAACATTTAATTTTAAATTAGTAGTTTAACTTGTCCTGTGTTAAAAAAATATACATTAATATAAAAAAGCTACGAAATACACAAACTGGCATTTTGTGCTTCTTGCCAATACATTGAAAACTAAACTTTCGACGAGTTATGCCGAAATGACAGAGCTAGGGTTAAAACATATATTAAAACAAACAACAAAAATCTATTTCATACAAGTTAAGTGCTTGTGATAGAAAATCCTAAATACACAATAAAACTCCCCATGTAATTTTAACACAGTTTAATAATTTTTCTGTGCGTCATAATATACAAGTTAAAAATTTTTTTGGAAAACTAGAAGAAGTATTTGTTATTGAGGTTGGATCACAAAAACATGGTTTCTGCGTGATCAGAAAATAAGAAAAATGGGTAGGCCTAGCTATAAAGAATCAACTATTAGAATTATTAGAATTAAAAACATACAGTTTATATTGTTGTTTATCACATCCCGCTTTAAAAATAGTTCATGCAATTTTTATGATAGGCTACCTTGCGAACTTAAGACTGGCTCATCAGAAAAATGTAGCAGCGTAATGTATTTGTCACAAAATAAAGAATATGTTTCATAAAGAGATAGAGTTAGTACATGGACCTTTCTTTGATAGCTAATGCTAGGCTTTAGTCAGCTTAAACATATCCAACCCCTATGAAATATGAGTACAGTTTTCTATTTATTAACTTAATTTACTGCCTAGTCTAACTTTAGCATTAGCTTGGGACCTGGGGTAGATAGTATTTAATTAAATATAACTAGGCCTACATAAAAATGTTTAAGTAAAATCATAGAAAAGCTCAATTTAACTAAAAAAGATTGAGACGAACTATTTAAAGGGAAGACCACTACAGATTTAACAACTGAAAGACCTGGTCTCAGAGACCATTATTTTTTCTATACTTTACTAAGCTTTTTTTGATAACAAATGTAAAAAAATACTTCCTCAATGTTGCATGTACAGTATCATATTCAAATTATATTGACTTAAGTTAAATATGAAGAAAAAGCTTTAAAAATAGAAAAGTACATAGAACAAGACAGATCTGTGAGACTGTCTGCCATTTAAAAGTCAATGTATCGGAGTTTGTCGCCTACAGTAAGATTCGGCCTCTCCAACTGGTAGTTCTCTCAAATATATATATATGGAAAAAACGGTTAAAGAAATCAATCATAAATTAAAAATGCAAGGCCAATCCATGAATGAGTCTTAGGAAGGTACCAACTGTGATATTGGTACAGTAGAACCCTCACATCCATCACCTACGTACTGGATCAAAGGTGTATGGTCAATGATCAAGCCAAAGTCGGGATATAATCATAGAAGCAAAAGAAAAAACAATAGCCTCCTTTACAATATAACAAATACATAGTGACAAAATACACTCATAACATAATATAAACCACCATCAGAAGCTCACTAATTGCTTTCATGGAAACAAGAGACTTTAAAGTCGAAAAAGGCCTGCTCAACCCCCGTGGATGATTGGACACGATCAGTTACCGAGGCCGGATTTAAGGTGTTATACTGTATTTGTTACTTCAATAGCTTTTCGAAAAACAAAATAAATAAAATATATGCCGGTCTCACAGACTGGTCTTTAGGTTTAAGTGTTAACCCTTTCCACTCTCATTTTTCAGACTGGCCTATTCCTATCTAGTTGCATTTAAAAACACATCTGGTCACTTAATTATTTATTTGATCTTTTATTTTTTTTAAATACAGACTTTTATGTTTTTATTTTGATGGGGACCAATTTTTTTTATTGAATTTAAAAAAAACTAAAAACACCTGGGCGGGTGAGCCCCGACATGCGTCAACGTGGCTAAATGCGGCCGGCAGGGCTGCCCCGACTCAAGGTTCATAGAGCTTTTAGACCAGGTGTGCTTATTTACATAATAGTAATGTTCGCAGCAAAGATGTCTTACGAGGGTCCAGCTGATTCATAAATCAACTACATACTATAAAGTGTTGCCAACCTTAAGGGTATAATAATGGTACAGCTATTTTTAAATTGTCACTGGACATGCAGAAAGAAAATTTAAACCCTTAATTGATTAATCGGTACTTTGGTATTATACGGATGCCACCCTTATGCAGCGCGCTGCGGCAGTTATGTTAGGATGGGTTATCATAAAAATGATTGTAGGACTTTTCTTGTTTTGTTACGAATCGAATGATACCTGATGAGTCATACTTCCGGCCGCCAAACACCCTCCAAATAGGCCAAGGTTGACCGGAGCGCGCGCATCACCTGTCACCGCCTGTAATCTGGGTCCTGGGTCAGTGTCATGAGTGATTTATTGCCGTGCACTACGTTACATTTGTTTTCATAATGAGTGACGTTCTTTTCTTGTGGGATTTACCTCGAAATGAAGAGGAAACCGTACGCATTTTAATGATAACCCATCCTAACATAACTGCCACAGCGCGCGATGTATATTTGGCGGCGTACCTGTGGCGATCGGGTCTGGCTGCTAGCGGCGGCGACGCATTCAACACGATCCTAGCAGACATCGCTGCCTTTTGGGAGGCACAACACAAAGACTGCTCATCAGAATGATGTGAAATTTGTACAGTAAGTCAATAAAAGTACGTTTTTTCGAATTATGTAGTTATCCTTTGTATCCGGTAAAAATTTAACCTCCAAAAATAGTGGCATCCGTATAATACCAAAGTACCGATTAATCTAATAATACAAATAAATCAAAACAATATATTAGCTTCATAAAATAACAGCTTATCATAGAATGTTAATTCTAATTACACTGATGAGGAAAATATGGTACTCGTACGATAAATATTGTGTTTCCAGCAACACTGCAGATTAGATTGTTTATCACGTGACCTTCCAGCTGTTTTATCGAGGTCTCTTCCGGATGATTAGAAAACCTTAAATAGATTGACTCAGCAAACCTGTATGAAGTATGTATGGACCTTGGCCCCGACATACGAGCAGAAAGGGTTAAAAATAGTTTTTATAGAAAATAGCTATTTCCATCGTCTACCAGGTAACTTAACAAATTATAATAATGGACCAGCCATGCCTGCCCAAGGATTAACTTTTTAACTGTTAATTTTAGAGGTCAGGCCTAATTTATTATTTGAGGGTAAGGTAAATCAACTTTCGGTGTGCTCTACAAGTTAGGTTGCAAACTAGTAACCAATACTGATTGACGTTTTTATTTTCCAATTCCAAGTTTAACAAATTAGACAGGGTAGGCTACTTCCAATAAGTAAGCTATAGACACAGTATGTATAGCAAATAACCGTTTTATTAGGCCTATTGAATTTCTTACACTTTAGTTAACATTTTAATTGCAACCTTTCTTGATGTGCCACCTGCAGTCTTAAGCAAAGCATAACTTGTAGACAGATGCCCTAGCCTATCACAAAAATAAATTAATCCTACGATTGCCTTTTCTACCGTTCCACATAGTTGATTTTCATTACCATTGTACCCCACATCCTCCCCCTAAAACTGCTGATTTATATAATTTTTTATAACCGCAAAAATATTATTAAAATCTATCATGAAACAGGATAATATCAATAAAAAGGTTTCAACTGTACAACTTAGCATATTACAAATAACATAACGTGGTAAATTTTGCTATTATGCAAAAACAGGTGGTGGCAGTTTTTCTTTTTAAGTTAATGCTTTTTATGTCGTTACATCTTAGGTAAGGAATGTCATAATAAATAAGCTGTATTTAACATGCTAGATTATTGCCTCAAACTGCATAAGTTAAATTGCCGCGGGTTTGCAAAATTTATTATAGGCCCACCTATTATAAATATTCTATACATGGCTAACATCATATAACTGAATCATGTCAACTTTAACATGTTCGCTGCTGAAATTCCTATAATAGAACTTTGTATATGCTGAAATTTTGTTGTATGAATTTGACTTACCAAACGATGTATAAAAAACATACCTAAACACTGATACTGTAAAAAATGTGGGAAAAGTACGTCCCAAAAGGCGGAAAAGAAACAATGAATGCTACTGAGGTACTGGATTGTCCATAGCAACATTAACACAACAATGCCCGGAACCGTTCCAGAACGGCGCTAGCTCCTGGTGCCGGGTCACGGTGACGTTCGGAACGGTCGCAGCAGCGAACGTGTTAAGAGGAAGAATCATAGTTTATTTACTTTCTAGTTTGGGAACCTGACATAGTTTCTTCAACTCTGGTCATCTTCTTCACTATTTTTATTGCTGCTTTTATTACTGTAGCGCATTAAATAGTGTAATTTGTCTGTTAGTCTTGATATAAATCGGGTAGCCTAAACTTGTTTATACTATGTCTATATATTTCTACATAGGGAAATGTACATTGTCTACATTTTTATAGGCCCCTAGGGCCTACTCTGATTCTTCCATTGAAAAATGGGTGTGCTTATAAGGTGGTAACCTCTCCTTTTGAAATTTCAATTTAGGCTATATTTGTTCAATTATTAAGTTTTCTCCCTTTTTCTCAGAAATTACCTTTCAAAACTTTGACTTAGTTAGGACCCTAATTTTATCATTTTAAAATCTCCATCAATTCCCCCTAAAAAATTAGTAAGATAGGCTAAGTTAATGCAGTTTGATAGGATTCCTCATATTTTTTTAGATGACTCGGGGCACCAAGCAAACACCATTAGGGTTAAATTAGTAATAAAATGATTTAGCGTAAGTAAATATTTTCATATTAAGATCAACTTGGTGAAAGTTGTTATGCTGTTATAGTCACTAAGTATGTAAGTTATGAAGTCAAACTTATTATTGTATCAGACACAAATACTTTAGCCTATTTATGCAAATTGGCGTTATCATGAAAATTTAAATAAAAAAAGTTTAACCCTAGCCGTGGCCAAAGGGCTGCGGCAGCTGTTTGGCTGTGTCGCCTTAAATGGCCAACAGCTGCCGCAGCCCTTCTGGGACCGATAATTTTGTAACGTAAATAAACCACTAATAATCAACTCAAAAGTGAACAATTTATATATCATTCGAAAGATAATACTCTGAACTTTCATTTTATTACATAAACAAACCCTGTAGCAGCTATATAACAATGTCACGACGATTAGAAATCCAATGAATTTTTGTCGCGATGCGATTCTTGCAGTCGATGCTAGGAAAATGTCAAAACACGACTTTTTTGAGATTACCCAGCTCGGGTAATTTTTGTCGTGGGAAGATGCGGTTGGTACCAATGTACTGCTAAACCAAGGGGCTTTATTTAGATATGGATAGTTTGGACGAAATATTGATTGGGCAGATAATGTGATTTTATGAAAACAGGTGTTTTTGGTTTTGTTGTGAAATGGCCAAACAGCTGCTACAGTCGTTCCGGAAAATCTGATTTATACCCAGTGTAAGTTATAATTACTATTCAAAATATATATTATTTTGGAGGGTAAGATATGCAGATCAATTTGTGCTCTGCCGTTGGCAGCCCTGGTTGAAATTCATTGTCTCCCAGCTGTCTGCATTTCGGTATTTCTGCTCTGTTTACGTCTTGTATTTATATCCTAACCTACGCGTTTGCTATTTTTATTCATGAGTTATTTATTACTAATTATGTTATTATTTCAGAGTTTTAGTGTTAGTGAAGTATTTGTGTGTATATAACAGTAATCATTATGCATTATATTATGCATAAATATTACTGAAGTGTGACAAATAGTGCTTATAAGTGTTGTGTTTACTCCTACATAGGCCTAGTGACCGACACGTTATCTCGTATATAATATGCCACAACCCTATGTATATGTACATATATACATTTTATTGTTTATAAATACCTTTAGTCATAATATATATATATATATATATATAATATGACATTATTTATGTTTATACAAATTACAAATATCTCAATGAAAAATACTGGGCTACTTTTCACAAATTTCCCAAGTACACGACTGTTTGTTTATTTCTACATAACACATATAAAAACAATAATTTACCCTAGGTGTTTACATTTTTATGTAGGTAATTGAATGTACTACAACTTGTTTATATTTGTTTGGGGGTAAAATATTTAGTAAAAAAGTTATATACTAAATAATGTGAAATATTTTTCTTCAGAAAACGCAAAAATATCAAAACATTCTTTTATATACATATATTTATAAGTGATAATATTTTTTACCATCAACTATATGACTTTTTTGGATTCTTTTCTTCATTAGGTTTACAAATATTATACATAATTATTAGTATATAACATGTATTAGATGACTTATTTACATCACAAACTAACACTGTACAGTTTGCACATTTTTCCGGTTTCCGTTTATTATTTTATTACGCCACTAAAACTTGCAAAATAAAATTCTTTCCCCAACATGTTATATATTTCTTCGTAGGGAGTTAGACTGTCTACAAAATGTATATAATGAATTTTCCATAACAAATCTGTAGAAAAAATTTCACTGAGGCTGCTTTTGAAATTTCAAAAAATAAATTTTCGATTTTTTTATTCTTTTCACTTTATTGAAAAAATACCTTTCTAGATCTATATTATTATAATATTTCTAGAACCTCGTGTTCTTTCCAATCAAAATGAATATGCATTTGGCTAGGTTTACTTCTATGGTTGAATTTATACGAATTTTCAAAAAAAGGTCTGCAAAATCGACAAAATTAGGCTGCCACTCCACACTTACAACATTGGCCACTGCTAGGGTTAAATTAGCCTATAAAAGTTGGGTATTATTAATAACCTCAGGAGTTTCATTTATTTAAACCTAACCTATAACTTAAGCCCCGTCCACACGCTCCGATATATCGCAGCGATTTGATCTGTACCAACGATATCGTTACGATGATCGGAGCGTGTGAACGGGAGATCACTACAATATGTCAGGGTTGGACGGTTGGTGCAAAATTTGATCAATCTGGCGATATCAAAAGGTTGGAGTGACATTAACAAACCAAAACAGTAAACAAACAGTGCTGCTTTTCTCATAACTGAGTCCGGTTTAAGGATCAGAGGAGAAACTAAGTTTCTAAACTAACAATTTTACGTATGAGTCTTGTCATTCTCAAATAGTCATGAAAGTCGTTCTGATCATCTTTCAACTTTCAATAGGTTAGTCTCACATGCGAAAACTTGTTTCTCTTGAGAAGCCAAGAACGACACCGCAGACTTCTTGGTTTGCTTCGTCACTTTCTCGCTACTCTTTCCAAACAAGTTACACAAAGGGACCAAAACAGTCTGCCCTCCATGTTTCTCACAACTGAGGAAAGACAAATAAATTGAGAAGAAAGTTGGAGCAACAAATCGTTGCATGTGGACTAGGCTTTATACGATAGCCTTCTAACTTAAAGTCTAGGTTATGGACAACATTTGAAGAGAAAGGCAGGCCTACAATAAAAAACACATAAACCTTTAATTATTTAAGTTTGGATCTGCAAAGACTAGGTCTACATTAGACCTAGCTTACACATGGATATAAAATGGTTTTTGGAATAACTAATTCTTTTACCAGGCAATGTAGTGATTCAAACGAGAAACTCTTGACTACTTTTTCCAATTTGCTAGGCCTAAATACTTATTATTTTATTTGCAGACCTAACCAACCGATGTAACTTAAGCCCAGGCTATCCATCAGTCATTAACACTTAATTTACGATACACAATAAGGTACATTTGTGTTGCTACTAGGGATACGTTCAACTAGGCCTAGACCCCTATGTAGGTTAGGCTAGGCCTTCCTCTAGGCCTAATTTGTTTTAATGCAAGTCTTGTCTATTAGCCAAGATTATACTAACACAAACTCGAGCAAAAATTATTTAGACAAGCCTAATGCAATTGATAATAACCACCGGTATAACGAGGCTATTTGGGTTAGGTATATTGTAACGTACATTTAAGTTTGAGAAATAGGTAGCCTAAAGATGTACGTTACCTAACCAAGAATAGGCAATTAACCCTCCAAGCGCTAAACATCGCGATCGTGATGCTATTCGGTGACACGTACATCGCTAACATTGCGATCCCGATGTATTTACAAGGGTTAACCTAAATTGTTATAATTTTGTCGTTTTTTTAGTCAATCGGTGATAATTTTATATGGTATTGAAGAGAAACAAATAATCTATCTGAAAATATTAATTTAGTAACAATTCAGTGAAAAAAAGACGACGTTGGCAGACCTGTTGATCAGCCAATTATTGTTGCAGACGACTGCCGTGCTCTTGTTGAGCTACAGTAGGTTATGTTTTAGTAATCCTTGTTTACTAACAACAAAAACGGATTATTAAGTTATATAGTTTTAGTTTTTATTTTCAAGTAGAATATTGTGTACAAACCCATGTTTGTGGCCAACTCTTTGCATGTGTCAATAGACTTTTTGTGGCTGTGTCTATAAATATTCCAGACTTTGTGACATTTCAGCGTCAAAAATGCTCGGCGTTTTCCTTTATAGCTATAAAATATGTTTTTATTTTCTATAAGAATGTACAAGTATTATACATCACTAGAAAGAGCATGATTTTTTGCACATTTTGGCTAGGCTATCTCAAAATGTTGGATGGGACGACTCTTTTATGCTCTGTCACAGAGAAAACTTCAAGAAAAGAAAAAGAAAAAAATTTTATTTTTATAGTCTTCAGCATTTTTTGAAATAATTCAGTAAGTAGGCCTATAGTGTGTGTGTATACATATTTTATTGTACAGGGTAATTTTCTGAACAAATTGATATATAATAGCCTACATGGTAATTTCTAAGACATTTATATTATTCATGATTTATTTTTTCACAGCCTGTGCGGCACCCGAAAATTAGGCAGCACTAAAGAATTATATTATTAGCACTTGGAGGGTTAATGCTATAGTCTCCGCCACTATGTTAAAATAATAAGGTCTGGTAGTCTACAAGTTTCCATAACAACTCCCATTATTCTTAAGAAAAAACCAGCATATTATCTTAATGTTAAGCCATTTGTATGACTTTCCAAGGTTATGTGCAAATATTTCCAAAACACATCCATCATTATATACGTACCCATGCTCTATTAAGCTATAGGCCTAGGATACACCATTGTATTTTATAAATATAGAAAACATTTTAAAAGGTATCACTTTATTGTTTAATTAGGGATTCCATAACAGTTTTAAGATAAATAGGCCTAGGCAAGTTATATAATTATAAAGTGTCTAAATACTTCAACCATCACAAGTCACAAATAAATTAATAAAAATACATTCTTAGATAGCCATTTTACCCAATAAAATTTAAATCACTTTATTAGACAAAATTATAAAAGGTTATATACACTGAACATAAACAAAATAATATAAAGTATAAATTCTAACCTATGTGTCATTTCTAAATGGTGCAGTACAATGTTGAAACATAGCCTAGTCAAAACAGCTGTTTCTTATTTCAATGGCATTAGCACTTCAGTTAAAATTACAATACAGACTGTCTGTAAGAGAGTCGGTAAAAAGGCCGGTTACTTTTCACTAAAATCGCTTAGGCCTAAATAATTTTAATACGTATGGAATCAACTGAGCTGCAGTGCATTACAAAACTTGTGAAATACATTGGTTTTCCGACAATACTGTAATTGTACAGCAAAAACTTTACTTTATATGCCAGAAAACAGGCTACAAACATCGAGACGGTTAAGATCATAGGCCATTCGTCATATACTTACCAAGGCCCTATTTAATTTATAAATTTTCCCCTAGGTACTATCTCATTAGGCTATAAATATATAGACGTAAAAAACAATCGTGAACACGAGGCCTACCAAGCGTATTCTGACAGGAGTAATTTTCAGTTAAAACAGGGAAAATATACTAAATTTACAATAATTTTAGACATATCAAGAATGACAAAACTCCTCGGTCAGTACATCAGTTCTACAGATCTTGTAAATAGTTGTGATATAAAGTTCCCTGCCTGATGAGAGATGAAGTTCGGAAAGCTAACCTATAAAACACCAATAACTTAGGGTATAAACCTCATAAAACCATAAAATATTCTGGGAAAGGAAATAATTGGCTAGGTCTATATTTATTTTAAGTTCATCGACTGTCACAGACACTTTCTTACTTGAATTTGATGATTACTGCTGGTAAACTAGGTAGGGAAGAATTGGGTAAGATGGAGGCTGCATGCTTATGAAGGCATATCATAACTTACACATTCCTCCTCCTTTTTCATTCCACTAGGCATTTGAGGTACTGCCCGATTTATTGCTGAGTATTCTGGCAGATCGGGCAGTTCTTCTGACATATAAATTGGCATTGGTTTTGAGGCCTCAAGGGGCCTAGCCCTAAACGAGAGCTTGCTCATGGTGTTGACAAAAACATTGGCTTCACTAAACACTATAAAATTAGGCCCAGTGAAGGACAAGGGCTTAAAAGCCCTTCTAAACAGAAAAACAATAATCCTAAATATCTCCCATTATAACTGTGTTACTGCACTGTCACCATAAAAAAACAACTAAGCCTAACAATTTTATTGTAAAATAATGTCTTCCGTTCAAAGCAGCCATTATGGTGTTCCTATCCTCACTACACTGTAAGGCGCGGGAACAAGTTTAATGAAAACGTAAATTTCTTCCACACCACTCATTGAAATATACATTCATATCAATTTATATTTACTTAATTTCAGATTGTAACAGCTATTAAATAAAGAAATAAAAGAGATATCACATAAATTTCATTCTACTCCATTCACACATGTGCTTCTAGATTATTTTATTCTTTTTCTCATTCATTATCATGGCTGGCATACGAACTGGAACACTTGAACAAGAAAACCAAATCAAAGAAAAAACAGATGATATTTCGTTCCTCATTTGTCGTACTATATTAAAGTAAATTTGTATTTCTTTTCGAAGGTAACTTATACAGGAAATACAAGATATATATTTATATGTGCAAACATATATAGGTATACATTTTTGCATAGTCTATACAAATATACAATACTAACACTTTTTACACTACAAGAATTAATAAATAACTACCGTACTGCTTACAACCTGAGTATTACATTACAACAATATCAGTAGCACTTTTTCTCCTAAAGTTGATGTTTTTTATTAATAAATTTAAAGCTATTTACAACCTATATTAATATAAATTCAATAATATACATAATTAGACAGTAGTATGTATTCATGCTTTACATAATAGTTATTATTAAAATATTACTCTCTGTAAAGTTTACGCAAATAATGATCATTTATATAACCAGCATTGAAAATAAAAATATGGTATTATCGCGCTGGCAGGGGGCCACCAGTTGATCCACATGTTAGTTGGTCGATTTATAAATAATAAATATTAATAATTAAATAAACTCCTGAAACCCACTGATCGGCATTAAGCAACTCGCAGGGACAGTTGGTCGAATTTAGAAAATAAGTATGAATAATTAAATAAATAACTGTAACCAGTTTGTCGACAAGATACTTTGGATACGTTTTGCAATGCCAATTATATACATTGACGAAGTCCCAACATAGGAAATATTAGTTCTCTTAGTCAATATGAATTCAATATAAATCAATGTACAGTAGTTTACATTTGTCATTATAAAATAGTATATTTCATTACTAGTCCCTGAAGAATTTCTTTGAGGATAACTTATAACTAATGAAACCAGGGGCGGATTTAAACATAGGCTTCATAGGCACGCGCCTAGAGGCCCGCACCTCGCAAAAGTTACGTACAACAGCCTCCAACAAAAAAGCAAAAAAAGTCGCCGCTGACCGACCGACCAGGGCGGTTAGGGCCCGCATCACTGGTTGCGCCTAGGGGCGTAAAGGACCTAAATCCGGTCCAAAACCACATAGAACCACATGCAAAACAAAATATATAAAAAAGTCACCAACATGGATCTGGACGGCATCTCTGGTTGAGCCTAAGGGCCCACAGCTCCTAAATCCGGCCCTGAAAAAAAAACTGTTCCAAAAACTGTAACATTAATGTTTTACAGTACAGAAGTAAAAAAGTTAATGTCATTGGTCGGGCTAAACAAAGCGGCTCAACAGGCAGTTTTAAACATATCACTGGGTATGTGTATTAAATTGTATATTATAGTGACCCATAGCTGGATAAGTTAAAAATATTTAATTTTGAATATAAATGTACGATTGCCTTAAAATGTTAAACTCTGTTTGAAATAGGAAAGCAAAACATTATCTTATTACCCCCTCCTCTGCTTGAGACCAGAATTCTAGATAAATTCTAGCATCTTAATTAAATTAAACTACCATTATCATGTAGCTATTATTTTCATTTGGGAGGGCTAGTTTTGGAGTGAGGGAGAATCGACCCTTTTGCAGGGCCATCTGATCTAGGGCTGGATTTAAGCATAGGCTACATAAGCGCGAGTCTATAGGGACCCGCATCACACAATAACCGCATATTAACAAAGTCTAGACCTATAAGCGATAGACTCAGAGGGGACACCCACCATATAGGTTGAGAATATAGGGCCTACGTATCCTAAATCTGACCCTGATCCTTATGTATCACTTTTACTATAACCCCCGTGTTGTATAGTAAGAATTAATACCCCCATCACAGCAAACCTGTGTACTCAGCGAATTTCTAATGCATATATATGTGACTCAGTACTATATAGAGCTATTTACCAAGTTTCACAAAAATACATCCATAAATAAGTGATATATAGCATTTTATTTATTCTCCATAAGAATAACATTAGGGTTGAGGACGCAGGTTTGCTGCAACGACGAAGATAAGTAATGTGTTTTTTTTTGCAATTATCAATACAACTGAACCAGCTGAAGCTACATACCAAGTTCTCTTAATGTAGGTTCATAATTAAGGGAGATATACAACTTTACTTATTCTCCATATGAATAACATGGGGGCCGAGTATATAGGTTTGCTACTACGGGGACTATCAACAAAAAACTTGTTTTTTGTGCTAATATCAATATATCACAACTAGTTGAAGCCACATACCAAGTTTCATCAATATACATTCAAAAATAATCGAGATATAGAATTTTATTTATTCTCCTTAAGGATAACATTGGACAACGTACTGTGTTTAGCACTTTGAATATCTCTGGCATCTCTGCAACGGTTGGACGTAGAACAACGATTAAAACGCCAAAATGTTTGTTTTGTTGAGCTAAACACATTAATAAACAGAAATGTGAAGTTTTTAGTAAAACTATCTGAGAAAAATCTAAAAACCTTTTTCCCATAAGATTTAACATGGGAAACTTTTTTTGGATTTTCTCCGCAACCACTTAACCTAGGTTAATGATTCAAAATACTAAATTATTTGTTTTTTTAAGCTCTATAAAATGGCTATAACAAAAATTGAGTGTTTTTAACATTTTGGGGTCAAATTTGCAAAAAACCGATTTTTGGAAAATTGTAAACCCCCATAAAACCCCCTTCCCATAGTGCGATCGATCTGGTTTTCAAACTTAAAGTCATAAATGCTACTCTCCACATTTGTGCCAAATTTCATCAAAATCGGGTGTGTCTTTCAAAATTTATCGCGGTAACGGACACACACACACACATATATATATATATATATATATATATGTATATAAATATATATATATATATATATATATATATATATATACATATATATAAATTTTAACGAATAGTGTTTTTGGACCTCAAAACGAAAAGTTATCATGGTCTCGGGCTTAAGTCTTACCATGCCACCTACGGTAATAGCTTCTTCCCTATAGGGGAAATTCGCTAAAAATGAATAAACTTACATACATATACATACATACATACATACATATCCCACGTCGTCCCGATTGACCATATGTGGCATAGGACCAGTCAGCTTCTACAGGTTTCATCTTCAGGTTAGGTATATCTTCATGATAGGCAGAGATGCAAATGGAGGGGGGGGTTGTAAAAAAAACATCTTGATAGGTTTGAAAGTCAGGTCAGGTATGATGGGAGTTGGTAAAGACATTGATCTAAGAGGTACTTTTTGAGCTCGTATTTAAATTTTTTCAAGTTACTAATCTGGGCTATGTGAGCAGGAAGTTGATTAAATAGCTTAAGACCAATGTAATCCGCTTTTTATCAAAAAGCTTTAAGTTATGAGACACAGAAGGATTGATGTTTCTATTTTTGGTACTGTAAGAATGCTGATGAGCTTTAACAAGGTTGTGTTCTTTAACATAACTAATTACTTCAAACATGTAGATACTAGGTACTGTCAAAATTTGCAGTTCTTTGAAGTGGTCAAAACATGATTCTGGAGGTCTAAGTTTCAAAATGCACCTTATCGCTCTTTTCTGGAGTACAAATATTCTATTTAAATTAATATTACTAGAAAAGCCCCAAAGTATAATAGAGTACCTATAATCAGACTCTCAATCAAGCCAAAATATACCAATTTGGATAGTGCAATGTTGTTCAAAGATGAAATATTTTTCAAAACAAAAATATTTGAAGCGAGTTGCTTGGCAAGTTTATCCACATGTTCATTCCACCTTAGGCCACCGTCCAACCTCACTCCTAATAGATAGTCGACAGATTGAGCTTCCTCAATGATCATCTCATCAAGTACAACCGAAGGAAAAGTTGTACCTGCATTAGTTAAACGGTTTCTTTTCTGGTCGGTCATGAAATTTATGAACTGTGTTTTTTTTGGATTGATATGACGATTTATACCTGAGAAATATTGTGAGAGTATGTTAAGGTTGAAAAAAGTCTGCTGCTCTAAAACACTGAGATTTTTGCTTGAAGTTAAAATTGAAGTCATCTGTCATCTGCGAAAGCTGTAAGAATATTACCTGGTAGATAGTCAGAGATGTCGTTGATGTATAGAAGAAATAGGATAGGCCCTAATACGGATCCTTGCGGAACTCCAAAGGATACTGCTTTTGAGTTTGAGTAAGAACATTTTCTGATGCCATCTTGGTCAAGAAAGTCAATTTTGGTTTTGTGAGATCTATTTGAGAGATAAGAACTAATCCAATTTAGTGCTTTAATATGCCTATTGCCGCTAACTTATTTAGAAGAACTGGGTGGGAAACGCAATCAAACGCCTTGGACAGGTCGATGAAACAGCCCATGGCTGTCCCACCACCATCCAAGGAGTCGATGCAGGAATTGATGAAACTAACCAGAGCTAACTTTGTGGACTTCTGTTTTTGGTAACCAAATTGGTTTTTAAAAAGAATTGAGTGGTTGCTAAGATAGTTGACCAAGGAATCGCATACTACTCTTTCCAGTATCTTGGAGATGGATGGTAGGAGCGAGATTGGGCGGTAGTTCTCAGGCAAACGTGGATCATCTTTTTTAAAAATTGGCTTGATTAGAGCCAGCTTAGCAGCGTCCGGAAACTCGCCCTTCTCTACGGAATTGTTTATCAGAACTAGTAAAGGATCAATCAACTCGGGATAGCACTTTTTAACTAAATCTATTGAAATGCCGTCATAGCCAGTTGACTTTTTATTTGGTAATGAAGTTATTATTTTGACAAGTGATTTTTTGTTAATTAATGGAAAACTTGTAAGCTGGGAGTTTGTTTGATTCCTACCATCGCAGAAAAAACTATTACTATTTGAAAGAGAGCAAACCTGTGGAACATCAGAAAAGAAATCATTAAAAATGTTGCAAACTATGTCAATTTCAACAAACTTTCAACTCTGTCATTTATTTCTAAAGTGATATTTTTTTGTGAACTATGAGGCTTGTTCCTAAGAGAGTTAACAAACTGCCAAGATGTTTTGTTTGGATTAGTTGAGGTTTTTATTTTATTTTTAACAAAATTGGATTTTGCTCTAGTGAACTGTGAGTAAGATGACGATGACGATGGTATAAATAAATATAACAGTTTAAATAAACATTAACTTCATTTACTTACATGAAAACCATATTTTAGAAGACTATATTCACGAATTCAAAATCAATTTAGTAGACAATGATTTTTAGATAGTTTTGTACTTCATTACAGTTTTTACCAACGAGCTTAATAGGGCCAGATTCAAGCATAGGCCACATAGGCGCGCCCCGAGGGGCCCACACAGTAGACAAAAAAAAGGTCACCAACTTGGATCTGGACGGCAGGAAACAAGGGGACCTCACCACTGGTTGCAACCAGGTGCCTAGGGGGTGAGCCTAGGGGCCCACAGCTCACAGCTCCTAAATCCGGTACTAGAGCTAATATCAATACATCTAAAGTTCTCATACACATGTTAATCTCCAAGAAAAAGTGAAGCGGCAAAGCGGCCACCATTTCCTCCTCTGTCTCCACCGTTTCCATGGCAACACAACTAACCACAGAATATAAAATTATGAAATATAAAATTTATGTCCAACCGTTTTCCATACAGAAGTCAAAACAAAGTATTCCTCAACACCATACATTTTAAATCTAAAGTATTTTAAAGATTAAATAATTTTAGTTGTTAAGAAATATGTAATACGAGGAGAACAAAACAAGTATTTTTTTTAAATACAACAATTTTGTCAAACAAATTTTTGGTAATGTTTGCTGGAAACCATAGTTTTTTGTGGGTTGCTTGCAAAATCATACTCCAGTGAGGCTTCACTTAGCCATATTTCATCAATTCGGCCCGAGATCAAGATTATCGCTGGGCCCCAACAGATAAACAGTTATGACTGTGGTGTCTACGTTTGCTGTGTGATTGATTTGTTGGTCAGACATATTATTAGCAGCAATACTCTTGAACTTAACAAAATTGCGGATTTAAGGTTGAGCGAGACTGATCTCATACTTAAACGCTCCCTTATGGCATACATCATACGGAACAATATTTTGATTACAAATGAAGGGCTTCATTCCATAATATGGGGGGAAAATACACCTATCTCAACTTCTACAGCTCAGTCAAATTTAGCTGAACCCCCAACTGCAGTCCAAAGAGTTATAGATAAATGTGTATGTATGGGTGAAATTAAACCTACTAGGGAATACCCAACAGAAGAACATACAAATAAATAAACGGTATCAGGAAACTGACACATACTTTCTCCCTTTTAGCCAAACTTTAATGACAAAAATATTTGTTATTTACTAAATATAGAATATGAAGTATAGATAAATGTACAGAAAATTGTCTAAAATAGTTGTTCTCAGAAATATCCACCCAAATTGCTTTTTTGGAGGCACTATAGAGTCCGTTGCTACACACAGTAGTTTTGAGAGGGGAAATGCCCCCTTGCCCCCCCAGGGTTAAATAGCAACACATTTCGAACATCATCTGTTGGTCAATGCTAACTTGACCTGCATATCAAATGAAATTGATCAGTAAATAAGAGAGAAATAGTTATTTTTGTATTCCCCATAAGAATAACATTGGACAACGTACTGTGTTTACCGCTAAATGAAAATTTGAATTTTCTCCGCAACTAGCAATCGTAGAATAGTAATTTAAAATACTAATTTATTTAGTTTTTTGAGCTCTTTTTAATGGTGAATAGTAATATTTTTTAACATTTATGATTTTTTATGAAAAATCCAAAAAACTGAATTTTTGATGTTTTAAGTCCTGTAATTTCTGAACCCGCATTTTTCCAGAAATGCGGGTGGTGCCATTTTGTTGGAAACCTAAAGTTCTACAAACCACGAAAGTTTAATCAAAATCGTTAGAGCCGTTTTTGAGAAATTTGGATTTTTCATGTTTTTTGGCGGTTTTTGGGGGATAATTACCCTTAAAAATCAAAAATTCAAAAAAATGAAAAAAACGCCTGGAGATATCGTGGATTAGTACCTACATACCAAATTTCATAAAAATCGGCCCATGGGTTAGGGCTCTAGCTCTGTACACATCCACACAGACACACACACACACACACACACACACACACACACACACACACACACACACACACACACACACACACACACAGACAGACATCACGTAAAAACCACTTTTTTGGGTTCAGGGAGCACCAAAACGAATATTTCCACTAACAACTCAAATTCGAAAATTTTTACGAAAACAATACTTTCTCCATATACTATGTATAGGGGGAGAAAGTAAAAAGGATCAGAAGATGCTGCCAACAAAATCAGAAAGGAGGATAAGTGGACACTAGTAAAAAGCAAGAAAAAAGTTTGTAAAAATAAACTTATGTTTTGTCAGAAAGATATTTGCATCTCAAATAAATTTGAGGCCTTAAGTCAGATCGGCAAAACAGCACAGTCTTTCTTGAGTAATGATAAAATTGTGAAAGAGAGTAACCTTTCTGTATATAAGAAACCAAGTGGGAAATCTACTGCTAGAAGGAGTACAAATTCCAGTGTGAACAAACATAAAGTTATAAAAGCTAATTTTTATACAGACAGTCAGGGAAGAGGTTTACCTGAAATAATTGAGGCCACAAGTGAGGGTAAAGTAAAACTAAGTGGTTTGGTTAGTCCTGGTGCAACCATTGAACAAGTTTTAAAAAATGCTGCCGATTCAAATGATGCCCCGTTGATAATAATTGCAGGTAGGAACAACATGTCAAATAAGTCTACTGAGGTGTTTTATAGTAAACTAGAGGATGAATTAAGAACTCTTGGTGAAAAACAGGCAGTGTGCATATCAACAGTTCCTCAGCGTTATGATATCCACTACAGTGACCCAATCCACAGTGACATAATTAGTGTAAATAATTATATAAGGGAATTGACAGTTAGGTTAAGTAATATTTATCTAATTGACTTGGACGTCCTAAATAGGTTTCATTTTACCACCCATGGCCTCCATCTAAATTATCGAGGAAAGAAAAAACTGTCTTATATAATTACTGATATTTTAAGGGACATCAATAAAGGCAACCGAGATTCTGTTCCCTTACCACCTAGACCTACTACAAGACTACCCGATGTCAATGATGTTAGCTCTCGTATGTTTTTGGAAGGAAAAATCCAAATCACTGAAGGTAACTTTAAAGACGCTATCAAGCGATTCTGTAATAATAAAGAAGTAGCGTTCGCCCACTGTATATCGGCCGACCTTCACGATGAGAAAAATATGAGTGCTGGAGTGGCAACAATATTTAAAGAAACTTTCGGTAAACCTTCAAGTTCGCTGACTCAGTCTCTGACTTACCAAAAGTTGACTAATGGTGCAACAGTTTACGGACTAGTTACTAAGCCTAATTTCTTTGATAAACCAGACTTAATGGACTATAATCTTGCCTTTGAACACCTAACCGTTGACTTCAAGAGAAGAGGATTGAAATACTTTGTATGTCCGGCTATGGGTTGTAACAGGGACAAAATCTCACCTAGTAATTTTGCCACTAATATAGTTGATTTTCAACAACACACCGGAGCTACTGTTCACATTATAACATATGATGAGGGTTCTACTGGCAAGCTGAGAAGTGGACTCTCCTATGTTGACTTTATGAAAAGTCTGTGCAATGCTATCTCCCACAACTGCCAGACGAATACATCAGCCGGCGCCACAGCATCAGCATGGTCCACATCGGGTCCCACATCATCCGGTTCCTCAACATCTGCCTGTTTCACACCGTCAGTCAACTGCTCATCTATGGAAGACTTTCCTCCTCTCCACCACACAAGGCTATCTTTCAACAAAAACGACAGTGTAGTGGAATCTCAAAGCATAAGTGGGAGTGATAGTGTCAGTGAAATTATAACGTGTGGTCAAAACCAGAAGGAAGTATCAAATTTTTTAGTGCAAACCAAGCCTCTAGAGGGCTATGTATAAATGTTAATCAATCTCAAATTCTGTCTGATAGCATTGTGCCCAATGCCTCTTTGTATTGTTGTAACAATGGTAGTAATCCTAATGTTATCAGTAATAACAAATTTAATGTAAAGACAACAGACTGTTTGGTTAATCCAACAACTAATTCGGGAGCAAAATCCAAAGTTAGATTATTTCACCAAAACATTCAATACCTTCCAACAAGAGAAGATCTCAGAACTCAACACTCCACACATAACACCACTACATATTGTACCACTGAACATGCCACAGCACACAACAACACATCACAGCAGCATGACTCCCGTTTCCAATTTAAACACAATGGCGGCTCTGAATCAAATAAAAAAGTATCAAAAGAAACTAATTTACTGAAAATTTTCCATCAAAACATACAACATCTAGCTTCAAGAATTGAGCCATTAATAATCATTTTAGACGAGTTAAGACCTCAAATTGTCATACTGACAGAACATGATATGAAAACTCATGAAATTAATAGGCTTAACATACAACAGTATGAAATAAACAGTTTTTACTGCAGAGAAACTACTTCAAAAGGAGGAGTCATAATATTTTGCCAACAAGGTTTAAATTGGAAGCGGGTGAACGTACCTAAATCTTTGTCTGATATGTTGCTTGAGGAAAAACAATTTGAGTTTTGTGCTTGTAGCTATGTAATTGATGAATTTAAAATGTTAGCTATAGGAGTGTATAGATCACCTAATTCAAATTGTGAAGTATTTTTAGATAGGTTAAGTGTATTAGTTGATTATTTTTCCAAAAAATTTAAACATATAGTTCTAGGAGGGGATTTAAACATTAATGTTCTAAAAAATGACAACGATCATAAACTATTAAAACGGACATTAAAAAATCATGACATGAGGTATCTTGTAAACTTCCCAACTAGAGTGACAGAAAATTCGAAATCAGCAATTGATAATTATATTGTAAAAAATTGTAATGATTCCACACTGACTGTTGAGGGGATAATAACTTGCCTATCAGATCATGATGGACAACTGCTTCACATTAAAAACAAAAAACTCAAAAATGAAAATCAAAAACCAGTAAAACGTACAACTCGTAAGTTTTCAGATCAAAACCTGAATTTATTTAAAAGGCTTTTAAAATATGAAATTTGGGAAAATGTTTATATGGCCCCTGTTAATAAAAAATATGATGAGTTTTACAACACATTTAAATTTTATTTTGATATATCATTCCCTAAGACAACAGTAACTGAAAAAAAATGTAAACAAAATTGGATTTCAGATGATCTGAAAAATGAAAAAAAAGAATTACTGCAATTGACATTACAAATTCGGGGAAACAAAAACCGTATTTTGACTCAAGATATGAAACAAAAAAAACTAAATTATAAGATAAAAGTAGCTCAAGCTAAAACAAATTATTTTGAAAATATGATACAGAAATCTGAAAATATACAAAAAACAGTCTGGAGGATTATAAACTCGGAAGTAGGTAAAAGGAATGAAAATAAAACTAAAAATATCTGCTTGCAAAAGGGAAACCGTAGCATAACTAACCCTAGAACTATATCAAATGTATTTAATGAATATTTTGTCAATGTAGCTGAGGATATTAGTAAGTTTAACTGCAAAGATAAAAATGATAGTATTAATAATAAAAGTGAGCAAGGTATTAAAAAAGGTTTTAATTTTGAATTTGTTGATGCAAGGGAGGTGGAAAAGATAATTAGCTCAATAAAAAACAAAAACTCTTCAGGATATGATGACATTCCTATAAAAGTTATAAAATATGTCAAAGAATATTTAAGTCAAATTTTAAGCCACTTAATAAATTCATCTTTTGTTTCGGGAATTTTCCCTAATCAGTTGAAAAAATCTAAAATTATACCAATCCATAAGAAAGATGATCTAGAAACTGTGTCAAACTACCGCCCGATTTCCCTCCTTCCAGTAATATCAAAAATTTATGAGAAAATTGTTAGCAATCAGTTATTAAGGTACTTAGAAGAGTCAAAATTATTAAATGATTATCAGCATGGTTTTAGACCTGGGAAATCTGCAATTACTGCAGCAGTATCATTCATAGAATCTATAATTGAATCAGTAGACAAAGGAGAATACACAACTGGAATTTTCATGGACCTATCAAAGGCATTTGATAGTGTCAACCACTCTCAACTGATAAATAAATTGCTAATGTTAGGCATATCCAAGAGATCAATAAAATGGTTTCAGTCATACTTCCACAATCGATGTCAATTTGTAGAAATTTCGCACAAAACACATGACAACAGAGTTTTAAAGTTTTTCTCAGAAACTGAAAATGTGAAATGTGGTGTCCCACAGGGATCGATTTTAGGTCCTCTTTTGTTTCTCTGCTACATTAATGATGCAGGAAACTCACTTGCGTGTTTACCACAAAATAATCTTTGTTTTTATGCAGACGATACAAATCTTAAAGTATCAGCTAATACTGTTCAACAAGTTGAAATCCTGAGTTTTATTGAACTAGAAAACATTGGAAGTTTCTTGCAGCAGCAAAAATTAAAGCTGAATGCTCAAAAAACTAATTTTATAATATTTAAAACCCATCAAAACAAGCAGATAACTGAACCAATTATTATGTACAACTCACAAGAAATAGAAAATAAAAGTAGCACACAGTTTCTAGGCCTAACAATAGACCAAAATTTAAACTGGAATAAACATGTAGATAAATTACTATCAACATTAAGTTCAGGAATTTATTCTCTTTATAGAATGTCATTTTTTTGTAACCAAAAAACATTGAAAAATATATATTTTGCGAATATCCACTCTCATTTATCTTATGGTATAAGCCTTTATGGTTCAACAACAAAGGCAAATATGGATGGTATTCTTAAACAGCAAAAGAGAGCAATTAGAATCATAATGAAGCTAGATTACAATGAAACAACAAAAGATAAATTTAAAGAATTAAAGATTTTAACAGTATATGGGCAATATATTTTTGAGACTATTATCATTGCAAAAAATAATATAAAAAGCACAGAAGTTATCTGTCATCCATATAATACTAGGAATAAAAAATTTATTATCACTTCACAACATAAATTAAAGTATTATGAAAAAAAACCATCCTATGTGGGATTAAGGTTTTTGAAACATCTACCCAGCAATATAAAAAATGAGGAAAACCTTAAGAAATTTAAAAACAAAGTAAAAAGTTATTTGATTGACAAAGCTTTATATTCTCTGGAGGAGTACTTTTCCACCCCCTCATGTATTTACAATTGATTTTGTTTTTCATTATTTATTTTTAGTCTTAAGTTCTATTCTTAAGTATTGATGACACTATTCAATGTACATAACATGTATTTTATGAATAAAGATTTTTTTGATTTGATTTGATTTGATTTGCATGGCGGATCTCCTGCTCATGCTCATGCTATGGCCACCCTGTATCATGGATTTTAGAGGGGGAAGTTGGGTTAAGTAGGTTTTCTGCATTCGTAGTGGGCCACATTCCACCGCAGGAGCGGGAGTATGCGTAAATGCATTCCCATCTCGTAATAAAGAAATGCTTCACTTTTTACCACATACGAGACCTCTAAATATATTAAGGTCGTTGGTGTTCCCTACGTTTTGGCCGTCGGTAGGTATTTTTAGGCACAATGCAAGGAGGTTTACTTCTTGGGTCGGTCGAGTTATCAGTTGTTGTGGTGTCTTTTTTAACTTTTTTTATTCATGTTGAGGCGTGTTTTCCGGAAATAACCTGATGACACTTTTTTGCATTTACATTTATGAAAGTCTTTCTTTTTAGATAAAAAACAAACATCTGTTTCATTTTCGTAAGACCAGTCATTATAATCTCAGGCATGCATCAACTACATTATCCACACCTTACCACAACACCACTTATTTTTAGAAACAGTCATGCTTCGCCATAGTAAAACTTATTAACGCTACCCTTAGTTATTAAATTGAAGTCACATGTGAGAAGGTTCAGAGGCAAATTAAAATAATTTTTAATATCTAAAAAGTACTACAGTGTCCAGGAGTTTTTAACTGACAAAAGTAATGTTTAGTTGTTAACTGTTTTGTTTTTCTTTGTATGTATTAGTTTATCCTGTATTTTTACCTTTTTTATTTGTAACAACAGACCATTGTCAATGCTACTTGTATAGTTACATGAGAAATACAAATTATTGATTCTTGATTCTTGATTCTTTTTGATTGGAAGGTGGGAATGCATTCTCCCACACCTCCGCTCCTGTGGGGGTAGTGTGCGACTACTTCGAGTGCAGACTACCCTCTAAACCCACCTTTCCCCTAAAAAATCCATGACATATGAGGGCGACCAAGTCCTCCGAATAGAGTGCAGATCTCCGTGATGTGGTCGAGTTGCGTCTCATCTGCTAAAATCGCCAAGTTTTTACTGTACTTTCGTGAAGGCCTATAGAGGGTGGGAACACCAGTCGAGTTCCGGATGGTAAAAAATGGTATGTCTCGCTTATGTATGAACTATTTTGATACAACTTGGTATGTTGGTTCATATGGTTGTGCCCAGCATTGCTATTTGCATAATAGCCACTTTCTTGTAATCCCTGTTGCAGCTAACCTGCAAACTCAGTCCTAAAGTTTGTTTTTTCCATTCTTATGAAGAATAAACAAAATGTCACATATTGCTTATTTATAAATATGTTAGATGAAACTTGATAAGTGGCTTATTATTTATTTATTGCTTAAAATACAATTCTTTAAATTCACAAATGTTATATTCCAACCACCACAAATGCAACAGTAATTCTCATAAAATATGCCATTGGAGCCTATAATATGGTTGGGGAAATAGGGAGTTTATTTTACAGGGCAAAATTTTATCCCCATCCATCCATTAAATTAGAAACCCGATGGTTTTATTCATATTTTATTGAAAACTACAAGGATATAAACCAATTTAAACTAATTACATAGTTAAGTGGACAAGTTTAATTAATGATGAAAATAACTTTAATGAGTAAATTGAAAATAGTATATTTTAATTTTAAATTTAAACATATTACAGTAAAACAGAACACACATATATATTATATTATATTACAGTCAAACCTAGACGTAACAAACCTGAATATAACAAATTCCTTGATTTAATGCATTTATTAAAATCCCGTTGAAATAGCCATAAGACACAGGGAAAATTATACCTCTACATTACAAATAAATCTTGTTTAAATAAATCTTAATGTAACCAATTTATATAATAACTGCAGCAGAAATAAATTTACCCCGAACAACAAATTTTTTAATGCAGAACCTTCACATAGCAAATTTAACCTTTATATAACAAACTATTTACGTCTCAACCCCGCTCACAGAAATGGATTAAGGAAAACACATTGACATAGGTAAAAATAAAATTCTCTAAAAACCGAGATTGAATTAAAACATTAGGTTCTTGAACTGTCTGAGCATTAGATTGTACAGTAAACTAGTCTTGACAGATTGAATATAGGTTACATTATTATGAGTGTCACTGAAGGTATTTGCTGTTTCGGGAGGATAAAACGTAACGAGATGGAAATAACCGTTTTCGTCTAAGTTTATTAAGAATATATCCGTGGCAATCTTATCTACCATCTGGGGTAAAGGAATGCTGTGGGAGAGTGATCATATAAAGAAATGTCATTCTATTTCATCAAGATTTTTAAAAATATATATAAACGTAAGCTAACATTGGTACATTGAGGATTGTCATCCAATATTTAAAATGATAACTATAGTTTGACCCACCACACGTGTTACGTTTCAAAGTCAATCTTGTGCTATATTTGTGAATGTCCCGATCAAACTAATTGTTCTTTTTTTTTTTTTTTATTTTCTTATAACAATACCTTACATTAGAGGACTTTCAGAAAAAATCAGAAGAATTAACAGAAAATACAACATTATTACAACATTCTACTCGGAAAATAAACTTAAAACAAACTTAGTTAAATTTAATTACAATTATGAAAAAGATGTTATTTACGAGATACCATGCTCTGATTGTGATAGTGTATATATAGGTCAAACTGGATCGTTTCTCGAGAAAAGACTAAACCAACACAAGTATAATTTAAAAACAGCAAAAACAGAAGTAAGTAATTTAGCACATCACCAGTGTACGAAAAATCATAAAATAAATTTAAATAAAACCAAAATTCTGGCAAAAGAACATGACAAATTCAAAAGAATATTTATAGAATCAGCAGTAATGGCTTATTCAGAAAAACATGTTTTCAGTAAACCAAGTTTTGAAATTAATAGTATGTGGAAACCAATTTTAAAACAAGAATTTGAAAAGAATAATTTATAATTACATTTTTCTATTTTAATTTACCTACTAAATATTTAAACATAGATGTTAATCACATGTTTAAGAAAATTAGTTATCATATTTTGTAAACAAACAAACAAATGTAAACAACTGACGATGAATTGAGTATCAATTCGAAATATATTGGTTTAAATTTAAAATTGTTTTACTTAATATAGTTTTATAGAAGATGAGAGTGCCTAAAAGTCAACTAAGAATACAATCACCATCTTCAACAACAACAGAAGGATTCAGAAGAAAAATAATTGTTCTTTGTTTGTAAAATTCGTTGTTGGTGATGGTGAGTTTATGTTATTTAAGAATTTACTGCGGACATTTTCCATCACTGATTGAAGAACAAATTTCACGTTTCGGGATCTGGAATGTGTTGAGTTCAACTAGATGGAAAAAACTAAATTGACTCCCCTATCCTTGAGGCAGTGAAGAATTCCAAAACTGACAATGTCCTGGTCTTGAAGACCATGGAGAAGAGGACAATGGTAAATGGTGAATGGAAATTTGTCGGTTATTGTATACTCGTTGCGAAATTCATTTGAAACTAGAGGACTGACAACTATCAGGGTATGTCAGCCAAAACATTTATTTTATTTAACATCTGATTTTCAACTAGAACTTTATCTTTCTTTCGTCAGATAGCATTATAGTTTTAGATTTTCTTTTATTGTAGTGCGATACTGAGTAAATTTAAGTATTGTTATTTATTACCTTCCTTCATCAATAAGGTTAGGTATTTCTGGTGTTGTGACTGTGCATGTATCTGCCACATGACAATAAAATGTTTTATATAAATATTAGATAAATATAAAATGAGTATGTTACTTTGTGTTAAAATGTCTTGGGGAGGGGGGAGAGCTGAAGCCTCTTAGGTCCCCTGGCTATGTGCCTAAACACATGTATAGATGAGGGGACGACGTCAAAGCTGGACACCGCCAAAGTCAGATAGCGAAAAAGTCGAGCAGCGACAAAATCAGACAGCGTCAAATCCGGACTCTTTTGAAACTGTCCTAGTTTTGTCGGGTGTGAAAGGCGTCAAATCCGGACACTTTTATTTCAGTTCAGATGCGTCAAAGTCAGACAGCGTCAAACCTGGACACTTTTACTTTTGAACCTGACTGTAGGGTTTGGGGAGGGCCATTGTTTGGCCTAGCATGGCGGACTGGTAGACAGTACAGTCAGTGCCAATATTTGGGGTGAGGAAAAACTGTCCGGTTTTGTCAGGCGCGTAAGGCATCAAATCATCCCAGGACTACCTTAAGACTGGTCTATACCAGTTTTGAGGCTGACATTGGGTACAGCAAATGAAGTTGTCATTACATATGTTAAGTCTTTTGGCTGTCCATTATGACTAACTTCCCTTTCACCTTTGGTCCCTCCATCTGCAGCGGCTAGGGACAGAGTCTCCGGGTTTGGTCCCTCCTGCCAACCTGAGAATGAATGGTCCCTGGCTGTTGTACATGGATACCCTGCCAGTTGAGTTGACCTGTTGGAGGGAAAAATGAGGGTCCCCTGTTGAGAGCTTCATCCCAGCTGTCACAGGGGCACGGGAATTGGCCCTCTGAGGGGTCGATTTGGCTGCCGTCCCTTCCCACCCTTTCCTTTCCTGCTATATCCTATCTTTCCGGTAACCTTCGCAATATTCCCGCTTGTAGAAGAGGTGACTAGCAGCAAAGCTGGGGTTTCCTAATTCGCCAATAACAACAACAACAAGGCATCAAATCAGGACACTTTTATTTCTGAACAGAAACGTCAAAGTCGAACATCGTCAAACCCGGACACTTTTATATCTGTACAGATGCGACAAAGTCTGACAGTGACGAATCAGGAAACGTGTCCGGATTTGACGCTGTCCGCCTTTGTCGCTGTCCCATATAGATGAGACTTCTATATAGATGGAACTTATTATGCAAATGGCAAATGATGGAGTGGTGTTCTCTGGGACACTAAGGCATGAGGAATCACCTTAAATAACGTTGAACTCACTAATGATGAGTAGACCTGTTTTATGCAGTCTGCTCAAGCATTACCAAACTGTTGAGCCAACGTTGACTATTTGCGTGCAGTGCTTCAAAGTTGGAGACTTTAATTGATAAGGCTGTGGAATAAAGCATGATACTCTACCAGAAGGTAGGGTGTATCCACTAATTATGCAAGCTTCCTGAGTAAGAATATTACCGAGGCGAAACATGGGACCGCCTCAGTAATACCAAACAAAAATAAACACACCACGTTTTGTTTGTTTGGTATGTATTATTGCGTTTTGTTTGCTTCTTGCAAACATTCTTTACATAACTTGCTCAGGCAAGCTTATCAGTGGTGAACTCATAATCATTTAAATTTAATTTATTGAAACCAAACCATTCTTTGTTCTATGTTCGTTGCAGCAAACATGAGCTCTGAACTGCCTCAGTTTCAGTTGTATGCTCCCAGCTATAATGGTGTCATCTGTAAAACTGAGTGCACTGCCATCCAGCTAAAAGTAATTTATGAGACCCAAAGAGAGTAGAGAAGGAGGCATGCAAGTTGGCATAAACAAAAGTGAACAAACACAACCTTTTTACTAACTTAAGTTTAAAATTCAGCCCCAAAACATGTGTTCCCTAAGTTTTAACAATTGCCATTTAAGATCAATGAAGATGTTTCTGTCATATGGTGAACAAAAAGTCCATGTAAGTAATTAGATTGTATTTTTATTTGAGTAAAAAGTAAACATGGTTTTAATGTGACTAATATTCACAAATTTATTGAAATGAATAGTACACTGTATGCCAACCTATATATGCCTTAATTCTAGCCTACCAGACATGTGCCTCATGCTGCATCTCTTTTCAGTGCAAAAAAGTCTCTCAAAATGCATTAATATAATCTAAATTTGAATAATATCTACAAGTAATAGTAGTTAACATTGCTCAAGTCAGGAGCTTACTTGGTAGGTCGAAAGGCAGCAACTGATAACTACCATTTAAACTTCAGCCCATGTCTTTGGACTATGACCAGATAATAATCTACTTAATACAAAATCATACCAGAACGATTATAGCGGATTAATTTAGACAAGATAATAAATACCAAGTAAAGAATTGACTACATCATAAAACAATATGGATCTGTTAAAAATAGTCAAATTAAACTTACTTGCATTTCAAGCAAAGATCAATTTCTCAGGCAGTGTTGGTAAAGAAAACCAAGGTTTTATTTCTCCAAAAGTTGCAGTTGAAGCAAATGTCAACCCAACCATCCATCTGAAGTGAAAAAAGAAGACATGTGAAAACTTAATTAGATTCAAGATCTTTATTTGTCATTAAGTAATACATAATTACAATAGACTTTGTCAAATAAACATAAATGTATGACAATGTTATACTTAATTATATATCAGTAAAATATTATATTACAGCTACAAAACTAAATTAATTCAAATAAAAACCAAGATATATGTAGGTCCATATTTCCTAGTTGAACAGGAGCAGTAGATATAAGAATCACAAAACAACAAAAAAAATCATGTGAGGTTAAAACATAGAAAACATTTTCAATAAAATTAAAGCTTTATTCAATCAAACTTAAAATCTGTAATTTTATTCACAAAGAAATTATTTATTTTGTAAAAGGACTTTGAGAAAAATTTGTTTAAGAACTGTTTTGAATTTATTTAATGATACTTTTGTGGCAGAGTCTGGTAATTTACTAAGCAATTTAATTTGCATATAACGGTGACTATCTATTGATTTGGTAGGTCCAATTTTCTTTGATTTCTTCTATACTTTTCCAGATTTTATTTTACATAAATCAAGTTACAATAAATATGTAAACTAGGCAAAGTCAAAATGTTTACGGATTTAAAGAGGTCAACTCAACTATCTGTACTTCCCATTCCCATGGTAATTCTTATAGACTTTTTTTGGGAAACAAAAAACTTTGCTGCTCCTGGGCTGTTTCCCCATAGCCTAATACCATAAAGGAGTTGGGGGTGAAAGAAGGCATAATGCTGTAACCAACATAGTATGACTCACACACGACTTTAACTTTCGTAAAAAAGAGAACCCTAGAGAGTTTGGAGATGATGTTTTTCGTCTGTGTATCCCAGGATAGCTTGTTGTCCAGATATAATCCTAATAATTTAACTGATTTATTTCCAAAAGGAATGTGTCTGAGGCTGAAGATAATCTCTTCAGTCTTGTCTATATTAATCCTGAGATTGTTTGATCCAAACCATAAATTTGACTTTAGAAGCATGTCATTTACTTTAGCTTGAGCAGTTTGTATGTCATGATCAATTTCAAAAAAGGTTGTGTCGTCTTGCGTATAAGATGGTGTTTTTTTTAATAAAGGATGGGAGGTCATTGATAGTACAGTAATCACAAATAAAAGAGGGCCCAATATAGAACGCTGAGGAACTCCTAAGATTCGATTTTTGTAACCTCTCTTAGATCCGATTTTTGTAACCTCTCTTAGATCCGATTTTTTACTACCAACAACTACCATTTCCTTCCTGTTTTCCTAATAAGATTTGAACAAAAGAAGTTCAGTATTTTTAACACCATAAAATTCTAGTTTTTTAATGATAATGTGATGAGATATACTGTCAAAAGCCTTACTTATGTCCACTAGTACAAAACACATAACCTTATTACACTCAAAAGCTAGCAGAATTTCCTCTACGATTGTTTCTACAGCTTTGACAGTAGATCTCCCAGGAATAAAACCAAACTGAGATGGACTAAACAAGTTATTTGTATTAAAGTATTGGAATGTTTTATTTTTTATAACCGCCTCAAAAACTTTACCAATAAACGGTATCAGGAAACTGACACATACTTTCTCCCTTTTAGCCAAACTTTAATGACAAAAATATTTGTTATTTACTAAATATAGAATATGAAGTATAGATATGTAAATTTGTACAAATATCTAAATTTGTACAGATAATTGTCTAAAAAAGTTGTTTTCAGAAATATCCACCCAAATCCCTTTTTGGGAGGCACTATAGAGTCCATTGCTACACACAGTGGTTTTGAGAGGGTAAATGCCCCCTTGCCCCCCCCCCCAGGGTTAAATAGCAACACATTTCGAACATCATCTGTTGGTCAATGCTAACTTGACCTGCATATCAAATTTTAATGAAATTGATCAGTAAATAAGAGAGAAATAGTTATATTTGTATTCCCCATAAGAATAACATTGGACAACGTACTGTGTTTACCGCTAAATGAAAATTTCAATTTTCTCCGTAACTAGCAATCGTAGAATATTAATTTAAAATACTAATTTATTTAGTTTTTTGAGCTCTTTTTAATGGTGAATAGTAATCTTTTTTAACATTTATTATTTTTTATGAAAAATCCAAAAAATTGAATTTTGGATGTTTTAAGTCCTGTAATTTCTGAACCCGAATTTTTCCAGAAATGCGGGTGGTGTCATTTTGTTGCAAACCTAAAGTTCTACAAACCACGAAAGTTTAATCAAAATCGTTAGAGCCGTTTTTGAGAAATTTGGATTTTTCATGTTTTTTGGCGGTTTTTGGGGGATAATTACCCTTAAAAATCAAAAATCCAAAAAAATGAAAAAAACTCCTGGATATATCGTGGATTAGTACCTACATACCAAATTTCATAAAGATCGGTCCATAGGTTAGGGCTCTAGCTCTGTACACATCCACACAGACACACACACACACACACACACACGGACACACACACACACACACAGACAGACATCACGTAAAAATCACTTTTTTGGGTTCAGGGAGCACCAAAACGAATATTTCCACTAAAAACTCAAATTCAAAAATTTTTACGAAAACAATACTTTCTCCATATACTATGTATAGGGGGAGAAAGTAAAAATTGGTACCAATGAGATAGGTCTATAACTTGAAGGGTTATATTTGTCGTTTTTTTTATAAAGATGTTATGATAAAGATAAATTTAAACACTTAAAACTTTGAGGTTGTTGGCCTTTTCATATACAAGGAAATTCACAGCCTCGTACAAATTATTGAGAAAGATCTGATCTGAACAACAAAATTCTAAAAAATATTGTAGAAATTGCAGTATAACATTTAGTTATCATCTTAACAATATTACTTAAAACTGTAAAATGTTGTATCTAACAAAATATTCTTAGTCTTAATAATTTACAATGGTAAAAAGAGGTTAATTTTAAAATATATTATCTTTATATTTTACATTAAATTAATCTTACAATATTCTTTGGTATCCAGAAAATGTGTAATAATTCAAATATCAACATGACTAATTTAAATCTTTGTTATAATATTATGGCTTAAGAGATAAATTATCTCTAAATAAAAAAGCTTGTCATGATGTATGGATTGTTCTCTTTCCATTTTTAAGAAACAATCAATACTTAGACCTCTGTACTAAAGCTACAACCATTCAAAGGTATGATTGCCAAGGAGTTTTCATAAATTATGAGTGTTCAAAATTGTAAACCACAAACTTTTGCTATTTATATATTTATTGAGACATGTGATGAAATTAGAGAATAAGACATGTTTTACCTGGCAAAGCTGCTGGTTATGGTCAAATTGAAGGTGACTATTCCTACATATTTTAAAATAAAAAAGAGTAGTCAATCTCTTAGGGGTTTATCCCATTTTTTTAAGTTTCAATGTTATGATAGAGATGAGGATTTAGAGATGAGCAGGATCCCCTAAGGGCACCTTTGCAATTCAAGGTGGGGTAGAGATTATAGGTGCGGAGCTCTTTCAAAATCACCTTAAGCATGAGTTATCGTGTCTTCCTGACCATATTTTGTAACTACTGATTTATTCCAGGATATACCCAGATCTGCTGAGAGAGGTGAATTGGACTTGGGCATCATTGTTGATAACACACTGGATCCCTAATGTAGAGACTGCGCTGTACTACAAACCTGGACAAGTGCATTTGAAAAGCGGTGCTCCATGCTTCCTAGCAAACAATATGGCAGCTCGTGAGGGCGACGAAGAAGGTTGAGAGTTCTAGGTCTTGGTTTGTGATTGGACAAGGTTGAAAATACTAGAGAGGAAAAAAGAAGAGGGAAGAGGAAAGAGAAAGAAGTCTTACTGTTATTCTCCAGCAGTTCACCAGGTATTACCATTGTGGAATCTGGACCCAAATATTCAACAGAGAGAGCAAAAAGCCCAAGGGATTGACATGCACAGAGAATAGGAGGTCTGCCCCATTTTGAATTGATTGAATTTTAAGGAAGTGTTAGGTTATTCCTCACCTAATATTTAGGAAATATAAATTTAGAGTAAAATGTATAAATAAATGTGGGGTGTAGTTTTGTAATGAATTAAATATTTATTGTTATAAATTATTAACTTAGATTGTACAATGACTTGTTTAATTAAAAGTTTAATTTAATAAAATTATTTGCACATCACCAACATTAATTTTAAACCTACTACTCAACTGGTGGCTAGAACAACTCAAGCCTATCCTCAGGCCCTTGCCCATGTAGGCTATTTCCAATAGTTATTTGTTCTATACTTGTATATTTTTGTATATGTTTTCTTACCTAATTATAAATACGTTATGTATTACAGACCAACCCTGTATTTTTGTAAACCAATTCTGTAATGTCTTTAGTAATTTTGTTGAACAAATATAAATTCAACTTCAACACAAAATATATTTGTTTTTAGTTTACTAAAGAAGCCTTAGTTAATCCATTACTAATAACAACTTGACAACATTATTGTACGAGAATAGTATCCGTACCCATACATATGATATTATTTCATTCACAATTAAATTAGAAACTTCTAATTGATGTTGGTTAAAGAGTACAAAATACCCCTGTCACAGCAAACCTGCGTACTCGGCGAATTTCCAATGCCAAATATGTCTTAATACCACATAAAGCCATATACCAAAAGTTTCATAAAAATATATTCACATATAAGCGATTTTAATTATTCTCTATAAGAATAACATTGGTAGTGTATGTAGGTTTGCTGAAACAAGGAACACAAACAATTGGTTTTTATGCAAATATAAATAGAATTTAACTAGACGAAGCCACATACCAAGTTCCATCAATATTCAATAATAAAATGGGGGCTGAGAAAGCAGGTTTGCTGCAACAAGGAACAAAAAAATGGGTTTTTATATAATTATCAATATAACTCAACCAAGTGAAGCTACATACCAAGTTTTATTAATTTATGTTCATAATTAAGGGAGTCATTAAATTTTACTTATTCTCCATAAGAATAACATGGGGGCTGAGTACGCAGGATTGCTGCTACGGGAATAATCAACAAAAAATCAATTTTTTGTGCAAATATCAATATACCAGTACTATGTGAAGCCACATATCAAATTTCACCAACATACATTCATAAATAATCGAGATATCAAATTTTATTTATTCTCCATAAGGATAACATTGGACAACGTACTGTGTTTAGCACTCTGAATATCTCTGCAACGGTTGGGCGTAGAATCACAATTTAAACACCAAAATGATTGTTTTGTGGAACTGAATAGATTGGTAAAAGCAAATGTGAAGTTTACATTAAAATAAACTGAGGAAAAGCAAAAAACATTTTTCCCATAAGATTAACATGGGGGGTTTTATGAGTAGGTTTTTTGGATTTTCTCCGCAACCACTTAACCTAGGTTAATAATTCAAAATACTATATTATTTGTTTTTTTAAGCTCTATAACATGGTCAAAACCAAAATTAAGTTTTTTAAAAATTTTAGAGTGAAAAATGCAAAAAACTGATTTTTGGAAAACTTAAAAACCCCCATAAACCCCCCTTCCCATGGTCCGATTTTTCTGGTTTTCAAACTTAAAGTCATGAATGTCATTTTACACGTTTGGGCCAAATTTCATCAAAATCGGACGTTTTTTACTCAAGTTATCGTGTTAACGGGCACATAATATCTATCTATATATATATATATGAACAAATAGTGTTTTTGGCATCTGGGGACCTCAAAACAAAAAGTTATCATGGTCTCGGGCTTAAGTCTTACTATGAGACCTACGGTAATAGCTTCTTCCCTATAGGGGAAATTCGCTAAAATCAAACATTGTAACTGAAACTCCTACTTTTAACTCCACTGCTAAGTTATTAAATATTCATCTTAACCATTTGAGAGCCAAACTTGTAAACGGAGTGTTTGAATCTGTTTTGTTTTGTTGGTCTGACTTAGAATTATAAAAAATGTGCATCTGATAGACACACACACAGGAATGAGTAAAAGGTAGCAAAACACCTGATCAGATATTCAACTCACAAAGAATTCAGAATTCACCCATCCTGTCACTATCCACTTCCAGTACTCAATACAACACGATATAGCAGAAAACCATCTCATATGGGGTGCAACAATTCTACAATGCACTGCCTACAACAAAGAAAAGAATCTGGATGCACAAGAACTCAAGAAAAAACTGAAAGACTGGCTAGTGGAGCAACCTCTGTATTCATTGGATGAATACTTCAGCATGTCACTAAAGTAAATACCCCCGTAGCAGCAAACCTGCGTACTCAGCGAATTTCCAATGCATATATATGTATCTTAATACCACATAAAGCCACATACCAAGTTTCATCAATATACATTCATAGATAAACGATTTATGACATTTTAATTATTCTCCATAAGAATAACATGGCGGCTGAGTATGCAGGTTTGCTGAAGCAAGGAGTACGAAAAATGGGGTTTTATACAAATATCAATACAACTCATGTAGGTAAAGCCACATACCAAATTTCATTAATTTATTTTCATAATGAAGGGAGATAACACGTTACTTATTCTCCATAAGAATAACATGGGGCTGAGTACGCAGGTTTGCTGCTACGGGAGCCATTGGTAAAAAATTGTTTTTTTGAGCAAATATCAATGGTCCACAACCAGATGAAGTCGTGTACCAAGTTTCGTCAGTATATGTTCATAAATAAGCGAGATATAAAATTTTTATTTTCCTCCATAAGAATAACATTAGACAACGTACTGTGTTTAGCACTTTCAATATCTTGGTAACCAATTGACGTAGAGAAATGATCAAAATACCAAATTGTGTGTTTTTTTAAGCTGAATCCAATGGGAAAAACTAAAATTTGACTATTTCCAAAATTATATGTAAAAAATTCGAAAAACCCATTTTTGGGGTACAAAACCCCCCCAAAATACCCCTTTGGATAGAGCGATCTGGCTGGTTTTCGAACTTAAAGTCATAAATGTTGCTTTACACGTTTATACCAAATTTCATCAAAATCGGATAATTTTTACGAGAGTTATTGTGCTCACGGACACATATATATATATATATATATACAGTTTCGAACGAATGGTGTTTTTGGGGTCTGGGGACCTCAAAACGAAAAGTTATCATGGTCCTGGGCCTAGGTCTTACCATGCCGACTACGGTAATAGCTTCTTCCCTATAGGGGAAATTCGCTAAAACTGTAAAGCAAGAATAGAGAACAATAATTTATTTGTATTTTTACACCATTACATTTCTAAATGAAATTGTGAATAAAAGAATGTTTATTTTGATTGATTTACTTTGGACCCGTGCCCGTGCCATCCACCGCGTTTGCTTAAGATCTGTTCACCCCTTCAACTCTGCCACAGAAAGATGAACTCTTACATATAAGAAACACCATAATCAAGACAGGGTTCAAACTCTTGATCAAAGTGCTTCCCCATGGCTGGGGTATAGCGTCTTAGACTGCTCAGCTAGTGATCAGAATATCAGTTGTGTCATACCAGGTGGTATTACAGCGTACATACTGGGATGGACGAGTTACTTCCGTTTGTGTCTAACAGGTTACAGCAAATGTCAGATGCAGACCACAGACAGAGCTGGCAAGGGTACAATTGCCTATAAAGTAATTAACACGTCACTGCTTTAAGGTGGCATATTCAAAAGCCAATATATCCTTTAGCACATTTTTAGTCCTTTCTAACTCCACTAATTAATGTCCTAGTGCCTATATTGATCAGATTTTTCATACCTGTGATAGTTTTAATGGTGTTATCAGAGGGCTAATCGCATAAGTGTAATTTGAGTAATTTGACTGGGGAGGAGGAGTGGCCACAATGAGGTGGGGGTGATTGTGGTCATTATAATTTGTTGTATCTTACAATAATATGTGCCCCCAAATTATTTGGGGGCCCCCCAATACACCCCTAAATTACGTATTTAGCTAACTGATATATTCAAATAAGTAAAGTAAGTGGAAACCCTCATGAACAACTGAAAGTAATGCAAGCAAAGTGGAAGAGTAAAAATAAAACATATCTTAGAGTGTGATAGATTTTTGTGTATAAACATATTTAAAAATGGGATAAAAATAAATAAAAATTTATTTAAGTTAATACTGAAAACGAATATGAATTTAGTTTCAAAACTCAATGTAGGAAAGTTCAACGACGGTAAGGAACTATATGGCGTTGACCCTACTCGAATTACTGGAGGTGTCGGGTAGCGGGCAAACAACGAACATTCACAAAACACGCCTGGGCTTTCTGAAAACTGCGAACATGCTGATTAAGTAGGTTAACTCACCGTTTAATCACTGCCCACCCGGAATTGTGCTGACGATTTGAACAGCCAATGACAAACACAAACGTAATGTTCGAGACACTCTGATTGGCAAGGGGGCGGAGCTGACCAAATTCGGGGGTAACATTTTAGAAACATAGGAAGGAGAAGGCACAAGAAAAAAGGAGGAAGAGGGAGGGAATCAGGAAGAGAACACAGTGTTGAGAGGTTCTTGGTTCTAGGATAAATATATATAAAATTTTGAACGAACCCCCAAAACATGTTCAGGAGGTCACGTTAGGAACTTCTATGGTGGTCCCGGGCTTAAGTTTCACCGTGCGGGTCATGCTAATAGTTCACTTTCCATAGGAAATTCACTAAAAAAAGCTCAAGACGGACAAAAGAAATATTTTGACTCAACAAAATGAGACTTAATATTAAATATCGGGGATGAGGTTTTAGTTCAAAACACTCCTCATCTCGGGCAGAAATACAGTAAATTTGAAAATGTTTACAAAGGACCACTCTTCGTCACAGACAAGATTAATGATACAACATACATGGTTTTGTTATAAAAATATGGCAAGCTTGTCAACCAGCCTGTACACATAGCTAGGATGAAACCGTTTAACCGGAGATAATATTATAAAAAAAAACTAAAAAAAAAAACAAGGAAACGCCCCGTTAAATTATTATTCAGTTATCGGGGAAGGAAAATTTTGCAACACTGTTAACCCCACGGAAAAAAATATAAGGAAGAATATATAAATTTCAAGATGGATTCCTGTTAGCTTCGGGAAAATACATAAAAGGTTTAAGTACACAGAACATTACTCCCAAGAAAGGAACAATATAACCTGAACAATTAATCAAGGAACAAATTGTTAGCTCAATAGTTTAAGAAAAAATCAATCAAAGAATATAGAATAAACTATAATCTATATTGTAATATATCACAGTTTGGTGGTACAACGAGGGTTCTAAAAGAAAGCTTTATCAAATACCTTATGAATGATGGTATCCACTTAATACATTTCCCAACAAGGCGGACAAGTTAACTACATGTTGTACAAGTTGCACTACATGTTAACATTTCACTGAAACACTTTCAACTTAAACTATTATACGAGAAGCATGGATAAGAAATCTAACACCTCCATTATACCAAACAACAAAATTCAATTAAAAACATGACTTACCAACACACGTTAATCAGAGAGCTAGGAGATCATCGCGCGGCAGACTGAATAACTCATCCAGTGATGTTACAGTCTGGACCAGGAAACAGAGAGATGACAACAGCAGTAATGTGACACAGATGTTGTGGGAAGTGCAGTTTGTTTATATGCTGGCGTGCGAAAAGACTGCGTCAGCATACAGCACCTGGGTGAGATGGAAAGAGATACATAGTAAGGTTGTCTGTCGCTGCGAAGTAAGACAACGGCTTATTTACTGATTATTGATGGAACAGGGGATCCTAATCAAATACCCCGCGACATTGAAACTCAGTAATACAAAGTTAATATTTAAAAATTTAAAAAAATTCAAAACAAATAAAAGAATAAAAAGGTTGATAAGTTATGTTTTAAAAATTAAACATTTATCATTAAAAAATACAGATTTTGACTTATTTGGAAACACTAGACTTCTATTTAATATTTCATTAGGATGGACTAGCACCATAACTATAATTTTGCCTTTTACTAAGTTACGTTCTTCACTTTCAAACAATACAAATTTAAGCTATTACTGCCTCAACGAGATTTAAATGGAACGAACAGTGTACAAATCAAAATCAAATCAAATCAAATCATCTTTATTCACAATATGTATACATAATACATGAGAACAGTGTCAAATTCCAAACTAAAAACTAAAGGCTATGGACTACGAGTTATAAAACTCCTCAAATGAGTATAGTTGTTTTTCAAATAGATAATTTTTTTAACATTTTCTTAAATTTATTGATATTATTTTCAGTTTTTAACAAAACGGGAAGTTTACATAAGAATTTTGATCCAATATATGAAGTTTTTTTTTCATAAAATGTTAATCTATGGTGAGTGGGTATAATGGACTAATTATATGGGGTTCAAGCTCAAATGCCAAAATTTCATAAATGTTGTGAATATACAGTTTCGAACGAATGGTGTTTTTGGGGTCTGGGGACCTCAAAACGAAAAGTTATCATGGTCCCGGGCCTAGGTCTTACCATGCCGACTACGGTAACAGCTTCTTCCCTATAGGGGAAATTCGCTAAAAGCATTCATGAAAAGTATCTGATTAGTTTGATTTACTTCGAAGTCACTCGAAAGGGGTTTACATTTGAAAATTTTGAGTTGCCCCCAAAATCCCCCATTTTTGGGGGACACTCAAAATGTCCGATAACATATGTGTCCGTGGGTGCCATTACTCTCGTAAAAAAGGTCCAATTTTGATGAAATTTGGTGCAAACCTTTGAAGCAGCATTTATGACTTAAGTTCGAAAACCAGACAGATCGCCCCATCCGAAGTGGTATTTTGGTGGGGTTTTGTACCCCAAAAATGTTTTTTTTGAAGTTTTTTCATGCAATATTTATTGAAATCAAATTTTAGTTTCCACCATTGGATTCAGATTAAAAAAAAAACACACAATTTGGTGTTTTGATAATTTCTCTACGTCAGTTGGTTACAGAGATATTGAAAGTGCTCAACACAGTACGTTGTCCAATGTTATTCTTATGGAGAATAAGAAAAAAATTATATCTCGCTTATTTATGAACGTATACTAACGAAACTTGAATTACAGCTTCATCTGGTTGTGGTCTGTTGTTATTTGCACAAAAAAAAACAATTTTTAAGGATTATTCCCGTAGCTGCAAACCTGCGTACTCAGCCCCCATGTTATTCTTATGGAGAATAAGTCAAATGTAATGTCTCCCTTAATTATGAACATAAATTAATAAAACTTGGTATGTGGCTTCACCTAGTTGAGTTATATTGATGTTCACATAAAAACACATTTTTTGTGTGCCTTTCTGCAGCAAACCTGCGTACTCTTGCCCCATGTTAATCTTATCGAGAATAATTAAAATTGAATAAATCGCTTATTTATGAATGAATATTTATCAGACTTGGTATGTGGCTTCACTTAATTGAATTATATATATATATTTGCACAAACACCAATGGTTTGTGATCCTTGTTTCAGCAAACCTACGTACTCATCCCCAATGTTATTGTTATGGAGAATAATTAAAATTGTACATATCGCTTACTTATAAATATAAGTAGAGGAGAACTACGGGTTTAACATATATTTTACCCCATTTTTCCCCATAAGAATAACATGGGGTTCAGTTTTTGGACCGACACCCGAACCCGGCCTATACAAATTTATTTCCATGCTACTTGGGTAGGTATAGTGGAGGAAGGTGTATTTGATTTTGTAAAACATGTGCCCCCAGATTTGATGTAACACTTATGCTTTACACTTATGGCATCAGGAAACTCCTCTATTACCTCCACATAGTTAGTTGGTAAACAATTAAAGCTAAATGCTGATAGAGCATACTTTATTAACTTTTCCCTTTGTGTACTATCTTTTGGCAGTTTTAGTTGTGCTCCAGTTATCTTCTTCGTATTACTACTACCCCAATATGCGTATTGTAATAAATCGTTAAACACTAAACAACAACTGTTTTGTACGGTAATTCATTGGCAACTTTCATTCACATCTTATGTAGAGGTACAGCATAGAATGGAGCATTTTGGAAGTACCTTTTGTTGTCTTCTATTAGGCTTTAACAATCTCTTAAAGGTTCAAACCCTTTACCAAAACCTCTACAATAGTTATAGATTGTTGCCTCTAACCTTGTTATTCCATTCTCTCTAGCTAGTTTAGACGAGAACGTTTCTTTTAGTCTCGCATCTAGACAGTTTACAAAGTTTATTACATGGTTTCCTATTCTTTTAACTACTCCAGGGCTTGTAATCTGGCATATAAATTTATTATATATTTTTACTCTACTATTTACATTAAACCATGTTAAACAGTCTTTACTAACATGGAAATTATCTACAATAACATTAGATAAACATTCTTGTACGCTCCTTAGTAGCAAAAGCCAAAGTTTTCTGTAAGATATTGGCAGATTTCCTCTTAATTAAATATTCCATCCAAATCTAGTGTTATATCAAAACCCATAAGATAATACATTTCTTTTTCCAGATCTTGCAGAATCCTTGGAAGATCTTCCAACAAATCCAACAAATTTTAACATTTGCAAGCTCTATTTTATAGGGGATTGCTATAGGATCATCGTACTTTAGTTTAATTTGGCAATATCTTTCTTTATTATTTGTAACACACCCTCGCTTTGGACCCCAGAGGACCTCTCCAAGGAGAATGGTAGTTTGGCCACAACACCATGTCGAGCTAATAGAGAACTTTTTAAATATTCCTCGTAAGTAGCTATTAAATGAGCCACATATTTCATTCTTAACTTTAAATTTATTCCGAACGTCCCCATCACAATCCGTAACATTGGTTTTCTTAACTAACATTATGTTATCACAAAACGCATCCATTATGGATGTTAAGTTATTTAATTTTGGTTCGCCCTCGCAATAGTTTATATTACCTATGTCTGTAAGAAGGTTATTATTACGGAGATTTTCTAATAAAAACCATATACCAAATCTTTCGTTAGTAGTTTTAATTCTATTTCCCAATAAATGGCTAATAGAATACATTTCTTTTATGCAGAAAAAAGTAGCGGAAACATGTAAACAGGACAGATATAATTACTCTATAGACATATACAGGTTTCCAACATACTCCATAGGAGTTGTAGAGTAAATATATGGATATTGTATATAAACAAAGATATAGGCGAGTGGTAAGTATAACATGTAAGTGGACACCTAGACAGTTCGTCCCATATGTGTGCAAATATGTTATACAACAATGGAATACCCATATAAACTATTAATATAATTCAAAATTCGATTAAATAAGTCTATAGTTTCAATATAATTAACACATTATAAACTAACAGTGCCATCCCGCATTCGTACCTAATTGTCCAAATTCTATAATATTTCTGTCTGTTCTTAGTCCTTGTATAGTATCGGGTTTTGTACTATTAAACCCTACATTCTTATACGTATCCTGTGCAGTAGAGTAATTTAAGCATGTTATTTAATACAGATATGCACAGTCTACAAGACCTGAACATAGATCTGTTGTATAAGCAGCAGAATAGACGTCTCACCCAATGTCTGTTAAATGTGTTCTGTAAAGTAAAACATAAATGTAAATTGTGCTAAGACTGGATACAACTGGACAGATATTAGGTAGTCAGGAAATGTGTTGGAAGTGTAGTGTAAACCAAATATTAAGACAAACGCCACATAGTGCAGCATGTAAACAATCTAAATCCATTAATAATTAGACAAACGTATAACCCGTATAAGGTCAGTATTGGTACAACATCCGATATATTAGCTTATACTCCTACTATTTCTGTTACTATATTTATTTTTTACTGTTTGTTTTCCAAGTTTGATTGTGTGTTTGGCTAATTACAATGAGAGGTAGTTGAGAGGCCCACAAAAATATTGGAAATGTGGCAAATATAACAGCTGGATGGTAAATAAGCTTGCATTTATTTTTTTTAAAATCTAACCGTAATACTGAATTTGGAAATGGGGTATTTACTTATGCAATGGCCTAGGACAGTAACATATTGCAGACAAATCCAAAGTTTGGTTACGACAAAACTGCACTAAAAGGGAAATAATATACGGTAAATTTAGATATAAGGGCTATAACAAGTCGAAAAGTAAATAAAGGAGTTATTGGCAGTAATTTAAAAATATAGTTTAAATTAAATTCCAAAATTATAGGTTGTATTTACTTATGTACTAAGCCAGTAATATATTGCAAACAAATCGGACCACAAATACCAATGTTAGTTTTTAGGTTGCGGCAAAACAAACAACACATCAACTGTATTATAGGGTTAGTGGAAATAATATTGTAATTTTAGATATAATAGTTGGTGGGGCTATAACATATTTAAAAATAAATCGGACAATAAATGCATTAGCTTAGGACAATATCCAAAGTGTAGGCAAATCGGACAATAAACAGCAAAGTCAGTTTTGGGATTACAGCAAAATAAACAAACAAAAAGACAAAATACTTACTGTATTATAGGGGTTAGCGGAACGTATGGTAGTGTGGTCTTGTTAGCTATATAAGAGCTATAACATATCTGAAAATAAATCAAATCAGACAATAAATAAAGAAGTTGGAAATTGTTAGTATATTTTTCAAAATATTTTTTTAATTTGACCATTATAGTGAATTTGTCAAATGTGGATGGTGTGTACATATACACTAGCCTAGAATAATAGCATATACACATTTTAAACAAATCAGATCATAAATAAAGAAGTTGGCAATTGGCACTATATTATTTTTCAAAAATTTTTTTTAATTTGACCGTAATAGTGAATTTGGGAAATGTAGGTGCAATTTATTGGCTTAGGACAATAACATCCAAATTGCAGGCAAATCGGACCATAAACACCAAAGTTAGTTTTTTAGCATGATTTTGAAAATTAATTTTAGATATAGGGGACGGATGGGGATGGGAAAAATGTATTTAATATAGGCAAGGGTTGGACATTAGTACAGGCCAAAAAGGAAATTTGTATAGGCCGGGTTCGGGTGTCGGTCCAAAAACTGAACCCCATGTTATTCTTATGGGGAAAATGGGGTAAAATATATGTTAAACCCGCAGTTCTCCTCTACTAATATATTTTTAAGCAACTTGGTATGCGGCTTTATGTGGTATTAAGACATATATTATGCATTGGAAATTCGCTTAGTATGCAGGTTTGCTGCGACGGGGGTATTTACTTATGCATTTATTAATGACCAATTTAAATGTTGTTTGTAAAAATATTTGTAGATGCTTTATAGTAGTTTCGTATTGACAAAGTTCTATGGTATATTGATGGTATTGCTTTATCAAATTGCTGATCTCAGCATGATATCATATTGACAAAGTGTTGGATTAATGTATCACATACTGACTTTGGTAAAAACTATATTTATAGTGAATATTCCATTCCTGTTATTCCTACACAGAAGCATTATTTAGAGCCTGTCCAACAAATATTCCACCTCCCGTAGATAATAATCCTGATGTTAATCTTAAGACAAGAGGTAATAAATTTACAATCATTCATCAGAATGTGCAGGGTATTGTTCCCAAACTAAGCATGCTGAAAATCTTTATTGACATAGTGTCCCCCAATATTATATGTTTGCCTTTTGGAATTTTGAAAAACCTCCAACTTCAGAGCTTTGTCCCATAGTCTTTCAAAGTTCCAATGTTAATCTTATGGAGTTACGTTTTATTACGTCAGCTAATTATAATGTAAATAAAATTGAAAAACCTCTGGCTCTATGCCTGATACATCCCCGTACGAAGAACGGGACACCTGCTAGTAATATTTTACTTATTCTCCATAACGATGACTTTGGAGGTGAGTACACAGGTTTGCTGCTACAGGAAATATCGGTAAAAATTGTTTTTCTTTTGCAAATAACAATAGAACACTACCAGCTGAAGCCATGAGTTTGGTCGGTATTCGTTCGTAAATAAACGAGATAGTACTTGGGGCCGAGCTTTGCTCGGGGGAAGGCCAGTCAGTTTGTTTAGATGACTTGGAGTAATATTTCACCACTTCCCCCTACTGATAATCAGATTTGTATTACTCATTTGCCTCTTTTCTACATTTTTAAGGAAAACTCCAGTTGTTATTTATAGCACAATGCCCCTTTGATTTATTTTACTACTCTACATATGTAATCTTCACTCAAATATTTTAATCTCTGCTCTCAGGAAACCACATGTTAATAATCATAAACAACATGATTAGTACTTTGACAGTTCCATGATTGGTTATGAACAGCTGTTACAATTCTTTTGTTTTTATTTGGAACTCCCTAACCCCAATGTTAATTTTTTTAACTTTTCAGTTTACTTTTTTTACATTATTTGATTTTTCCTGGGGATGAGGCCTGTCTAGAACTAATTTTTATCCCAGAAATTATTTATTTCGAACATTTGAAGGATATCGTTGGAGCCGTTTTTGAGATCAGTGTCGCAAGCAAGCAAGCATACAAGCAAACCTTGCAAGATATAAAATGTATCCTCCATAAGAATAAAATTGGACAACGTACTGTCATAGATTAAGCATACTCCTTAAGCATACTCCTCCTAAGGAGTATGCTTAATCTATGGTACTGTGTACTAGCACTTTCAATATCTCCGGAACCAATTGACGCAAAGCAATGATTAAAACACCAAATTGGGTGTCTTTTTATACTAAACCCAATGGATAAAACTAAAATTTTACTTTTAAACCAATTATATGTAAATAGTCTTATCCTGTAATTATATGTAAAAAAATTAAAAATAGACTTTTATGGGTTCAACCCCCCCCCCCCCTCAAAATACCCGTTCCGATAGGTCGATCAAACTGGTTTTTGAGCTTAAAATCATAAATACTGCTGTAAAAATGCGAAGGGAAAATTGACAACAAAAGATTTGTGAAGGTTAGCCGTTTGAAATAATGCGGTAAATCATAATTTGGTTACATATTTATGTCATAAATTCCAATACAGGGGTGTTTATCTGAAAATTTAATTTGATTTCGATTGTAGGTGCTATATTGGATAAAATTCGGTGCAACTGGATGAACCCCTGGTAAGAAATTGTAATACAATTAAACAGATGCTTATCATTACAAACATTGGGGCTTGAACAGGCCAGAGCCCCAAATCTTACTCTAATACTCTGCCTCATTTGATTATTTTACTCTGTACATGTTAAGTTTATTAAACCAATGATATAATTAGGAACACATGTTAGTTCGAAATCAGCTGCGATTGTGCGATTTGCCTAACTTAACAACTTTTATTGTACTACTTTGTTGAATAATATATTTAAATCGCATGTTTGATCCCAATTGTAGTACAAATATTGTATAAGTAATTAATCGCAGGACAAACAATCACTAGACTCTGACTATCTGTTGTTGGTAGTAAACTAATGGTGGCACATTGGGGGGTTTAGGACGCCTTCAGAATGTCCTAGGCGACCTCGGCACTCCGATGCTAAGCGTATATAGAGTCCTGCAAATGCAGGCAGTGTGAAGTCTAGGATTAATTGTTTGTTTATGAATTATAAATAGCTTAGTTAAATTGTAATAAATTATAAAACCACTTTTATTCAGGTAATTTGTTATACCAATTGATACCCCCACACTAACATTTAAAATCGTTACATTACCCGGATTACCCATTAATGGGAAATATTTTGTTTAAATGTATTTGGGTTGGCACACCTGTTTCCTGCCGCATATGGTAGTCCTGCCCTACAATGTATTTATTTATCTCAAAAACGATCAACCAATAGCATCACAGCTGCTGAAGTAAGGGCGTGGTAGGCATAGCCGGGACCAGTTTGATAAATCCTCACATTATCAAATTAGTAACGTTACCAGTTTGAAACGTTACCAGTTTGAAACGTTACCAGATTGAGGGGATCCCTTTCAGATTTGAATCATCTGAATACAACACCAAGTTGTGTTGTGGTATTTTTTGAAGAGTTTTTGCAATGTCTTTTACATAGCAGACAAAGAGGAGTGGCCCTAAAACAGATCCCTGGGGGACTCCATGTGTTATTAATTTTAAATTTGATTTTTCTTTTGAAACTTTATTAAATTCCATATAACTTAATTCAACAAACTGAAATCTTCCCGACAGGTATGACTCGAACCACTTCAAGGCAGTTATATATCACCCCCGGCAATGTATAGAGTCTTTAGTTTATGTAAGAGTGTTTGCAGAGATTCTGCAGTAAGCAGAATGCCAATGAGTCACCGCATGCCAGAACATAACAATAGCGAGTCACGCAGAGGTCACCTCGCCATGCATTTCTCCGCCTTGTCAAGTAGACGCGTTGTACTTTAATCCAATTATGCTTGTCTGAAATCCATTTACCACAGAAGGTATGACAAAACTTGAGGGACCAAGTTTTTCCGGCAGAGGGGCAATATAAACATATTTCAAAATAGAATAAAAATAAGTACACATTTATTTAATTTAATATTGAAAACGAATATAAATTTAGTTTTAAAACTCAATGTAGGAAAGTTCAACAACGGTGAGGAACTATATGGCGTTGACCCTACTCGAATTACCGGAGGTGTAGGGTAGCGGGAAAACAACGAACATTCACAAAACACGTCTGGGCTTTCTGAAAACAGCGAACATGCTGATTAAGTAGGTTCACTCACCGTTTAATCACTGCCCACCCGGAATTGTGCTGACGATTTGAACAGCCAATGACAAACACAAACGTAATGTTCGAAACACTCTAATCGGCAAGGGGGCGGAGCTGACCAAATTCGGGGGTAACATTTTAGAAACATAGGAAGGAGAAGGCACAAGAAAAAAGGAGGAAGAGGGAGGGAATCAGGAAGAGAACACAGTGTTGAGAGGTTCTTGGTTTAGCTCGGACCGAGTAGGGCTAATACCGCACTGGACAGCCTTATTGCACCTATCGGATCCCTAGACCTCACTAACATCCATTCTACCAAGACCATCTAGCCACCGGAACTGGGGACTACCAACTACAAGAGGCTTCGAGACGTCCAAGGATAGGAGCCATCCACGGAGACGAGGGACCTCTACTGGACGAGGGAGAAGACGCCGCCAGCTTCCCGACACGCCTTCGGACACCCGGGGACGCTGGGCGAGAACGGTCACCTAGGAGACGGTCGTCATTCGTCGAGGCAGTCGTCCTGGAACGAAGTCCTCGGAACTGTTTGGTATGTCTAACCTTTGTTTAGGGGGCACAAAGTATATGTCTCCATAGTCGTGGGGAACATTTAAAAGACATTTAAATATTTGACTTAAAGCTAAACGTGAGGCGTGAAAATAAATTAGATCCTGAGTTGAATAAAGTTTTAATAATATCTTGAGAAATTACTTGGATAACCAGATATAATAATGGAATATCTTATTAATAAATGTTAATGTAAATAATGGATGTTAGGGTAGAGATCGATTTGTAAATATAAAGATATAATACCAAAGTTTTAAGTAGAGGAGATTATATTTGAATAAAGATTTAGTCCGAGGAAATTCGAGCAGTTAAACTATTTACATATTTTAACATGTTATGAGCACTTGGTGGTTGTTGTTATTGATTTTGAGATATGCTTATCTTTTGAATTATTTAGAGTTATGCTTATCTTTTGAATATCATTTGGGGTTTAAATTTTGTTTATGTACGTAGTGTTTGTTTATCATATAATGAGGAAGGACTGAATCCCACAGAGAGTATATTTTTGAGAGTTGATAATCATTTGTGTATGTTATGACGTATTTTAAAGGGTTTGAGTTGTCATTGTGTTTCAAAGACATTTGAAGTTCTGTGCCGAGTTTTCTATTGATTATTAAATATTTGGAGGACTGATGAAAAGGTTAGAAAGGCAATTATAGATGATCTGCCTATGCAGATTTTCTCTATGTCAGAGTTGTGCCTCTTAAAAATAGTTATTATGGTTTTATTAAATGTGTTGTACTAACTTAATCTGTGTCCAGTTAATTCTCGTTCCTCAGTGTAACCTCCACTGCTAAGCGAGTCATTTGAAAATTATTAGTTGAAAGTCAAGTGGTACAAGAACCAAGAAGTTTACATGTGAAAACAAAGTCAGTGTTTTAGACAATCTAAACGAGTTATATCGGGCTGCTCCTAGCAGACGGATGATGTGTCCGGTTTTCACACATCTAGATATATGAATCAAGAATCATGAATCTTTATTGGCATAGAACATTACAAGAATGCAAGGAAAATCGTTAATGTTATGTACATAAAACAATAATATTATGTACAACAATGTATAGCCTATGTAATAAAATATACATGTAAAACAACCTTAGATATTGAGCTGATATGGTTTTGATGGTGAGTCAGGGTGTGTGTTTGGGGTATAAGTCTAACTGGAAGGTGGGGGGGATGTACTTGTGGCGAATTAATGCTGAATAAATATGAATATAAACTAAGTGAAGGCAAGCTAGATATGGGAAACTGCACAGGAAATATAAACTATCTTGGTTGGTGACTGAGGTGGTGTTACAGGTCACTGAACCTTAATCGGTAATCAGGGGTGGACTGACCCGCCGGGACACCGGGAAAGTTCCCGGTGGGCCCTCCCTGTAATGGCGCCCTCCTCGAAGGGTGAAAATAAACAAATATTGGTACACAAAATCTAAAACCAGTATATTTTGATTATCATTATAATTTAAATAAATGTCACATTGAAATAAATCATGTTTCATATTAAAATTAATGAATTTAAAACTTTTGTTTTTGAGGTTAGTAAACCATAACGGGCGTTCACCTGCGCCATACGCTCTCTTCCAGCTGACTATCGTCTGCAGCTGGTTAACTTTGGTTGGGCTACTGTGATATGAAATGATAAATATGGTGAATGAGCATGGGGGTATTGTTGAGTACTTAAATAGACTCTTCAAGGCTATTATGTTAAATGTGTAATTTTTAAAAGGTAAGTAGGCCTAGATAATCTAAACTTCAAAACCAGTACGAAGCACCTTACACTTTATTGTCCTAACCTAAAGGGGAATTAAGATATCAACCAAGGGAAATTAGTTGGCTAGTTGGAAAATTAATACATAGGATAGAATACAAATGATGTGAAAAAAGTAATGCATTAATAAGACACTCCTCCGTGTTTAAAAGTCAGACAGTGTGTATTAAGCAGTCAGTGTGGGTGTTGTGAGTTTGATATAAATGCAGATTTTAGTTGTTAAATTGTCATACAACTAGTGTGTTGTTTGGACGGCCAGTAATAAATTATTTTGTGGTCTGAATATCGACACGCGGACATCATCGGTTAGAGATCTCTTCATTTTAGGTATTTCATGTTCTGTGGACCATGTTTTCGGACAGTCTCCTTCTATTGTTTTAAAGTGTCAGACGGATATGTAAATAAATTTAGTGTTTGATCTCTAAAATTAGGGAAAATTCAAATTCAAATAAACCAGTTAAGTGAGAATCACCACGAACAAAGTTGCAGTAGCTTTTTGTACCATGCTGTCCACTTGAACTGCAGCGTATCCCCCCTCCTCCCAAGCAGGGGTGGACTGACCCGCCGGGACCAGTGGCGGATTTAGGGGGGGGCTATAGGGGCTGTAGCCCAGGGCGGCAAATTTTTAGGGGCGGCAAATTTACAGAAAATTAATAAGTTGTTTACAAAAGAAAACTTGAAACGGGGAACATTTTGACGAAAGCGGATGACAATGACGGTGTGCCGCCCTTTTAAATGTAAAGGTAGTAATCAGAGACTAATTTATTAAGTTTGCAGTCCCTCACACTGCAGTTCCTCAGAATAGTCATAATGCATTTGTCATTCATCCGTACTAGCGACAAGACGATTACGCTACAGAGAAAGGGCGGCAAGCCACGAACTACATCAGGCCTGCACCACTATGACTACATCCAACTCTCAGACTTCGGAGTTTATCCGTACATTCGCATAGAATAATTAAAATTAATTTTGAAACAATATCAATAATGACTAAGGCACACGGCTGAGAAATGTTGCAACAATCGAATTTGAGATGACAATAACAAAATTTAGACTACAATGATATTGTCGATTCATTTTCAAAGTCAAGGTAACAAAGAAAGTTATTTCAGCCGTCTTATACTTGCCATCAAAGGCTACCACACATAATCGTTCATTTTGGAGGATATTTTGTTAAACAAAACATCTGACCAAAGACAAATAAAGACTAACATAATTTGTGAAGAGAGGATTTAATTGGTTGTTGCCATGGGAGTATATAGTTGACAGAGGGTCAAAGTGGTGGTCAGCAAGTAGGCTGCAGTTTTTTACTCCAGGCGAGACCTCTAAATATATTTGTTGGGTGGGACGGTGTCAAAATCTCACATATCATTAAATGAAAAATTGTGATATTTTAAGTCTTTAAATTAATATCTCGTCGTATTTTAGGCGAATCATGATGTTAAACTTAACTTTATAATCTTAAGACATATTTGATATGTAATGTTATTGTTTATCTCGAAGCAAAGTTATGATTTTAGTTAAATGAAAACACCCTTTTAATATGGCTTCGGAAATAGTGTTGAAAACAAGCCCCCTTTTTTCACCGAATGAAACCGTCCCGCCAACAAGTTGACACCAAAACAGGACAAAATAACATATATGATGGCACGCTTTTTGAAGGTTATTTTTCAGAGTAGTGACTCCTGTAGGTATTGTATTTTAATTCATTGGATCTACAACATACAGTACCATGGAGCTGAAACTAGAAGAAGTGTTTAGAAATGTGTAGTTTTATGAAGATTAGGCCTACATCAATTAATTTTATATATTGATCGTCTAAAACATATAGACAATTAATTCTTTATATAAAAGTATAAATTACAAAATGACTGAAAAGCCGTATTGAAAAGCGCTAATTCTAGATTAAAATAGTCATAATTTTTAGGCTAATGGTCCGAATTACAAATTTTAAGGCTACAGTGTCATCATATCTTATTTATAGGTTATTTATTATAATTTTCAGTAATCAATGCGTTGGTGTAAAAATTAATGTTTTGATGAAGTTATGAAGGGATTTTTAGGCCTTTGTTGAAGGATTTTCTTGTTATTAAAAGTAGCACTAGCACTGCTTCACTGCTTTTAACACCAAAATTTGTTTCTAGGGCTGGTTGTCATTGAGTAGGCTATATTGAATATTAAACTGTGTTAATGTGAATCAAGTCAATTATACATTATTTTATTGTTTTTTTCAACTAGAAAATAATAGAAATTTCTTAAATTTATTCATTCGGTTAATTTGTAACTTCTTTAGATACTGTCACAAAATAACCAAACAAGATATATATAACATGTGGGTAGATCTGGGCGGCGAAAAGGACAAAGATTATAGTGGTGGGGGGGGTGGGAGGGCGGCAAATTTCCTAATAGCCCTTAGGCGGCAATTGCTTAAATCCGCCACTGGCCGGGACACCGGGAAAGTTCCCGGTGCGCCCTCCCTTCAAAGGCGCCCTAAATGTCAGCCAGTGTCTGTTAGCAGTCAGAGCATTTGTTGTAAGGTTGATTAATGGCAGTTTTTTTTTATTTTGTTGTTAGATTGTCATACAACAAGGGCGTTCAGGCGGACAGTAATAAAAAGACAGGTCATAAGCTTTTCCAGTCACTTCCAAACCAAATCAAATCAATTGATCAAATCACAACATTTCAATTTTAATCAAAAGCCTACCTGGTGAGCCTTTACTGTTATACAGTCAAGGATTTTTGTGAAAATGTAATCAAAGGGGAGATTATAATTCATTTTATTCGTGCTTGTTAGATTCCATACCATGCGTTCGTTGCTTGTTTTATTTTCTTGACCCCATAGGGACAATGTTTTGTCCTGTCCAATGCCTTGTGTGAAGAGGAGAAGGTCCACGGACGGAATAACCAAGTATCAAGTATAATTTATCAATAAGTTATTTTGTGATTTATATAGCGATGCACGGACATTTTTAGGGGTTTCATGTTCAATGGACCATGTTTTCTCAAAGTCTCCTTGTAGGGTCATAGTGTTTGATAACTGAATGTTATAAATAGGGTTAAATTTAAATTAAAACAAACCAGTAAAGTGAGAATCACCATGAACAAAGATTCAGAAGTAGCTTGTATCATGCTGTCCTCTTTAAAGCAGCTATCCCCCCCTCCAACGACAAAATTTATTTTAGTATAATGGCGCCCTCATAGGGCCTACTCCACCGCCCTTTTTATACCGTCAGTCCCCCCTGTCAGTAATGAAACTAAATTAAAGAACTATAACTAGTGGAAGCAATTGCTGGATTTTACCCAAAGGAAGGATCGATCTGGCAGATGAAAACTCGCCAAAGCCAGCTTTGATGTGTCCCTACATAATGATAAATAACCAACCTGTAATCGAATCTGTTGAAATAAATATTGTTGGAGTTCCTAAAAATACCTAACTAAATCTACAACAAGCTCACAAGCTAAACATATTGATCCCAAATACTACATTTGAAGGATTTTCATGAAGGCCAGAAGGGCTTATGGCTTGAACGATGCCCACGCCATAGTGTAAACTTGCTAGTTTTACATAACTATAATTAACTATCCTAAGCCTGACTTCACCTAGCCTTCCCCCCTTAAACCAATGTACTTAGCACATCATTCCTCGTAGTTCATGGGACGTAAAATTGGCAATTGACGCCAACCGGGAAAAATGCGTATTCACCACTGAAACTCTCCCAACAAGAGGGAACATATCGGAAGGGTCGCGATTCGGCAATTTGCAGTACGTCATGCCGCTTCCGGTAGCGCCGTTGGGCGGATGGTGGCCAACAAGTTTATTGGCAAGGATCATATGTCTAGCGAGACGTGGCGTTGCACGGCACCATATATATATATATATATATATATATATATATATATATATATATATATATATATATATATATATATATATATATATATATATAATACTATACATACTTATAAGCTATAATTGACAAACATGGGATTATCAATATAAAATGTATAAACACACAGAATGCATGATAGTGATCCATATTTATTTAACCTATGTACCTACTTCGGATGAAGTGTCTGGTTTTGGAGAGATCCTAACCATCGGGCGATTTTTCCGACAAAAAAAGTTGTATAAGGCCCACCAAACTATCTAAAATTCTAAGCTCGCCTCACTTTTGAAACGTCGTTCTTTGAAGTGCGATAGTTTAATAGGCATAGTAATGGTCACATTAATAGATACAATAATTGTGCATAATTTTTATATCTCAGGCATCAGAAAAGGAAATCAAAACAAATAAACAATAAAACATAGTTAAAAAAAGTAAATAGTACATTTCAATACATTCTCAGACAAATTGACAATGAAATGTTGTAATTTTATCAATTGATTTGATTTGGTTTGGAAGTGACTGGAAAAGCTTATGACCTGTCTTGTTATTACTGTCCGCCTGAACGCCCTTGTTGTATGACAATCTAGCAACAAAATAAAAAAAATCTGCAATTAATCAACCTTACAACAAATACTCTGACTGCTAAGACACACTGGCTGACTTTTAAATATATGGAGAAGTCGTCTTAGTTCATTACTTTGTTCACATAATTTGTAGAAACAGTGTACAGTACTATTAATGTTCCAACTAGCCAACTCCAACTCATTTCCCTTGGTCTTACCTTAATTTCACTTTAGGTTAGGATAGTAAGGTGTACATGATTCGTAGTGGTTTTGAAGTTTGTATAATCTAAGCCTGCTTCCTTGTAAAAACTACACACTTAAAATAATAATCGTGTAGAATCAGTATAAGTACTCAAACAATACCACCATGCTCATCAACATTGTTATAATTTATTTCATAACACAGTATCCCAACCAACTTTAAGCTGCAGACGATAAGTCAGCTAGAAGAGAGCTTATGGCACTTGACTGGTGAACGCCCACACAGTATCCCAACCAACTTTAAGCTGCAGACGATAAGTCAGCTAGAAGAGAGCTTATGGCACTTGACTGGTGAACGCCCACACAGTATCCCAACCAACTTTAAGCTGCAGACGATAAGTCAGCTAGAAGAGAGCTTATGGCACTTGACTGGTGAACGCCCACACAGTATCCCAACCAACTTTAAGCTGCAGACGATAAGTCAGCTAGAAGAGAGCTTATGGCACTTGACTGGTGAACGCCCACACAGTATCCCAACCAACTTTAAGCTGCAGACGATAAGTCAGCTAGAAGAGAGCTTATGGCACTTGACTGGTGAACGCCCACACAGTATCCCAACCAACTTTAAGCTGCAGACGATAAGTCAGCTAGAAGAGAGCTTATGGCACTTGACTGGTGAACGCCCACACAGTATCCCAACCAACTTTAAGCTGCAGACGATAAGTCAGCTAGAAGAGAGCTTATGGCACTTGACTGGTGAACGCCCACACAGTATCCCAACCAACTTTAAGCTGCAGACGATAAGTCAGCTAGAAGAGAGCTTATGGCACTTGACTGGTGAACGCCCACACAGTATCCCAACCAACTTTAAGCTGCAAACGATAAGTCTAGAAGAGAGCTTATGGCACTTGACTGGTGAACGCCCACACAGTATCCCAACCAACTTTAAGCTGCAGACGATAAGTCAGCTAGAAGAGAGCTTATGGCACTTGACTGGTGAACGCCCACACAGTATCCCAACCAACTTTAAGCTGCAGACGATAAGTCAGCTAGAAGAGAGCTTATGGCACTTGACTGGTGAACGCCCACACAGTATCCCAACCAACTTTAAGCTGCAGACGATAAGTCAGCTAGAAGAGAGCTTATGGCACTTGACTGGTGAACGCCCACACAGTATCCCAACCAACTTTAAGCTGCAGACGATAAGTCAGCTAGAAGAGAGCTTATGACACTTGACTGGTGAACGCCCACACAGTATCCCAACCAACTTTAAGCTGCAGACGATAAGTCAGCTAGAAGAGAGCTTATGGCACTTGACTGGTGAACGCCCACACAGTATCCCAACCAACTTTAAGCTGCAGACGATAAGTCAGCTAGAAGAGAGCTTATGGCACTTGACTGGTGAACGCCCGCTCTGGTTTACCAACCGAAATCCCTAGTTCAACATAAGTTTTAAATAAATTAATGTTAAATTAATTTGTTAATATGAAACACGATTTATTTCAATGTGAAGTTTATTTAAATTATAATGATAATTATATTGATAAATAACCAACCTGTAATCGAATCTGTTGAAATAAATATTGTTGGAGTTCCTAAAAATACCTAACCAAATCTACAACAGGCTCACAAGCTAAACATTGATCCCAAATACTACATTTGAAGGATTTTCATGAAGGCCAGAAGGGCTTATGGCGTGAACGATGCCCACGCCATAGTATAAACTTGCTAGTTACGGAATTAATCACATTTTTATATAAATTAAACCATAAATAAGTAACCTAACGTGATTCACTTTCTACCTACACTATTCTGATGTATATGATTTTAATTCGAAATTTCAACTGATCAAGTTTCTTATTTTGCATTTCTCTACCTAACTTTGAACAAACTTTAGTATTTATATAGTAATGTTAAAAAATATTAGACTAGTATATTATATATTATAGCTGGATAATGTTACATTTGCATGTTATTTTATAGTAATGGAACACAGTTACGGTGGAAAGCGTGAACATTATCCCCAGCATCACACATCGTTGGGCCAACGATGGGGAATGGTCGGCATGGTTAGAAATTGTTGGGGAATGGTCGGTTGGCATTACCGCGGTTGGGCCAACGAACCTATCGTTGGGTAGTCGTTTTTCACAGACACGGACATGACGGATATTTATAAAAAACAATGATGACAATGTTGTTTATTTATAAACAACACTGCTAACATTTTTTTTGATAATTGAAAAATGTTAGTTTTGGCTGTTCTGATGCTCCTGGTTATTTTTAAATTGACTATTAGGATGGCAATGTTGTACATTATAGGGTTAGGAGGAGGTAGAGTCAGGGTAAAAAGTTGGTATAGGGGTCATGGGGGTGATAAAACAACATCAACATATGAAAAACAGCCTTTTCCAGTGTAAAATCCCCACAAGACAACGTACTGTGTTAAGACAATTAACATTTGCTTTAATAACTCGGTACATACTTGTGCTAGAATGATGAGAGAGGGCTTAAGATTTTTGGCATTTTACGTACAATAATTTAATATACAATAATGTTACATTTGGGGCTTTTCTGACCCTTTTTAGGTCCAAAAACTCAACATTTGAAAAAGTTAAAATCCCCAAAATGGGGGTTGGAGTTGTCCGATTGTTTTGCCCAACGAACTTGTCCAACTGTTTACAAAAGGGAAGGTTCCTACCAAATTTCAAGTAAATCGGTCAAAAATTGTGACCACTAGAGTGCAAACACACATATATATATATCAAGCTTTTAGCGACACCCCAAAATGTGTTCAGGGGGTCACGTTGGGAAATTCTAGGGTCATGTTAATAGTTCACTTTTCCATAGGAAATTCACTAATAAGGGTCAGAAATGTGTTGTCAGTCTGTTTGCTACTCTCATGTCGCTTGTAGGCTATATATTTGTCCGATTTTTACAAGGAAAAGCCTTTGCTGGATTTTAGAACACTTTTTTCGGGTTTTATGTGCAATGTGCAAGGGGGCTTTAGTCAACTTTAAACCATCAGGCATTATTTGGGAGTCCTATAGTCTGCCTAAGCTCCAATATTAACATCGTGGACATTGGTTTCTTTATGATTGCCGGTAACTTAAACGGCATTTTCGGTCTTACCTCTATGCTATGGGCAAGACTGGTTCACCGGACTACTTTAACTACCCAGACATTTACGATGACGTGGAGCACACTTTCTTCCGCTGCCCACGTTGGGAAAGGCCATCGCTAGGCGCCGCGCCGTTAGGCCACAACACAGCTTGGTGTGGTGCCTGTGAATCCGGTCTGTGTGAGGATGACGGAGGCGAGGGTGGCGAGGGTAACTGGGACTTGGTGTCACAGCTTCAGGGCATCATTTGTACAAAAAAGGCAGTCCTAAACCGGGATGGCTAGCTAGGTCTTAGCAAGTTTTGACGGCCAGAGAAGACGGAGCTCTGAGGGGTTAAGCTTAAAGTAGGCCTAGCCTGAAGCCATCTGATAAACGGTTCCCAGGTTAGAGTACGAAAGAGCGGAGATGTTTAGATGGATAAACTGCGTCTGAACGTCTGAAAGGAGTCCACACACTACAGGCTGACAACTTATGCATGAAAGTCATTTTTCCGCTTCTCCCTAAACAAATTAATAAACTAAACTAAAACGGTAAATAAAATGTAGATGTTTGCCAATCATCTGGCTTTATTACTGGAGTTTCCCGTGCAAATAATGGGACGGCAGCTGGTATTTACCGTTGATACACATGGTTTGTTCTTTATGAAGCTCTTAAACAGGTTATTTGTTATGACGTTTGATCATGTTTGCTAACAACTTTGGATAATATGGTTTATATTATCCGATTACAGAAAAGCGATAAAAAGTAGTTTTTATAAATTACTGCAGTATAGAGAACTTAAACCCCATCATCAGATTTATAATGGACAACATTACTTTTGGATCACTGAACAGGTAATCAGGTAATGTGAAACTTGTTATTATATTGACAGTAAATCCGAAATATATTACATACATTATTTGTTACCCTGTTTACATTAGTCTCTTATACACAATATATTTTATTTGTAAGTTGAGAATATTTCTTAATTTTACTGTTATTGTTAGTAACACAAACAAATCCAAGTTTGTTTAAACTGAAACTATAATATCCAATTCTTATATTTTCTCTGTCAGAATTCAAATTAAATTAATTTATTTTTGTATTGACTATAAATCTAAAAAAAATAATTATGCGTTATGCATTAATTTGTGTTTTTAATTTTTGTGCAGGACGATGCTAAAAATGCTTTATTTAAATTTCTACCATGCACTCGTAATTTAGCTCTACTTTATAAAGAAATCAATTATTAATCACACTTAAAAAAGTGTTGATGACTCTACCAAACACAGAATTTTATAAATTTGGTTTGAAATAAATTGTGTATTGTAGAAAATTATATTTGAAACAAAATATGAGCAGTATTATTTTTAACTTGAGGTCAAAGTAAAATAAAATAAAAACACAAAATTACAGTCTAATTACACGAGTAAATTTACTGGTTTAAACATTTCTGCAAATGCCACCCCAACAGGCACTAGGCTCAATGACTGGGCTTACAAAAGAAATGCAACCAGTATTGGCTCTGGCTGAACTAAACAAATATTTTAAAAGACACTTGTATAAAGTTTATTCAATTAAAGGAAACCAAAACTGATTCAAAACTAAACAAATATAAGTTAAAATAATTCTGAATAGTTAAAAGTTAAAGTAATTTAAAAACTTGGTAATTTTCTTGAAATAAATTGTACAGTAGACCCTCTACTAACCGAACCCGGATCAAACACCGCTCGGATTAACCGCCTCTGCCCGGGCAAAAATATACAAACGCCGATGACGTCACGGTTGGGATATGCGAGGACTCGGACCATTCTAGGTTGTGAGGGTACAAACACACAGGACGCGGCGCGGCGCGTCACGTCACGGCGCGGCGCGTCACGTCACGGCGTCACGTCACGGCACGTCATGCGAGCGTCAACCTCGCACACAGAGATCGGCGCGTCTTGCTCGTTTTCTCTTCCATCAGTGACAAAGATGGCATTGAGCAAGGTGGATCGTATTACGAAAAGGTGTGTTAGGGGTTTAGTATAAAGAATAACTCTAGTAAAGGGAAAAAATATCCAACCCTCTGTCCTATTGTTAGAAAAAGTAAAAATCACAAGAATTTATTCAAAACCTGAGGAATTCTCAAATTATTCAAGCCACTTCAGCATCTAAAATTTAACTACGAAGATGGATCTGTTTTGCCCTAAACTAAAAAACAGTTTTGGCAAAATAATTTCTATTAAATTTATATTCCAATCTCACTTTTATATGTCTAATATTTAACTTTGAATCACTTTGATTTAACATCAATAACATAATTTTAAATTATATTACATTTAAATCATCAAAAACAAAATCCATCCGTTACCGAATGCTTGTCAATAAAAAAAGAAATATTAGGCAGCATTTGAAAGTTTTTCACAGACACGGACATGACGGATATTTATAAAACGAAAGAAAAACGAAATTGTATATTAGTTTTTGCATGTTATATTGGCTACTTCAGATGCAGTTTGCAGTTTACCACTGATAAGAAAAATGGTTATAACGGTAAAGTGGAAAAATTGTGTAATTATTCACTTTTTAGCCTCGAATTAAATTTTCAGGCACCCACCATACATTGCGAGACGCGTGATGACGCATAAAAAAATTCGAACTCAACTGTTCCAAGTGAAGACGCGCCGCGTGCCGTGCCGCCGCGCCGCGCGCTGTGTGTTTTGCCCATAGAACTCTATTAATACACCTGGAATGCTAGCGCAGTGGAGTTTTTGATGCGAAAAACGGTCTTTCCCCCTCCACTTCTTAGGAAACTTCGTCAACTGAGCGATTTCTGCCGGAAAATATTTTAATGCGCGCACTCATTAACACGCTCCTCCATCGCACAGGGATCAACACAGTTTATACTTTTGTCTTAAGAAATGAAGTGTAGTTTTATTTTAGAACTGTAATTCAGTAATAAAAGACACAATTTATACGTTTTTAATTTTGAAACAATAAATTTAAATATATAATTTTTAAGTTCTATTACTTTTCCTATCTGAACATGAATGAATTTGATTTAAGTCAAAGTGATTTAAGTCACATTACATAATATCTTAGTTAATTTTGCCAGCTACAAACGTTTACAATACACTAATGCAAAGTGGTTTAAGTCATAATTTAAGTTAAAGTGGTGTAAGTCTGACTTACACCACTATTCCACTATTGGTTGTAATGTAAGTTGATTTTTAAAAGTGGAAATCTGCTTTAAGGTAAAGTGGTGTATCTTCTTTAAAGCCCTTATAATATATTAGCAAAACTATATTTTGGTTCATAATTATGGTGCAGAGTTACAATGTAAGGTCTTAAATCTGATTCAATTATCACAAATGTTATTTAGTCACTAGCGTCCACCTAATACTAAATCTTTACAAAAACCCATGTTTACCAAAATTAAAGTTTTTGACTTGCACCACGTTGACTTTCATCAGTCCAAATGATTCTCTAATAATAATTCGACTTGTATAATATAACTAAATAACTATACAAAATATGTAGTTATTTAAACTGATATCAACTAAATGTAATAAATTTCAGCTGAACCTACATACCTACAATAAAGTCGACCGGGGGGGGGGAGGGGGGGTCTACCAAAACCGAAAGAATTATACAGACACAGATAATGACAATGGCGACAATGAAAAAAAACCTTAGTTATATATTAGGTTAGGTTACATATATTATGTAGATTATCAACTGTACTACCTATATTACAGTTCATGCAAAAAACAATCTTTCCTCTGGAACAGCTGACAAAAACCATTCATACGATTGTCGGGGGGAGTGCAGGTTACATTAAAACAATAATTGCATTAAATTAGCATTACAGGAAACATAACCCTAAAAAACAGTAAAATGTGTTTTTGCTATTAGGCTCTTGTTTGGTGTTTGTAAAAAATCGAATGCTGTAAGAAGATTGTTTTGAATAATAAAAACTGATTTCTCAATTAAATTCATAATACATTATTTTTAGCGTTTTTTGTTGTAAAAATCACAATACAGCACTTGTGGAGGACATTGCAGGACACGCACAAACGCGTGGCCCTCTATAGGCACCACCTAAGGAAATCACAATACATCACTTGTGGAGGACATTGCAGGACACGCACAAACACGTGGCCCTCTATAGGCACCACCTAAGGAAATCACAATACAGCACTTGTGGAGGACATTGCAGGACACGCACAAACGTGTGGCCCTCTATAGGCACCACTTAAGGAAATCACAATACAGCACTTGTGGAGGACATTGCAGGACACGCACAAACGTGTGGCCCTCTATAGGCACCACCTAAGGAAATCACAATACAGCACTTGTGGAGGACATTGCAGGACACGCACAAACGCGTGGCCCTCTATAGGCACCACCTAAGGAAATCACAATACATCACTTGTGGAGGACATTGCAGGACACGCACAAACGTGTGGCCCTCTATAGGCACCACCTAAGGAAATCACAATACAGCACTTGTGGAGGACATTGCAGGACACGCACAAACGTGTGGCCCTCTATAGGCACCACCTAAGGAAATCACAATACAGCACTTGTGGAGGACATTGCAGGACACGCACAAACGTGTGGCCCTTTATAGGCACCACCTAAGGAAATCACAATACAGCACTTGTGGAGGCCATTGCAGGACACGCACAAACGTGTGGCCCTCTATAGGCACCACCTAAGGAAATCACAATACAGCACTTGTGGAGGACATTGCAGGACACGCACAAACGCGTGGCCCTCTATAGGCACCACCTAAGGAAATCACAATACAGCACTTGTGGAGGACATTGCAGGACACGCACAAACGTGTGGCCCTCTATAGGCACCACCTAAGGAAATCACAATACAGCACTTGTGGAGGACATTGCAGGACACGCACAAACGTGTGGCCCTCTATAGGCACCACCTAAGGAAATCACAATACAGCACTTGTGGAGGACATTGCAGGACACGCACAAACGTGTGGCCCTTTATAGGCACCACCTAAGGAAATCACAATACAGCACTTGTGGAGGACATTGCAGGACACGCACAAACGCGTGGCCCTCTATAGGCACCACCAGAAGAAAAGCACAATACACTTGTGATGGGGGTTGCTGAGGAGTCGGAAGACCTGCCAAATCACGGATTCACACTTATTAAATCCAAGGTTTCTCTCTTGCAGAGGGATGGAGTCACCCCAAAGAAGTCGACATCGACTCGTCGACCCGGCTGGTCGACTCGTGCTCTTCTTATGAAGATTAAGTATAATTTTTTATCTAGCTTATTTATCAATAATATTGATGCAGCTTAGTATGTCGTTCCACCTGGTTGTGGTCTATTGATATTTGCAAAAAAATCTAATTGTCATCTCGGTGATTCCCGTAGCAGCAAACCTGCATCCTCAGCCTTAATGCTATTCTTATTGAGAATAAGTAATATAACATGGCTCCTTAATTATAAACATAAATTAATACAACTTCGCATGGCTTGACCTAATATTGACTCTTCCACAATTACCCATTATTTTGTGTTCATTGTTGCAGTAAACTTGCGAACTCAGTCCCAATGTTATTCTTATGAAGATTAATTACAAAGTTATAAATTGCTTCTTTGTGAATATATTTTTATGAAACTTGGTAAGGGGCCTTATGTGGTATTAAGTCACACATTTATGCAATGGAGATTCGCTGATTACGTAGATTTGCTGCGACGGGGGTGTTTAGGTATTGCTCTGAAATTGGTAATTTATTTCCTATTTTAGGAACTATATCCATGTGGTATTAAAGAGCACGCTATTATAGAACCGTTCAAATTTTATATGATTTTAAATTCCCAGTTTATGAAGTATTACGTAAAAAACTGCACTATAATAGATATGAATCTAATCATTATTAGACACAATTTTACAACAGGGTTTCAATAATATACTTACTCTAAATAAACATAAAAATATATACTCTTGCGATTGGTGAAGAAATATTTTTCTCAAAAAATTACAATGTTTTAAAACAGAACAGAAAGAAAATACAGTACTACTTAATATCTGGTTAATGGTAACCCAATAGTTGTTATGACCATTTGACGTTGTATTGTATGGAGTGTAATATAATAATACTATAAAACAATTATTTTTAATAAGCTGAAATAGAATCTTGTCAATAGCTTCCTTTTGATAGTGATAACATTTATTTACCACATTTATCTTAATACTGATTAGCCTGTATTTTTAGGCCTACAAAATAAGCAAACTCTGCATTGGCTGTAACCGCGTGCCGTTAGTTTCCACTGGTATGTTAGAAACATAATATTTCCAATTAACAGTTTTTAACATATAACAACTAAACTTGTTCGAAAATTGTTTAAATTTCCATGTTTAATATTGATCTACAAAAATTAATTTTTAAATTTTCAAATTTAAATTTTTTAAGTACCCGACAACTCCAAAAAACGCTTAAGCTTTACCCGAGATGACTGTAAGGTTATAGATCAGGAAAAAAAATCAAAATTCTGATAAATAATACTTCTCATAACAATAAATATAAAATGGTGGTATCAGTAATTATTGGGGTCAGTAATGTGCTTGGATCAATTGGTAGGGCAGTCAGCGCATGCGCCGACCCCTACCGGCGCCGCGTTGTTAGTCTAACGCTAACGTAATATCGGATAATGGATACATCCGGCAATCGGAGCAGAGATCGACTGGTTATTTCAATACATTCTTTTTAAGTTCAACGGATTTGAAAATTGAATTGTAATGTTCACCGAAACACAAAGCTCTGGCGCTCTAGCGTCGGATTCAAAATGTCAATACTCTCCTTTGATCTCGGTTACATGTTATCCGTTAATAATATTGCGACGAATTACAGAATTTAGTCAATTTATTTATTTGTCAGTTGAAGCATAAAATAAGATTTGTTTATCCATAGAGTACGTTAAATTTAAAGAAATATACAGCAGATGACATCAAATCAAGTTTAATTTGTTTAGAGGAAGTCTCCCAAATGTGTAAGCCTGTATGCAGGACGAATTATATCGATAATAAAACAAACTAGTGTTAAACAAGTTGTCTCTAAATTCTGAATAAAAAAGAAACAGTTTTAATTCAGCTACAGCATTTAAAACCAATACAATAGTTTCTGAATAAATTGAACATTTAATATCCATTAGGTTTGTTACTGTACCATATAGTAAAACTCATGCTAAACACTATAAACATGTTAATACGATTTATTAACCTTATTGAACATAACAATAACACCAAACAGTTATATACTGTTAAGCTGCTTTATAGTTGGGAAGGTAGGGATAAGTTGTATGGAATTCAGTCAAGTGCTTTAGCGCTATTGAATAAATTATTGTGTACCTTTTCATTAAATTATTACAGAAAACAGTCAAATCTAATCATGATGGATTATGACCGCAATAATTTCTTAGATAACATTACATCACCATCACCAAAAATGCATTTAAAACAAAGAAGTACTATAGTATCCTGAGCTGATAATAGAATTAGTGAGGTTAAATAATAACTTTAGACAAATGAAATGCCAATGGCGATGGTGCAGAACCATTAGCTGTTCATCAGAGCCATTCATTTAAAAGCTTTACTGCGTTGTTATTGCTTTTTGAACGGGTAATAAAATACCCCCGTAGCAGCAAACCTGCGTACTCAGCGAATTTCCAATGCATATATATGTATATTAATACCACATAAAGCCACATACCAAGTTTCATCAATATACATTCATAAATAAACGATTTATGACATTTTAATTATTCTCCATAAGAATAACATGGCAGCTGAGTATGCAGGTTTGCTGAAGCAAGGAACACAAAAAATGGGGTTTTATACAAATATCAATACAACTCATCTAGGTAAAGCGACATACCAAATTTCATTAATTTATTTTCATAATGAAGGCAGATAACACGTTACTTATTCTCCATAAGAATAACATGGGGCTGAGTACGCAGGTTTGCTGCTACGGGAGCCTTGGGTAAAAAATTGTCTTTTTGAGCAAATATCAATGGTCCAACACCAGATGAAGCCGTATACCAAGTTTCGTCAGTATACGTTGATAAATAGGCGAGATATAAAATTTTTCTTTTCCTCCATAAGAATAACATTAGACAACGTACTGTGTTTAGCACTTTCAATATCTCGGTAACCAATTGACGTAGAGAAATGATCAAAATACCAAATTGTGTGTTTTTTTAAGCTGAATCCAATAGTGAAAACTAAAATTTGAATATTTCAAAAATTATATGTAAAAAATTCGAAAAACCCATTTTTGGGGTACAAAACCCCCCCAAAATACCCCTTCGGGTAGAGCGATCTGGCTGGTTTTCGAACTTAAAGTCATAAATGTTGCTTTACACGTTTATACCAAATTTCATCAAAATCGAATAATTTTTACGAGAGTTATCGTGCTCACGGACACATATATATATATATATATATATAGATATATATATATATATATATATAGATATATATATATATATATATATACAGTATCGAACGAATGGTGTTTTTGGGGTCTGGGGACCTCAAAACGAAAAGTTATCATGGTCCCGGGCCTAGGTCTTACCATGCCGACTACGGTAATAGCTTCTTCCCTATAGGGGAAATTCGCTAAAAGAACGAGAGTTGAAGTCTGGAGGTTAAAAAATGCAAAACAGCCAGAAGTTATAAGAATAAATAAAAAATAAGTCTAACATATTAATACTTATATTTTTTACTTATACTTATTAGCTCTTGAGTTAAAAAAAAACATTAACACATTTTATCCATACAACAGCTAAAATAATCCTCTTTTGTTAAACAATAAGTTCGTTGCAACATTTTAATATTTGATCTATAATATTATAATGTATGATTTTAATCACATCATTATGTATACAACTCCAATAACTTGGTTCTAAAATAATGTAATTAAAGTCCACATTGATAATTATATCACTTGTTAAATCAGTGCTTTGATACTTCCAGTTCATTAAATACACTCCATTAAACAAACTAACTTTTGAATAGAGTAATAATAATAATTTTAGATTTTTTTATTTTAAACTTGAATTACAATTTTCTGTTAACTGATTACGGGTGTTGAAGATTATTTAAAGTTTTTTTATTTTTTCGAATTACAAATTTATGTCATATAATTTTGTATACTGTATCTGAAATAAATCAAATATATTTTGCGAACCAGAAGAAATATATTTCGGATTAGTTTATTAATGAAATTACAAACCTCTACCTTTTATTATTTTATATTTAATACAACTACTATGGACGCCCCCACAGTCCTTTTTGACCTTTGACCTTTATTGCAGATTGGGGCCCACTCCCCCCTCCCCCACCCTCCCCTCCCCTCCCCACCCAACCCCCACCCCCTCCCCACCTCTCCCACTCCCCACCCCTCCCCCACCCATTCCCCTCCCCCTCCCGGCCCCTTCCTATCACTTTACCTAACCTACATTTGGACAATGTTGCCAACCTGGTTTTTTCTGTGTAGTACTGCCAACCATTTTTTTGTTAAGATTAAGTCACCCTAAGTTATACTGCTTGTTATATGTATACATATGTATTACATCACGCTACTTTCATTTGCTACGCTTGGCCCCCTCACACTGTTTATATATCTTTTAATACCTTTCTTCTGTTAAAATATATTAGTAAAATATGAAGTAGTACAAGGTGTATCAGAACTAAAAACATTGTGAAATAAAAACTATGCATTTATAAAATAAAAGTTGATATTTGTATGTAGTGATTTCTCTTTACGGTGGAAATCATACATTGTGGATAATTTTATACCCTTATCAGGTTCATCACTCCTGTTTCAACTTGTCCAGACCTGTCACTACTTGTTCAGTAGATACGACTCCTATAGAGCTCTATAACTTATTTGCTATGCCAAACCTTTTTCACTTGTAATACTGTTTCATTATATGCTTTTTTAAACTAATTTCATCTAAATTGTACCTTGTGTAAGTCCAATATTAAACTATGCAAACAAGGGAAAATAATAAGTAATAAATTACAAACCAAAACGTTTATTTATACATTTTGTACTAGAACTATTAACAAAATGATATTCTTCTTAAACAAATTCTATTCCTTTACCATTGCCGCGGTACACTAGAGACATCCTGGCAGCATCTCCTTTGTTGTAACTCTCGATGGCGGCTTCTGTGAGGATGATGAGGAATCGCCGTGGTAGATAGACGTTCAATAGTACATCGTCGCCTTCTATTCCTTTCACGGTTGCGCAGACAGCCTCGCCGTAGCATGAATTTGTTTTTGCAAAATTGGTAATCTCGTACAGAGTACCAGGCTGGAGATCGTTAAGTCTGGTGAATCGAGGAGCTTTACAGTTGTTGAGGCGTCCTTTCAAATTGCTCATGTCCATTGTAGCTGTAGGTTCGAGATGGTGCTGCTACCACTGTCGCTGATAGAATGAAGAAATTTTGCGAGTAAGCCTTTTATACCAGTAAAGTGGGGGAAAAATCCATTCCCCAAGCATTAAAGGAATGTCTCTTAGGAATTATTGATTATGATACTGAACAAGTTTCAACACGTTATTCAGGGCACAAACCTTTTTTGTTTTCCCATGGTAAAAACAGAACACTGGCGAATTGGCGAGAGTCTTTAAGGACGGGTAGTTTTCCAAGTCCAGCACCAGACACGTTTTAAAAAATTCACTAATGTATTTTATCTTTTCTAGTCCCTCACATACACCACTGAATCTTTGAAAATGATACACAATTGTCTGTGCAGCGCTTGAATGGTGACATCACCGTCCTGCCACAGTATGCCGTGATAATGATTGGTGACCCATGTGCACTGTTTCTTAGTTTTTAAGTCTATAGTAGCGTATGGACATGGGGATCTCACTGTCCAGTGTTGTAGAACTGTACCGTCAGCCGTGGTGACAGCAAACTCCTTAATTACAATCTCGTTGTGCGAGTCTTTAAACCCCTGGAAGTCGGCAAACAGCTCCATGACCGCCACCGCACAAGGCCAGCACTAGAATGAGCAGGCAGTAGCTACCCCCACTACATAGTACCTTTTCAGACATCAATTGCAGGAACAAGAAATAACAACAATTTAAGAAAGACACACACTTTTATTGCACATCAAATACGCTTATATACACAAGTGATACGCATTAAGTAAATAAATATTAAACATGTGAACTACTAATATCAACATTTTATCAATTAAAGAATCTACTAAACAAAATACCATTTTTCCTGTCGCTACAATGTCTTTCAGAAACTAAAATCATCTCTTTTGGAAAACTAAAAACATTTACACGTCTAAAATATGTAATATTAATAAAAAGTAATCATGTTTGGCAACAGTCTTGTCAACCACAATGTAGTGCTTAGTTGTAGTCTACAGTAACGTTTCTGTAATTGTCCACTTCGATGATGTTGCAAAACTCTTCACAGACGATGCAGTTGACCGCTTCCGTGAGGGCGACGCCAAACTTGATTTCTATGTGAAGACTGCCTCTTCTGACAAGGATCCAATGGGACGCAGCTGCCGCCAAATCCCATGTCAAATCGAACGCGTACAGACAGTAGCCGTTGGGGTACATGTTGGGGTACATCTCTTCCTTCGTGAGATTCCGTTGCCTTGGTTCTTGTTATGAATCCCACATCCCGAAAAAAGGGTGTTGTAGCAACTGATGTATAACTGATGATTTGTAAAGTCTGGCTGAAGCGCTTTAGCAGGTACTTGCTGTCCGTCAACGTAGAGGGCCAGAAAGTTTACGTTGTAGTGGGCAAAATTAAAAGGGTTGTGCTTAAAACTGTCGTTATAAGCGTTGTTACTCACTAGCCCCAACACGATCCTTTTAGGCATCTGTCCCAGGTAAACATTGTCTATAGTTTTGCCGAGCACATCACTTGGAATAGTAAAGGCCTTAACGTCCACGCGCGTTATGGGATACTTTGCAGTGCACGTTTCTAGCTTTATGGAGTGTTCAATCAATAGTGTGGGGTTAATCTTCACTCTTCTCACCATCAGACTGGCTTCCATCACGTTTATCGCGAACCCAGACTTGGACATTAGACTGAAGCTATCGCGGGATCTCGTGAATTTTATTTTAAGCTCCACTCCGTTCAGCAGATACTTTCCTTGGTGGAATACGTCAGCGTGTATATATCCCATCATGTCCACAGGGTGGCTATTGGTAAAGCAACTTCGTCTTTTCTTTAGTCCGTCGTTTTCATCTTCAGTTTTGTCCATTTGACCAGCTGTATCGCTCCCCCAAAGGGCTGATTATTGGTGGGTTTCTTTAGCGGCATCATCGTAATTCAAGAGAGTTTCAATGTACGCTCGGTAAGGATACGTGTTTCCATTTACCGATACAAGTTTTTGGTTAAAGTACACTTCCACTTGGCTAAACAGCGAATGAAGGAAATAGTTTACAGGTCCAACTTTATCACAGGTTGCGTCCAAAACATTACCGTCCTCTTGCGAAATTCTCATTTTCACAGCAATTAAGGTTTGAGACAAGTCCAAATATTCGTCACCATGGCCAGGCACTACAAACTCGATAGGCGAGTCGTCAGTAAGTGAGGACAGAGGTTTGTATTGGATCCATTGACCTCAATCGATGCTGGTCTGAGTAGGTGGTAGAGAAATCAAGCCCAGTTCGGTTTTAGAACAATCGGCAGAGAGGTTATGTACGTAGGCCATTATGTAAAAATGTCGATGGGTAATTTCCTGTTTGAAGTCTTCTTTATCGCCTTCTTCTTATTTATTGGCACTTTGGTCTTCTTGCGTATCTGCTTCTTTTCTGTTTTTTCTTCCGTGCGAGGTTTCCGTACTGTTTTTATCCTCTTCTTGGCTGATAACGTAGAGTCGGGACTGTCGTTCACGCTGCGATGCTTGGGCAAAGACTGAGCCTCGGTTTTTATAGCACTGCTAGATGTAGGCATAGTCGTGCGGTTCGCAGCACCAAACATTCCACCGACACCTGACATGTTCACTTGACGGCGTCTCGGACCAGACTGACAGCAGCACCAGTATTCACTGCGTTAAATCCAAAAGGATAGACGCGGGAATCCAGGAGTTGAACTTTGCAGGGTAACCTTTCCACTTGACCAACATCTTCCTCCCTTTTCCCCAACCTTTCATTTCCAGTATTTTCTCAATTTTGTAAACCTTGTTTTTCGGAACTATTACTTTTTGAAGTTCCACTTCGTAAAAGGCACCGTCAATAACTTCTCCGGCCAGGTCTTGAATTTGGTACACTGGAATTGGATGCCTTATGACGCGTATGACTTTAAAGATTTCCTCTGTCCAGTTGCTTTCGTATCCTTTAGCAAAATGTTTCTTCTCCTTTGCTATACGCACTGTGTCACCGACATTGAGTTTGGGGGCGATATAGGTTTCCTTCTTGGAATAGAGCGTCTTCCAGACTCGCAGAACGTTTTTGTCATTGCCGTCAGCTGGTGCCATCTTGATTGTCGAATGCACTGTATTATTGTAGGCGCGTACCAAGTCTTGAATAACGACTACATAGCGAAAAGTGTTTTGTGAGTAAAGTAGCGCCACAATCTTGATATTATAGTTTTTATAAACCGCTCCACCACTGCAGCTTTGGTATCGGGATTGCGGGTCGTGTAAAAATGTATTCCATGCTGCTTAAAAAAAACTTTGCAGAGGCCACGGAAACAAACTCTCTACCTTTGTCACACTGGATATCGCGTGGCTTTCGTCCGTCGGTTTTTTAAATAGACTCAAAAGCCTCATTAACCGTTTTAGCAGTCTTGTTTTTCAACGGGTGCAACCAACCGTATTTTGAGAAAACGTACACCACCACAAGCAGATACTTGACACCGTCGTTGTATTTGGAAATGTTTTTAAAAATGGCAAAACCCGCTAGCCATAAATCGTCAATATTACTGACGATTCATGTTTCTGGAAAGTTTCTTCTTTTTTGCGTATGCAGTGTGTAGGGGTCCTGAGTGAGAAGCCAATCTTTAGTTTTTCTGGTCCTAATTTTATTTTTGGTTGTTGTAATAAGAGGGCGGCTTCCTGTGTAGCAAGCAGAACTTGCCGGGTCGTAGTATATTTTTTCCAGAGTCTTGTTCATGGTTGTTGCGGATTCATACGAGCCCACTCTTTACACACTAATCTTCTTATTCTGTCTGGGAGTGGTGGTGTAATTGTTTTCCGCCTTCTAGCGGCGAGTGTAGGAAATGCTGGTCGAGGTGAAGGAAATGGTCGTCCATGGTGTTGAGAGACAACAACTGGGTGAATCGGTTGAGAGACAACAACTGGGTGAATCTGTTGAGAGATAACAACTGGGTGAGTCGGTTGAGAGACAACAGCTTGGTAAATCGGTTGAGAGACAGCTAGGTGAATCGGTTGAGAGACAACAACTGGGTGAATCGGTTGAGAGACAATAACTGGGTGAATCGGTTGAGAGACAACAGCTGGGTAAATCGGTTGAGAGACAATAACTGGGTGAATCGGTTGAGAGACAACAGCTGGGTAAATCGGTTGAGAGACAATAACTGGGTGAATCGGTTGAGAGACAATAACTGGGTGAATCGGTTGAGAGATAACAACTGGGTGAATCGGTTGAGAGACAATAACTGGGTGAATCGGTTGAGAGACAACAGCTGGGTAAATCGGTTGAGAGACAATAACTGGGTGAATCGGTTGAGAGACAACAGCTGGGTAAATCGGTTGAGAGACAATAACTGGGTGAATCGGTTGAGAGACAACAGCTGGGTAAATCGGTTGAGAGACAATAACTGGGTGAATCGGTTGAGAGACAACAGCTGGGTAAATCGGTTGAGAGACAATAACTGGGTGAATCGGTTGAGAGACAACAGCTGGGTAAATCGGTTGAGAGACAATAACTGGGTGAATCGGTTGAGACACAACAGCTGGGTACATCGGTTAAGAGACAACAACTGGGTGAATCGGTTGAGAGACAACAACTGGGTAAATCGGATTTTTCACCTGGATTAATCCCATCACTACTAGGTACACGAGGACGGTTGATAGTAAAAGTACACTACTGCATACTGTAAGCATGGCAGCACTGGTGTTTACAGTGTGGGCGTATTTATAACTGTTAGTGTACCTACGTACGAGAGCGAGAGGATGATAGGTAGTGAGAGTATACTATACTTGCGGTGTGGGAGCGCCGGGGTTAATAATGTGGGTGTTTTCGTATCTGCTTGTAGCGTAGGAGGATCAACAGTAACGTCACGCTCATGTTATCGTCCCCGAGGCTACAGTGCATTATAGAACCGCCCGCCAACGCGCCCACTGTTTAATGTAATCCATTTACTATTATAATATAAAACTGTAAAATTGTGTGCATTTTATAGTACTGTGTCATTGAATAAATCTCCATTAGAGATAGTGTAATAAACCATCATGATCGTTTATTGCTTCTTAAGGAAACCATCATCATAATGAATTGATAATCATAAACAACACCATTGAGATGAATAATAAACAGACATTTGTCCACAAAATAAAGAACCCCATTTAGTTATTGATTAGGTAACGTATTATCAACTATTCGGAACAATACCATATCATATAGCCTATTAAGCTTTTTTGAATGAAAGTGTTGATACTCAAATAAGGAACTGTATGGGCAAACAACGTTCATATATTTGTATTTGAGAAACTCTTTTCGGAGATTATTGACCTTCTTTATGTTTCTTGTTATAGAATGTAAATGACTATAAATATCTATGTCCGAAATAGAGAAAAGTCTTATTTAAAACAATAAACCTTAAAACTTACGTTTATCATATTAAGGGAATCTCGTTAGCATAACGTTTAGCTTCTTGGATTCCGGTTCAAGAGCCACGGGTTCAAATCCTGTGGTGTCCACATAGATTTGAGGGGTTTGAAATGCCGTTGGTGTTGAAATACAAGGTAAGTTAGGTAAGTGATGAGGTTGTATAATTTTTAATATATGTAGAAACCAAAATTAACAAAATGTTATCTTTTAGCGAATTTCCCCTATAGGGAAGAAGCTATTACCGTAGTCGGCATGGTAAGACCTAGGCCCAGGACCATGATAGCTTTTCGTTTTGAGGTCCTCAGATGCCGAAAACACCATTCGTTCAATACTGTATATATATATATATATATATATGTGTGTGTGTGTGTGTGTGTGTGTGTGTGTGTGTGTGTGTGTGTGTGTGTGTGTGTGTGTGTGTGTGTGTGTGTGTGTGTGTGTGTGTGTGTGTCCATAGGCATGATAACTTTCGTAAAAATGGTCCGATTTTGATTAGATTTGGTACAAATGTGTAAATAAACATGTATGGCTTTAATTTCGAAAACCAGACAGATCGCTTTATCCGAAGGGATTCTTAAGGGGGGTTTTGTACCCTAAAAATGGGTTTTTTGAGTTTTTGACATACAATATTTTAAGAAATCTAATTTTACTTTTCACCATTTGATTTAGTTTAAAAAAGCGAACAATTTGGCGTTTTGATAATTTCTCTACGTCAAATGGTTAAAGAGATATTCAAAGTGCTAAACACAGCACGTTGGCCAATGTTATTCTTATGGAGAATAAGAAACATTTTATATCTCGCTTATTTTGAACGAATCCGAACAAAACTTGGTTTATGGCTTCCATTTAATTTTGGTCGATTGCCAAAAAAATAATATTTTGCCGATGGTTCCTGTAGCAGCAAACCTGCGTACTCAGCCCCCATGTTATTCTTATGGAGAATAAGAAAAAGGTTATGCCTCATTTAATTATCAACATAAATTAATATAACTTGGTATGTAGCTTCACCTAGTTGAGTTACATTGATATTTGTATAAAAAGCCATAATTTGTGGTCATTGTTGCAGCTAACCTGCGTACTTAGCCCCCCATGTTATTCTTATAGAGAATAATTAAAATTGTATAAATTGCTTAATTATTAATGGATACGGCTGAAACTTGGAACGTGGCTTCACCTGGTTGTGGTCTGTTGATATTTCCATTAAAACCAAATATTTTATGTTCCTTGTTGCAGCAAACCTGAGTACTCAATCCCCATGTTATTCTTATGGAGAACAAATAACAATTTTATGTACGGCTCATTTGTGAATATGTATTTATGAAACTTGGTAAAAGTGACTGTATATGGTATATAAATATATGAATTGGAAATTCGCTGAGTATGCAGGTTTGATGCGACGGGGGTGTTTTATTCTTTAACGTATTGTACATTACAACACATGATATTTACCAGGGGATAAAAGTTGATTCGAAGGTCAAGGTCAAAACAAAATAATTAGATGTGCAATGGCTTATGTTAAAAGTTAAGAAAATTATCATTAAAACAGACTTATATGAGTTACATGACCAGCTCTTTACTTCAGTCATTAATGACACTTCACTGGACAAATATGCGAGAATGAATGGCTAAAAGTGTATACGGTCCCGTTATGACATTTTTGCTCAAAATTTGAAAATCGGCCAGGTGCTAACTTTCCCGATACATTTATTTTACGTCTCAACTGAATCTATACTCTGTATCATACTAAGCTTCTTTTATGTTTACATTCTAAAATATTTCTTTGGACTTATTACTATGTCCATTATTGTCCAATTTTCTATATAAGAAAACAAACTGATCCGCTCGAAACCTCTCCGTGGGGGCTTTCTTTGTAGTTTCAAAGCGAGTTCCACATATTATAAGCTAAAGCTGATTCTTCAAGTTGTATCCATAAATAACATTTATTTTTCCATTTTATGTATGATTTGATCAGATATTTGATTATTTATACTAATAAACAAAATATTTTAATGTCGTCATTGGAGGGTAAATAAATGATCATGTTAACGGTAAAACCGTGTCAATCAGTTGCATTAACTATATCAGTTATTAACTGCAGTATTTTTGTTTGTTTCAAAATGAATATATATTTTGTTTTGCAATAAAAAATGGGAAAATGAGCTGTTTGTCATTGCCCTCTCTGAAATATTCATGTCCGGTAGAAATAATCTGTAAACTTTAACACATAATACTTCATAAATTACTCTAAAAATTCAGATTTACTTAAGTCAGTCCGTTGCTCAATGATAAAATATTTTAAAAAGTGTTTATTCAAAATTAAATAGCTTGTTGTCAGTCCTAAAACACCTCACCACTTAACATATGAAACATATATACACTTCATCACATATACTGACACCTGCAGACTCTCACTATAAGGAGGTAACCCCACCCCCCACCCCCTACTATGTTCGCTAATAAAACTAGGAGCATCAGAACAGCGAATGTTTCATACTTTATCTGTTTTAGTATCGCATATTCATCTGTGTATTTTAGAAAATAACTAGCCGTAAGTTGCAGTGTGCTGCGTAGCGAGGTAAGGAATTAAATTACATTTTAGGTGAAATAATGAACCACTGACACAAAGTTTGGGCCTTTTAAGTTACTCGCTAGAAAACTTGGCATGCAGGTGGGTTTTACAATTCTCATCCCACTGAAAAGTTATTTATAAATGTTCCCTTATCTCATAACAGACAACGTTAGTTTCCAAAGGACAAAGGGATTAAACAGACAAAAGAATATATGATACCGTACAGAACTGGAATCCGGTAAAGCTTCCTATTTATTTTAGAAAGTAAAACACATATCATGGTACCTTTGATTCATATTTAGGCTTCTTTGAATATTTGTAAGAAATTAAGCTCTATATATAGTGAATCAAATTACTGGTAATTTTACGCAATCACTCAAAATTATAAAGGATATGCGAGATTCATATTTGGCGTTTACACTCTTAGATAATATTTTGCCATGAAACAGAATAAAAATAGAGGATTATTTATCTTCTCCAAGGCTCGAAACCAAGATTTGGTATCACCAAACTTGAAGGAATCAGATAATTTGGTTAACAAGAATTTAGAAATGAAAATCTCCAAAAGGAATAGATTTGAACAGATTAACGCTGACTTTAGCTCCGCTATACTTTGAACCTTATTTATAACCTTATTAGTGAACTTCCTATGTAAAAGTGAACTATTAGCATGACCCGCACGGTGAAACTTAAGCCCGGGATCACCCTAGAAGTTCCCATCGTGACCCCCTGAACTCGTTTTGGGGGGTCGCTGAAAACTATATATATATATATATATATACATATATATATATATTACAGGGTGATTGATATAAGTGTGCCAGCCGTTTACCTTGAAAAGTATTAGAGCTATAAAAAAAAGTTAAAAAGCAACTTCTCTGGATTTTTGGTTCTGTATAGTTTTGTGATTTTTAAATTTTGATTTTATCCGCCATTTTTCCAATATGGCGGCCAACTTGAGTTTTTCTTATGAAATGCCCTTAGTTTTATTATTGAATCAGGTGGAAAATGTAATTTTAAAACGTTTTTATACTTTGTATTTTTTCACTAAACCTATCCGTTAAAGTGATTTTTATGGTGTTTAGCAATGAGTATCTCGCTTTAAGTGTAACTATGGAGGCTAAACAGTTAGGTTTAAGAAATAAACACCAAGAATAAATACCCCCGTCGCAGCAAACCTGCATACTCAACGAATTTCCAATGGAGATATAAATGTCTTAATACTACATAACCAAGTTACTACTTACCAAGTTTCATAAAAATATATTCACAAATAAGTAATATATACAATTTTAATTATTCCCCATAAGAATAACATTGGGGCTGAGTACGCAGGTTTGCTGCATCAAGGAACACAAAAAATGGATTTTTATGCTAATATCAATATAACTCAACTAGGTGAAGTCATATACCAGATTTTATTCATTTATGTTCATAATTAAGGGAGACATAGCATTTAATTATTATCCATAAGAATAACATGAAGCTGAGTACGCAGGTTTGCTGCTACAAGAGCCTTTGACAAAAAATTGTTTTTTTAGCAAATACCAATGCACCACAACTAGATGAAGCCGTATACCAAGTTTCATCAGTGTACGTTCATAAATAAGTGAGATATAATTTTTTTCTTTTCCTCCATAAGAATAACATTAGACAACGTACTGTGTTTAGCACTTTCAATATCTCGGTAACCAATTGACGTAGAGGAATGATCAAAATACCAAATTGTGTGTTTTTTAAGCTGAATACAATGGTAAAAACTAAAGTTTTACTATTTCCAAAATTATATGTAAAAAATTCAAAAAAAAACATTTTTGGGGTGCAAAACCCCCCAAAAATACCCCTTCGGATAAAGCGATCTGGCTGGTTTTCGAACTTAAAGTCATAAATGTTGCTTTACACGTTTATACCAAATTTAATCAAAATCGGATAATTTTTACGAGAGTTATCGTGCTCACGGACATATATATAAATCTACAGTTTCGAACGAATGGTGTTTTTGGGGTCTGGGGACCTCAAAACGAAAAGTTATCATGGTCCCGGGCCTAGGTCTTACCATGCCGACTACGGTAATAGCTTCTTCCCTATAGGAGAAATTCGCTAAAACGTTTTAAAATTATATTTTCTACCACCAAAATTTATAAAATTAAGGGAATTTCATATAAAAAAATGTATTTGGTTGTTATTTTGGAAAAATAAACATTTTATTAATTAATGGGGTAGAAAATGTAATTTTAAAACGTTTTTATTCTCGGTGTTTTTTTTAACTTAACTGTTTAGCCTCCAGAGCTACACATAAAGCGAGATACTCATTGGTAAACACCATAAAAATCACTTTAACGGTTAGGTTTAGTGAAAAAAATACAAAGTATAAAAACGTTTTAAAATTACATTTTCTACCTTATTTAACAACACAACTATGGGCATTTCGTAAGAAAAACTAAAGTTGGCCGCCATATTAGAAAAATGGCGGACAAAATACAAATTTCAAAATGACAATATTATACAGAACCAAAAATCCAGGGAAGTTGCTATTTAACTTTTTTTAATAGCTCTTATACTTTTCAAGGAAACAGCTGGCACACTTATAGCAATCACCGTGTATATATGTGTTCGCACTCTAGCGGTTGCAATTTTTGTCCGATTTACTTGAAATTTGAACCATCCCTTCTGTAAACAGATGGACAAGTTCGTCGGGCAAAACAACCGGGAACTCTAACCCACTTTTTGGGATTTTAATTTTTCAAACATTGAGTTTTTGGGCCCAAAAAAGGGTCAGAAAAGCCCCGAATGTAACATTAGTGCATATTAAATTATTGCACTAAAATGCCAACAATTTTAAGCCCTCCCTCATCTTTCTAGTACAAGTATTTACCGAGTTCCTAAAGAAAATGTTAATTGTCTTAACCCAGTACGTTGTCTTATGGTGATTTTACACTGGAAAAGGCTGTTTTTCATACCTTGATGTAGTTATATCACCCCCAATACCCCTATACCGACTTGTTATCTTGACTATACCTCCACCTAACCTTATAATGTACACCATTGCCATCATAATAGTCAATTTAAAAATAACCAGCAGCATCAGAACAGCCAAAAAATAACATTTTTAAATTTTCCAAAAAAAGTTACCAGTGTTGTTTTAAACCATTTATTAGATTTCTTTAAAGGTTTTAATCCGGGAATTCACTTCCCTCACGTCAGTGTGCTGCGTGCGATCTCGTTTATAATCATCACTAATCTATATACTAAATAAATATTTTTAATTCCCGCTGTCTTTTAAACATTTAGTCTGAGATACAAAATCAGGTGTTTATGGTTTAAATCGAAATTTGAATTCAAAGTGTTGTCCAAGTTTAGTTTTTGTACATACATTGTCTTTATGTATGTAATATTTACCATAATCTTGAGTGGTAGATATACAAAAATTCATCTCTATATTAAGCTACAATATATACACTGTTACGGCTTAAAATTTAATTAATAAATCCTGGCCAAAAGACCAAATTTAGTGTGTATAGTATAATTTAACTGAAATTCAGAATTTAACTGTCTACTCCTGGTGCAAATATGCAGAATGTATATTATGTTAATGTTACACTTTTTTACTGCACATATTATAAGGGGACACGAACAATGGTTATGTTATATACAATTTGTTAAAAAAAAGTAAAGTAGGTACTTAACAATCGAGGGTGGCAGTTCATTTGGTTATAAAAAATGAAACTACGCAAATAACGTGGTACCTTTAACTTATTTTTTGATTTTTTGTTTATTATTGATTATTGTAATAGAGATTTAACAATAACGATGCTGCATTTTCTATGGGTGGATAAGAAGTCCGGAAACACCCGAATATTTTATTTATGAATAAACATGCAACAGTAACACTCTAAGGTCACATTATAAGGTCACTCTAAGGTAACATTATATCCTTACTTAAGCTACCCTTGATACATTTAACATGCAGAAAATTAGCCGTCCTTGCCGTACGACAATAATAACTAGACGACTCTTAATGCTCAGGACAAGTTACACATAGGAAAGATCGTATATAAACTATACAATTTCAGGAATTGGATATCAGCGGAAAAATTGTATCGGGAATAAAATTATAACATTTTGGATAATATCGTTAAAATTATAAGTTCAACCAGCTGCTATTTTCGACTCAGTCGCTCCTTTGAGGTCGGATTTGCGGTAATCTTTTCTACGGTTAAATCAACCTATTCTTATATTTAATTTTTTTCCACCACGTGTTGTCGCCCAAATGCGGAATAATCAGTTAAAAATATCGAAGAGTCGTCAAATTGAGTAAGGATATACCCCACTGTTGCTTTTAGCGAATTTCCCCTATAGGGAAGAAGCTATTACCGTAGGTGTTATGGTAAGACATAAGCCCGCGACCATGATAACTTTTTGTTTTGAGGTCCCCAGATGCCAAAAACACTATTCGTTCAAATTTATATACAGTATATGTGTCCGTTACCTAGATAACTTTTGAAAGAAACGCCCGATTTTGATGAAATTTGGCACAAATCTGGAGAGTAACATTTATGACTTTAATTTAGAAAACCAGATCGATCGAATTATGGTAAGAGAGTTTTATGGGGGTTTACAATTTTCCAAAAATCTGTTTTTCTTACCATAAAATTTTATAATCACTAAATTTTGGTTATAGCCATTTTATAGAGCTTACAAAAAATAATGTAGTGGTTTGAATTATTAACTTAGGTTAAGTGGTTGTGGAAAAAATTAAAAAAAGGCGCCCATAAAATGTCCCATGTTAATCTTATGGGAAAAAGGTTTTTAGATTTTTCTCAGATAATTTTACTAAAAAACTTAACATTTCTTTTTACTAATCAGTTTAGCTCTACAAAACAATCATTTTGGTGTTTTAGTTTTTCTTCTAACTCCAACCGTTGCAGAGATATTCAAAGTGCTAATGACAGTATGTTGTCCAATATTATCCTTATGGAGAATAAATAAAATCTGATATCTCGATTATTTATGAATGTATATTGATTAAACTTGGTATGGCTTCAACTAGTTGTAGTATTGTGCAAACAAATGTTTTTTGTTGATTTCTCCGTAGCAGCAAACCTGCATACTCGGCCCCCATGTTATTCATATGGAGAGTAAGTAAAGTTTTAGATATATCCCTTAGTTATGAACCTAAATTAATAAATCTGGTATGTAGCAGTAGCTTCACCTGGTTGAGTTATATTGATAATTGAAAAAATACATATTTGTTATCTTCCTCATTGCAGCAAACCTGCATACTCAGCCCTAATGTAATTCTTATGGGGAATAAATCACTTATCACTATATCACTTATTTAAGAATGTATTTTTGTGAAGCTTAGTAAGTGGCTCTATGTAGTAGTGAGACACATAAATATGCATTGGAAATTCGCTGAGTACGCAGGTTTGCTGCGACTGGGGTACTTTACCAAGAAATAAATTATTCAGTTCTCCCTGGACTTGTTGTAAGCCGATAATGTCGCTCGAGCATTGACTAAATCTATTTGTGGATTTTACTCGCATGTTTACCTCAGACAATTCTCGAGAGTGGTGCCAACCGAGCCGTGAGCTCTGTGTAAATGGCGTCAATAATTGGAGTACGGTGGCTATTTGTACGCCCCAGTTGTGGGAGGTACCCAAATACAGACACAGATAATTGATTTCCATTAATATTTACACATTTTACATGCATACACTTAATGAACGGATGGAGGTGTATTTGTGGCAAGTCTACACGTGTGTTTGTTAAAAGGTCACTGGTGTCACTATGTACAAACAAAATGTAAGTCCAATACTTTAATTTCCTCAAATTAATTTATAATATAATAACAAATGAAATGTGCTGTATAAAATAATATACATTTCTGGTAATCTCCCAGTTCCAGCACCAGAAAATTCAGTTACTACAGTTTAAAATAAAGCTTTCTAGCGGTTTTGGTTCCATTAATGCCTCTGCCACTTCATCCATGATACTAAGCCCTAAGAAGCCAACGGCCCATCGTACGCTTGAAAACAGCTACACTCTCACCCGCAGGAATTATGATATTTCAGATGGAAGGCTGCATTAAAATACATGGGTCACATAAAAACCCTTTGCTTGTTCTGATTTGTTGAGTAATTTAGGGATTTAAGAATAATTTTAAAGCGAAATTTGATCCTGTTTTTAGTTTGACGATGATTTTGAATTTCTATGAATTATGTTTATTTTCTCTAACAAATTAAATTAACTTTCAAAGTCCGTCCCTCCTAAACGGATTATATAAGATCGATTATGAATAGTTCATTTTAAAAAGCAAAAATAGAGCTAGCGATTTCAGTGAGCAGAATATTTTGATATCATAAATAGTTCACACATCAAAATTCGTAAATAATGTAATTTTGAAATTTGAACGCTATTATTTGTTATTTCAAAATTTTCCCACTGAAATCACTAGGTATTTCTTTGCTCTTTAAGGTGAGCCAGAAATAAATTATATCGGATAATCAGTTGAGGAGGGACGGGTTTTGGAAGTTAACATTGGCCTTAAAGGGGGAGCAGGTAGAAACATTGGCCTTAAGGGGGGAGCAGGTAGAAACATTGGCCTTAAGGGGGGAGCAGGTAGAAACATTGGCCTTAAGGGGGGAGCAGGTAGAAACATTGGCCTTATGGGGAGCAGGTAGTACATTGGCCTTAAGGGGGGAGCAGGTAGAAAAATTGGTCTTATGGGGGGGAGCAGGTAGAAACATTGGCCTTATGGGGGGAACAGGTGGAAACATTGGCCGTAAGGCGGGAGCAGGTAGAAACATTGGCCTTATGGGGGGGAGCAGGTAGAAACATTGGCCTTATGAGGAGCAGGTAGTAGCATTGGCCTTAAGGGGGGAGAAGGTAGAAACATTGGCCGTAAGGGGGGAGCAGGTAGAAAAATTGATCTTATGGGGGGAGCAGGTAGAAACATTGTCCTTATGGGGGGAACAGGTGGAAACATTGGCCTTAGGGGGAATCAGGTAGAAACATTGGCCTTAGGGGGGAGCAGGTAGAAACATTGGCCTTATGGGGGTGCAGGTAAAAACATTGCCTCATGGGGGGAGCAGGTAGAAACATTGGCCGTAAGGGGGGAGCAGGTAGAAACATTGGCCGTAAGGGGGGAGCAGGTAGAAATATTGATCTTATGGGGGGAGCAGGTAGAAACATTGGCCTTAAGGGGGAGCAGGTAGAAACATTGGCCTTATAGGGGAGCAGGTAAAATCATTGCCTCATGGGGAAATTATTTGTCACATGTACAACATGGAGAGGGGTTACATTAAGTGGAACATTATTTTGCTCAGCCTCGTCTTATCGCTCAACACAGACAGGGTCGTCCCCTCGTACAGATTGGGCTCTGTCATTAGGGCTGGAGTAGCCTGTATCCTGCCCCTGCACTTGACGCGAGAAATAACCACTTTTCTTTACGGACTTTCCTCATACATTCATTCCGTAACAGATTAAAGACACTTTTAAGCTAAATTATTTCCCTGTACTTTTGTACATTACTTTTTAAGATTTTCGATGATATTTAAAACCTAAATATAAAAACCGTATGTTTGCTATTTATTTCCCGGTTGTTATCAATTTGTTGAAATCCAATGATAAACCTAAAATATTAAATAAATAAATAAATATTAAAGTTAATGCTGTTTTCATCATAATATCATACACTTCTGGACAGATACCTCGCAAAAAATATGTTGCGTAAATATGTCAAGGGAATTTAAGAAGCAGGATCATTTATCACTAAAACCGTTAACAAGTAGTGACATTTAGCTACATTGAAATCTCTTAAACAGAAATTATAAAGTAAGATAATCAACTCTGATTATTCAAACATAATAATATTCCCCACGTCAACTGCCGAGATGTAAAAATTCAGATTCATAAGACTTTTTTAAGCGTTCGTTTTTGAAGGGGTCAATGCCAATTTTAAAATCTTAAAAGTATCTAAATACGATATGAACACGCAAAAATAAAACCCCCAAATCCTCAACTGACAACTACTGATATGTGGCTTCACGTAGTACTGGTACATATTCTCCATAAGAATAACATTAGGGCTGAGTATGCATGTTTGCTGCTACTGGGATAATCAACAAAAAATCAATTGTTTGTGCAATATACCAGTACTACGTGAAGCCACATACCAAGTTTCATCAATATACATTCATAAATAATCGAGATATAAAATTTTATTTATTCTCCATAAGGATAACATTGGACAACGTACTGTGTTTAGCACTTTGAATATCTCTTCAACGGTTGGACTTAGAACAACACTTAAAATACCAAAATTATTGTTTTGTAGAGCTGAATTGATTGGTATCAGCAAATGTCAAGTTTTCAGTAAAATTATCTGAGGAAAATCCAAAAACCTTTTTCCCATAAGATTAACATGGACAATTTTATGGACGCGTTTTTTGATTTTTCTCTACAACCACTAAACCTAGGTTAATGATTCAAAATACTAAATTATTTGTTTTTTAAGCTCTATAACATGGCTATAACCAAAATTGAGTGTTTTTAAAATTTTGGGGGGAAAAATTAAAAAAACTGATTTATGGAAAATTTAAAACCCCCATAAACCCCCCTTCCCATGGTTCGATTTTTCTGGTTTTCGATCTTAAAGTCATAAATGTTACTCTGCACATTTGTGCCAAATTTCATCAAAATCGGGCGTTTCTTTCAAAAGTTATCGCGGTAACGGACACACACACACACACACATATATATAAATTTGAACGAATAGTGTTTTTGGCATCTGGGGACCTCAAAACAAAAAGTTATCATGGTCTCGGGCTTAAGTCTTACCATGCCACCTACGATAATAGCTTATTCCCTATAAGGGAAATTCGCTAAAATGATTTTTGATAGGTATAACTGCCTGCCGGTATAAAACAATCAGTAGTTGAGGATTTGGGGGTTTTATTTTTGCGTGTTCATATCGTATTTAGATACTTTTAAGATTTTAAAATTGGTATTGACCCCTTCAAAAACGAACGCTTAAAAAAGTCTTATGAATCTGAATTTTTACATCTCGGCAGTTGACGTGGGGAATATTATTATGTTTGAATAATCAGAGTTGATTATCTTACTTTATAATTTCTGTTTAAGAGATTTCAATGTAGCTAAATGTCACTACTTGTTAACGGTTTTAGTGATAAATGATCCTGCTTCTTAAATTCCCTTGACATATTTACGCAACATATTTTTTGCGAGGTATCTGTCCAGAAGTGTATGATATTATGATGAAAACAGCATTAACTTTAATATTTATTTATTTATTTAATATTTTAGGTTTATCATTGGATTTCAACAAATTGATAACAACCGGGAAATAAATAGCAAACATACGGTTTTTATATTTAGGTTTTAAATATCATCGAAAATCTTAAAAAGTAATGTACAAGAGTACAGGGAAATAATTTAGCTTAAAAATGTCTTTAATCTGTTACGGAATGAATGTATGAGGAAAGTCCGTAAAGAAAAGTGGTTATTACTCGCGTCAAGTGCAGGGGCAGGATACAGGCTACTCCAGCCCTAATGACAGAGCCCAATCTGTACGAGGGGACGACCCTGTCTGTGTTGAGCGATAAGACGAGGCTGAGCAAAATAATGTTCCCCTTAATGTAATCTCTCTCCATGTTGTACATATGACAAATAATTCCTACAGCAAAAAAACTACGAGAGAACAAAATACGAAACTAAACCTTTAATAGTGAATTCCTTTTATTTTCCTGAACAGATTTCTGATCGGAATCGCGGTTGAACCGAAAATACCGAATGTTAAACGAGAGCCTTGAATATCAATCGAGGAATACAAACAAAGTGCATTACCGAGAAGAAATATTTAACATGTAATACGGTTGCGGTGGTTGATCGGTGCTGGGCGGGCGGGGGCGGAACCACCCCACGGGCGGCTGGGTGGTGGGTGTGCGCCGGGCATTGCAGAGCAGTGCGTCACTCACCTAGGTCAGCCAGGCACCATCAACCGTCACTTCTCTCTGCTGACTCAGGTATGTACTCTTTGTCATCGATTTACCTCTATACACTTCTGTAATTTCATCCCCCATCCGCTGTTCTACTATATCTTTCTGTGAGACCGCGCTCGAGTTCAACACGGGCTACGGAGTCCAACCCTCCAAGACAACAAAGGAATTCCCCGCAATCCTTATCCGGCGGGTGGATGTTTTATTCCTATTTAATTTAAGCTAAGTTGTATTGCTCACAGTTTGCTGTAGCACATTCTGCAAATAAATGTTTGAATAATAATTATAAATATAATAATTAATATAATAATAATTATAAATATTATAATTTGTAAAAAAATTCGAATTATTTTTAAATCTAAATTACGTTGGGTTCAAGATTGTTCAAGATGATGTGCTATACTATTTAAGATACATAGTATAGTACATCATTCACCATAGTATATATCACCATTTTAAATTAGTTATATTTACTGAATAGTTTGAACATATAAATTACCATGAGGTACTGTAAAGGTTTACAGTAAAAATGTTTTGAAATTTCGTATTTCTAAATCTTTACTTCTATTTAAAAAATATGTTTCATACTCTATTCGGTTTGATTAAAATGTGTATATATGTTTATGATATATTCAGTAGTTAACTGTGTCGTCACAATTAACATACCTCCGTTCCATCCATTAAAATACATAGCAGCGTCATAATGGAATGAAAAATACATCTTTATTATTTAAAAGTAAGAAAATAAATGATTTTTATTATTAGTTCGATAAAGCTAAATTTAATTTGATGAAATACAAAAAAAAATGGTTAAAATATTCGATTGTGTTTTTCAATTACAATTAAAGCTACCAAGTATTGAACATTTTCAAGAAACTTGAAAATCTTTATTAGACGTAAAGAATTATTATTTGTTGAATCGGTTTGACAAGAAATAATGCCATCGTTTTATAATACCCTAATACATTTTCTTTTCATAAGTCAGATTTGGTAGTTGAAAATCAACAATATTAAACACTTAACACTAATTAAAAGGGAACCTGGAAAGAATTCAAAGAAATTATTAACTGTATAAATTGTTAAACTGTAAAATATTAGTTTATTCTTTTAATATAATATTATCAGATTAACTATATTGTGTGATGATTTTGGTTCTATATAATAACTGTTACGACGATAAATGCAAATGAATAAACAACTTAAATAAAAAGTGAAACAGCAAATTGTGCACAAATCTTTTTAAAACTTAGGGAAATCAATTGGAATACTCGAGAACTTTTGTTGTGGGTTTAACCAATCTAATATAAGGAAACCATATATATTTTATTCCCAGGTTTTATAAACGCAACTCAGTTTCACTCATCAGTTTTTGATTTCGTTTTTGTTCAGCGAGTTTGGTCGTTTTTATTAAAAGAACCAAGTTATTCAAGGTGCCGGATTAGTTCTGCACTTTGAAATATTTTCTCTTTCGCTCGCATGAAATTTGTATACTTTTAGTTCTCCAAAACCTCAAGTTTGACTTAGACTGAGACCATCAGACACCGTTTGGTTCTGATTGGAAAACTTCTGTTGACACTATTGCACAGTTTGTATTATTATTTAATCTTATGTTTGTTGTGCTTATTTAATATTTAGAAATGGGAGAAACATATATTATGAATATTTGAATACAAAATAAATATTTAACATCCACACATTATGATGTAATTTAGCTTATATTTCTTGCGTGGGATCAGTTTGTTTGTCCTCGCCATAAATTCATACTTAAATGCGTTAACAAGAAATTAACTATATTGAAATCTTGTTTTAACCGGGAAAATAATCCTATGATGTTTTAAGTTAGTGAAAAATATATCGAGAAAAAGCCCGTAAGTTCAGCGAATTGCTAAATTGAATCCCCTACTCAGCACACTAATTTAATCCTTAAATTATTCATTTCTGGTCAAAATTTAAAGTGATCTAGACATATTTTTAGTAGAGTTGACTCAAAACTACATCAGCGACAACACGTAGGTTATTGTATAATAACGGTCTCCAATGTTCAGGTTGTACTTAAGTTGCTGTTGAAAATAAGCTACTAAGAATTTCTATCGGTTCATAAAATATAAACTTTTTAGCGATAGCTGTAAAATAGTAAATTATAAATACTTAATTATTAAAACAAAATGCATTTCCTAGTAACTAATTACTGTTCGTACAAGTTTAACAGTAGTAAAATTAGTCAATTCTACTTATGAATATTAATTGAAACGGATTTATAGGAAAACGTATAATTCTCTAAAATTAGTTAATAAATAACTTATAATTTTCTGAACGCACCAACGCCTGAGCAGATTACAAATTCGGCGTGGCTTGGTGCGTCACTCGAGAAAATATAGAATATAAGGCCAAATTAATAATCATCAAATAAATTGTAAAACATTGTATCTTCTTATAATCCATCCTGTAAGCTAGTAGGGTATTATTTTAATCTCTTACATTGTTCCGAGCTCTGCTAAATAGGCCTAAGAGTGTTCGAAGTAATATCGTTGCCCGTTTTTAAGGAACTATATTAAAACAAAGTATTTAATTAATCATTTTTTTGATAAAAATAATAAAGCTTTTAAATATCTTTAGTTTTTATAGAGTGGAAACTTGAAATTTAAGGTTTTTAAAGCTGCGAGTTACTTGTGTAAAACGAAAATCGGCACTTACAATTTCAGGAACATTCTACAGTAACCGTCACGGCGAAACAAACCCAGACTTATAATGCCAAGAAACCTTTCAGTTAAATATCTGAACGAATGTTAAACCTTATAGTATTCCTAGAATCCCCCCCCCCCCAAAGATCATAAAGTGTCGGAAACCAGTTATTGGCCATATATTTATATAGAAACTCATTGTTGTTACCGCTATTCTCAAGTAGAGTAAACATTTGTAGTGCTATTCCGTTTCTGACGTATAAAGTAAATACAAACTTTTAACTTCAGTAGGGGTGGAAAGTGTGTATTAAAAAAACTAAAACATCTCTAAAATATATCATTGTTGGTATTTGAGCTTTATACCTAAATAGTGTTATAGGTTGTAGGATTATATCGACATCGACAATATCTGACATCAAAGGTGACAATATTAGCAAGTTTAATTGATAACCATGGATTGATCAGATTATTTGTAAGTAGCCAAACGATTTAGCTATTCGTTTCCAAATGAAGACAGGTAATATTCTAATTATTTTTCTGAGCTGTTTTATAATTTAAAAAGCTTTTCCCTCTCTCCTTTTCATTTTCCTCCCCTTCCTCACGTCTATCTGAACTTAAGTATAGGAACTACATCCTGGTAAGCTGTAACTCGATGTATATTATCCAATACGATTGCGAATGGATAATAAAGAGTTATTTTTTATTACACTTTACAATTCACGGGTACATCATAGTCCAACTTTCGTAAACTATCTCTTTCTTGGGCATGTTGCGGTTTGCAGAAGTTTGATACCCCGAGAGTAAATGCATTTTTTGTTTTGTTTAGCCGGCTGTTCGTTAAAAGGTTTGGTCACTTGACAAAATGACTTAGGCACAGAAATACCTAAATATATTGGCATATAAAATTTTCTGAAAATTACCTCAAAGAACCTAATTAAACCTTGATGACAATGTACAGATCGGTCACACCGATCATTGTCTGACGCAATGAGAGGATGACAGATTCAAAAAAGATTGTTCGTACCAGGAAAAATACTTGTCCTTGCCTAAAATTAAAGTGTATGAGATTTTCCAGCCTTCTTTTAGTAGGGACATCTTAAAAAGTTGTGGTATTGTAAAATAAAGTATTTTTTAAACATTGATGTGCGTGAAGTTGAGTTCTATGGTTGTTCAAATTTGAAACAATTGTAAAGTGACATTAATTGTATAATTTTTTATTATTCAGTGTGATAGAAAAGTCCCGGAACGGTTTCTTATTTTTTAACGATTACAGCTAAAGCAACAAAACTTGGTCTATAAATACTACTCAAAAAAATATACTTTTTGAAGCAACCATGAGTTTTTTATCACATCAGGGGGACGACCCATGAGAAGTCGAAACTCTTAAATGACAGTATAGGTCGACATGTGCATAGTATAGGTCGACATGTGCATAGTATAGGTCGACATGTGCATAGTGTAGGTCGACATGTGCATAGTATAGGTCGACATGTGCATAGTATAGGTCGACATGTGCATCAAATTAAAAGAATGGGTAGAAATCAATGCCGCAAATCTTTTTCTCGGAAATTGCAGCCGGTCGAAGTTTACATCCAAGCGCTATTAGCGAATCTTAAAATAGTTATTATTCCCGATAAAAAGGTTCTTTCAAGGTCCAGTTTGTGGTAATGAAAACAGCTAAGTAAGACTTATACAATTTAATGTAAAACCATAAAACTTTCAATTTTAAGCCTTCCTCTAAAAGACGACCCCTCAAGGGAACATATTTTAAAATGTTTTACATAGTATCAATCATTGCCACAAACTGGACCTCGAAAGGACCTGAATATCGGGAATAACATCTCAAACATTTCAATATTTGCTAAACTAACATGTCAAATTCAACCGGCTGCCATTTACTAAGTGGACCGTTCGTAATAAGATTTCCAACCTTGCTTTCTACTAACAAAGACCTTTAATTTTATGTACATCTCAACCTATGCTGTAATTTAAGATTTTCTTCTTACTCCTCGTGGGCCATTCCCCTGATGTGAGAACTCCTAGTTGCTTAAAAAAGTAGATTTTTATGAGTATTATTTACATACCAAGTTTTATTGCTTTACCTTATAATGGTTAAAAAATATTAAACCGTTCCGGGACTTTTCTATCACACTGTATGAATAGATGTGTTGACTTTATTAAGAGGGTCGAATGAGTTTCTCTTAAAGTAACATATTCTATGTCTTCAATAATTAATGCTACTATGTTTTAAACAATTTATAAGAAAGGAAAACACGAATTACAAGCACTTATGACATATTGCACATACGAAATTAACTTATAATAACTGGCGAATTTATTTAAAATGATATATTTTGTATTCCCATTTTAGTTGGTTTAGGAATTAACCATATGTTGTCAAAAGGGGACGAAATAGAGGCAGTTTATTCTTATAGGTTAAAGAGTAAAGATAAATTTATCAGTGGGTCCTCGTAATAGGGGCTGATGTAATCTGCAAACAAGGGATCAACCGGTCTCCCAATAGTGGCAAAAACACAAGGGCTTTGCGCTTAGCTTTCGCGCTCCCTGCGTCACCTGAAACAGAATACGAAATTCTTAACCTTGAAATAAAAAACCTGTTTTTGTGATGATAGATGTTATTACAGTATTACCCTAGGCTGTTATTACAGTATGTTAGGAGATGGTTTTTAGTTCAATCTGGATAGTTAATAAATGTAAAACCTTAGTTAAACTCTCATGAAACAGTTACTCACAATATTTTTAGATTTACGAGATTGACATATCCAAACGTAATGATTGTGTGAACGCAGTTGAAACATTATAAATTTAAAAGGTTTTAAGTTAGTGCTCAAATCGTCCTAGAACCACTACACCACAATCTTACATACATATAAAATGATTTAGCTAAAATAATAAATATAATTGTGAAATATTATATATAGAAATTAACTATACAATTAAGTGAGGAATGAGATATACAGCACATTACATATTCCTTCAAATATTTTTTGTAACGCATTTGTTCTTTAGAAATCTTAAAAAATAGAATTGTTCTTTATGTTTTCGGCCAAAGGTTACAAAGATCACAGTTACTGTTTCTATAAAAATGTATTGGTAATGTTCAGAATAAAGGTTTTGTAAAATATTTTAAATTATATGAAATATCTGATAACATATCGACATCGATGTTTATTTCCGTTATTTTTCAAACAACTGAAAACTGTTCTAGGAATAGAAATAATCTGATGGCATAATGAGGGAGAATGTTTCTCTAAAATATGTTCCTGTAGTAAACTAACTAACATGTATAACCTATCAGGTATTCACGCAACCCATCGTGTTTGATACAAGGTTAATCTTCTAAAGAGCATATTTTCTGTGTTTACAGTGTTATTTAAAAATTTAAAACCCTTCATGTACAATTATTGTTTAAAATAACTTTATTTTAGCGAATTACCCCTATAGGGAAGAAGCTATTACCGTAGTCGGCATGGTAACACCTAGGCCCGGGACCATGATAACTTTTCGTTTTGAGGTCCCCAGACCCCAAAAACACCATTCGTTCGAAACTGTATATATATATATACAGGGTTGGTGAAAAGTCCCGGGACGGCTTAATATTTTTTTAACCGTTACAGATGGAGCTATACAAGTTGGTACACTGTTACTGGGCATAAAACACTATTTTACTACAATTTCAATGAGCCGCTACCACCTCAGGGGGACGGCTCACAAGGAGTCGGAAGAAAATCTTAAATAGAAGCATAGGTTGATATTGACATCAAATTAAAGGTCTTTATTAGTGGAATACAATGCCACAAATCCGACTTTAAACGGACAACCGAGCCCAAAATGGCAGCTATTCAAAGATGGCTTGAATTTGAAATTTTGATGTGCTGAAGTTTTGAATCGGTTTAGTAATTTATTAGCTAGGAGAGTAAATTTTTGCAAATTGAATTGAAATGTATTACATTAATGTAATTTTACATTTTAATGCAAAATTTAAATGTGTTACATTAGATTACACACAGCTACTTATCAACATTTCAAATTCAAGCCATCTTTTAATAGCTGTCATTTTGGGCTCGGTTGTCCGTTTAAAGTCGGATTTGCGGCATTGTATTCTAATAATAAAGACCTTTAATTTGATGTGTATATCAACCTATGCTTCTATTTAAGATTTTCTTCCGACTCCTTGTGGGCCGTCCCCCTGAGGTGGTAGCGGCTCATTGAAATTGTAGTAAAATAGTGTTTTATGCCCAGTAACAGTGTACCAACTTGTATGGCTCCATCTGTAACGGTTAAAAAAATATTAAGCCGTCCCGGGACTTTTCACCAATCCTGTATATATATGTGTGTGTGTGTGTGTCCGTGGGTGCGATAACTCTCGTAAAAAAGATCCGATTTTGATGAAATTTGGTACAAACGTGTAAGGCAGCATTTATGACTTTAAGTTCGAAAACCAGACGGATCGAGCTATCCGAAGGGGTATTTTGGGGGGGTTTGTACCCCAAAAATGGGTTTTTGTGTTTTTTACATACAATTTTTGAAAAAGTAAAATTTGATTTTTTCCATTGCAATCAGCTTAAAAATATGCACAATTTGATGTTTTAATCATTGCTCTACGTCAATTGGTTACTGAGATATTGAAAGTGCTAAACACAGTACGTTGTCCAATGCTATTCTTATGGAGGATAAGAAAAATTGTATATCTCGCTTATTTATCAACTTATCCTCACGAAACTTGGTATATTGCTTCATTTCATTGTGGTCTATTGATATTTGCACAAAAACCCATTTTTCGGCCGATAGTTCCCGTAGCAGCAAACCTGCATACTCAGCCCCATGTTATTCTTATGGAGAATAATTAACGTGTTATCTCCTTTAATTATGGACATAAATTAATAGAACTTGGTATGTGGCTTTACCTAGTTGAGTTATATTGATATTTGTATAAAAATCCATTTTTAGTGTTCCTTATTTCAGCAAACCTGCATACTCAGCCGCCATGTTATTCTTATGGAGAATAATTAAAATGTCATAAATCGTTTATTTATGAATGTATATTGATGAAACTTGGTATGTGGCTTTATGTGGTATTAAGATAAATTAATATGCATTGGAAATTCGCTGAGTATGCAGGTTTGCTGCTACGGGGTATTTACTTTTAACTAGGCCTAAATATAAACAACAGTAATCTGTGTTGAGAAAATGTTTTTCCTTCCTCCCTTATTATGAAACCGTCCAAATCCAATGTTAAAGGTACAATACTACAATAATACTTACTAATGGGTGAATTTTAAATTTAACATCTAGCAATAATTTTAAGATGCTCATATATTAGTTGCAATTGTGTAAACGCAATCAAGTTGTGCTGCTGGCGGAAGGGTAGTGGGTGATATTTTCGATGTAAATGGTAGCTTCCCACCCCCTAGGCTGTTAACGGGTCGCTTCCTCCATGAATAAATAAAATAACAGCATGCTTAACTAATGGAAAAATACGAACGGAACTAGTGGTATACCCTGCGGACTTCCACCATCCTACTTGCATATGCGTCGACTTGTAAATATCGGCTTCAAAAACATTGTAACCAGGTCTCTTCTCTCATGAATAAATAAAAAATGCTCAACTCATGTAGCATTTGTTTGGTTCATTTATACTGTGACATTTTAACACAAAGTTAATAATTTGAACATCAAAAAGTGTCAGTGACTCAAATTCCTCAGTTATTGTATTGAACTGTTTAATACTTTAGTAGAATAATACAGTATATACTATAGTAAAACAAGGGAGTTTTATTTATGAATGTGTTTCCCCAGTTTGGGTATACAAATTTCGTCAGGCAGCTGATAAATTATACGATTCTGTGTTCTTAGAGTCAGGTGTTCATAGCAAACAAATTAAACATATAGTTAAAGACTACTTCAAGATTATAAAAGTTAACAAAAAAATTTCTTAGTTAAGCGACAAGCTTAAAAAACTTAGGCGTGAAAAAATTGTATTTTTTCCCGGTTTAGACTCAAGTTTTAAATTTTCTGAGAAGTTCTATACTTTTAGTAATCTTTAAACGGACTAAAGGGATGCTGTACTATAATTAGTGTACAGGTTACTTATTTGATATACGAGGTACTACAGGGTGGTTATAAAGTCCCTTTCCTCTACATTTTTGTTCTAAATTTCTTAAAATATAAACCCTTGACCAATGCCGATCATTGTTGGGTAGTAAGCACTTTATTTTGACTATGTTAAAAATTTCAGCCGCCATTTTGGATCCACCATTTGTTCAAAATATGTTTTACAACTGTAAAGGTGGGGTTGTGGCCTATCATTTTTAATTATATTTTTATGCTGAATGCAATGCCGCAATCCGTTTTTGGAAATCTTTTAATGAGACACCTATTAGTTTAATATTTAAAAATTGTTAATATGACGACATGTAATATTTTAAAACGGATTGCGGCATTGTTTTTGGCGTAGAAAAATTGTGGATAGTGATGGGTCACACAAACCCACTATGTAGAACAAATGTAGGGGGAAAGGACTTTTTAACCACCCTGTACAGTCAAACAAACACTTATATTATGTAAGATAGGCCTACAAAGTTGCTTCACGAGATGGTTTAGTCGTAAAAATAAGAATTAGGAGCTCTTAAATTATAATAAGATACCTACTACTAATGATGAACTATTAATGAATTATAAGTAAACATAAAACTAATGAGTATACAAATTTCAAATTAGGATGAAGGATTGATTGTATCTTTCCTACTTTAACCACAAATAAATTATGTATTAATAAAGAACCAACTTCAAGAATTAGTGTTTGGTATTTAAAATTAATAACTGCTCTTCTGCTCTGAGAATCATTATTTGAACACCATCTAAACTTGAACAAAGATGAAAATACTGTAGCACAAATCCCTTCATAAATGGGAGGGAGCACCACTTCACGAGTAGTTGGCGGCGACAAAGGAATCCTCAAGGGCCCTGTGGCCGGGGCTAATACTAAAACAACGACAGAAGGGCTTTTTGGAAAAACTGTTTATAAAGAAATATTCACAGCAGATATGTATCAGACATATTATGACGTATGTTAACACATAAATAAGTAATTTTTTAGTAGATTTGGCCAAGTATAAGGCTTTAATCGACATGATGTGACTGACTACTTAAAAATCGCTTTCTTTTTAGCGAATTTCCCCTATAGGGAAGAAGCTATTACCGTAGGTCTCATGGTAAGACTTAAGCCCAAGACCATGATAACTTTTCATTTTGAGGTCCCCAGATGCCAAAAACACCATTCGTTCAAATTTTTATAAATGCACGATAACTCTACTAAAGAAATTCCGATCTTAATAAAATTTGGTACAAATATGTAAAGTACCACTTATTTGAACGAGTTCGAAAACCAGATTAATCGCACCATCCGAAGGGGGGTTTTTGGGGGGTTTTGTACCCCAAAAAGTGTTTTTGGGGTTTTCACATGTAATTTTAATTTAAATCAAATTTTAATTTATACCATTAAATACAGCTTAAAAAACAAACAATTTGGTATTTTGATCATTGCTCTACGTCAATTGGTTACCGAGATATTGAAAGTGCTAAACACAGTACGTTGTCTAATGTTATTCTTATGGAGAAAAAGAAAAATTGTATATCTCGCTTATTTATGAACAAAAACTGGCGAAATTTGGTATATGGCTTGATCTGGTTGTGGTTTATAGTTGTTTGCACAAAAAGCAATTTTTCGCCTATGGTTCCTGTAGCAGCAAACCTAGGTGCTTGGTCCCCATGTTATTCTTATGGAAAATACTTAAAATGTTATATATCGCTTATTTATGAATGTATATGGATGAAACCTGGTACGTGACTTCACTAAGATGAGTTCTATTGATATTTTCATAAAAACCCATTATTTTGTGTACCTTGTTGCAGCAAACCTGCGTACTCATCCCCAATGTTATTCTTATGGAGAATAATGAATATTTTAAATATCGCTTGTTTGTGAATACATTTCTTATGAATCCTGTTAAGTGTTTTAATGTGTTATGTTATATATTCATTGGAAATTCGCTGAGTATGCAGGTTTGCTGCGACGGGGGTATTTTAATTTACCAGTCTGTAGAAGTCCTAAATGTTATAGAATCGTTGTTAAATATTCAATACGTCATCGTTTCAAAGTATTATATAGAAACAATCTATTGGGTGGAATTATATATAGATTATACCAGGTTACTCATTTATACGGTCTTACCTTAAACCATAAACATAGTATATAGATATGAGTGAATATCTTTACAATATTCCCTTGATATCCCAGATATTCCTATGTTAATATATCAGGAGGTGGGGTATTTTTTTTTTTTTTTTTTACCAAACAGTCCTAAAATTTTTAAAAGAGGGAATTGCAAGTTAGTAAAGACCATTCACTTTGACATAGGTTTCTTTTTTTTTAAAAAAGGTAATTTGTCTAAATGATAAGGAACATAATTGAGAATTTCTAGTGAAAGTAGAAACATGTTTTGAAGGGAAAGATGTGCAGGAGTTGCAATGGGGTTCTCACCCGCCGTGGCCGGAAAAAGTTTGTGACTGTCGTCTCCGTCAGTGTTTAACCTATCGGTGTTGTTTTTGTCCGTCTTTTATTTAATTATTTTAATGGTGAACAATGAAAAGTCGTATACCTAACGGCGAGGCGTCCAATGGACTGGATTTCGTGCTGAAGCCTGAAGATAGTGCAATATGCGCTGAAACCTAGGACGCTAATTATTTTTTGACTTGAAAGAAATGGACGACTGATGGTAATGAAGCCCAAAATTACGATGCAAAAACAAATCTATGGTTCGAGAACAATTGTAAATTATGTAGTGATGCCGTTGAGGTTATTCTGTTAATTTTTGTTCAAATTCTAGAGTAATATCTATTAGAATAAAATAATTCCACTGAAATAATTGTTGAAATATAAATATAAAACCAATTAGTATTATAGGAACTTTAATCATTGCAATACAAAACTTACTGACGGCATACTTCATCTTACATCATAAAACACATAAACACATATTAACGTAGGTCAATAGGGGGAGAAAGTAAAAATTGACAAGTGCATGTTTTAACTATACGTAAACACTAAGCCTTATGTATTTTAAGCTTACTTATCGTTTATTAGAAATTAATTCGTTGTGTACAATATATATTTTGAGCTTGTATATTGGCTTTCTTTTGAATTTCACATAGTTTGTTTATAGTTCGCTATAAACGACCAATATCAAATTTTGATAATAAAATTATTCAACTGATAAAAATATATTTCGATGCATAGGGAGTTTTAGTATCACAGTCGCCAATTGTATGCGAAGATATTGTCGTGAAGGTGGAAATTGATGATCGCCCGGATCGCTGCTGTCGGATGTTATCAGGACGACTGATTGCTCTGTGCAGTGTTGCCGTAGGACGATGTTTAGAGGTCAAACACATATTACGTAACGCACCTAAGGGGGATATTTGGTATCATTACCCTACGTGAAGGGAGTTTCAAGGCCAACGTTATGTACACACAATTTTTACATATAATACTGATTTAACTTTACATATGTTTTAACTAAAAAAATACATATAATTTGTACATAACATTCTGTTAACTAATTTGTTTGTTAGGAACGTTTTTTTTTTAATCATACCATTTACCTATGTTTGTTTATTTCAGATTTAGTTATTATCCTTATTGTTGATTTGGCGATTTGGTTTTTAAAAATATTTTTACTAATAGACTTTTTGTAACAATCTTTTGTATGCGTTTTTTCTCGGCAACAATTGTACGACCTAACATATTTTATTTTTTTAAATCTAATAAAAATAGCATCCCATAAAAAATCAAATTCTATTCCAAGAAAAAATGACATAAGAAATCATGTTTTAAATTTATATACAAGATTTAAGCTTATTTAAGACTACTATTCTGGTATTACGCAACTTAAGTGAGGGCTGGGGGAGGAGACTGCTGTGTTACGGTACGTTATATGGGGGAGGGGAAGGGGTTTCCGTAACACAGTTTGTGTACGACACCTACATCACAGAAGGATATAGTTTGCTTAAGCAAATTGTTATATTGTCTTCCGAAGAATCAGCAGTAATATCATTAGACTCCGCCATGCAGGCGGGATCGTCGCTATAGAAACGCAATAACAATAAACTCTTAATGATAATTATTACTTCTCAGCATTTGTGCACGCGGCACTGATATTGCTCCCCAGGTCCCCATCTCAAGTTTTTATTAACAGAGTTCCTCTAGCGTTTTTCTCACTAACGACCTCACTCAGGTCATTGAAAAATTACATTACGTTTCCCCCTTCCAAACCACTCCCATTACCTAAAGTGAAAACGAGAAAGAATAGCTATAAAACAATTATCGTCGTTCTACTAATTATCTAATCATTAATCTTAAACAAGGTTTCTGAAAAAAGCTCTTGTTCACTTTGATTCAGTTATATATAAACTATGAATATGTATTCAGACGATTCACATCCACGCGAATACATTTAAATACGCGTACTAGTGTATAACATTTGTATAATATTTATATTAGTGTTTTGTGAGTGGTTGAATAACTTATGTTTTCATAAAAAATTCAATCGAACTCATCAAGTACTCAAAAAGGAATGTTATATTGTTTATTAAACACATATGTACACAAGAAATGATAATACATGTTTTCAAATTCGCAGACTCATATACAACTAGTATGTTCCACGGGTATCGTTTTAATAAATTAACATAACTATTTCAAGAGGAAAACCGATCAATAGACGTTTAACACGTTGAATCAATTTATGTTTATCGCTCACATTTCTAAATAAACTTCCTTTATTTCAGAATGCAATTTTTCGGAAAATTTAGTAGTTCTTTGTTATTCGTGGCCCTATTTATGATATATGCATCTTTAACAAGTTCTAGTTCTAAAATTGTTTTATTTACGTAAATACACCGACTCACATAATTTTTTTTCTCGAATAAATTTATGCTTTTAAGATAAGGCACAGTGTTCTATATAAAGATATTTTTGTTCATCTGACCCTCAACATCTTATAATTACCGCTCATAATGAGCGGGAACCAACACAATAAAACCTATATTTATCATCACGACATTTACAAATATGATGTACAAAACATTTAAATTTTATTCCAAGAAACGCAATGAAAGTCGGCGTAGCAATGATCCTCACAACCTTTCAAGACAAGTGAAATTGAAATGTTGACATAGTGTTAAACAAATATACGGCAGAAAGTAGTTTCTTCAGAGACAGTTTGTCACTGCAGGAATTGAGATTGTTTTGTTCCGAGATAAAAGGTCTGTTAAAGGAGCTGTCGACCAAGCAACTGTATTGTAAGTCCGCGTCATGTCCAATCAGCCAACCATTTGTTATATCTGTGTCCCGAACAATAACAACAACAACAACAACAACAAAAATAAAACAACTTACTTGTATTCCTCGAATGTGAAACTTTGAGCAATTGGTTATTTCATGATTGATTATTATTCTGTGATTCAGGTTGTTTAGCAGCTTCTTCTTTTCTTATTGAACACAAATATTGGGGATTAATATATACTGTATATACATATAATGAAACATATTTGTAAAGATTGATATTTGTATTTAATTTTAAACCTGTTACATTGAATAACAAAATATGAAAAATGCAAAAAGAAAAAAAAAAAACAAGAAACATCCTTAATTATTCAAATTTATTTCTGCATTATACAGGGTGTCTGTAAAGTACGTTACAAAAATCTGGCATAATGTTTATGGGTAAAAAGTAGTAAAACAGTTCCTAAAAATTAACTGAAATATCTTAGCTATTGGTAGAGTAATATTTAAAATCTTTATACCATCTTTTACGGAATAAACGTGTGGCGACCCAGCTGCACATTTAATTTATTGTAAGATCAGCTGTCAATTTATTATTATTCTTTTGTTTATATTGACATTCAAAGAGAGTTCAAATAAAAATCACTTCTATCTGACATTATCTGGCAATTCATTTTAACAACCCCAATTGGTGACCCCGACGAACAAGTTTGCCCTTTTATTTACCAAGATAACTTCGACCCTTCCTTGTCCATCACATCACTTCCACTTCACTACTTCAACCGTTCTTCAACAGTTGATTTTCATCCTTCAATTCTTCAATCGACCAAGAGCTTTTGGAACGTCTAGCCCAATTACAAAATGAAAATGAAAACCTTCTGAGACAGCTACAGGACCTGAATCGAAGACCCGATCGAGACAAAGACTTACCACAACAACTTCAACCAGCGGTGAACCAACCTGCGCTTCAACCTCTTCCACCGCAGCTCCCGCCGGATCACCCCGCCCATCCAGAACAACTCGAACATCTGGGAGTCAAAAGGGTAAGTGTCAAATTACCGCCCTTTTGGAAAGAAAAACCAAAACTTTGGTTCGCCCAAGTTGAGGCCCAATTTGCCCTGGCGAGGATCACGAGTGAACTAACAAAATACTCGTATGTAATTTCACATCTTGACGAACGTTATGCCAACGAGGTGGAGGATCTCATTGACAATCCTCCTGCTGATACTCCATACTCCACCCTCAAATCCGAGATTATTCGACGTTTGTCTGTATCAGAGGATCGGCGCGTTCGTCAATTGTTGTTGGAGGAGGAGCTTGGTGACAGGACAATTCCCACGCCACCTCCGGTCTCTTGTGGGTTTTGCCACAGTACAGGATGGTTTGTTGAAGACCATATGGATGCAACGGCTCCCATCATATGTACAAGCGATTTTACAGGCCCAAGCTGGACAGGCAGGCGTCCAAACTGGCATGTTGGCCATTACCGCTGATAAAATCTTAGAAGTACAACCTAATGCATCTTTCTGTCCTTCACCTGTAATTTACGTAAACGCAGTCGCTTCAACATCGCCTGCGCCTAAATTTGTAAATATTTCTCAATTTGACGAACTAGTAAAACAAATGTTAGATATGCAGCTTCGAATGAAATCTATGTGTGATGACATGCACTCCTTACGTGACGAGCAATCAAGGCTTCGTCAAAGGAGTTTGTCTAACAGCCGGTATCGCAAAAGTAGCTCATCTAACAGTTCAGAGCAGGCTGGCTTATGCTGGTACCACAAGCGTTTTGGCAACCAGGCTAACTGGTGTATTCAGCCATGTACTTTTGGAAGTCCAACAAATTCCAGAGGCAGTCAGTAATGGCGTCCGCTGACTGTCAACCTTCTGGGCGCCGATTACTAGTACTAGATAAAACTACCAATAATAGATTCCTAATAGATACTGGTTCTGATATCTGCTGTCTCCCAAAATCCTTTGTTCATAACCATCCAAAATGTGTTGAATACGATCTTCGCGCTGCAAACAACTCTACAATCCATACATACGGAATGATGACAATGTCTTTAAATCTAGGACTTAGACGAGCTTTTACCTGGAAGTTTGTTGTCGCAGATGTTAGCACACCAATCCTCGGATCAGACTTTTTGGCACATTTCGGGTTACTCCCTGACTGTCGCAATCAACGGCTGATTGACAGCGTAACCAACCTTTCTGTCCCTTGCCAGTCGACTACAATCTCTCATTTTAGTATCAAAACCATCACTCCCGATTCTTCCAAATCAATATTGTCCGAATTCCCCGAGCTTACCCGTCCTTCATTCTACCATGCACTTTATCAAGACAACTCCTGGCCCCCTATCTCGTCCCGCCCCCGGCGTCTCGCTCCTGAACACCTTGTTCTAGCGAAAGCCGAGTTTGACGCAATGCTCACTGACGGTACTGCACGTCGGTCTGATGGACCATGGTCGTCGCCCCTTCATATGGTCCCCAAGAAACCCGATGGGTGGCGCCCATGTGGCGACTCCCGTGCCCTGAATGCCAGAACAATCCCCGATAGGTACCCCGTCAGACACATCCACGATTTTACCTATCGCCTCCGTGGTTGCAAAGTTTTTTCCGTGATTGATTTAGTCAAAGCCTACACCCAAATCCCTGTGAATCCTGATGACATACCTAAGACAGCCATCACAACACCTTTTGGCTTGTTCGAATTTCCCTTTATGTCATTCGGCCTCCGCAACGCAGGTCAAACGTTTCAGCGTTTTATTGATGAAGTCGTGTTTGGTTTAGACTTCTGCTTCCCTTATATTGATGACGTTTTAGTTTTCTCTAAGGACGAAGCTGAACATGAAGAACATCTACGAACCCTATTAAAACGTTTTTCTGACTATGGCATCCTAGTTAATGTAAAGAAAACTGTTTTAAACACCACCACGGTCACATTTCTTGGTTATGAAGTTTCTGCTGCTGGTACCAGACCACACCCCGATCGTGTTGACGTTTCCTTTGCATTAGTGGCTATATAAATATTTAAAAAAACTTGCCGTTTTAAAGTGAAATTTGCCGTTTTAATTTCTGAAGCTTTAGAAATTAAAATCTTACGTCAATCCTTTGGAACGGACTTCACAGACAACTTGTATAGAAGAATAACTGGTTTAGAATATAAAAAAAATAATTTTTAAGAGCTATTGATTTACCTTACAAACTGAAGTAGTACTGTAATTTTTAGAGTAAATAGTTTCTAAAATAGCTTAGCTGTTTTTCCTATTTTATATATTATTTAAACAAATTTTTTAAAGGTTAAAAATACGGTTAAGATTTTTAGTTAACAACTAATGAAAAAAAGTTTATCTTTATGATGCTCTTCATCATTTCCACACCCAGAAAATAAAAATATGAAACTGAAATTACTTTAAAAAATTATATTTTTCCTTTATATTATAGTAACTTGTTCAAGTCTTGAATCCATAAAAACATTCATGAAATTTTTTCACATAGTAATACAACAACGAATTATTAAAGATGTGTTTATATTATTTCTAATGAGACACTTTTCAGTTTCCACTATTTTTCCTTTTGAAGGATAATTTTGCTATCACAATACGTTACTACAATTATTAGCTATACCCCACACTAGATTTATTATAATTACCATATTAGCTAAGTAATTTGTGGGAGATTTACAGCCAGAAAGGTTATAAATGCAATGAGAAAAGGTATAAAAAGAATTATAACATATAAAAACTACCAAGGTAATTTGTTAAAATACACTAAGGCTATTCCACTCGGATAGTCAATTTAGAATATTGCAATGCAAGTTTAAAATTAACATTATATATAGTATAAACCCCTGCTAAGTAAAAATAGTAGGTATTATTGATTTAATAACACTGGTCGTACTAATTCCTCTAAAAATTAAGATTGTGGAGAATATTTGTTCCAGGTTCTCGCGATTGAATTACTAACATGCTTTTTGAAAAATATGTTCCTCAACTCGTAATTGTAAAACAAACTAGGCGAGAGAGTAAAAAGACTACTCTCATCGGATAAAAGCCTGACTAGTCACGTTGTTAACCAAGTTTAGCTAAAACTTCGGATGAAACTTTTGTAAGACGTGGTTGGGGTACAATGTTCTCAAAATTATAAGGAATGGACTACGATTGGATACAATTTATTCAAATGTGAGCTAACGGTCACAATGCAAATAAAAATGGGTTTGTACTGTAATACTTGCAATTGTTATGCAAAAAATTCAAGTTCCGATAAAATTTTATTCTGCTTAGATTGTATTTATTTAAAACGTCTTTAGTGTAAAAATATCCGGAGTTTTTCTTTATATTGTTTTTAGTGCGTAAATTAACCTTGAAAGGTAAAATATTTTGATATTCTGAACTAGAAAATGTCAGTGTAGAACACTAAAAGCAGGAAAGTTCAGATGAGTACACAATCACCTCAGTAATGTTATATATATTATAACCTTACCATCTTTGATAGAAGTAGGTGTCAAATTTCTGATTTTTGCGAGACCGGTTTCAGATTAATTACAATCCATCTTCAGTAGCAATTTTCCTAACCTAGTGCATTATACTACTGCAGCACACTTTTGTGGTTGTCGGGATGTAAAAATGTTTAATACCCCCGTCGCAGCAAACCTGCGTACTCAGCGAATTTCCAATGCATTTATATGTTTCTAACTCTTACCTAAAGCCACTTACCAAGTTTGACAAAAATACATTCATAAATATAAGTGATTTATAACATTTTATTTATTCCCCATAAGAATAACATTAGGACTGAGTACGCAGGTTTGCTGCAACGAGGAAGATAAGAAATGAGTTTTTATGCAATTATCAATATAACTGAACCAGGTGAAGCTACTTACCATGTTTTATTAATTTATGTTCATAATTAAGGGAGATATAAAACTTTACTTATTCTCCATAAGAATAACATTAGAGCTGAGTATGCAGGTTAGCTGCTACAGGGACAACCAACAAAACATTTATTTTTTGTGCAAATATAAATATACCAGTACAACGTGAAGCCACATACCAAGTTTTATCAATATACATTCATAAATAATCAAGATATCAAATTTTATTTATTCTCCATAAGGATAACATTGGACAACGTACTGTGTTTAGCACTTTGAATAGCTCTGCAACGGTTGGACGTAGAATCACAATTTAAACACCAAAATGATTGTTTTGTGGAGCTGAAGTGATTGGTAAAAGCAAATGTGAAGTTTAAAGTAAAATTAACTGAGGAAAAGCCAAAAACCTTTTTCCCATAAGATTAACATGGGAGATTTTATGAGCAGGTTTTTTGGATTTTTTCCGCAACCCCTTAACCTAGGTTAATAATTCAAAATACCATATTATTTGTTTTGTTAAGCTCTATAACATGGTCAAAACCAAAATTAAGTATTTTAAAAGTTTTTGGGTGAAAAATGCAAAAAACTGATTTTTGGAAAATTTAAAACCCCCATAAACCCCCCTTCCCATGGTCCGATTTTTCTGGTTTTCGAACTTAAAGTCATAAATGTCAGTTTACACATTTGAGCCAAATTTCATCGAAATCGGACGTTTTTTACTCAAGTTATCGCATTCACGGACACACATATATATATATATATATATATATATATATATAGATATATATATACATATATATAAATTTGAACGAATAGTGTTTTGGACATCTGGGGACCTCAAAACAAAAAGTTATCATGGTCTCGGGCTTAAGTCTTACCATGAGACCTACGGTAATAGCTTCTTCCCTATAGGGGAAATTCGCTAACATATAAACAAACAAAACTCACACAAACGACATTTACTACATTAAAACCGATCCGGCGCCTGCGCGCACGTTTCACTTTTGTATTAATTGTAGTCCGTACCGTACGAAACCTGCAGATCTACTCAAGGCAAAAAAGAAGCGAAAGTGGCAGTATGTCTTAAATGAGTGGTTTGTAGCCATGTTTTATTAAATTTCCAATGTTTTTCTTACATTACAAAGTTTTAATTTTAGGAATAAAACTTGAGTAATATTTGATACGAAATGCGAATACAGTTAATATAGGAATACCAATTAAATTATGCAGTGTAGGTAGACAAAACAAATAGTTGTGTAAAGACTGACTAGGCGGATGAGTAAAAATTATATTTCATGTTGTAAGCCACCGAATCACTTTATTAAATTAAACTGTTTTAAATACCTGTACTGTCAAAGTGATCCTAGTGTCCTTAAAGGGCTACTGCATTTTCGACTCTTCTCGTATGATCGAGTCTTCATCAGGCGAGACATCAAGATTGATTCTCGTTCATGTGAACATGTCAGTTTTAAAAAACCATTGAAAGACACAACACAAACACATGAAAACACGGACGAACGGACATTGAAACGACGAATGTACATCAAACACGGACTTACTTGGCAAAACTGTTGAGTCTAGACGAGTCCTTTGCACGCGTCGTGCCGCTGCCGCACTATTAATTAATGTTCCAGTTTTCGCCAAATATGTATCCGTGTTTTTTGTACATTCGTCGTTTCAATGTCCGTTCGTCCGTGTTTTGTGTGTTGTGTCTTTCAATGGTTTTTAAAAACTGTTGTATTCACATGAACGAGAATCAATCTTGACGCCTCGACGGATGAAGACTCAATTACACTAGAAGAGTCGAAACTGCATAGTCCACTAGGACACTAGGATAACTCTCACAGTACATGGATTTAAACCAGTTTTATTTAAACATTACATATGTAAAGTATCTGTCGTATACACAAAACAGAGGTCGGGCAGGCAAGTAAGTACCTTGATACTTTATGTTCGTCTTTTACACACTCCTTTTGTTAGACATTTTTGTGACTTAAGCGACTACTTTGTTCCTTTAGCTTCCTGTATTTTACCAACAGTAGTTTAATTAAATATTCCTTGTAATTAAATATTCTGCATTTTCTCACATTTCCTAAAAGGTGATTTTAACGTTCTATGTCAACGTATACAATTATATGGGCAATCGATTTGATGCACTTGTTGTTAGCTTTAGGCTAGAGATATTCGGATATAGGTATACATGAAGTTAAAATACAAGGACTTGAATTAACTGCTTCGCGTGGGTGGAAGGGTGTGGGGGAAGGAGAATTTCCACGAAACAGTCGAGTTTTGTTTGTCACGCGCTGCTTACATGACGTCTCAAGCAGGTCTCGAGTATGTTGGATTTAACGTCAGTGTCTATTTCAGTTAATTAAACACAAGAGAAAAGTATCTGTTACCTATTTCTTTTTCAGTGAAATCGCTACAGATATCCGCTAGTAATAATAGACTAGCTCTTTGTTTAAAACTTACTGTTGGTGATGGTGGGTATAAGTTATTTAAGATATTATTGCGGACATCTTCTGTCACTGAGTAGAAATTTGTTTTTTTATGTCCACAATAATCTGTTAAAAAAATAAGCTAACAATTGTTTATACAACACTTTTTATTACCTTAGAAAGTTTAAGAAACACCGAGTTATTAAAAGTATCAATGCGAAAGTCTGCTTTAGGCGTTGACTTCGGTGGTGTTTGAAAATCTGTAAATCGTCGTCAAGGGAGAGTTGTAAATGGCAACTCCAGTCTGATCTCTGGCTCTGATCGTGGTGAAGCATTTTGTTATATTTTGGGAATGAATTTTCTTCTTATAATAATCTTTTGTTCTTATAGAAGAATAGATTAAGGCCTGAAATTTGATGATTCGTGAACAATTTGGTAAGTTCTTGAACATTTGGGACTAGTAAGCTGTTCGTTCATTCATTGAATGCAAATAGTAAGCTATGACAATCAGATTTATACAGAGGCATGACCGTTAAAAGCGATATTTAATGTACAGGGTGTCTGAAAAGTAAGTATCACACATTAACAGTTTTGCTATTGAAGGTGTTTAATCTATTGATACCACCTCATTTTAAAGATCTTGGTAAGACACGAAAATTAACATAAATAAAATAAAAATCGGACAACCCAAAAGAAAATGTCATCTTAAACGTATTGTACTAAATTAAACTTGTGCTCCCTGTAAGAATAACTTAGCAACTATGAAATAGTAAACCTTCATCAAAAGAGAATTTTCAGTGCAAATATATATGGTATTATATATATATATATATATATAATACCATGTGTATAATATATACATATATATATATATATATATAAAATACCATATATATATATTTGCACTGAAAATTCTCTTTTGATGCAGGTTTACTATGACATAGTTGCTAAGTTATTCTTACAGGGAGCACAAGTTTAGGTAATTTAGGTATATATATATGTATATATATACCTAACCACCTCATGAAGCTACTTACCAACCAAGTTGTTCAAAGATATTTACCAATCAGTGAGATATTCGGTTTGCTGTATTCTCAATAAAATTAACATTACGCTGAGTACGCAGGTTTATATGCAAATATCATTCGACTACCATCACGTTAAGACCAAATTTCATCAATATATAATAATAAATAAGCGATATACAACATATTATTTGTTCTCCTTAATAATAACCACCTGAAGACGGCGCGATGTATAAGACGGCGTTGCACTTTGAATATCTCTGCAACGGCTTGACGTAGGACAAAAATAAAAAAAATGTAAATAATTGTTTTATTTCGTTCAAATGATTGTTAACATAAAAATGAGGGTTTAACAACAATTAACTGAGATAAAGCTAAATACTGATTCTCTATAAAATTAACATAGTAACATTTTCTCCACAACCACATAACTTAGGTTAATAATTTAATCTACTGAATATTTTTGAGATTTATAAATCAGCTATAACCAAAACATCGGGGTAAAAAACTCAAAATCGGGATGGGACAATTTTCAATGAAAACGGAGCCATTTTGGGTTTTGTTTTAACGGGTCAGTAATGTTAAATACGACTTGTGACTAGGTGACCTTTTTGTCATATCGTTATAAACCATCATAAACACTTCCCGGTCATATAACATACCACAACATACCGACATATACCACAAATAACACCATTTGTCTGCTGAGCTACCCCAATATTATGTTTGTAATGGGAAATATCGTCATTATAGATAAATTGATACTAATCATATGCTAAATTAGAAGCATAAGCAATAATTCAACCACGTGTCCAATTCCATTACCGACAGATGAAATGCAAAATTTATTATTGGATTTTAAATAAAAAGAATCCTAATTTTATATTAAGCTGAGATTGTCTGAACGCTGAAATTTTGCCAAACGATATTGATAATATTTTTAATTGATTAAGCTTTCTAATTTATAATGAATGGTTTCGTTGCTTTAATGCAGAAGCGGTACATTAGTGACGTCGATTACAAATCATATTACAAATATTCAACAACTTAAAACTCCTCGGTTTTAACACGTTTTAATAATAATCTAACGAATTTAACTAACCCCAGTCGTCTCCTTTGAATACAAAAGCTTGAAATCCATAATACGAACTAATTTCTTAAGTTTGTAAAATAAAATGCTTGTAAAATGTCGTTCCTTGTTTTAATTAAAATGCTCAATAAAATTAATGTAGGGCACAACATTTTACGTTTCACCTCTTACAAACAAGTAAAATGTGAAGTTGAACATTCAAGATTCCAGAAAAGTTAAATGTGACTGCAAAACAATATGTGACAGCGAAAGAATTATTCATGTATGCTAAGCCAGAGCGTTATATAATCCTTCTGAAGATGTACAGGGAATGTGTAGTCCAAATTACCTCCTTGGGTACAATTTTAGCGAATTTCCCTATAGGGAAGAAGCTATTACCGTAGGTCTCATGGTAAGACTTAAGCCCGAGACCATGATAACTTTTCATTTTGAGGTCCCCAGATGCCAAAAACACCATTCGTTCAAATTTTTATATATATATTTATATATATATATATATATTTATATATATATGTGTCCGTAAGCACGATAACTCTCGTAAAAAAGGTCCGATCTTAATGAAATTTGGTACAAATGTGTAAAGTACCATTTATTTGAACGAGTTCGAAAACCAGATGAATCGCACCATCCGAAGGGGGGTTTTGGGGGGTTTTGTACCCCAAAAATGTGTTTTTTGGGGTTTTCACATGTAATTTTAATTTAAATCAAATTTTAATTTTTACCATTGAATTCAGCTTAAAAAAACAAACAATTTGGTATTTTGATCATTGCTCTACGTCAATTGTTTACCGAGATATTGAAAGTGCTAAACACAGTACGTTGTCTAATGTTATTCTTATGGAGAAAAAGAAAAATTGTATATCTCGCTTATTTATGAATATAAACTGGCAAAATTTGGTATATGGCTTGATCTGGTTGTGGTTTATTGTTGTTTGCACAAAAAAACAATTTTTCGCCAATGTTTCCTGTAGCAGCAAACCTAGGTACTTGGTCCCCATGTTATTCTTATGGAAAATACTTAAAATGTTATATATGCTTATTTATAAATGTATATGGATGAAACTTGGTATGTGTCTTCACTAAGATGAGTTCTATTGATATTTGCATAAAAACCCATTATTTTGTGTGCCTTGTTGCAGCAAACCTGCGTACTCATCCCCAATGTTATTCTTATGGAGAATAATTAAAATTTTAAATATCGCTTGTTTGTGAATACATTTCTTATGAATCCTGTTAAGTGTTTTAATGTGTTATGTTATATATTCATTCGCTGAGTATGCAGGTTTGCTGCGACGGGGGTATTTTATATTCAAAAAGGTATAATATATACTGACCGAGAGAAGTAGCAGTGGTCAAATACTAATCCTAATGGTCATCCTTGCTAATCACAACCGGGAGATCCTGGGTTCAAATCCCGGACCGACTATTCTGATTTTATTTTGTGTGGTTTCACAAAATTACTGCAAGCTGGAATAGTTCTTCAAAGGCCTCAAAATTGAAATTCCAGTTTAAGTGATAGAAAATTCTCTAAGGGTAGCGCAGTGAAAATAAGTAAAACATACCATGGACTTCAAAAATAATATTCAAAGCTGAGAATTTGGTACAAATTTTGGGCGCGCTTTCCTGTTGAACCCAACAGGAAGGGTTAAAAGTCTTCTAAAATAGAATCTGTGCGATTTAAACTTTTTACTGTTTACTTTTACTTTTACCTAAATACTGCAGACAAACTTTAAAAAAGTTACAAAATAAACAACTTTTCTCTAAACCGGTAATGATTTTTGACATAGTAAACGAATTGTAATCAAATTTAGTTAGTACAAATTACCATTTAAACATTTTAAACTTCAAATTGCAAAACAATTTGAGGGGTTTGGACCGTTTTCCCTAAAAGCGTTTGTGTACTCTATTAACAAAAATTTCGTTGGCGTTGAAATACAAAAAAGTCGTCAAATTTGTCAGGAATGAGTAAACCACAAAAAACAATACACTGTAGGGTGGGTCTGTATGAAGTTTCGTAATTGTATCTTTGACCGTTTCTAAGATAACAGGCTCCTTGTAAAAACATACAAACTCACAGGCAGGAAACGGAACGACATGAGTCACATGTTGTATTACGAGATTTGTTTTTTTAACTAAACAAAGAACACAGACATTTTAGTGGATATGAAGCGGGGCACTTTGTATATTCAAATAACAGAAAAAACAGTACGAGGACAATATCTCAGTGCACTAGTCCAAAATTTGTGTTAATAAGTCGATAAATTTAAATCACTTATAGACAAAAACTGTTTGTGTATTTGGAGAACGTCTATTGTCTATTTATATCAGACTCTGTGTTAAATGTTTGGCTTCCCGCAAATAAACGGCAACTCGATCGGACCTATTGATCGATCGATATTTCCCAGTCGATGATCGCAGACTTGCTAGGCTTACTACAGGTTGGTATATATAGAATAATTGAGTGGTACAAGGTTGATTATTTGATAAGCTTAGGTCTGTCTCTACAGTTGATCAGCATATCATGTCGGTCTGTTTCAACATTACCTAACAATTTTCTTAGAAAAGCCAATCACATACATGTACGGTTTTTCTAATTTCTCATAATTAAAATGGTGGATTAATACAATGATGTTTTTCTCTTTGAAAGAGTATCAACAATCTATAAAATATCTGTGTGGCGAACTAAATTGGTTTAGGCCAGAGGTGAAGCTCGCATAATCTATCTTAACATGATAAATCTAGTCATGATAAATGTAGCATTCACCACGTCTGGCTTAGAGGCTTATCTACCAGTGACTTTTTCGTGGCTGGTAATTATTTAGGAACGTCAATTTTAATCAAATGGTTTGCTGTTTCTTCATCAATTAAGGATTTTAATTTCTAAGTAGTATAATAGAGGCAGCGTTTGTTTATCAAGAATATCCGTCTTTATGTAGGCCAACAATAAAGTAGTTTCTCTAGATTACACTGTTCATACTTGTCGGGGGCTACTTAATTACTGTGTAATTCTTTTAGTAGGGAGACCATTTGACTGATTTTTTTCTAAAAGGTGTTTAAGACGCGTGACTGAGATCATAAAATAGTAATCATTGCGAATCCTGCTGTAAATATATAACAATATATATTTTTAATTTACTTTTGTCTGCTACTCAGCAAATTAAAAACAAATCAAAATTGAAGAATGTCGTTATTTTATCAAGAAGTTTTTCTCTCGGAAGTTAATTAGAACTTTTGTTTTATTTGGCTCTTTGTCTTAATTGCCAAGGTTTCAAATGATTCTTTCCAGGAAAAGAAAGAGATGAAATTACTTACAGCTTAATCTTTCGTAGAAAACTAAGCATTAAGCTATAGATCTGCTGGTTTTAGATGCTATGTCAACTTCAAATTTAGATTGTACACAATTAAAGCCGATTTAATTTATTATAACTAATGATGTATATGTATGTGACAAATTGACAAAAACAAGTGTAAAGGTGTTAAATGGTGGACCAATCCACTGAAACTCTGATAGTTACTAAACCCTTAATTACAGAAATTTCCACCTCCGCAAAAAGGAAAGCAAACTCATTTCTGCTGTGATGGCTCCAAGCTCAGCAAAGATCCATCGCAACCGATGGAGACAGATCGACTTTAGCACCAGTATGTGTGAGGATTGATTAATATCAGTTAATACGAACAATTATTTAATTAATAAAAACCTCAATTGCCTGAAGCCATAGGCCAATAGGCTTGTGCGACGATCCAAAGTTAGCGAGGTTAACGGAAATAGTCACATGGGCCAGTGGGGACCGCTAGTGAAAAAGTATAATGGCAGCCAGCCAGGATCGAACCTACACTTGGCCACGACTGACTGTCTACCTCTGAGCTCCTCAGTCCGGTATCATAGCAGCCAGCCGGGATCGAACCTACGCTTGGTCACGACTGACTGTCTACCTCTGAGCTCCTCAGTCCGGTATCATAGCAGCCAGCCGGGATCGAACCTACGCTTGGCCACGACTGACTGTCTACCTCTGAGCTCCTCAGTCCGGTATCATAGCAGCCAGCCGGGATCGAACCTACGCTTGGCCACGACTGACTGTCTACCTCTGAGCTCCTCAGTCCGGTATCATAGCAGCCAGCCGGGATCGAACCTACGCTTGGCCACGACTGACTGTCTACCTCTGAGCTCCTCAGTCCGGTATCATAGCAGCCAGCCAGGATCGAACCTACGCTTGGCCACGACTGACTGTCTACCTCTGAGCTCCTAAGTCCGGTATCATAGCAGCCAGCCAGGATCGAACCTACGCTTGGCCACGACTGACTGTCTACCTCTGAGCTCCTCAGTCCGGTATCATAGCAGCCAGCCGGGATCGAACCTACGCTTGGCCACGACTGACTGTCTACCTCTGAGCTCCTCAGTCCGGTATCATAGCAGCCAGCCGGGATCGAACCTACGCTTGGCAACGACAGACTGTCTACCTCTGAGCTCCTCAGTCCGGTATCATAGCAGCCAGCCAGGATCGAACCTACGCTTGGCCACGACTGACTGTCTACCTCTGAGCTCCTCAGTCCGGTATCATAGCAGCCAGCCGGGATCGAACCTACGCTTGGCCACGACTGACTGTCTACCTCTGAGCTCCTCAGTCCGGTATCATAGCAGCCACCCAGGATCGAACCTACGCTTGGCCACGACTGACTGTCTACCTCTGAGCTCCTCAGTCCGGTATCATAGCAGCCAGCCGGGATCGAACCTACGCTTGGCCACGACTGACTGTCTACCTCTGAGCTCCTCAGTCCGGTATCATAGCAGCCAGCCGGGATCGAACCTACGCTTGGCCACGACTGACTGTCTACCTCTGAGCTCCTCAGTCCGGAATCATGGCAGCCAGCCGGGATCGAACCTACGCTTGGCCACGACTGACTGTCTACCTCTGAGCTCCTCAGTCCGGTATCATAGCAGCCAGCCAGGATCGAACCTACGCTTGGCCACGACTGACTGTCTACCTCTGAGCTCCTCAGTCCGGTATCATAGCAGCCAGCCGGGATCGAACCTACGCTTGGCCACGACTGACTGTCTACCTCTGAGCTCCTCAGTCCGGTATCATAGCAGCCAGCCGGGATCGAACCTACGCTTGGCCACGACTGACTGTCTACCTCTGAGCTCCTCAGTCCGGAATCATAGCAGCCAGCCGGGATCGAACCTACGCTTGGCCACGACTGACTGTCTACCTCTGAGCTCCTCAGTCCGGTATCATAGCAGCCAGCCAGGATCGAACCCACGCTTGGCCACGACTGACTGTCTACCTCTGAGATCCTCAGTCCGGTATCATAGCAGCCAGCCGGGGTCGCACCTACGCTTGGCAACGACTGACTGTCTACCTCTGAGCTCCTCAGTCCGGTATCATAGCAGCCAGCCAGGATCGAACCTACGCTTGGCCACGACTGACTGTCTACCTCTGAGCTCCTCAGTCCGGTATCATAGCAGCCAGCCGGGATCGAACCTACGCTTGGCCACGACTGACTGTCTACCTCTGAGCTCCTCAGTCCGGAATCATGGCAGCCAGCCGGGATCGAACCTACGCTTGGCCACGACTGACTGTCTACCTCTGAGCTCCTCAGTCCGGTATCATAGCAGCCAGCCAGGATCGAACCTACGCTTGGCCACGACTGACTGTCTACCTCTGAGCTCCTCAGTCCGGTATCATAGCAGCCAGCCGGGATCGAACCTACGCTTGGCCACGACTGACTGTCTACCTCTGAGCTCCTCAGTCCGGTATCATAGCAGCCAGCCGGGATCGAACCTACGCTTGGCCACGACTGACTGTCTACCTCTGAGCTCCTCAGTCCGGAATCATAGCAGCCAGCCGGGATCGAACCTACGCTTGGCCACGACTGACTGTCTACCTCTGAGCTCCTCAGTCCGGTATCATAGCAGCCAGCCAGGATCGAACCCACGCTTGGCCACGACTGACTGTCTACCTCTGAGATCCTCAGTCCGGTATCATAGCAGCCAGCCGGGGTCGCACCTACGCTTGGCAACGACTGACTGTCTACCTCTGAGCTCCTCAGTCCGGTATCATAGCAGCCAGCCGGGATCGAACCTACGCTTGGCCACGACTGACTGTCTACCTCTGAGCTCCTCAGTCCGGTATCATAGCAGCCAGCCGGGATCGAACCTACGCTTGGCCACGACTGACTGTCTACCTCTGAGCTCCTCAGTCCGGTATCATAGCAGCCAGCCAGAATCGAACCTACGCTTGGCCACGACTGACTGTCTACCTCTGAGCTCCTCAGTCCGGTATCATAGCAGCCAGCCAGGATCGAACCTACGCTTGGCCACGACTGACTGTCTACCTCTGAGCTCCTCAGTCCGGTATCATAGCAGCCAGCCGGGATCGAACCTACGCTTGGCCACGACTGACTGTCTACCTCTGAGCTCCTCAGTCCGGTATCATAGCAGCCAGCCAGGATCGAACCTACGCTTGGCCACGACTGACTGTCTACCTCTGAGCTCCTCAGTCCGGTATCATAGCAGCCAGCCGGGATCGAACCTACGCTTGGCCACGACTGACTGTCTACCTCTGAGCTCCTCAGTCCGGTATCATAGCAGCCAGCCAGAATCGAACCTACGCTTGGCCACGACTGACTGTCTACCTCTGAGCTCCTCAGTCCGGTATCATAGCAGCCAGCCGGGATCGAACCTACGCTTGGCCACGACTGACTGTCTACCTCTGAGCTCCTCAGTCCGGTATCATAGCAGCCAGCCGGGATCGAACCTACGCTTGGCCACGACTGACTGTCTACCTCTGAGCTCCTCAGTCCGGTATCATAGCAGCCAGCCGGGATCGAACCTACGCTTGGCCACGACTGACTGTCTACCTCTGAGCTCCTCAGTCCGGTATCATAGCAGCCAGCCGGGATCGAACCTACGCTTGGCCACGACTGACTGTCTACCTCTGAGCTCCTCAGTCCGGTATCATAGCAGCCAGCCAGGATCGAACCTACGCTTGGCCACGACTGACTGTCTACCTCTGAGCTCCTCAGTCCGGTATCATAGCAGCCAGCCAGGATCGAACCTACGCTTGGCCACGACTGACTGTCTACCTCTGAGCTCCTCAGTCCGGTATCATAGCAGCCAGCCGGGATCGAACCTACGCTTGGCCACGACTGACTGTCTACCTCTGAGCTCCTCAGTCCGGTATCATAGCAGCCAGCCGGGATCGAACCTACGCTTGGCCACGACTGACTGTCTACCTCTGAGCTCCTCAGTCCGGTATCATAGCAGCCAGCCAGGATCGAACCTACGCTTGGCCACGACTGACTGTCTACCTCTGAGCTCCTCAGTCCGGTATCATAGCAGCCAGCCGGGATCGAACCTACGCTTGGCCACGACTGACTGTCTACCTCTGAGCTCCTCAGTCCGGTATCATAGCAGCCAGCCGGGATCGAACCTACGCTTGGCCACGACTGACTGTCTACCTCTGAGCTCCTCAGTCCGGTATCATAGCAGCCAGCCAGGATCGAACCTACGCTTGGCCACGACTGACTGTCTACCTCTGAGCTCCTCAGTCCGGTATCATAGCAGCCAGCCAGGATCGAACCTACGCTTGGCCACGACTGACTGTCTACCTCTGAGCTCCTCAGTCCGGTATCATAGCAGCCAGCCAGGATCGAACCTACGCTTGGCCACGACTGACTGTCTACCTCTGAGCTCCTCAGTCCGGTATCATAGCAGCCAGCCGGGATCGAACCTACGCTTGGCCACGACTGACTGTCTACCTCTGAGCTCCTCAGTCCGGTATCATAGCAGCCAGCCGGGATCGAACCTACGCTTGGCCACGACTGACTGTCTACCTCTGAGCTCCTCAGTCCGGTATCATAGCAGCCAGCCGGGATCGAACCTACGCTTGGCCACGACTGACTGTCTACCTCTGAGCTCCTCAGTCCGGTATCATAGCAGCCAGCCGGGATCGAACCTACGCTTGGCCACGACTGACTGTCTACCTCTGAGCTCCTCAGTCCGGTATCATAGCAGCCAGCCAGGATCGAACCTACGCTTGGCCACGACTGACTGTCTACCTCTGAGCTCCTCAGTCCGGTATCATAGCAGCCAGCCAGGATCGAACCTACGCTTGGCCACGACTGACTGTCTACCTCTGAGCTCCTCAGTCCGGTATCATAGCAGCCAGCCGGGATCGAACCTACGCTTGGCCACGACTGACTGTCTACCTCTGAGCTCCTCAGTCCGGTATCATAGCAGCCAGCCAGAATCGAACCTACGCTTGGCCACGACTGACTGTCTACCTCTGAGCTCCTCAGTCCGGTATCATAGCAGCCAGCCGGGATCGAACCTACGCTTGGCCACGACTGACTGTCTACCTCTGAGCTCCTCAGTCCGGTATCATAGCAGCCAGCCGGGATCGAACCTACGCTTGGCCACGACTGACTGTCTACCTCTGAGCTCCTCAGTCCGGTATCATAGCAGCCAGCCGGGATCGAACCTACGCTTGGCCACGACTGACTGTCTACCTCTGAGCTCCTCAGTCCGGTATCATAGCAGCCAGCCGGGATCGAACCTACGCTTGGCCACGACTGACTGTCTACCTCTGAGCTCCTCAGTCCGGTATCATAGCAGCCAGCCGGGATCGAACCTACGCTTGGCCACGACTGACTGTCTACCTCTGAGCTACCGCGTCCGGTTAAATTTCACCAGAGCTTAAATATTTATATAAATTAAGTAACGAATTTGTCTTCGTTTCAAACCTTCTCGCTTCTCTTCGTTACACACCGTAATGCTTGAGCATATCCCCTCCACCCCACCCATGCGTTACGTAACACAATCTAGAGTGCCTAAAAGTGTAAGTTTTTAATAAAAAACCTGCGATACCGCTCATAACATTTCTATACAAATAATAAAAAATACGAGGTTTAAATGTAACAACGATTTATTTATTACAAAATAAACTTTAAACAAATTCAAAGTGTCAAAAACGATAATTATTACCGTGCAATAACATGTCGTGGTTAAAAGTTCTAAAACAACACAACATATCTGTATATGATAATTAAGAAGATAATTAAAACACGTTTTATGAAGATGATTTAAATTTTACAGGTAATGTGAAAGAATTATAACGGTTTGTAACGCCGATAAGCCCCCTCCCCAAATAACAGCGTAATGCTACGCTATACCCCTGCCTCTAGTTGCGTTACGTAAAGAGTGTATGGCCCTGACTGGATTTTGGCCCCATACTAATTACTTTTTTTACCGCACTAGAGACAATTTACCTTTGGGGTGAGTGGAAGGAAGAGAAATAAACTAAACGTATTCATTGGCTGGACGTTGTGGATATGACGAGGGGGGCAGCTGGGCACATTGTTACTGATTGTTGCCACCGGTCCCTCTCTCATCTCCTCCTTCTCACATCGAACATTTCCGATCACCCTGCACAAGGTTAAATGATAAATATAATAACTTAGATACCGTCGACGGTAAGTAAATTGAGGCATTGATCATATCTCGTTGATGTATTTTTTTGGCCTCAAGGATCAATTGTAAGGGCCTAACTTTGTGGCATTTCTACGAGATGGGCCACAGAGCAATGGGAATCGGAGAGGACTTCCCTTGTTGGGTGTAATGGGTGTCTGTCAAGTGGATTCACAGGGTCGGAGAGGACTTACCTTGTTGCGTGTAATGGGTGTCTGTCAAGTGGAGTCACAGGGTCGGAGAGGACTTCCCTTGTTGCGTGTAATGGGTGTCTGTCAAGTGAAGTCACAGGGTCGGAGAGGACTTCCCTTGTTGCGTGTAATGGGTGTCTGTCAAGTGGATTCACAGGGTCGGAGAGGACTTACCTTGTTGCGTGTAATGGGTGTCTGTCAAGTGGAGTCACAGGGTCGGAGAGGACTTCCCTTGTTGCGTGTAATGGGTGTCTGTCAAGTGGAGTCACAGGGTCGGAGAGGACTTCCCTTGTTGCGTGTAATGGGTGTCTGTCAAGTGGAGTCACAGGGTCGGAGAGGACTTCCCTTGTTGCGTGTAATGGGTGTCTGTCAAGTGGATTCACAGGGTCGGAGAGGACTTCCCTTGTTGCGTGTAATGGGTGTCTGTCAAGTGGAGTCACAGGGTCGGAGAGGACTTCCCTTGTTGCGTGTAATGGGTGTCTGTCAAGTGGAGTCACAGGGTCGGAGAGGACTTCCCTTGTTGCGTGTAATGGGTGTCTGTCAAGTGGAGTCACAGGGTCGGAGAGGACTTCCCTTGTTGCGTGTAATGGGTGTCTGTCAAGTGGAGTCACAGGGTCGGAGAGGACTTCCCTTGTTGTGTGTAATGGGTGTCTGTCAAGTGGAGTCACAGGGTCGGAGAGGACTTCCCTTGTTGCGTGTAATGGGTGTCTGTCAAGTGGAGTCACAGGGTCGGAGAGGACTTCCCTTGTTGCGTGTAATGGGTGTCTGTCAAGTGGAGTCACAGGGTCGGAGAGGACTTCCCTTGTTGCGTGTAATGGGTGTCTGTCAAGTGGAGTCACAGGGTCGGAGAGGACTTCCCTTGTTGCGTGTAATGGGTGTCTGTCAAGTGGAGTCACAGGGTCGGAGAGGACTTCCCTTGTTGCGTGTAATGGGTGTCTGTCAAGTGGAGTCACAGGGTCGGAGAGGACTTCCCTTGTTGCGTGTAATGGGTGTCTGTCAAGTAGAGTCACAGGGTCGGATGTCAATTGTATCCGCATTGCTCTACTACCGTGGTGACCACTGAGCTCTATGTTATATCTGGAGTCACCACTCCGTGGTGAAAAAGCGTGCCGCTGTGTTTATGGTCGTTATGTTGGCCAGATGTGTTTTTGAAATTTTTGTGGTATAGTTATTTTATTTCCTATTGGTTGACATTTTGACATCGTCCACCTATTCTGATTGGTCCAGTTAACGTGAAAGTGACAACACAATAGAGCAAAATGTCTGTGTTGACGGCACGTTTTTGGAAAATATTTAGTCAGAGAGTAGTGACTCCAGATATAACATAGAGCGCATTGGTGGTGACTAGGTATTACGCTCCATGTTAAAAAAGAAAAACACTTCTTCGTATTCTTTCTCTATGGCGACTCTCCGTCTCCGTTTGAAGTTGCGAGTGAGCTTTAGCAGAAGAGTGTAAAGTTCCCGGTTAACATTCTAACTCAAATGCTTTAGAGTAAGAACAAAATTATATGCATCAGTTTATTTCTTATACAGTGTAGTAAAACACTACATCCAGGGGCTACTTTTCCTACTTGCATTATCTCAGGTTGGTTGGAAACAAAATTACACTCTTGCTGGCTTATAATGAACAAGTGATGTTACAAGTTTATAACAAAATTTTCCTGATTATCTAAAAACAAAAACACATTTCCCGCGGAATCATGAGTCACGACCTTCTGTTTTTGTTTTCGTATAATACAGAGCGCCTCCTTAACCACCCCTCCCATGTCCATCGGCCCGGACCTCCCCGCTCCCCCTTAATCACTTTTTGTACTCTGGTGGTAATTACAAAGTTAATTTGCCCTGGAAGGATGAGCGAAAAATATCACCTAATTGTTTAATGATTACTACCGGTAATGTACGGGATGTTTATCCGCATTATCGTTTAGAAATATCTTCATTACGGAATATTACCATTACTATGATTAAAACTCTACTACTATCGAAATATTCTTCACTTTACGACAAAAAATAACTTTCATTAAGTCATAGGTGAGTCTGCCTGTGATCTGATTTAGCAGCCTTGTATATTATTGAGTCATATATATATATATATATATATATATATTTATTTATTTATATATATGATAACAGTCTTAATTAACATATAATTTCTTTGGTAGCATAATACGTCTTGTTACAATTAACAGGATAAAATAAACTACGTCTCACGGGTCTCACAACACTACAATATATATATATTTTAAGTACAATATAAGTTTAAATATATTTAGTAGTGTATTGAATCTTAGTTTATTATATCCTGTTAATTAACATACTAAAAACTTAATAATTGTGCAAAAGTGTTGTAAAATGCAAAATTTACGTGAAGAACATAATTTTAAGGTTAATAATAATTTTAAGGTTATACGCGAACTTTTAACTTTTATATTTGGTCTGAAATAAACCGCAGAACTATGAAACGTCAAAGATTCTCACTTTTTGTGTGCCTCTCTTTTTTTAAAACAATCGTTAAATATAAAAATCGGAAATTATTTTTGGTACAACTATAGTGGTGTTATATATTGTGGGGTGGTAAATCAAGTTATACTTGATCACTTTTATTTGTTTTTAAAGCTCATTTGTTATATTATAATTCAATATTTCTTGAAAGACAATCTCTCCAAACAAAATACTTACTTAAGAGAACACGTTATCATTACAGTAAAATTAGAGGGATAAAACTATTAATAAAAATATCCATAGAAATATAATCCTCCATAGAAAAAACTAGCGGATAAACATCTCAGTCATAAGTGAAAATACAATTTTCCCTTGAATTTGTTTTATTTCAGCCCCAGAGTGTTCTGGCTGACTGAGATAAACGTTTTGGAGAGCTGACAAGAAAGTTCTAGTGTTTTCATTTATCAACAGATCGTATATAGCGTGGGATACCTTATACGGTCAACCTCCTCAAAAAGGTCATCACCGAGCTGGTGTACTAGAAAAGGTCAATATAGGAATGACGTTATATGCGCCGTTATATAGTCATCAATTAAATTATTACATTTATTTAGAGATTCAATATGAAGTATTTGATTGCAGAAAAAGTCACATTAAACATTTAACCAAATATTATTTTTGTATTATAGATTGCAATTATTTGTAATAAATTATATTGCAGGGTTAAGATGTACGAAACACTGAAGTTGTGTTAAGGAAAGACTGATTAAAATTATGAATAAAATGGAGGAACCATTCTATTTTATGGTTTTCCTTAAACATTGTGTTTAATAATTCAAGTTATACAGGATGGCCACTTTATCATGACACATGGCGTTACATGTTAAATTACCGATACTAATAAAGAATAATCTGTATTAGATAGAAAACTGATTTATGGTTTGTATTTATTACCTCATACCAACAGTACTAACTTATTTTACTCATTGTTTTTGTCATGGGTCTCAGGCTCTAATACTAATAAGGTAAATTCGTATTTGGTGTAGTATCTCACGTAATTTTAAATTTCAGGAAGTTGTGACACATTTTTGAATTATTCCAAATAAGGTTGAACCCAAGACTACTTTTAAAAGTTATAGCAAGAACTACTTCACAAAAACAAAGCGTTTCTAGGGAAGGAAAACACATTAAACGCAAATGCAATTAATTTATGATTGAAATCGTTCAAAAAATATAATGTCTGAGTTTTTCTCTATTTTGATAGGAACCTGGGGTCCTGAAAAATGTACAAGTGAATAAATGTGAAAATGAAAGGTAAACCTGTTGTTGAGAGATATAGTGTTCAGTATGTAATAACGATATAACAAATCCTACGTGTCATAATCAAATGAGCCACCACAAATGAGGCAATATTCATCCCCCTTATTTACCGGCAACAGTTTCCCCTGTTGCTGATTGCAGTTCATTAAGCAGTCCAGATGAACCGGATGAGAGGGTCGGCATTAGCTTACCGCATATTTCAATAATTGATAATCACAATACTGCGGTTCATCCACTGCTCGAGTGGTTGAGGTTTATATTGCAAACCAGAACGTTTCACAATAACCGCTTTGGGTTTGCCACTTGTTGATACTGTGTAACCCTATAAAACAACTGTTTTTAGTTGTTGTTTTTTATGTATAGGAAAATCTGGTTTGTTTATCCTATACATTAATATTAAAAATATATGATGGTTTGTTTGTTTGAACAAACATATCATGAAATCCAGCGGTAATATTTTGCTTAATCTTTGGGATTAGTGGGTTTCAGACATCAAAAATTGATTGGCAAAAACCTCAACCCCGGAAAAAATAAAATGTTGTTAAAAAACTAATTTAAAAATCAACAGTACATTGGGCTTATGGAATTTAAAATAAAAACTAAAGAATCTTAACAGCTGTGAATAAATAACCAGGGTGAACTGTCAAAGAAACTCCGGTAAAGTATCAACAAGTGATTTCTAAAAACAGTGACTAGAACCATTGAATGAATATTACATGTAGCGGGAACATGTCTAAATTAATCAAACTTGTATTCACAGAAAAACACCACTAGAAGGGAGATTGAGCTGTAATCACAACTGTAGTGACTCTAATATGCGGTAAAGAGGCAATTGAGCGAAGCAAATCTGCTTTGTATGGTAGTGGAGACGGGGCGTGGCGAAAAACTACTCCAGGACTTGTTCACAAACTGGCATAAAATACAGAAATAGTTAATTACCTTCGGTAACAAGCATTGAAAATGACATTAGAATGTTTCTTGTAAATGATATAACCATACAACATACATCTATTGAGGCTGTTAACCCACAATAACTAAATAAATATCACCAAGCATCGAAGGGTTTATAAAGAAATTTCTTGTAGATGAAATTTGGTGAGTATGTAGTCCTGAATTACAATGTATATCCTTTAAGTTTCTCTGAAACATGTTTGAAGGTTCGTAAAAATACAACGGGATGTAATAAAATACGTCTTACAACATTTTAAAATATATTTACACTCATACTATATTCACATAACAGACGGTAAACATGTGGTGCGTGTAAGACGTCTTTAACTGCATCCCGTAAGAAATAACAACGCGTAATATGCTAATCAAAAAGTTGTTTAAAAGTATAACTCTTTATGGGTAATAGTTATGTCAAGAGAATTATTGTATAGTGAAAAAATAAATGTTAAAATGAATCTTTAAGGGAATACTTATCGGGGCCCTTCACCAATAGTCCCTTTACCCATCCCTTCACACCATTATACAGTTCGGGCCACGGTGCTTGGCGCCTGGGAAAGGCGAGAAAGAACTCAAATTTCTCGTAAATAAAAGCAGACAATAACAAAAAAAATAAAAACCACCGTTTTAAAATTAAATAATATAATTTTGCTTTCTGCTGACAAAAGTATACTGTAACACTAACGGTACTAAGCCAAATAGAGGCGAAAAGTCTTTCCAAAGGATACGAACCAGGCGCCTAGCACTGTAGCCCGAACTGTACCTACATCTTGGCACTTGATCAGCAAAGTGTAAATAAATGCATTGGCGTACTTTGATGTTTTGGAGGGCACATTGGCACGTTATTGAAGGGTCTAGGGTTTTCTCCTCTGATATTTTGATATTGTTCTTTCTCGAAAGATTAGGAGGGAAGTGTGGTATTAATGTTTCCACGTATTTTGTGGTGCTGACCTACGCGTGTAAATCCTCTCAAGACATAGCAACTGAACAGTCTCAGATTGATAACGTGGGAGCAAATTCCTCTTGAATTAAATTTTGACCGTTTGTAGAAGTCTACCGTCGTCATATCCGCGATGATAAGCGTGTATGGAATTACAACTATTCTTGAACTATTCTACACCACTGTGTAGAAAAACAGCCAAGTGATATGGTATACCGTAGATTATAATAAATTACCTTATTCTTGACAACATCATCCAGGATGTATAATGCATCGTAACATCTTCTTCCCCTTTCAAACTTTACGTAAACTGTATAGTCTTTATAAGAAATATGTACATTGCGCACAGGAATAAAATATAGAGTTAAAACAATCAACTTTTTAAAAAGGTCAGAGTTTGCTAAATAACCTCGTAAAATAGACGGAAGAGAGCCGATTATCCAATGTAATTGGAACCAGTAGTTGGATCTGATAGTGAAATTATTCGGATGATTGAACTCAATTTCTATTTTAAACCTTGTTATAACCCTAAAACGTAGATGCGATGCAGCGTAAAATTGAGCAACGTCCAAAACTTCAAATTTAGACTTAAGGCATAATGAGGTTCATCACCCTCAAATGACTGATTTGCAGGTTTTTTAAGCTTTTCAGAACTAAAATGACAGTTTTATGTGTCTTAAGTGGTTATTAGATTTTTCAGGCAGTTCGGATAATTTATAAATCGGATAATAAACGTTCGGAATTCGTATAATTGGCATTCCAGCGACAAGCCAATTAGGCAATAAATGAATTATTGACTGATTAATCGATTCTTAGGAAATTTGGAAATCAAAAAAGGTCTCAGGGCACATATATTGCTTGTTAATGTAGAACCCTGCAACAGAAATTTTAATTCCTTGAAGCCAAAAATAAGTAGGATGTTCAATGTTCAATGTTCAATGCGATAAACGAAAGCCAATAAGAAATCGCTTGTTAGCCTAACCCGCCTAACCTAACATTTATTTTTTCAGGTTGATAAAATTTTTTACAACATTTATTGTTTATTTTTAAGAGTAAACCTTTACAGTTAACCCCCTCTAAATGCTTAAAGATTTGAGCTACCGGGTGATTTTCATTCGAACATAAACGATGTTAAACTTTATCATAGGCGTTAGGCAAGCATTAGGCAAAGCGTCCATATCGCTCTTGCGTACGGTTGCGTGTGGCGACACCCTTTTACAACATTAACATCGCACTTTCACAGTAATTCCACCTCTAAATCACTTATTCCTTGCCAGAGATCCACAAAGCCATTGTTCCGCATACCTCATCATTTTCAAACGTTGCAGTGACAGTTTACAATAGTTTTCAAACTGTTTTTCGTTATTGTTATCCGTCGCAAAAAGGTCGCTTGCAGTCTTTGTAGTGAACCTTTTAAAATAAGTAATAATTGTTTAAGCAATGATTTGTTAAAATGTAGCTGTTACACTTTTAGTGTTCAAAAAACATATGCTGCCCGTTAAAGTATTAACATTGGAAAACTTTATACTACATTTATTTTTAATAATTTATATAATTCAAGGAGTATAATGGGCTAAAGTCTACTAAAACAGTAACTTTGTAACTCTCCATTAACAACCAAATCCCTAAGCAGCACGATATCATTTCCACAGTACAGCGTTCTAATAGATAATTTTTCAACTAAGCTTTATTAAATGAGTACTCTACCTCGAGCAATGCCTTTATTATTGTGTTAAAGAACTCCATTACTCATCTAAACTCGGAGGAATTAAAGCGAACGCCCAAATTAACTGTCATGAATTTATGTGTTCTTCAATTCATCATATTTCTTTTTATCGCATTCTTAAGCTTTAAATAAATAAAAAAACCTTGCAAAAAATGCATAGATAAATCAATATGGCCTAAAAATATCAGAATGGGTCTTAATTTTATAAAATCCCAATTATAAAGTGTAATTCACGTTTTACAAATGTTAAAAAAGAGAGCCGGGCAAATTCTTTAATAATTAAACCATCTGCGAATTGAGCTAAGATAATTCGATACTCGTAAAGGTGTAGGATTCAGTGTAGCGAATTCACCTCCTGTGGAAATAAAACCTCGAGTTCGTCTCGAAGAGGAATGCAGATGAAGAGAAGGACAGAAAGTGAGGTGAATCTGCTCTCTGAAAGTAAAAGAATGAATATTTATTCTTTCAGACTGATATTCTAACTATTTGGGGTAAAGAAAACCCAGCCACTCTTTTATAGTAAACATTCAATCTTTAGTAAAGTGAAATGTTGTCACTCTGTAAAAGAGTGAAAGATTCCCACTCAAAGAGTGGAAACCGTTTACTTCAGAGTGAAATGCACTCGGTCAAAGAAAGGAAAGCACTCCTTAAAAGAGTGGAATGCACTTCTTGAAAGAGTGGAATGGAATTAATTCAAACTTCAATTATCGGCTACCGGTAAATCAAGGTTTCTACATGTAACCTACTGCTTGCAAAGCGAATGTAAACTGTATTAAGGAATATCATAGGTATTAACAACTTATATTTTATGTAAGTGTTAATTTGAGTTAAATTATAATTTTATTTCTTGGCCTAAAAGATTAACCTAACTCAAATTAGTACTTACTATGGATCTGAAAAGTAATCATACGCTTTACTAGACATGAATGCGCTTTACTGAGACTGAATCAGAATATAGCACCGTTAAATATATCAGACAACTTAAAAGCTAGTGAAAATAACTTCAAAACAATTGGTTTTCATTAATTTGCCTTGGAATCCTTTGTTCTTCACCAAGATCAAACATCACAAAACCAACATGGATGAACTCTTGTTATTCCCGCTCAGAAGTTCATCCCCCACTTCCGCGAAATGCACTCAAACGAACAAGTGGATGTCACTCTTTCAGAGGACGATTAAATACTCGTCTAATGCAAGAGTGAACAACTCACCTATTAACGAAATAAATTTTCACTCTTTTTAGCAAGATGACTTTTTCCCCTTTATTGAAAGTGTATTCTTTCGGAGTGATATAATTGTCGTAATTATTAGACTACATTAAATCCGCAATGTCCTTTTTTCAGGATTACTTCGTTGCTTAGTGCCTGTTTTGAGCAAGTGGAGGCAGGAGCCAAAAGTAAAGGCTGCCTCATAAGACCCTTTGTCTCGGGTTGCTGTTACCGTGTTCTGCTGAGCAACCGGAGACAGGAGCCAACAGTAAAGGCTGCCTCATAAGACCCTTCGTCTCGGGTTGCTTTTACCGTGTTATTCTGAGCAGCTGGAGACAGGAGCCAACAGTAAAGGCTGCCTCATAAGAGCCCTCGTCTCGGGTTGCTTTATCGTGTTATTCTGAACAACTGGAGACATGAGCCAACAGTAAAGGCTGTCTCACAAGACCCTTCGCCTCTGTTTTTATCATGTTATTCTGAGCAGCTGGAGGCAGGATCCAACCGTAAAGGCAGCCTCATAAGAGCCTTCGTCTTGGGTTGCTTTTATCGTGTTATTCTGAGCAACTGGAGACAGGAGCCAAAAGTAAAGGCTGCCTCATAAGACCCTTTGTCTCGGGTTGCTTTTACCGTGTTCTGCTGAGCAACCGGAGACAGGAGCCAACAGTAAAGGCTGCCTCATAAGACCCTTCGTCTCGGCTTGCTTTTATCGTGTTATTCTAAACAACTGGAGACAGGAGCCAACAGTAAAGGCTGCTCCATAAGAGCCTTCTCCTCGGGTTGCTTTTATCGTGTTATTCTGAGCAACTGGAGACATGAGCCAACAGTAAAGGCTGCCTCATAAGAACCCTTCGCCTCTGTTTTTATCACGTTATTCTGAGCAAGTGGAGGCAGGATCCAACGGAAAAGGCTGCCTCATAAGAGCCTTCGTCTTGGGTTGCTTTTATCGTGTTATTCTAAACAACTGGAGACAGGATTCAACAGTAAAAGCTGCCTCATAAGAGACTTTGTCTCGGGTTGCTTTTATTGTGTTATGCTGAGCAACTGGAGACAGGAGCCAACAGTAAAGGCTGCCTCATAAGACCCTTTGTCTCGGGTTGCTTTTATTGTGTTATGCTGAGCAACTGGAGACAGGAGCCAACAGTAAAGGCTGCCTCATAAGACCCTTCGCCTCTGTTTTTATTATGTTATTCTGAGCAAATGGAGGCAGAATCCAACCGAAAAGGCTGCCTCATAAGAGTCTTCGTCTTGGGTTGCTTTTATCGTGTTATTCTAAACAACTGGATACAGGATTCAACAGTAAAGGCTGCCTCATAAGAGCCTTTGTCTCGGGTTGCTTTTATTGTGTTATGCTGAGCAACTGGAGACAGGAGCCAACAGTAAAGGCTGCCTCATAAGACCCTTCGCCTCTCGTTGCTTTTACCGTGTTATTCTGAGCAACTGGAGACAGGAGCCAACAGTAAAGGCTGCCTCATAAGACCCTTCGACTCTCGTTGCTTTTACCGTGTTATTCTGAGCAACTGGAGACAGGAGCCAACAGTAAAGGCTGCCTCATAAGACCCTTTGTCTCGGGTTGCTTTTATTGTGTTATGCTGAGCAACTGGAGACAGGAGCCAACAGTAAAGGCTGCCTCATAAGACCCTTCGCCTCTGTTTTTATTATGTTATTCTGAGCAAATGGAGGCAGAATCTAACCGAAAAGGCTGCCTCATAAGAGTCTTCGTCTTGGGTTGCTTTTATCGTGTTATTCTAAACAACTGGAGACAGGATTCAACAGTAAAGGCTGCCTCATAAGAGCCTTTGTCTCGGGTTGCTTTTATTGTGTTATGCTGAGCAACTGGAGACAGGAGCCAACAGTAAAGGCTGCCTCATAAGACCCTTCGCCTCTCGTTGCTTTTACCGTGTTATTCTGAGCAACTGGAGACAGGAGCCAACAGTAAAGGCTGCCTCATAAGACCCTTCGCCTCTCGTTGCTTTTACCGTGTTATTCTGAGCAACTGGAGACAGGAGCCAACAGTAAAGGCTGCCTCATAAGACCCTTCGCCTCTGTTTTTATCATGTTATTCTGAGCAACTGGAGGCAGGATCCAACAGTAAAGGCTGCCTCATAAGAGCCTTCGTCTTGGGTTGCTTTTATCGTGTTATTCTGAGCAACTGGAGACAGGAGCCAACAGTAAAGGATCCCTCATACCAGGCTGCTGTTTTCGAGTTATTCCTTCCTTCTTCTCTGGAAACCATGTAACCGCTGTCCAACGGGAAATAATAAACTTTTGACGATTGGAAGGAATTCGTTCTGTTTTTTTGCTCAGTAATATACATGTTCTGAGAGAATTGGAATGTTTTTAGAGTCTTTTCACAGAAATGTTCTTGCTAAAAGACAAGTGGGAAAAAATAATTATACGTATAGGATGTTTTTCACAAAAATAATATTTACTCTGATACTTGGCGTCACTATGACTTTTATTTTATAAAATAAATCAACGCAAGGGTAGTTGTAGAAACTGCCCTGCAGGAGCACTTGCCACGAATTGCTTCGTGTAATCACCCATCTTCTCTTCCTATACAATGGAAAATATAAACGATGCCAAGATGGTTAGTCGCCCTGGGAAAATTGATCTTGGAATCAATCTCGGTTTTGTATAAACTATGATTTTGCTCAAACTGTTAGCAACTGCTTTACAAGTATTTTGATTTAAAATTGTTTTAAAGTCGTGCGTAAAAAGTTTAAAATAACTTGTTGCCGGATAAAAATATTCTCTCCAAAAATGTTGATAATTCTTTAAACATAGAAATGTAGGAAATGATGCTAAAAACTAGTTAATACACAAGTTAACACTAAATATTACTTGTTTTGTTGTAAACATTTTTATAATACTTTTAAGAAAATTAGACCACTAATCCAGTAGTTGTTATATAACAAGATAAATAAACTAACGTCTCAAAACACTAAACAATATATTTACACTTATACTGTAATTACATACAAGACGGTAAATATACAAAAAGATCTTTTTGTTTATTTACCGTCTCGTATGTAAGTACAGTATAAGTGTAAATATATTGTTTAGGGTTGTGAGACCTAGTTTATGTATCCCGTTAATTTTAACAACAAGTATTATGCTACTCAAGAAGTTATTTGTTATAAAAAGGAAATTTAATGTTGATATAAGTTTTACAACAGTAAAAAATAGACTTGACCATGTGAGCGTCCTTGTTATAGGATAAAAAAGCGTGAAGAGTTATAACGAGGGGGAGGGGTGGTAACAGGACCTTTAGGAAACGTCTAAGCTTAGAATCACAAGTAGCCTTGATCGCAAACACGTGATTTTAAAGAAAGCTGAAAATTTGTTACCTTTATAGAGTAAGAACGATCACATAATTTTAAAAACGTTTTCCGTAAAAAAAACTGTTTACCTACTAACAATATGTAAACACTCTTGTTAAACGTCATTATTTTCTGAAACATACTTATAAATTAATACTTTTGCTTTACACTAACCAAGTATTACAAAAATTACAAAAAAAATAAGCCCAGCAAAAACACAAACAAAACAAAACTGCTAGAGGAAAACAGTTTAGTAATGACACCCACAACGACAGACAAACTACTCAGATGTGAATTTGTCAGGAAACGTAGAATTGAGAAAGCTATTTATCAATCTGAATCCTTTGTTGATCTATATCTGCGCTACATAAAGGAAATATGTCTACCGTTTTGCCCCGTGTTCTATATCTGCGCTACATAAAGGAAATATGTCTACCGTTTTGCCCCGTGTTCTTTATCTGCGCTACATAAAGGAAATATGTCTACCGTTTTGCCCCGTGTTCTTTATCTGCGCTACATAAAGGAAATATGTCTACCGTTTTGCCCCGTGTTCTATATCTGCGCTACATAAAGGAAATATGTCTACCGTTTTGCCCCGTGTTCTTTATCTGCGCTACATAAAGGAAATATGTCTACCGTTTTGCCCCGTGTTCTTTATCTGCGCTACATAAAGGAAATATGTCTACCGTTTTGCCCCGTGTTCTATATCTGCGCTACATAAAGGAAATATGTCTACCGTTTTGCCCCGTGTTCTATATCTGCGCTACATAAAGGAAATATGTCTACCGTTTTGCCCCGTGTTCTATATCTGCGCTACATAAAGGAAATATGTCTACCGTTTTGCCCCGTGTTCTATATCTGCGCTACATAAAGGAAATATGTCTACCGTTTTGCCCCGTGTTCTATATCTGCGCTACATAAAGGAAATATGTCTACCGTTTTGCCCCGTGTTCTATATCTGCGCTACATAAAGGAAATATGTCTACCGTTTTGCCCCGTGTTCTATATCTGCGCTACATAAAGGAAATATGTCTACCGTTTTGCCCCGTGTTCTATATCTGCGCTACATAAAGGAAATATGTCTACCGTTTTGCCCCGTGTTCTATATCTGCGCTACATAAAGGAAATATGTCTACCGTTTTGCCCCGTGTTCTATATCTGCGCTACATAAAGGAAATATGTCTACCGTTTTGCCCCGTGTTCTATATCTGCGCTACATAAAGGAAATATGTCTACCGTTTTGCCCCGTGTTCTATATCTGCGCTACATAAAGGAAATATGTCTACCGTTTTGCCCCGTGTTCTATATCTGCGCTACATAAAGGAAATATGTCTACCGTTTTGCCCCGTGTTCTATATCTGCGCTACATAAAGGAAATATGTCTACCGTTTTGCCCCGTGTTCTATATCTGCGCTACATAAAGGAAATATGTCTACCGTTTTGCCCCGTGTTCTATATCTGCGCTACATAAAGGAAATATGTCTACCGTTTTGCCCCGTGTTCTATATCTGCGCTACATAAAGGAAATATGTCTACCGTTTTGCCCCGTGTTCTATATCTGCGCTACATAAAGGAAATATGTCTACCGTTTTGCCCCGTGTTCTATATCTGCGCTACATAAAGGAAATATGTCTACCGTTTTGCCCCGTGTTCTATATCTGCGCTACATAAAGGAAATATGTCTACCGTTTTGCCCCGTGTTCTATATCTGCGCTACATAAAGGAAATATGTCTACCGTTTTGCCCCGTGTTCTATATCTGCGCTACATAAAGGAAATATGTCTACCGTTTTGCCCCGTGTTCTATATCTGCGCTACATAAAGGAAATATGTCTACCGTTCTGCCCCGTGTTCTATATCTGCGCTACATAAAGGAAATATGTCTACCGTTCTGCCCCGTGTTCTTTATCTGCGCTACATAAAGGAAATATGTCTACCGTTTTGCCCCGTGTTATTTATCTGCGCTACATAAAGGAAATATGTCTACCGTTTTGCCCCGTGTTCTATATCTGCGCTACATAAAGGAAATATGTCTACCGTTTTGCCCCGTGTTCTTTATCTGCGCTACATAAAGGAAATATGTCTACCGTTTTGCCCCGTGTTCTTTATCTGCGCTACATAAAGGAAATATGTCTACCGTTTTGCCCCGTGTTCTATATCTGCGCTACATAAAGGAAATATGTCTACCGTTTTGCCCCGTGTTCTTTATCTGCGCTACATAAAGGAAATATGTCTACCGTTTTGCCCCGTGTTCTTTATCTGCGCTACATAAAGGAAATATGTCTACCGTTTTGCCCCGTGTTCTTTATCTGCGCTACATAAAGGAAATATGTCTACCGTTTTGCCCCGTGTTCTATATCTGCGCTACATAAAGGAAATATGTCTACCGTTTTGCCCCGTGTTCTTTATCTGCGCTACATAAAGGAAATATGTCTACCGTTTTGCCCCGTGTTCTTTATCTGCGCTACATAAAGGAAATATGTCTACCGTTTTGCCCCGTGTTCTATATCTGCGCTACATAAAGGAAATATGTCTACCGTTTTGCCCCGTGTTCTATATCTGCGCTACATAAAGGAAATATGTCTACCGTTTTGCCCCGTGTTCTATATCTGCGCTACATAAAGGAAATATGTCTACCGTTTTGCCCCGTGTTCTATATCTGCGCTACATAAAGGAAATATGTCTACCGTTTTGCCCCGTGTTCTATATCTGCGCTACATAAAGGAAATATGTCTACCGTTTTGCCCCGTGTTCTATATCTGCGCTACATAAAGGAAATATGTCTACCGTTTTGCCCCGTGTTCTATATCTGCGCTACATAAAGGAAATATGTCTACCGTTTTGCCCCGTGTTCTATATCTGCGCTACATAAAGGAAATATGTCTACCGTTTTGCCCCGTGTTCTATATCTGCGCTACATAAAGGAAATATGTCTACCGTTTTGCCCCGTGTTCTATATCTGCGCTACATAAAGGAAATATGTCTACCGTTTTGCCCCGTGTTCTATATCTGCGCTACATAAAGGAAATATGTCTACCGTTTTGCCCCGTGTTCTATATCTGCGCTACATAAAGGAAATATGTCTACCGTTTTGCCCCGTGTTCTATATCTGCGCTACATAAAGGAAATATGTCTACCGTTTTGCCCCGTGTTCTTTATCTGCGCTACATAAAGGAAATATGTCTACCGTTTTGCCCCGTGTTCTATATCTGCGCTACATAAAGGAAATATGTCTACCGTTTTGCCCCGTGTTCTATATCTGCGCTACATAAAGGAAATATGTCTACCGTTTTGCCCCGTGTTCTATATCTGCGCTACATAAAGGAAATATGTCTACCGTTTTGCCCCGTGTTCTATATCTGCGCTACATAAAGGAAATATGTCTACCGTTTTGCCCCGTGTTCTATATCTGCGCTACATAAAGGAAATATGTCTACCGTTTTGCCCCGTGTTCTATATCTGCGCTACATAAAGGAAATATGTCTACCGTTTTGCCCCGTGTTCTATATCTGCGCTACATAAAGGAAATATGTCTACCGTTTTGCCCCGTGTTCTATATCTGCGCTACATAAAGGAAATATGTCTACCGTTTTGCCCCGTGTTCTATATCTGCGGTACATAAAGGAAATATGTCTACCGTTTTGCCCCGTGTTCTATATCTGCGCTACATAAAGGAAATATGTCTACCGTTTTGCCCCGTGTTCTATATCTGCGCTACATAAAGGAAATATGTCTACCGTTTTGCCCCGTGTTCTATATCTGCGCTACATAAAGGAAATATGTCTACCGTTTTGCCCCGTGTTCTATATCTGCGCTACATAAAGGAAATATGTCTACCGTTTTGCCCCGTGTTCTTTATCTGCGCTACATAAAGGAAATATGTCTACCGTTTTGCCCCGTGTTCTATATCTGCGCTACATAAAGGAAATATGTCTACCGTTTTGCCCCGTGTTCTATATCTGCGCTACATAAAGGAAATATGTCTACCGTTTTGCCCCGTGTTCTATATCTGCGCTACATAAAGGAAATATGTCTACAGTTTTGCCCCGTGTTCTATATCTGCGCTACATAAAGGAAATATGTCTACCGTTTTGCCCCGTGTTCTATATCTGCGCTACATAAAGGAAATATGTCTACCGTTTTGCCCCGTGTTCTATATCTGCGCTACATAAAGGAAATATGTCTACCGTTTTGCCCCGTGTTCTATATCTGCGCTACATAAAGGAAATATGTCTACCGTTTTGCCCCGTGTTCTATATCTGCGCTACATAAAGGAAATATGTCTACCGTTTTGCCCCGTGTTCTATATCTGCGCTACATAAAGGAAATATGTCTACCGTTTTGCCCCGTGTTCTATATCTGCGCTACATAAAGGAAATATGTCTACCGTTTTGCCCCGTGTTCTATATCTGCGCTACATAAAGGAAATATGTCTACCGTTTTGCCCCGTGTTCTATATCTGCGCTACATAAAGGAAATATGTCTACCGTTTTGCCCCGTGTTCTATATCTGCGCTACATAAAGGAAATATGTCTACCGTTTTGCCCCGTGTTCTATATCTGCGCTACATAAAGGAAATATGTCTACCGTTTTGCCCCGTGTTCTTTATCTGCGCTACATAAAGGAAATATGTCTACCGTTTTGCCCCGTGTTCTATATCTGCGCTACATAAAGGAAATATGTCTACCGTTTTGCCCCGTGTTCTTTATCTGCGCTACATAAAGGAAATATGTCTACCGTTTTGCCCCGTGTTCTATATCTGCGCTACATAAAGGAAATATGTCTACCGTTTTGCCCCGTGTTCTATATCTGCGCTACATAAAGGAAATATGTCTACCGTTTTGCCCCGTGTTCTTTATCTGCGCTACATAAAGGAAATATGTCTACCGTTTTGCCCCGTGTTCTTTATCTGCGCTACATAAAGGAAATATGTCTACCGTTTTGCCCCGTGTTCTATATCTGCGCTACATAAAGGAAATATGTCTACCGTTTTGCCCCGTGTTCTTTATCTGCGCTACATAAAGGAAATATGTCTACCGTTTTGCCCCGTGTTCTTTATCTGCGCTACATAAAGGAAATATGTCTACCGTTTTGCCCCGTGTTCTATATCTGCGCTACATAAAGGAAATATGTCTACCGTTTTGCCCCGTGTTCTATATCTGCGCTACATAAAGGAAATATGTCTACCGTTTTGCCCCGTGTTCTATATCTGCGCTACATAAAGGAAATATGTCTACCGTTTTGCCCCGTGTTCTATATCTGCGCTACATAAAGGAAATATGTCTACCGTTTTGCCCCGTGTTCTATATCTGCGCTACATAAAGGAAATATGTCTACCGTTTTGCCCCGTGTTCTATATCTGCGCTACATAAAGGAAATATGTCTACCGTTTTGCCCCGTGTTCTATATCTGCGCTACATAAAGGAAATATGTCTACCGTTTTGCCCCGTGTTCTATATCTGCGCTACATAAAGGAAATATGTCTACCGTTTTGCCCCGTGTTCTATATCTGCGCTACATAAAGGAAATATGTCTACCGTTTTGCCCCGTGTTCTATATCTGCGCTACATAAAGGAAATATGTCTACCGTTTTGCCCCGTGTTCTATATCTGCGCTACATAAAGGAAATATGTCTACCGTTTTGCCCCGTGTTCTATATCTGCGCTACATAAAGGAAATATGTCTACCGTTTTGCCCCGTGTTCTATATCTGCGCTACATAAAGGAAATATGTCTACCGTTTTGCCCCGTGTTCTTTATCTGCGCTACATAAAGGAAATATGTCTACCGTTTTGCCCCGTGTTCTATATCTGCGCTACATAAAGGAAATATGTCTACCGTTTTGCCCCGTGTTCTATATCTGCGCTACATAAAGGAAATATGTCTACCGTTTTGCCCCGTGTTCTATATCTGCGCTACATAAAGGAAATATGTCTACCGTTTTGCCCCGTGTTCTATATCTGCGCTACATAAAGGAAATATGTCTACCGTTTTGCCCCGTGTTCTATATCTGCGCTACATAAAGGAAATATGTCTACCGTTTTGCCCCGTGTTCTATATCTGCGCTACATAAAGGAAATATGTCTACCGTTTTGCCCCGTGTTCTATATCTGCGCTACATAAAGGAAATATGTCTACCGTTTTGCCCCGTGTTCTATATCTGCGCTACATAAAGGAAATATGTCTACCGTTTTGCCCCGTGTTCTATATCTGCGGTACATAAAGGAAATATGTCTACCGTTTTGCCCCGTGTTCTATATCTGCGCTACATAAAGGAAATATGTCTACCGTTTTGCCCCGTGTTCTATATCTGCGCTACATAAAGGAAATATGTCTACCGTTTTGCCCCGTGTTCTATATCTGCGCTACATAAAGGAAATATGTCTACCGTTTTGCCCCGTGTTCTATATCTGCGCTACATAAAGGAAATATGTCTACCGTTTTGCCCCGTGTTCTTTATCTGCGCTACATAAAGGAAATATGTCTACCGTTTTGCCCCGTGTTCTATATCTGCGCTACATAAAGGAAATATGTCTACCGTTTTGCCCCGTGTTCTATATCTGCGCTACATAAAGGAAATATGTCTACCGTTTTGCCCCGTGTTCTATATCTGCGCTACATAAAGGAAATATGTCTACAGTTTTGCCCCGTGTTCTATATCTGCGCTACATAAAGGAAATATGTCTACCGTTTTGCCCCGTGTTCTATATCTGCGCTACATAAAGGAAATATGTCTACCGTTTTGCCCCGTGTTCTATATCTGCGCTACATAAAGGAAATATGTCTACCGTTTTGCCCCGTGTTCTATATCTGCGCTACATAAAGGAAATATGTCTACCGTTTTGCCCCGTGTTCTATATCTGCGCTACATAAAGGAAATATGTCTACCGTTTTGCCCCGTGTTCTATATCTGCGCTACATAAAGGAAATATGTCTACCGTTTTGCCCCGTGTTCTATATCTGCGCTACATAAAGGAAATATGTCTACCGTTTTGCCCCGTGTTCTATATCTGCGCTACATAAAGGAAATATGTCTACCGTTTTGCCCCGTGTTCTATATCTGCGCTACATAAAGGAAATATGTCTACCGTTTTGCCCCGTGTTCTATATCTGCGCTACATAAAGGAAATATGTCTACCGTTTTGCCCCGTGTTCTATATCTGCGCTACATAAAGGAAATATGTCTACCGTTTTGCCCCGTGTTCTTTATCTGCGCTACATAAAGGAAATATGTCTACCGTTTTGCCCCGTGTTCTATATCTGCGCTACATAAAGGAAATATGTCTACCGTTTTGCCCCGTGTTCTTTATCTGCGCTACATAAAGGAAATATGTCTACCGTTTTGCCCCGTGTTCTATATCTGCGCTACATAAAGGAAATATGTCTACCGTTTTGCCCCGTGTTCTATATCTGCGCTACATAAAGGAAATATGTCTACCGTTTTGCCCCGTGTTCTATATCTGCGCTACATAAAGGAAATATGTCTACCGTTTTGCCCCGTGTTCTTTATCTGCGCTACATAAAGGAAATATGTCTACCGTTTTGCCCCGTGTTCTATATCTGCGCTACATAAAGGAAATATGTCTACCGTTTTGCCCCGTGTTCTATATCTGCGCTACATAAAGGAAATATGTCTACCGTTTTGCCCCGTGTTCTATATCTGCGCTACATAAAGGAAATATGTCTACCGTTTTGCCCCGTGTTCTTTATCTGCGCTACATAAAGGAAATATGTCTACCGTTTTGCCCCGTGTTCTATATCTGCGCTACATAAAGGAAATATGTCTACCGTTTTGCCCCGTGTTCTATATCTGCGCTACATAAAGGAAATATGTCTACCGTTTTGCCCCGTGTTCTATATCTGCGCTACATAAAGGAAATATGTCTACCGTTTTGCCCCGTGTTCTATATCTGCGCTACATAAAGGAAATATGTCTACCGTTTTGCCCCGTGTTCTTTATCTGCGCTACATAAAGGAAATATGTCTACCGTTTTGCCCCGTGTTCTTTCAAACGTATGTTCAACGGTGAAAGACCACCATTTGCTTCAATTTGTATTCCAACATATATAATCATTGCTATATGTATAATCGAGATCCCTCCAGATGATTAGGTAATTTCTAGTGCAAAACCAATAACGGTTGATTGACAATGCCAATTAATATTTACTCAAATGACATATACAATTATTGTTTACTGACATCACATCCATTCCTGAAATATTTCTACTTGGTAGAGTGGTTAACTGAATAACCATTCTCAATATTTGGACAGAATGAAGCATGTCCCCAAGAGTAAAAGTACCTGAAGACGTTACGATATTCTATATATTTAACTTATTATTTTTCTTTCGTGTTTGTTGATGATTTAATAGGTTTTATGAGGTGTTGTTTTATATTATATATAATGTTATTTTTAAATGTTTTTACTTTATTATAGTTATTTAATAATACATTTATTATATTTACTGTTATTAATTGTGTTGGTTATTAGATTATCTGTTATTTGTTGTTATTAGCTGTATACACATTTTAAGGAGTTTTGCTTTTTAATTTCTTTGGAACCCCGGCGGGTGGTGATAGTTAATGTTACACATAAACATACATTTTTAATGATACTACTGGTTACACGTCATATGATGATAAGATTACCGATTATGACTTACTTACAGTCATTATGTTCATAAAGTTAAGGCAATTTTACCTATAATTTAGATAAAGAAACTATGAAAATCTCTTTAATTGTTTTCATGAATAGCTCTTTTATGACTTCCAAACTAGCTTTGCCTAGATTCTTGCTTACAATTCTTTGCACCTGAAGACGAGATCAGATTCAAGAACCAGAAACTTCGTTAAACTTGTGTTTCTCCAACAAATGATGGCAACATTTCCACAGCAATTCGTTGCAGTAATAGCTTATATTCTGGTGACGAATAATGTGCTTTTAACATTGTTAGCTCTTCGATAGACACTTTACACTTTGTTAGATTACATTATTACGACGATAATTTTACACATCAATATTTCTTTGGGACGAGTCAATCATTAGTTTAGAGCCATTGGTTAATTCATTAAGAAACAGGCGAAGTGAGAATATGCTCCGAGCACCAGATAGTCGCTCAGGGATAGTCGCGTTTTGGCGGGGATTCTCACCTAGAATAGAAATGCGACGGAAGCTGGTTATGATTCCTCAACCCCTCAGAAACACCCGACCCGTGTCTCCAATCTGTTTGCACTCTGCGGATATATTCTAAATAAACAAGACACGATTCTGCAGCGTGTACTGAGAGCTCCATTTGTGTACGGCAACCGCGGCGCGGTCTCTGTGTCTCTGTGATCGTGTTATCGTGTTGTTTGAGTAGGGAAAACTCAGTCGTTTTACATATCAGTGATTTGATATATGTTGATATGTAAAACACATGTGCATAAAACCTAACCCTAACAAATTATAATTGTGTTTTGTAAAATTTGAATTGACATTGAGCTCTTAATGTGAGAGATATACTGAATCTACACAAATGTGTTTTTGGCAAATGTTATTTTACAAAAATATTATAATACTACAACAGCACATGTTAATAACTAGCAGGCGAGAGTCTGGTCTGTGGCAACACAGAGAGTATTATTTTTAATATGAACCCACTGTTATCCTGTCACGTTTCTCTTAACAGTCTCTAGCGACAATATTTGCTCCGAGAACGTCAAGGCCCAGGAACGTGAGGTGTTATGGACCCTGTGCTATCTAGGACGTGACACCGTCGTGTTGGACTGTTTTGTACACTAAAGTCCCGCTAATCCGAAATTATTGGGACTGGAGCCTGATACTAATTATTAGGACTACCCGGGAAACTACATTTTCACTATACATATATACTTAATTAAACCTATTTTGTGTTTTTGTACACTTTATAGTACTTTAATTGATATTTTCCAATTAAATTCTGCAAATTACTGATCAGTATATAAATATATTAATCTATCTGGTTGTACCAGTACTTTGATGCACTATATACATGGGGGTCGGGAAGTCTGAATCTGTTCTCTGCCGCGCAAAATGCCGCTAAATAAGGTAAACTTCTTTCATATTTCAAGCAATGTATTCTCCAAAAGGAATGTTATCCCTTTTTAGACCAAACCTGCAAGGAATCTAATATGAATCAGTGATTATTTTAAATGCTGAGGGCGTTTTAAAGTTGTTAATACAATTAGTTACCTTGTCAACTAATTTATTTAATTCAAGGAAACAAATGTATAACAATAATTTAGAAACTATTGTACTAGAAGGGACAAGACTAGATCTTACCTAACCTTATAGTGTTGTTATTTTAAAGCCAGATTGGAATCATCCAAAGGAGGTAGTTTTTAGTAAATTCTGGTGTGAAAGTTGTAGGACGAGGGATTAATAGGAATTTTTTAGTTTATATTTTTTTATGTGCGTGTAATACAATCAATTTTATTGCAGATTTTTCTTCGAACAACAACAAATAAGTAAATTTGTTAATTAGGTGTTATGTTTGAAAAAAAGAGAGAAATACCAGGTCTATTAAGGGATGAATAAATTATTAATTTAGTCGTAATTGTATATATACAAATATATGATGTCTGTTTGAAACATAGATTGCAAGCACTTGTATTTGGGGGTATACAAAGTTAAAAAGGAGGTCTGTTTATTTGTTTCAAAGTAGAGGCAACTCAGGTGTTTAAATAGTAAGATGGTGGTAGATGGTGAGGCAATAATAACCGGATGCAAAGTAGGATTAACTATTTCCTGCAACTTAAAATAAAACAATTAAAATTTAAACAAATATTTATTTCGTTTAAGCTGGATGGCAATACAGCTTTTGTCAGAAGTTTTTATTTTATTTATTTCATGTTTGGTACGGATTTAAATGAAGTAGTTTTAACTGGTAACACTTTCGCTGTTTTGGATGACATAAAGAATGTGCGTGTTTTGTTAGCGCAGTTAATGGTAATAAAACGTTCAACAATTCACCAAAATGTTCGCAGTTACTGCAAATGTACAAATTTTGATGAGTTTCAGGTTTTTAAACATCAGGGATTGGATTTCAAATTTAACTGCCTCATTTTGACAGAAGCATGGCTAGGAAATAGAAGTGATTTGGTTAGCATTGAAGGTTATAATTGTTAAAGATCGTACAATAGCATTAACCAAAACGATGGAGGAGTTGTGTACATAGACAAGACAATATTCACATTTTATATTCACAATATATACATTTTCTCCTTAGTTTTATGCACAACAAAAATGTACAACTTTTTATTTGTTAGTCTTAATAATTGTGCATTAATCTGTATTGTTGTATTTTTAAGTCATTCTGAATATAGACATTTTGTGGACTTTTAATTTTTGTGCTGAAAGAATGGGCATTTTTTTAGACTATTATTTTTTTATGTGCAAAATTTGAAAGTGTATACAAATGTAATATTTTTTGGAGGAAATAAATTATTCTTATTCTTAAAAACAAAAAAAAAAACAAAAAAAAAAATCGACGACCTGCAGCTAGTTGTCGCTGGGAGCAGCAGCCACTGCCTTATCTGTGACCTTCGACTGGGCCGGTCACCCATGCGACATTTTACCTGTTTATCGGAGCCCGAGCTCTAATCTACATAACTTTGTCAAAGGCATATCTGAACCCTACTACTTGAGTAGAGATTTCCGTGGAATAAGAGTTTTGGTCGGAAATACCAACTGTGACATTTTATCGGTGCGATTCCTAGACGCCTTGGATGAAGCAGGATTTATATCTAGTGTAAATGCAATAACTCGTCCAGAAAGTAAAACTTGTATCGATCATTATTTCATTAAGGTAATAAATACAATTCAAACTAAGTCTGCCGTGATTCAGTCTAATATTATTGATCATTACTCAATGGCACTACAAGTTTCAAAGAAAGTTCATAGTTATCATAAAAAGAAGACAATTTTGTATAACAAAACTGATTGGAATGTCGTGTAGTCATTTATTATCAAGTGAAAAGTGGGTGGATGTTTTAAGTAGCAGTGATGTACATTTTTGTAGAGAAAAATAATGAATAACATAAGTTCTACCATAACTAAAGCCTCATTAAAAGTGAAAATAAGCGCAAAAAATTCCAAAATTAAACCATGGATTACATTAGGCCTAATAACATCAATAATAAAACGCGATTCTCTTTTAAAAAAATTAAAAGTGAACCTTTCAACCCGCGAATCAGAAATACCGAAATATACTTCATCCTTTAATTAAGCGTACAAAGTTTAACTATTATAAGAATAAAAAAACCCCGTCGCTGTAAACCTGCATACTCCTCGAATTTCCAATGAATAAATAACATAACACAATAAGCCACTTAACAGGATTCATAAGAAATATATTCACAAAAAAGCGATATTTAAAATATTAATTATTCTCCATAAGAACAACATTGGGGATGAGTATGCAGGTTTGCTGCAACAAGGAACACAAAATAATGTTTTTTTATGCAAATATCAATAGAACTCATCTAAGTGAAGTCACATGCCAAGTTTCATCCATGTACATTCATGAATAAGCGATATATGGCATTTTAATTACTTTCCATAAGAATAACATGGGGACCAAGTACCTAGGTTTGCTGCTAAGGGTACCACAGGCAAAAAATTGTTTGTTTGTGCAAAAAAACAATAAAGCACAACCAGATGAAACCATGTACCTTATTTTGCCAGTTTATGTCCATAAATAAGCGATATATACAATTTTTCGGTACTTTGGTATTATACGGATGCCACCCTTATACAGCGCGCTGCGGCAGTTATGTTAGGATGGGTTATCATAAAAATGATTGTCATAAAATTGATTTTTCTCCATTAGAATAACATTAGACAAAGTACTGTGTTTAGCACTTTCAATATCTCAGAACAAATTGACGTAGAGCAATGATCAAAATACCAAATTGTTTGTTTTTTATGTTGAATTCAATGGTAAAAATTAAAATTTTATTCAAATAAAAATTACATGTGGAAACCCCCCAAAAAATGTATTTGTAATGGAGCCTGTTAGTGAACTGCAAATCTAACGTCATCAAAAGTATTAAAGGGGGTTCGGCACCTGGCTGGGATAATATACCTGCTAGAATTGTAAAAGAAAATCAGTCTCTGCACATTCCAATACTTTACCTGATTAATTTAAGTATCCGCACAGGGGAGTTTCCGAATGCCTTTAAAATTACAAAAATAATCCCAATTTATAAGACTGGTCAAAAATCTGTGATCAATAACTTAAGGCACATCTCACTATTAACCATCATTGATAAAATTCTAGATAAATGCATTAAACTAAAACTAACAAATTACTTAGAACATGAAAACATTATCATAGGGAATCAATACGGATTTTGTAGGGGGAAAAATACATCAGACGCACTATTTGATCTTACAAGATTAATTTCAAACGAAATTGAAAAAATATCAAAGTTATGTGTACATTCTTAGGATTTGCCCAAAGCATTTGATTCAACAGACAGGAAAATATTAATAAAAAGACCGTCTTTTTAGGTTTAAAAGGTACATCCCTAAATTTGTTCGTAAATTATTTTGTCAGTCGGAAACAGTTTGTTTCTATTAATGGGGTCAATAACGAGAACACATTTATAAATTATGGGGTAGTTCAAGGTACATTAGGTCCACTTTTATTTTTAATATATATAAATAACAGTACAACATTTAACATTGGAGGAAGGTTATTTTTATTCGCAGATGACACGGATCTTGTGTCCTCTGGCTCTACTTGAGATGAGGTGTACAGCCATGCATCTGCTGATCTGGTCAAGCTAAAGAATTGGTTTTGGGTCAAGCTAAGGATATTGAAGTTGCACTCCTGCGGTGACCTGCGGGCGGCAGTGTGCGGGTGTGCAATTATTGAACGTGTGGCGCAATATAAATACCTAGGAGTGATCATCGATAGCAAACTGAGTTGGATACTTCACGTACAATATATTAATACAAGATTAAGAACAATTATCTAGACCTTTTCGCAGCTTGGGCACGTGCTGTCTGTGGATCACTGTAGGGGAGTGTGCTTTGCGTATGTGCAATCCCTGTTGCAGTACGGAGTCTTGGCGGGGGGTCTTGGGTGGGGGGCGGTGTCTGCCTCTGTCCTTGAGCCCTTAGCGGTTACCCAGAGAACAATTACCAAGCAAATTCTTAGGAAAGACCAAAGATACTCTTCAAATCTTCTTTTCCAAAATCTTCCCATGCTGAATGTAAGAAAACTTTATTCAAAAACCTTGATTCTCTTTATTAAAAATAATAGAAACAATATATTTACTAGAATACAACATCCCTATCAGACCAGAAACAAGATTAATATAGGCATCACTATTCAAAAATTAAATAATAAAGCCAAACAATCAAACTCATTTTACCTTATACATATTGTATACAGTAATCTCCCCAACAAAATAAGAAAATTGGAGGAGGACAGTGTCGGGGTTTTCAGGGGGAGGGTAGGGTGATGGCTGCTGGGATCTTAGTGATAAAGATGCAGAAGCAAATGATCCAATCTCAGTATAGGTAGTGCATTTTTTTAATATTAAAAAAACTATTTATTTTACATTCCGGTGGACTATTCTATAATCACCATGAATATAATAATTAACTGTCAAAGATATTATTACTACTATTACTATAATTATGTTTTATTTATTGTTTTACCAAAGTATTGTATTTTTTTAATTTAAGTTTTCACAACAGTGGAGGTGAAACCAAAACGCAAGTGAGTGACAGTGAAGACTCTCCCCACACACAGACGTACAGTCTTTGTGGGGAACATTTCCAACGTATATTTGTCTGCATTATTTTACTATCACCTGTAAATGTAATTGAAAATAAACTATCTGAATCTGAATTTAAGGAATTTATAATTTGATCGGATGGACACCCTCAATCACCAAAAAACAACACCAGAAATGTTGTGGGATGGTTTTAGCCTTTAGGTTGCTTATTCGTCAATTTGGTTCAGCCAATCCACGCTTACAATAAATAAACTTCAAAAAACTGAATGCACAACTAAATTCTGTAAACTAAGATGATAATTTCAACAATAACTGAAACTGAATTTGTTATATGCACTAAATAGAGTCGATACAAAGATTTAAGTTTGAGAAAAATAAATTACCAAAACAGTAGACTACACAAATAATAATAAATCACTCAATTAGTTGTTTTTTATTAGTTGCAGACAAAAAGCGTTTGTAATATTTCAAAAATTTTAAGCTAGTTTTTGCAATTTCAGAGTAAAAAGTAATAAACTATAAACAATTGGTATTTTAGCGAATTTCCCCTATAGGGAAGAAGCTATTACCGTAGGTCTCATGGTAAGACTTAAACCCCAGACCATGATAACTTTTTGTTTTGAGGTCCCCAGATGCCAAAAACACTATTCGTTCAAATTTATATATATGTATATATATATATATATATGTGACCGTTACCGCGATAACTTTTGAAAGAAGCGCCCGATTTTGATGAAATTTGGCACAAATGTGGAGAGTAACATTTATGACTTAAAGATCGAAAACCAGAAAAATCGGACCACGGGAAGGGGGGTTTATGGGGGTTTTAAGTTTTCCAAAAATCAGTTTTTTGCATTTTTCACCCTAAAATTTTTAAAAAACTTAATTTTGGTTTTGACCATGTTATAGAGCTTAAAAAACAAATAATATGGTATTTTGAATTATTAACCTAGGTTAAGTGGTTGCGGAGAAAATCCAAAAAACGTACTCATAAAATCTCCCATGTTAATCTTAAGGGAAAACAGTTTTTGGCTTTTCCTCAGTTTATTTTAATGTAAACTTCACATTTGCTCTTACTAATCTGTTCAGTTCCACAAAACAATAATTTTGGTGTTTAAATTTTCATTCTACGCCCAAACGTTGCTGAGATATTCAAAGTGCTAAACACAGTATGTTGTCCAATGTTATCCTTATGGAGAATAAATAAAATTCTATATCTCGATTATTTAAGAATGTATGTTGATGAAACTTGTTATGTGGCTTCATCTAGTACTGGTATATTGATATTTGCACAAAAAATTGAGTTTTCGTTGATTATTCCCGTAGCAGCAAACCTGCGTACTCAGCCCCCATGTTATTCTTATGGAGAATAAGTAAAATGTACTGACTCCCTTAATTATGAACATAAATTAATAAAACTTGGTATGTAGCTTCAATTGGTTGAGTTATATTAATAATTATATAAAAACCCATTTTTCTGGTCCTTGTTGCAGCAAACCTGCTTTCTCAGCCCCTATGTTATTCTTATGGAGAATAACTAGAATGTCATATATCGCTTATTTATGTTTGAATATCGATGAAACATGGTATGTGGCTTCGCCTAGTTACATTCTATTTATATTTGCATAAAAACCAATTGTTTGTGTTCCTTATTTCAGCAAACCTACGTACTCATTACCAATGTTATTCTTATGGTGAATGATTAAAATCGCTTATATGTGAATATATTTTTATGAAACTTGGTATGCGGCTTTATGTGGTATTAAGACATATATTATGCATTGGAAATTCGCTGAGTATGCAGGTTTGCTGCGACGGGGGTATTTTTCGGTTATTCTGGTTAGTAAGATTAATAGATTGCAGTTAAAAATTGTAAATAACACATGAGGATCACGATGAAATCGCTTTGAAATTTTGGGAGTATGTAATTATATTGGACAACACGTTATTATGTTAGTCGATTGCATATTTTCCAGTTAATATATACAGATATGAGAATAAAACTGTGATCGTCAATGCAAAACGTCCAAGAATGATTTGTTGCTGTTAATATTTAAAACACTTTCTCATGATTGTTTAACAAGTCAATTATAATAAAGTCGGGGGTGGGGGCTGATTTTTGAATATCATTAATCTTATAATCTGAATGTCATAATCTTGGGACAGTGTTTTAAACATATGGAGCTCATTCTAGTTGTTCCGATTGCATCCCTCCCCCTTATGCGATTACTTCAAGCGATTGGTAACCTCCGATTCAAGAACATCTATTAAACCATTTGTCTAATAACATGTTGATCAATATAACATTTGCTGGTTATTAAAATATGATTAAATTCGCCTCTTTAAATATTTTCTATTACTCAATATTTATTTCTAAACACAATGGAACTGTAAAATTGAGGAAACTGTAAAATTAAATGGAACTGTGTCAGAAGATGTTTATCTGTAAGGACTTTTCAAATCCAAACAAATATCTGACCATTTGTAAGTCATTGATACCGAATCATCACTAGTGCGAACAAAAGGTCATGCAAAAATATATTTCACATTTATCTAGATTCATATTATTTGCGTCCATTTTAAAAAGCTATCGTAGCCATGTTGTCTCTAAAAAATTAAAAGTACTAGCTTAAGACGTTTAATTGTTGGTATATAATTTAATAGCATATCAACTAGACACTACTTTTTGTATTTAAAGTTATCATGACGTACCAGGTGTCAAAGATTTGTACTTTCCTATTCCTTTATATTCAATAAGCAATCGTTGGCAATATATGGGAAAATTAAAATAAATTAAATAGAAGTACGTTGTAAAATTGACTGAAAGCACCTCCATTTTAACCAAAGATTGTTCAATATCTTACTCACGATGTTCATAGACCACTATTCGGCTTCCTCAGTAACGTTTATGTAAAAGAAAGATTCCTTCAAACCTAAATTGTTTTGTTTAGAATTAAAATTGTCAACAAATGTATTAGTTCCGACGACGTGCGGATCAATAAAAGTAGTCTATATATCTTCATACTAAGATCAGCAATCCGGGCGTTCTTGAAACTTTTAAAGCACGTTCAAGAGAAAATAAAAGACCGAGTCGCCAAGTTCGACAACGAGTGGGACATAAAGTATTGTTATTTTACAACGTACTTCGCCACCTACTGATCTCACACTTCTACAGGTTGCCCTGAGCGATACATGTTTCATTTATGTTAAGAACCTTATCTTAACTGTTTAATCGAGAATACGACACTCATAATGTTCAAGTATTTTTAAATAATGTACAACCCCAAACTTGTATACTTAGGATTTTCATATTTGTAATGATAATTTAAATAGTTCTGTCACCTCATTTGAGATTTTTTCGTTATAAAATGTCCGTTAAACTTTTCTGACTATTGTTACTATCTATTATTTGTTTATCTTATTTTCCTTGTCCCTTGTATCCCACCGCTACATTATTATTATACTGTATTAATAATTTAATTCATGTATGATATATACGTCGTCACTGATACGTCGTCAATATTTACGATGTAAGGGTCCATGTACCTGTTTCCATTAATTAGGATGAGCTCACCTCGGGAGGTCGCCTATAAGCTCATCCGCCGCGTATATTCTCGTTAACATACATTAAATTCTGATATACCATCAGGAATTGACCTCACTCAACCTTGCCTACTCCACAGCTGTACACTTTCATCAATAGTTCAAGCACTATCGTGCTTGTTTATTGGATCAATATTCAAACCATAACCAAAAGTGGTTAAAGTTTATTTGCTCTGAAGGTGGTTTGTTAAAATTATCTCTAAGAGTTTCTACTGCAACAAAATTTGAAACTATTTAAAACTAAATCCTAAACAATTGTGTGCTCGAACAATTGTGTGCTCGATTTAATTTAGCTGTAAAGATTACTTTTTCATACTAGAACACTGATTTTGATATAAAGGCTAATTAAAATACGAAAATATTGTAATTTATTTCTGACGGCGAATAAAATTGGGTAGGGTTTCCCACACTTATAGGGTTCCAAAAGATTATAATTATTTTTAATTAATATAACTATTTGTATTAATTTTCCATGGATATTTATCGTATGGTTTGTTGGAAGCATCCTGAATGAACTTATTTACAATATTTATATTCAATAAAATTTGATAATGGTAAAAAACTGTTGTTATTTAACAATTATGTAACAACAAATATTTCCCTCACTTATTCTCAACTCCCTCAAGTCCAACTCAAGTCTCAAGCTCAAGCTCTGGAAGAGCTGCAAGTCAAACTCCCTCAGCTCTAAAAGAGCCGCTCTGACATTGTGGACACCAGCAGACCCTACCGAGAATTCACGAAATGGGCAACGGTTTTCTATATGAATTACAATTTGGTATTCGGCTCTCAACTATATGATTGGTCGAAGACCTGTCTCCTCTTGGAATTCCATCCCACTTGGAATAACATCTACACACATTGGTGCGAAATCTGTTCAGTACGGTCCATTCCTTCCTTAGGAGATTCATAAAAATTAATGGAACAGTTGGATAGGCCTCTAATATATGAATTTGCCCGTCAAATCCTCCCAAAAATCCTCCTCAAGCTGTTTAGGGAGAAAAAGTGTCTTTAACTAAGGTCTTCATTTCTCCCGGGACCGGAAATGATTCCTCTTGGGTGGGAGATCCTGTCAGATGAGTAAATCGGGATTCGAAATTAGTTATTTATGTAGTAAGAACGTAAAGACACTTTACTCCGAATTACTTATACAACTGTTCGAACAACTCCTATTTTGGATAGCACACAACATAAACAATTGGTTTTTATCCATTTTGGCTGAATTTACGAGATTGAGGTTATAAGCACCACTTGGTCCAAAGCAGCAATCAACCGGCTGTTTATCACTTCAACGAGCGGGAAGGTAAGTCGCAGCGAGCGAAAAAAGACTTATTCGCTCGCTAAATAGAAAACAGCTATTTTACGATATGTTTTTAGATCATAAAAAGTACTTTAAGCGCAATTGTAGGAAATTGTTTATACTTTAGAAAATCTGGTTTACGAAGAGTCTCGGGAGGGGCATCGATCCACGGTACTGGAAGACAGGGAAATGGAGTTACTGCGTTAGAGAACCAATAATGTTCTCATAATCTTGTATAGTTAGCACATCGTCATCTCTGACATGTGGATTTTGAGCTATACGGGAGCACAATATTGGGCAGTCGAATCTACCAGGAACAAAGCTGATTCAATTATAGACTTTTGCATTGGCTCCCCAAGTTGTTCCAGCTGAGTTCTGAACTATTTTTGCTGAGGTTATAATTTCGTTGTAGGATCTTGAATCTTTGAGTCGTAGATGGTATACGTTTACTGTGGGTGGACAAGGCCCTTGACGAAACTTGATAAATTTTTATTTAATTGCTCTAGAGATGGAAAAAACATTCTATCGCAGTTTTACTTATAACGGGAACTAAAAAATGAACCCCCAATTTTAGTTTTATTTAAATGTTTTTCGAGTAACGCTAATTTTTATTTTACATCAAACTGATAATACTTTTTCAATATTTGGGACTTTGCCCCCTTGGGGTTGATTGCAAAGACCAATATTTCACTTTTTCAATTATCACTGAGAATGAGTAGTTAAAACTAATTAATAGCTATAGGCGTTGGGCTATCACGACATTTCAAGTTTCAATTAGCAATTATGCAGGTAGCATCACAATTACGGCGTGTTCTCCCAATTAAACCACCGAAGTGGTTGTTGAATGTTTATGGTCGCTTCATTAAAGAAAGCATCACGTGATTCCCTCGGGCATTTTCATTGGTTACGCTCCCCCTTCTCTGTTTTAAGCTGGTATAAACATTTGAATAACAGAGAGATTTGAGAAAACTCTTCCGTTTTAGTGGTCTGCAGAAAGTTAAAAACCCATAAAATTGAAATAATAGTTTTAAAAGGCATACAAAAATGCCTGCTTCTTTAAATAGATTTTAATTCAACAATTAACTAAGCAAGATGCCTATGTTTTAGAAAAAATATTTTAAAATGTAAAAGATAAAACATATTAACAATATTAATCTTTATCTTGAAAGCAATTAAATGTGTATTCCTAAATTTAATTATTTATTTATTTCATTTGTTGTTCAAGGTAAATATAGGAATATGATTTTTCAGGAGTCAGAGTTGAAAAGATACTCAATTGCTTGGCGTTTTATACTACCATAAACACTACTATTTATTGAAAAACTGGTGGACTGCAGAAAAAAGAAAATTAATTCAATTGTAAGCCTATAACACTATCAAGTCATACCCCCGTTAAGAATTGTACGTCAAAGTAGTACTTATCCGTACTAATATAAAATCTAATATAAAAATTGTTAAACCTACATGGGTGCACACAAAATAAATCTAAGTAATACCTAAATTTTAAACAATTTAAACTATTATTCCAAGTGTTCTAACGCCAATTTGAACCAAGTTTGAACCCGCAACGGAATTACCAAGTGCAGTAATTGTTTTTACTCAGAGGCACCCTTGCTGCTGTTTCGTGTTAAAATAACCTTTATCTTGGGAATACCAAGCAAAAAGAATGCAATATCAGGATATTCTAGGACTCGACAAGCTTACAGTGTAATGGAGTGCTGGTCTAGCGAGACCAGGCCAACTCTTGGAACAATGTTTCTGCTTTGTTAAAATATTTTCTTTTGTTGTTTCTGTATCTGTAGAATATTTATGTGATACATATACCAATATCCCCACCACGAGGACGCGTTCGTTTATTTTCTAAATAACTTGTTTACTTTTAAAATATACGTAATTGAAAATTATTCTGTTTCAAAGAAATCGCTTGAACAAACCTCAGCTCGCTTATGAGTTTCGTGCTCCAATGGGTAAAACAACCATCAAAATTCTATTTCATATATCTTGAACCAAGGGAAGTAGCAAGTCTTAAAATATATTAATATATTTGAAGGCAAACCCCCGATTTTCTAAAAGCTATGTTACAGGTTACGTCGTACACACCGTTAAGAGTTAAGAGCTGTCTGTTGAGAGTTTTACTGACAAACGTATATAAAGATTTGACTATCATGGAGTTAAAAGCTTCCTCGAAAGTGTCGTTGTTTTCTCGTATAATATTATTATACTATCCATTTCAGAGCTCGTCATCGGCCTAGAATATATTTTGTGACGAATGACCTTTAGGAGTAATGCGACCACTAAAGTCACTTTGAAGCCATGTATTGAATTTATCAGCCTTTTAGCAAATAAATTTGCTAAACAAATTATTTTATTGATTTTTGTATTTAGTACTTTCCACATATTATATCCTAGTTTGAATAAAAACATTAACCTGCATATTTAGCAGACATATTACACATAGCTTATATTATTAGGCGATATACATATAGATTAAACATAATATATACACTTAACACGGACAACAATCATTATGTTTGGTTTGAAATTTAAGGTATAATATATAGTTCATAATTTTGATTTTTGATTTTGCTAAAGAAATTACATTTTACAGAAGTAGGACTAAACTTTCCGCTGTCACAGATCCATGTGACGCACATAGATGTTGGTATTGAAATTGTAAATCTACCCATTATAAATTATTTTATTTCGTCATTTTATTTAGTTTCATCCCCATCGGCAAGCCCTTTACAATAAGGTCAAAGATTAAACTGTGTCTGACAGTATTAATGCGATAGCAAATATAAAACAATGCAGTGACAAACATAAATATTAATGAACTAACAAATACAAATATATATTTGTATCTAATGTACATTTAATTCAATTATACTTTCCATCGTCTCGTCGAAAAGGATTTGTACAAGTAACAAAATTATTTGATTTGCAGTCGCTTGAAGAAGAAACTGTCGATTCTCAAAGTAACACAACGTATCTTAAGGGTTTGTTAGATGTGTGGTTGGGGGGAGGGTTAGGGCGGCGATTGGGTGGTTGAGGGGGGCGTTGGAATAAGAAATGGCAACCCGAGACGAGAGCCCTTGTGAAGCGACCTTCTCGTGGCTCTGTCTTGCTTGATATTGCACTTCAAACACGTTCACCTATTTCATACGAGAGAGGTAATATTGAGAAGTTGTCTTGTGTTGTTGAGATCCGCAAAGCTAAAAAGATCGATTCTAACTTTTTTTCATAGCCTGGAAATACAATAACAAAACAACAATGTAGTTTACGATTGTTTTATGTTTCGCAATCGTAAATTGACGTTTTATAATGTCATAACGTCTGCATACTGGTAAAATTTTAAATGTATTTAAATGTTTGCTTATTAGGTTACTTATTAATTAATTTTGACGGTACAGGGCCATTTATAATAAATAAAAAGATATTACAAACATAATAAATAAAACAAATTATGAAAAATAGATGAAAGCAGCTAAAGTGCAAGCATTTAGTACAAAATTGCCACGTAGTACATTAATACATACCAGTAATAATAGTAATTATTAATCTATATTAGAAGTTACAGATTTTCTTCCTGCTTAGTTTTTTTAGAGTAAGTAATGTGAATGTGAAAACATCCGTTTTTGGTGGTTTTAGAAAATACTGAATAATCTATCAATGACTGGCCATAATTTTGAAACGAATAATGATTAGTGAATTATGTTTAAGCCAAAATTTGTGTTTATTATAGGGTTTAAAATTGTATAACGTGACCGAGGTTTAAACTTAAAAATTCTAAGATTCGTAGTAGCGACCCTCATTTTTTGATAGCACACCCTTTACCTTAAACAAAATAAAAATATATATTTGTGCATTATTCCTTGGGGTCGATTTAGTGGGGAATATTTCCGTTTCGTTCTTTATAGGCCAAGTAGTTCGTCTGTAATTTGTTTACCTTACGTGAGACCACCTGTGTAGTATAAAGGTAGTGTGTAAGTAAAAAAGAGTTTTAAAATAAGCATCAAAACGCATTCATCAGATTCATGCCAGGCCACACTTTTCTCCCTTTTTACTTTCTCCCTCTATACATAGTATATGGAGAAAGTATTGTTTTCGTCAAAATTTTCGAATTTGAGTTGTTAGTGGAAATATTCGTTTTGGTACTCCCTGAACCCAAAAAAGTGGTTTTTACGTGATGTCTGTCTGTGTGTGTGTGTGTGTGTGTGTGTGTGTGTGTGTGTCCGTGTGTGTGTGTGTGTGTCTGTGTGGATGTGTACAGAGCTAGAGCCCTAACCAATGGGCCGATTTTGATGAAATTTGGTATGTAGGCACTAATCTACGATATCTCCAGGCGTTTTTTTCATTTTTTTGAATTTTTGATTTTTAAGGGTAATTATCCCCCAAAAACCGCCAAAAAACATGAAAAATCAAAATTTCTGTAAAACGGCTCTAACGATTTTGATTAAACTTTAGTCGTTTGTAGAACTTTAGTTTTCCAACAAAATGACACCACCCGCATTCCTGTAAAAATTCGGGTTCAGAAATTACGGGACTTAAAACATCCAAAATTCAGTTTTTTTGATTTTTCATAAAAATACATAAATATAAAAAAATATTACTATTCACCATTAAAAAGAGCTCAAAAAACTAAATAATTTAGTATGTTGAATTACTATTCTACGATTGCTGGTTTCGGAGAAAATTGAAATTCATTTAGCGGTAAACGCAGTACGTTGTTCAATGTTATTCTTATGGGGAATACAAAAATTACCATTTCTCTCTTATTTACTTATCAATTTCATTCAAACTTGATATGCTTGTCAATTAAGCATTGACAAACAGAGTTAATTCGAAATATGTTGCCCCTTAATATCCCTGGGGGGGAATAGGGGGCATTTCCCCTCTTAAAACCACGAGTGTAGCAATGGATGCTGTAGTGCCTCCAAAGCAGGGATTTGGGTGGATGTTTTTTAAAACAACTTGTTTACAAGATTTTCTGTACATTCTACCGTGCTTTGTATTCTATATTTAGTAAATAAAAAATAATTTATTCATTAAAGTTGGGCTAAAAGGGAGAAAGTATGTGTCAGTTTCCTGATACCGTTTATTATTTCGGTTAAAACAATGGCTTCCCTCCACCTTTCCCTTTTCCATTTTCCTCTCGTATTAGCGAATTTCCCCTATATGGAAGAAGCTATTACCGTAGTCGGCATGGTAAGACCTAGGCCCGGGACCATGATAACTTTTCGTGTTGAGGTCCCCAGATGCCAAAAACACCATTAGTTCAAACCTGAAGATTTATATGTGTGTGTGTTTTTTTGTGTGTCCGTGCTCCTGCGTACTCAGCTGCCGTGATATTCTTATGGAGAGTAATTAAAATGTTATAAATATCTTATTTATAATATTATATATTGATGAAACTTGGTATGTGGCTTTATATGGTATTAAGACACATATATATGCAGTGGAAATTCGCTGAGTTCGCAGGTTTTCTGCGACCGGGGTATAACATAATTATAGAATTTTGATTGTTTCGATTAGGCAGTAAAAAGAAAGAACGAGAGGTGAAGGAAGATGTCGTTTTGACTCCACAACATTTAATTCTAAAAAATATAATTTCATTTACATGTCACGCATTATATGTGCATCTGCATAACCGCCCGCATATACGTAAGTCTAAACATTCAATCTGCCAGTTGTACAGGTAGTAACGATCGTGTCGTCGTAATGATATCACAGGATGTGCGCAGAACTGTAGGGTGATGTTACTATTGTTGAAGCGAAGCGGTAGTTACGATGCTGTTATGTTTAACGACTTTGTCATGAGACAACGGCGCTCGTAATGTTCCTTAGTTACCCAGTGAAAACTACCGGCACTATCGTATATTACATATACGCATACACTAATCCATAGCATTCAGAATGCTCCTTAGTTACCCAGTGAAAACTACCGGCACTATCGTATATTACATATACGTATACAATAATCCATAGCATTCAGAATGCTCCTTAGTTACCCAGTGAAAACTACCGGCACTATCGTATATAACATATACGTATACACTAATCCATAGCATTCGAAATGCTCCTTAGTTACCCAGTGAAAACTACCGGCACTATCGTATATTACATATACGTATACACTAATCCATAGCATTCAGAATGCTCCTTAGTTACCCAGTGAAAACTACCGGCACTATCGTATATTACATATACGTATACACTTATCCATAGTATTCAGAATGCTCCTTAGTTACCCAGTGAAAACTACCGGCACTATCGTATATTACATATACGTATACACTAATCCATAGCATTCAAAATGCTCCTTAGTTACCCAGTGAAAACTACCTGCACTATCGTAAATTACATATACGTATACACTAATCCATAGCATTCAGAATGCTCCTTAGTTACCCAGTGAAAACTACCGGCACTATCGTATATTACATATACGTATACACTAATCCATAGCATTCAGAATACTCCTTAGTTACCCAGTGAAAACTACCGGCACTATCGTATATTACATATACGTATACACTAATCCATAGCATTCAAAATGCTCCTTAGTTACCCAGTGAAAACTACCGGCACTATCGTATATTACATATACGTATACACTAATCCATAACATTCAGAATGCTCCTTAGTTACCCAGTGAAAAATACCGGCACTATCGTATATTACATATACGTATACACTAATCCATAGCATTCAAAATGCTCCTTAGTTACCCAGTGAAAACTACTGGCACTATCGTATATTACATATACGTATACACTAATCCATAACATTCAGAATGCTCCTTAGTTACCCAGTGAAAACTACCGGCACTATCGTATATTACATATACGTATACACTAATCCATAGCATTCAGAATGCTCCTTAGTTACCCAGTGAAAACTACCGGCACTATCGTATATTACATATACGTATACACTAATCCATAGCATTCAAAATGCTCCTTAGTTACCCAGTGAAAACTACCGGCACTATCGTATATTACATATACGTATACACTAATCCATAGCATTCAGAATGCTCCTTAGTTACCCAGTGAAAACTACCCGTACTACCGTATATAACACTAAGCCATAACTCATGTTAACTAAATTGTTCTAAGGGACCATACCGTGTTACGTAACGCACTGAAGGGGCGGTATAACATAGCGTTACGCGTTTTTTTGTGTTAGGGAGTCTTGTTCAGAATTACATTCCGCAAACTAATGGTATTTAACTCAAGAGACTTGGGAAACTTGGGTTACAAAGAAATCTGTATTACAGGCTAATTATTTTAAAACGCAATCTAATGTGCAGTTACCAAAAGTAGCCATTTAAAATCAACTCAAGTTTATAAGTAGGTATTGCTACTTGCTTTACTTAATTTTCAACAGTTTTTTATCATTGTGGCGATATTGTTTAGTTTATTTGATGTTGTTTTAATGTTATTAAATTCAAAGTTTTTTAAATGTGGGTTTTACAATTTTCTGAAAAGAGATGACTGTTGCAACAATGCATAATATGGTCTGTTTGAGCCCGTTGTCAATAGTCGAAATAAGTTTAAATAGTTTAAATTGTGAAGCTATTTGAATTAGTTGTTGCAAGAGCCAAAAGCAATAAACATATTTTAGATAAGTCAAATATTTGTAGTGAAGATCACTCTGTATGTCATATATGGCACCTTCCATTACTCGGGATCGATTGATACAGGGCTTCCTTAATATGGATATTATCCAATCACGGAAATTATGATCACGGATGTTATTTATATTCTTAGAAATAAGTTTGAGAGCACAGCTTCATCATATTACACAAAAATCTGTCTTCTATGAATATTTTCCCATTAGTTAAAATTATGTTTCAAATTAATAAATAGTTTTGGTTTAAAGTAGTAATTACTGTATTTATTTAAGTAATATACAATTTGCTCCTCTCAAGTAATACCTAACACTTTGGGTGGGGGTTTCCCTTCAATCTATCCAAATCCGTTTGCAAAATATGACAATCGGCACTAAATCCAAGAGGATCGAGACTCATTTTGCAGGAAGGAAATGCTGTTTAGGCGCGACGGCGGGGACTGATGCATGTTTTGGCAAACAGTGGATGGTTTACCTCCCACCGTCGCACATCGATATTGAACCTTTAACAGCAACCCGGCAACCTGGAGAGAAACCGATCAACCGTGTATTTTAAATGCAGCGAAATTACACATTCTAATGCAATTAGTGTGGAAATTTCGAATTTAAATTTCTGTGGTAGGCTATTTTATTTAATTAAATGTTGGTTTTGTTTGTTTCTGCATTGTTATCCATTGTAACTGTTGTTACCTAAGTCGAGCACTCATTGTGAACAAAAAGTATTAAAAAGAAAAAAAAAGAAAGATTACATTACCTTTTTTCTATCAGTGATTGAAATGGTATCCTACTGGCTAGCACTGGTTTTAATGTATTAAAACTTCATTTTCAGGCCTATCATTAAAACACAATTATGCAGTTGAGGTCGTCATATTTACAATATTTACACCACACGCGGAAACACAAAACACGTACAAAAATATTTAGAACGGCCCAAAACACTGATTTTTAGATTAAATAATGACGAAAACCGAGCGAGATGCTTGTCTAGACTAAAATAATTGATCGAATTGTAAGTCCTACAAGTGCATTTTTCATGTAAATTAGTGCGGTATTTTTTTTTCTTCCCAATAAACCACCCGACTTCTTCTTATTGACTTCTTCAATAAGTCGGGTAGGACTTATTGAATCTTTTCAATGACGACTTCCATTGCGTCTTATTTTGCTCAGCGATGAATAAATTATATTGTTTAATGTTCTCAAGAAGGTTAATTTTGATTGATCCACAGAACACAAATATTCACTGTGATGTTAAATGAAACATGAAGGGCGTTGGGGGAAAAACGATACTTTCAATTCTATATCACTCTATCTGTTTTTAGTGATGTACTTTCATAAGTGTATCGTTTTCTTCTAAGAAAACCACCTATGCTACTGCCCACAGAAACCCGAGACATTTAAAATGAACTTAAGTCGAAATTGCATAACGGTACCTGGTAGCATACAAGTACAGGTAAATTGCAGGAATGCAGTATTCAAATATATTCGGATTATGAGGCAAAAAGGGTTGGCAAGAATAACAATACCGACTATGTTACATACGAAAACCATATGTGAAAAATTGTATCTTACCAAATGTTTTAAAATTAATTTTGTCTTAATACAATTTCTGATTTGGATTTTAATTAGTTTTTAGATATTATAAGAACACGTTGGACAAAGTTTGTTTTTGTCTATTTACGCCAGTGGCATTTTTTTAACGTTTTCATAGGGAACGGTCCAAACCCTAGTCTTGTTACTAACACTGTATCACGTGTTTAGTTTAATATTGTTCTTAAGGTGTAATAAATTCAACCTGGCCGCTCTCCAACGAATGCCAAATAAATGTAAGTTGCAAGTTGGCAATTTATGGTTTGTTTTGTAAAACACAGTCAGAAAAATAAAAGAGAGGCCAAACGTTTTGAGGGAACTGTGGAAGTACACATCTCCTTATTTTTATGTGAGAAATCCGACCTTCAAGTATGTCGGAGCATTTCTTATATACTTGTTAGTGAATTTCCTTTGGAAAGTGAACTATTAGCATGACCCGCACGGTGAAACTTAAGCCCGGGACCACCATAGAAGTTCCTAACGTGACCCCCTGAACACGTTTTGGGGGGTCGTTCAAAATTTTATATATATATATATATATATATATATGTGTGTGTGTGTTTGCACTCTAGCAGTCGCATTTTTTGCCCAATTTACTTCAAATTTGGAAGGGACGTTCCTTTCTGTAATCAGTTGGACAAGTTCGTTGGGCAAAACAATCGGAAAACTCTAAACCCATTTTTTGGGGATTAATCTTTCAAATTTCGAGTTTTTGGGCCCAAAAAGGGTCATAAAAGCCCCATAGATAAAATCAATGCATGTAAAAAGATGGGAATTAGAGAGGCGAAAGTTTTAAGCTCTCTCTCGTCATTCTAGCATAACTATTTACCGAGTTATTAAAGAAAATGTGTATCGACTAAACACAGTACGTTGTCTTATCGGGGTTTTACACTATAAAAGCCTGTTATTCCTTTGTTAGAGTACCTTTATCATCCCCAGCAACCTCACGCCTACTTTCAAGCCTGTCTGGACCTTCTCCTAACCTTATAATGCGCAAAATTGTATTCCTAGCTTTGCAAGTAAATGAAACTAGGAGTATCAGAACAGCCAAAAAATCAATGTTTTCAGATTTCAATAAAAATTGGAAAAATGTATGTTTTTACACTTATTTTGAGTTTTACAAGTTTTTATGTGGAAATTCACTTCCCTCACGTCAGCGTGCTGCGTGAGAACTCGTTTATATTTGAGGGACATTTTTATATGTGAGGTATGAAAGACCAAGAAGTTATTATTATGCACTACACATCCTGGACCTACAGATGACGTTGTCACGCTGTTATTTATTATGATCCTTTGTGTACCCTGTTAGTTACTGCCTTGGTGGCTGTTTTATGACAATAGTTGACATGTTTGGGTTATCACGGAATCGACAGTGGTTTAAAACTCTCTAAATAATATGGAAATATCATTTAGGGGACAATTATAAACTGACACATCAATCTGGAAACTATACAATTTTTTTAAATTGCAAGAATCATATAAATATACCACATAAATAAATACTGTATGTAGCATAAACTAATATAGTTTTTATCATTCATCCTTTACATTCCTAATGGGCTGATTTGTTAGCTAAGTTTTAAGCTAATCAGAGTATTAAGTTTTTATTCTAGTTTCTTTACTTAGATTGCATATCAAAACCTATAATCGTTACTTAAATTCTTACTTAAAATTAAGTGACCATGACAATTTTTTTAAAAAGGTAAAACTTTGTAGTTTTTAATGGACTTTCACAGTTTTACAACAGTTTGCAATAACTTCTTCAAAATAATGTCCATTTTATATTATAGTTCTAGTTTTTAATTCTATGATAGAGATAATTTAAATACACTTCGATTCCTTTTCTATTGAGAATTCGAATTTTGCTGGGTTAGAAACAACCCCAAGCACACTTATAAATAGTCACATATTTTCTTATAAGAAGTTCAAGCAATTTTCATCTGCGCAGAAGCTGCCCCTCTCCTCCGCCCAGTACTTTAGAGAAAGGGCAATATCAAAAGATCAATTTCAGATGAACAAACACCAGACCCTTAATCAGTGTGCCACTGAAGGCAATATTGTTGTGAAGAGTTATATTTGTAACCTTCAATATGTTTCAGGGCCAAGGAAAATAATATATTAATTCAGGACTCACCAAAATAACCCTAATAGTTCACTTTTCCAACGGGAAATTGATTTATAAACCTTTAAACGGATTCAACATAATTGGGTTTATGGAATTAAAAACAAAGCATAGTTTTATAGGGTTACACAGTATCAACAAGTGGCAAACCCAAAGCGGTTATTGTGAAACGTTCTGGTTTGCAATTTAAACCTCAACCACTCGAGCAGTGGATGAACCGCAGTATTGCGATTATCAATTATTGAAATATGCGGTAAGCTAATGCCGACCCTCTCATCCGGTTCATCTGGACTGCTTAATGAACTGCAATCAGCAACAGGGGAAACTGTTGCCGGTAAATAAGGGGGATGTATGTCATTTTGACAAATTTTAATAAAAAATACTTTATTTTATTTATAAATTACAGGGTAATGGATTTTTACTGAACAAATCATTTCTACCATACTCCTTAAAGGTCAGGTTATTGTGAAGTTGATCTTGTTATTGTGTTTGAATATTTTTTGTCAGTATGTTGTCGATTAAGGAAAAACGTATTCAAATTCTGTTCAAATTTCTTAAAATAAAAAATGGGAAATACTACATACAAACGCATTTCATCAGTTTAAATTTGAACCTTAAACTATGACAAAATAAACAAGGAGTAAAAAAATAAAGAATTGTCGTTGTAAGGAACTGTAAACAAAAACACACTAAACTATGCTTTCTATTTCTTACGGGTTGTTTTTAAAGAGTGCATGAAGAAATTTAACGTGGATAAACTTGTTTCTCATGTTTTATGCCACTGTACAATGTATTATACAAAGCCTTCTCTATATCGACCGTCTCTATACCAGCTTGTTGACGACCTTTTGAGTTGATCCGCCGTAAAAGACATCCCGCGTAATATACGATCCGTTGTTCAATGAAAACTCATTTATTTTCATGTCAGCTCTTTGAGTGTCATCTGTTTTAAATACGAAGGTCCTTTGATTGGTCAGTTTATAAGTTTTAAACAAACTTTTAAATAAATTGATTTATTTTACATTATAAATTTGTTGTATCGTTCTAGCTCATATTGCAATGAGTAAATACACATCTTCTTGATATTATTTGAACATCCCTCGTATAAGGTAATTGAAAAAGTTTGTAATGCAGTATCAAGGAAACACAGAGCCTCGTAAAGGTCACCTCATAAGATCTCTTCTCTCAGGTTGTCTTTCTTTATGTCATTGACCCCCAAACCCCTCGTCAGTGACGAACCATACTCAACATTCAAACCGCTCGTCAGTGACGAACCATACTCAACATTCAAACCCCTCGTCAGTGACGAACCATACTCAACATTCAAACCCCTCGTCAGTGACGAACCATACTCAACATTCAAACCCCTCGACAGTGACGAACCATACTCAACATTCAAACCCCTCGTCAGTGACGAACCATACTCAACATTCAAACCCCTAGTCAGTGACGAACCATACTCAACATTCAAACCCCTCGTCAGTGACGAACCATACTCAACATTCAAACCCCTCGTCAGTGACGAACCATACTCAACATTCAAACCCCTCGTTAGTGACAAACCGTACTCAACATTCAAACCCCTCGTCAGTGACGAACCATACACAACATTCAAACCCCTCGTCAGTGACGAACCATACTCAACATTCAAACCCCTCGTCAGTGACGAACCATACACAACATTCAAACCCCTCTCAGTGACGAACCATACTCAACATTCAAACCCCTCGTCAGTGACGAACCATACTCAACATTCAAACCCCTCGTCAGTCTGACGAACCATACTCAACATTCAAACCCCTCGTCAGTGACGAACCATACTCAACATTCAAACCCCTCGTCAGTGACGAACCATACTCAACATTCAAACCCCTCGTCAGTCTGACGAACCATACTCAACATTCAAACCCCTCGTCAGTCTGACGAACCATACTCAACATTCAAACCCCTCGTCAGTGACGAACCATACTCAACATTCAAACCCCTCGTCAGTCTGACGAACCATACTCAACATTCAAACCCCTCGTCAGTGACGAACCATACTCAACATTCAAACCCCTCGTTAGTCTGACGAACCATAATCAACATTCAAACCCCTCGTCAGTGACAAACCATACTCAACATTCAAACACCTCGTCAATGACGAACCATACTCAACATTCAAACCCCTCGTCAGTGACGAACCATACTCAACATTCAAACCCCTCGTCAGTGACGAACCATACTCAACATTCAAACCCCTTGTCAGTCTGACGAACCATAATCAACATTCAAACCCCTCGTCAGTGACGAACCATACTCAACATTCAAACCCCTCGTCAGTCTGACGAACCATACTCAACATTCAAACCCCTCGTCAGTCAGACGAACCATACTCAACATTCAAACCCCTCTCAGTGACGAACCATACTCAACATTCAAACCCCTCGTCAGTCTGACGAACCATACTCAACATTCAAACCCCTCGTCAGTGACGAACCATACTCAACATTCAAACCCCTCGTCAGTGACGAACCATACTCAACATTCAAACCCCTCGTCAGTCTGACGAACCATACTCAACATTCTAACCCCTCGTCAGTCTGACGAACCATACTCAACATTCAAACCCCTCGTCAGTCTGACGAACCATACTCAACATTCAAACCCCTCGTCAGTCTGACGAACCATACTCAACATTCAAACCCCTCGTCAGTGACGAACCATACTCAACATTCAAACCCCTCGTCAGTGACGAACCATACTCAACATTCAAACCCCTCGTTAGTCTGACGAACCATACTCAACATTCAAACCCCTCGTCAGTGACGAACCATACTCAACATTCAAACCCCTCGTCAGTCTGACGAACCATAATCAACATTCAAACCCCTCGTCAGTGACGAACCATACTCAACATTCAAACCCCTCGTCAGTCTGACGAACCATACTCAACATTCAAACCCCTCGTCAGTGACGAACCATACTCAACATTCAAACCCCTCGTCAGTGACGAACCATACTCAACACTCAAACCCCTCGTCAGTCTGACGAACCATACTCAACATTCAAACCCCTCGTCAGTCTGACGAATCATACTCAACATTCAAACCCCTCGTCAGTCTGACGAACCATACTCAACATTCAAACCCCTCGTCAGTGACGAACCATACTCAAGATTCAAACCCCTCGTCAGTCTGACGAACCATACTCAACATTCAAACCCCTCGTCAGTGACAAACCATACTCAACATTCAAACCCCTCGTCAGTCTGACGAACCATAATCAACATTCAAACCCCTCGTCAGTGACGAACCATACTCAACATTCAAACACCTCGTCAATGACGAACCATACTCAACATTCAAACCCCTCGTCAGTGACGAACCATACTCAACATTCAAACCCCTCGTCAGTCTGACGAACCATACTCAACATTCAAACCCCTCGTCAGTGACGAACCATACGCAACATTCAAACCCCTCGTCAGTGACGAACCATACTCAACATTCAAGCCCCTCGTCAGTCTGACGAACCATACTCAACATTCACACCCCTCGTCAGTCTGACGAACCATACTCAACATTCAAACCCCTCGTCAGTCTGACGAGCCATATTCAACATTCAAACCCCTCGTCAGTGACGAACCATACTCAACATTCAAACCCCTCGTCAGTCTGACGAACCATACTCAACATTCAAACCCCTCGTCAGTCTGACGAACCATACTCAACATTCAAACCCCTCGTCAGTGACGAACCATACTCAACATTCAAACCCCTCGTCAGTCTGACGAACCATACTCAACATTCAAACCCCTCGTCAGTGACGAACCATTCTCAACATTCAGTCCCCTCGTCAGTGACGAACCATACTCATCATTCAAACCCCTTGTCAGTCTGACGAACCATACTCAACATTCAAACCCCTCGTCAGTGACGAACCATATTCAACATTCAAACCCCTCGTCAATGACGAACCATACTCAACATTCAAACCCCTCGTCAATGACGAACCATACTCAACATTCAAACCCCTCGTCAGTCTGACGAACCATACTCAACATTCAAACCCCTCGTCAGTGACAAACCATACTCAACATTCAAACCCCTCGTCAGTGACGAAACATACTCAACATTCAAACCCCTCGTCAGTCTGACGAACCATACTCAACATTCGAAACCCTCGTCAGTCTGACGAACCATACTCAAGATTCAAACCCCTCGTCAGTATGACGAACCATACTCAACATTCAAACCCCTCGTCAGTGACGAACCATACTCAACATTCAAACCCCTCGTCAGTCTGACGAACCATACTCAACATTCAAACCCCTCGTCAGTGACGAACCATACTCAACATTCAAACCCCTCGTTAGTCTGACGAACCATAATCAACATTCAAACCCCTCGTCAGTGACAAACCATACTCAACATTCAAACACCTCGTCAATGACGAACCATACTCAACATTCAAACCCCTCGTCAGTGACGAACCATACTCAACATTCAAACCCCTCGTCAGTGACGAACCATACTCAACATTCAAACCCCTCGTCAGTCTGACGAACCATAATCAACATTCAAACCCCTCGTCAGTGACGAACCATACTCAACATTCAAACCCCTCGTCAGTCTGACGAACCATACTCAACATTCAAACCCCTCGTCAGTCAGACGAACCATACTCAACATTTAAACCCCTCGTCAGTGACGAACCATACTCAACATTCAAACCCCTCGTCAGTGACGAACCATACACAACATTCAAACCCCTCGTCAGTCTGACGAATCATACTCAACATTTAAACCCTTCGTCAGTCTGACGAACCACACTCAACATTCAAACCCCTCGTCAGTGACGAACCATACACAACATTCAAACCCCTCTCAGTGACGAACCATACTCAACATTCAAACCCCTCGTCAGTCTGACGAACCATACTCAACATTCAAACCCCTCGTCAGTGACGAACCATACTCAACATTCAAACCCCTCGTCAGTGACGAACCATACTCAACATTCAAACCCCTCGTCAGTCTGACGAACCATACTCAACATTCTAACCCCTCGTCAGTCTGAGGAACCATACTCAACATTCAAACCCCTCGTCAGTCTGACGAACCATACTCAACATTCAAACCCCTCGTCAGTCTGACGAACCATACTCAACATTCAAACCCCTCGTCAGTGACGAACCATACTCAACATTCAAACCCCTCGTCAGTGACGAACCATACTCAACATTCAAACCCCTCGTTAGTCTGACGAACCATACTCAACATTCAAACCCCTCGTCAGTGACGAACCATACTCAACATTCAAACCCCTCGTCAGTCTGACGAACCATAATCAACATTCAAACCCCTCGTCAGTGACGAACCATACTCAACATTCAAACCCCTCGTCAGTCTGACGAACCATACTCAACATTCAAACCCCTCGTCAGTGACGAACCATACTCAACATTCAAACCCCTCGTCAGTGACGAACCATACTCAACACTCAAACCCCTCGTCAGTCTGACGAACCATACTCAACATTCAAACCCCTCGTCAGTCTGACGAATCATACTCAACATTCAAACCCCTCGTCAGTCTGACGAACCATACTCAACATTCAAACCCCTCGTCAGTGACGAACCATACTCAAGATTCAAACCCCTCGTCAGTCTGACGAACCATACTCAACATTCAAACCCCTCGTCAGTGACAAACCATACTCAACATTCAAACCCCTCGTCAGTCTGACGAACCATAATCAACATTCAAACCCCTCGTCAGTGACGAACCATACTCAACATTCAAACACCTCGTCAATGACGAACCATACTCAACATTCAAACCCCTCGTCAGTGACGAACCATACTCAACATTCAAACCCCTCGTCAGTCTGACGAACCATACTCAACATTCAAACCCCTCGTCAGTGACGAACCATACGCAACATTCAAACCCCTCGTCAGTGACGAACCATACTCAACATTCAAGCCCCTCGTCAGTCTGACGAACCATACTCAACATTCACACCCCTCGTCAGTCTGACGAACCATACTCAACATTCAAACCCCTCGTCAGTCTGACGAGCCATATTCAACATTCAAACCCCTCGTCAGTGACGAACCATACTCAACATTCAAACCCCTCGGCAGTCTGACGAACCATAATCAACATTCAAACCCCTCGTCAGTGACGAACCATACTCAACATTCATTCCCCTCGTCAATGACGAACCATACTCAACATTCAAACCTCTCGTCAGTGACGAACCATACTCAACATTCAAACCCCTCGTCAGTCTGACGAACCATACTCAACATTCAAACCCCTCGTCAGTGACGAACCATACCCAACATTCAAACCCCTCGTCAGTGACGAACCATACTCAACATTCAAACCCCTCGTCAGTGACGAACCATACTCAACATTCAAACCCCTCGTCAGTCTGACGAACCATACTCAACATTCAAACCCCTCGTCAGTCTGACGAACCATACTCAACATTCAAACCCCTCGTCAGTGACGAACCATACTCAACATTCAAACCCCTCGTCAGTCTGACGAACCATACTCAACATTCAAACCCCTCGTCAGTGACGAACCATTCTCAACATTCAGTCCCCTCGTCAGTGACGAACCATACTCATCATTCAAACCCCTTGTCAGTCTGACGAACCATACTCAACATTCAAACCCCTCGTCAGTGACGAACCATATTCAACATTCAAACCCCTCGTCAATGACGAACCATACTCAACATTCAAACCCCTCGTCAATGACGAACCATACTCAACATTCAAACCCCTCGTCAGTCTGACGAACCATACTCAACATTCAAACCCCTCGTCAGTGACAAACCATACTCAACATTCAAACCCCTCGTCAGTGACGAAACATACTCAACATTCAAACCCCTCGTCAGTCTGACGAACCATACTCAACATTCGAAACCCTCGTCAGTCTGACGAACCATACTCAAGATTCAAACCCCTCGTCAGTATGACGAACCATACTGAACATTCAAACCCCTCGTCAGTCTGACGAACCATACTCAACAATCAAACCCCTCGTCAGTCTGACGAACCATACTCAACATTCGTCGTGCTACTTTAAGAAACGATTTTTTTCTGCAAAGCATCTATAAACCTAATATTTGTTCTTTCTACAAGTCCTATGCCACGAGTCCCTAACAAGTTAAAGAAGGAGTACAAAATAAAATAACTTTAACAAATTAAAAAACTACTTTTAATGGTAAGTTACAAATAGAATTGCATATACACAATTTCAATATAAAGCAAAACTTACATGGGCCTCAAGGACCTGAGAAGGTGGTGAGTTCCAATCCTGGCTGCACGAGTGGGACACTGAAGCACTTTACTTTTCTTAAGTAATGTTATTCATATTTAAATTTGCGTACTGTTGTTTCATTTGTTAGGCTATGATACTATGGTAAATTTAATGTGCTGTATATAAAACATAACGTAGGGTTATGTAGGTCTGATAATATGATGCAAGTTAGTGTTAGTACAAATAGTTATAGTTTAGGGGAAGAGGGCTGAATGCACTCAAATTTACGAAAAATGTATTGATAGTAAATGTAACAACAGGACATGGCGAGTGACTGTTATAGAGTAAATGTAACAACAGGACATTCTGAGTGCCTGTTATAGAGTAAAAGTAACAACATGAGATGATGCGTGACTGTTACAGGGGAAATGTAACAACATGACATGCTGAGTGCCTGTTACCGAGTAGAAGTAACAACAGGACAAGCTGAGTGAATGTTACAGCGTAAAAGTAACAAAAGGACATGCTAAATGCCTGTTATACAGTTAATGTAACGACAGTACATTCTGATTGTTACAGAGGAAATGTAACAACAGTATATGCTGAGTCCCTGGTACGGAGTGAATGTAACAACAGGGCATGCTGAGTGCCTGTTACACAGTTAATGTAACAACAGGACATGCTGCGTGACTGTAACAGAGTAAATGCAACCACAGGACATGAAGAGTTACTGTTACAGAGTACATATAACAACAGGACATGCTGAGTGCTTGTTGCAGAGTGAATGCAACAACAGGACATGCTAAGTGATTGTTACAGAGGAAATTTAACTACAGAAAATGATGTGTGACTGTTACAGATGAAATGTAACAACAAGGCATGCTACGTAACTGTAACAGAGTAAATGCAACCACAGGACATGAAGAGTGACTGTTACAGAGTAAATATAACAAAAGGACAAGCTGAGTGCCTGTTTCAGAGTGAATGTAACAACATGACATGCTAGTAATTGTTACAGAGGAAATTTAAATACAGAACATGCTGCGTGACTGTTACAGAGGAAATGTGCCTCCCTGTTACAGAATAAATGTAACAACAGGACATAATGAGACCCTTTTACAGAGTAAATATAACAACAGGACATGCTGAGTGCATGTTACAGAGTAAATGCAAGAACTGAGAACCATGCAGTGATCGTAGACGTCAAGGATTCGTCACAAAGGATTTCTGGGTCATGAGGAACTCTTTAAAGGATTAGTCGTTTATTGACGATTATTAGACTAGATAGCGATTACTGACACTTTTCTTAAGCCTCGGCTTCCATACCACGCCAGCGCGACCTGTCCGACGCAACGTCCGCTGACGCGGGCGTGTCCGCTGTTCGCTGGCGTGGTTGTGGTTTCCTAGACAGCGTAATTATGTCGCGGGTCAATGCAACGTGGTTCGTCAGTAATCAGTAAACTGGACCCTTTAGGCCTACTTTTTGTAATTTCATTATATTATAGCGGTTATAATTTACACCTGCCATCTTTCCCAAGCTCTGATGCAATTTCATTCATTCTCCCCATAATCAAGACAACGTACTGTGCCTATTCAATTTAGATTTTCTTTAATAATTCGGTAGGTGTTTGTGCTAGAATGATGGGGAAGGGCTTAACATTTTTGGCTTCTTGCGTTCTATAATTTAATATGCATTAATTTTACATTCGGAGATTTTCTGATCTTTTTTCGGCGTAAAAACTTAAAATTTGAACAAGGAAAACTAACAAAAAATAGGGTTAGAGGTATCCGATTATTGTGTCAAACGAACTTTTTCGACTGATTATAGGAATGACTGTCTCTACCAAATTTGAAGTAAATCGGACAACAAATTTGACCGCAAGAGTGCAAACAAATATATATGTATATGTTTGCTATTTATTTTATTTATTTGAGGTTAAATTTTGTTTAAAAAAGGCCTTATCCGCACGAAACATGTCAGTTTGAAATTTTTTCAAATATGAAAAAGAGTACTTGTTGAATAGGAAGATACCTTTATTTAATAACATTAGTATCCATAATCAACAATTATAACATAATATATATACATATATATATATATATTTCTAACAACCACCACGCCCCAAAACGTGTTCAGTGGGTCACAGGAACTTCTATGTTGGCCCCGGACTTAAGTTTCACCTTGCGGGTCGTGCTAATGCCTCACTTTTCCATAGCAAATTCGCTAATAACGCCAGCGTGGTGCTTGGCCTGCCGCGCTGAAATCAAAGGAAAGATATCTCGGCCGTGGCGCGCCAGGTAATTGCGTCGGACAGAAGGCGCGACGTCCGCACCAGCGTCGACTAGGAAACCATCCCCATTGCTCACTTCACTTTAGAATCTAGCGCAATGACGTAATCACGCTCTGTGTTCGGCGCAATCCGTCCGGCGCGGTCTAGGAAACCAAGGCTTTAGCGATCAGCTGTTGATAGCATGACGTAATATTATACATATTTTTCAACATCTAAAAAAATTGTTGAACCTTTAATTTTTTAATAAACAAAAGTTGACATCGCCATAGCTTTATCAAATCAGAAACCATGAAGTACACTGTTAATGTCACGTCCTTGAAACCATATTCTGTAAAATTACGTATAGGTTAAGAATTAATTAGAAAATAAACTAATGCCCACTCGTGTTGGAGAGGTTTATATTACAAAAACAGAAACAACTAAAGACAATATTTGAACAAAGCAAAGAAACATTGTGCCAAGAGCTGGCCTGGTCTCCCTAGACCAGCACTCCATTAAACTGGGAGCTTGTTGAGTCCTCGAATTTCTTGATATTGCATTCTTTTTACTTGGTACCCTATTTCCAAGATGAAGGATTTTTAAACACGAAACTACAGTAAGGGCGCCTATAAAGTAATTACTTGGTAATTTCGTTGCGGGTTGAAAGTTGGTTCAAATTGACGTTGGAATATTTATAAATTAAAATTGTCTATGTATTATGTTATGTGTTTGGACATTGTTTCTGCGAGGTGATGTTTGATGAACATGAAAGTGACTTAAATAAACGTTAGTTGGCGTTTTAATGTATACGTATATACATGTACGTTTTCCCAATCTACATATTTTCCCCTAAAACAATGTAATAGTAGTACAGAAACGTCCGAAATTGTACTTTATATTCCTAGGAAAAAAATTATTCCGGTTTTTTCTCGCATAAAAAAACAACAAATTCATTAATTAATTTAGGAAATAAATTAGCTTGTTTTCAAAGATAAAGGTAACTTATCCGTTAGGGGAACTTAGTTTCTTCCCAAATAAAATAAATTAAAATATAAAAGTTTCGACAATTTGTCCTTGTTTTCTTAAAATGGACTGTTTATTACATTGGGGGTTTTGTAGTAATCATCATTACTACAATCCGACATGTTAGTAATGTTTCGATATTAATGCTAGGGCTCAAAGGAATGAGGTGGTTATACATTCATTATTTATTTATAAAAATAACATAAATATAGAGGGATTTTTAAATTTGTAAACTAAATTCTTTGAAAACATTTTTATTAAGTTCACGAACAAAATGAAATTAAATATTGTTTGAAAACGAGTATAAAATAGTTTTTTAAAACTAAGCTATCCTATCATGTGACAACTCCTTGCATACCACTAGTATATCAACAGTGGTTCGTGTAAACCACCTGGCGTCTGGGAGTCCTGCTCTACACGTTGCGTTGGTTTGGTACGAAAACTCCATTTAACAAGATAAGGATAAGCACATTCAGATATAGAATGTTATGATTACTTTGACGTTTTTAATGTGTTATAAAGTACACACGTGAAGTTAAGCGTGATTTAATATGCCATATGTTAAACTTCCGAACTATTGCAAGAAAAGGCCAAGAGTAAACACATGTTTTTATTTTACAGCACCACAGTGGTTAAAAATAGTGATTGAATATTTAAATAGGAAAACTCAATAGACAGCGAATCACTGCTTGGTTTAAACCGATTAAAGGATTAATAGAGAGATTAAACAAAGGCTCAATATTTGACGTCGGTCGCAGAATCTTATTATTCCGAATCAGAGATTTAATCACGTAATGGATGGAAAACCGAATACAGTAACAAGGGAGCAACTCTGATGGAGGGGGGGGGGGTTTGAATGTTATAATAATCTTCGGAAAGTGTTTTGGATATTTACTGCTGACGATATTATTCTTGGGACAGTTTACCGAGGGGTTACAAATATTATCGTCTCACATTTATATCATTAACTTCGTGTTAGCTATGGAATCGATTAGTGTACAGTAACAACAGTTTGGCCAACTTAACTATACAGGTTCATGATTTCATCATGGTTATCTTGTATTACTAATTCATTTTTGACGGCAAAAAATTCAACTTATTTATTAAAATAGTATAATAACTAGTTCCAATTGTTTGCTCTTATTGCTTTTTCAACACTGGATAATGAAGTAGTAGGAGAATAAAATAATTCACTTTATGACGGTGAAAATGTTGTTCGTAACTGTATGTTAGTAGCTAATTTAATTTCGTACTATAAATTAATATGCTGTAATTATATGGCATGTTAGGGTTTTTATAACTAACTAACCTCAAAATTAATCTCAGTATCGAATATTTATAATGAATGTAATTGAAGTTCAGATTCAGTTATTGTTGATCTAACTTTGCAGGGTTGAGGTTGTTGTGGCAGTTCGTAGCTTACAATCACAATCACAACTAACAACTGTTTACGAGTATTGGCTGAACAAAATGATAGTTGCAGAGGCGATGTGAATTTCATGTTCTAAACTTTTAGTAACTTCCTCTAACAGTGCAGCGTATCGTTGAAGCATCCCGCACCCTCACCTTGCAATACATAATGCTGAAGCATTTTCACCCTCCTCTTATATTACGTAACGTTCAATGATCCCCAACCCTCATCTTGCGTTATGTACTGTTTTATCGCCCCCGCCTTCCTCCTGCGTTATGTATCCCAGCATTTTATCATTATAAGTTCTCAGGAAACAATTCAGTTTAAGAAATATACTCCAGAAATTACTCTATAACAATATTCAAAAGGAAATGTTTTTGTTTTCTAGTAATTCGCATTTATCGTACCCTATAAATCAACACATTTTATAAATGTAGCAATTTTAAAATTTGTTGCTAAATGTATAGGGTACAAAATTTAAATTATTCAATTACTTTTTACTACAATACTAAACCAAGGACTACAATACTACAATACTAACAGAAGGACTAAACAATTAAGTTTGAAATTAGTATTTATTAATTTTGTTTGTATCTTATTTATTTTCCATGAAAAAATTTTGAAATAGAATTACGAAGTAAATACTCCTGTCGCAGAAAACCTGCATACTCAGCGAATTTCTAATGCATGTATATGTTTCTCACTACCACATAAAGCCACTTACCAAGTTTCATCAAGATACATTCATAAAAAAAGATTTATGACATTTTATTTATTCTCCTTAAGAATAACATTAGGGCTGAGTACGCAGGTTTTATGCTACAAGAAAGATAAGAAATGTGTTTCTAAGCAATTATCAATATAACTCAACCAGGTGAAACTACATACCAAGTTTTAACAATTTATGTTAATAATTAAGGGAAATATAAAACTTTACTTTTTCTCCATAAGAATAACATTATGGCTGAGTATGCAGGTTTGCTGCTTCGGGGGTAATCAACGAAAAATCAATGTTTTGTGCAAATATCTCAAAACAGTACTAGGTGAAAGTTTTATCAATATACATTCATAAATAATCGAGATATCAAATTTGATTTATTCTCCACAAGGATAACATTGGACAACGTACTGTGTTTAGCACATTGAATATCTCTGCAATGGTTGGACGTAGAATCACAATTTAAACAACAAAATGATTGTTTTGTATAGGTGAATCGATTGGTAAAAGCAAATGTAAAGTTTACAGTAAAATTAACTGAGGAAAAGCTAAAAACCTTTTTCCCATAAGATTTAAATGGGAGATTTTCTGAACACGTTTTTTGGATTTTCTCCGCAACCACTTAACCTAGGTTAAAAATTTAAAATACTAAATTATTTGTTTTTCTAAGCTCTATAAAATGGTCCAAACAAAAATTGAGTTTTAAAAAAATTGTAAGGTGAAAAATGCAAAACTCTGATTTTTGGAAAGTTTTGAAACCCCATAAACCCCTCTTCCCATGTTCCGATTTTTCTGGTTTTCTAAATTAAAGTCATAAATGTTACTTTACACATTTGAGCCAAATTTAATCGAAATCGGACGTTTTTTACTCAAGTTATCGCATTCACGGACAGACACACATTTATATGTGTATTTTGTATAACATTCATAATGATGAATATATAAATCTGAACGAATAGTGTTTTTGGCATCTGGGGACCTCAAAACAAAAAGTTATCATGGTCTCGGGCTTAGGTCCTACCATGAGACCTACGGTAATAGCTTCTTCCCTATAGGGGAAATTCGCTAAAAACAAGTCTTAAAATGGTTTAAAATACCGTTATTAGATTTTAGACTAAACTTAAAGCTATCAATAAAAATAAAACTTAAACATAAAAACTTATCAATTGTCCACTGGTATTAAACCATATATATAACGTAACACTATCAAAAACCTCTTCTCCTTTCCCAATTAACACGATGTAACGCTATGCATTTCGCCTTTCTTAAGTGCGTTTTGTAATATGTTTATAACCTCTATTTTACAACCTAATATACATAGTTTACATAGTTTAAAATCTAACTTCAGGTGGACAGAGAGGTCAGGGAGCCGTCACAGACAGGTCCAATAGGTAACAATGAAATTCAATCAATGTCAGAGCCGGGGCCTGCAGTACATGACAAGGCCAGACCAACACGACAGCGTCACGTCCTAGCAAATAGCGCAGAGTCCACAACACCTCACGTTCCTGGGCCTTGATGTACTCGCACAAATATTGTTGCCAGAGACTGAACCCAAAGTTTTGAAGAAACGTGACATGAAAACCAGTGATTAATAATTTTATTTCAAAATCAACACACTAAACACCTTGCCAACATAAAACTACGTTCTACTGTAACTGAACAGTCGATTGTGTTATCAAATCAACACACTAAACACCTTGCCAACATAAAACTACGTTCTACTGTAACTGAACAGTCGATTGTGTTATCAAAGATGTACCGGTAATCTATTCAACTGAAAGGTAGTGTCTCTTTTACTGGTTGTTTTTCACAAGTATTGAACAGTCGATTGTGTTATCAAAGATGTACCGGTAATCTATTCAACTGAAAGGTAGTGTCTCTTTTACTGGTTGTTTTTCACAAGTATTGAACAGTCGATTGTGTTATCAAAGATGTACCGGTAATCTATTCAACTGAAAGGTAGTGTCTCTTTTACTGGTTGTTTTTCACAAGTATTGTCCACCTCCATATTGCAGTTATTTGCATCACATTGAGAGAAAAAATACACTAAACAACTTGTTAAAAAACACTTGTTATTAGGTTACATTGATTTTGAATTTCAACTTCCTATCATTGTAAATCCGTATTATTAAATAAATCATATATGAAAACTGAACATTGAATATAAAATACAGTAGAACTCCAATTATCCGAATTAATTGGGGATCGGGCCAATTCGGATATGCAGAAATTCGGATAATCAGGTATACCTCGGGAATTAAGCAAAAAACATCACCATACATAAAAAATCAGAATTTTATCGACAAAGTTATTATAAATGTAGTGAACAGAAAGTGAGCGAACTGTATCAAGAATATACGTCATAAAAATTAAATTACAGGAGTTAAATTGAATACAGTATATACAGTTGCTCTTTTCAATAGGCCTTCATACTGTACGTATTTCACTGTTCAATGTTGGTTATTTCACTTGAACATCTCGAGCAAAGTGAGTTTATCACTTAGCGAAAGGACAACACGTTTACGTTTTGTACTCATTTCCAACGATAATCTCGGTGAAAGAACAGTAGCGACTGATGATGAGCAGGTCGGGAAGGGGGTATGACTCATTGTTCCCTGCGAAAATATCGTCCGGAAGGTAACAGCGCAGGCTTTTATTTTAGCGCTCACGGCGCATTATCGCTACACGCGCTCCCGCTGTTATTTTCTTGATTTTTATATTTCTATTATTTCACTCAAAATCGATTCGGATAATTGGATATTCGGATAATTGGGGTTCGGATAATTGGATTTCTACTATGGTTTGCAAATAAACGTTGCAGGCGAAAAAGCTCGAACGAATACAACATAAAAGGAAGGAAGGAAAGGTATGTTGAAATCAGGGAGCATGAATAAAATATAAAATAAACAAGAATATTGGAATAAAGAATGAATGAAAAGAATACAAAAAAAATAAGGATGGTTAAATCAGTAATACAATTCCAAGTCACTCAAATACATTGACTAACTGCATCACAACTATATGTTTTATGACTAAATCTAAAATTCATATTGGATTTTCTAAATGAACATAGTAATTTATTCTTTCTCCGGGGATATTTCGGGCATCCATATTATTAGAATGTGTCCATAAGTATCGTTTTTAATGAATTAGATCAAGATTAGCAGCGTGATGTTAGTGTGTTTCCGAACTCTGTCCGGAAAAATCGAAAAGTTGTACCAGGGTCAAAACGATGAAAGATTTATGTAATTTATATGTGTCACATTGATGTGTCATTCCTCTTACCATCAGTTAAAAATGGTAAGTGATTGTATCCTCATGAATCATGTCGGAAAACAACTTAACTTGAGTGGTATTGAGTTAAATCATGGCCCGTGTGCATGGTATGTGCTGCCATAGTATGCCTGTAAGTGAATGTGTGTCTGTAAATAAATAAATGTGTTATTCAGTCAGATAAACATTTACATGCAATAGACCTTCAGGCTTCATAGGTCAATTACAAATTTGAATATACATTAAGTAGTAAGCCTACAAACATGTCAAAAAGAAGCTAAATGCTTGAGTTACATAACTAAAAATCATACCTCAAGGAAGGCATAATAAAGTAAATGCAACATTCGATATCAAATCCATAAAGGTTCGTTAACAATAGGGCCTATGTCTTTTTTCATGCGTCTTGCGCCTTGCGCCTAGTCGCCCGGGAGACGCACGGTGATAAGCAATTGCACGGGTTGCACGGCAAGTAGGCGTGTCCCCCGAGACCGACGGGGAGTATCTTGCAACACTCGTGCCTTACTAGTAGTTGACAGCGGATCTTTACGATCATTTTTCGGCTTCCTTCAGGTTTGGTCTTTCTATTTATATAAGTTACACATTACCTTTCGGACTAGTTAATACTGTATCCATCTTTTTCCAAAAACTAAATAATTTTCCTAGTTCATTATATAGAGTGAAGTACTGATAAAACAATAGATTTTATCAACAACTATAAAAAAAGTTGTAATTCCGAGCAACCCAAATAAAAGTCGGGCGAAACGTGATTGACAAATTGATTAATTGCATAACAATTCTAAAAAAATTGTCTACGTTTATGCAAATTGAATTTACCAAATGTTTAGTATCTTGCAACGTTTTTTTCTAAAAGGTATTTTTAAAATTTAATTGGAAATTTATTGACGTAAAATTTTCCATCTGGAAAGCCTCCACAATAAGTGCCAAGACGTCAATACATATCTTACAGTATTAGGGGAAATTGACAGATAAACATATATCAGAACTCACAGACTAACTGAGTTTTCCCTATTCAAACAACACTATCCAAGAGACCGCGCCGCACAAATCGTGTGTTGTTTATTCAGAATATATCCGCAGAGTGCAAACAGATTGGAGACACGGGTCGGGTGTTTCTGAGGGGTTGAGGAATCATAACCAGCTTCCGTCGCATTTCTATTCAAGGTGAGAATCGCCCGCCAAAACGCGACCATCACTGCATCGTGTTTCTGGCGCTCGGAACATATTCTCACTTCGCCTGTTTCTTAATGAATCAAACAATGACTATAAACTAATTTTTAAGATCGACACGTCACAAAGAATATTGATGTGTAAAATTATCGTCGTAATAATGTAATCTAACAAAGTGTAAAGTGTCTATCGAAGAGCTAACAATGTTAAAAGCACATTATTCGTCACCAGAATATAAGCTATTACTGCAACGAATTGCTGTGGAAATGTTGCCATCATTTCTTGGAGAAACACAAGTTTAACGAAGTTTCTGGTTCTTGAATCTGATCTCGTCTTCAGGAGCAAAGAATTGTAAGCAAGAATCTAGGCATAGCTACTTCGCCTGTTAATGAATCAACGATAAGTTTACTACTGAATGATGAACGCCTGCATTGAGACATTCCAGTGAATGATCGAAGGAAATGTATGGTGTATCATTAGCTTCGTAAATGTCTTAAGAAATATACAACAGATTATGTCTTAGAAGTACACGGTATAGTAAAATTAAAATCGTGATGATTATCTAAAAAACCTTAGTTGTTTAAGAAATTACCGCGGACATTTGCCATTATTTGTAAGAGCAAACGAGTTCGAGGAAGACGACAATTCAGGACCATGATCCAGAACATAAAAAATACCCCTGTAGCAGCAAACCTGCGTACTCAGTGAATTTCCAAAGCATATATATGTAACTTAATACCACATAAAGCCACATATCAAGTTTCATCAAGATACATTCATAAAAAAAGATTTATGACATTTTAATTATTCTCCATAAGAATAACATGGCGGCTGAGTATGCAGGTTTGCTGAAACAAGGAAAACAAAAAATGGGTTTTAATACAAATATCAACATATCTCAAGTAGGTAAAGCCACATACCAAGTATTATTAATGTATGTTCATAATTAACGCAGCTAACATTTTACTTATTAGCCATATAAGAATAACATGGGGGCTGAGTACGCAGGTTTGCTGCTACTGAAGCTATCGGCAAAAAAATATTTGTTGTGCTAATATCAATAGACCACAATGATATGAATCAATATACTCAGTTTCGTCAGGATAAGTTGATAAATAAGCGAGATAAACTATTTTTCTTATTTTCCATAAAAATAACATTGGACAACGTACTGTGTTTAGCACTTTCAATATCTCTACCAATTGACGTAGAGCAATGATCAAAACACAAAATTGTTTTGTTTTTAAGCTGGATTTAAAGGTGAAAACTAAAATTTGATTTACTAATATATTATATGTAAAAACTCAAAAAACCCACTTTTGGATTACAAACCCCCCCCCCAAAAAAATACCCCTTAGGATGGAGCGATCTGGCTGGTTTTCGAACTTAAAGTCATAAATGTTGCTTTACATGTTTGTACCAAATTTAATTAAAATCGGACCATTTTTACTAGAGTTATCGCACCCACGGACATATATATATTTAGTTTTGATGAACTGATGGTGTTTTTGACATCTGGGGACCTCAAAACGAAAAGTTATTATGGTCCCAGGCCTGGGTCTTACCATGCCGACTACGGTAATAACTTCTGCCCTATAGGGAAATTCGCTAAAAGAAACATTTCTGAACATTTTCTTAAAACATCTTCAGGTGTGAAGAATATCCAGAACATAACAAGTGCTGAGCGAGGCCAACGATGATGAATAGTTGTCACCCTAACACATAATATTATTCAGACGCGTTCGTGGTGTCAGTAAAAAATTGTAAAAGTAATATAAATATATATTAATTGTCATTGTAAATATACTTGTGTATTATTTTCGCATTATGACTTGACCTGTGTGTAACGAACAGAACACGAACAAACGACAACTAGAAACCAACTTGCAAACGAAAGTAGAAAACCTGCAGCACAACTGAACGAAGGATACCATACACATACTAAGTAAGGATTTACATGTTGTTCCGCTGAAGAGAATGATGTCTCTTTCACATATGAACATATGTCTCAATGGAGCATATTTTACATATAAGCTGGGACAGAACGGTAAACATTTTTCCTTCATGTAGCTCCCATATAGATCGACAAAGGATGCATAAATAGCTTTCTTGATTCTACTTTTCCCCACACAACATCTGACTATTGTTCTTAAGATTTATAATAAGATCGTTTGCTTTTGTTTAGTTTTAAAATATTTTGTTAGAAAACATAATGATATTTTCCTAAGTAAAGCTTATATTTTAAATTAGAAGGTTAAAATAATGACAGCTCTTGATGGTGTCATTTTAGGAATGTACATCCCTTTAGTTGTCTCCCTCTTGTTTGATCAAAGTTGTCAAAGTCGGCAAACGGGTGTTTTCAGCTGACATACTTTCAGCTTTCTTCCAAATTAAGTGTTTTGAGAGCAGGGGAAAATTTAACATGCAAGCCTAGACATTTCCTAAATTGGATTTTCACCATTAACCTGTTATCTTGTTATGAAATAATGCTTCGCATTTTGCCACGCTCATTAAAAACATTCACATAATAATCTCGACTAGCTTTTATGGCTGTAAAACTTACAATAGTTGTTTTCCTATATAACTCCATTCCTTGATTTCTAATGTACTTTTCTTAGTACCGGTATCGTTATTAAAGATTTACAACGAATACAATTTATCTTTGGCCACAGTGACATAATGACAATTGGTGAGCTTTATCATCCCAACACTGTATTTGTACGGCTTAAATATTCAATTCGAGTATATGACTTTAAGAAAAGAAATATTTTTGTAATTAATAAGCAAAATGTTATACCTTTTGCAAGTATTTTTTTGTGATATACACAACAACAATAGCATTGTAAAAGTGTTGCTAAAATTAGAACACGAACGCTACTTTGGAATACAATGTTTTCAATAACGAAAACTTACAAAAGTTAAGATATTTGTACAATACATTTCCCCTGACTCTGTAGCCATGTTGCACAGTTTATATAGAAGAAGAAGATGGTGAATTACACGAAGCAATTCTTGACAAATGCTCCTGCAGGGCAGTTTTACAACAACTCCTGTCTTGATTTATTTGTTGAAAGTATAGTCCGAATGACACCTGAAATCAGAGTAACATTTATTTTTGTGAAAAGAACCGAGACATCCAAAACATTTTATTTATTTCCTCTTGTCTTTTGGCAAATAAATGTCTGTAAAAGGACGCGAGAAACATTTCATTTGTCTTAGAAAATCTTTATATTAAATCCACAGCGAACGAATTTCCCTCAACCGTCGAAAATTTAATATTTCTCGTTAGCATCCCAAAAGAATAGGGGGAAGGAATAAAACGAGAACCACAAATCAATTAGAGGCCTCTTATGAGTCAGCCTCCTGCCTCCAAATGCTCAGAGTAACATGATGCCAGTAACCCAAGACGAGGGCTATTATAAGGCAGCCTTTGCCTTTGGTTCTTGCCTTCATGCTGCTCAGAACAGAGATACTAAGCACCCACTCAATCCTGAGCAAAGAACATCGCAGATTTCATATGCTGTACAACTTGTACGACGTTTGCATTATCTTTCATAAATAAACTAACTATATAGTTTAGAATAGTTTAGAATATTAGTTTAGAATATTCTAAACTGCTACTTCATTTAGAGATACTTTTTTTTATTTTACTTCCTACGAATTTCTTGACTGTCATTTTATTTTGAATATCTTAATTTTGCTTGATTATTAACCGTTTAATTAAGTATTATGCTTTTCACATCCTACGACCAAACTGTTTATGAAATTAGTAAAAATTGGTACATCATTAAGTTAAAGTTAAGTGTTTTAGTTGTCAAAATAATTAAATTGAATTTCACATTACTTTCTATCATTTATGCCAACTAAGTGATTTCGTGATTAAATGAGTTATTAGGCTTCAAAGAGTACCGAGCAATAAATAGTAACTAACATAAATTATTTTGTGCAAAATTATTTTTTTACTAGTGTGTTTAAAAGTACCAACAGATTGAACTTTTCCCTGAGGTCAGTCAATTTTCCTAGAGTGATATTTCATGACAGCCCCGCCACATGACGAGGATATTCACTTCGTTTTATATTCTTTCTCTCATAGCCGGCGAATTCGCTACGTCTAACCACATTCCTTTACTAACAAACTCATGGCTTCACCTAATCTAATTACTAGGTGAAGTCATTCCACTCAATTGCCGTTCTCTTTAAGACGAATAAAGAATCATAGCTGGATAATTTGTTCACTCGTTTTTTTTCAAATTTTGAACTAAATTAAAACTTTAAAACTCAAGTTATCAGCAAGTAAAGACCAATTGCAGTGCTATTGTTACTTTTAAAATACTGGAATCAGAGTCAAATAAAAGTATTTCATATTAATTTACTTATTTTCTTACATATGTATTTGAATCATTATTTATTTGTTGTTAACAGTAAAATAAAACATAGGTTAAACCTAAGTTAAGGAAGCAAATATAAATTTATACTTTTGACAATTATTCTTTGTGCGTCACCTTTAATTCCTCCGAGTTTAGATGAATAATGGAGTTCTTTAGCACAGTATTAAAGGCATTGTTCGAGGTAGCGTACTCATTTACAAAAGCTTAGTTGACAAATTAACCATTGGACTGAGACAATTATATCGGGTTACTTAGGGAATTTTGTTGTTCATTGTGAGTTATAAACTCCACTGTTTCACTATTTTCTGCATGATATAGGTGCTTCTTGGAGAACTTTGTTGTTCATTGTGAGTTATATAACCTCCACTGTTTCACTAGTTTCTGTATGATATTGTGCTTCTTGGAGAACTTTGTTGTTCATTGTGAGTTATATAACCTCCACTGTTTCACTAGTTTCTGTATGATATTGTGCTTCTTGGAGAACTTTGTTGTTCATTGTGAGTTATATAACCTCCACTGTTTCACTAGTTTCTGTATGATATTGTGCTTCTTGGAGAACTTTGTTGTTCATTGTGAGTTGCAACCTCCACTGTTTCACTAGTTTAAATATTAACGTGCTACTCATGGAATTTCGTTATTCATTGTCAGTTATACCCACCATTGTTTCACTAGTTTCTGCATGATATAGGTGCTTCTTGGGGAATTTTGTTGTTCATTGTGAGTTATATAACCTCCACTGTTTCACTAGACAACACAAAAGGAACAGTGATTGTCTGCATGATATAGTGCTACTTGGAGAACTTTGTTGTTTATTGTGAGTTATATAACCTCCACTGTTTCACTAGACAACACAAAAGGAACAGTGATTGTCTGCATGATATAGTGCTACTTGGAGAACTTTGTTGTTCATTGTGAGTTATATAACCTCCACTGTTTCACTAGACAACACAAAAGGAACAGTGATTGTCTGCATGATATAGTGCTACTTGGAGAACTTTGTTGTTCATTGTGAGTTATATAACCTCCACTGTTTCACTAGACAACACAAAAGGAACAGTGATTGTCTGCATGATATAGTGCTACTTGGAGAACTTTGTTGTTCATTGTGAGTTATATAACCTCCACTGTTTCACTAGACAACACAAAAGGAACAGTGATTGTCTGCATGATATAGTGCTACTTGGAGAACTTTGTTGTTCATTGTGAGTTATATAACCTCCACTGTTTCACTAGACAACACAAAAGGAACAGTGATTGTCTGCATGATATAGTGCTACTTGGAGAACTTTGTTGTTCATTGTGAGTTATATAACCTCCACTGTTTCACTAGACAACACAAAAGGAACAGTGATTGTCTGCATGATATAGTGCTACTTGGAGAACTTTGTTGTTCATTGTGAGTTATATAACCTCCACTGTTTCACTAGACAACACAAAAGGAACAGTGATTGTCTGCATGATATAGTGCTACTTGGAGAACTTTGTTGTTTATTGTGAGTTATATAACCTCCACTGTTTCACTAGTTTCTGCATGACATAGGTGCTACTTAGTTACTTTTGTTGTTATTTGTGAGTTGTTACACTCTAGTATTTCACTAAGTCATGCACCATTTTCACCCCGCTGTAAATGTTCGTCTATAATACTCAAATGTACTCTAAAACGTGTTGCGTGTTATTCCTTAATAGACAGTTTATAACTTTCTTAAACATAAATTACAATATGTTGCATTTTAAGTTTAAATACTGTTATCTTGAACATTTTGGTGTTTAGCCCCTGAACTGGAATGAGTATTAAGTAAAATTGTACAATTTGATAACGTTTTTATCAAAAAATGAGCTGTGTTTTATACTACATGCGGATCTGATGATGTCGAACCTGCAGTAATCCTACGATTACTCATATGAACTGGACAGAACAGGTATTGTAAAACTATATTTCAAATTACTGTTATTCATTATAAATTATCAGTTAAATTTGAGAACTTTTCATCCAAATGTTTTTAACCTAAATGTAAAATGTAAAATTAACCTAATGTGGTAAAAATTTAGAGTTGTTATTTGTGTTGGTGAAATACACAGACAATCATTCCGTTGTTTTAACGTATAATATTTGTTGATAGATTTTGTAATATATATATATATATATATATATATATATATATATATACGATGTATTTTGTAAAATCTGCTAACAAAGTAGCAATACAGTCTAGCAGTATTAGGATCATTCATAAGCATGTGCTTTAACCATTAAACATTTGATTTGCTATAATAGTTATAGTGGTATAAATAATCCATCATGACTGGTTTCGGACGTTATGACTGTTATAATAAATAAATACCAATTTCAAGAAGAGAGAATTGTAATTTTTTATCTTCGACAGAGGTTTTAAATATTTTATATGGAAACCGGCTAAAGCATATGTAGTTGTGGATATTTCGAAAACCGAAACTGGAGCCCGCAAACCGGCTAAAGCATATGTAGTTGTGGATATTTCGAAAACCGAAACTGGAGCCCGAAAACCGAAGGTCAAGACATATTTTGACGGGCCTAGAGAGGTTTTACTAAAAAAAAACATATTCTATAATGTGATCAATGTCCATATGCAGTAAACCATGTGATAATAATGGTTGTAATACAATTAAAAAACCTATGGGGAAATTTAATCAACCGTTCATAACGTTTACAAATAACAATAACAATATTCAGAGCAAAGATTTAGTGAATCTCCGACATTGAAGAAGTGATGTAGAGGTGGAATTAGAGTGAAAGTGTGATGTTTAATATTGTAAAAGGGTGTCGCCGCACGCAACCGTACGCAAGAGCGAGGGGTCTGCAGGTATATGGCCATGGCCTTTTATAATATTTAACTAACATATTTTCTGGTAATTTCAGTCTCACAGTGGATTGTAAATTTCCACTGCAACTCACATTTGTAATATAATGCATTTTATTTGCATATTATTGCATTATTGCATTATAATATTATTGCATATTATTTTTGTTTAGTGTTTTATTATAAATTGTGAAATAGGCCTAATATAACCTGTTTTAATTGCTTTAAGAATAACTAGGTTTGAAAATAATTTAGCTGTGCAGCATGTTTTCAAACATTGGCATTATTTATAGATAGTTGTATTGGACAAATATTAAACGAAGATGGATGCGATATGTTTTTGGTTAATGTCCATCGCAGAGATATTGACTTTCTCCACGGATCATCCGAAATCATTGACTTATGACTTCAAATTACAAAATATTACATGCTGATTCCATTAAAAAAAATTTTGAGCACAGTTAGGTATCCCATAAAAATCGAAAATATTGAAGACTTAAAGGATTTTTTGAACGATTATTTTATATGTTACCATAATGCTGTTGACTGTAATAGCTGTATATTTATTATTTTCTAAATAACATACTCTTAAACGAGCACTGGCTGTAAGCAAGTCATCTCAAAACCACGTGGAAGGATTTCACTTAAACTTTAATAATAGGGGGTTATGGGGAATCGATTGGCACAACCCTTAACAAGTAAAACTCATTGCAAATAACCATTCCTCCCCAACAAATAAGTAACATGTTAAGAGTGTTAAAATTGAGCTTAGGGGGTTTCAAATCATAAAAATAAAAACATAATAGGTTATTAAAAACAACCAATGAGCTGAAGAAGCTCTACATGTGATTTGCATCCAGGCTAAGCTCAGCCCTCAGGCATTGAGTGATAAATCAATGGTTTCGTATGATTTCTCAAAGAAGTAGGGGTCTTATACGTTACCATCAGTATTACTGGAGACGCAGGAAGAAACGCGATAAAATGTAGAAAGAAAGAAATATTGTAAAACCTGAACTAAAAGGAATACAATTTGGCTAATCATAATACAAATGATTGAAAGGTAGATACGAAATTATTCGGAAATTACTGATCAAGGAGAGAAGTTAGTCAATATTGAATAAATCAATTAGGATGTCGGTAAGAGGAGCAGCGAAGCAGAGGGTGTATGAAGCATTAATGCGCCCAGCTCCCAGCAGCGAAGCAGAGGGTGTATGAAGCATTAATGCGCCCAGCTCCCAGCAGCGAAGCAGAGGGTGTATGAAGCATTAATGCGCCCAGCTCCCAGCAGCGAAGCAGAGGGTGTATGAAGCATTAATGCGCCCAGCTCCCAGCAGCGAAGCAGAGGGTGTATGAAGCATTAATGCGCCCAGCTCCCAGCAGCGAAGCAGAGGGTGTATGAAGCATTAATGCGCCCAGCTCCCAGCAGCGAAGCAGAGGGTGTATGAAGCATTAATGCGCCCAGCTCCCAGCAGCGAAGCAGAGGGTGTATGAAGCATTAATGCGCCCAGCTCCCAGCAGCGAAGCAGACATCCGTTCTATGTTAAGTCATTCTATCGATTCATAGAACTCGTTTATCACTCCTACACAAAGTTCACCGAATGACCTAATTCACTCAAAGGAACAGCTTTGCCGGAATACACACGCACACACAGACGTGGAACGCACATGGCAGATGTGTTCATGTGAGTGCTAGTATGAAAAATTCATGTGAACTGGTGTATAATTCATGAAATCTCATTAGTTGTCTAAAATACATATGAGCTGCATATGAGATGACTCTTTGAAATAATGTAATAGCTTTAATAATAAAATAATGTTAACTAATGTTTTATAAGTTCAATAAAATATTTTTCACTAGCTGATTGTTTAAAGACACCCTTTAATTATATCTTTAAATTGGGTTTTTAATATCTATATGGTTTTAGCGAATATTGGAAGAAAGGAAGAAAGTTCATTTAGTTGATGATAAAATATTACATTTTAAGAATAATTGTTCACTAATTTAAAATTTAAAGTATTTACCAAAGTAAAAACAATATTAAAATTATAAAAATATTGTTAAAGGTTTTAAGTTCAAATTAGTTATTAAAACGAAATTACGGCTCTTCACTGAAGAATAATTATTCAGTTTTAAAACTGGTTTACTAAGGGATTAATGGATAATATTAATTTTATCAATACAATTAGAGGTCTGTTGTAATCAGTCCTGTTGGTGATTTCGGATATTTTTTGCTGAACAATTGCATTGAAACCTTTACTTTTTTGCAAGAGTATTTTTAGCTCTCAACAGTCATCCGCCTTAGTAGCGAAAGCCTGGGAGCCTGATGAAACATACAACGTGGTAAATGAGATTATCATAGTTAACATTTTAAGCCGGTTAATTCCTTTGAAACCCGAGTATTTAGCCATTAGACTATTAGACATTAGACGAAAAGGCGTGTTTTCCTTATTTGTTTTTCTTCTGTATATGATTATTTTAATTAATAAATTACCTTTCTTACTGATTATAAATAGTCTTATTTTTGTAGAGGTTCTATGACAAAAAACGCTAGTTCACCTACGTGGATAATTTTATAGTTTATTTTTTTCTTCGTTTCTTGTTTTCGTTCAGTTGTTTTTCTTTTAAATTTCAATTAATCCACACCCCCGTCAGTTATAGAACTTATACTGCATTTGACAGAACAACAAATAGTCTTCAGTAAGCTTTTGCGTTGGATTTTTCGAATCAGTTAAAATCGACATATTATTGGTAAAAATATAAAATGTTTTAAACGAATAAAGCCAATGTATAAAAGTGTAAATCTAGTGCTTTATGGATACGGGTGAAAACATACGAGACTAGAACTGTCAACCTGCCACTACAATTTATGGATACGGGTGAAAACATACGAGACTAGAACTGTCAACCTGCCACTACAATGTATGGATACGGGTGAAAACATACGAGACTAGAACTGTCAACCTGCCACTACAATTTATGGATACGGGTGAAAACATACGAGACTAGAACTGTCAACCTGCCACTACAATTTATGGATACGGGTGAAAACATACGAGACTAGAACTGTCAACCTGCCACTACAATTTATGGATATGTTTCCCCTCGAGTGTATTTGTATTTGTGTTTTTATTTTATCTAGATTTTATTATATTTGATAGAGTGTCGACACTCGGAAATATTACTGTCCAAGATTACTCCATGTATATTTATCGTATAAAATCTCGACTTTGCATGACCACCAAATAAAAGTACAGAAAAAAATTAAAACAATGATACACACAACAAATACACCGAATTAAAATACGAGAAGTTTAAATAATCGATTCATTTTGACGAAAATTTTTACGAAAATATGTATGAATTACGGACGTTTTGTATGACCGGAAGATGGAATTATAGATTCCGAAACATGTCGTCATAGTAGGTGGCAGCATACATTTTTGAACTGTTTGGACGGGAAAAGGTATGTAAACCTGGTTTTAAATTTTAAATAATCGGAAAACTAACAATTGCACACGCATTAAATCTGTCATCCTTCGAAGTACCTACTTGACAAATCATATATGTCTTCTTATGAAGTCTCTTACAACTCTTGGTCGCAAATCCACCTTGTTTATGTTACCATTTTCGCCTTCTAATATTCAAGTCATAGCCTTTTTTTGTTAACCTCTTCTGTTTTAAACAGTTATTCTGTAAGGCATGGGTTGCTTAATTAAGGCCAAATTTATATAAAGGATTGTTATTTTTGTTTTGCGTGTTAATTGTGTATTTGTGTATGTTTTAATTTAAAGTTATCTGTAATCTTTCCACGAAAAGAATTATTAAATGAATGATAATTTTATACACTTTTAAGTGCAAACTGTTTTCCACGAGTTTGTTCTGTTCTGTTCATAGTTTGTGGATCATTCTTTGTGGCCTGTTTATTTATGGGTTTATCCATTAAAGGCGGTCCCACACTTCTCGCGAACAGGCCTGAACATTCGGCTGAACATTCTCCAGAACATTCGGCCGAACGTTCACTGAACGTTTGCCCTGTTTGAAGGTCCCACACTTCTCGCGAACACCCACTGAACATTCGGGCGAATGTTCGGGCGAACATTCCCTTGAAAATATTAAATAAATTTTATCAGCTGGTGGCGCATTGCCCGTCGTGTCCAATGAGCACTGTCGTCACAAAATGGACAGATGGATTATTCAAACAACGTTGCTGTTGTTGTATCTACAGTATAAAAGGTGTAAAATTTAGTCGTGTAGAAGAAACCAACAAAAATATGAGATGCCTATTTTTACGAAGTAAAAAAATCAAATATAAATATATCATATACCATGTTATAACATCATGATCATATACTATCTGATACCAGTATTTCGCACAGCTGATTAAAATCCTACTGCAACTACGTCTGTTAAAGTACCTACCTGATTCAATAGGTAACTTTGAGGGCGACTTAGGCGGAGCCCTAAGGGATTGCCAAGATGGGACATTGAAACGGAACAGACAAGTCGACAGACAGTCACCACCTTTCTTTTATACATTTATAGGATAGGATAGATAATAATAAAAAAACACTGTTAACAAACTTTGGAAATTGTTTTATTATTTGGCATAAACATTTAAATATTAAGAGGACGTTGGAGTCAGAAGAAATATCGTGGCTGACCATAGCGCTACGGGCTATTTCAATGTTAAAACGCACAAAACATGTCTTTACTGAAAAGCATATTTTTTTGTTACCGTTTGAGCTATTGATTTGGAATACATTTTGTTTGAATCTTTATAAAGTTTTGATTAGTGTTTGCTGGGACTTTTATTTTTTAATTACTAGGAAAACTACAAAATATGTATAAAAATATAGATTTTAAATTACTATATTTTTGGAAATATATTATTTTATTTAGAAAATAGTGAGCAAACCACCTGCGTCTTCAAAATACCTTTAATTTGAGACATCTTTCATAACCGTATGTTGATAAATAAGCGAGATACATGGTTTTAAGTTTAACATTGTTCTTATGGAGGTAAAATCCAACATGGCCGCTCTCCAACGCCCTCTTAAGTTAATTAACAGTCAGGTTTTTACAATTACCTTACAATAAGGAATATACTGAACAATAATATTAGTAAAGAGATAACTCAAAAACAATTTTTTCAGGTAGAATTTCACGGTGGGAAAGACAGATTGCTTGTGCACCTGCACCACGCCGCCGATGCGATACGATTGTAATTCTTGGAAGCTTCTTATGTCTTGTTAAATAATTGAGGTAAATTAAATCGATTCCACTGTAGTTTAATCAACTGAGATGACACATTTATATTAATTTGGTAAGACGGATTCGTTTGGGTGTTGTGACCACCAAAAAATTTCGCCCCCCCTCCCCCGAGTAGTTTGTCCCCCCTTCACCACTGTGACCGGCACTGAGGACTGTAGAAAGAAATCAACTACTATTTAAATAAAGAAAATGTAGGGACAATAATTAAGGGTTCCGTATTGCAGAAATTATTTCTATCTCTTCTATAAATAATTCATTTAAATTGGCCATTATTGAGGTTGGCGTCAATCTGCTGCCACGAAAACGCAAGTACTTGTATGAACTGAATGATTGGAAACAACACACTGCCTAGACATACTGACGCAATAGTGCAACTGAGTTGAAGAAGGAACGCAAGCCCTGAATCCAGCAGAATCCGTCAACAGTATACTAATAAATGTCAACCCCCTGCGCCTTAAAACAAAACTTCAATTTACACAAATAACAGTAAAATAACTTATTTATATATAATTATTCAACTGACATACGCATTTTATGTCAGTACAACTAGAAATTGACATTTAACTATAGATTTTTTCATAATCAATGACCACTTAAGTGGTATTCAATACTTAAAAGCAGAAAAAATAAATACGGTACGCATACAAATAAAAACGCATGTTTTATAGCATAGTCTCAGTAGAACAAGATTGTTGACTATCAATGATGCATGTTCGCGAATAGTGTGGGAGCCTCCCGAATATTCGTCGGAATGTTCGGCCGAACATTCGCCCGAATGTTCACTGAACATTCTGTCCCGTATTCAAAGTTCGCGCAGCTCCCACACTTCTCGCGAGTACTCCAAACATTCGGAGTCGGCCGAATGTTCGGGCGTGTTCGCGAGAAGTGTGGGACCGCCTTAATAATGCACACTCAAATTCATCATCAAAATCTCTGAACGTTTTAGTTTACCTAAAGATAGGTTGAACAAAATCGTTCAGGGTGTAATTATAGAAGAATATCATTTCTTTCATGGCTTTCGATATATATTATTTTTCAAAACTGTTGGAGCTGGATTAGGCACGAGCTTCGTAGGTTCGAAACCAGGGTATAGTTAGTGGCAAATTTACGACAAAACTAAAATAATTAATTTTTGGTAAGTTTGTAGGAATATTTATAACACACGTATATTTTTTTTATAAGTTACTGTGATAATTCAGCAATGTTGTAAATTAGGTAGTCTGACCATATCACACTTTTTCTAATGGAAATTATTTTTCCATAGCTGATTGTTTAACGACACCCTTTATTTTATATCTTTAAATTGAGTTTTTAATATCTATTTGGTTTTAGCGAATGTTGGAAGAAAGGAAGAAAGTTGATTTAGCTGATGATAAAATTGTACATTTCAAGAATAATTATTCACTAATTTGAAATTTAAATTATTTACCAAAGTAAAAAAGAATATTAAAATTGTAAAAATATTGTTAAATGTGTTTAAGTTCAAATTAGTTATTAAAACTAAATTACGGCTCTTCACTGAAGAATAATTATTCAGTTTTAAAACTTGTTTACTAAGGGATTTATGGATAATATTAATTTTTGTCGATACAATGAGGTCTGTTGTAATCAGTCCTGTAGGTGATTTCGGGTATTTTTTGCTGAACAACTGCTTAACGCTGTTGTTAGTGGCAAATTTATGACAAAACTAGAATAATTAATTGTTGATAAGTTTGCAGGAATATTTGTAACACACGTATACTTTTTTCTAAGTTACCGTCATAATTCAGCAATGTTGTAAATTAGGTAGTCTGACCATTCCACACTTTTGCTAGTGGAAATTATTTTTTGTTAGACAAATGCTTTCCAGAGGTGAGTTCACGCCTGAAAAATAGTTTCTCTTGCAAAGTAAAATTTAAGAAAATGACACCAGTTTTAGGGAATCTGTTCGACTATAAATATGCATCGGGTCCAGATTTCTGATGTGCTCACGTAATTTACATAGTTTGTTTTAAAATATCATAATTACTGATCAGTTGTTTTATTTGAGCTCTCTGTTATCAGCTGTTATGATTGTTTGCATAAGAACGCCCGTTGAAACATATGGAAGATAACTCTCCAACCCCCAACACTCTAGAAGCATTCCGTACCAGCCAGATATCTCGGCAGATTTGTGTAAGGGCGACAACAACTCTTATTCCCAGGGGCGGCAAAACAGTAAATCTGCCCCTGAAAACAACTCTAATCTGCAACCGCAATCTGTTTGTGTGTTGAATTTGTTTCACTTAACTTCGATATTATATTTCCTCTAACTTGGTTATACGATATTCGGATTAGTGTTATTAACCGTGTAACATGTTACATGTTCTATAGAATAATGCTATATAATTAAATAAATGTAAAATAAAACAATATTTACTAACTATGACTTGTTGATTTCGTCGAAACTTTGTAGGTGGTAGTATATACTATACTCGCTTCGCTCGCTGGGGGCTCCGCCCCCAGACCCCTGTGGGGGGCTTCGCCCTCAGGTCCCTGTCGTAGTACCTATGGCACATGGTTTAATTACGCTAATAATCCGAGGTCCTATGTATACCCAAAATATAAAGTAGACTTATTGAGGGAACAAATTTAGGCCTAGCAGTACAATATTACAGTATATAACAATTTAAAAATCGCTCCGCCTCCGCCCCCAGGCCTCTGTGGGGGGCTTCGCCCCCAAGTCGCTGTTTGGCCAAAGTTTAATATAAATTGGTCCAAATTCTATTTAAGACCTAAATTCTACAACTATTCCAAGGCTTTGATTATTTTTAAGGGTTTAACGTATAAAATCCGGTCATATGCCTGTTGATGAATACTACTTGGCATGGAGACGTAGTATGTTAAGTTTTAAGCCTCCATGTATTAACTAAGTTCTTGATAAAATTATACCCTTAACTGATGTATAATGTAGCCTTTATAAGGCATCTTTTGAACCTTATAAGGGATACGACGACCGTTAACAACCTGAAATACCATGACTTTGGGTAACCAAAAGCCTCTGCAACAAATACGACATGATTTATAAGAGATTTTACCCTCGACAGAGGGCAACATAAAAAATGTACCCGAAAAACATGAAAATTCTACAGAATCTCAAAAACATTGATTTTTTTGGGTGTTTAAGATATTTAATCTGAGCGTGTCAGTGTTGTTTAGTACTAATTGTAATCTAGAAATACTGTGTGATAAATATTAGGCCTCTAAGTTCCATATTAGAGCGACAAACCATTAAAAACCACGAACAGATCTTAGAAAAAAGTTAGAATTTAAAAAATCTAGCGCTTCCTAAGGGTGAAGGGGGTGAGATACGGCAAAATGTCATAGGACTAAAGTTGTAGAGAGTTTGAAATCCGAGGCACATGGTGGTCTTCGTTTTTCGATAGGACGACCCGTTCGGCCGCTAGAGATCAAATAAAAAAAATACTACATTTTGTTTTTTGTATTCACAATTTTTTATTTTGTTGAGATAGTTCAAAATAAAAATAGTAGGATTTGGGAAGAAAAGGTGCAAGGCACATGCACGCCAAATCTCACGTCTCTAGCTCAAGTATTATTGGTGTCACGTGTATGTCCAATAATATAAATTGGCCCAGAACCCCCAATACACCACTACTTATACTGAGAAAACAGTCATATCTAAAGATATTTAGAGTTTTCCATTTTTCGACAGGTTTAATTAATAAAAACTGGTCATATTTCTGCTACTATTTACTAAGTGTGATGTAGACATACTGCGTGCCCAATATTAGGCCTCCATCGTTATATTAACGTGATGGGAAATAAAAATCCTCCATAAAATCTCAAAATTTAAAAAAATCTAGAGCTATCTAAGGGTGAAGGAGACGAGATACGACAAAAAGTCATAAAAACAAAGTTGTAGATCTTGCAAAATCCGTGACACGTGGTGGTGTCCGTTTTTTGATAGGACCATCCGTTCGGCCGCTAGAACTCATAAACTGTAATTTTAAAATAAGCCTTTTTGGGGGGAATTTAAATATTTTTTTAGGGGGGTTAAAATAAAAAAATTGTCAAATTTGGCAATTTTCCTGGGGGTTACAAGATAAAAGCTGCCTGCGTGCAAAATTTCAGGTTTCTAGCTCGTCTAGAAGTAGTCTAGAATTCGTATACCTCAGTGAGTCAGTTACACATGCGGCTGTATATATATTAGATAGTAATCATTTTGAAATTTCAAAAGTGATAATATGTGGAATTCAATGAAAAAAATGGACTCTTTGGACTTCGTTTTTTGGTTGAAGGAAGAGTGACGCATTTTCTGACATATGGGTATTTCTATTTGAAACGACCCTCGTACTAATATGGGATGACCCTAACACATGATACTGTTTCCCTGTGACAAAATGGAATTTTATATTTTAAAGAAATATTTACTTGGGCTCGAAAGGTGCTCTTAACTATGTTTGGCTCCCCCAGAGAAACGTTCACTCGCAGAAAGCAACCGCAACTCCCCAACAGTTATTAGCATTACCCGGGTTGAGAAGTGGGGTTTTATCATGCTCAGAGTTCTTGAGGTACACAGAGAAGTCGCCCAGTTCCGTCCTCTCTGCAACTGCAGCTCCCCAACAGTTATTAGCATTACCCGGGTTGAGAAGTGGGGTTTTATCATGCTCAGAGTTGTTGAGGTACACAGAGAAGTCGCCCAGTTCCGTCCTCTCTGCAACTGCAACTCCCCAACAGTTATTAGCATTACCCGGGTTGAGAAGTGGGGTTTTATCATGCTCAGAGTTCTTGAGGTACACAGAGAAGTCGCCCAGTTCCGTCCTCTCTGCAACTGCAGCTCCCCAACAGTTATTAGCATTACCCGGGTTGAGAAGTGGGGTTTTATCATGCTCAGAGTTGTTGAGGTACACAGAGAAGTCGCCCAGTTCCGTCCTCTCTGCAACTGCAACTCCCCAACAGTTATTAGCATTACCCGGGTTGAGAAGTGGGGTTTTATCATGCTCAGAGTTCTTGAGGTACACAGAGAAGTCGCCCAGTTCCGTCCTCTCTGCAACTGCAGCTCCCCAACAGTTATTAGCATTACCCGGGTTGAGAAGTGGGGTTTTATCATGCTCAGAGTTCTTGAGGTACACAGAGAAGTCGCAAAGTTCCGTCCTCTCTGCAACTGCAGCTCCCCAACAGTTATTAGCATTACCCGGGTTGAGAAGTGGGGTTTTATCATGCTCAGAGTTCTTGAGGTACACAGACAAGTCGCCCAGTTCCGTCCTCTCTGCAACTGCAGCTCCCCAACAGTTATTAGCATTACCCGGGTTGAGAAGTGGGGTTTTATCATGCTCAGAGTTCTTGAGGTACACAGAGAAGTCGCCCAGTTCCGTCCTCTCTGCAACTGCAGCTCCCCAACAGTTATTAGCATTACCCGGGTTGAGAAGTGGGGTTTTATCATGCTCAGAGTTCTTGAGGTACACAGAGAAGTCGCCCAGTTCCGTCCTCTCTGCAACTGCAACTCCCCAACAGTTATTAGCATTACCCGGGTTGAGAAGTGGGGTTTTATCATGCTCAGAGTTCTTGAGGTACACAGAGAAGTCGCCCAGTTCCGTCCTCTCTGCAACTGCAGCTCCCCAACAGTTATTAGCATTACCCGGGTTGAGAAGTGGGGTTTTATCATGCTCAGAGTTCTTGAGGTACACAGAGAAGTCGCCCAGTTCCGTCCTCTCTGCAACTGCAACTCCCCAACAGTTATTAGCATTACCCGGGTTGAGAAGTGGGGTTTTATCATGCTCAGAGTTGTTGAGGTACACAGACAAGTCGCCCAGTTCCGTCCTCTCTGCAACTGCAACTCCCCAACAGTTATTAGCATTACCCGGGTTGAGAAGTGGGGTTTTATCATGCTCAGAGTTCTTGAGGTACACAGAGAAGTCGCCCAGTTCCGTCCTCTCTGCAACTGCAACTCCCCAACAGTTATTAGCATTACCCGGGTTGAGAAGTGGGGTTTTATCATGCTCAGAGTTCTTGAGGTACACAGAGAAGTCACCCAGTTCCGTCCTCTCTGCAACTGCAACTCCCCAACAGTTATTAGCATTACCCGGGTTGAGAAGTGGGGTTTTATCATGCTCAGAGTTGTTGAGGTACACAGACAAGTCGCCCAGTTCCGTCCTCTCTGCAACTGCAACTCCCCAACAGTTATTAGCATTACCCGGGTTGAGAAGTGGGGTTTTATCATGCTCAGAGTTCTTGAGGTACACAGAGAAGTCACCCAGTTCCGTCCTCTCTGCAACTGCAGCTCCCCAACAGTTATTAGCATTACCCGGGTTGAGAAGTGGGGTTTTATCATGCTCAGAGTTCTTGAGGTACACAGAGAAGTCACCCAGTTCCGTCCTCTCTGCAACTGCAACTCCCCAACAGTTATTAGCATTACCCGGGTTGAGAAGTGGGGTTTTATCATGCTCAGAGTTGTTGAGGTACACAGACAAGTCGCCCAGTTCCGTCCTCTCTGCAACTGCAACTCCCCAACAGTTATTAGCATTACCCGGGTTGAGAAGTGGGGTTTTATCATGCTCAGAGTTCTTGAGGTACACAGAGAAGTCACCCAGTTCCGTCCTCTCTGCAACTGCAACTCCCCAACAGTTATTAGCATTACCCGGGTTGAGAAGTGGGGTTTTATCATGCTCAGAGTTCTTGAGGTACACAGAGAAGTCGCCCAGTTCCGTCCTCTCTGCAACTGCAACTCCCCAACAGTTATTAGCATTACCCGGGTTGAGAAGTGGGGTTTTATCATGCTCAGAGTTGTTGAGGTACACAGACAAGTCGCCCAGTTCCGTCCTCTCTGCAACTGCAACTCCCCAACAGTTATTAGCATTACCCGGGTTGAGAAGTGGGGTTTTATCATGCTCAGAGTTCTTGAGGTACACAGACAAGTCGCCCAGTTCCGTCCTCTCTGCAACTGCAACTCCCCAACAGTTATTAGCATTACCCGGGTTGAGAAGTGGGGTTTTATCATGCTCAGAGTTCTTGAGGTACACAGACAAGTCGCCCAGTTCCGTCCTCTCTGCAACTGCAACTCCCCAACAGTTATTAGCATTACCCGGGTTGAGAAGTGGGGTTTTATCATGCTCAGAGTTGTTGAGGTACACAGACAAGTCGCCCAGTTCCGTCCTCTCTGCAACTGCAACTCCCCAACAGTTATTAGCATTACCCGGGTTGAGAAGTGGGGTTTTATCATGCTCAGAGTTGTTGAGGTACACAGACAAGTCACCCAGTTCCGTCCTCTCTGCAACTGCAACTCCCCAACAGTTATTAGCATTACCCGGGTTGAGAAGTGGGGTTTTATCATGCTCAGAGTTGTTGAGGTACACAGACAAGTCGCCCAGTTCCGTCCTCTCTGCAACTGCAACTCCCCAACAGTTATTAGCATTACCCGGGTTGAGAAGTGGGGTTTTATCATGCTCAGAGTTGTTGAGGTACACAGACAAGTCGCCCAGTTCCGTCCTCTCTGCAACTGCAACTCCCCAACAGTTATTAGCATTACCCGGGTTGAGAAGTGGGGTTTTATCATGCTCAGAGTTCTTGAGGTACACAGACAAGTCACCCAGTTCCGTCCTCTCTGCAACTGCAACTCCCCAACAGTTATTAGCATTACCCGGGTTGAGAAGTGGGGTTTTATCATGCTCAGAGTTCTTGAGGTACACAGACAAGTCGCCCAGTTCCGTCCTCTCTGCAACTGCAACTCCCCAACAGTTATTAGCATTACCCGGGTTGAGAAGTGGGGTTTTATCATGCTCAGAGTTCTTGAGGTACACAGACAAGTCGCCCAGTTCCGTCCTCTCTGCAACTGCAACTCCCCAACAGTTATTAGCATTACCCGGGTTGAGAAGTGGGGTTTTATCATGCTCAGAGTTGTTGAGGTACACAGACAAGTCACCCAGTTCCGTCCTCTCTGCAACTGCAACTCCCCAACAGTTATTAGCATTACCCGGGTTGAGAAGTGGGGTTTTATCATGCTCAGAGTTGTTGAGGTACACAGACAAGTCACCCAGTTCCGTCCTCTCTGCAACTGCAACTCCCCAACAGTTATTAGCATTACCCGGGTTGAGAAGTGGGGTTTTATCATGCTCAGAGTTCTTGAGGTACACAGACAAGTCGCCCAGTTCCGTCCTCTCTGCAACTGCAACTCCCCAACAGTTATTAGCATTACCCGGGTTGAGAAGTGGGGTTTTATCATGCTCAGAGTTGTTGAGGTACACAGACAAGTCACCCAGTTCCGTCCTCTCTGCAACTGCAACTCCCCAACAGTTATTAGCATTACCCGGGTTGAGAAGTGGGGTTTTATCATGCTCAGAGTTGTTGAGGTACACAGACAAGTCACCCTGTTCCGTCCTCTCTGCAACTGCAACTCCCCAACAGTTATTAGCATTACCCGGGTTGAGAAGTGGGGTTTTATCATGCTCAGAGTTCTTGAGGTACACAGACAAGTCGCCCAGTTCCGTCCTCTCTGCAACTGCAACTCCCCAACAGTTATTAGCATTACCCGGGTTGAGAAGTGGGGTTTTATCATGCTCAGAGTTGTTGAGGTACACAGAGAAGTCACCCAGTTCCGTCCTCTCTGCAACTGCAACTCCCCAACAGTTATTAGCATTACCCGGGTTGAGAAGTGGGGTTTTATCATGCTCAGAGTTCTTGAGGTACACAGACAAGTCACCCAGTTCCGTCCTCTCTGCAACTGCAACTCCCCAACAGTTATTAGCATTACCCGGGTTGAGAAGTGGGGTTTTATCATGCTCAGAGTTCTTGAGGTACACAGACAAGTCACCCAGTTCCGTCCTCTCTGCAACTGCAACTCCCCAACAGTTATTAGCATTACCCGGGTTGAGAAGTGGGGTTTTATCATGCTCAGAGTTGTTGAGGTACACAGAGAAGTCGCCCAGTTCCGTCCTCTCTGCAACTGCAACTCCCCAACAGTTATTAGCATTACCCGGGTTGAGAAGTGGGGTTTTATCATGCTCAGAGTTCTTGAGGTACACAGAGAAGTCGCCCAGTTCCGTCCTCTCTGCAACTGCAACTCCCCAACAGTTATTAGCATTACCCGGGTTGAGAAGTGGGGTTTTATCATGCTCAGAGTTCTTGAGGTACACAGAGAAGTCGCCCAGTTCCGTCCTCTCTGCCTCTGCTGTGAGTTTAAGTCGCTAATTTATTAATCTATGAGCTGGCTGTCTGAAGACACAAAACTAGTAGAGAAACAAAACTGTCATTTGCAATGCTCGAGAGGCAGATAATTTATTGTTACAAATACTAAATTGATTTTTATTTTTATTTAAAATTCTCGATCTGTTAGTTTTGAGGAAAACCACGGTCAAAAATCGTGATGGTCTACAACACTATGTTCACCATTCGCCTAATTCATCCTGAGGTTTTAGACGCAGTAACAGGGTTGTAGTTTGATAAGGACCATTTTAATATGATATCGTTGTTGCTGCTTATAAACGTACACACCTTAAATCCTTTTAATTAGCTGGTGAAAAGATCAGTACCACCTAAAATATCTGGAGGGAGTGATGAAAATACAAATTCGCATTTTCCCCTAAATTGTTATTTTAATAAATGTCTTTATAGATCCATAATTAAATAATAATAATATTAATAGTGATACACTGTATAATGATCCAATATTTCGTCTTAAATAACGTTAAATTCGTGGAACAATACCCTAAAATGATTTTATAAATCTTAACCAAAAAATATAGGTTATGACTTTTCAATACATTTTTAAGTAAAAGTAGCATTTTTTGAAGAGGTTGGCAGTTTCTTTTTGCCTTACTTTTCCCGTCCACATAGACTATAAATCTGTGCGTGGAACGTGCGGCTCACCCCAAGCAAAGGGGTGAGCCGTTACAGTACGAGATCAATATTACTGATACAATTTACATGCCAGGACTGGGATTCGAACCCACGACAGGGTCGCTGCCATGGTTCCGGAGTCCGTCGCCTTGACCACTACAACAAAAATCTATCTAAGTCTTGGCGTTTTTCTGATAATCCTTGGTTTTGTCAATCATCAATGATTTTCGGAAACTGAAATTCTTCGGGAAAGCAAACGGATGATTTAATTAAGCTGTAAATTACCAGATTTGTACTATCTAATAGGAGTCAAATTTATCAATCTCATGCGATTTCTGATAAGCAATATTTAACAGGTCATTAAAGGTTACGTTGATACTTTCCATTCGTCTATTTGTAATAACCTTTTAATACCCCCGTAGCAGCAAACCTGCGTACTCAGCGAATTTCCAATGCATATATATGTATCTTAATACCACATAAAGCCACATACCAAGTTTCATCAAAATACATTCATAAATAAACGATTTATGACATTTTAATTATTCTCCATAAGAATGACATGGCGGCTGAGTATGCAGGTTTGCTGAAGCAAGGAACACAAAAAATGGGGTTTTATACAAATATCAATATAACTCATGTAGGTAAAGCCACATACCAAATTTCATTAATTTATTTTCATAATGAAGGCAGATAACACGTTACTTATTCTCCATAAGAATAACATGGGGCTGAGTACGCAGGTTTGCTGCTACGGGAGCCTTGGGTAAAAAAGTGTCTTTTTGAGCAAATATCAATGGTCCACAACCAGATGAAGCCGTATACCAAGTTTCGTCAGTATAGGTTCATAAATAAGCGAGATATAAAATTTTTATTTTTCTCCATAAGAATAACATTAGACAACGTACTGTGTTTAGCACTTTCAATATCTCGGTAACCAATTGACGTAGAGAAATGACAAAATACCAAATTGTGTGTTTTTTTAAGCTGAATCCAATGGAAAAAAATAAAATTTGACTATTTCCAAAATTATATGTAAAAAATTCGAAAAACCCATTTTTGGGGTACAAAACCCCCCCAAAATACCCCTTCGGATAGAGCGATCTGGCTGGTTTTCGAACTTAAAGTCATAAATGTTGCTTTACACGTTTATACCAAATTTCATCAAAATCGGATAATTTTTACGAGAGTTATCGTGCTCACGGACACACATATATATATACAGTTTCGAACGAATGGTGTTTTTGGGGTCTGGGGACCTCAAAACGAAAAGTTATCATGGTCCCGGGCCTAGGTCTTACCATGCCGACTACGGTAATAGCTTCTTCCCTATAGGGGAAATTCGCTAATAAAACAGAGATACCAATCACAAAATCCTAATAAACACAAAATTTTAAATCCATTGAAATACCTAGTTTTGATCATGAAAATGTCAAAAAAGCTTTACTTACCACGAAATAATTTTTCCAAGAGCCAAGAGTTGAAGTGACGCCCAGGCGGCTAATTAAGTTAGACCAGCAAAACAAGTCAAGCTTCGCGATGATTACAACTTAGTTGACTAGCTTCAACATTTTGCAGGCTTCTTACATTATGTCTAATGAAAGAAAATTCTAGTAACAATTTGGTATAACTATTGATGCCCTACATATCAAATTTAGTTAAAATCGCGCACACAGTACACCCTTAACTAAGACATATAAAACTTGTTAGCGCATGTTCTACACAACTTTAACGTAACACAGTAATGAACTTTGCGCCAATCCACTGGTGACAAGAGAACAAGAGATGATAACTTGTATCTTGTTAGCGTACATATTAATCATACGGGGGACTGTTAGCTCCCGAGGATAATAATCATGCTTAGCTGGTGTGAAGCCCCGCATGCGGATTATGTTTTTGATTGTGTTTGTAGTTATGAATACATACTCTTTTATATCCTGGGAACAACAAATAACTTCCAGTGTTACATCTTGCCAGTAGCAGAAATTCTGCGTATTGATTGAAATTCCAAAGTATATTTTGTGTATTGGTGAAAAAGCATTTTCATTTCGTTCTCCTCCAAAACCAATGCTGCAAAGCGTTCTTAAGAGATATCAAAAATCAATTTATAATCAACCAATCAGATTAAGCTATATATAAGTTCGGCTAGGATTCGTACCGGTCAGTTAGATTTTACTTGATTTATTCATGTAAAATTGCCATTAATTGTTCTCTTCGATCTTCCGACTTAAGGTTATAATTCAAAATATGATATTTATTGGACTGTAAGGTAGTATTAGTATTGATATTTTCAAGCGAACTTATCCATTGAGGTCAACATATGAAATAAGTTAAGTCGTAATTAAGTAATAAAGTATTTATGTAATAATAATTAAGTATTTTACAATAATAATAATAATATGACCCCTTCATGTTTCGTCCAATTTCCCAACTCCTAGACAAAGGGTAATTACAAAAAAATAATATCGCATATCTTTAACAATACAGAGTCTAAATTATACTTGTACGATGTTTCATCATCTGTAATAATTAGTAAAAGACTCGTTATATGGTGTGAATGGCCATGGACATATTTGAGACCAATATTTTAGTCATAATGATGGGTTTAATTATTTTTGTAAAAATTGTATAATTTTGATCGACATTTTATAATTTAAACAAAATTATACACATGTCGGTAGTGAGAAGTCAATGGGATTCCCATAAACGAAAATATTATTTCGGTTTCGAAGCCTTAGAAGTTTTATCAACAAATTTGGATGATATGTTCCAGAAGGTTATATTGAAATACTAAGTGAATTTTAAATGCGGTTAAGCTAGGTATAATGTAAACCGGGTTTTAATTACTCCTATTGCGTACTAGCTTTTAACAACATCACGGAGACTTTGGTGCATACATATTTTAGTACTAATTTATCATTTGATGCGAATTTGAGTAAAAGCATCCAAAAGGTAATCAAAGCAAGCTGAATTCAATAACCATGGTACTCTGTCTCAAAACTTCTACCAGGCCATACTTTACCTAGCAAATACAAACCTTCAATCGATCAATCCTTTTATTACACAGTTAAGATTTGTAAGACCAAGGCATTTCCTCTCACCATCTTACATATACATTGACTATCTCGTGTATAAAAACAGAATAGGGGTGAACATATCTGTAAGCATTGTATTGCACATGTTATTACAATTTAGATATAAAGAAGTAATAGAAACATTTATAGTATATATCAATCCAATAAACCGTACCATAAACTTTTGAGAAAACCATAAACATAATAAAAAAAACATAAACCATATACTTGCATGAAACGTCTCGATGAGAACGTTGGAGGAAAATATATTTTTTGCAGCCTCTCCTAAGGTTGTGTAATAAAAGCGTCAAGCTAAAACACATTTTTAAATATTGTAATTTGATCAGCTGTGTGATTTAATTTAACTATGAAACTGAAATCAGGTGAACAAGCGATATTGTTGGGAGAAGCTAGCGATATTTAATTATAAATCCTCTTCGCCTTCAATATCATTATTCAGCGACATAAAATCCAAATCTTCCGAGGTTTTGTAATACTTAAAGGTATGCAATTGTGTTTTCAAAGGACGGAACATTCTACCAGCTGGTGTAATTTCGAGTAATTATTCTCCATTCGATTCGATGATAGTCTGCGCAAACTGTCTCACTTTTACATAGAAAATTCGTTTTCACCTGATTTGTTTTATATCAGGCACCTTTTAAAGAGACAAGTAGAAAATTGTTAGTAATGAACTGTAATGTACAACGGTAAAGCAGTCGACAAACTTTTCAACTAAACTAGTTTTCATCCGGTTTAAGTAGCTTGTTTCTTCCCAGGAAAAGTTCGAGCATTAGGAGGAAGATCTAGACGTTTCGAACGTTTGATTGAGTTTTTATATTTGTTAGTAAGGATTAATGATAGACATTTTTAATGGACATTGCCTGCGGCTATGATATTGATAGTTTTGGGATATGGCTGAAAACCATTTGACATAGTTTGGTAATTGACTAGTTGCATTATCAGGTGTTAAAATCGAGTTTTAACTATCGTAAAAAGGTGTTGCATGCCACTTCGTTAGGTTGCATGCCACTTCGTTAGGTGTTGCATGCCACTTCGGTAGGTGCTGCATGCCACTTCGTTAGGTTGCATGCCACTTCGTTAGGTGTTGCATGCCACTTCGTTAGGTGTTGCATGCCACTTCGTTAGGTGTTGCATGCCACTTAGTTAGGTGTTGCATGCCACTTCGTTAGGTGTCGCATGCCACTTCGTTAGGTGTTGCATGCCACTTCGTTAGGTGTTGCATGCCACTTCGTTAGGTTGCATGCCACTTCGTTAGGTGTTGCATGCCACTTCGTTAGGTGTTGCATGCCACTTCGTTAGGTGTTGCATGTCACTTTGTTAGGTGTTGCATGTCACTTCGTTAGGTGTTGCATGCCACTTCGTTAGGTGTTGCATGCCACTTCGTTAGGTTGCATGCCACTTCGTTAGGTGTTGCATGCCACTTCGTTAGGTGTTGCATGCCACTTCATTAGGTTGCATGCCACTTCGTTAGGTTGCATGCCACTTCGTTAGGTGTTGCATGCCACTTCGTTAGGTGTTGCATGCCACTTCGTTAGGTGTTGCATGCCACTTCGTTAGGTGTTGCATGCCACTTCGTTTATGTTCCACACCAGATATACAAAATGTCACAGTTCTCCGTTAAGCATTTACAAAATAATGTTAATATTATAATAAAATGTTAAACTTGGCCTCACAGGTTTGTATTTCAAAAACCTTATTTATTTTCTATTTGATGATTTCAAACCCGAAACAGAAACAACGGTGGAGAATTAAAGAAAACAAAAGTTAATCAAATTAATCTCTGAAAATATCTTTGATTAAAGAACTTCAGTGCCGAGTTTGATTAATCCTTCACCTCGGCTCCTCAAATTCAATAAAGAATTTTCTTCTTTACGGTTTCACTTAGGTAAAATTCAACCGTACAAACGAATTCCCAAAAACGTTAGCGAATAAGTTACAGTGCCCCTTCCCCTAAACTAGTTTTGGAGGAATAAATATTTCAATAAAATTATTTTTCAGATCTTATTAATGATTAATGTGTGTGTGTTTTAAATAGGTTAAAATGCACGATGTAGTGAAATTAAAAAGTCATGTATAATACTTAAATTTAAAAAATAATAAAAATGTTACCAACTCCACAAATGCATGCCTCTCTTCATTGTTTTATGTTAACTTAATTAAGATTTTCTTTAATTTGTGTATTATTTGTAACAATACCATGTTAAAAAGAATTAATACATGTTTGATTTCATTTCATTATAACAGATAGTCAGTATAAATCTGCCATGTTTTCTCCAATGCCAGCCATAAACCCTTTAGCTTTTATCCTCTACATAGTTACCGTTAATTATTTACTCGAGTAAGTTTCATGAAATTTTGAAATCTAACAAAGGAACTAAATTGTATTTAAGTTACTTTTCTGAATACGGTCGTTACTGATCAATATTAGATCTTATGCCCATTTTGTTAACCAGGTAACTCGTAAATTTATAGAGTGGTAACTCGCTTCAGGCCTTCCAAATGATAATCCCTCCCATTCCCAACGCCAGAATAAAATAATGCTACAACCGAATCTAGTATAAAGTAAAATACCCCCGTCGCGTCGCAGCAAACCTGCGTACTCAGCGAATTTCCAATGAATATATATGTCTTAATAACACATTAAGCCTCTTCCCAGAATTCATAAGAAATATATTCATAAATAAGCGATATTTAAAATATTCATTATTATCCATAAGAATAACATTAGGGATGATTACGCAGGTTTTCTGCAACAAGGACATAAAATAATGGGTTTTTATGCAAATATCAACAGAACTCATCTAACTGAAGTCACATACCAAGTTTCATCCATATTCATTCATAAATAAGCGATATATAACATTTTTATTATTCTCCATAAGAATAACATGGGGACCGAGTACCTAGGTTTGCTGCTACGGGAACCATAGGCGTAAAATTGGTTTTTTGTTCAAACAACAACAAACCACAATCAGATAAAGCGATATACCAAGTTTCGTCAGTTTATGTTCATAAATAACCGAGATATAAAATTTGTCTTTTTCTCCTTAAGAATAACATTGGACAACGTACTGTGTTTAGTACTTTGAATATCTCAGTAACCAATTGACGTAGAGCAATGATTTAAATACAAAATTTTTTTAAGCTGAATTCAGTGGTATGGATTAAAATTTGATTTAAATAACAATTACCTGTGAAAACTAAAAAAAAAAAAACATTTTTGGGGTACAAAACCTCCCCAAAACTTTCCTTTGGATGGTGTGATTTGTCTGGTTTTCGAACTCGTGCAAATAAATGGTACTTTACATATTTGTACCAAATTTCATCAAGATCGGAACTTTTTTACGAGAGTTATCGTGCTTACGGACACACACACATATACATATATAAAAATTTGAACGAATGGTGTTTTTGGCATCTGGGGACCTCAAAACGAAAAGTTATCATGGTTTGGGTCTTAAGTCTTACCATGAGACCTACGGTAATAGCTTCTTCCCTATAGGGGAAATTCGCTAAAAGATAAAAAAGTCTAGGTCTTTAAGAGGAAGAACACATCAACTTATTCTCTATTTAATTTATGTTAAAAACAGTCGACATTCAATAGAATTTCTTGTGATTTGGCTTTGTAACATTTAAAAAATGTATCTTCGTAGAAACAGAATTACAAAGGGAAGCGGTATCCGAGTCTGCGAGTCCGCAGCAGCATGTTTAACCCGGAGTGTGAGATTTAGAGTGAGTTAATGTAAGTAATGAACCCGGCCAGGCGCGGTTTACCCTGGTTAGCACAGCCCTAGGTTCTCCACCCATACTTCATCAGAATTTAAGCCAAACCACCTTTTGGAAAAATTAACTTTAATGAGCAACTCTCCAGAGCTTAAAGTTGTTCCAGTAGTTTTACTTTACTGGTAAAACTTTGTCAAACAGCTTTTCTCATAATTTAGTTTATGTGGAACTATGATATACGGGATGACTGAAGTGAACATTCTTATTTATCTTTCATAGTATTAAATATATTGATTAAAAAATACATTAATCGCTGGTGGCTCGGAACATAGGATTTTTAATAGTAATAGGCGCACTACCTATTTGATAGCGGTTGAGAAAAATTAGTATTGTATGAAACTGATGCGTAAATTAGACCCCATGACCTTTTCCCAACCCCAAAATGATGTCACCTTAATAGGATGCCCCCAAGCGAGATTGATATCGTGTTTTCACCTTAGCTTCCATGCCTCCTCAACAATTTATCAGAGACCACTTTTGATTTTAATTTTAATTCACTTTAAACAAAAAAAGATACCTAGTGCTTCAATGAGCAGAAATGTTTAGTGACAAATAATATTCTTTTAACCAAATTCCAAAATATGATACTCGTGATATCGACCTTATGTTTACCGGATTCGCCGCACATCCCCTTTTGTTTCTTCTTCAAAACGAGTTATAGATCATTGAATTCGGATAATCCGTTCAGGAGGCAAAATATTGAGCCCCAGAATTATTCTGAGTAAGTTATTTCTGTTAACGCCTAAACACATAACCTAGGTGAGACAAATTTAAGAGAAACCAGAGTGTTTCTTAGGGATGAAAACTTGACCTATGAAGGGTGCTGTGTAGCATAGCCGAGGTGAAATATAAAATCGAAACAAGGTTGCATGAGCGATAAGCCCAATCGCGTGGTAGTTATAATAAAGTAGGAACAGACGGCACGCCATCCAGTCTGCATGGTCTGCGAACGACCACAATGACTCAACCGTTACTTAACTGCCCCCTAGTACGCCACTGTAACTTAATGTTGAACTTTCGATCTTAATGTTCGTTGAGAGTGTTCCAGCCACTCAACGCTTATATCGTAAAGGTCAATGTCGCTATCCAAAGATAATATTGAGCGATTACTATAACTTCGAGAAGTGTATTTGTTTTTGAATAAACTAAAGTTAAAATATAAAAGACTTTTTAAACTGCTGACGTACTGGACAAAAATCCACTATACAGTAAAGAATACATTATAAAATGGGACAACGCAGTCCCACTGCATAGACATGTTTGGTTGAAGAATGTTTAGTTTATGCAGGTTTATAAAGAAGGTAGTTATTTAAAGGCTCTGCTATTTCCACCAAACAGGCTCTCCTGCTATACCTTCAAACAATTGAACATGCTCATTTGTCCTACCTTGTTTATTTTTGCAATCATAAACTGAACAATTTAAATAAACTAACTGGCATATACAGTGTTTCATATATATCACTATAAATAAGGACGATCTGCCCTTACAACATCACAACACGAAACTGTTTCAAGAAAATCCCAAATACCTTGGTATTTTCCTATTTCTTATTTGGCTTATGGCTAAAATTAATTTAAACCCCATTCAATTACGTGCTTTTTTGACCATGGTTTGGTTGTATGTTCTCCTGGCAATTTAATTCCTAGCACCACAATGGTGGACAATAAATGTTGCTTTTTAAATGTGTGATTAATAAATTAATGAAAACACGAGGTTTTAGATAATCTGTTTATAATTAACATATGCACGTACGTCTAAGACGACCGATTTCATTACTAAGAAACGAAATTCATGAGAAAAGGTGAACAACCGCTGAAATAAAAGTCGGACTAATATTATAAATATAAAAACTAATTTCCTGGGGTAAATAGCCAGGGGTGGTGGTGATTGCGGTTTCACCCAAATCACTTAAATTTTGTTTCCAACAAAAACTACAGCGGTTTATATTTTCTATTAAAAAGTAAAGACAAATTTCCAACTGAGCAAAGTTCCTGGTAATAGCAAAGTACGTGTACTAGGCTAGTAACGTGATGTATGTGATGGTTATCAAATTATAACCGTACTAATTTTCTACCGTTAAAAACGTACACATAACTTTGTGATGGTGATAAATAGTTTACGCTTTGTAATCTTATTTATGTATGTATTACATACTTAAATACAGGTTATAAAACGCAATTACACTGAGGAAGTTAAAGAGTTAAAATGTTCTTTCTTGAGTTCAATGTGGCAAACTCAAGTCCTCACACATCATAGCACACATCGCAGACTGGTTGCAGACTAACCTACACAAACAAACTTAGTGTAAAACAATATCGTTTATATTATTTGAGAACAAAAAGTTTAAAAAGGAAATTCTAAAAATATTTAGTTAATTCAGTAATTTAAACTAATCCTTCCAATGAAATTGTCTAATACCTGTTCAACGGATCTCCACTGTAACGTTAACTAATAAAATAATATAATAAACAAAAACATATATGTAGATATTATATATATTTGCATTACTTGGCCAAAGGTAACAAACATTCCAAGTGTCAACAAATACGTCTAAATATCAGTGTTATCAGTGTTTTTTTTTTGTATTTCAACGGCTACGGTATTTTTGTTAATTGAGTATCACACAAACGCTTTTAGGGAATGCGGTCCAAACCCCTCAAATTTGCGTGGACACCCCAGGATTTGAACCCGTGACCCCTTAAACCGAAGTACAAGACGCTAACCGTTGTTACTTTTAGAATAGATGAATTAACTAAACCGGAATTGCTTTGACGCAGTTTTGAATGTATTCCTGGATTATTATTCCTTAAAAACAATTAAATTAAGAATAATTCAGCAAGCGGATGAAGTTTTTACGTATTCACAATTCATCCGCGTAATATTAAAGTCATAGGATTAAAAAAAACAATTAACATTGGTTGACTCTCCACGATAGAATATTTCTAAACACACAAATAAATTTAATTGATGACTATTTTAATTTACGATAGTACCTATTTCAACCAGAGCACATCACTTCCTTGAATCCAATCAAGTTTTAAACGCTATGCGAATATAAATATTTAAATCGTGACATGGCCTGATCAAAAGCTTTTTGTAAAATATTACATATTTTTATACTGTAAACTTAAATGTTGTGCACTATACGCTGGACAGTATTTCAGTCTGTTCTTTCTTTACGAGACATACCAAAAAGGTTTGATTTTTCACACCCGGTACCTAACTGAATACTGATATTGATATATTGTGTTACTAAACACCTCCTGATAAATTGTTTAGATGAGATAAACTTACATATTACCAGAATGAAAGCTTGGTTTGCAATCTCAATCCCAGTACAGGGAGAATGTAGAACAGGGAAGCCAGCATTGACCTAATTCAAAACAAGTCGGATTCCAAGTCTTCGCATGCGAAATTTCGTGTTCAAAACGTTCAGACTTCCGGCGATCAAATAATCTTTTTAATCAATATAACATGTTTATGATTTTAAACTTCTTCACCTCATACAAATAAAATAAAATATGAGTTACTACTTATTAGAGTAAACTTCAGTGGAGTTGACTATTAGTTGTCTTAACGATTAATTGTTAATACTAGGTATACCTCGCGTATGAGGATATCGAACTTGATAAGCTTCATAAATAACCTTAGAGCTCTGCTTTGATTCAGATATTAGTCAGGTCCTTCCAAAACCCTGTAATATCCGGTACTCTCTCGAAATTAAAAACTTTTTTACCAAAATGCTCTGGACGACTTCCTGAATCCGGAAATTTTATTTAGGGGGGGGAGGTAATTCCCGGAACGTAATTAGTCCTAGGCCTACCAAAAACAAACCCTCCTACCCAATTACCCAGGAGTGCCATGGGTCTCCTCTATAGAATGCCTGGTAACAGGACACATAAAAGTCGCGGCAAGTGTGGGAGTTGACTTTTCTGCAAGAACATTCCTCTCTAACCAACCAAAAAATTACCGAAAACTCAACTTAGCCTTTAGGACTAATATTTCAAGATATTTTTGTGGATCAGACATAAGCCTATTCTATTTTAGGCAGAATGTATGTATTAGGCTCCTTCTACTAGCTACGATCTATATAGTTTCCGAAAAGGTGCAAGTAAGTCATTATCTCTGTATATGGGTTAGACCACCAATAATTGACAACTAAGGTACCAGGAATTATTCAAATAAATAAACATGGGACAGGCAAAACAATGAGTTTACAATTTGTGTAAAAAACCACATAAACAAAACAGATATTATGTGAAGGCTACAAAATGTGGCAAATATCAAATAGTACAAAACCAAATTACTTATTGTTTTATGTCATTACGTTACTTTTTAGACAAATTAAGGTGTATTTATTTTGTCAGTATCAACCAGTGAAATCGTCTCAAAAACGACAAAATCCACAAAGTTATAAGGTATTATATTAAGTAATTTTCTTGGAACTGTACTAGGGACTGTCGTTATTGTCATTTGTAAGATTTCATAGCTTTTTCAAGCTCAATAAGCAATGTGTATACAGAGTACAAGTTTACAATCAAAAGATTATCAAAAATATTATTTTTAAATTGATCATCTATAATTGTATACAGCAAAAATGGTAATGCAACGTTTTCATGTACCACGAACGCATACCAATGAGGATTCATCTCTTACGTTTCTTCTTTTGACACAATAAGGTTTTGTATTCAAAATAACTTTGCTTTGATCAAGTCCAAAAACGTATGTTATATATTTTGAAACATAAACGGAGGTCAAATTTTAACGACTGAATCACTTTAACTTCAAATAAATACATTATCAAACAAAATGTATGTGCCCAATGTCATTACATTGTAATATTATTGTATTGGGCATCTCGCTAGCCTAACGGTTAGCGTCTTGGACTTCGGTTCAAGGGTCACGGGTTCATATCCCGGGATGTTCACAAAAATTTGAAGGGTTTGGACCGCTTTCCCTAAAAGCGTTTGTGTACTCTAGTAACAAAAATGTCATTGGCGTTGGAATAAAATAAAAATGTTTTAAGTTATTTACATGAGATAAAAAATAGATTTGTTTTTAATGTAATTTAATTAATACTGAACAAAATCATTCCAATAACGAACTCGATTGAGATTTTGTAACTGTCTAACTGCAAAACTTTAAGTGGATCTGAAGAGGATTTTTCGAATTATTGTGGAAAGACAAGCTGCCTTGAGATTTTTATAATCAGCAAGCATTGAAGTTTGCTACGAGGATACCCCTCTCATTCTTCCTTCGATATCCAATTATATTAACGGAATGGTTTATGTATCCCGCCCCTACCTTCTTTAAAATAACATAATAAGTATCTCCAATAATATGTAACATGTGTGAGATTTATATGTTATATGAAAGCACTGGCATGCAGAAAAGTATTGGCTCGTAAAAAATAACTGGATAACCCTCTTTTTTAAACATCTACAAATTTCAAAGAACGAAAACCTATTTTGGTTAGTAATTTACCTGCTGGGAGCTTCAAAGGTTTACTGTAATAACTTAAAAACAATGTCATCACTTGTATGACGAGTGTCTTGATATTTCCTCAGGTGGTCTTCATGTCATCACTTGTATGACGAGTGTCTTGATATTTCCTCAGGTGGTCTCCATGTCATCACTTGTATGACGAGTGTCTTGATATTTCCTCAGGTGGTCTCCATGTCATCACTTGTATGACGAGTGTCTTGATATTTCCTCAGGTGGTCTCCATGTCATCACTTGTATGACGAGTGTCTTGATATTTCCTCAGGTGGTCTTCATGTCATCACTTGTATGACGAGTGTCTTGATATTTCCTCAGGTGGTCTTCATGTCATCACTTGTATGACGAGTGTCTTGATATTTCCTCAGGTGGTCTTCATGTCATCACTTGTATGACGAGTGTCTTGATATTTCCTCAGATGGTCTCCATGTCATCACTTGTATGACGAGTGTCTTGATATTTCCTCGGGTGGTCTCCATGTCATCACTTGTATGACGAGTGTCTTGATATTTCCTCGGGTGGTCTCCATGTCATCACTTGTATGACGAGTGTCTTGATATTTCCTCAGGTGGTCTCCATGTCATCACTTGTATGACGAGTGTCTTGATATTTCCTCAGGTGGTCTCCATGTCATCACTTGTATGACGAGTGTCTTGATATTTCCTCAGGTGGTCTCCATGTCATCACTTGTATGACGAGTGTCTTGGTATTTCCTCAGGTGGTCTCCATGTCATCACTTGTATGACGAGTGTCTTGATATTTCCTCAGGTGGTCTCCATGTAATCACTTGTATGCCGAGTATCTTGATATTTCCTCAGGTGGTCTCCATGTCATCCTTTTATGACGAGTGTCTTGATATTTCCTCAGGTGGTCTCCATGTAATCACTTGTATGCCGAGTGTCTTGATATTTCCTCAGGTGCTCTCCATGTCATCACTTGTATGACGAGTGTCTTGATATTTCCTCAGGTGGTCTCCATGTCATCCTTTTATGACCAGTGTCTTGATATTTCCTCAGGTGGTCTCCATGTCATCACTTGTATGACGAGTGTCTTGGTATTTCCTCAGGTGGTCTCCATGTCATCACTTGTATGACGAGTGTCTTGATATTTCCTCAGGTGGTCTCCATGTCATCACTTGTATGACGAGTGTCTTGATATTTCCTCAGGTGGTCTCCATGTCATCACTTGTATGACGAGTGTCTTGATATTTCCTCAGGTGGTCTCCATGTCATCCTTTTATGACGAGTGTCTTGATATTTCCTCAGGTGGTCTCTATGTCATCCTTTTATGACGAGTGTCTTGATATTTCCTCAGGTGGTCTCCATGTCATCCTTTTATGACGAGTGTCTTGATATTTCCTCAGGTGGTCTCCATGTCATCACTTGTATGACGAGTGTCTTGATATTTCCTCAGGTGCTCTCCATGTCATCACTTGTATGACGAGTGTCTTGATATTTCCTCAGGTGGTCTCCATGTCATCACTTGTATGACGAGTGTCTTGATATTTCCTCAGGTGGTCTCCATGTAATCACTTGTATGCCGAGTATCTTGATATTTCCTCAGGTGGTCTCCATGTCATCCTTTTATGACGAGTGTCTTGATATTTCCTCAGGTGGTCTCCATGTAATCACTTGTATGCCGAGTGTCTTGATATTTCCTCAGGTGCTCTCCATGTCATCACTTGTATGACGAGTGTCTTGATATTTCCTCAGGTGGTCTCCATGTCATCCTTTTATGACGAGTGTCTTGATATTTCCTCAGGTGGTCTCCATGTCATCACTTGTATGACGAGTGTCTTGGTATTTCCTCAGGTGGTCTCCATGTCATCACTTGTATGACGAGTGTCTTGATATTTCCTCAGGTGGTCTCCATGTCATCACTTGTATGACGAGTGTCTTGATATTTCCTCAGGTGGTCTCCATGTCATCACTTGTATGACGAGTGTCTTGATATTTCCTCAGGTGGTCTCCATGTCATCCTTTTATGACGAGGGTCTTGATATTTCCTCAGGTGGTCTCTATGTCATCCTTTTATGACGAGTGTCTTGATATTTCCTCAGGTGGTCTCCATGTCATCCTTTTATGACGAGTGTCTTGATATTTCCTCAGGTGGTCTCCATGTCATCACTTGTATGACGAGTGTCTTGATATTTCCTCAGGTGGTCTCCATGTCATCACTTGTATGACGAGTGTCTTGATATTTCCTCAGGTGGTCTCCATGTCATCCTTTTATGACGAGTGTCTTGATATTTCCTCAGGTGGTCTCCATGTCATCACTTGTATGACGAGTGTCTTGATATTTCCTCAGGTGGTCTCCATGTCATCACTTGTATGACGAGTGTCTTGATATTTCCTCAGGTGGTCTCCATGTCATCACTTGTATGACGAGTGTCTTGATATTTCCTCAGGTGGTCTCCATGTCATCCTTTTATGACGAGTGTCTTGATATTTCCTCAGGTGGTCTCCATGTCATCACTTGTATGACGAGTGTCTTGATATTTCCTCAGGTGGTCTCCATGTCATCACTTGTATGACGAGTGTCTTGATATTTCCTCAGGTGGTCTCCATATCATCCTTTTATGACGAGTGTCTTGATATTTCCTAGGTGGTCTCTATGTCATCCTTTTATGACGAGTGTCTTGATATTTCCTCAGGTGGTCTCCATGTCATCCTTTTATGACGAGTGTCTTGATATTTCCTCAGGTGGTCTCCATGTCATCCTTTTATGACGAGTGTCTTGATATTTCCTCAGGTGCTCTCCATGTCATCACTTGTATGACGAGTGTCTTGATATTTCCTCAGGTGGTCTCCAATATATCCTTTCTTATACTCAACCAGGATTACGAGAATTGTTTTCCGTCTCTGAAAAGATTAGGAAAACGGGGAGATAATGGATTTCATCCAGCTATCAGATGTCTTGTAGTAATACAAATTGCCCTCTGATTCGGATACGACCATCTAATAAACAAACAAACATATTTTTTATGATTAGATATTTGATCATTTTATTTACTGTGGTGGTATATGCAGTAGACATATGCATGTTGAATATTGCTCCAGATACACAAACAGGGATTTTAAAGTTAGCTTTTTTTATACTTTCTCCCCTAATTTATAGTATATGAATACATTTTCGAACTGGAGTTATTAGTGGAAATATTAGTTATGATGTTCCGTGAACCCGAAAAAGTGGGTTTGGTGGTTTGGTAATTTAGGGTAAATTAGGGTAAATTTTGGTAAATTAGGGTTTGGTAAAGTAGTGTCGCTTTGACTGTTTGGATGTGTACAAACCTACTGACCAACACACTTGCTTATGACCCCTCACAAACTGGCATGACTCTTATGTCAGGGAAATTCTAGTTTCAGAAGATACAAATTGTAATAACTTTCAAAAACCAGTTTGTCATCCAGAGGTACATAGTTTATTAAAAATGTAACTATAACTATTAAAAAAAGTTTAATAATTTAAATAAATCCGTATTTTGAATTCCATGACCAAAGGTTGCGGAGAACATCGAAATTTTAAAGTTGTAAACGCAGTATGTTTTCCAGTTATGATTTATCTCTTATTTCCTCTTAATTTTCATTAATACTTGGGTTATAGTAAAAGCTAACAATCAACAATAGAGTATAATTAAAATATTTTCCCACCTGGAGGATGTAGGATTTCCTCTTTTGAAAAGCACTGCATGTAGCACTTTAATAACACCAAAGAAGGGTCTTGAATGCACTGCACTAACAAAAGACATTACTAAAGGACTTTTTATGTAGACATCTTTATTCTCTATATAATAAAGGATTTAATAGTAAAGGGGTTCATTAATTGATAGAGAGTTAAAATGTTCATTAATTAATGTAGGGGTTTTAAGTATTCATAGGTCAGTTTTTTGATACGAATTATAAGCGAATATTTTTATCTAAAAAGTTAATTATTCATTGTCTCTACGACCAGTAGACAACTAGACTCAACTCACTGCCATTTTTATAAATTTTCGTATCTCACTAAAGGGCGTTAATACGAATTTTGATTGCGCCTTAATAGATTAATTTTGTTTAATTTATTTTAATTAATGCACTCTCTTGAACCAAAATATTGTAAATTACTCAAACTATATACAATTGTCCCTTTAAAATATTTTGTAATTACTTTGTCCTTGAAATGTAGAAGTTTTAAAATAAAACTAACTGGCACTATGAAAACACTTTGCTCAAGTACATTGCTATAAAGGGGGCGAGGCTAACCCGGGGGGCAAGCAGTAATTCCTGTCCACCCCATAATTAGCCATATTAAATTCTAGAATTAATTCTATTAAAATGCTATCATCAAATTAATCAAAATAAAAACTAAAATTAAAAAAATACCTGTTCACAAACTTGTGGACACATTAGGCAATAGATTTAAATTGTTGCCTACATCAGAGTCTCACATATATAATTAATAAATGTAGAATAATGTTGGATATAAAATGTGGTTATATGTGATGATAACAAATATTAGATTAAGTTTTAGCCGGTACAGATCTCAATATGGCAATGACCATGCGGGACACTTTTAAAAATTCTAAAAGCGGTCACCGCTGGCTTGTCAATTAGACCAACTATGTAGACTTAACATGTCTTCAGCTAGCGTTTTAGTTTATCGCTGATATATCTGTTAAAAATATTTGTATCGTGTGGGGTTGAACAAATTGAATAATATACGGCTGAAACTGGCTAAGTTTAGCCAGAAAAATGATTGTCATCAAATTATGTCCTAAAATATCATTCTGTCTTCAGGTACTATAGCGAAAATGTACCAGAAATTGTAGCAATAATAAATATTAGTAGCAATATCAAAGCTGACTTGAATCACCATTTGACTGAAACAGATTCTGTAAAACCAGTGATTATTTATAAACAAGATTCAATCAAAAAAATCGCGTTGAACATCACAGAGCGCCATAGCAAAGTGCTGAAATAAGCTAAAAGTAGTTGTTAGTTGTTATAGGTAAGGCTTTGGTAAGGCCAAAGAAGTTGGTTTAAAAACACGCAAAAACACTAGTAAAATGTCGTTCAATATATTTCCTGCGAGTTAACTTTATTTTTTTTGCAGTAATGCGCTTGAAATCCTTCCAACAACGAACTCATCGGAGGTTTTATCTCGAACAATCTTCTTTGAAGGTCTGAGTTTAATCTTTGAATATGCCAATAGTTTTTTTTTTTTTTTTTTTTTTTTTTTTTTGAGGTTGCGATTTATTTTCGAAGGTTACATACACCCTTAATACAACTGAACCCCCACCCTTGACAGGAACTATATAAATATCCAACTAGACAAAATCACTTGTTAGAACTGACTCCATTAAAATTAGAACAAAATCAAAACAGTCATATTATTATGAAGCTTGATATATTAACAATTTACCTGAAGTAGCATGGACTACCTTACCCTTGCAGAGATTTAAGATAATGATGAAACGATTTTTTAAGGGAAACCTATTTTATTCTGTGGCTGATTAGACGACCTTTGATATTTGTAAACTAAGTCTTTAAGTTTTATATTTAATTTTGTACGTCTTAAATTTGTGACGTACTTTTTTTGTCAAGTAAAAGAAACTTATTTTATGTGATGTAATTTTGTCATGCAATCAACAGACCCCATCGGTTCTTTACGTTACCTCGTCGATGACACTTTGTAGAGAACTTAAAGACAATTCAAATACTGAACCTCGATTTAGCAAGAGGTTCAATTCTTCAATTCTGACCGCTCGCTAGATCAATTTAATTTCCCTACAACTGCACTTAAAGTTCTTCTTTTCCTATCTAAAAACACATCGTAAAAGAGCTGTTTTCTGATTAGTGAGGGAAAGTTTATTTGTCACTCGTTGCGTCCATTCCACCATGCGTTGCGTCTTACTTTTCTGCTCGCTGAAGTAATAAACAGCTGACTGATTGTTGTTTGGGCCAAGCTATTGACTCCACTGAGCTCTATGTTATATTTGTAGTCACCACTCTATGTTATAAAAGCGAGCCGCTGCGTTTTTGGTCGTTATGTTGGCCAATGTGTTTTACTGATGCATTGTGGGAGTTTTTGACAGTTTGGTGGTATAGTCATTTTATTCCCCATTTCAATCGAAGGTATTTAGTGATTTTTCAAACCCATTATTATTGTTTTAAAGTACATTACAAGTTGAAACCTGTTATTAAACTGAACTTTGGAATCGTGCGAAATGTTTTAAATAAAACGTAACCTATAATCTTGCAGCTAAGTAATGATTTAGGTAATATGAAAATAGTCTTGTTTCTAGGTTTAGGGTATTTGGTGAATGACATTGAAAAACGGGCACTTGGGTGGTTAATTTAATTATTTATTTTACTTACATATCAACATAATATACATATCAATAATAAATAATGGATGATTCCAATATGAAATTAAAATCCAATGTCAATGTTAAACACTACAGTAGACAACCGGTTGGCGATTTTTTGACAGCGTCCACCCAATGAGTTTTGATTGGTCCAGCTAACGCCAAGGTGACAACAAAACAAAGTAGAAAGCTGAACTAGGCGGCACGCTTTTGGGAAATATTTAGTCAAAGAGTAGTGACTCCAGATATAACAAAGAGCTCAGTGACCGACTCAAGCTAACTGACTCGGTGTTTTTAACCTCAATCTGGTTGATTCAGCCAAAATGGATGAAAGTGATTATTTGTTTATTGTGTAGTATCCAAAATTGCAGTAGTAGGAAGAATTGTAGGTGTAATTTGAGTGTAAAGTGTGTTTATCGCTTTCAGGAAATTATTTGTTTCAAATTGTTATTCAAAGGAATTTTTGCAGACATTTTCCATCACTTACTAGTAAAAACAAATGCTGTTCAGGAAATGACAGCGCTCTGCTGCGCGTCGGGTGGTAATAGTTTTCTCTCGAGTGATTAAGACCTAATTCACGCCCTTAATACATTAATATTGTCCGGCAACGAGGATAAAGGAATCCCTCCGCTTCCTCTCCCCAATCATAATGCTGCAGATATTGCGAAATCCTAAACACATTGATGATTCCATCAGAGTATCTCTTTATTGAAATCTTACCGGTGCAATTTGTTTGTTATTTTTCATTCAGTTTCGTTCCCATGTGTGCTTAAGTTTATAATATTAGTATGAGCGTGATTTTGTTTAAATTGTGAACCTGTTACATGATGCACAATTTAGCCGATGTTCATTAGTTGCTCGTAGCAGCCCGACCGATTCCTTTCTCATCGTTGCCGGACAGTAACTATTGTTGTAAATGAGGATCTTTCAAATAATTGAACTTATGTCGTTGCAGCCATGCTCGTGCTCGCCGGACTACTGGTGGTCGCCGCCCAGACCCTGGCCCCCGCCCACGCATGGGGAGGCCTCTTCAACCGCTTCAGCCCCGAGATGCTGTCCAACCTCGGGTACGGCGGACACGGCAGCTTCAGAGTACAACCGTTTTTACAACAGGTAACCGACGTTATAAAATAGCTTACTCCTTGAAAATGTTTAATCCTTCCTAGGAATGGATTTGATCCAGTTATGTAACCATTCCAGATCAGTTTTTGGACCGGCTTAATCGACTTGAGTACTTAATCGGGCAATTACTAAATTGGTTAATAGCTTTATCAACGTTGGTCATATCTCATCAAGGCTGATAAAATTTTGACCAAACTTGATCAACTTTCGAGTGGACCCATAATCATGATTTTCATAGAGGTTACGAATGTTTACCTAATGTTTACTTTGCTCATAATTTTGAAAATCAATCCAAAGATCTAATTACCATGACATATTCAAATTTTGATGTAGGGGTCACGTGTTTTACTGTATAAGCAATCCTCCAAAGCCAATTATGTAAATGTGGAAATTTAAAAAAATTAAACAATCACATTTAATTTAATTCAAACCAGGGAGTTCAGGGATTTTATGATGTCAACAACAGTCTCCAAGGTGTGAATTTCAAAAGAACATGGCTTTCAACGATAGGATTACAAAACACGTATTACTTTTATGAGATTTTAAGCGGTAATGATAAAAGCGTAAAGAACGAGGCCTCAAAAGATAGCCTACCTGTCCTTCTTTAGTATAGCGAAAACTGGAAGCAGTATAAAATATAGATATGAATTTGTTTAGTTGCACATTTTAACTTTTCCTTGCTGATACATCTTTGATATATTCAATTATGTTAATTTAAACCAAGATAATTTCTCTCCATTGTTAGCCAAGCATGTCTACAGTGCAGCACTCGAAATAAACATGTTCTCTACTATGCAACTCATAGTACAAGCGCATTTGAAAATAGTTCTATATACTGGCTTAAAGCCATACAACCATTTACCTGACTTTCAAATAGGAAAGTACCATCACCGTTAAGAGGCATATTAAAGAAATCTTTCTACTTTTAAGAATATTTAAGTGACACGAACTTGGGTAGGTAAAGTGCTTTCTATTTCACACACTTTTACTTTCTCCCCCTATACATAGTATATGGAGAAAGTATTGTTTTCGTAAAAATTTTCGAATTTGAGTTTTCAGTGGAAATATTCGTTTTGGTGCTCCCTGAACCCAAAAAAGTGGTTTTTACGTGATGTCTGTCTGTGTGTGTGTGTGTGTGTGTGTGTGTGTGTGTGTGTGTGTGTGTGTGTCTGTGTGGATGTGTACAGAGCTAGAGCCCTAACCTATGGGCCGATTTTTATGAAATTTGGCGTGTAGGTACTAATCCACGATATCTCCAGGCGTTTTTTTCATTTTTTGAATTTTTTATTTTTAAGGGTAATTATCCCCCAAAAACCGCCAAAAAACATGAAAAATCCAAATTTCTCAAAAACGGCTCTAACGATTTTGATTAAACTTTCGTGGTTTGTAGAACTTTAGGTTTCCAACAAAATGACACCACCCGCATTTCTGGAAAAATGCGGGTTCAGAAATTACAGGACTTAAAACATCAAAAATTCAGTTTTTTTGATTTTTCATAAAAAATCATAAATGTTAAAAAAGATTACTATTCACCATTAAAAAGAGCTCAAAAAACTAAATAAATTAGTATTTTAAATTACTATTCTACGATTGCTAGTTGCGGAGAAAATTGAAATTTTCATTTAGCGGTAAACACAGTACGTTGTCCAATGTTATTCTTATGGGGAATACAAAAATAACTATTTCTCTCTTATTTACTGATCAATTTCATTCGATATGCAGGTCAAGTTAGCATTGAACAACAGATGATGTTCGAAATGTGTTGCTATTTAACCCTGGGGGGGGCAAGGGGGCATTTCCCCTCTCAAAACTACTGTGTGTAGCAACGGACTCTATAGTGCCTCCAAAAAAGCAATTTGGGTGGATGTTTCTGAAAACAACTATTTTAGACAATTTTCTGTACATTTATCTATACTTCATATTCTATATTTAGTAAATAACAAATATTTTTGTCATTAAAGTTTGGCTAAAAGGGAGAAAGTATGTGTCAGTTTCCTGATACCGTTTATTTTAATTATGTAATTGTGTGAATTTGGAAATGCTGTAGCATATAGTTTTAGTAGTAATGACCTGTTAAATCATCACAATATTATTGCATCCTTATTAACGAGATAATTTCTGTTGCTACGTGTAGCAGTTTATGTGTTTAATGAGTCAATAAACAGGTTTGAATTTGAATTTGTATACGAACATTTCTTTATTAGATTTTGTGAGAACAACATAAAATGGATCTACAATTATCTGAAAGTAAATAGGATGTGATAAATTATTCATCTACATCCTTAGCAATTTTCAAAAAATGTAGCCATGGGCGGAATAAACTTTACAAAACGCTGTATTACATTTGTAACATTTATTTCACATTTTTACTTTAGAGATTCATAGGATTATTAATTTCAGTCGTGCATCTGGTTGAAGGCCGTCACAAATATTACTAGGTGACACTTACTTGGGAAATATAAAAGGAGAAAGGGATTTTGAATACCTGTGTTTTATACAAGTTCAAAATAGCGCTGATATTTTTAAGTAACAGTATCTGCAATTAAAGAGCACCCAAAGAGTAGAAGTAGTCTCTTGTTTTACAGATATTTATTTTTTAGCTCCGAAAAAACTAATTCATATTCTCAAAAAATCCAAAACTAAAGGCTCAACTTATTTAGAACAAAAATTTGAAAAGAAATGTTGTGAGTGAAATAATCTTCTTTTTAACGAGTCAGTTAAACACCACATTTTAACTTATGCATTGTGTATGTATTCTAACTTGGTTCAAAACGGTTGGGCTATTTGACCCATAAGGAAGATACCTATTAAGAAAAACTAACTGTAGGTTTATGTATGAGGCGTAAGTACGGGATATTCAACCCGAATGTAAAAATACACATGATAAATTTAAACCTCATGAATGCCAAGAACATTAAAAGGTATATACAGTTTTCAGGAATGCACAACACCATTTTTACTTTCTCCCCCTATACATAGTATATGGAGAAAGTATTGTTTTCGTCAAAATTTTTGAATTTGAGTTGTTAGTGGAAATATTCGTTTTGGTGCTTCCTGAACCCAAAAAAAGTGGTTTTTACGTGATGTCTGTCTGTGTGTGTGTGTGTGTGTGTGTGTGTGTGTCTGTGTGGATGTGTATAGAGCTAGAGCCCTAACCAATGGGCCGATCTTTATGAAATTTGGTATGTAGGTACTAATTTACGACATACCCAGGCATTTTTTCATTTTTTTGAATTTTTTATTTTTAAGGGTAATTATCCCCCAAAAACCGCCAAAAAACATGAAAAATCAAAATTTCTCAAAAACGGCTCTAACGATTTTTATTAAACTTTAGTCGTTTGTAGAACTTTAGTTTTCCAACAAAATGACACCACCCGCATTCCTGTAAAAATTCGGGTTCAGAAATTACAGGACTTAAAACACCCAAAATTCAGTTTTTTGGATTTTTCATAAAAAGACATACATAAATATAAAAAAATATTACTATTCACCATTAAAAAGAGCTAAAAAAAACTAAATAATTTAGTATTTTGAATTACTATTCTACGATTGCTGGTTTCGGAGAAAATTGAAATTTTCATTTAGCAGTAAACGCAGTACGTTGTCCAATGTTATTCTTATGGGGAATACAAAAATTACTATTCCTCTCTTATTTACTGATCAGTTTCATTCAAACTTGATATGCTTGTCGATTTAGCATTGACCAACAGAGGTAATTCGAAATATGTTGCCCCTTAATAACCCTGGGGGGGAATAGGGGGCATTTCCCCTCTTAAAACCACGAGTGTAGCAATGGATTCTGTAGTGCCTCCAAAGCAGGGATTTGGGTGGATGTTTTGTAAAACAACTTGTTTACTAGATTTTCTGTACATTCCATCGTGCTTTGTATTCTATATTTAGTAAATAAAAAGTAATTTATTCATTAAAGTTGGGCTAAAAGGGAGAAAGTATGTGTCAGTTTCCTGATACCGTTTATTTATACTTATAACTATTTTCTTCAAGTCGTTTAGCTGTCAAATATTCAGGATGTAATCGCCTTACAAATGTTACAAGAATGGATTCATAATTAAGATGGATCAACCCGTAGAAGGAATGTTTTATTGGATATAAAACCGACCATAACTTTTGAAATCCAATTTATTGTCAGCTGTTAGATCAACTGTCGAGAGATAAAGGTTTCCAAAGTGCATCAATCCATCCCAAGCTCCAGGCTCCACATTCTGGACATATTTTAGACCTAATATTGTATTTTGACAGATGATTGGCGTAGATCGTGAACAAAATTACTAAATATAACATTATAATTGTATGTACAAGAAATAATGTGCGTTAGGATTTATTATTTTTGGTATAACAGTTCTATTATATTCTAGAATAGATGTTGACCTTATTTATATTTTTAACATGAAACTCTCGTCGTCTACATTAAATTTTGAACAAAAATTAATGGCTATGTCTTTTTTCCAAGATAATTGTTTTTACTATTTATGATTTGTTTTTCTAATAATAATTTAGAGTGATTTGATTTCATATCAGGCAATAACTATGTTATGATATATGGGAAGTATCATCAGTAAATGCACAGTGGTATTGAACTTAACAATTCTTACTTGATGGGTCTTGTGCTTTCTTCAGAAGAATACAACTTATATACGTACATGCTAAACTAGATATTTCAACAAATATATTAATTCGAACAGTAAATAGTTGTATCAGTTGTCATCGTGTATATAATTAAAGTCGCTTAGACTTTTATAACTCCACCTCTCTTTTATGAAATTGAAATTCCAAGCAAAACTAATTTGAAAAAATTGCCATTTTTTATGATAAGTATTTTGTTGAAATAAATAATGTAAATAAATACAACCAAGGTTGGTAAGGAATTGAAGATGTATTCTTATGCAATTCATGAATTTAGAAAGCCTCATAGGCATTCTATGTAGAAATAAATGTTATCACTCGGGACTAAAATAGTTATGTTTTTTTTCTCTGTGGCGAGACAAATATATCCTCGTTCTGAACATATGCTGAGGTAATCTAAAGCTTATAACAAATTTTACATGTTTTTCATGAAAGCGATGGATGACAGTACCTATGCCTAAAAATAATATTGTCTTAGAGAAAAAATAGACTAACTACTCGATATGTGTATACAACCCTGTACCCACTGTACTTAACGAGAACCGGGAGGACAGACTGACCAGACCCATTGGGACGCACTGACTTTTTTAAACACGGTTGTAGTGTCATGCTGATTTGTCATAATTTTTTTACATCTTGAGACAACTAGAAACTGTTTGAAAGAGTAGTACAAATTACCACACACAGCATGCTGAAACGAGGATGATAAATTTCTGCAATAAAAACTTAAGAGAAGAACTCAAATTACTGTGTTGAAGCATACACTTATACAACTTGTTTGGAAATTGAAAACATTGTATTTTTCTCTGTTCTGATGCTCCTGGCACTATTTATCTGCAATGTTGGGGTAGCAATTTTGTACAATATAAGGTTAGAAATATGTCCAATCAGGATCGAATATCAGTACCCTGGGGTTTTTCATCCCCAAGGTACTGGGAAAGAAAAACAGCCTTTTCTAATGTAAAATCCCCATAGTTCATCAAATTGGCGCACTGTGTTCAGTCAATTTACACTTTTCTTTTCTTTAATAACTAGTTAAATATTTGTACTATAACCACAAAAGAGGGCTTAGTCTTTTTTTGATTTTTAAATTCTATCGTTTTATATGCATAAAATTTATACACTTATTCATTTTTGTACTCTTTGTGGACCCAAAAACACCATATTTGAATTTTAAACCCCCTAAAAGAGGGTCCAGTGTTGTCTTATTTGTATGCCAAACGAACTTGTCTAACCAATTGTAGAAAGGAATGTTTCTACAACACAAGTACATCAGACAAAAATGCAACCGCTTGAGTGCAAACACATACATACTCTCTCTCTCTCCCTCTCTCTCTCTCTCTCTCTCTCTCTCTCCCTCCCTCTCTCTCTCTCTCTCTCTCTCCCTCCCTCTCTCTCCCTCTCTCTCTCTCCCCCCTCTCTCTCTCTCTCCCTCTCTCTCTCTCTTTAAATATTATACATATATCTACTATTTAGCGACCCCCTTCCAAATTTGGTGTCCAAGTTAGAACTATGGTGGTTCCGGGCTTATTTATTTATTTATTTATTTATTCATACACGGTATAACCATTTTACAAAATGAATCATTCCTAATGCTCAAAAAAAAGCCAAACCATGGCTTAGGTTTTACCATGCGGGTTATGCTAATAGCTCACTTTTCCGTAGGAGGTTCGCTAATAAATAGATAGAGCGGTAAGGCACGGAACTAAACGTCCACACTGTAATGGTCCTTCGCCCCGGACACGACAAATGCCCGCCGCGGAAATTGTGCAGGATTCCATTTCCTCGTCGCTTTCGATAACTTTTTTTCATATATTTCCAATTAGACTAGTTACTTAGTTTCACGCTGTATTTGTTATAAAATAATGTGGTTGATAATTGCACAAGCTTATAGACTATTACAATGCGTTAGTATCGATGTTTCGACCATTTTGTAATACTCTTCCGGCCTAAAAAAATAATTTTTCAAAATAACAAATTTTCATTTTCTGATATATTATGAAGCATTGTGTACATTATAACATACATTTCAAGTTATTTGATTTCAGGCGTTGTTGATCTCGTTCTCCGCTACGTTGTTATAAGGAAATAAAACGAGTCAAAATGTGTAACTTGTTTGAATATCCTTGAACAACCTCAAGAATACAAGAAACCCGATAAGAATATTGTTGTTTTATATGTATAAAAACCCGGAAGAACTCTCCTCTTACTATTAAGAATAGTTAAATTACTTTTCTATAAGAAATTAACCAAATTGAACTGATATTAACTAATTATATTTTAAAAGGAAGATTATTTAACAAAGCGGGTTCCTGAAAAATTGAATAATAAGAGAACGAAAGCATACCTAAATATAGACTATCTCACTGGAACGGTCATAAGTAAAGGCGGAAGGGCGTAGGAACGCACATTACACAAGTTTCTGCCAAAGGGCCAATTTTGATTAGGAAGAAGGAGAGATTGAAATAAAGAGGAATACTGTACAAAAAACTGAGAACCTGGCAATGTGGATGGAAACAGTGTTGGCAAATATATGGAAACTATGCATGGATATGAAAACGGGTTAGACAAGATTATAGGTTATGTAACTTATTAGTTTCTAAAGCAAGTCCACTTTGTTCATGCAATGTGTGCATTTAATAAGGGGACTAGCATAGATTTGAGTTATTCATTTATTACCTGCATATACCTTAATTTTTCAGTTGCACTCTCTGCCATCCTATAGCTTCCTGGAATCTAGTTTCATATTACTTTAATTTTATTCCTACAGTATTGCAGTTTTCATTAGTATTTTGTTGTTGTGACAATTCATACGTTGTTGCACTCAAGAGACTTTTGGACTCGACCCCCGCGTCCAGGCGTCCCCATGATGGCGACGGGATCCCTCAATCTGGTAACGTTTCAAACTAGTAATGTTACCAACCTGAATATGTGAGAATCTTTCAAACTGGTCCCGGCTATGCCTACCACGCCCTTACATCAGCAGCTGTGATGCTATTGGTTGATCGTTTTTGAGGTGAATTGTATGGCGGGACTACCATATGCGGCAGGAAACAGCTGTGCCAACCCAAATACATTTAAACAAAATATTTCCAATTAATGGGTATTCCGGGTAATGTAACTATTTTAAATGTTAGTGTGGGGTTAATCTAACCTAACCTAACCTAACTAAATAAAATATAACTCCATAAGATTAACATTAGAACTTTGAGAGCTCGCAGGGCAAAACCCCGTGGTCGAGAGTTTATGGAAACCCCAAAAGGCACATCTAGAGGAGAAGAGCTTTCGATTGATACCAAATATGTATATAAAATAATAGTTTTAGGAGCCGAAAATGTCCGAACAAAAATCAAGAAATTCTTTTAATAATATAGAAGATAGATTGTTATAAAACGATACGAAATGAGAACAAACTTAGAACTGCCCGTTATTGAAGTTTTTTAATGCGTACGGGTAATTTCGGATCGGTCGAGGGAATTTGTTGGGCTTGGTTGTGGTAGACAGCTGTCGCTGTAGCGACGGAGTACAGCGTACATCCCTGGGATGCCACGCCTATTTCTGAGAGGGGAGAGAAAGGGTGGTACTTCTGGGGCGATGGCGGTCTTCGTTACTAATTTGAATTATTTGAATTACCTATATGAAATGGGACCAGTTTGAAACGTTACCAAATATAAGGCCTCCCATGGGGACCATCCTTTTTATATATATATTTTCTAACATTTGTACACGAAATAAATATATACATACAAACACACACACACACACCAACACGCTCATATACATATATATATATATATATATATATATATATATATATATATATGTACACAAAATAAATATAGTATATATATATATATATATATATATATATATATGTACACAAAATAAATATAGTATATATATATATATATATATATATTATGTTTAAAATAAGAAAATAGCTAATTTAATTAGAGTTTTTTATCTTGTGACCGTCCTCCAAAACCCTGTCAAGTAATAATATACATTACAAAACCTTTTGCGTCGTTTAAAGGAAACACAATTAACCATTAACAACAAAAAGACACGCTTTGCTGTCTAATGTTATCTGAGAAAATAAAGTGGAAAGTGTTAGGCCATTAGTTGTTCGTTAAGTACTCACTTAATGTTGGGTTCGTACATAATCATTTATTCTCACATAATCTTGTGTTCTCGCATAATCTTGTATTTAAGATGTAATACAGTACACGATTAACGTTTAAAGCACGAACATTGCCCAATTTTCCAAAAATGAAAGTTACGTCTACCTCCATAAAAGTTTCTATAGCCGAAAAGTGTGGTGAAAAATTACAATGCTAAAGAGAGAGTTTTAAAGTTAGAGTGTCGGCTTTTCAAACACCAAAGAGGAAATGAGGCCCGCTCTGAATAAACTTTACCAAGTCAGCTTAACTGTTCTCCGTGGAGCTACGGCAGTACTCAAATTATCAATATTTTTCATTAAGATTTGTTCATAGACTAAAATAAACTAATTTAATCATAAAATAATAAACATTATAGTGTAACTATTTACATATATTACGGCCACAGTTAGTCACCGAATATCATTTATTTTCTTAGGCCTACTAATGTAGCTTGTGAAAACATTTAACTAACTATAAAGTAAGAAATGACAACTTAAGTAACTACAACTTCAAAGCTGTGTAAAATGAGGAATTGTTGAATACGGGATATTTGGATAGTACTGGCAGGCACGAAGAATAAATACTTGGTGTGCAAATTAGAAACAGAGTAATTACTTTTTAATCCGTACGGGCTTTTTAATGTCTATCGGGGAAGAAAAATTGTTCGCATATTTGGAATTGCTTGTGGAGTAATTATTTTTGTAAAACATCTCATTAGTTACCGTGTGTATTTTAACATAAATAACACATATTTTAAACTTTTCAGAATGATTTCAAATTTAGCAACACCAACTTTTCAGGATAATATACAATTTAGCAATATATAATAAACTTTGTACTATAAATATATGAAGTTATAAGGAATCGCGTTAAAATTCATTTAGTTTGAAATGCTAATGGTTTCTTGTGAAAATGGGAGAACTGACTGTGGGAAATAACAATACTTTGTTAATATTCAACAGTACAATACTTCAGCGAATTAGAGTTGGTTTGAAATTGACTGAGTTGAAGTCATCAACATGTTTATCTGATGTTTATTGCCGAGTATTGGAGTATTGTTTAGTATTCCTCCATTGCTGCGGGTACCACGCCACACAAGGATGGATTGTATTTGCACTTCTCCGTTTTTTGCAGGCGTTATCCCACAAGGTGTTTCAAAAATGCTACAGGGTGGCTTTACTTTTAAACGAAACCCAATTCGTCGGAAAAGTGACTTTTTAAGATTAATAAAAGTTCATAAGTCGGCTTTCCTACTTTATTCTTCATTCTGTCTATTGGTTAATGTTGTGGCATAGTGGTTTATTTTATTTTAAGGTTATTACATTAAAGGTACGATATAGTTTTTTAATGTTCTGAAAATATTACAAAGTTGCAAAAATTCTTAAGGTGGTCTATTTTATAAGCACATAGTCTAAAGAAAATATGTTTTTTAGCGAATTTCCCCTATAGGGAAGAAGCTAATTGCCGTAGAGGTGGCATGGTAAGAATTAAGCCCGAGACCATGATCACTTTTGTTTTGAGGTCGCCAGATGCCCAAAAACACTATTCGTTCAAATTTATATAAATATGTGTGTGTGTGTGTGTGTGTGTCCGTTACTGCGATAACTTTAGAAAGAAACGCCAGATTTTGATGAAATTTTGCACAAATGTGTAGAGTAACATTTATGACTTTAATTTTGAAAACCAGATCGATCGGACTATAGAAAGGGGGTTTTAAATTTTCAAAAAATCAGTTTTTGAATTTTTCCCCCTAAAATAAAAAAACACTCAATTTTAGTTGTAGCCATTTTATAGAGCTTAAAAAACAAATAATTTGGTATGTTGAATCATTAACCTAGGTTAAGTGGTTGTAGAGAAAAGTAAAAAAAACGCGTCCATAAAATGTTCCATGTTCATCTTATGGGAAAAAGGTTTTTGGATTTTCCTCAGATAATTTTACTAAAAACTTTACATTTCTTTTTAGCAATCAGTTTAGCTCTACTAGCAAACATTTTGGTGTTTTAATTGTTGTTCTACGTCCAACCGATACGTTGCAGAGATATTCAAAGTGCTAAACACAGTAGGCCTACGTCGTCCAATGTTATCCTTATGGAGAATAAATAAAATTTGATATCTTGATTATTTATGAATGTATATTGATAAAACTTGGTATAGTATTAGTTGTGGTATATTGATATTTGCACAAAAAACTTATTTTTTGTTGATTATCCCCGTAGCAGCAAACCTGCATACTCGGCCCCCATGTTATTCATATGGAGAATAAGTAAAGTTTTATATCTCCCTTAGTTATGAACCTAAATTAATAAAACTTGGTATGTAGCTTCACCTGGTTGAGTTATATTGATAATTGCAAAAATACACATTTTTTATCTTCCTCGTTGCAGCAAACCTGCGTGCTCAGCCCTAATATTATTCTTATGGAGAATAAATCAAATGCTATATATCACTTATTTATGAATTTATTTTTTTGAAACGCGGTAAGTAGCTCTATGTAGTTTACATAGAGCTACATACACACAAACAATTAACTAACGAAATTGACAGATCACTAATGTAGGCTTCGTCATACTGCCTGATGATTGTGATTAAGGATTGGAAATTCGCTGAGTACGCAGATTTGCTGCGACGGTTTTTTTTCAAACAAAGCTACCGGTATTAGTTTTGGCAAATACCAAAAGCAATAAAAAGTCTTTAGCTGTGTCAAATATTTGTTGGTTTTCACTTAATACCCTTGAGTCACGTTTGAAAAATCCCTGAACTAGCCAACATAACTATTCAATGCATTAGCTTGCAATTAGTGCAATGTAGTGTAATACACTCTAGGGTATTGCAGGGCTATCCAGGTATATCCTCTTGTGACAATCCCTACATTACCAGTTGATGTGTAGGCCCCTACTAATCACCCCTTCTAATTTACCTTTGGTCGCTGGAAACATCCCTATTCTTTGTTAGTATGAGTTCTTTTACGTTATGGATCAAAATCATTTTTTATAAAATAATTATTTTTGCTTTTAAGAGCAACTTCAACTTAACGGACGTAGAAGTTGCTCAATATTTGATACAGGTATAAGCAGAAAATCTAATTAATAGGTGTATTTTATTTTTTTAATATTACGGACATTTTCCACCACTGCGAGTGGTTAGAGACAACCAAGAGGAGGCGTGGCTTAATGCTTGACGCAAACGCTCATAAACCTGCGGGAGAGTCACTGAGGTGTCCTTGAGTCGTGTGTTGTGTTACGTAGTGTCTTAATTGTGATTTTCTTTTGTCAATGCATTCATTTTAACTTTTGCAAACTGCACTTATACAGTTCTCGGTTTTGGATTTGTTCAGCTTTGCCTGGATGGGTTCTTGGGGTTTCTTCACATCTGAAGACGGGGCAAGATCCCAGATTCCGTAGCGACGTAAATTTTGTTATTCTCTAACCAGTGGTGGGAAATGTCCTAAGTCATTTTAAAATAACATATACCAACAATGGATGTCAAACAAAAATCATAGATGACTTAGCAAACAATTAAACAAAGTTTTCTGAGCACTGAGGCACCAAATCTGTTTCAGAAATGTCTATAATCACTGCATTTGTTCCAGAGTCCACGTGAAACGTTTCAAGAACTGCAAGAGATCGAGAAGGACACGGAACAGGATTGCTACGACCTGGAGTGTGTGGCGAATGACCAGTGTTGCCCCGGCCAAGTGTGCATCATCCTCGACAGCAGTAAGTAGGCCCATTATGACCCCTTTATGTCTAGAAGACCCATTAGGCCCACAAGATCCCTTTAGGCCTGTAAGCCTCCTTAGGTATATAATACCCTTTAGGCCTAGAAGACCCTCTTTAGGACTAGAGGACCCTTTAGACCTAGAATACCCTTTAGGCCTGGAAGACATAGAAACATCAGACCAAAAAGACAGTTCATGCATATAAGATATTTCAGGTATAAAATATCCTCCAGGCCTAGAATATCCTTTATGCCAAGAAGATATTTAAGTCCTAGAAGATCCTTCAGGTCTAGAAGATATTTAAACTGTTGCTTTCATAAAATAAGTCAAGGGGTTTCATAATTTTAGAGGAGAGGCCATGGCCATGGCCGTTGGTGAGAGGCCATGTTGAATTTATTTTCCATACCACCAATGTCAAATACACGCGACATACCCTAAGAGCAAATATTTGATCACTATTTTGGACCAAATGTAAAAAAAAACATTGTTTCAACCATAATACAAATTAAAATTTTGTATTCTACTATTCTCTTCACTTAAAAGAACACTTTTAACAATTATAACTCAGCTGAGTTTTATTTTCTTATTTTTTAACCTACAGTAAATTATATTTGAGAAGTCGCTTGTATCAATTTTTTCCTCTCCAAATAAAAAAATCATTCTTCTAACAATTAAAAAAGGTTAAATTACCTGGTGGTGAACTGATTATATTATCCAGTTGGGGATGACGATCGTTTCGGAAAAAAGTTCCCTACTTCAGATCCTACAGATATCAAGCTTCACTCTTATCGAGGACGTGAAAACAGTAAAACACTAATAAAAACACGTACATCGAAATTAAAAAACTTAAATTTTAAAACAAACGTGCATCCAATGTGACCACAGACGCGCACTGCTCGATAGACATGTCCGGGCATTGGGTTATTATCCAAAGGTCACTTGTCAACCAGGTAACTTAACCTTTTTGTATTCAATTATAGTTTTCTGATCACTAATAGTTTTACTTATGGACGAATAGGTCCACCATGACAGATTTTCCCTGATAAAATGTTTTTCAAGGTTTATACAAATTGTTTATTGCTATGTCCATGTATGTTATCATTCATTTTTGTGTTCACGTAAATTGTTTTTTATTTGGAAAATTTAGGTGAGTGGAGGCTATTCTTCATTAGGTAAATAGTTGGGAGTTTTATATTTTTTGTGACTAAATACACAGCAAGCTCATCTTGTATAATATATGTTTAAGAACGTCTAGAATATAAGTGCAAAAATGATTTTGAATATCATATTTTTACCAGTGACCATTTGAAACACGGAATATGAAAGTATTTGTGTACCAGTTACTAAGCGGTGAGCAAAACAATACACTATGGAAACTAGGTTGCTTCCTTAATCGCATATAACGCATTCACAAGCTAACCAGTGTATGCAAACAACTTATCTCTTGGCTTTAAATTATTTTATATTACACTATAAAACATTGTTATATATTTTTTATAACTCTAGAAAAGTATTGCAGATGAATTATCTTAATTTTATATGATTAAAAAAAGGTAAATATAATTCAATTACTCATAACGAATTATGAGATATAGATGCTAAGTTAACTGGAACTAGTTTGATAATTGTAACATTCCAAATTAATCAAAATATGAATTAACAATTGTTGTTCATGTTTTTTTCTTATGAACACTTTCATCTAGTTGCCCCCACAAGCTGTAATAACATATCTTCCAATTTAGATTGTACTTATATATGATAATTACAGATAAAAGGTGTAGTGTTACTGTTATTTTATTGTGCCTAATTGATTGTTGGGGCCAATAGGAATAGCTTTATGTACATCACCTTTAAGTATAGTAAGTCACATTTTAGGAAAACATGTTTAATTGTATTATCAAACAATTTATAGGGTGTCACAAAATAGTATAGTTCATCATACTGCTTCAAAATTAGCAGTTTTCAATACATGCATACCTAGGACAAAAAAGATCATAGCAGTATGACGAAAACCCTTTTTTTAACTTCTGCTACCCGGGGTTTTCCCCATTCTGTTTAGTTAGAATTAATGCAGTTTAAGCTCTCTATAATAACTAGGCTTTGAGAGGAAAATCTATATTTTTTCCAGAAATAAAATAAAACCATGAAATGTTCTATTACATGGTAAAATTGTGTATAACTTGTTAAAACGTCCGCGTCCATAGTAATGTTTCTATAACATTACTAACATGTCCTCAAATAGAACTCTTTTGCTTGCATGTTACCAGAACTAAACATGACCACCACATGTTTAAATTCACCCCCAAGCGTTGCAAGATTATTTAAAATAATTTCAGCGCTATTGGCCTTGTGAGACGGATATTTATCTCGTATACAGCGTAATACAGTATTATATCTCGTATTATATCTGTAATCTCGTATTACAGTAGTAATAAAAAGTCCTAAATTGAGTATTGTTTTATAAATTGTTAGCAAATGTCTTATGGAAAAGTGAGCTATTAGCATGTCCCACACTGTGAGACTGAAGCCCGTGACCACAATAGAAGTTCCTAACGTGACACTCTGAACCAGCGAGCACATAATAGAATAGAGAAGACAAGTGCTTATACCCCGTGCATTAAAAGTGTGGCAAGATCCGCCATGTTGGTTTGGCTTACAACCTGAAATCTACGATCCGCGAGCTCAATTCGCGGTAAACTTTCGCGACAAATACACGCCCGTTATCAACGGTAATATTTGAAGTATATTGTTGAAATTGTTCATGCTTATAGTATAAAGTCTGAGGATAACGATGGTATTAATTTAAAATTATAGATAATTTTATTATTTGGTGTATAAATATTTTATTACACACTTGTAGATTTGTTTTCCAAAACCAGACATGAAAAAGTTGTTCTGTGGGAAAGTTTTTTATTTTTTGGTTTTGAGACATTTTGTCAGCGGGAAAGTTGTAGATGAATAAACAAATTTCATTTTTTATTTCAACTTTTATTTTCTAAAGTGGTCGGTTCTCTCAGAAATCCAGGTATAAGAACGCGGCAAAACTGTCTTTTGCCGCCGCCCGCTACCGCGCCGCGCCCGACCATTTACATAGCAGTGCAGTGTGTTCGTTTTCCGGCTTGGTTGTTGTTTGTTAATTGGTTTTAGCTAGGATTAGTAATGATATTGTATTTACTTAAGGAATAATAAATGCAAAAAAATGTATAAATAGTTTCAACGATACTTATTCATATGTTTATAATATCATTGATTATACATCCTACGGAATAATCAGTGATAATATCCTCGAAGTTTCACTATATAGATGATTATGATGGGTATTAAATAACTTATTCCAAATATTCGAAAACCATTAATCAATATTCATTGACCTACAGATCGCTCAAGATCATGGATTTACATTTCACTAACAATATTTTGTTCACTTACAGATATAAACCCAATGCTTTTTAGCGAATTTCCCCTATAGGGAAGAAGCTATTACCGTAGGTCTCATGGTAAGACTTAAGCCCGAGACCATGATAACTTTTCATTTTGAGGTCCCCAGATGCCAAAAACACCATTCGTTCAAATTTTTATATATGTATATATGTATATATATATATATATATATATATATATATATATATATATATGTGTGTCCGTAAGCACGATAACTCTCGTAAAAAGGTCCGATCTTAATGCAATTTGGTACAAACGTGTAAAGTAACATTTATTTGAACGAGTTCGAAAACCAGACAAATCGCACCATCCAAAGGGGGGTTTTGGGGGGGTTTTGTGGGGGTTTTCACATGCAACTTTTATTAAAATCAAATTTTAATTTTCACCATTGAATTCAGCATAAAAAACAAACAATTTGGTATCTTGATCATTGCTCTACGTCAATTGGTTACTGAGATATTGAAAGTGCTGAACACAGTACGTTGTCTAATGTTATTCTTATGGAGAAAAAGAAAAATTGTATATCTCGCTTATTTATGAACATAAACTGACGAAATTTGGTATATATGGTTTCATCTGGTTGTGGTTTATTGTTGTTTGCACAAAAAAACAATTTTTCGCCTATGGTTCCCGTAGCTGCAAACCTAGGTACTCGGTCCCCATGTTATTATTATGGAAAATAATTAAAATGTTATATATCGCTTATTTATGAATGTATATGGATGAAACTTGGTATGTGACTTCACTTAGCTGAGTTCTATTGATAGTTGCATAAAAACCCATTATTTTGTGTTCCTTGTTGCAGGAAACCTGCGTACTCATCCTCAATGTTATTCTTATGGAGAATAATTAATATTTTAAATATCGAATGTTTGTGAATATATTTCCTATGAATCTTGTTAAGTGGCTTAATGTGTCATGTTATAATTCATTGGAAATTCGCTGAGTTTGCAGGTTTGCTGCGACGGGGGTATTTAATATAATAGTAGCCCTTACCAGTGAATCGAATAAAAATATTTATATATATATATATATATATATATATATATATATATATATATATATGTGTGTGTGTCCGTAAGCACGATAACTCTCGTAAAAAAGGTCCGATGTTAATGAAATTTGGTACAAATGTGTAAAGTACCATTTATTTGAACGAGTCCGAAAACCAGATGAATCGCACTATCCAAAGGGGGGTTTTCGGGGGGTTTTGTACCCCAAAAATGTGTTTTTTGAGGTTTTCATTTGTAATTTTAATTAAAATCAAATTTTAATTCATACCATTAAACTCAGCTTAAAAAAAAACAATTTGGTATTCTGATCATTGCTCTACGTCAATTGGTTACCGAGATATTGAAAGTGCTAAACACAGTACGTTGTCTAATGTTATTCTTATGGAGAAAAAGAAAAATTGTATATCTCGTTTATTTATGAACATAAACTGGCGAAATTTGGTATATGGCTTGATCTGGTTGGGGTTTATTCTTGTTTGCACAAAAAAAATGTTTCGCCTATGGTTCCTGTAGCAGCAAACCTAGGTACTTGGTCCCCATGTTATTCTTATGGAAAATACTTAAAATGTTGTATATCAGTTATTTATGAATGTATATGGATGAAACTTGGTATATCACTTTACTTAGATGAGTTCTAATGATATTTGCATAAAAATCTATTATTTTGTGTTCCTTGTTGCAGCAAACCTGCGTACTCAAACCCAATGTTATTCTTATGGAGAATAATTAATATTTTTAATATCGCTTGTTTGTGAATATATTTCTTATGAATCCCGTTAAGTGTTAATGTGTTATGTTATATGTGCATTGGAAATTCACTGAGTATGCAGGTTTGCTGCGACGGGGGTATTTTTATCAGCTTAAACAAAAATGAATGTCCATAAGGAATACATGGGAATTTTGAGCCCCATGGGGCAAAGCCCTATATGATTTTCGCAACTCCAATATGTTACTCAGGACTATCAAGTACCTCTCTGCCAAATTTCAGGTCAATCAGCTCAGTGGTTAGAGCGTGATTGAGCCACAAATATCTATACAAACTTTCACATTTATAATATTAGTGGGATGGCAGCCCTGGTAAGCAAATACTGCATTTTATTAGTTTCTTACGTGGAGTTTAGTTTTAACTTTGCTATTATTAACAAAATGTCCACATCTAGGAATGTAACAGTTGTAGTAGAATAACTCCAAGTAATATCTAAGCAAAAAATTGTATCTACAAATTTGTCCGAAGCTGTGATAACTCTCGCAAAAAAGGTCCGATCTTTATGAAGCTTGATACATAAATGTAAAGCTACATCAATAACTAGACAGATTGATCCATCCGCAGAGAGGTTTTGAAGGGGTTTCCTACCCCAAACATGTTTTTTTGTTGTACTTTTGACATATAGTGCTTGCTAAACCCAAATTTTAGTTTGCACCATTGAATTCAGCTTAAAACCAAACAATTCAGTATTCTGAGAAATCACTTCACTTGTTCAGCGGGTCGCGTTAGTTTGACAGCGCCTTCTATTTCAGTTGAGGTTGACGGCAGTACACGCGTGTATTGCAGGTTTTTGTTCAAGTTTGTAGGCGCTGGTCATTGACCAGCGTGATGACCTTGAGGCCGACCTTGCCACCCTTCCCCCTGGCGCCTGGACTGGCGTTATCTCTATTTTATCGCTTCATTCATTCTATTTTCCTGGAATTTAATAATTTATCCGTTCTCTTTAATTTCATTCTATTCAGCTTAAATGCCAGTTTTCTTTGATTTCATTTAGCGAATTTCCCCTATAGGGAAGAAGCTATTACTGCACCGTAGTCGGCATGTTAAGACCTAGGCCCGGGACCATGATAACTTTTCGTTTTGAGGTCTCTAGATCCCAAAAACACCATTCGTTCGAAACTGTATATATATATATATATATATATATTTATAAATATATATGTATATATATTTGTGTGTGTGTGTGTGTGTGTGTGTGTGTGTGTGTGTGTGTGTGTGTGTGTGTCCGTGGGTGCGATAACTCTCGTAAAAATGGTCCGATTTGGATGAAATTTGGTACAAACGTGTAAAGCATCATTTATGACTTTAAGTTCGAAAACCAGACAGATCGCCCTATCCAAAGTGGTAATTTGGGGGGGGGGTTGTACCCCAAAAATGGGTTTTTTGAAGTTTTTATATGTAATATTTTAAAAAGTATAATTTTAGTTTTCACCATTACATTCAGCTAAAAAAAAACACAATTTGGTGTTTTGATCATTTCTCTATAAGTCAAATGGTTACAGAGATATTGAAAGTGCTAAACACTGTACGTTGTCCAATGTTATTCTTATGGAGAATAAGAACAATTTTATATCTCGCTTATTTATGAACGGATACTGATGAAACTTGGTATACCGCTTCATCTGGTTGTGGTCTATTGTTATTTACACAAAACAGCAATTTTTACCGATTTTTCCCGTAGCGGCAAACCTGCGTACTCAGCCCCCATGGTTTTTCTTATGGAGAATAAGTAAAATGTAATGTCTCCCTTAGTTATTAACATAATTTAATGAAACTTGGTATGTAGCTTCACCTTGTTGAGTTATATTAATATTTATAAAAACAAAGATGTTTTGTGTTCCTTGTTGCAGCAAACCTGCGTACTCATCCCCCATGTTATTCTTATGGAGAACGATCAAAATTATATCGCTTATTTATGATTGTATATTGATGAAACTTGGGATGTGGTTTCACCTAGGTGATTTATATTGATATTTGCATGATAACCCCTATTTTGTTTTCCCTGTTGCAGAAAACTTACGTACTCATCCCCAATGTTATGCTTATGGAGAATAATTAAAATTGTATATATCGCTTATTTGTGAATATATGTTTATGAAACTTACTATCTAGATTTATGTGGTATATTATTATGCATTGGAAATTCGCTGAGGACGCAGGTTTGCTGCGACGGGGGTATTAGATTTGTTATGTACTTCTAAAGCAACTCTCGTAAAGGCGGCAGATTTTTACCACACTTTAAGAAGGTTGTACAAGTCCTTAATTTACGAATGAAAATTATTTTTAAATGTAAACAATAGTACAAATGTATCTTTTATTATTTATTCCAAATGTATTTTTATCCATGGATAAAAACATTTGGTTTATCATATTTAAATAACAACTGATCATTTCATTTTCGTTGTTTGTGGCCTACACAAAAATAATCATTATTATATCTAGAGGTACTAGAATTTTCAGAGAATTATAGGAATATTCAATACAATTTATGGCTAAACAACGATTTTTTTAACCACTTACGCGTATTTAAATAAATAAAACAATGCGCTCTTGAAAAAAGTAATCCCAGCGGGTGGTTGATACCCAGTTTTTTATTTTTGTTTAATAGGTGTCCGGTCATTAAAACCAAATCCAACACAATTTACACTATCGTGCTAAGTCAACATCGACATCTCAGGTCTACAACAAACAGTCGTGTCTACCCTCACAGCGACTATCTGATAAAGTGGCGGTGCGTGGTAGACGCTCGGACTAGGGCGCCGCCATCTTGGACTGTCACATCCGACTGCCAGGCTGGCCGCACTCTCCGCTCCGAGTAGCTTCTCCATTGTATTATGTGCTCGCTGCTCTGAACACGTTTTTGGGGGGTGACTAAACACAGACGTATGATATGTTGGTGTGTTCAAACTCGAGTGATCGCATATTTTCTCCGATTTACATTAAATTTGGCTGGACTTTCCTTTCTATAATTCTTTGTTCAATTTTGTTGGATAAAACAATCTGAGAATGCAAACCCACTTTTTTGGATTTAAAAAATTCGAAATGTTGTTTACTCTCCTCACGTCAGCGAGTTGTTTACAAAGTCGTTTATTTTTAAATAATATGTTAATCTATTTAAGCACTACTTGCTATTTATTTAACACAAAGCTGTTTTATACACACGTTAACATGACACGCTCATCAGAATCTTAGTACTTGATATTAGTTATATAAATTTATATTAAAGCATTTATCACAAAGTCAATAAATATATTTTTGGAGTAATAGTGTGTCGGTGATAAAATCCAAAGCGGTTTCTTGTAATAAAAGATTACACATTAAGTAGAAATGAAATATACTTTCAGTCTCGCGACAAAAAGTAATATATTCAGTGTTCCACCTTACCCTATTGGTTTACTGGGGTCTGAAATGTCGGGTTTATACGTTGCCTGTAAATTCAATACTACTCGCAGGGAATCACTCATGAAAGAAATTTTATTTGGCGACATATCGCCATCCATAAAACACTTTCAGCAAATCTATCGAATTTGTCGGAGTTAAAATAGTAAATCAAATGGTTTATGTTAGGAAATACACACTACAAAGTGCATTATTACTATAGTAGACAAACTTTCTTAGATTAATTTAAACCTGATTAGTTTACGAATACCCAAGTCCAGTTATTCCCTCTAATATGTATTTAGGGAATTCAGAATTGCCGTATGTGTCACAGAATTACTTAAGCAAGGGTCAGTATTAACTTTTCACTTCCTAACTGTGCTTGGATACAAACAAATCTAATGAATGTAAATTGTGACTTATAACCAACTGAAGTCTGCACGAGTCCCACGTAGGAGAATAAGACCAGATTATTAGAATTATATTGTGATTGAGGAATAGACCGATTTAAAATTTTGCTTTAAGTGAAATTAGTATTATATTAATTATATTATATTAATGCAATGTGTCATAAAACTGACATTTTATACATTTATAAAATCCAAAAAATTACATCTTCTATCTCTAGGTTTATTTACCTAATACGCTTAGCCAATTAGCCAAATTTGCCAACTCATTTATTTTTTTCTAATGGCTTTTTCTTGAAACTTTGGTGTTCTTTAACATTTGAGTGGTTACGCCAAGCTTCATACAACCAAATTTTGCAAATTTCGACATTTTGAGTAAAAGTTATTTTAGAAACTGAACTTCCAAAATGTAAATTAAATAAAAATTGTCTGCGTACAAACGGGTGATATTTGACAGACTTGGAAACCCCATTTTTTAATTCATGGAGTGTAAAAACTAGTATTATAACGAAATATCCAAGATTAAACATGAAATAATAACAATATCTCTGTATAAAAACTATATTTAGGGGATAACTTACAAATATATAAAGAGTACCCCAAATAACAACTGGTTCAAAAGCACTATTAAATTGACTTACTTCACAAAATAAGTTTTCATTAATCCTATTTATCCTTAATATTCTATCTAAATTAGTACTCGGTTTCTTCATTAGGTGTTTTAAAAAGATTAAAATAATAAACAATTGGGAATATAATATTATTGGGGGCGTTCATTTACAATATGTTTTGTGTGGAGAGGGGTTGAAGGGAAAAATCTCATGTTATATTTTGTCTTAGAAAAGCAATTTTTTGCCTACAAACTATTTTTAAAACTTTCCAATAACTGATTATTAAATTTGGTAATAAAAGTTAGTTTCACGTGCACCTCATTATATAAAGATAGTAAAAATATTAAAATAAACAAATGTTTGGTGGATGGTTAAAATCAAACAACTGATTTAATCTGTAATGAGGATCTTTTCTAATTTCATAAACGTTTAACCAATTAGAAGAGTATGCAGTTTTTATAACTTGAATTTGCTTAACTTTTCCGACGGAAAAAACAAACCAAGCCTACAGAAGTATTTTAAATTAGGACTAGTTTTATATCAACGCCTTAAATTAAAGACATGTAGGTCAATTTTGTTCATTCAAATGATCATTATTGAAGCACATATTTCTAAATTTAACATTTAACTATAAGTTTACAATCGTTAAACTACATTGTATTATCAATAACTCCTGGAATAGAGTTTTGAAAATATTTAGCTATTCAGTATTCAAAGAGCTGCCTATGCAGTAAAGTTTTTCCGCAGCGTGCCGGTGCTCGAATGTTTGTACAAAACAATAAAAAAATTATCTTTTTTTACATCACAAATGCATTATGTGTATTATGAAATCCACGTGTTTACGTTTTATATTCATCGTGTATTACATTTGTTTTGTTTTCGCAATGTCCCTTGGTCTGTTAAAAAACAAGAACTAACACCGCTGAAAGGGCCGCCATCTTGAAACATACAGAAAAAATGTTTAGCGATTTGGTCCTTGAGGCTGGTTTCTGGGGATATTTTTTGAGTTATGTATTTATAGCTTTTTTGCTTTTTTTAGTGTATTTTTATGAAATCTTTTGGATAATAGATGTAAACTGGAAATAACAGCTGTAAAAGATCATCTTGAAACGACTCATCACGAATCGGGAATGTTTTAACCAAGGACAACCCATGCCAAATGTTGGGATTATTTACTATTAGAATTATACATCGTGTTTCGCAAACTAATTAACCACATTTTACAGTAATTTTCAGCAAGTCAAAACAAACAAAATATACACTACAATATTTGCCCTCTCTCAATCCTATTTTATATTTTGCCTGTATCAGTTATTTCCAAAAACTATTAAACAATATCAAATAGCTTATTATATCAGAAACTGTTTAAGAAAACCACATAAAAAGATTCTTTTTCTAAACTATATTCCGTTTCAAAATGGTTGAAAGTTTTCCCCATTGTTCATGACTCAATTATTGAAACTTTACTGGATTCATCTGAAAATGTTGAATCCTTGAAACTTATATTAAATGTTTGGTTATTTATATTTTAACATTGTAACTTTTCCACTGCCGTCAATTTGAAGCGGAATGTTGTAAGACAACCAAACAGATAGGCAAGCAGACAGATAACGGTCCGAGTTAGAAAACATAATGTATGTTTTTTTAAATTTGTATTCATTGTTGGTGATTGTGCAATTATTATATTGTGCACTGATTAGATAAACACTAGTTTCACGACGATTCGGGATATGGAATCTGATTCCTTCTTCAGGTTAGAAGAATAACTAGAACATAATTAAATTAATTACAACAATCCAGTAAAAGCTGGAAGTAAAGAAGAAAATATCTAAAAGAGAGAACTGTAAAAGAAATCAGGAGTAAAGAAAAAATTAAAACACAAAAGTCAAAGAATGCACAAAAGGTACAAGCAAACCGCACATCCATGCACTCGGGCGTGTTTATTTTGCCTGAATCTACCCACTGAATAAAATGGTAAAGTTCGCTTGAATTATTGTTTTGTTAAAGATTCACAGAGGTCCGGATAAAAAAAAACTCAATATGGGCTCTGCTTTGCGAAATTAGTCAAAGGCAATAATCAAAACAAATAATGTGTTACCAAATAAATGTACATAAATGAATACAATGTTGCAGTAAACGATTCACCTGTGCCGTTTTAAACAAAGAAAAAAATAAGTAAATATTGAGAGGATGATCTCCCAGATAACAAACATTTGTGGTTGCTAAAGCCAACGAAATATAAGTCCAAAGGCGGATTCATCGTGCGAGAGGTCCACAATATCGTGACTATTGCCAGTCGCTGCTCGGTCGATGCGGCATTTACAAAGAATTCCCGTAACTCGCCTACTCTCTTCCATTTAACTCCAGAAATCCACGTGTTTACATTTTATATTCATCGTAACCGCTAGGATTTGTTGCATGAGCTTGGAAAAAGAATATTTCATAAAGCGACTGTTATTTCTGGTGTACCATCAATACTTGGAGTTTTTACTTTTTCTGACGCAACGTTCAGAGGCATCTCGAGTTATGTTTTAGCGTTTTATTCTAAAATTCTCAAGTTGAAACCAGGCTGTGTGGCAAATATTCAATCAATATACTTTATTAAAAATACATACTCGTACCTCCCATATTTTGTCATTCGCAATACGTATCCACAAACACAGAAGTTTTAGAAATACTGGTCTGTTAAAAACATTGTTGGTGAGTTACACTTCCTCGATATCGTATTTTTGTGACATTGTACAATTTAAATCTTAAAATACATATTATCAGAGGCGATCCCAAAGAGAGGATTGTTAATTCTCTTTCCCAAATTTAAATAATTCAAAATATGGCAATTTTAATAATACATTCTGTGTAATGACTCGATCAATTTACAATTTGTAATTATTATTTAAATAACTAATTAAAAATTTAGTAACTAACTAATTCAAATTAGTGGTTGAAATAATAATGTCCTGTCCCACGTTACCTTTGAAGTTTATTTGTGAGTTTAACACGTTAAGGTATTTGGTCTTCGCATACTTAAAATATTTATATACAGGGCGTCTCACCTAAGATGTCTCAAACCGATTTTAGACGAACTAATTGACCTAGAAGGATGAAATAAAATTATTTCTGACTAAATCGATCCCAAGGAATAACGTTAAACTATTTTTAGTTTGTTACAAATACAGGGTGTTTAAAAAACCGAGGGTCACTAGGTCGTATCTCGAAATTTTCAAATATAAACAAGTCAAGTTATATGCCATTTAAAAGCTCTAAAACAGACTAAGATTTTGGCGAAAAAAGAACTCACTTACCTTTATCCGTTTCAAAATCGCGGAAATTTTTTTAAAATACTTATATTTACGGAACACTCTGTACTGCATCTGACAAACCACAATACAAATTCTGATTTAAATTCTTACTCGTAATAACCTGATTTTACTCAGCGTTTACATGATATGCTACATAATATTATTGAAAACGAAATGCGTACAAAATATACTATTTTTGAAAATGTTTATACTGTTTGCCCAAAACTCCAAAAAGTCAAATAGTAACGTACGTCAAAAAGTATATAATTTTCAAGGTCTTGGAAATCCTACCAACTTTCTAATTTACACCAACCTCGTATCTCCTTTAGTTTTTCAGCAATCAACAAAATTCATCATTCCTCCTTATAAAATGCATGTAAGTTATAAATAACCCCTTTATAAAAGAGGCCACAGAGTACTTGTAAGTGCAACACACAAATAATATGCATTTTATATGGGGAAATGATGATCTCTGTTGATTGCTAAAATGCTAAAAGAGATACGAGGTTGGTGTATATTAGAACATCGCTAGGATTTCCAAGACCTTTAAGATGATATACTTTTTGACATTCGTTACTATATTATTTTTTGGAGTTTTGGGCATATAAACATTTGTTTAAAGTAGTTTGTTTTGTATTTTTTTTAAATTTTGTTTTAAAAACTGTCATTTAGCATATCAGGGTAACGCTGAGTATAATACGAATAAGAACTTTAAATCAGAACAAAGCAATTTCTTCTGGTTTAGCAGATACAGGGTGCTCCGTAAATGACAGTATCTTTCAAAAGAATAGCCGACATTTTGAAACGGATAAAGATAAGTGAGTTCTGCTCTCGCCAAAATATTAGTCTGTTTGAGAACTTTAAAATGGCATATCATTTGACATATGTTTATATTTGAAAATTCCAAGCTTCGAACTAGTGACCCTCGGTTTTTGAAACACCCTGTATTTGTAACAAACTAAAAATATTTTTACGTTATTTCTTGGGATCAATTTAGTGAGAAATAATTGTATTTCATCCTTCTAGGTCAATCGGCTCGTCTGCAATCAGTTTGAGACAACTTAGGTGAGACACCCTGTATTTGAAGGAGTATTGGAAAATGTTTGCGGTTGAAGTTAATAATTAAACTCCGACTTGCTAAGTTGTGTTTACCTAAATACGATTTCACTACTTCTTTGAAATTAAAATGTGTACCCTCGGTTGAGATGAAGATTCACAATTGTTTACTTTGAAACTAATCGGAAGCATAACCAAGCACTATCAAGCTGGTAAAACATCAAGGTTCATTGGGGGAAGTGTACCCTAGGTTGAGATGAAGATCCATAGTTGTTTACTTTGAAACTAATCGGATACATTACCAAGCACTACCAACCTGGTAAAACACCAAGGTTCGTGATTGAAGTGTACCCTCGGTTGAGATTAAGATCCCCAGTTGTTTACTTTGCAACTAATCGGAAGCATAACCAAGCACTACCAAGCTGGTAAAACATCAAGGTTCGTGGGTGAAGTGTACCCTCGGTTGAGATTAAGATCCACAGTGGTTTACTTTGCAACTAATCGGAAGCATAACCAAGCACCACCAAGCTGGTAAAACATCAAGGTTCGTGGGGGGAAGTGTACCCTCGGTTGAGATGACGATTCAAAGTTGTTTACTTTGAAACTAATCGGAAGCATTACCAAGCACTACCAAGCTGGTAAAACATCAAGGTTCGTGAGTGAAGTCTACCCTCGGTTGAGATGAAGATTCACAGTTGTTTACTTTGCAACTAATCGGAAGCATTACCAAGCACTACCAAGCTGGTAAAACATCAAGGTTCATGGGGGAAGTGTACCCTCGGTTGAGATGAAGATCCATAGTTGTTTACTTTGAAACTAATCGGATACATTACCGAGCACTACCAAGCTGGTAAAACACCAAGGTTCGTGAGTGAAGTGTACCCTCGGTTTAGATTAAGATCCACAGTTGTTTACTTTGCAACTAATCGGAAGCATTACCAAGCAATAACAAGCTAGTAAAACATCAAGGTTCGTGGGTGAAGTGTACCCTCGGTTGAGATTAAGATCCCCAGTTGTTTACTTTGCAACTAATCAGAAGCATAACCAAGCACTACCAAGCTGGTAAAATATCAAGGTTCGTGAGTGAATTGTACCCTCGGTTGAGATTAAGATCCACAGTTGTTTACTTTGCAACTAATCGGAAGCATTACCAAGCACTAACAAGCTAGTAAAACATCAAGGTTCGTGGGTGAAGTGTATCCTCGGTTGAGATTAAGATCCCCAGTTGTTTACTTTGCAACTAATCGGAAGCATAACCAAGCACTACCAAGCTGGTAAAACATCAAGGTTCGTGGGAGAAGTGTACCCTCGGTTGAGATTAAGATCCACAGTTGTTTACTTTGCAACTAATCGGAAGCATTACCAAGCACTATCAAGCTGGTAAAACATCAAGGTTCGTGGGTAAAGTGTACCCTCGGTTGAGATGAAGATCCACAGTTGTTTACTTTGAAACTAATCGGAAGCATAACCAAGCACTACCAAGCTAGTAAAACATCAAGGTTCGTGGGGGAAGTGTACCCTCGGTTGAGATGAAGATCCACAGTTGTTTACTTTAAAACTAATCGGAAGCATTACCAAGCACTACCAAGCTGGTTAAACACCAAGGTTTGTGGGAGAAGTGTACCCTCGGTTGAGATTAAGATCCACAGTTGTTTACTTTGCAACTAATCGGAAGCATTACCAAGCACTAATAAGCTGGTAAAACATCAAGTTTCGTGGGTGAATTGGAGCGAATAAATACGCGTACCCAGCGAACTGAGGGGATGGATTTGTTATTAAATTTAAAGAAAATAATCTTGATTATTTTAAGAACTAAAAACGTCTGTCTTATTGGATTACAAAATGTTACGTTTTTTCATTATGCAATTTATTATTAAACACAGTACGTTGTCCAATTTATCGCGTATAGAAAAAAGTAAATCTCCTTTATTTAAGATATGTAATAAAACTTGATATCTAGCTTCCTCTGGTTATTATGTATTAAGGTCTGCATACAATTCCCTCGAGCAACCAACCTGCACAATCAGTCCTATGTAAATAGAACGTTGACCAATGTTATTCTTATGGGGGAATAAATAAAATACTCCATCACGCTTATTTATAAATTCATTTTGATGTAGTGATTCATGTGGCTGTGGCATATTGATATTTACATAAAACTATAATTTGTTTTGTCCCTGCAGGATACACATGCAGGATACCTACATGCTCAACCAAAATGTTTTTCTTATGGGGAATACATCAAATGTTATTTTATGATTTTTTATATGAAATGTAATATGAATCATGATCGTATTTTCCTATCTTTGACTTAAGCGGTTGAACAGTAAGATACCGAATATCCGTTTTGCGCACAGGGTCACTTTGCACTTTACTTTTTTTCGGAATAGAACCACCCCCCACCGATGTTTTACTTATTTGCAGTAATGTTTCGTTTTTGTTTACGCAGTGTTAAGTAATATAGTTAGTTTGTTTTATATATCCTTTATCGACTACGGAAGTGATAAATGTATAAATCTTTATACATTTATGATTATTTTTTACTTTGGTTGTACCAAGCATGTAGTACCAAGTGGATGATGAGCTAAATTCAAATGTTAATGTATTTTAGGTTAACCCGAGGAAGAGGTATCGTAACGAAAGCCTGCGGCTGTTGATGCTTACAGCTCCATTCTTAGTACGCCTATAACAAATTCCTTGAATGCCGGTGTAAAATAGTATAATTTTACGAATTTCAATATAATTGTTCATACTCTGGGGCTGATGTTAACCCCCACCATTTCAGCTTCATTGAGCAGACGCTTACAAGGTTCTCAGCGCTCAGAATACGACAACGTGATTCATGTTTTTAAGACATAAAATCTTTATTTTAATTTTCATAGTTATCAAACCAAATATGAAAACAATCTGTCAACGTATTTTGGAAGTGTGAAACTCTCTCACTTACTTATCAACATAATATAATGCTAGAGAACTCTTGAACAGGAAATCTATGTACTACTATCTATGTATCTACTTTTGAAATGGTTTCAATCTACTTTTTCAACGTTAACAACCAGTGTTAAAACATGACGTAGTAAAAACGATTTTCTTACAAATTAATAATTATTAAAAAACTGTTTTTCCCGTTGTTCTTTTTTATGATAAGACCTAATATGTTTGCGTTCGATACATGACCATCTAATTTAAACCAGCGCGCAGCGTTCGGGGCCATTAGTGCAGCATCTGCGCAAGACGACTAGGGCCGCGAGGGATCCCAAATGACCGCTATGCGCAAAACGACTCACGGTTTGGCAAGTTCCTGACCGCCGTGAGTAAAAGGAGTATACCCGTAATATAAATAGGAAAACAATGGTATAGATTTCACTGATTGTGAAATCGAAAAAGTACATGGATGCTTCAGGGGATCAAAAAGGAGCGGATAATCATTGCCACATCAAAATACTTATGACGGAATATAATAATTATGACGGGAATTTTCTTTCAGAACGAAAAACAGATGAACCTATACAAGGGATTTGGTTAAACACGGCATAGGTCTCTAAAGCACAGTCAAATGGATACATTAATCTGCATTCAGTGTATAAATACTTTCAGGGAAATAGTAACAGATAAAATATAGCAATTTGGTTAACAATATATTTTACCGTTGGAGTCAATCTGCCGAATACTATGTTACGTAACTTGTTATGTGCAACCTATATGTATAAGTGTGGGTGGCAAAATAAATAATGGGTTCATTATTGAGTGATGAAATCATTTAACAAATGTAGATGAGGCGGAAAGGTAACGTAGGTCTTACCATGACGACTACCGTAATAGCTTCTTGCCTACAAGGGACATTTTCTGAAAGTCTTGAAGTAGTATAGATACTACCTACCTACGATATTTAATTAAAATCGGACAATTTTTGGGGTTTCCAGTTCCAAGCGGAAAGAAAGCATCACCGCAAAACCCCTTTTTTGGTTCAAGGAGCACTAATAAGAATATTTCCACCAGTAACGCAAATTGGAAAGTTTGAACGAAAATAAAGCTTTCTCCATATACGTGTATAAAGAGAGAAAGTGAAAACTATGTTTGAATATTAAATCGGTTTCGCTGTGTGATGGAAAATTTATTCACGAGACTTGGACAATCACAGAACTATATTGGTTAAACCAATCGCCTCTCTCCCGAAATTGTTCAATGTCTGCGGGCCTGCATATCATTAATACATAGAGTTTGAGTAAAGCGAAACTCGTGTTGCAAGTAGGATACCGTATACTCAATATTATTACAGATACAATAGTCAAAGTGATATGAGACAGATATAGTTTGTTCCCTGCCAGTTTAACGAGGTTAATACAGTTTCAAAGTAAAATATAAATTCTAACAGCACTGACGTCATAGAAACTACTTTACTCGAGTTAAACAACAGCAAAGTTTAAAACCAAAAGTTCGCAATTCAGATGATTCCCTTACTTTTGTACAACATAATTTGTACTTTGTACAAAACAGTATCAATGATGTGGTGCACAAAGGACGAGTGTTGCTAAACTGTTTGCTGTTTATTATAAACAATAATTTGTTCCCGTTTTATTTTTGTATATACATCCCAACTTTAGAAAAGTGACCAAGTTTAAAAGTAAATTTTTGTCCGATTAAACTTAAATTTACCTTACCTTTGTTTATACACAATTCTAGATTGGTAAGCATAAATTGTACCGATAAACTTACATTATACAAATTTAAATCTTGAAAAAAAACCTAAAATATCTAAATTAGTTAAGTGATTGATTACGTATTAAGTTTATAGTTATGAAAATACACATATTAACAACTAACTAAATACAAATTTATGCCATCCTTGTACAACTTAGATAACACGAGAAGGGGACTTTAGTCAAAATTAAATTTAGTGTAAAGAAACATTTATTTAAAATAACAATTAATATTTAAAATATAATGCTGAGTTGTATTCAATATAGTATTCATATGTGAATTGAAATATATATAAAAAAGTTGTAAAAAGAAAATATTTAATGTGATTATAATGCAGGAATTAGAAGCTTTGTCGAATTGTATTGGTCTTATACCAAATTATTTATTAAATTGATGATTCAGTGGCCGGCGTTGTTAGCCCTACTTTTGAGCGAGGTCGAGGACGGCAATTATTTGTAACTTAGGAATAATTTAACTCCACGATAAGCCAAGATGTAATAATACTCACAACACATGTTTAGTGAGACAGTGGTATGGGGAAGGGGATAGAGCAAAATGATACAGAGCTTTTCATGATGAGGGTAAGAGGTGGGCAGAAGAGCTGTATTTCTAAATGCAAATATTCAGTTAAGAAGGAGTCACAAATTTGCAAATCAGATTTCGTTAGGATAAGTCCGTTTTTACAAACAAATTGTGAATACGATGTATATTCAATGTTACGTAATAGAAGTGCAAGTTATTCAGTAAAATAGACCCGTTTAATGAATAAGAAAATATGCAATTCGAAAGATTTGCATATTAGACTAAACCTCCCACCTTTAGTTAGTCACGTTTATATTATGTATTAAATACAGGGACGTAGTATATTACGTAATATATACAGGGACTGTAACATATTTTTAGTTTGTGAGAGAAAAGTCAATGTCATTATGTTTTTTATTTTATATTTTAAACTACATCTGTACTTTTTTTATAATTTTTATATATATATAATTTTAAAAATCTGTAAAAAAAATATGTACGAACTAAAAAGTTATATGTTTGCAGGTTTAAGCCGCTGTCTCTACGTGTGCTGACAGTAAAATTATGCATTTTCAGATGTAGGCCACTGCGTCTACATGCGTAAACTGTTAGTAATGTGTTTCCAAATGTAGGCCACTGCAACTTTGCTTATGAACCGTACCATTATACAGGGTGTTAAAAAAAAACTTTCCGGACTTTGGGATATGATTTTTACTTTCTCCCCCTATACATAGTATATGGAGAAAGTATTGTTTTCGTAAAAATTTTCGAATTTGAGTTGTTAGTGGAAATATTCGTTTTGGTGCTCCCTGAACCCAAAAAAGTGGTTTTTACGTGATGTCTGTCTGTGTGTGTGTGTGTGTGTCCGTGTGTGTGTGTGTGTGTGTGTGTGTGTGTCTGTGTGGATGTGTACAGAGCTAGAGCCCTAACCTATGGGCCGATTTTTATGAAATTTGGTATGTAGGTACTAATCCACGATATCTCCAGGCGTTTTTTTCATTTTTTTGAATTTTTTATTTTTAAGGGTAATTATCCCCCAAAAACCGCTAAGAAACATGAAAAATCCAAATTTCTCAAAAACGGCTCTAACGATTTTGATTAAACTTTCGTGGTTTGTAGAACTTTAGGTTTCCAACAAAATGACACCACCCGCATTTCTGGAAAAATTCGGGTTCAGAAATTACAGGACTTAAAACATCCAAAATTCAGTTTTTTAAATTTTTCATAAAAAATCATAAATGTTAAAAAAGATTACTATTCACCATTAAAAAGAGCTCAAAAAACTAAATAAATTAGTATTTTAAATTACTGTCCTACGATTGCTAGTTACGGAGAAAATTGAAATTTTCATTTAGCGGTAAACACAGTACGTTGTCCAATGTTATTCTTATGGGGAATACAAAAATAACTATTTTTCTCTTATTTACTGATCAATTTCATTAAAATTTGATATGCAGGTCAAGTTAGCATTGACCAACAGATGATGTTCGAAATGTGTTGCTATTTAACCCTGGGGGGGCAAGGGGGCATTTCCCCTCTCAAAACCACTGTGTGTAGCAACGGACTCTATAGTGCCTCCCAAAAAGGGATTTGGGTGAATATTTCTGAAATCAACTATTTTAGACAATTTTCTGTACATTTATCTATACTTCATATTCTATATTTAGTAAATAACAAATATTTTTGTCATTAAAGTTTGGCTAAAAGGGAGAAAGTATGTGTCAGTTTCCTGATACCGTTTATTTATAATTCATATCCCATTGTCGTAAAAGGTAAAAGGTTTTTTTATCACCCTGTATGTTTGCAGATGTAACCCATTACGTCTATTGTAACATCATGTCTATGTGTTTGCAGACATAAGCCACTGCGTTTATGCGTTTGCAGACACAGACCACTACGACTTCTGTAATATTATGTATTTTCAAACACAGCCACTGCGTCCACTGATATCATTTTGTGTTTGCAGAAAGGCCACTGTGCCTTCTGTAAAATTATGTGTTTTCAGACACAAGCCACTGCTTCTCCTGATATCATAATGTGTTTGCAGACATAGGCCACTGCGTGTACTGTATCATTATGTGTTTGCAGACGTAGGCCAATGCGTGTATTGTACCATTATGTGTTTTCAGACATAGGCAACTACGTGTACTGTGGCATTATGTGTTTGCAGACATAGGCACTTGCGTGTACTGTATCATTATGTGTTTGCAGACAAAGGCCACTGCGTGTACTGTATCATTATGTGTTTTCAGACACAGGCCACTGTGTGTAATGTAACATTATGTGTTTGCAGACTAGGCAACTACGTGTACTGTGGCATTATGTGTTTGCAGACATAGGCACTTGCGTGTACTGTATCATTATGTGTTTGCAGACAAAGGCCACTGCGTGTACTGTATTATTATGTGTTTGCAGACTAGGCCACTGCGTGTACTGTAACATTATGTGTTTGCAGATATAGGCCACTGCGTGTACTGTAACATTATGTGTTTGCAGACATAGGCCACTGCGTGTACTGTAACATTATGTGTTTGCAGACTAGGCTACTGCGTGTACTGTATCATTACGTTTTTTCAGACACAGGCCACTGCGTGTTTACTGTATCAGTATGTGTTTGCAGACTAGGCCACTGCGTGTACTGTAACATTAAGTGTTTGCAGATATAGGCCACTGCGTGTACTGTAACATTATGTGTTTGCAGATATAGGCCACTGTGTGTACTGTAACATTATGTGTTTGCAGACATAGGCCACTGCATGTTTACTGTATCAGTATGTGTTTGCAGACTAGGCCACTGCGTGTACTGTAACATTAAGTGTTTGCAGACACAGGCCACTGCGTGTACTGTAACATTATGTGTTTGCAGACTAGGCAACTACGTGTACTGTGGCATTATGTGTTTGCAGACATAGGCACTTGCGTGTACTGTATCATTATGTGTTTGCAGACAAAGGCCACTGCGTGTACTGTATTATTATGTGTTTGCAGACTAGGCCACTGCGTGTACTGTAACATTATGTGTTTGCAGACTAGGCCACTGTGTGTACTGTAACATTATGTGAGTAGTGGTGAAACCAGAAAGAGACCCCAGAATCGGCGCTTTTTTCCCATGTTATTCTTATGGGGATCAGTTTTTGCACCGACGCCCGATCCTACCCTACACAAATTTTCTTTTTGGCCCCTGCCTTATTTTCCCCCATTTTAAAATTTGCATTAATTTTAATACATCCTTTGCAGAAATCCACGAATTCAAAAATAACTCCACACTAAATAAACAACACATGTAAACAACTTAGAAGTTATTGTATAGTAGTGGATAAACAGCGGTTTAGCATCACTTCCGGCGCTTTTTCCCCATGTTATTCTTATGGGGATCAGTTTTTGGACCGACACCCGATCCCGCCTATAGAGCTCCCGCGCCCTAGCCTATACTATTGTCCAACCCCTGCCTATATTAAATATATTGTCCTCATCCCCATCCCTCCTCTATATTTTTAAAAATTAATTTTCAAATTCAGGCTAAAAAACTATCTTTGGTGTTTACTGTCCGATTTGTCTGCAATTTGGATATGTTATTGTCCTAGGCAAGTGTTTTAATAAATTTCACTTACATTTCCCAAATTCACTATAACGGTCAAATTAAAAAATTTTGAAAAATACTATAGTGCCAATTGCCAACTTCTTTATTTACTGTTCGATTTGTCTTCAATTTGGATGTGTTATTGTCCTAGGCAAGTGTTTTAATAAATTCCACGTACATATCCCAAATTCACTATTACAGTCAAATTAAAAAATATTTTTGAAAAATACTGCCAATTGCCACCTTCTTTATTAACTGTCTGATTTGTCTGCAATTTGGATATGTTATTGTCCTAGGAAAGTGTTTTAATAAATTTCACTTACATTTCCCAAATTCACTATAACGGTCAAATTAAAAAATATTTTTGAAAAATACTGCCAATTGCCACCTTCTTTATTAACTGTCTGATTTGTCTTCAATTTGGATATGTTATTGTCCTAGGCAAGTTGTTTAATAAATTCCACTTACATATCCCAAATTCACTATAACGGTCAAATTAAAAATTATTTTTGAAAAATACTGCCAATTGCCAACTTCTTTATTAAATGTCCGATTTGTCTGCAATTTGGATGTGTTATTGTCCTAGGCAAGTGTTTTAATAAATTTCACTTACATATCCCAAATTCACTATTACGGTCAAATTAAAAAATATTTTTGAAAAATACTGCCAATTGCCAACTTCTTTATTTACTGTCTGATTTATTTAAAATTTGGATATGCTATTGACCTAGGCAAGTGTTTTAATCAATTTCACTTACATATCCCAAATTCACTATTACGATCAAATTAAAAAATATTTTTGAAAAATACTGCCAATTGCCAACTTCTTTATTTACTGTCTGATTTATTTAAAATTTGGATATGCTATTGACCTAGGCAAGTGTTTTAATAAATTCCACTTACATATCCCAAATTCACTATTACGGTCAAATTAAAAAATATTTTTGAAAAATACTGCCAATTGCCAACTTCTTTATTTACTGTCCCATTTGTTTAAAACTTGGATATGTTATTGTCGTAGGCAATTGTTTTAATAAATTACACCTACATTTCCCAAATTCACTATTACAGTCAAATTAAAAAATATTTTTGAAAAATACTGCCAATTGCCAACTTCTTTATTTACTGTCCGATTTGTTTAAAATTTGGATATGTTATTGTTGTAGGCTAGTGTATATACACCATCCACATTTTACAAATATTGCGGTTAAATTTTTAAAAATTTGGATAAATACTGCCAATTGGCAACTTCTTTATGGTCTGATTTGTTTAAAATTTATATCATTATTCTAGGCTAGTGTATATGTACCATCCACATTTGACAAATTAACTATAATGGTCAAATTTAAAAAATATACTAACAATTTCAAACTTCTTTATTTATGGATATGTTATAGCTCTTATATAGGTAACAAGACCACACTACCACACGTTCCACCACCCATTTGTCTTTTTTGTTTGTTTATTTTGCTGTAATCCCAAAACTGACTGTTTATTGTCCGATTTGCCTACACTTTGGATATTGTCCTAAGCATTTATTGTCTGATTTATTTTTGGATATGTTATAGCCCCCAACTATATCTAAAATTACAATATTATTTCCACCTATAATACTGTTGTTTGTTTTGCCGCAACCTAAAAACTAACATTGGTATTTGTGTTTTTACAAAACTATATTTTGTAAATTACTACCAATAACTCCTTTATTTACTTTTCGACTTGTTATATCCCCCTATATCTAAATTTACCGTATATTTTGTCCCTTTAGTGCTGTTTTGTCGTAACCAAACTTTGGATGCAATATATTACTGGCCATTGCATAAGTGCATTTCCAAATTCATTATTACGGTTGGATTAAAAAAAATAAATACAAGCTTATTATATACATCCAGCTGATAAGTAATATATATCCACATTTATGGTCAGAACAAATTTTGGATATGTTTTAAGCCAATGCGATAACAAAAAATAAATTTTTAAAACCCAAAACAACTAATCTTTCTTTGTGCTTGTTTGGAGTAGTCTTTATTTTATCCAACTTAATTTTGTAGTTAAAATCAAACTTCCCACATTCTAGCTCCCTTTCCAGCCAGGGAGACATAAAGGTTACGAATATTTTCAAACAATATATCTTTTTCTACCCCTATGTTGGACTTGTTTAATAGCGCACCATATTCCAAATCCTCCAGTCTACTACATTCTTTAAATTTAACATTGCCTTTAATATCTTGCATCTCTATGTCTTCTTGTCCATTGTTACGGAAACTTTCTATTTTTGGAATTGCCATAAAATGTTGCGGTTCCGTTAGTGTTAAAGCTTGCAAGTGGCTCGTTGGTAGGTAGATAAATAATGTCCAAATCACCACTGCACGGCAACACGCCTTCCCTATTCTTATTTATCTCTATAAATACAGTTTTACAGACACCTTTAACATAGTATACACCCCTCCATCCTTTTCTGCCAACACTCCCACAAACTTGTTTACTACAAACGCATACACATAATGCTCGCAGGAAGTAATCTTTTAATTTATCCTCTCTTTCCCTTATTTCTTTAGCCAACCATGCATTCCTCTGCAACAGTATTTTCCACATATTCCAATGTCTTCTAATTCTCTCTCTAAGAAAGGCTTGGAAAGTGGCTCTATTTCTTTAATAGTGTATGGGTACAGTTTATTGGTCCGGCCTCTTAAAACGTAGGGAGTAAGGTTAGGACTTTCCACTAAGAGGCATAGTGGAGAAAGGTGTATTTGATGTGCCCCCAGATTTGATGTAACACTTATGCTTTACACATACGGCATCCTCCTCTATTACCTCTACATAGTTGGTAAACAGTTAAAGCTAAATGCAGATAGAGCATACTTTATTAACTTTTCCCTTTGTGTACTATCTTTTGGCAGTTGTACTCCAGTTATCTTCCCCCAACATGCATCGTTAAACACTAAACAACAACTGTTTTGTAATTGGCAACTTTCACCCACATGCAGAGGTACAGCATAGAATGGAGCATTTTGAAAGTACCGTTTGTTGTCTTCTATTAGACAAACCCTTTACCAAAACCTCCACAATAGATTGTTGCCTCTAACCTTGTTATTCCATTCTCTCTAGCTAGTTTAGACGAGAACGTTTCTTTTAGTCTCGCATCTGGACAGTTTACAAAGTTTATTATATGGTTTCCTATACTTTTAATTACTCCAGGACTTGTAATCTGGCATATAAATTTATTATATATTTTTACCCTGCTATTTACATTAAACCATGTTAAACAGTCTTTACTAACATTATCTACAATAACATTATGGGGGTCCATTCGCCCCCCCTGGTAGCAAAAGTTTTCTGTAAGATATTGGCACATTTCCAGCCAAATCTGGTGTTATATCGAAATCCATAAGATAGTACATTTCTTTTTCCAGATCTTGCAGTATCTTTGGAAGATCTTCCAACAAATCCTTAATTTTAACATTTGCAAGCTCAATTTTATAGGGAATTGCTATAGGATCATCATACTTTTGTTTAATTTGGTCAATATCTTTCTTTATTATTTGTAACACACCCTCGCTTTGGGGGAATGGCAGTTTGGCCACAACACCATGTCGAGCTAAAGAGAACTTTTAAATATTCCTCGTAAGTAGCTATTAAACGAGCCACATATTTCCTTCTTAACTTTTAAATTTATTCCGAACATCCCCACCACAATCCGCAACATTGGTTATCTAACATTATGTTATAGATGTTATTTAATTTTGGTTCACCCTCGCAATAGTTTATATTACCTATGTCTGTAAGAAGGTTATTATTACGTAGATTTTCTAATAAAAACCACATACCAAATCTTTCGTTAGTAGGTTTAATAAATGGCTAACAGAGTACATTTCTTTTATACAAAAAGTAGCGGAAACATGTAAACAGGACAGATATATAGGCATATATGTGTTGTAAATATATATTGTATATAAACATAGGCGAGCGGCAAGTGTAACATGTAAGTGGACACCCACATGCAAATATGGAATACCCACAAATTCGACTAAATAAGTTTATAGTCTCAATATAATTAACATATTAACATTAGTACCCAAATTGTCGAAATTCTATAATTCTATTCTTAGTCCTTGTATTAGGTTTTGTACTATTAAACCCAACACCCCATGCAGTAGAGTAATATATGTATTTAATATGCACATTCTACAAGACCTGTACATCTGTTGTATAAGCAGCAGAATAGACGTCTCATTGTGTTGTTGTAAAATAAAACATAAATGTGCTGGATACAACCAGCCAGATATTAGACAGGAAATGTGTTGGAAGTGTATTGCCAAAGACAAACACCACATAGTGCAGCATGTAATCAATCCACCACTATTTAGACAAAGGTCAGTATTGGTACAACATCCGATATATTAGCCAAACCCACAATCAAACTTGGAAAACAAACAGTAAAAGATAAATATTATAGTAACAGAAATAGTAAGAGTATAAGGACATAGTAATATTTAAAGTTTATAAAACAACACAAATGCAGAGACACAATAAATAACACACTCCAACACATTTGGACACACGCACAGATACTGGTTTACATCCATTTAACACAACTTTACACGTTCTATCAACCGACACAAAAATTGTTTGTAAATTGTGTAAGAAATATATGTAATATAAACAAATTTAACACAATCATAACATTGTGGACAATGTTATGATTGTGTTAAATTTGTTTATATTACATATATTTCTTACACAATTTACAAACAATTTTTGTGTCGGTTGATAGAACGTGTAAAGTTGTGTTAAATGGATGTAAACCAGTATCTGTGCGTGTGCCCAAATGTGTTGGAGTGTGTTATTTATTGTGTCTCTGCATTTGTGTTGTTTTATAAACTTTAAATATTACTATGTCCTTATACTCTTACTATTTCTGTTACTATAATATTTATCTTTTACTGTTTGTTTTCCAAGTTTGATTGTGGGTTTGGCTAATATATCGGATGTTGTACCAATACTGACCTTTGTCTAAATAGTGGTGGATTGATTACATGCTGCACTATGTGGTGTTTGTCTTTGGCAATACACTTCCAACACATTTCCTGTCTAATATCTGGCTGGTTGTATCCAGCACATTTATGTTTTACTTTACAACAACACAATGAGACGTCTATTCTGCTGCTTATACAACAGATGTACAGGTCTTGTAGAATGTGCATATTAAATACATATATTACTCTACTGCATGGGGTGTTGGGTTTAATAGTACAAAACCTAATACAAGGACTAAGAATAGAATTATAGAATTTCGACAATTTGGGTACTAATGTTAATATGTTAATTATATTGAGACTATAAACTTATTTAGTCGAATTTGTGGGTATTCCATATTTGCATGTGGGTGTCCACTTACATGTTACACTTGCCGCTCGCCTATGTTTATATACAATATATATTTACAACACATATATGCCTATATATCTGTCCTGTTTACATGTTTCCGCTACTTTTTGTATAAAAGAAATGTACTCTGTTAGCCATTTATTAAACCTACTAACGAAAGATTTGGTATGTGGTTTTTATTAGAAAATCTACGTAATAATAACCTTCTTACAGACATAGGTAATATAAACTATTGCGAGGGTGAACCAAAATTAAATAACATCTATAACATAATGTTAGATAACCAATGTTGCGGATTGTGGTGGGGATGTTCGGAATAAATTTAAAAGTTAAGAAGGAAATATGTGGCTCGTTTAATAGCTACTTACGAGGAATATTTAAAAGTTCTCTTTAGCTCGACATGGTGTTGTGGCCAAACTGCCATTCCCCCAAAGCGAGGGTGTGTTACAAATAATAAAGAAAGATATTGACCAAATTAAACAAAAGTATGATGATCCTATAGCAATTCCCTATAAAATTGAGCTTGCAAATGTTAAAATTAAGGATTTGTTGGAAGATCTTCCAAAGATACTGCAAGATCTGGAAAAAGAAATGTACTATCTTATGGATTTCGATATAACACCAGATTTGGCTGGAAATGTGCCAATATCTTACAGAAAACTTTTGCTACCAGGGGGGCGAATGGACCCCCATAATGTTATTGTAGATAATGTTAGTAAAGACTGTTTAACATGGTTTAATGTAAATAGCAGGGTAAAAATATATAATAAATTTATATGCCAGATTACAAGTCCTGGAGTAATTAAAAGTATAGGAAACCATATAATAAACTTTGTAAACTGTCCAGATGCGAGACTAAAAGAAACGTTCTCGTCTAAACTAGCTAGAGAGAATGGAATAACAAGGTTAGAGGCAACAATCTATTGTGGAGGTTTTGGTAAAGGGTTTGTCTAATAGAAGACAACAAACGGTACTTTCAAAATGCTCCATTCTATGCTGTACCTCTGCATGTGGGTGAAAGTTGCCAATTACAAAACAGTTGTTGTTTAGTGTTTAACGATGCATGTTGGGGGAAGATAACTGGAGTACAACTGCCAAAAGATAGTACACAAAGGGAAAAGTTAATAAAGTATGCTCTATCTGCATTTAGCTTTAACTGTTTACCAACTATGTAGAGGTAATAGAGGAGGATGCCGTATGTGTAAAGCATAAGTGTTACATCAAATCTGGGGGCACATCAAATACACCTTTCTCCACTATGCCTCTTAGTGGAAAGTCCTAACCTTACTCCCTACGTTTTAAGAGGCCGGACCAATAAACTGTACCCATACACTATTAAAGAAATAGAGCCACTTTCCAAGCCTTTCTTAGAGAGAGAATTAGAAGACATTGGAATATGTGGAAAATACTGTTGCAGAGGAATGCATGGTTGGCTAAAGAAATAAGGGAAAGAGAGGATAAATTAAAAGATTACTTCCTGCGAGCATTATGTGTATGCGTTTGTAGTAAACAAGTTTGTGGGAGTGTTGGCAGAAAAGGATGGAGGGGTGTATACTATGTTAAAGGTGTCTGTAAAACTGTATTTATAGAGATAAATAAGAATAGGGAAGGCGTGTTGCCGTGCAGTGGTGATTTGGACATTATTTATCTACCTACCAACGAGCCACTTGCAAGCTTTAACACTAACGGAACCGCAACATTTTATGGCAATTCCAAAAATAGAAAGTTTCCGTAACAATGGACAAGAAGACATAGAGATGCAAGATATTAAAGGCAATGTTAAATTTAAAGAATGTAGTAGACTGGAGGATTTGGAATATGGTGCGCTATTAAACAAGTCCAACATAGGGGTAGAAAAAGATATATTGTTTGAAAATATTCGTAACCTTTATGTCTCCCTGGCTGGAAAGGGAGCTAGAATGTGGGAAGTTTGATTTTAACTACAAAATTAAGTTGGATAAAATAAAGACTACTCCAAACAAGCACAAAGAAAGATTAGTTGTTTTGGGTTTTAAAAATTTATTTTTTGTTATCGCATTGGCTTAAAACATATCCAAAATTTGTTCTGACCATAAATGTGGATATATATTACTTATCGGCTGGATGTATATAATAAGCTTGTATTTATTTTTTTTAATCCAACCGTAATAGTGAATTTGGAAATGCACTTATGCAATGGCCAGTAATATATTGCATCCAAAGTTTGGTTACGACAAAACAGCACTAAAGGGACAAAATATACGGTAAATTTAGATATAGGGGGATATAACAAGTCGAAAAGTAAATAAAGGAGTTATTGGTAGTAATTTACAAAATATAGTTTTGTAAAAACACAAATACCAATGTTAGTTTTTAGGTTGCGGCAAAACAAACAACAGTATTATAGGTGGAAATAATATTGTAATTTTAGATATAGTTGGGGGCTATAACATATCCAAAAATAAATCAGACAATAAATGCTTAGGACAATATCCAAAGTGTAGGCAAATCGGACAATAAACAGTCAGTTTTGGGATTACAGCAAAATAAACAAACAAAAAAGACAAATGGGTGGTGGAACGTGTGGTAGTGTGGTCTTGTTACCTATATAAGAGCTATAACATATCCATAAATAAAGAAGTTTGAAATTGTTAGTATATTTTTTAAATTTGACCATTATAGTTAATTTGTCAAATGTGGATGGTACATATACACTAGCCTAGAATAATGATATAAATTTTAAACAAATCAGACCATAAAGAAGTTGCCAATTGGCAGTATTTATCCAAATTTTTAAAAATTTAACCGCAATATTTGTAAAATGTGGATGGTGTATATACACTAGCCTACAACAATAACATATCCAAATTTTAAACAAATCGGACAGTAAATAAAGAAGTTGGCAATTGGCAGTATTTTTCAAAAATATTTTTTAATTTGACTGTAATAGTGAATTTGGGAAATGTAGGTGTAATTTATTAAAACAATTGCCTACGACAATAACATATCCAAGTTTTAAACAAATGGGACAGTAAATAAAGAAGTTGGCAATTGGCAGTATTTTTCAAAAATATTTTTTAATTTGACCGTAATAGTGAATTTGGGATATGTAAGTGGAATTTATTAAAACACTTGCCTAGGTCAATAGCATATCCAAATTTTAAATAAATCAGACAGTAAATAAAGAAGTTGGCAATTGGCAGTATTTTTCAAAAATATTTTTTAATTTGATCGTAATAGTGAATTTGGGATATGTAAGTGAAATTGATTAAAACACTTGCCTAGGTCAATAGCATATCCAAATTTTAAATAAATCAGACAGTAAATAAAGAAGTTGGCAATTGGCAGTATTTTTCAAAAATATTTTTTAATTTGACCGTAATAGTGAATTTGGGATATGTAAGTGAAATTTATTAAAACACTTGCCTAGGACAATAACACATCCAAATTGCAGACAAATCGGACATTTAATAAAGAAGTTGGCAATTGGCAGTATTTTTCAAAAATAATTTTTAATTTGACCGTTATAGTGAATTTGGGATATGTAGGTGGAATTTATTAAACAACTTGCCTAGGACAATAACATATCCAAATTGAAGACAAATCAGACAGTTAATAAAGAAGGTGGCAATTGGCAGTATTTTTCAAAAATATTTTTTAATTTGACCGTTATAGTGAATTTGGGAAATGTAAGTGAAATTTATTAAAACACTTTCCTAGGACAATAACATATCCAAATTGCAGACAAATCAGACAGTTAATAAAGAAGGTGGCAATTGGCAGTATTTTTCAAAAATATTTTTTAATTTGACTGTAATAGTGAATTTGGGATATGTATGTGGAATTTATTAAAACACTTGCCTAGGACAATAACACATCCAAATTGAAGACAAATCGAACAGTAAATAAAGAAGTTGGCAATTGGCACTATAGTATTTTTCAAAATTTTTTAATTTGACCGTTATAGTGAATTTGGGAAATGTAAGTGAAATTTATTAAAACACTTGCCTAGGACAATAACATATCCAAATTGCAGACAAATCGGACAGTAAACACCAAAGATAGTTTTTTAGCCTGAATTTGAAAATTAATTTTTAAAAATATAGAGGAGGGATGGGGATGGGGACAATATATTTAATATAGGCAGGGGTTGGACAATAGTATAGGCTAGGGCGCGGGAGCTCTATAGGCGGGATCGGGTGTCGGTCCAAAAACTGATCCCCATAAGAATAACATGGGGAAAAAGCGCCGGAAGTGATGCTAAACCGCTGTTTATCCACTACTATACAATAACTTCTAAGTTGTTTACATGTGTTGTTTATTTAGTGTGGAGTTATTTTTGAATTCGTGGATTTCTGCAAAGGATGTATTAAAATTAATGCAAATTTTAAAATGGGGGAAAATAAGGCAGGGGCCAAAAAGAAAATTTGTGTAGGGTAGGATCGGGCGTCGGTGCAAAAACTGATCCCCATAAGAATAACATGGGAAAAAAGCGCCGATTCTGGGGTCTCTTTCTGGTTTCACCACTACTTATGTGTTTGCAGACAAAGGCCACTGTGTGTACTGTAACATTATGTGTTTGCAGACATAGGCCACTGCGTGTACTGTAACATTATGTGTTTGCAGACAAAGGCCACTGCGTGTACTGTATTATTATGTGTTTGCAGACTAGGCCACTGCGTGTACTGTAACATTATGTGTTTGCAGACTAGGCCACTGTGTCTACTGTAACATTATGTGTTTGCAGACATAGGCACTTGCGTGTACTGTAACATTATGTGTTTGCAGACATAGGCCACTGTGTGTACTGTAACATTATGTGTTTGCAGACATAGGCCACTGCGTGTACGTGTACGGCCTGAGACTGGGCGAGTTCTGCCAGCGGGACAGCGAGTGCGAGACAGGCCTGGTCTGCGTGCACACTGGGGAGACCCGTTCCTGCCAACCTGCCGTAGCCAGCCGCAAACAGTACAGTACGTTATCATTACTATCGATTTCACTCTGTGATATTTGTAATTAAAATCGTATCCATGTTTATCCTCCTGTATATCGTGCACTGAATGCAGGGGCGTCGCCCTGGGGGGGGGGGGGTTAAGGGGGGATCCACCCCCCAAATAATCTTGAAAAGCGTAAGAGTTGGGAATTTTCAGTATTTTGAGTATTATGAGTTGGAACATTTGCAATTAAACCTTGTTTAATATTAAACCATCAATTTATGACATTTTTTTTAAATAACAGACAAATCCAAGATTTTTTCTTAACACTGTTAAAATTTCGAAATGAGTAATTTTATAGGTTTAGTTTAGCTAAAGGTATCTATAGTATACAGTGAACGGGTCGTTTTGGGGGTATTTATTCCTTCGCAGTGCATAGTTGTCTAACCTGATCTGATGCTACGTCGTCTGTCGTCTTAAAGGTAACCGGTCGCGGTTAAACCACAAAACACAAAGTAGGGAAGTAGTGTTTGATGAAGGCAGAGGCTACGTACACGTCCGACGTGAGCCGCTACTGTTCACGTCCGTTCCAAATTATGCACCGTACGTTACTTTTCCTTTGATTTTTAAAACAAATTGAGAGCCAGAATACCTCCTAACCTAACCTAACGTAACCTAACCTATTCTAACCTAACGTAACATAACGTAACGTAACCTAACCCAACCTAACCTAAGCGGTAGCGAAGTGAATTTGCCCTTACATTGGACGTGTACGCAGTCACTTCGTTTGATGAAAGGGTGCAATAATAATTATTGATTATTGTGTTATTTGTGTTTGGTATTTGTTTTGGGTGTGACTCATAAGATAATTATTCACATAAGTCAAACTTAATAGGTACATCTCTATGTTATAATACTTTTAAGTCTGTTTTCAAGTAAATGCTCATTTGATTTTCTTATCATTGAAGCTCATTTTAAGGTTATAATCAGAACAAACTTTATAGGAAACATGCAGTCAACTATGAGAGGAATTATTTAGAAAACAATTCGGTTAAACAAGAACAGTTTATATATAATGTTTTAAAATTATCTCTTTTTAATGTTTTATACATCAAGATATACTATTTAAAAATGTTCATAGTTGTGATTTTTCCAAGGTGGCAAGTAAAAAAATGAATAAATTGCATATTTGTATTGATTAAATTAAAATAATAAATAATGTTGAAGCATTATCACATTTCAAGAATTGTTGTCAAACCCAATTATTTTTGAAATAATTGCTGTCATGGTTTGTCCCAAGCAACTCTTTTGGGGAAAATTAAATTTTACACCACAATAACACCAAAAAAGTACAATTTTTCTGTTTAAAAATTTAAAGTTAATCAGTATTAGAAAAATAGCTGATAAATACAAATTTTCAAATCAGAAAAATTGTACAGCAATGATTACATATACTTTTATTATGAGATAGGTAGTTTTATTGTTTGTTTCGCATGTTGTTATATTAATCACAGATTTAATAATGAGACATTTTAAATTCTGTTGCAATTTTAAAGCCCATGTGTGTAGTATACACAAATATTAAGCTTAAAATTCTTATCTCTTAAACTACATTAAATGCAATTTTATGATCAGTTTGTAAGTTTTCATCAAACAATATCTTAAGTGTCATAGTTCTTCTACTATGATATATGATTATGTTTTTGTAATGGACATACCTAAAAGTATCTCCATTTATTAATCGATCATAAATATTAAGTTTTTGTTATGAATTCATAATAATCATAACTATGTGCGATTAATCTGTTAGCCTATTTATTTTGATACTTCATGTGACAATCAAGAGGTCTTTTATCCAAAAAAATCACCTTGAAATAGTTAGAAAATCAATTATAAATAGTTGAGAAATCGGCGTTAAATAGATGGGAAATCTGTGTTAAATAGTTAGGAAATTTGAGGTCTCTCCCCCCCAATAATTTTCTCGTGCGATGCCCCTGATTGAATGTCTTATTTTTCTATGGTAATAGGTTACTGACCTAGACCCGTAGTGGCTCCAGCTTTTTTTATTAGGTGATTATCAAACCTAGGCGACAAATTTTGGTTTTACACCACAAGGAAGTTTGCCATAATTTTAAATTTCAGTTTAAATACACGACAAAGGATTAAAGTGATTTTGTCATTAAACTAATTCCCATCTATATATGTGTAAACATTTAGTTATAACTAGCCCATATTTTTCTTTCACTTTCGTATATAAACATACTATTTACACAACTCCCGTTTTATCTACATTCTACAGTTTTTCCACATTATTAATTTATTACTTCATGATTTGAAGTACTAAAAGTAATACATACATGCTTAAGATTATACTGTATAATAAAATATGTATAATCCTCCCAGTTTGTCTCCCCCTTTCTAATCGCCTGTTCGCTAATTGCTAATTGTCTCCATCGTTGTTCGCTCACACGTGTAAGCTTCCCCACTTATATTATTAATATTTATATTTATTATTTTGGTTGACAGTACTAGTAAGTTTTGTATTTGACGTTTTTGATAATTTAATCAAAGAATTGTTTTTTTATGTTGTTTTTTTTTTTAATTAAACTAACTCTAGAAAGTTAAAGCGCCATTTGGTACTAAAGGCAAAGGTTTAAATATTTGACTTTATATTACTAGGCCAAATTTATATGGGACAGGTTACTTGGTAGTGTTGTAGTGGCCGTTGCCGTCCCGTGTAAAGCTACGTAGCAGTAAGAAAAATTTACTTCCAAATTAACGCCTTTTTTACGTTTTATGAGTGTTACCGTTTCAGACGATTTTTAGTATAAAATAAAGGGGTATTCTAATCTTGCACAAACTTTGATCGGGGCGAATATAAATAAAGGTAGTATTTGCTGTAACTTTTGTTTAACTTGTAGGTATCATGTACATAGACAGGGTTATGTTTATTAAGTGAGGATGCATTAAAAGTAGGTCGATGTCGTAGCTTCCGAAACTTTGTCAAGTTTATAACAAACCACCGCCTAGTTTACCCTTTAGGAGATGATTGCAGTCGCCAGCTTCCACCTGCTTCGCCCATAAGGCCAATGTTAATTTTCAAATCCCGTTCCTCCTCAACGGATTATCCGATATCGTTGATTTATGTTTAATTTTAAAGAACAAAAAACTACCTAGGAATTTCAGTTAGCAGAATTTTGGTATCACAAACAGCTTAGCCATAAACAAATCGTAAATACTAAACATTTTGGAATTGTATCGAGCTATTTTTTTGCGATATTGAAATTTTGCTCAGTAAAATCGCTAAATATATTTTTATCTTTAAAATTATCCATAAATCAACGATACCGGATGATCCGTTGGGTAGGGACGGACTTTGAAAGTTAACATTGTAGGGGAAATAGGTAGAAACACCAATGTTACTTGGCTGGAGCCCACTCTTAATTAGATAATTTTAAAAATCGTATTTGCTCATCGTTTACCAAAAGGCACCTAAGTAGGACTTTCACAATGGTGGTTGCATGTTTGCAACGTTTGAAGTGGCAATTGAATCTTCGATGGAATGTGCAAATCGTTTAAGGGAAATAAGAGTAATTACAAGAGTCGTTCAGTAATTTGGCACAGCGCAATGGCGCTCGGCTATTAGGCACTATGTGATTGAATCCGGAGCTCGTAATGTGTGTTTGCCATTACGATTGTGTCACACGATTTGTAGTAAACTGTCCAGACTTTAATGCACAATGCTGTAAATTCCCAAAGGGATTTCCGTTCTCTGAATGAGATATTGTCCTTTAAATATTGTATTCATTCGAAATTATCTAATCTAAACCTTTGTCTGGAACAAACCGTTAGTGTTACAACTAAAATAATTTAGCGCAATTGAAAAATTATAGTAAAATTATTTGTTTACGATTATGTTACTTAAAACTACTTTATACTTTCTATTATAACTTTGGTCTTATACAGAATGGTTATTTTTTACGACTTAACTTAGGGTAATAGCTTTATTTAAAGTGGATATAACAACCAAACTATGAATCAGCCAAAAGATCGCAAGTCACTTCTGTACAAATGAAACCTGAGGGAAACATATCACCGTGTAGGGCCAGGCTATTACGAAGTTGAAAACTAAACGGCTGTTTCTTTGTTTGACCCAGTGCTGTATCGATGAACACATATTGCTTTCAAATTCCTGTCTCGGTATATGACTTCGAATAGGCCTAATAACTGTACTTTTAAAATAGGTCCTAAGTAGCATAAATCATGAAAAGAAATAAAAATACTCAAACTTTGTACTAACTTAATCTAAATACTGTAAGTTATTACCTGAAGTATTTTCAAGTGTTCTCCCATTAAACTATTCCATGCAGAAAAGCAGATTTCTCGAGGATCCTTTCCCCCTGCTGATGTTGTTTAAGGCTCCGGTCTAACCTACGGAAAGATCTGCGTCGCCGCGTGAAAATACATTGTTACGATAGGGAAACGGAGCGTTACGGGGGGAGGTCTGTTTGCGGAGTATGATAATTATGTTATGATATAAACATATAAATAAACATAGTATAATATAAACATACTACAAACGGGATTTGATTAAGGACCGTTAATTACACAATGCTCTTTTTAGTGAATTTCCTATCGAAAGTGAACTATTAGCATGACCCACACGGTGAAACTTAAGCCCGGGACCACCATAGAAGTTCCTAACATGACCCCCTGAACATGTTTAGGGGGTAGTTCAAAATGGTGTGTGTGTGTGTGTGTGTGTGTGTGTGTGTGTGTGTGTGTGTGTGTGTGTGTGTGTGTGTGTGTGTGTGTGTGTGTGTGTGTGTGTGTGTGTGTGTGTGTGTGTGTGTGTGTGTGTGTGTGTGTGTGTGTGTGTGTGTGTGTGTGTGTGTGTGTGTGTGTGTCTGTGTCTGTGTGTGTGTGTGTGTGTGTGTGTGTGTGTGTGTGTGTGTGTGTGTGTGTGTGTGTGTGTGTGTGTGTCTGTGTCTGTGTGTGTGTGTGTGTGTGTGTGTGTGTGTGTGTGTGTGTGTGTGTGTGTGTGTGTGTGTATGCACTCTAGCGGTCGCGTTTTTTGTCCGATTTACTTCAAATTTGGTAGGAACGCTCCTTTCTAAAAATAGTTGAACAAGTTCGTTGGGCAAATACTCGGAAAACTCTAAACCCCTTTCTTGGGGATTAATCTTTCAAATTTCAAGTTGGGCCCAAAAAGGGTCAGAAAAGCCCTGGATGAAACATTAATGCATGTAAAAAGATGGGAATTAGTGAGGCAAAAGTTTTAAGCCATCTCTCGTCATTCTAGCATAAACATTTACAGAGTTTAAAGAAAATGTGTATCGACTAAACACAGTACGTTGTCTTAAGGGGTTTTACATTAGAAAAGCCTGTTATTCATTTGTTGGTGTACTTTTATTATTCCCAGCAACCTCACGCCTCCTTTCAAGCCTGACTGGACCCTCTCCTAACCTTATAATGCACAAAATTGTATTCCACGCATTGCAGGTATATATGAAACCAGGAACATCAGAACAGCCAAAAAATCAATGTTTTCAGATTTCAATAAAATTGGAATAAATGTATGTTTTTACGCTGGTTTTGAGTTTTAAAAGTTGTGTAAGTGGAAATTCACTTCCCTCACGTCAGCGTGCTGCGTGCGAACTCGATAAGGATTTTAAATAATGTTTTTGTCTTATGTTGTTGTAGTTTAAAAAAGCTCACTTTTGTACTTTTAAAAGGGCTTGTAAATGCAACTCAACTAAATAATTGTAGGGAGAAATACAGCAAACCCTCTCCTAGCGCTGAGCGGAAAGGGTAGACCAGAGCATTAACTATCGTTGTCAAAGGAACTTAAACACAAGGGTAATAACGATATTGCCAAATCCGTTTTCAATATCGCTAATATTGTTGATATTGTTAACAGGTGAGGACTGCATGATGAGCAGCGAGTGTGACATCCACAAGGGGTTGTGCTGCCAGTTCCAGCGCAGACACCGCCAAGCCGCCCGCAAGGTAGGCTTGTAGTCTTGTAGTGCACATGATGAGCAGCGAGTGTGACATCCACAAGGGGTTGTGCTGCCAGTTCCAGCGCAGACACCGCCAAGCCGCCCGCAAGGTAGGCTTGTAGTCTTGTAGTGCAGATGATGAGCAGCGAGTGTGACATCCACAAGGGGTTGTGCTGCCAGTTCCAGCGCAGACACCGCCAAGCCGCCCGCAAGGTAGGCTTGTAGTCTTGTAGTGCACATGATGAGCAGCGAGTGTGACATCCACAAGGGGTTGTGCTGCCAGTTCCAGCGCAGACACCGCCAAGCCGCCCGCAAGGTAGGCTTGTAGTCTTGTAGTGCACATGATGAGCAGCGAGTGTGACATCCACAAGGGGTTGTGCTGCCAGTTCCAGCGCAGACACCGCCAAGCCGCCCGCAAGGTAGGCTTGTAGTCTTGTAGTGCACATGATGAGACATCGATCTCATCACCTCAGAGACATATCCGTGGGTTTTTGTTAGTGATGGTGATGCACATCATTAAATGGGAAAACAAAGTTACACGACGTTTCGGTATCTGGAGTCTGACCCCGTCTTCAGGTGAGGAGAATATTTTGAACTTAACAAAATTATAGGCACAACCTAGGCAAAGCTGTAAAAGATAACTAAAACAGAGAACTGCAAAAGTAGATAACAAAAAAATAAACAAATTGCATAATGATTTTTAATTTACTTTTTTTACCACTTTTATACAGTTTAGCTTTTTTGTTTTCCCTGCTTTGCCTAAATTGTGCAACTAATTTTGCTATGCTTGAGGACAAGTCTTTGACCCACCCTTGCCGACTCTGCACATCATTCTAGTGAGATCCTTCTGTAAAACTGGGTGAAAGCCCCTTGGTAATTAGCAATCACATAGAGCTTAGAACTGGCGGACCTTGATAGTGTTGGACAACTTTGTCAAGGCATCTTTTAAAATTAAGTATATCCAGTGCCCTTGTGTTACAGGTTAGAAATAAAGACCGAATACAAATGCACAGTTTTTTTTTTTTTTTTCAATTTGAGTCTTTGGGTAAAACCAAATGTCTTTGGATTTGGCTGTGTGATTAGCATTACGTTCAGTCGCGTCTTCAGTAAAATTATGAAGTCCCGCTCAACCTAAGTCAGGTACACAGTGGGCTGTCTTTCTCTAGATGCTGTTCCAATTTACCACTGACTGTTTTAAAAATCGGTCACCAGAACAACACAATCTTTTAGCAAAAGGTCTGCTAAAGTTGTTATCATAAAGAGCAGGGTGTTGGACTTTGGGAATGTTGTGTTTGATCATCATAAGATTGGGGATTTATTCATGCTAGTAATTTAGTTTCAGGCTTTTTCATCGTTATTAAAAAATCATTGCAATAGCTATCATGACTAACAGAGACATCATAAATATACTTCCTCTCATTCCCAACCACTGCAATCAGATACAAGCTGAAGCTACAAGTCTGTATCCAGTAATATTACATTATTCCTCGTTCCCCATTTATTCAATTTGTGTTATCTGCAACGTAAAAGGACCAATCGTGTTGCTAAATGGAACTTTACTCTCAAACTTTGATTTTTAATCTATTAACGTTAAAAGGCAAACTCTTCGGACTAATCTACTTCTTCAAAATTTGCTTTACCTTGAACAAGAATGTTTGCTGTTGTTGAGCTTACGTATCAGGGAGATTTCAAGTGACAGATTATCAAGAAAAGTGGTACATCGATTAGAACCACCCGGGGTACATCTGAAGTTTTTTATAATGGAATGTATCCGGACGCGAGTAATCTCCCAATTTGAGAGAGGACTTCAGTCACTCAACAATTCGCGTTTTACCTGCTTCTCCCATAAGGTAGCCCGGGGTTTATTAACTTTCAAAACCCGTACCTCCTCAATGGAATATCAGTAATCGTCTGTTTATGGTTCATTCTAAAGAGCAAAAAAAATACCTAGTGATTTCGTCAGTGGGCAAAATTTCGAGATCACAAATAGTTCACACAAAAAACCGTAAATAATGCATATTTTGTAATTTTTTGAACGATAATCATTTGCAATGACGTTTTACTCACTGAAATCGCTAGGTTATTTTGCTCTTTAAAATATGCCATAAATAAGGATATCGCTTATTCGTTGAGAAGGGACGGGTTTTGGAAGTTAACATAGGCCTTATTGGGGAAGCAGATGAAACGTCAATCGTTGTGTGATTGTATCCATTCTTAGAGCATTTTGACTCTACCTTTATCAGTAAATGAAGATTTTCTCTGATAGACTGGACTGAAAACTGTTCCTTTTCCAGGTGTGCTCCTACTTCAAGGACCCACTGGTTTGTATCGGCCCCGTGGCCTCAGACCAGGTCAAGATGGTAGAGATGGAGCGCACTGCTGGCGAGAAGAGGCTTACCTCCAAGAGCGTAGCCAACGGCTACAATCATCTCAAGCGCTAAGACATCAGTAGTCAGCGCTTTAAGGTAATTTATCCAAAGTAAAAATGTTTAAAAAAATGTCTTATTTAAAAGTGGTGTTGCAATTTTTGAGTTAAAGTTCAACATTCTTTACTCGCCATAAACATTTCCATGCATACAAGTCCATCATGTGCATAGTGCATGCGGTAATTGTTTACACACAAACAAAAAATAAGATCTTATTTTGTTGGCTGAGTTCATACATTTTCCTTTTTCCCTTTTCTTTTATGACCATCTCCCATGCTTCAACTATGCTTTTATAATTTTTTACGGTTAAAAAAGTATCATAAACTGAGTATGAACAGAATCTACATTAAATTACCAACTAGAAAATTAATACATTATTCATACAACCATAGATTATAAATAACAACAATAGACAAACAATTTGTTTTCACAGTCTATTAACTCTGCGATATTTATTTTTAATTTTTAATATTTATTTAGTTTACTTTTAGCGAATTTCCCTATAGGGAAGAAGCTATTACCGTAGGTCTCATGGTAAGACTTAAGCCCGAGACCATGATAACTTTTCATTTTGTGGTCCCCAGATGCCAAAAACACCATTCTTTCAAATGTTTATATATGTATATATATATATATACATATATGTGTGTGTGTGTGTGTGTGTGTGTGTGTGTGTGTGTGTGTGTGTGTGTGTGTGTGTGTGTCCGTAAGCACGATAACTCTCGTAAAAAAGGTCCGATATTTATGAAATGTTTGGTAAAATTTTGTAAAGTACCATTTATTTGAACGAGTTCGAAAACCAGACGAATCGCACCATCCGAAGGGTTTTGTACCCCAAAAACGTTTTTTTTGGGGGGTTTCGACATGTAATTTTTATTTAAATCCAATTTTAATTTTTACCATTGAATTCAGCATAAACAAACAAACAATTTGGTATTTTGATCATTGCTCTACGTCAATTGGTTACTGAGATATTGAAAGTGCTAAACCCAGTACGTTGTCTAATGTTATTCTTATGGAGAAAAATAAAAATTGTATATCACGCTTATTTATGAACATAAACTGAAAAAATTTGGTAAATGGCTTCATCTGGTTGTGGTTTATTGTTGTTTGCATGAAAAATTAATTGTTCACCTATGGTTCCCGTAGCAGCAAACGTATGTTATTCTTATAGAAAATAATTAAAGCGTTAAAACCCATTATTTTGTGATCCTTGTTGCAGCAAACCTGCGTACTCATCCCCAACGTTATTCTTATGGAGAATAATTAATATTTTAAATATCGCTTGGTTGTAAATATATTTCTTATGCATCCTGTTAATGTTTTAATGTGTTATGTTATATATTAATTGGAAATTCGCTGAGTATGCAGGTTTGCTGCGACGGGGGTATTTTCTTTTATGTGTATTTACACATTTCTTTCAATTTAGTTTTTTTTATGATTTTAGCGATTGTGAACGATTGGTATTAGAATGTTCTATAGCCTTTTCTAAGTGTGGTCATTTAAAACGTTACTGTAGAATTTAATTTAAGCCGTTAACTAGGCCATTTGAAAAGGTAAAAAATGAAACATTTGCAAAATACATGATGATAAAATACATAAAATAACTGCTATATATTTTTATTTAACATGAATAAATGGTTAAAATAAATAAATACAATTTTAAATCCCTACCATATACTGTATTATTACTTTTAATTCTTAAAAACCATCGTCTGTAATTTTAATTATTTTAATTTGTATTTCAAGTTTTCAAATGAACACTACAGTGGATACAAATCACTATTTAGTAGGTTACTTTAGTAGTAGGTCACTTTTTTCACGTATCCTCAAAGTTTCCAATTCCTGAACTAAATCAGCTTTGATAGATGTTTTTATAAATTTAAAAACTGCAAACGGACCGAAATACATCATTCTTAGGCATATAACGTTTATGTATTTCTCGCTTGTATTTACGAAAGGAAGAAATCCACAAAGCTGACCTGAGATTCCGTCCATGTACCTGTATGAATAGATTCACCATTTTGAATAATAAATTATATAAACACTAGCATAGTTTGAAATGAAAAGTGCAAATATTTGTATGTATATAGGAGATTTTGTATCAGATATATGATTTATTGAATTTTATTAAATAGTTAAATACTAGTATTTATTAACATTTAAATACCTTACTTTCAAACTATTTCCTAATTACAAATATTTCTAGAGAATATGTCATAGTTACAAAACAACAGTTACAAATTTAATATTATTGAAAATAACCAAACTCAATGTTATATCTGAGTAATCAACACCACTTAAAATATATATGTCAAGATTTGTTGACTTTGCAAATATAATTACAAATGTTTGTATTGTTGTATTCAAATATGTTCGTTGTACATATATTTTATAGTCATACGGACAATGTAACTCGTATCTTGTAAATAACGCCTACCAGCAATCGTTAAATTGACTACATCCCATTAAATTAAAGTACCTTTTTCGTGGCTGTAGAGCTTAAAAGTTACCCTTTGTAATTGCATTTATTAAAATACTTAGTTTTGCCAAATATTATTTGGAGTGACAAAACTGAATCACACTAATATTTTTACTAATGTGGTTCAGACGTTGGAACCATTGTATAGAGGATTAGTAAATTCTGGATTAGTTTTAACTTGAATTTTTTAGGTTTTCATTAATTTAACAAATTATTTAAACGTCCAAAACCATTAACAAATCACGTAATTGTGTGAGATGATTAAGGTTCACCCGTTTGATATACCTTAAAAATATAGCCTTATATAAACATGTTAATGAACTAAATCATTATATTAGGCAGCCTCTGGATTGTTTATTTGTCGTCAACCTCAAGGTCGACTTATTCATCAAGATAAGTTGAGGTTATGTTGGGAGCTCCTATAAAATGTATGTGTGAAATCTAGACGAAATCCAGTTAAGGATGATAACTTTTTTTAATTTGGTCTCTTGTACATCCACTAATGATGAGTCTTCGGACCTTAAATCGATTAGGATCAATAATTTTTGGGTGAGGTAATATGTTGTGGAAGAAGTTCTGCGGACAGTTGTTTCACTAATTAGAGATCAAATTACACAACGTTTCGGGATCTGGAATCTGATCCCATATTCAGGTTAAAAATGACCTAAAACATAACAAAGTTAGCATAACAAACTCAAGCAAAGCTGGATACAAATCACAAAGAGGTGAACCAGAGATGTAAAAGCAGTGAGTGAATTTCGCAAGGTTCTAGTATTGTGCAGTGTCTCTTTAGCTATTTGCTATAGTGTTTAGTTTTCTCTCTGAAGTTTTTACTGCTTTTACAGTTATTCGCTTTAGCTCTTGTTTGACCATCTTCACCTGAATTGCTGCTACTAACTTTGTTGTATGTTTCGTAATACTTGCACCTGAAGACGGGTTCAGATTCCAGATCCCGAAACGGCGTGTAACTTGTTTGTCTAATCAGTGAAGGCAAATGCCCGCACAACTTACTTAACATAAAAACTCACAAACAATGAGTTTAAAACAAGTCCTCATTTCTAAATCACAAATATCAATTTGTTTGTTCCATTTTGTTTGACCCAATTTGTTTGTTCCAGTGGATCGCAGCCTCGCGACGCCATAGTAGCTCCTAGTCGACAGTTGTAAACAACGTTAAGGCCGATTCTCTGTTTTTATGTTACATGTAACTCCTAAACCCCTAAGGCCTATGTAATCTAGTGATTTCAACAGGTTAATTCTGTATACCTACTTAGGTTATCGAGTACCGTACCTTCGATTGGTTTATTTATTTACGATTTTGCTTGATTTTAGCGTAATACACGTTGTGCTTTATATGTACTGGTAAGAGAAATGCATATTACACTAACATCGTATACATTCTTGTTGTAAAGCGAGTATTGTAATGTTATAGATTATTACCGTATATTACAAGTGTCAAAACAATGCGATGTACATTTATTTATTATATTTTAAAATTTGATTATATTTTCCAAGACGCATTAACACGCATTTAAGTACTTAATTGTATAATTTTTTACACTTTTATACTATATGGACTATAAACGTGTTGACTAAAGCTCGATCTTTTAGAATCTCGATTATTGTTTTTTTTCTTTAAACCGTTTTGTGATATTACTTATAATATGTTAAGTTTCTAAGTATAAGATGTTTCAATTGACTTGCACAAATCTTTAAGTCTAATTGTGTGCTTTAAGGCTGAAATTACTAATTCCGTCAAAATAGTTTCAGCGTGCATTCTTCTCTTTATAAGTATACTGTAAAAGTGTTAATAAAACAATTATAAGCAACTGTGACAGAGCAGGCTGGTTTTGATCTTTTAGAAACGGTAGATAGATGTATCGAGTTTCGTTGGAGAAAAACAATTTTTTATTAATTCTCATTTCTTTTGTTATTGTTAAAACATATGTTAAGCAATTTTGCTGTCGGGCGCTAAACATGAAGTTGTGTGGGTGCAGCAAACGAATTTGATTGTGTCTAAATACCCTCGGGTTGCTTTTAGAATGTGCGCGGAGAGGGGAAGAGAGATAAGGGTGGAGGAGCGGGGAGGGGGAGGAGGGGTGATCAGTGGCAACAATACGGCCTCCCCCTCTCCTTCTACCCCCAAGTACAGTCAATAAATATGTACAGTCCTTTCTTTCCCTTCCCTTCACAGGTCACGTTCTAAAAATAGTTCGACATTAGTAACCAATCAGCAAAGTTTGTGTAAGTTACTGGCGAGGAGCTATTTTCCATTATTCAACTGAAGAAGTTTAAATCAATTTGTTTAAATATTAAAAGGTAACAACAGTAATTTGCATAATGTACTAGCTTAGCTAATGGATGTTGGCTATGGAATCCAACCTAGTTTGCTCAGAGGATGAATGATCATGTCGATAAACACAAAATATTGTTATGACTGTAAACGTTTTATTTTTATAACTCCATCCGCTTCGATTCACGTGTGATACAGTCGTATCAAACGACATCAAATTTACGTAATCCGAATAGCCTAATTGTATTCTAATAGTTGGTTTTATTAGGGGTAGTTTATACGGCGGTTGAGTTGGCTTCGCAAACTATATTTTTATAAATCGACCTCTGTTGTAAGTTTTATATACTAATAAGTACAATGTGTAGCATTTATTATTGTTAAGTTTTAATATTTTATAGAATACAAACTGTTCTGTTTTCAAATGCATTTATGAATGTCACCCCCGTGTCGGAGTACTGCATGTTGGTGTTCTGATGATTCACTGTTACTTCTGTTTCGTTCGCCCCAGCAGCAGACGGCCCGTGGTCCACAGGCGAGTCAACGTACATATCAACAAGTGCACCTTGGGAAGCACTCACTACTTATATTTACATATCAGACTATACACTAGACTTAGATATAGATGTTATATTTAAATATTTTGGATGCATTTTCAAGATCTTAACCTTATAACTGTATTCGTTTCAATTGTATTGTATGAAATAAAATAAATGGCCAAACAAAAACCTAAAAGTTGTATCTTACCCTGAATACTCTCGTAGATTTTTCTCTACGGTAAGTAGTTAAGTGTTTGAAATTTACGTAATGAAAGACATGGATTGTTGTACTCTAAGTTGTACAGTACGTAATATTATAAATAATGTATACACTTTTATCATTCAAAATATAAAAATTCAGTTTATATTTGTTATTTAAACAAATTAAATAAAAGAAATGTTGGCAGGATATTTTTCCTTTTTCTTTTCTTTCTTTTCTAATAATCCATCCAATCCAAAATAATTGTTTATGCATTGTTGAAGTAAAAATCTAAGAGATTCGTAGTAATTTATTTTACAGGTTAAGCCCATATAAACGAGTTCGCACGCAGCACGCTGACGTGAGGGAAGTGAATTTCCACATACAAAACTTCTAAAACTTAAAAGCAGTGTAAAAACATACATTTATTCCAATTTTATTGAAATCTGAAAAACATTGATTTTTTGGCTGTTCTGATGCTCCTCGTTTCATTTACCTGCAATGCTAGGAATACAATTTTTCTCATTATAAGGTTAGGAGAAGGTCTAGTCAGGCTTGAAAGTAGGCGCGAGGTTGCTGGGGATGATACAAATACACCAACAAAAAAGATATTTATGCTAGAATGACGGAAGAGAACTTAAAACTTTCGCTTCACTTCCCATCTTAATTAATTTTACGTCCAGGGCTTTTCTGACCCTTTTTGGGTCCAAAACCCCAAAATTTTTGAAGATTAATCCCCAAAAAAGGGGGTGAGTTTTCCGATTGTTTTGCCCAACGAACTTGTCCAACTGATTATAGAAAGGAACTTCCCTACCAAATTTGCAGTAAATCGGAAAAAATGGGACCGCTAGAGTGCTAGAGTGTATATATATACAATTTTGAACGACCCCCCAAAACGTGTTCAGGGGGTCACGTTAGGAACTTCTATGGTGGTCCCGGGCTTAAGTTTCACCGTGCGGGTCATGCTAATAGTTCACTTTTCCATATAAGAAATTCACTAACAAGTTAAAAGTTGGATTCGTTCCACCACTTGCAATATCATAGGCAATATCTAGGCAACGTTTTCCGGAAATTAAAAATAGTCAGTGTAGAATTAGATTTTTTTTCTAATGATTCTAAAAGTACCAAGTAAGCTTATCAAGGCAGCATAGTGAAATATTGCATCCTTATCTAATCAATAACCAGACTGGGAGGCTTTCCGTGTTCCACGGTGTGGTCGACTCATACTTGGTGCACGTGCAACTAAGAACACTGTTCCAGCTTGGATAAACTATGATTTGTAAGTACAAGAGAAAAAAAATCTTTTGGAATCAAAATAATTTTATATTAAAATTATTGTTTACCGTACTTTAAGTAGTATGCATATTTAAAACCAGTGACGTAAAATAATAGTGTACTGTTGAACAAGTTTTCGTAAAATGTTTATTATTGATATTTTCTGAGCTGATGAATAACATCGACGTATGTCTGGACCCTGCGAAACTGTGATAGTCATGATATGTTCGTGATAGACTTTAGATGTTATATTAGGCTTGAATAGATTAATTAAGAAACAAAGTATTAAATCAGGGATGTGTTCTAGTGTTTTACAAAGACATCATTATACCAACAAGGTGATCTCAAAGAGTCAGCAATTTAATAAGATAATGTTTCTGCTGTTCGTTTAAAACTTTTATAAACTAATTTCATTCAACTTATTCCATTTTTTTGTTATTCTATAAATCTGTCTAGAGGGATAAATACCAAAATTATTCTTGCATGATTTCATTAAAATAAGTGCTGACGTTCACCAAGGAAAATATTGCTGGTAGACTACTTATAATTAGCAATGATCTTTTATGATTCAAGAAGCTAACCTTTGGCCAATTATTTTCTTATATGTTAAACCAACTTGATGCTCTGTTCAAATGTCTCTAAGTAGATTTGAAATCAAAACAAAATACCTGGAAGAATTCAATAAGCTATTGACTTTTAATATGCACAGAGTAAACTGTGATGAAGAGCAAGTGATTTGTCAGACAGTCTACAAAAAACAGTGAACGCATATTTTACCTGCGTGTTTATTGTTACATCATTTAAATTTAAAAAAGCTCCTGTAATCATGGATTCTAAAATGCTCCGTTTCTTGTCACTAGATAATTTATATCTCTAGAACGGTTTAGCCAATGTATTTCAAATTTAGTACGGAGGAGATTCAATCCTTATATTCATCCAGACTTAATTACAGTAAAATAATCAGCTGATTTGAACTATCTGTTTCAAAGGCCGCAAGTTTTCATAAAAAACCTTTTGCTGTCCGTTTCGTTCCCTTTCGAATTATATAACTACAAGAACTGTCAGACGAAGGATATAAATACAGCGTTTATTATTGAATACGTTTTGACATTATTTTAACTGTAATCAGGTGCCATTTATTTGTCATTGTGATATTAATTAATTATGTTTTTTTAAGAACAGATTGACCTTAAATAGTAACAAGACTAAGGTTTGAACCGTTCCCTATCAAAACGTTAAAAAATTCCACTGACGTAGATACAAAAAAGTGTTTGTTTAACAATATTTGCACGGGCTGTTGTTTGCAACACTGCACAATAGTTGACGCTGTTTAACTCATAAGTATGAAAATTTAATTGGTGGTGGTTTTTACCATGTGAAATTAAAAGGAACCAATCGAGAGGCCCGAATAAAATCTTCAATTCAAAACCAAAATGAAGATGTGTCTGTAAACTCAGAGACAATTTTCCGCCGAATTTCTTTTCACAAGAAATTAAATTGAGAAAGAACTTCACCGCCGAAAAATAAATATATTGTAGCAGTTGTAAACTTTGACAAAATAATTACCTTCACCATGAAAAAATAACACTTCATTTTGATTTTGACAGCAGAAGTGAATATTTTCATTGGGGCTATTCGATTGGTTCTCTAGAATTTCACATTAAAATTTTCTCCAATGACATTTTTCATACTTATGACTCCTTTTTCATAGGCAAGATGACAGTATAATTTTCTCGTCACCAACCACGCCGGTATTCAGAAACATTACGTAATCACTAAAGGGAATGGTTGTGTGAATTAAACTACGGAATAATCATGAACAGTTCTGCAAATATCAGTAAACAAAATTAAAATTAAAACCGTAGAGGTTGTTGCACTTATAATAAAAGTGAGGTGTTTAGTAGAGGTGTTTACACTTATTAATAAAAATGACACATCATTCGACCTACCGTGTATCACCTATTATTAGTGGGATTTTTATCTGAAGATATTCAGTAGATGCGAAATTTTGTGCTCTAAAATTCTTATGAGTTTTCCTGTCGGGTGGATGGTTGTTTAATTAATTGCAAAAAACTAAAAGAATGTCCAAAAATTGTAATGTTTTTGTGGTCCCATGACTGAAGCTCAATAGGAGAAATGGGACAAACTTCAAATCTTGTTACTTCTATGTAAAACAAAAAGATGGAAACGATTTACAGCCTTCCAGAAATTAATTCCAGGCACGGCTCATTTTTTAGCTAATATTACTGGCCTATTATGGGTTTTTAGTTATTAACATTTTAAAATGTTAAGGGGCCACCATTTTGAAAGGATTATTGAAATTAGCTGATTATTTTTCTTTAATTAGGTACTGATCAAGAAAAGAGATAATACCAAATAATTTATGATTCCATACCAAATTTTGAATCAATTGGTTGAACTGTCACAGATATATTAATTATATAACGAAACAAAATGGCGACCACATTGAAAACGGAGTCTTTTAGGACCTATGATGATAGAAGTTTTATACTGTAAATTATGGAACTAACACGTTGGTAAACCATCAGTTCACTTTTACTAATACTATGTATGGAAAGGTAATGCTTATATGAATGTGTGTGAACCATTTTGTTTTTGTCTGTTCTTATGTAATAAATACAGACAAATAATGAAATATCTTGAGAGTAATTTGTTTTAAACAAACTGAGGCTGAAGTGGTCCTCGGAACAGATATTGTTTTCATATTAAATTTCGAGTATGCATAGGAACCAGGTTAAAACCTACTTAAGTCCAATGAGCTAAAATATAATACAGGAGTCATTGCTCTCTCACAAATAACCTTCAAAAAGCGTGTCGTCGTGTTTGGCATTCTGTTCTTGTTGTGGTGCCAACTTGTTGGTGGGACGGTGTCATTCGACGTACAGTGGCGGCTTATTGCTAAAACAAATTATTTTGAAAATATAATACAGGAATCTGAAAATATACAAAAAACAGTCTGGAGGATTATAAACTCGGAAGTAGGTAAAAGGAATGAAAATAAAACTAAAAATATCTGCTTGCAAAAGGGAAACCGTAGCATAAGTAACCCTAGAACTATATCAAATGTATTTAATGAATATTTTGTCAATGTAGCTGAGGATATTAGTAAGTTTAACTGCAAAAATAAAAATGATAATATTAATAATAAAAGTGAGCAAGGTATTAAAAAAGGTTTTAATTTTGAATTTGTTGATGCAAGGGAGGTGGAAAAGATAATTAGCTCAATAAAAAACAAAAACTCTACAGGATATGATGACATTCCTATAAAAGTTATAAAATATGCAAAGAATATGTAAGTCAAATTTTAAGCCACTTAATAAATTCATCTTTTGTTTCGGGAATTTTCCCTAATCAGTTGAAAAAAATCTAAAATTATACCAATCCATAAGAAAAATGATCTAGAAACTGTGTCAAACTACCGCCCCATTTCCCTCCTTCCAGTAATATCAAAGATTTATGAGAAAATTGTTAGCAATCAGTTATTGAGGTAACTTAGAAGAGTCAAAATTATTAAATGATTATCAGCACGGTTTTTGACCTGGGAAATCTGCAATTACTGCAGCAGTATCATTCATACAATCTATAATTGAATCAGTAGACAAAGGAGAACACACAACTGGAATTTGCATGGACCTATCAAAGGCATTTGATAGTGTCAACCACTCTCAACTGATAAATAAATTGCTAATGTTAGGCATATCCAAGAGATCAATAAAATGGTTTCAGTCATACCTCCACAATCGATGTCAATTTGTAGAAATTGCGCACATAACGCATGACAACAGAGTTTTAAAGTTTTTCTCAGAAACTGAAAATGTGAAATGTGGTGTCCCACAGGGATCGATTTTAGGTCCTCTTTTGTTTCTGTGCTACATTAATGATGCATGAAACTCACTCGCGTGTTTACCACAAAATAATCTTTGTTTTTATGCCGACGATACAAATCTTAAAGTATCAGCTAATACTGTTCAACAAGTTGAAATCCTGAGTTTTATTGAACTAGAAAACATTGGAAGTTTCTTGCAGCAGCAAAAATTAAAGCTGAATGCTCAAAAAACTAATTTCATAATATTTAAAACCCATCAAAACAAGCAGATAACTGAACCAATTATTACGTACAGCTCACAAGAAATAGAAAATAAAAGTAGTACACAGTTTCTAGGCCTAACAATAGACCAAAATTTAAACTGGAATAAGCATGTAGATAAATTACTATCAACATTAAGTTCAGGACTTTATTCACTTTATAGAATGTCATTTTTTGTAACCAAAAAACATTGAAAAATATATATTTTGCGAATATCCACTCTCATTTATCTTATGGTATAGTCCTTTATGGTTCAACAACAAAGGCAAATATGGATGGTATTCTTAAACAGCAAAAGAGAGCAATTAGAATCATAATTAAGCTAGATTACAATGAAACAACAAAAGATAAATTTAAAGAATTAAAGATTTTAACAGTATTTGGGCAATATCGTTTTGAGACTATTATTATTGCAAAAAATAATATAAAAAGTACAGAATTTATCTGTCATCCATATAATACTAGGAATAAAAAATTTATTATCACATCACAACATAAATTAAAGTATTATGAAAAAAAACCATCCTATGTGGGATTAAGGTTCTTGAAACATCTACCCAGAAATATTAAAAATGAGGAAAACCTTAAGAATAAATCTTAAGAATCAATACTTTTACTAAAAAAAAACATGTAACAACTGGTGGACTCAAAACAACAAACACTCAATAACAAGAGTAAAAAAGTGCATGATACGATAAATTACATAATCAAATTATTTACAATACAGATCAATTGATAAAACACAAATTAATCATGCAACACAATAGAAACATATAAAATTGTGTAATTCAATTGATACAGCACATAGTAAAGGCCATACACTACACACACACATTCACAGTGCACTAAACTCCATTCATTGTGCACGATACATTCAATTAATCGACGTGGCAATAACAATAACACTAACAATAACGATGTGACTCGCTTCTATAATAGAAGAGAATGATGTTTTGACGCAATCATAATACTTGCATCTTGGCAACAAAAATATATTTAAAAAAAAAACAAGAAAAGTTAGAAAAAACATATGTTAAATTACGACAAGTATAGTAGTTTTAAAACCTACCATCCATACAGGCATTAAGGTACAAAAGATTTTATTGATGTTAGCAAATCGATGGTCACAGTAAAAGATCCACAAAACTATGATTGATGAACTCGAGTTAACAAAAACAAAGAAAACAACAACGATGACAGTATTCGAGTATTTTGTGAATGGGATATTACGTTAATACTGTGAAAACAATCACATGACCCGTAATAGAGTTATTAGTTATAATTTTTTGAGTAGCTAGATACGTGCTGACATAGTTTGACAGGATAAAATAAACTACGTAACACAACACAAGAAAATAGTGAATACTGAATAGTGAATACCGGACGCGGTAGCTCAGAGGTAAAGTGCCTGACTAGCAAGTCAGACGTGGCTGGTTCGATCCCCGTCCCGGCCGACTCCTGTAAGATCATGAGCGGTCACCTCTGGCTTGCCCATGTGACTAATGCCGTTGCGGTACCTTGCTTTCTTTAGTTCACCGCACAGGTCAATAGCCAATGGTGACGGGCAGTTGAGGTTTTTATTTAAAAACAAAATAATAAAGAACTGTGTGAATAAATATGTAGTTATTTGGAGTTTAATGTTAGCAGAAAATAAGTATTTATATATCATATTAACTACTAATAAAGAAGTTACAATTACAGGGCGTTTTTTAAACCCAACTCAATTTACAAGTACCCAAAGACACTGTTAAAAATCCAAACTGGTACACTAGTTCATAAGTTGGCAACCCTACGCACCAAGAATAAAAAAGAAAAGATTGTTCAAGCATGAAGTTATCAAATTAGTTGTATCAAGTGTGTTTAAAATGAGCCATGGATCAACGATTTCAAATAGTCCGATGAGGATGGACGGGCTTTGAAAGTGAACATTGGCCTTATGGGAGGAGCAGGTAACTGGAGTCCCCTCTTAACAAAATTTGGACTTTTCTTAATTTTAAGGAGCAGAGCAAACTAGAGTAAATGTGCAATGATGATGTTTGGGATACGTGAGTGAGTAACATTCAGCGTTCAAAATATAAATGCAGAGGCTACGTATAGTAGGCCTACTACGGAATAACAGGCAATATGGACAATAAAATACAATACCGCCACGTCCATAGGGTCAAGAAGTGAAAACTACCAATCAAAACGGTAGAAAAATGTAATACACGCTTTTCAATTTTACTGTGATTACGTACGCTAAGAATTTATATAAAATGTTCTTAAGCACCGATCTGTTCCATATTTAGTTAATAATATTGGTAGTCTACTATAAATTGTTAAAATACATTTGATTTATTAATACCAGTTATTAACTATAGTACAGTAAATGTTATAATCGTCGGTAATTCAATTAAATTCTAACTACAATTACAATACAATTCTGAACTAGGATTTATTTTATGTTTAGTTGGGAGTGCTTTGGCTGCTGTATGGTTGAAGATAATAAGATTATACGTTTTCTCAGCATTGTTTTGAAAGTAAAAATAAAATGTATTGTTTAGAATCATTTGACTGGTTTTGATTAGGAGGATTGATAATTTGTTTTTGTGGGGCGCTCAGGACCGCTGCCGCCCAATTCGGTCGAACTAATCAATGATTTTGACGATGTAGTAATGTTTCTGTTTTTATATTTAGCAGTATGAGGAATTTTCATTTTAGAAGCAACACTAATAGTCTTCGTTTTCATCATACGCCTCAAGTAATTGGCAGTACTATGCAATAAAATAACAAACCACTGTTTGTAGCTACTTCGCAAACCAATAAATTAGGTGATTTTAAAAATAATATAACTGTTTTATACTTATTTATATTAAATAAGGAAAAGTAAATTATTCGTTACTAAAAATACGTTGATTGATGTTAAACAATAATCTTAATTAAATTCCTTATAAAATAGCCAAAATACGTTATGATTTGTTTCTGTAATCTACATTAAGAACGGAACCTTCATCATTCAATAATCCGTTCACATAACACTAGATTATTGCGTGATAGTCTAAGCCTAGTCAGTAATCCGTTGATAAGGTATATCATGATTGTTTCAAGTTTAATGTTTAAATTCTTCCACCTTACGGAGTAAGGAAGCAGAATCAAAACTATTGCATTCAAACTTAATTTTAATGAAAGGCTATGGACAAGGGGTTCTTATGCAGTAGAAATATTACTATCATTATATATTTACCCATAATCTATAATAATAAAAACAATATTATTAATATACAGAGTGCATTTATAAAGTCAGTACTGCTGATGTTTGTCAGGCAAGCTAGCGATCTTAGATATATGCCCTTTTCAGATGAAGTTTTCGAGACCAGAAATCGATGGTTTCGACAGAAAGATGCCGCATTTGGGGCAGGAAGATAACGACATCTACCGACATGCATATATGGCTCCCTGTAAATTGAATATCCACTTTGTTCATATTACAATTTCTGCAGAAAACGGTGAGTTTATTTCACACGACCTCAATGTTTTTTTTACGAGCCAAGATTTTCACTTTCCTTAGGCTACGTGAACCTATTTAAATTTCTAATTGAGGATATTAAACCATATCAAAAGACATCCGGCTTTCGGTGTTTTATTCAATCTTCTCCAAAATAATTTGCACTCATTTCATGAATACATTTTTCCTTAGAATGAATTATATAAAGAGGTTAATGCACATTTGGATGGTACTTAATTAAACTGCCGTAAGCAAACACAATATAGCGGTCTTTTCTAAGCAATATTTTACTTTTATAAATTTGCTGTAGGAAACTTAGAATAAGTTGCAAGACTTGTGTATGGAATTATTTCAAGCTTGAATTAGGTAATAATTAATTATGTACACTAAAAAATTACAGTACTATAAATCAAACTAATAGAATAAAATATTAAAACATAAACATTAAGAATTAAGGATACATTAGAAAGAGAAGATAAATAAAGTATTTGATGGTTGTTTGCTAAAATAAATTATTTTGTTTTTGAAACACATATTATGCTATGAAATTAAAATTAATAAGGAAATAGTATATTTTGTTACTAGTGCCGAAAGTGGTATTTTCTTGTACACGATCGTGTTTTCCGTGTGAAGCGACTGCCGAGCGCGGTAATTCGATCAATTTCTGGAAAAACACTTTAGATACGAGCTACGAACAGCGAGCAAGGAATACCATAGAGTAGCAATGTGGCGCGCGGACTGACGCCGACTTTGAAACACCGGGACCTCTGGTGGAGGGGATATGGTATTCCTTGCTCGCTGGCTACGAACAGCGAGCAAGGAATACCATAGAGTAGCAATGTGGCGCGCGGACTGACGCCGACTTTGAAACACCGGGACCTCTGGTGGAGGGGATATGGTATTCCTTGCTCGCTGGCTACGAACGATACCAAGGAATACCATAGAGTAGCAATGTGGCGCGCGGACTGACGCCGACTTTGAAACACCGGGACCTCTGGTGGAGGGGATATGGTATTCCTTGCTCGCTGGCTACGAACGATACTTTTCGTCACACAAATGAGAAATTTTTTTCAGATATATTTATCAGGTTTGCTGAGTAATATTTATCACAAAATACTGGTAATGAAAACAATAGTCTTTAAATTGTATTTACGTTTATATGCTAACTAGATTAATAATAACAGCTGATTTCAAATGCAACACTGCTATTGGTAGGTGCAGCAAGCTACTAGCAATGACTACATAAACTTTGCTACTAGTGCTACCTGGTGTCAGAATAACTAATAACAGTTCGGGAAAAATCACCATTTCCCTGCTGAGCACAGATGTGGTTACTGCTTCATCCTCAACCTCGAGAAAATCGCAGTGAAAGGTTTATAACTTTGCCGTAGCCAAGGTTTTTAACTCAATAAAATAAAACAAATTAAATCAAAAACAAGTTTTTTTGTAAATATTTTGTCTAGCTTATTTTATCGTATATGATGGTTTATAATTTTATTAAAGCAGTTACCTTGCCCAGTGATATTGTTTCTTTAGACAATTGCTAAGCTATTATTTTTGTATACATAATTCCCTCTGCTAAAATATGTGGTATCTAACACTTAAAACAAAACTGACATTTATGTTTCAATCTTCTTTTGCTAAAGGCGGTCCCACACTTCTTGCGAACACGCCCGAACATTCGGCCGAACTCCTAATGTTCGGAGTATTCGCGCGAAGTGTGGGAGAACATTCGGGCGAATGTTCGGCCGAACATTCCGACGAATATTCCGGAGGCTCCCACACTGTTCGCGAACATGCATCATTGATAGTCAACGATCTTGTTCTACTGAGACAATACTCTAAAACATGCGTATTTATTTGTATGCATACCGTATTTATTTTTTCTGCTTTTAAGTATTGAATACCACTTAAGTGGTCATTGATTATGCAAAATCTATAATTAAATGCCAATTTCTGACATAAAATGTGTATGTCAGTTAAATAATTATATCTATAAATAAGTTATTTTACTGTTATTTGTGTAAATTGAAGTTTTGGTTTAAGGTGCAGGGGGTTGACATTTATTAGTATAGTGTCAACGGATTCTGATGGATTCAGGGCTTGAGCCCCTTCTTCAACTCAGTTGCACTATTGCGTAAGTGTGTCGAGGCATTATTGTCCCTACATTTTCTTTATTTAAGTAGTAGTTGATTTATTTCCACACTCCATAATCAATGCCGGTTACACTGGTGAAGGGGGGACAAACTACTCGGGGGGGGACTTTTTTTGTGGTCACAATAACACCCAAACGTATCCAACTTACAAAATTAATATAAACATGTCATCTCAGTTGAGTAAACGACAGTGGAATCGATTTAATTTACCTAAATTATTTAACAAGAGATAAAGAAGCTTCCAAGAATTACAAACGTATCGCATCTGCGGAGTGGTGTAGGTGCACAACCAATCCGTCATTCCCACCGTGAAATTTTACCCGAAAAAATTGTTTTTGAGTTATCTCTTTACTAATATTAGTGTTCAGTATATTCCTTATTGTAAGGTAATTGTAAAAACCTGACTGTTAATAAATTTAATATTTAAATGTTTACGCCAAATAATAAAACAATTTCCAACATTTGTTAACAGTTTTTTTAAAATTATTAAATATCCTATCCTATAAATGTATAAAAGAAAGGTGGTGCCTGTCTGTCGACGTGTCTGTTCCGTTTCAATGTCCCATCTTGGCAATCCCTTAGGGCTCCGCCCAACTCGCCCTCAAAGTTACCTATTGAATCAGGTAGGTACTTTAACAGACGTAGTTGCAGTAGGAATTTTAATCAGCTGTGCGAAATACTGGTATCAGATAGTATATGATCATGATGTTATAACATGGTATATGATATATTTATATTTGTTTTTTTTTACTTCGTAAAAAATAGGCATCTCATATTTTTGTTGGTTTCTTCTAACAACTAAATTTTACACCTTTTATACTGTAGATACAACAACAGCAACGTTGTTTGAATAATCTATCTGTCCATTTTGTGACGACAGTGCTCATTGGACACGACGGGCAATGCGCCACCAGCTGATAAAATTTATTTAATATTTTCAAGGGAATGTTCGCCCGAACATTCGCCCGAATGTTCAGTGGGTGTTCGCGAGAAGTGTGCGAGCTTCAAACATGGCGAACGTTCTGGAGAATGTTCTGGAGAATGTTCGGCCGAATGTTCAGGCCTGTTTGCAAGAAGTGTGGGACCGCCTTTAGCCAGTTTTGTGGTATCAGAGAAATTTGCTGAAGCTAGTTCGGGGTAACTGCATGTTGTGTATCCGAAAAATACCTTAACAATTACCAGTTACAACACTTAGCTTATTAATTGGAAATAAAAGTGTAGATAACGACTTTTTAACTATAATTTTTTGTTTGGTAAAATATTTATTACAATTGTTTGGTACGTGTTAATGTGATAAGGAATTCTAAAAATATAAAAAGGTCGGTACCCCAAAAAATGTCAGTTACCACATCTGTGCTTGGCAGAGCAGACCAGCTGTTTTTACGGCACTAAGGTGGAAAAGTATCACTTTCGGTACTCACAGCTGATAACGAAAATAGCTACTTTCAACACAGTGTGATGGAAAATAAAATATGCATTTAATCAGGAATATAATAACTAACGAGGTAAATATGTATAGATGTCTTGTCTGGGGTAAAAAACTGCAGCCTACATGCTAACCGCCATATTGACCCTCTGTCAACTCAAGCAACCAATCAAATCCCTCCTTCACAAGTTATGTTAGTCTTTGTTACTCTTTTCAACCTTTTTTTTGTTTACAAAAATATCACTTTTGTAACACGAGAGACGAGACCTCTGTAGATATTTACCTCGTTGATTGTAACTACAGAGAAGGTCTAGGTCCGTAGAGAGCAGCAGCATTCATTGCTGCACATGGTCTGCTCGAATCCGTAAGAACAATGTTTTATTAATATGTTCTTATGATAAATCTGCTGGGAGTGTTGCCATCTGCCATCATTAGGGCCTACAAAGGACAATAACGGGCCGTTTTTTAATCGTCACTGGTTTTCAAAGTTTTACGTTGATAATATGAATCAACTATTAATTAACCAACATTCGGAATTTCAAACAAATACACATTATGTCAAACAATTACAACGAATGAAGTGAATAGAGAGTAATACCAATAAAAAACAGGGAACAAATAAAACCCATATTATTTTTGTTTGAATATAATTTTCTCATATTCTTTGATTTGTACTAAAGGTTAATGCGCATTTAAAACTAATAATAAGAGTAAACTAATGCGTTTATTAAAAAAATAACAAATAGTAAAAGAATGTATGCAAATACGGTTTAAAAGTTTTTATTTTTAAATTTGAACTATAAAATAGCAAAATATGGTACACACACGACACACGATAGATATTGTGTTTTCATTAACACTGCATATTGGACTGGTGATTACACGTGGCATTATAGCTGTTTTTGGACTTTGTAAGAGGTGTTATCAACGGTATTGTGATAAAAGCATTACGGTACTCCTATATATTTAAAATTTGATTTTTAAAAACGTTCTAAATAACGAACTGAATTTGAAAATAATATTTTTTCCCCGTGGAAAAGTCTGGAAAACCGGGAAAATGGGAAAACTGGACAACATTTTTCTTTTCTGGAATATAGCGATGTGGGTACTCAATTTCTGTGTAATGTTACCCTAAACACGAATATGACACCCGTTTCAAGATTTAGTAAATAATAAGCGAGCTATCGTCAGAAAAGTGTTAAATCCACTCTATATCTAGGTGGCCCGGCGGGATTCCGGAGTAATTGCGTAGGAAATTTTCCCAAAAACGGGGAATTTCCCGTTAAAAGGGAAATGTTATCCCAAAAAGGAAACTTTATCCTAAATGGGAACTCCCCCATACATAAATAGTTTGTGTATATTTATCATAATCTGACCTAACCTAACTCCACAGAGCGCTGTATGGGGAAATTTCCCGTTTTGGAGAAAATTTAACCTAGTCTGAAGAAAATTTTCCACCCAAATACTCCGGAATCCTAAATTAAGTGGATTTAACACTTTTTTTCTCGATAGCTTGCTTATTAATTACTAAATCGTGAAACGGGTTTTAATATTCGTGTTCAGGGTAAAATTCCGCACAATTTGAGTGCCCACATCGCTATATTCCAGAAAATAAATATTATTTCCTGTTTTCTCCATTTTCCCGTTTTTCCCAGTTTTTCCGACTTTTCCGCGGGGAAAAATATAATTCAGTACGTTATTTAGAACGTTTTGCAAAAATAATTCAATTTCTTTAGGAGTATCACAATTACCAAGTTAACTAGTAAAACGTTTGAAATGTAATATGAGCAAACCTTGGAGGAAACAATGAATATTACCAATAATCACGACATCTTTTGCTTACAATTTTAATCAAATATGTTATTACATGTATAACCGTCAATGTATATAGAGATTCCCTGTGTCTATATGCGTTCGCCGAAGTTGTTGTACTCTATGTAGAAAGGTCAGCTGTTTTCATGTCTCTCATATATAAACAAAAATTAATTTCCTTCAGCTGAGTCAGTAATGTCATGGCTATAACTATAACTAAGAACTGTCACATCTCAAGCCTATCTTGTTTATTGGCGTTGGTTAAACTCTAACTTAGTTATGGGGGAACCACAAATTGACGGGTACACAAGATTTCAAGACGATACAATACTTGACGCCACAGACGCTTTTAGCGCCCATTCGATCAGTAAGTAGTATTTCATAGTAGGTCAAAATAGAGTGAATGATCCTACTATTTGATCCTAGAACTGCACACTTTCCAAAGCGAAATCAATTATTCACACCTAAACTAACAGCAGTCTTAATAATTGTTTTCTAATATTACGTAGCCTATTTCCTCAGTTGGTACATATAGCCTAGCCCAGACTTTTCTGTATCCATGTTGGGTAAGATAAATGTATGATTAGCCTTGTTAGTTAGCTTTGTAACTGTGGAAAAAATTGGTTATAACTGGTTTCAATTTCATTGTGTAACTGGTTATATCCTCAGTGAATAATTTGGATTAGTTATAATATCAACTTTGCTTATTAGGCCATAAATTAAGTGATTTTTTTTATTTGTATTTAAATTTATAGATGAGATTATATTTATTTACTTTTTAAATTTATTTTTGTTAACTATAGACCCTCTTACATTCTGTAGGAGGTATGGGAAAAACACATTTTTTGTTGATATCTATGGTTAACAGAGGTCCGGGTTTCGAGGCTTTATCCGATGTCCGGTCCGAGGTTGCTACTTGTCCAGGATTTTAGATTTTTTCCTCTAAGGACAATAGATCAAGTGATTTTAGTCTTTTCTTTGACTTAAGTAAAGTTTTCAACATCGTAACTGGAAAGTCAGAATCAAATATGCAATCAAGGTCAGATACTCATATACGTAGTCAGATACTCATAAAAAGAGTTTATGAAATCATTTGAGCACCCAACAACAAACCTGCAGCTTTAGGCACATTATTATAATACTATAATGCAGCTATTTTTATAATACTATATAGAAACTTAGAAGCTCCAAGGTTTCGCGGAAGCTTTGCAGGCACTGTCTAAGGACAGAACAATATTTGTTTCTGTTTTTAAACGCCTGTGAAATATTTAAAAAAATAGGTTAGCTCATCCAATTAAAACGAGGATGGATAAACCGGGGTTAGATGTAATTGTTGACTCATTTAAAACAGTAAAACAAAGATGCACATTATAGCACCACACAGTCATTGTGTCCATGATCGTGGATGGTTTACTTGGAGGTTTAATGTACTTGTTAACACACACAAAATGGTAAAATCAAGGACGCACCCTACTGTCAACTTAACATTAGGCCTATTTTATTTAAATATTTTGACAATTTTGAAGAGGCTCGCTCTATACTGTATACACTTGTTAGTGAATTTCCTTTGGAAAAGTGAACTATTAGCATGACCCGCACGATGAGACTTAAGCCCAGGACCACCCTATAAGTTCCTAACGTGACCCCCTGAGCACGTTTTGAGGGTCGCTAAAAACTTTATATATATATATATATTATGTGTTCCCACTCTGGCGGTCCCAATTTTTGTCCGATTTACTTCAAACTTGGTAGGGACATTCCTTTCTATAATCAGTTGGACAAGTTTGTTGGGCAAAACAATCGGAAAACTCTAACCCACTTTTTGGGGAATTTAAGTTTTCTAATTTTGAGTTTTTGGGCCAGAAAAGCCCCGAATGTAAAACTAATGCATGTGAAAAGGTGGAGAATAATGATTCAAAACTTTTAAGCCATCTCCCATAATTCTAGCACAAGTATTTAACGAGTTCTTAAAGAAAATATTAATTGTCTTAAAACAGTACGTTGTCTTATAGGGATTTTACACCGGAAAAGGCTGTTTTTCATATCTTGATGTAGTTTTATCATCCCCAATACCCCTATACCAACTTGTTATCCTGACTATACCTCCTCCTAACCTTATAATGTACACCATTGCCATCCTAATAGTGAATTTAAATATAACCAAGAGCATTAGAACAGCCAAAAATATAACATTTTTAAATTGTTCAAAAAATGTTACCAGTGTTGTTTTACACCCTTTATTAGATTTTTCTAAAGGTTTTAATGCAAAAATTCAGTTCCCTCACGTCAGCGTGCTGCGTGCGAACTCGTTAAAAATTATAAATTGCATAAACTTATCCTTTGTGTTTTGATCAGCTGTTTTAATGGGTAGTGTAAATAAAAAATATCAATTGCTTTGCCTATTTATTTATCATAGAAAAAACAAAGCATTTCCTGGGCTTTATTTACATCACCCAATGGCAGCTTTTGGTTTGTCAGATGTGATTTGTGAACTGGAATACCTATTCATCCTATTCAACTCGTGGAAAATAATCTATAAAGAAAATATGTTGAATCGTACGATAAAATCAATATAATTTTAGCGAATTTCCCCTATAAGAAAGAAGCTATTACCGTAGGTCTCATGGTAAGACTTAAGCCCGAGACCATGAAAACTTTTTGTTTTGAGGTCCCCAGATGCCAAAAACACTATTCATTCAAATTTATATATATCTATGTATGTGCCGTTAATCCGATAACTTGAGTAAATAACCCCGTCGCAGCAAACCTGCGTACTCAGCGAATTTCCTATGCATGCATATGTTTCTCACTACCACATAAAGCCACTTACCAAGTTTCATAAAAATACATAAATAAGTGATTTATATTTATATAATTGTATTTACGTTTATATGCTAACTAGATTAATAATAACAGCTGATTTCAAATGCAACACTGCTATTGGTAGGTGCAGCAAGCTACTAGCAATGACTACATAAACTTTGCTACTAGTGCTACCTGGTGTCAGAATAACTAATAACAGTTCGGGAAAAATCACCATTTCCCTGCTGAGCACAGATGTGGTTACTGCTTCATCCTCAACCTCGAGAAAATCGCAGTGAAAGGTTTATAACTTTGCCGTAGCCAAGGTTTTTAACTCAATAAAATAAAACAAATTAAATCAAAAACAAGTTTTTTTGTAAATATTTTGTCTAGCTTATTTTATCGTATATGATGGTTTATAATTTTATTAAAGCAGTTACCTTGCCCAGTGATATTGTTTCTTTAGACAATTGCTAAGCTATTATTTTTGTATACATAATTCCCTCTGCTAAAATATGTGGTATCTAACACTTAAAACAAAACTGACATTTATGTTTCAATCTTCTTTTGCTAAAGGCGGTCCCACACTTCTTGCGAACACGCCCGAACATTCGGCCGAACTCCTAATGTTCGGAGTATTCGCGCGAAGTGTGGGAGAACATTCGGGCGAATGTTCGGCCGAACATTCCGACGAATATTCCGGAGGCTCCCACACTGTTCGCGAACATGCATCATTGATAGTCAACGATCTTGTTCTACTGAGACAATACTCTAAAACATGCGTATTTATTTGTATGCATACCGTATTTATTTTTTCTGCTTTTAAGTATTGAATACCACTTAAGTGGTCATTGATTATGCAAAATCTATAATTAAATGCCAATTTCTGACATAAAATGTGTATGTCAGTTAAATAATTATATCTATAAATAAGTTATTTTACTGTTATTTGTGTAAATTGAAGTTTTGGTTTAAGGTGCAGGGGGTTGACATTTATTAGTATAGTGTCAACGGATTCTGATGGATTCAGGGCTTGAGCCCCTTCTTCAACTCAGTTGCACTATTGCGTAAGTGTGTCGAGGCATTATTGTCCCTACATTTTCTTTATTTAAGTAGTAGTTGATTTATTTCCACACTCCATAATCAATGCCGGTTACACTGGTGAAGGGGGGACAAACTACTCGGGGGGGGACTTTTTTTGTGGTCACAATAACACCCAAACGTATCCAACTTACAAAATTAATATAAACATGTCATCTCAGTTGAGTAAACGACAGTGGAATCGATTTAATTTACCTAAATTATTTAACAAGAGATAAAGAAGCTTCCAAGAATTACAAACGTATCGCATCTGCGGAGTGGTGTAGGTGCACAACCAATCCGTCATTCCCACCGTGAAATTTTACCCGAAAAAATTGTTTTTGAGTTATCTCTTTACTAATATTAGTGTTCAGTATATTCCTTATTGTAAGGTAATTGTAAAAACCTGACTGTTAATAAATTTAATATTTAAATGTTTACGCCAAATAATAAAACAATTTCCAACATTTGTTAACAGTTTTTTTAAAATTATTAAATATCCTATCCTATAAATGTATAAAAGAAAGGTGGTGCCTGTCTGTCGACGTGTCTGTTCCGTTTCAATGTCCCATCTTGGCAATCCCTTAGGGCTCCGCCCAACTCGCCCTCAAAGTTACCTATTGAATCAGGTAGGTACTTTAACAGACGTAGTTGCAGTAGGAATTTTAATAAGCTGTGCGAAATACTGGTATCAGATAGTATATGATCATGATGTTATAACATGGTATATGATATATTTATATTTGTTTTTTTTTACTTCGTAAAAAATAGGCATCTCATATTTTTGTTGGTTTCTTCTACACGACTAAATTTTACACCTTTTATACTGTAGATACAACAACAGCAACGTTGTTTGAATAATCCATCTGTCCATTTTGTGACGACAGTGCTCATTGGACACGACGGGCAATGCGCCACCAGCTGATAAAATTTATTTAATATTTTCAAGGGAATGTTCGCCCGAACATTCGCCCGAATGTTCAGTGGGTGTTCGCGAGAAGTGTGGGACCTTCAAACATGGCGAACGTTCTGGAGAATGTTCTGGAGAATGTTCGGCCGAATGTTCAGGCCTGTTTGCAAGAAGTGTGGGACCGCCTTTAGCCAGTTTTGTGGTATCAGAGAAATTTGCTGAAGCTAGTTCGGGGTAACTGCATGTTGTGTATCCGAAAAATACCTTAACAATTACCAGTTACAACACTTAGCTTATTAATTGGAAATAAAAGTGTAGATAACGACTTTTTAACTATAATTTTTTGTTTGGTAAAATATTTATTACAATTGTTTGGTACGTGTTAATGTGATAAGGAATTCTAAAAATATAAAAAGGTCGGTACCCCAAAAAATGTCAGTTACCACATCTGTGCTTGGCAGAGCAGACCAGCTGTTTTTACGGCACTAAGGTGGAAAAGTATCACTTTCGGTACTCACAGCTGATAACGAAAATAGCTACTTTCAACACAGTGTGATGGAAAATAAAATATGCATTTAATCAGGAATATAATAACTAACGAGGTAAATATGTATAGATGTCTTGTCTGGGGTAAAAAACTGCAGCCTACATGCTAACCGCCATATTGACCCTCTGTCAACTCAAGCAACCAATCAAATCCCTCCTTCACAAGTTATGTTAGTCTTTGTTACTCTTTTCAACCTTTTTTTTGTTTACAAAAATATCACTTTTGTAACACGAGAGACGAGACCTCTGTAGATATTTACCTCGTTGATTGTAACTACAGAGAAGGTCTAGGTCCGTAGAGAGCAGCAGCATTCATTGCTGCACATGGTCTGCTCGAATCCGTAAGAACAATGTTTTATTAATATGTTCTTATGATAAATCTGCTGGGAGTGTTGCCATCTGCCATCATTAGGGCCTACAAAGGACAATAACGGGCCGTTTTTTAATCGTTACTGGTTTTCAAAGTTTTACGTTGATAATATGAATCAACTATTAATTAACCAACATTCGGAATTTCAAACAAATACACATTATGTCAAACAATTACAACGAATGAAGTGAATAGAGAGTAATACCAATAAAAAACAGGGAACAAATAAAACCCATATTATTTTTGTTTGAATATAATTTTCTCATATTCTTTGATTTGTACTAAAGGTTAATGCGCATTTAAAACTAATAATAAGAGTAAACTAATGCGTTTATTAAAAAAATAACAAATAGTAAAAGAATGTATGCAAATACGGTTTAAAAGTTTTTATTTTTAAATTTGAACTATAAAATAGCAAAATATGGTACACACACGACACACGATAGATATTGTGTTTTCATTAACACTGCATATTGGACTGGTGATTACACGTGGCATTATAGCTGTTTTTGGACTTTGTAAGAGGTGTTATCAACGGTATTGTGATAAAAGCATTACGGTACTCCTATATATTTAAAATTTGATTTTTAAAAACGTTCTAAATAACGAACTGAATTTGAAAATAATATTTTTTCCCCGTGGAAAAGTCTGGAAAACCGGGAAAATGGGAAAACTGGACAACATTTTTCTTTTCTGGAATATAGCGATGTGGGTACTCAATTTCTGTGTAATGTTACCCTAAACACGAATATGACACCCGTTTCAAGATTTAGTAAATAATAAGCGAGCTATCGTCAGAAAAGTGTTAAATCCACTCTATATCTAGGTGGCCCGGCGGGATTCCGGAGTAATTGCGTAGGAAATTTTCCCAAAAACGGGGAATTTCCCGTTAAAAGGGAAATGTTATCCCAAAAAGGAAACTTTATCCTAAATGGGAACTCCCCCATACATAAATAGTTTGTGTATATTTATCATAATCTGACCTAACCTAACTCCACAGAGCGCTGTATGGGGAAATTTCCCGTTTTGGAGAAAATTTAACCTAGTCTGAAGAAAATTTTCCACCCAAATACTCCGGAATCCTAAATTAAGTGGATTTAACACTTTTTTTCTCGATAGCTTGCTTATTAATTACTAAATCGTGAAACGGGTTTTAATATTCGTGTTCAGGGTAAAATTCCGCACAATTTGAGTGCCCACATCGCTATATTCCAGAAAATAAATATTATTTCCTGTTTTCTCCATTTTCCCGTTTTTCCCAGTTTTTCCGACTTTTCCGCGGGGAAAAATATAATTCAGTACGTTATTTAGAACGTTTTGCAAAAATAATTCAATTTCTTTAGGAGTATCACAATTACCAAGTTAACTAGTAAAACGTTTGAAATGTAATATGAGCAAACCTTGGAGGAAACAATGAATATTACCAATAATCACGACATCTTTTGCTTACAATTTTAATCAAATATGTTATTACATGTATAACCGTCAATGTATATAGAGATTCCCTGTGTCTATATGCGTTCGCCGAAGTTGTTGTACTCTATGTAGAAAGGTCAGCTGTTTTCATGTCTCTCATATATAAACAAAAATTAATTTCCTTCAGCTGAGTCAGTAATGTCATGGCTATAACTATAACTAAGAACTGTCACATCTCAAGCCTATCTTGTTTATTGGCGTTGGTTAAACTCTAACTTAGTTATGGGGGAACCACAAATTGACGGGTACACAAGATTTCAAGACGATACAATACTTGACGCCACAGACGCTTTTAGCGCCCATTCGATCAGTAAGTAGTATTTCATAGTAGGTCAAAATAGAGTGAATGATCCTACTATTTGATCCTAGAACTGCACACTTTCCAAAGCGAAATCAATTATTCACACCTAAACTAACAGCAGTCTTAATAATTGTTTTCTAATATTACGTAGCCTATTTCCTCAGTTGGTACATATAGCCTAGCCCAGACTTTTCTGTATCCATGTTGGGTAAGATAAATGTATGATTAGCCTTGTTAGTTAGCTTTGTAACTGTGGAAAAAATTGGTTATAACTGGTTTCAATTTCATTGTGTAACTGGTTATATCCTCAGTGAATAATTTGGATTAGTTATAATATCAACTTTGCTTATTAGGCCATAAATTAAGTGATTTTTTTTATTTGTATTTAAATTTATAGATGAGATTATATTTATTTACTTTTTAAATTTATTTTTGTTAACTATAGACCCTCTTACATTCTGTAGGAGGTATGGGAAAAACACATTTTTTGTTGATATCTATGGTTAACAGAGGTCCGGGTTTCGAGGCTTTATCCGATGTCCGGTCCGAGGTTGCTACTTGTCCAGGATTTTAGATTTTTTCCTCTAAGGACAATAGATCAAGTGATTTTAGTCTTTTCTTTGACTTAAGTAAAGTTTTCAACATCGTAACTGGAAAGTCAGAATCAAATATGCAATCAAGGTCAGATACTCATATACGTAGTCAGATACTCATAAAAAGAGTTTATGAAATCATTTGAGCACCCAACAACAAACCTGCAGCTTTAGGCACATTATTATAATACTATAATGCAGCTATTTTTATAATACTATATAGAAACTTAGAAGCTCCAAGGTTTCGCGGAAGCTTTGCAGGCACTGTCTAAGGACAGAACAATATTTGTTTCTGTTTTTAAACGCCTGTGAAATATTTAAAAAAATAGGTTAGCTCATCCAATTAAAACGAGGATGGATAAACCGGGGTTAGATGTAATTGTTGACTCATTTAAAACAGTAAAACAAAGATGCACATTATAGCACCACACAGTCATTGTGTCCATGATCGTGGATGGTTTACTTGGAGGTTTAATGTACTTGTTAACACACACAAAATGGTAAAATCAAGGACGCACCCTACTGTCAACTTAACATTAGGCCTATTTTATTTAAATATTTTGACAATTTTGAAGAGGCTCGCTCTATACTGTATACACTTGTTAGTGAATTTCCTTTGGAAAAGTGAACTATTAGCATGACCCGCACGATGAGACTTAAGCCCAGGACCACCCTATAAGTTCCTAACGTGACCCCCTGAGCACGTTTTGAGGGTCGCTAAAAACTTTATATATATATATATATTATGTGTTCCCACTCTGGCGGTCCCAATTTTTGTCCGATTTACTTCAAACTTGGTAGGGACATTCCTTTCTATAATCAGTTGGACAAGTTTGTTGGGCAAAACAATCGGAAAACTCTAACCCACTTTTTGGGGAATTTAAGTTTTCTAATTTTGAGTTTTTGGGCCAGAAAAGCCCCGAATGTAAAACTAATGCATGTGAAAAGGTGGAGAATAATGATTCAAAACTTTTAAGCCATCTCCCATAATTCTAGCACAAGTATTTAACGAGTTCTTAAAGAAAATATTAATTGTCTTAAAACAGTACGTTGTCTTATAGGGATTTTACACCGGAAAAGGCTGTTTTTCATATCTTGATGTAGTTTTATCATCCCCAATACCCCTATACCAACTTGTTATCCTGACTATACCTCCTCCTAACCTTATAATGTACACCATTGCCATCCTAATAGTGAATTTAAATATAACCAAGAGCATTAGAACAGCCAAAAATATAACATTTTTAAATTGTTCAAAAAATGTTACCAGTGTTGTTTTACACCCTTTATTAGATTTTTCTAAAGGTTTTAATGCAAAAATTCAGTTCCCTCACGTCAGCGTGCTGCGTGCGAACTCGTTAAAAATTATAAATTGCATAAACTTATCCTTTGTGTTTTGATCAGCTGTTTTAATGGGTAGTGTAAATAAAAAATATCAATTGCTTTGCCTATTTATTTATCATAGAAAAAACAAAGCATTTCCTGGGCTTTATTTACATCACCCAATGGCAGCTTTTGGTTTGTCAGATGTGATTTGTGAACTGGAATACCTATTCATCCTATTCAACTCGTGGAAAATAATCTATAAAGAAAATATGTTGAATCGTACGATAAAATCAATATAATTTTAGCGAATTTCCCCTATAAGAAAGAAGCTATTACCGTAGGTCTCGTGGTAAGACTTAAGCCCGAGACCATGAAAACTTTTTGTTTTGAGGTCCCCAGATGCCAAAAACACTATTCATTCAAATTTATATATATCTATGTATGTGCCGTTAATCCGATAACTTGAGTAAATAACCCCGTCGCAGCAAACCTGCGTACTCAGCGAATTTCCTATGCATGCATATGTTTCTCACTACCACATAAAGCCACTTACCAAGTTTCATAAAAATACATAAATAAGTGATCTATAGCATTTTATTTATTCTCCATAAGAATAACATAGGGCTGAGTACGCAGGTTTGCTCCAACAAGGAACACAATATGTATTTTTATGCAATTATCAATATAACTCAACCAGGTGAAGCTACATACTAAGTTTGAATAATTTATGTTCATAATTAAGGGAGATAAAAAACTTTACATATTCTCCATAAGAATAACATTAGGGCTGAGTATGCATGTTTGCTGCTACTGGGATGATCAACAAAAAATCAATTGTGCAATATACCAGTAGTACGTGGAGCCACATACCAAGTTTCACCAATCTACATTCATAAATAATCGAGATATCAAATTTTATTTATTCTCCATGAGGATAACATTGGACAACGTACTGTGTTTAGCACTTTGAATATCTCTGCAACGGTTGGACGTAGAATCACAATTTAAACACCAAAATGATTGTTTTGTAGAGCTGAATTGATTGGTAAAAGCATATATGTCGTTTACATTAAAATGAACTGAGGAAAAGCCAAAAACCTTTTTCCCATAAGATTAACATGGGAGATTTTATGAGCAAGTTTTTTTGGATTTTCTCCGCAACCACTTAACCTAGGTTAATAATTTAAAATTCTAAATTATTTCTTTTTTAAGCTCTATAAAATGCTCAAAACCAAAATTGAGTGTTTTAAAAATTTTAGGGTAAAAAGTGCAAAAAACTGATTTTTGGAAAATTTAAAACCCCCCTTCCCATGGTCCCATTTTTCTGGTTTTCAAACTTAGTTTTTTTACTTAAGTTATCGTGTTAACGGACACATATATAGACATATATATAAATTTGAACGAATAGTGTTTTTGGCATCTGGGGACATCAAAACAAAAAGTTATCATGGTCTCGGGGTTAAGTCTTACCATGAGACCTACCTACGGTAATGGCTTCTTCCCTATAGGGTAAATTCGCTAAAAACGTCCGATTTCAATGAAATGTGGGGCTCAAATGTGTAAAGTGACATTCATGACTCTTAAGTTTGAAAACCAGAAAAATTGGACCATGGGAAGGGGGGTTTATGGGGGTTTAAATTTTCCAAAAATCAGTTTTTTGCACTTTTCACCCTAAAAATGTTAAAACACTCCATTTTGGTTTTGAGCATTTTATAGAGCTTAAAAAATCAAATAATTTAGTATTTTAAATTATTAACCTAGGTTAAGTGGTTGCGGAGAAAATCCAAAAAACCTGCTCATAAAATCTCCCATGTTAATCTTATGGGAAAAAGGTTTTTGGCTTTTCCTCAGTTCATTTTAATGTAAACGACATATTTGCTTTTACCAATCAATTCAGCTCTACAAAACAATCATTTTGGTGTTTAAATTGTGCTTCTACATACAACCGTTGCAGAGATATTCAAAGTGCTAAACACAGTACGTTGTCCAACACATATTTTGTGTTCCTTGTTGCAGCAAACCTGCGTACTCAGCCCATGTTATTCTTATGGAGAATTTAAATAAAATGCTATGGATCACTTATTTATTTATGTATTTTTATGAAACTTGGTAGGTGGCTTTATGTGGTAGTGAGAAACATATGCATGCATTGGAAATTCGCTGAGTACGCAGGTGTGCTGCGACATGGGTATTATTATTGGTAACCTGCAATCTTTATTGTATACGATACCTATAAATATTTGACTCTTTTGTGTCGAAGAAGATTAAGATATGGGTGGGAGGTGAGGCTTGTGCAATGCTTTTATGTAGCGAGTCATGAGACCAAAATGGGTACTTTGGTATTATACGGATGCCACCCTTATACAGCGCGCTGCGGCAGTTATATTAGGATGGGTTATCATACAAATGATTGTAGGACTTTCCTTGTTTCGTTACGAATCGAATGATACCTGATGATTCATACTTCCGGCCGCCTCCAAAAAAAAAAAAACAAACCCCCTCCAAATAGGCCAAGGTCGGGTCGTTGACCGGAGCGCGCGCATCACCTGTCACCGCCTGTATCTGGGTCAGTGTCATGAGTGATTTATTGCCGTGCACTACGTTACATTTGTTTTCATAATGAGTGACGTTCTTTTGGTGTGGGATTTACCTCAAAATGAAGAGGAAACCGTACGTATTTTTATGATAACCCATCCTAACATAACTGCCACAACGCTCTGTATATTTGGCGGAGTCCATGTGGCGATCGGGTGTGGCTGCTAGCAGCGGCGACGCATTCAACACGATCCTAGCGGACATCGCTGCCTTTTGGGAGGCACAACACAAAGACCGCTCATCAGAATGATGTAAAATTTGTACAGTAAGTCAATAAAAGTACGTTTTTTCGAATTATGTAGTTATCCTTTGTATCCGGTAAAAATTTAACCTCCAAAAATAGTGGCATCCGTATAATACCAAAGTACCCCAAAATGTTTGTATGCCTGTTAGTAAGCATGTCTGTTCCCCAACACCAAGTCTTTTGACTACCACAGTCGGTGACTCTGTTTGATAATTTATGTCAAATCTGATTACATCGATCTGTTACAATAGGTTTTGTTTCTTCTGTACATACTTGATTTTCTGAGTTCAGTAATTTGATCAAACAAAACTACTCTACTCCAGCACATATCTGCATGACCTATGAAAATTAATCCTAGCACCTTCACACACTTTCCAGGCCTTTCTATTTGGTCTCATGATAAAGCCTGAAACTAGCCGCTCTAATGAATATTCTTGGTAGCCTATCTATGTGGTATGTGGTAATCATAACATAGATTAGCTCAATAAGTTACCTACCAATATGCCTCAGGTTGTAGATCAGTTTACATCTATATGTAGAGCCATTAAAATAACCACAGCCAATACCTAAATGATGGCACCTCTTGAATTTTGTATTATAGGCTACCTTTAATTTTAGTTAAATTTGTTGAGGCTGAAAATATTCTTAAGGAATGTCGTGTGAATCACGAGATTTATATATTTTTGTCAATTGTGCAATGGCTTCGAGGATGATTAAACCATAATGCATTTTCCAGCAGTTCCATTCGTACAGTTTTCACAATCTAATCCTGAGTCTTGATAAGACAGCATTAACTTGTTTTGGGGCTAGGATTATTAAGTGTTTTTGAAAAGAGATTATTAAGTTTTGGTTAATTTTCAGAGTACAGTTAATGGGGTTTTTATATCTCAGTACTAAATGCCAAGTCTCCATAGTTCTGCGCCTGCACTTTATAAGCACACTACAATAATACTTTAATTCCACTGGGGAAACATGCTGAGCTTAAAAAACTATAAGCATAGAAAAATAAATTTTTACCTGCTTTATTTTTCTATGCTATAAGCTTTCTTTAATAGGTACTTGAAAAAGCTGTATTTTCTTCTCGTTATTTTCAAATCGGATAATACTTTTTTTCAATATATTTTTCTCATGGTCACCAAGTCACTTTCATCAAGCTATTTTTAGATAGTATTGTCATCCCAAATATTTATTGTTTAGCTTTTTCACAGACATATATTTAACAGTTGACATAAATTAATTCTGTAGTTTGTCTTCCTAAAGCATGTTTTATATAACATGTTTTCAGTTTCCTGTAAAGTAGCAAAACTGTCGGATAGTCTTTTGGTTCATACCTGAGGTTGCACTTGTGCACATATTTACACATGACTTAACTGTTTCCCGTGACAGTGATAACGCTTGATAAGATTATCACATTCTTTTGCATTGTACTTATCCATAGAAATAGTAAGTAGTTTTTCATGGAGAACTAAGAGGAATAATAATAAGTGTATATTTTATGAAATAAAAAATTAAAATTTTCATTAAAAAAAGGAAGAAGGAGAAATGACAATTTTTCAGATACTATTATTGGCCTTGAGAGTAAAGGGGCCTTATTACCAAAATGTTAAGATTTTAATAGATTTTTGTTGTTTCTTTGAATCTTGTTACACCACCAAGTTGTGCATTTACATTATTGTTTATCACAAATATTTGTCTCCAGATCGCAGTGTCCCAACCCAGGATTTCCCGAATGAGATCGGGAGCCAGAGCAATCTCACCCGTCCGGACAACAATGGCGTTGAACTGACCAGTCCTGCCGACAGCTTCTACGATGTGGACCAGCACTGGGAAATGAACTATCATGAAGCTGCTATATTCCTTGAGGTAACATACTCACACCCTTTATGTTTTTGTAAGTGTTGAATTGTAACTGCTTCGTTAGATAAAAGAATAATTTATGGCGTTTAAGATTGCATAAACCAAATTTAAGTCAGCAGACGACATGACGGCGCATAAATAGTGAGAGATCGTGTAGGCTTGTTGAGCAATTAATACGTTGTGGGAAGCCAGCATTAAAAGAATTTTGTATTTCAATGATGCAAGTTGAATCAAAACACTCATGTGAATAATTTTGAACTGTGTTTTTCAACACAATACTTCTGACAATAGCCAATAGAAAAATAAATCATTGGTCAACCAACCTAAATATTTCAGTTTATGTAAGTCAAAAACTCAACTCAAACTTAACTATTTAATATCATAAAATTTATTATTTCATTAAGTTTTATGGTGCATTGGTGAATTGTCGATAATTACAAAAGTGATTTTTTAAGTTATAGTTAGGTCTACTACTTTTATGAGAAAAGTTCTCATGACTTTTTTTTGTTTTCAGTAGTGATACACAAAAGCCCAGAGTGGGGTCATAATATTTTGTGTGATATTAAAAATAAGTTAAATGCTGCTTCAAATTAACCCCGAACCCTCCCACAAACTATGATAATGTATAGCGTCATCAGTAAATAACCAATTTTTAATTACATCCGTACATCTTAGTAGTAGCAAAAACTCCCTTTTGATAATCCTGATCTGCACCATACACTAAATACAATTCAAATCAGCTATAATTTTAAAATAGGGTCTTATTGTGTCAACACAAAGTCAATATAAATTGAAAGTTGAACTTTGTTTCTTTGTATAGAGATGAGAATGATAAATCGTCAAGGGTTCGGGCTTACATTTTGCTACAAGACCTTTTACTAAAAGTTACAATTTTCAGTCTAACCATTTTGCCATCAATTATCTTCGGTTTCAGGAAGGGCAAAACAACGAGAAATTTGACTCACACCCTAGAGAGCCGGATGCTTTGCCAGCATACCTGCTGGTGCATAACGGCTGGTACTATGGATTGGACCTGACAACCTCCCTCCTTCTGCTGGCCCTAGCTGTGGTTGAGGACCCTGCAGTTCCTTTGTTCAGGGTAATGTTATCATAGACAAATTTGACTCACACCCTAGAGAGCCGGATGCTTTGCCAGCATACCTGCTGGTGCATAACGGCTGGTACTATGGATTGGACCTGACAACCTCCCTCCTTCTGCTGGCCCTAGCTGTGGTTGAGGACCCTGCAGTTCCTTTGTTCAGGGTAATGTTATAGACATCTGGAAATATGAATACTTGATCACACTTTTGATTGCCAATATGTTGATAGTAATAATAATAATTCTCTTTATTGTAGTACGACAATTTTTACAAATTGAATTACAAAAGTCAAATACATCTTGTATCAAAGTAAGATGATTAAAATTTATTTATTCACTTCACATTCACACTCACAGTATTTTCATATCACATTTAAGGACCCCGTCCATAAATTACGTGATAATATTTTGCCAATTTTTAAGTTATTGAGCAACACTAAAAAAAGAACAGGTGAGAGCAAAGCAAGATCTAGAGAAGTCAGTTGCACTGGTGTTT